>AP026539.1:10000000-12400000 GCA_026075535.2 Tricholoma matsutake | reverse complement strand
TACCCCCGGACATCAAATTTCTGGATTTGGAAAGGCCCCTGGGCTTGGAAGAGGCACCATAAAACTGGAAAGCACCGTGGAAGGGAAAACCTCAACCATCACACTGAAGGACGTGGTACATGCGCCCGATGCACCTTTTAATCTTATTTCAATCTCACGCGCACTTGAGGCTGGAATACAAGTTCTATTTGTGTCACCAGGAGTTAAATTCCGGGCACCAAACAAATCTATTATTATGGAGGGCCGGGTGATGAACCAATTATTTGACATGAACATCAAAGGTATTGCCAAACATGACCAAGCATATGCTGCTGGGCATGGCAGAACATGGGATGAGTGGCATAGAATTTTTGGGCACTTGAACATGGGGTCAGTAAAGATGCTCAAGGAAAAGGAAATGGTTTTGGGAATGGAGGTGGATAGGACAGTAGAACCAGCAGTGCAGTGCAAGGCATGCATCATTGCAAAGCAACATGTCCAACCTTTTCCCAAGGAAAGCCAAACGGAGATCAAGGAGATCGGAGATCTGACAGTAAGTGATCTGTGGGGACTGGCATGCACTCAAGCTCCAGGGGGAGATCGGTATTTTATCTCATTCACTGATGGGAAGGCACGACGCACGATGACATATTTCATGAAGGAGAAATCTGAGGTGTTTACGAAATTCAAGCAATACAAAAGCTTTGTCAAAATGCAAACTGATCGGAAACTCAAGAAACTTTGCGTCGATGGAGGGGGAGAATTTCTTAGCAAGGAATTCAAGAAATTTTTGCTGGACAATGGAATCAGACTAGAAATCACAGCACCCCACTCACCATCCCAAAATGGAATTGCCGAACGATTAAACCGAACTCTGGTAGAGCATGGGCGGGCAATGTTACATCAGCATGGGCTTCCTCACTCTCTTTGGAAAGAGGTGATCGCTTATGCAACTTATCTCAAAAATAGATCTCCGACATGTGCAATCAGAGATCCCAAGGTACCTGATGAAGTATTTTGGGGAAAGAAGTCAGATATATCACATCTGCAGGAATTTGGCAGGACTTGTTGGGTTCTGCAGCAGGACGGAAACCACTCAAAACTGGACCCAAAATCACACGAATTTATTTTTGTGGGTATTGCTGATGGTACTAAGGGGTACAGGTACTACAATACCAAAACTCATCAAATCCTCACCTCTCAAAATGTGGTATTTATGGAAGAAGAGGAAAAGGCTGATGAAGTGGAAGTCACTCACCCTATGCAGCTTGAGGGGGAGCATGAAATGGATGGCAAGCAGCCTTCGGGTGGAGAGGGCAACCGGGCACCAGAAAAGGAAACAGCACCGATCACATCAGAAAGTCCATCATGCATACCAGTTTGGGAAAGATCAGCACGAATTCTGTCACAGCCACTGATCAATTACCAGCTACTAAACAACCCGAACTCGTGTGGACCAGCGGAATGGCGTCACCATGTGCCAACAATGGAAGAATCTGGCTACATCACAGTGGATTATGCAATGATTGGGGCAACATTGGAGGATGACCCACTCTCAGTAAAGGAAGCAAAGGACAGATCAGATTGGCCAAAATGGAAGGAGGCAATGGACACTGAGATAACCCAGTTAACCAAACGTGGTACTTTCAAATTAATTGACTTACCTCCAGATTGCAAAGCCATTGCGAGCAAATGGGTGTACCACATCAAACACAACCACATTGGGATGATCACGAAACACAAGGCAAGACTCGTGGCCAAAGGTTATTCCCAAATTCCGGGGATAGATTTTGTGGAAACATTTGCACCGGTCATGCGACTGGAAACCTTTTGGCTATTAATGGCACTTGCAACAAATTTAGGACTCGTGATCCATGTGGTCGATGTAGTGGGAGCGTACCTAAACAGAACTTTGGAGGAAGTTATTTTTATGATGCAGCCACCCGAATATGACAATGGTACAGGATGTGTATGTCAATTACTAAAACCTCTCTATGGATTGAAACAGGCAGGATGGGCCTGGAATGAGGAACTCAATCAAACCTTCCTAAAAATGAATTTCATATCAGTGCATTTATATTAGGCACACCGATCATGATCTTTTAATCACATCAGTCCACATCGATGACATGACCATTCTTGGATCTGATATTGATGCCATCACAGAAATGAAAGCCAAATTGGGGAAGTACTTCACGATCACGGATTTGGGAGAGGCGAAGCAAATTGTGGGATTAGAATTGGAAAGGGACTTGGAGAAGACTACTCTCAAAATTATGCAATCCCAATATATCAAGAGGGTCCTGGAGAAGTTTGGAATGGCAGATTCACACCCTGTCAGCACACCTTTGGACCCTAACATCAAATTGGTCAAAACACCTGATGACGAACATCACAATATTCCCGAGTACCGCAGCGCAACTGGATCACTTATGTATGCCGCTATCGGAACGCAACCAGATATTTCATTCGCGGTGCAGACCCTTAGTCAATTTATGAGCAACCCTGGACCTACTCATTGGTCTGCCGTCAAACACATTTTCCGGTATCTAAACGGCACGCGGGAACTTGGAATTATTTACCGCAAAGGGGGGGAAGTCGAACCCCTAGCTTATTCGGATGCCGATTGGGGATCAAACATCAACAATCGAAAATCTATTTCTGGATATGTCTTCCAGATGGCTGGCGGACCGATCTCTTGGCAATCAAAGAAGCAACCGACGATCGCATTATCATCCATGGAAGCCGAGTACATGGCAGAAAGTCTAGCTGCACGGCAGGTCATATGGTTACGGACCCTTACAGCCGAACTCGGTATCCCGTACTCTGGACCCACCATTCTCAACGTCGACAATCAAGGCGCGATAAACTATTCCTACAATGCCATCAATCACAGTCGAACCAAACACATCGACATCCAACACCACTTCGTACGTGAGAAACTGATCTCTAACGAGATACGCATTCAGTACTGCGCGACGGACGACAACTTAGCCGACTTGCTTACCAAAGCATTACCAAAGCCGACACACGACGACTTTGTTAACCGCTTAGGAATGGCGTAGGTGTCGAGGGGGAGTGTTGAAATCAGGGGCGACACCGACGCCGACACCGAACGTGGCGGTAACGCATAGCCACAATTATTTATAATACCGATCCGTAGTTACCGACTTAGTTTACTGGGCTATATAAATATTCTATGTACATAGTTGTCTACCAAAAAAAAACAAAGTTTGTTTATTCTTTCAAGTCCTCTATTATTCAACATGTAATGAGGTTAGCTCGAGGGCATAAGAAGTATCATCGGTATAGGACGCGTCACGCGGCGTGCGAAATGCCATGATTTCCAAACAACCGCGTTTCGCTTCGGGATCTACACAATATGATGTATGAATGATGACATTTGAGATCGACGAGATTATCAGAGAGCTATAAACTGCTATAAAACTTTAGGCTTGGCAATGGATATTAATTATATCCCATGTTGCCGGTGACGCGTCTCTTCAGCCGATGGTTGAGATTCTAATTTCTTCCTGATGGAGGATCTTTTTGTGAAATCAAGATAGCGTGAAAGCGTAGAAGGAGTGAGCGCGAAAATTTGCTGCAAACTAATCTCCAACATTGCTGAGCCTAAGTAATGCAGAACTAGCCCCCAAGTCCTCCGGCAGCATCAAGGGAACGGCTTCCAAGACTAGGTTCACCTATCATAGCGACGTCATTTCGACATCGAAGCCCATGGTAGTGATGAACGCACGATCGTTTCTCGCGTATAGGACTTGCCAAGGAGTTCCGATGGATTCGGCAATAAGTCTTGTCGACGGAAGTACAATCGATTGACATTACGGCGACGCACCCGAGTCGCGCGAGCCTCAACAATGCCAAGAAGGGTAATGACTAAGCATAGGCTAGTGGCTTCGTCATCGTCATCAATGACGTTGAGATGGTTCAGATTTTCTGTGAAGAGGGACTCATAGCTTGAGGACATTGTCCCAACTCGCATAGCAGAGATCTTACTTAGGATCTGACCCAAATCTACCAATATGATGGCAGAAATGGCTTACGGGTTAGGAACATCTAGAAAATATACAATTCAAATTATTTTCAACTCCAGAGTGCGCTGTTTCAAGTTCCCAAACATTTCTAGATCCTTATGGGAAGTCACCCTGTATCTTCTCTTCCAATGGCCGGCAGATTCGTGAGAAGTGGAGCTCCGAGAGTGCTGACAAAGTGCTGTGAGCCATGTTTGAATCACTAGTATTACGTATCAAACAGAGATGAGGAGTAGACTCACTAATGTTTCATCTGTAAAGACTTGTAATGAAGTCTCCAGGTGGCGAGGGTCTCTCAATAAACGAGCTCGAATAATTCTCGTACAACATTTCATGGAGACTAGTTTTGCGGCGTTCCGTTTTTAGCTCAATCTTGGCAAAATCTTGGCTGCACCCAATGGACAGACTAGGATTAGTCCACTGCTACCATGGATCACAGTCTTCAAGGTAGAAATCTAACTTCCATTTCATTCTTTGGTGGAGAATGAATCAATTCACGTAGATTCACTTGTTGCCTCAGAGATTTAGCACATACGTATCAGTGAATGATCACATGCCAAGGTGTGAGAGGAGGACATATATTTGGAAATGAAACGAGACCGAGAACGGCTCAATCCTCCAATACCAATACGAGTTTCAAACTTCCCCCTTGCGATAGCACGCTTGCAATCACCGGCAGATTTAATGCTAAGAACCGTCGGTCTTCCAACGCCGTTGCTTAGCGCTTAGCTACTTGGTCCATCCGAATGCATCATGATTGAGGTGACGACTTTCCGCCGGTGTTTCCAGAATCCAATCTGCGGACCAGCTTGGACCAGCACTGCTGTGACCATTGGTTATGCCGAATAGATGTAGGTTACGAGTTTAGATGTGTAGTCATGATCTCGGACAGATAGTTGTACCGACCGTAAAAGAGTACATCAGGAAAACTCAAACCTGTGTGGCAATGTGTGGCTGGTATGGTGCCATGCAAACCATACGCTGCCTATGGATACCGCCACAATGAGGTGTGGTGCCAAAAATACTTTCGGGACGCCACACCACTACCACACAACATTTGTGGTTCCACACCAACCACAATCACAACGTGGCACCACAATTTCTAGGGTTATGATACCTAGGTACCTGTTACTTAAAAGCGACATATTATTTAGTATATATATCTCAATCATTCGTTTGCCTCCTTGACTATAGTTCTTCACGTTCAAGTTCTCATTCAACTTATATCATACCATTTCTGTGACCATTTCACAACTTCTTCAAAGCTTGAGGATGACGCGTATCGTCTCCGTGGGCCTCATCTTGCTTGCATTGATGCCTGCTATACTCGCCACGGGTGAATCAGCCTCCAAGTCTACCAGCCAGCAGTACGACTCTACGAGCAATTTCGCACTGGCATGTTCTTTGACTGATTGGCAACCCTATAGTATGTTTTGGAATGTGCCGCAAGGAGAAGCACCAGTATGCTGCTGCGGCGGGAACCCCGGTTCAAAAGTTATACCAAGCCTGCATGTCTGCATAACAGTCACTGATTGCACGAGGTGCTGTGCCGATGTTTTTAAATTGGTAATGACACCATACGAGGGTCACCGTGAGAACAAAAAGGTGCTGTCTATACCTGTTTATGATGTGAGACAACTGATACCAATCTGACACACTTGGCAGCTCGAGCAATTAACCGCTGCACAGAGAAATACAGAGGGATTCAACACACATGAAGACTGCTAGAAACTGAACGCTATTCACACTTTATTTAAGTCCAAATGTGATTCCAGAATGGGATAAAATATCCGAAATATCCCAAAACTATTAGAAACATGTAGGCTTTGTATTTATAAATTTTATGTATTGGTTTATCTCGACATGGTGAACGTGACGGGTGACATGCAACATAGTTAGTGCTGCCGCAGTTCAGTTCAGTCCAGTTCTCCAAGGTTTGTTGTGAACCTAGACAGCCGATGCTGTGATGTTGATACATCATTTCTTGATAACTATCGCAAACCCATGGTGCAAGTACAGCGATACCAAGTATTGGGATTATAATTGTTCAAGGAAGGGCTTATTATTGTCCGCACTAGACGGACCCCAAAATCGATTGGGCGACGGAGCTACGAGACTGACTAGAAGGCGACGGAGCTACGGAGCTATAAGACTAGGTACGAGACTGTACACAAAAAATACAAGACAAAAAGATATGGGAGAGGTGGGAGGGTCGCGAGAAGAAAACTTGATGATAGCTCGAACGATCGAGCAAACACGAGTGGCGAAGCCACGAGAGCCAACTACTTTGAAAAGTGAGAATGCCGTTAGCTTGGATTGGTGTGCGGCGCACCGCCGCGCACTTACCTGTGCTGCTTGACGACGAGATAGGGAGATGAAGGAAAGCAGCACTAGGTGAAACATTCCCTGTGTCAAGTTCATCCTCCGACGAGGCCTCTGCTAAACTTTAGCACCCAGCCGAGGCGGCACAGAGAATGGATGAGTAATGTGTATAGTCATCAGCGAGGCCAACGACACGTGTTTTCTTTGAAGCGGCGCAGAGGCCTACGAAAACGGCTCCTTACCTTCGGAACCCGCCTTTACGACGACCTCTGCTGCGAGGCTCAAAAGAGAGAGTAGCGCAAACCGAGGTCCGCACTAGACGGACCCCAAAATCGATTGAGCGACGGAGCTACGAGACTATAAAGTGCTGTTGATGGTGTGTGGAGGGGTGGGTGAGATGAATGTTGATGGCAAGGAGCAATTGTTATGTTGGTAAGAACTGAAGGCGATAATGAATGATCGCAAGTTGCTGTTCTGCCCGAATTAAAGGATGATCGCGGATGTAGAGTTTCCATGCAATGGATGACCAACAACCGATAGCTTGAACCACTGATTCGGGAACTCCGAGAGTGGTGTAGAAAGTCGCGCCCCCCGCACGCAGAGAATGACCACCGAAATTACGATCTAGAAGGGTGAAGAATTTGGAATCGAACCAGGAGCGTGTAGGGTGGGAACCATTTTCACGTAGGAATAGAGCAGCATGAGCACCATGGAGGCGGTCTCGAAATTGCACATATTGCTGGAGGAGAGAAATAGGATCAGCGACCTGCTGTGGGGTGAACAAAATATTTGTTCCATGGAAAAACGGATCCCCTTTGTGGTAAGGGAGGTGATATTGAGCATGGCGACCATCGAAAGTCAGTGATGCATGCTTGATCACCTTCCGCCAATCGAAAAGTGAGCGATCATTCTTCTGGATGAGTTCTCCTGTGCAGTGACAGGCATAAAAGCAGCATGAAAGGATGACCATGAACAGGAGGTCGTCATATGCATGGGTGTGGTGAGCAACATGGAAGAAGGCTTCAAGATGATAGGTACGAAGAGGAAGTTTTTCTGTGATCGGATCTGCACGGACATTCTTGGAACCACAGATGGCTGATTTAATGAAGGGGTGCTCTCGGTTGCGATCGAAATCTGGATATAGGTCTTGGAGGAAATGTCGAACACCTGTTAGATATTTTGGGCCAGATGCGATGAATAGTGAGGTGTAGGCAATATAACGAGCTAAGGTCTGAGGAGTAGGATCAAGAGGATGATGATGGGCAAGACAGAACTGAATGTAATCTCGGGCACCTGTGGCATAGCCTTTAGTGGTGGAATTTTCGATTGTGTTGGTCTGTAGATGGAGGACACGTTCATCCAGGGATGAAAGGTCCATCGGTGGACGAGATAATGTGTCTTGTCCACCGAGAACAGCTAAAAGTGCTCCCTCCATCACGCCGGCAGAAGATCTCGTGGAGGTGAGAATAGGCGGACACGGTCAGCTGGGAATTTGCGAGCATACTCCTGTAAAAGGAGATGCGAGAGCATGTCAGCACAAATGTTCTTTTTCCCTTCGATATGTTGAACACAAAGATTGATGCCAGAGCAAAGGATGATGTCAGCAATGGCGAGAAGGGGTCCATTGTGAAGTGGTTCAGTGGCATGTAAGGAGTTAAGCACAGCGACAGAGTCAAGACTGTCTGTCCAAATTAACAGGCATCGGGGAGGATGTTGAAAAGATGCGACATGGAAAATAGCAGATAGAATCGCAATGAGTTCAAGGAAGAAGATGTTGATTTTGTCTTTAGAGTTGATGGGAGGTGATTTGAGGGGATATACAAATGCATTACCAGCATACACGAAGGCAGCAGCAAGTTTAAGGCTTGCATTGGTCCATGCAACAAAATCTGCTTCATCGTCGGACCAAATACCCACATCAATCAAATGGATACCGGTCGACCGTGGAATGACAGATGTCAACCAGGTAAGGTCCGATATGACAGTCGCATTGATTGGAATTGCCGCATATGGGTGATTTTTGCCACTAGTCTTTCGGTACAATTCTGTTAGAGCCGGATGTCCCCAAGGTAGTACATTTAAAAGCCAATTAAGATGACCAGTGAGGCGCTGCCAGTCATGGAGTGCGGGACTGCGATTGGGTGTATTGAGGAAAGTATGAATTTTTTCAATAATATCTGTAATGGAATGAGGTGAAAGGGAGATGGTACCCTGAAGAGCGTCAACCCAGAATCCGATAATTTTGAGTTGTTCACCATGTTCTTGTTTACGATCTTCAAAGGGACAGGAAATAAACTCCCAGAAAATGAGGAGTTGGACTTGTTTTCGAGGACAGGGTTGACCATGGTAGGTGATGAGGTTGTTGGCGAAATCCCAGCCAAAGAAGTCATCCATGTATACATGCAAACCCTGAATATCAAATTTCTTTGCCACAATCCAGCACAACAAGCCTGAAACAGCACACCAACAGCGAGGAGAGGCTCGATTGCCAAATACCAGTCGACGAACTATATAAAAGACTCCGTCCACAACAACAACTTGGCGGAGTTGCCATATAGGATGTGCTGGAAGGTTGAGGAAGGCCGATGAGACGTCAGATTTGAAAGTGATAATGTGTTGGTGGGGGTTTGCAGCATGAGCATCACGAAGGGTTTGCCTGAATGGGTGCATGTCGTCATATCTAACCTTTGCTTCCGAACGAGGAATTCCATCGTTTAAACCGGAGGCAGAGTGATCTGTAACAACATGGGGTTTTTGATTCTGCCAGACTACAACCATGGGAGAACTTTTCATCCCAGGAAGAAGCTCTGTGTTCGGTAAAGGATCAGACCATCGACCCACTAAAAGTTCTTTGTTGCAGAAAGCGCGAATAGCCTCGAGGTCTGGCTCTCCAGTGGACTAGTTACCAATAACTTCCTCCAGCTCCACTTTCCAATCCCCCTCATCAAATGGCCAAAATCCTTCCCATAGACCTTTCATGACTGAGTGAACAAATGGCTGGTTAGGATGATCAACAAGTAGTGACTCAAATCTATCAACATTGAAAGGTGTTTTGACTTTGACAGCATCTCCCAGGGAATGGAGAGATCGTTGAATGATTGGGTCATTCAGAAGAGGAGGAGGAGGAGATGCAAGTGGTGGCGCAGTTTCAGTGTAGAGTGTGGCAGGTGATAACTGTTGTTTGGCAGGACGATCCGACCAGGCAAATCGACGACGATAACGGGGCACGACAATGTCTTGATCTGCTTTTCTTTTGCAGCTGTCCGAAGATGCTAATGAGTGTGGGCCATGCTTTAAAAATGAAGAGGTTTTGTCATGAATGTTTGCAAACTCCTGTTCAATAGCGAGCTTGGAGAGTAGCAAAGCAGGAGGCATTGTCTCGGGCTCAGTGATTTTTGCTGCAAACACAGCAGATCCCATGCTTACGCTGATTCGGACAAGGATCTGTCGTACATATGCCCAGGCTCCAATTTCGGCAAGGGGTCTCTGAATGTTTAGACGAAGTGCTAGCACTTGGAGTGAATGAAGCAGGACGTTTTGAACCCCAAGCCGGAGGACGAGGTTTCCCAGATTGAAGAAGCTGGGCGAGAAGAGGAAGATTGAGTTCATTACGATCATCCATGTGGTAAGGCTTTTTTGCATAGTGGTCTCGAGCTTCAATATCGAATCGAATACCAACTTGTGGATCAAATGGGGCCACTCAAAACAGATCCATGACGATTTGATGGTACATATGCAATTCAGATGTGCAGTGAGGATAGAGATAGGTGACCACTGATTCCCAAGCACTGAAAACTCGGATCCAATCTGCTTCAGTGTGAAGAGCATGCTTGCTATAAGTCTGCTCCTTTTTAACAAGTGTAAACCCTCCTCCAAAATCTTTTGGATCATCAAGATGGTCATAGCCTCGATCCATTGAAGCAAATAATTTTTCAAAGTCGACATACTGGTCGAGAGCAATCTTGCGCCAAATTGAACGAGGGAGTGGCTCCGTGACTGGAGTGAGTTGGGCTTGAACAACAATCGCATCCTGTACCTTCTCTGGAGCAAAGAGACTACGTAATTTGTGGGTAGCTTCAAGATGGGGGTCAGACTTAGCAATGGCTGTAAGTTTTGAGAGGTGAGGTGCCGCTGCAAGGACTGAAGATGGGATGGCTGAGGTAGATTGAGAGAGACCCAAGAGTTCCGAAAGATCATTGGATAACTTTGATCTACCTTCCATGTCGATTGATAAAGGGGCTTGGACATCGGCAAGTTTTGATTTAAGAATGGCCCAGGCAACAGTGTCGATAGCGGCATGCCGGACTTCATCCTCTTGACTTTCTCGAGGCTCTCCTTCATCTGTGCCAGTCCAATCCTGAGACAAGATTGGCAGAATTTGAGGTTGTTTTTGTCGACAAATTCCTTGTTTATACTGTTCAACAAAGTCCTCAGCTTCCATGGGGGAGAAACCAGCTTCTTGGAGGCGTCGAAGGAAGGCATCATGGTCAAAACTTGATGATAGCTCGAACGATCGAGCAAACCTGGATTCTCTGTGTGAGGACCACGAAGATCATCCAAGAACGAAGCTCACTTTTAGGATTCAACTGGTTACCAGCAAATCAATGAATAGGCAGTTGAATCCTGTAAAAAGTGAACAATAAGTTTTCATGCGAGACGCCCAAGGTAAAAATGAAGTCTCACAATGAAAAGTAGTCTCTGTTTGTAGAACAGGAATGCACGAGTGGCGAAGCCACGAGAGCCAACTACTTTTAAAAGTGAGAATGCCATTAGCTTGGATTGGTGTGCGGCACACCGCCACGCACTCACCTGTGCTCCTTGACGACGAGATAGGGAGATGAAGGAAAGCAGCACTAGGTGAAACATTCCCTGTGTCGAGTTCATCCTCCGATGAGGCCTCTGCTAAACTTTAGCACCCAGCCGAGGTGGCACAGAGAATGGATGAGTAATGTGTATAGTCATTGGCGAGGCCAATGACACATGTTTTCTTTGAAGCAGCGCAGAGGCCTATGAAAATGGCTCCTTACCTTTGGAACCCACCTTTACGACGAGCCATTCCTAAGTGGTTAACAAAGTCGTCATGTTTCGGCTTTGGTAATGCTTTGGTAAGCAAGTCAGCTAAGTTGTTGTCCATCATGCAGTACTGAATGTGTATCTCGTTAGAGATCAGTTTCTCACGTACGAAGTGGTGTTGGATGTCGATGTGTTTGGTTCGACTGTGATTGATGGCATTGTAGGAATAGTTTATCGCACCTTGATTGTCGATGTTGAGAATGGTGGGTCCAGAGTATGGGATACCGAGTTTGGCTGTAAGGGTCCATAACCATATGACCTGCTGTGCAGCTAGACTTTCTGCCATGTACTCGGCTTCCATGGATGATAATGTGATCGTCGGTTGCTTCTTTGATTGCCAAGAGATTGGTCCACCAGCCATCTGGAAGACATATCCAGAAATAGATTTTCGATCGTTGATGTTTGATCCCCAATTGGCATCCAAATAAGCTAGGGGTTCAACTTCCCCCCCTTTGTGGTAAATAATTCCAAGTTCCTGCATGCCGTTAAGATACTGGAAAACGTGTTTGACGGCAGACCAATGAGTAGGTCCAGGGTTGCTCATAAATTGACTAAGGGTCTGCACCGCGAATGAAATATCTGGTCGCATTCCGATAGCGGCATACATAAGTGATCCAATTGCGCTGTGGTACTCGGGAATATTGTGATGTTCGTCATCAGGTGTTTTGACCAATTTGATGTTAGGGTCCAAAGGTGTGCTGACAGGGTGTGAATCTGCCATTCCAAACTTCTCCAGGACCCTCTTGATATATTGGGATTGCATAATTTTGAGAGTAGTCTTCTCCAAGTCCCTTTCCAATTCTAATCCCACAATTTGCTTCGCCTCTCCCAAATCCGTGATCGTGAAGTACTTCCCCAATTTGGCTTTCATTTCTGTGATGGCATCAATATCAGATCCAAGAATGGTCATGTCATCGATGTGGACTGATGTGATTAAAAGATCATGATCGGTGTGCCTAATATAAATGCACTGATATGAAATTCATTTTTAGGAAGGTTTGATTGAGTTCCTCATTCCAGGCCCATCCTGCCTGTTTCAATCCATAGAGAGGTTTTAGTAATTGACATACACATCCTGTACCATTGTCATATTCGGGTGGCTGCATCATAAAAATAACTTCCTCCAAAGTTCTGTTTAGGTACGCTCCCACTACATCGACCACATGGATCACGAGTCCTAAATTTGTTGCAAGTGCCATTAATAGCCAAAAGGTTTCCAGTCGCATGACCGGTGCAAATGTTTCCACAAAATCTATCCCCGGAATTTGGGAATAACCTTTGGCCACGAGTCTTGCCTTGTGTTTCGTGATCATCCCAATGTGGTTGTGTTTGATGTGGTACACCCATTTGCTCGCAATGGCTTTGCAATCTGGAGGTAAGTCAATTAATTTGAAAGTACCACGTTTGGTTAACTGGGTTATCTCAGTGTCCATTGCCTCCTTCCATTTTGGCCAATCTGATCTGTCCTTTGCTTCCTTTACTGAGAGTGGGTCATCCTCCAATGTTGCCCCAATCATTGCATAATCCACTGTGATGTAGCCAGATTCTTCCATTGTTGGCACATGGTGACGCCATTCCGCTGGTCCACACGAGTTCGGGTTGTTTAGTAGCTGGTAATTGATCAGTGGCTGTGACAGAATTCGTGCTGATCTTTCCCAAACTGGTATGCATGATGGACTTTCTGATGTGATCGGTGCTGTTTCCTTTTCTGGTGCCCGGTTGCCCTCTCCACCCGAAGGCTGCTTGCCATCCATTTCATGCTCCCCCTCAAGCTGCATAGGGTGAGTGACTTCCACTTCATCAGCCTTTTCCTCTTCTTCCATAAATACCACATTTTGAGAGGTGAGGATTTGATGAGTTTTGGTATTGTAGTACCTGTACCCCTTAGTACCATCAGCAATACCCACAAAAATAAATTCGTGTGATTTTGGGTCCAGTTTTGAGTGGTTTCCGTCCTGCTGCAGAACCCAACAAGTCCTGCCAAATTCCTGCAGATGTGATATATCTGACTTCTTTCCCCAAAATACTTCATCAGGTACCTTGGGATCTCTGATTGCACATGTCGGAGATCTATTTTTGAGATAAGTTGCATAAGCGATCACCTCTTTCCAAAGAGAGTGAGGAAGCCCATGCTGATGTAACATTGCCCGCCCATGCTCTACCAGAGTTCGGTTTAATCGTTCGGCAATTCCATTTTGGGATGGTGAGTGGGGTGCTGTGATTTCTAGTCTGATTCCATTGTCCAGCAAAAATTTCTTGAATTCCTTGCTAAGAAATTCTCCCCCTCCATCGACGCAAAGTTTCTTGAGTTTCCGATCAGTTTGCATTTTGACAAAGCTTTTGTATTGCTTGAATTTCGTAAACACCTCAGATTTCTCCTTCATGAAATATGTCATCGTGCGTCGTGCCTTCCCATCAGTGAATGAGATAAAATACCGATCTCCCCCTGGAGCTTGAGTGCATGCCAGTCCCCACAGATCACTTACTGTCAGATCTCCGATCTCCTTGATCTCCGTTTGGCTTTCCTTGGGAAAAGGTTGGACATGTTGCTTTGCAATGATGCATGCCTTGCACTGCACTGCTGGTTCTACTGTCCTATCCACCTCCATTCCCAAAACCATTTCCTTTTCCTTGAGCATCTTTACTGACCCCATGTTCAAGTGCCCAAAAATTCTATGCCACTCATCCCATGTTCTGCCATGCCCAGCAGCATATGCTTGGTCATGTTTGGCAATACCTTTGATGTTCATGTCAAATAATTGGTTCATCACCCGGCCCTCCATAATAATAGATTTGTTTGGTGCCCGGAATTTAACTCCTGGTGACACAAATAGAACTTGTATTCCAGCCTCAAGTGCGCGTGAGATTGAAATAAGATTAAAAGGTGCATCGGGCGCATGTACCACGTCCTTCAGTGTGATGGTTGAGGTTTTCCCTTCCACGGTGCTTTCCAGTTTTATGGTGCCTCTTCCAAGCCCAGGGGCCTTTCCAAATCCAGAAATTTGATGTCCGGGGGTAGGTGTGTAGTCGACAAAGATGCTCTGATCCCTCGCTATATGAGAAGTGCATGCTGAGTCAGCCAACCAAGAATTTGGTGAGACAGCTAGTGCGATGTCATCCCTACAGTCCCCACAGAAAGCAAATTCTTCATCTGCCGCCACATTGGCATTTGTCGTGTCCTTCTGCTTTTCTCCAGATTTCCACTTTCCAAATTTGGATTTCTTCTTGCACTGCTTGCTGATGTGCCCCTTTTCCCTGCATTTGTAACACGTTATGTTCGGATTGGTGTTCCTTTTCCCAGGCTTCCCCACCAAGGCTGTATCATCTGAATTGTGCATGTTAAGCCATCGATCATGTTCCAGAATTCAGGCTATAAGTGTGGGAGCATCCTTTAGGGCTGTAGTGTCTATAGAAGCAATATAATTATTCCAATTCTCGGGGAGTGAGGTTAGCAGAATAATGGAGAATTCCTCCCCATCAATCTTTCGTCCCAAATTGTGCAGCTCCTCCTGATAGCCACGCAATGTCCGAATATGGCATCCCTTCCACGCATTGTGACTGAAATAACTTTTGATGTGCCTGAACTATTCCCAATGCCCCCTGAGTCTCTAATAATGATTTCAACATATTCCACGCTTCCACTGTGCTTCTTGAACTCGCAACATACACCAACATTTTGTCAGCCACCCTCAATCGGATCATAGATAGCGCCATCCTGTCCTTCTTACGCCATGCTGTTTGTTGGGCGGTATCCGTTGGTAGAGTAGTCGATCCATCGACATAATCCCACAAGTCTTGCCCCATCAAAATATCCATCATTTTGATTTTCCAAACGGCATAATTTTCGGCACCTGTCAAGGGCTCAATACGGTAAATGTTTGTGTGCGTCGGAGCATTTAAAATGTTGGCCATCATTCAAATTTCATCCAGGTGTTATTAGTTTGAGTATAGTGTGAGCGAGAAAATTCAGTTAAGGCCAGGGCCCATAACCTGTTGAATAATAGAGGACTTGAAAGAATAAACAAACTTTGTTTCTTTTTGGTAGACAACTATGTACATAGAATATTTATATAGCCCAGTAAACTAAGTCGGTAACTATGGATCGGTATTATAAATAATTGTGGCTATGCGTTACCGCCATGTTCGGTGTCAGCGTTGGTGTTGCCCAATATGTACTCCCGATTTCAACATTACAAACTAACCCTCCTTCCTAATTTTCTGGCTCCTACATCATGGGCATCGTCCTATCATTTTTTCGTGAAATTTACCTCCCAATCCGACCTACAGCGTGAATGACATTCCAGATCTCACTGGCAAGGTCTTCATTGTTACTGGTGGCAACAGCGCATTAGGAAAATGACAAATCTCTTATGGCTCTTATTCATCTGAGAAGTGTCTTAATCACATCTGGTACCTTATATTCATCTTAGAATCCCCAAATTGTCTGACTTTTATTTTCCATAAGACATTACTTTAATTCTTAAGTGCATAAGAGGGGTAAGACTTGTACGATCTTAAGAAATCCATAAGTTGCTAATGATACAGGCATGTCATTTAAGACTGCATTTCAGATGGTTGGTCAACCAGTCAAAATAAACAATTCACAATCAGGAATCGAACCAAAGACCTCGTGAGTCATGTACACAATCTTCAACAGACAAATTTGATGCAAAGCCACTTAGCCATACAAGCTCATTAATATGTGCTCATACTGAAACACTTAAGCTATGAGGACATGCTACATCTAATAGTAAACGGGATGTTTGAAAAAACTCTCTATAAGTCCCTTGTTGATTGTTTGTTTTGCACCACATGACATGTTGAAGTTTCATTTTTGGTAACTTCCACCGAACTTGACGTTCCCTCCAGTCATTACCATCCAACAACCTTTCTACTGAGCTCCCACCAGGCAGCCGAACACACCATTCCCCAACCTACCCAAATGCTCCCAGCTTTCCTATTCATTATTGACACATCTTGACAAAAATGTGACACACTCATAATGACTCATTAGTCTGAGTCTCGTCCACCTTATGCCCTTACGAGCCTCGTGAGTCATAATCTTTTTTCTTTCAATTGCCTAACTTCCAACAGCATGGCTAGGTGAACCATGATGGGTTTGTTTGGGGCTCAACTGACTCAGAGAGGTGCCATGAGACCCATGTAGTGGGAACACAGCAAGGTATGCACCCATTCTCGTGCACCCACTACCACTAACTCCCTTGGACCAGATGGCAACAAAAATGTTGACCCCAACAATGCCAAATGACCTGCCACCACCACTGCAAGCAACTGCTTGCAGGGTGAGTACTAGCAGCTGATCATGAGGGACAGGACAGGGAATGATGGATGATGGACAGGGGTGGGAGGGAAGAACAACAGGGTTGGGGGACAATGACAACAACAACACCAACAGAGCCCATGATGGAGATGGATGACCTAGCACCTGCCCAGCCCTGTGAGCTACTACTTGTAGGTATTCTTTTTTTTCTCTTCATTTCATTGTTACTAGCTAATGTTTTTTGATGTTAATAGATGACAACAACATGGGGGACCACATGGCTGCTACCACCACCACCATAGCAACCCCAACTACTGCTGTGAGCACCTGCTCATGGGGTAGAAACAGGGAGCATCAAGAAAAGGACCACAAGGACCATGACCATGGGAGAGCAGCCAGCACCCCGTACCACGTACTACCACCACTGCAAGTGACTGCTCGCAAGGTGCATATGGGGTGCATGATGATGATGGGAAGACTACACTGATGATGATGAGCAGGACAACAGGATGACAATGACAGGACGGGGATGTCTCAAGAGCAAGAACAAGAACAACCTATGGCAGCGGCTAAGGTGGTGTTTTTGGGAAGAGCAGCATTGTGCAGCAGGAGAACGAGTTCCAGAAGGGTGCAGTCTAGGGAGTAGTGCATGTTAATTTATTGAGTACATGTAACACATAGTAGTTAGTTCAGTGTGTTTCATGATGAATCCAAAGAGTTTTATCCCTGCTCATACCTGTCTTATTGAGTCTTAAAATGTGTGAAATGTCTGCCTCAAGTTTTCATAAGGCCAATCTAGGCTATGTACAAGACCAATCTAAGCTATTATAAGGCAACTGTAAGATAAAGAGTGCCTTATTCAGAATGGTACATAGCTTAATTAAGACATGAGGTCTTACTCATTGTATGCCTTACAGCAGTCTTACAGTGCCTTATGGCCTTATGTAAGACACATAAGAAAAATGTTATTTTCCTGATGTGGCATCAGTAAGGAGACAGTCAAGGTGTATACTCACCAAGCAGCTAGGCAATTAAGGATAAAAAATCTAACAAATACATACAGGCGCTTTTGCAACACAATGCAGTGGTTTATATTGCAACTCGAAACCAAGACAAATCCATGGCAGTCATTGAGGAACTCAAGACCCTTGCTGGAAAGGAGGCGAAACTCCTCCAGCTTGACTTGTCTGACCTCAAGTCCATCAAAGAGTCTGCTAGGGTCTTTACCGAGTGAGAACATGAGCTTATGTTCACGGTACCAATCTGATGGAGTTGAGGAATCAGGAAAGAGACAGAATTCACGTGCTGATCTAGTGTTGCCAACAGCGTAGATCAGAGCCGCCCAGAGCTGCTCAAGCCATGCCCTAAGTTGCCTCAAATTCAGAGTGACTGGAGGGCTTCAAATGTTCTTAAAACACTATAAAACACTCTGTAGGAGTCCCCACTGCCATGTTGAGTACATGTTGTTATACCCTACTCCCCAGAGCCATCTCTCGAGCATGTTTTGCAATAGTATGAGGAGATAAACATAGCCAAATAATCTCATCAAAGATACTGATCTGTGCAAAACTCAATAGTATGACTTGTTTCTTTTGTAATAATAGTCTACACAACCTATTTGACCATTAAAATACATAACTGAAGCATAAATACAACTTGGATTGCAAGCCCACAACTTTGGGCAATCTCAATCAGCTTAGCTGGCTCAGAGTTGCTCAGGGTGACTCAGCACCATTTTGATCAGCTCAAGTGCCTGAGCTGCGCCGCAGGTGAGCCAAGCTGAGCTGCGGCATCACTATGCTGATCAACAATGTGTATGTCTAGTGCTTTGGGACTCAATGGTCATTGAATGTGTGGGGTCATGATACCCCCCATAGATCAGCTCACAAAGAATGGTGAGCTCCCACAACTGTTTACAATACCCATTTTGGTTTCAACTCAACTTCAGGCTACAACCTGCAATTCGGCACAAACATCCTAGGTCAGATAACCTTTATCATTATTCAAGTATGGTCCCAGATTTTACCATGCTTCCTGCATAGGACACTTCAGGTAGGTAAGTTTCAGGGTCAGCATTGGCAATGCATTGGCAGATGAAGATTTGACCACTCACGCATCTACAACCATCAAACTGTTGGGTGCAGTATAAGCTGTAAATGTCATGGACAACATGCCCATTTCTAGCCAATGTTCTCGTGCAGTCTCCTCCACATGCTTATGTGAATTCTTCTCTGCCAACCTGCCATATTATGTCAGCAATGGCAATGGCAATTGCATACCTTCACTTGGTCTGTTCAGAATATCCTTCTCTCTCCATTTTTGCCTGTTCTGCAACAATCTCTGCCTGTTCTGCTGCACTCATGCTGTTGAAAACCCTCTTTATTGCTGGCAGTCACATTTTGAACCATCCAGGTGTACTTGAGTTGGCTTCCTCAATGCCTAACATGTTTGCAATCTCTTGGAACATTCGATTGTGGTATAAACTCCAAATAACTTCCAATCTCTTTAATTTGAATTTGTTTGATTTCTGTGAACAGCCCTTGGTCATTTGCCAGTTGTTGGAAAGTCATGTTGTTAGTTCCTGGCAATGTGATCAACATTGCAAACTTGACATGCTTGACATGCTTGGTAGTTCACCTTTGCATGAATACGACTCTCTGCCTCATCCTGTGGGTCATTTCCAGTTGTCCTCCAGTAATTGAATATTGCAGGCAGAATATCACACTTAAGTACTTGCAATTGGCCTGCTTTTGATTCCTGTGATCAGAATGCATCCCAATATGGCTCAATGATTGCCTGCTCTTGAATTGTATATTTGCTGTTCTTCTGGTACTGTCTCCTTGTTGGGTTGGCTGATGATGGCTCAGGTGGCATGGTGAAGGGACTGGTGTGGGTGAAAGAATGGCTGTTATCAATGATATCGAAAGATTAGCACAAGCATCACATGTCGATATTATTTACACAGCATTTCAGGGGGGATTGATGTTGGCAAAAGAATGGTCATATCATACTTAATGATATTGAAAGATTAGCACAAGCATCACATGTCGATATTATTTACACACCATTTCAGGGGGGATTGATGTTGGCAAAAGAATGGTCATATCATACTATCAAGATATCAGCATGAGGCTCACACGTGGCTGATAATATTTACACAGCCCACCCACATATTCCATTGATCCTCCTCAAATCATCATGAGTCTAACTAGAGCACCATACAAACAAAAGAGAAGATCCAAGAAGAATGCCTCCCTGCATGAAGACAATGATGATGTAGTAGATACTGTTACACATGTGGATAATCAGGTCAAAATGGACACTGGACTGACAACAAAGCATATCAAGGTCCCTCTTATTGCAATAGCAGAACGCTATCCTACTACACAGGATAATCTCCACATTCCCCCAGAATAGGATGTTCAAATCCTCAGGTGCCCAAGGAGACAACACAGCCACATATCGGGATGGTCAGCATCTCACTCTCATTTGCTTACAAAGAGAGAAGGTTCGTAAGTACATAACAGACAGTGAGACTATGTCTTAGAATTTGTGGGACATGTGGATGAATTGCTACAAGCATCATTATTGCAGCAGGCATGGTCCATTGACAGACAAGTGTGCAACTACTGTGCATTCAACAAATGGGCCATTTGGAGATGCATTGATTGGTTGCTAGGCAGTACACTGTGTTGTGCATGTATGCGCATAACACACTGGCACAATCCCTTCCATTGTATTGAATGCTGGACTGGCACACACTTCCGCCAGGCCAAGCTATGAGAAGTTGGAACATACATTCTCATCAAGCATGAGACTGATCAACCGATTTGCAAGTCTCTGGAGTTTCAAAGTCAATATTTGGAGGCATTCAAGGAGATGAAAGATCATGCAGAGCAACAGTCTGCCACTCCACCAGCCAACACATGGCATTGGCCCTGAGATACATTGGCATCAGCTCCATCCCCTCAGCCTGGAGAAATGTCAGCATCGACCCCATGGCCTGACAATGACTCAATGAATGGCTCAAATGCAGAGTAACAGGGGGCCAATCTCCTGGCTGACCCATGGCATTGGCCCTGGGATATGGAGATGGATAGCACAATGGAAGGCAACAATCATGCAGATGACACCCAGGCTGATGCTGAATTTTTTTGCATGCCTTGATGCCCTCTTGCAGTACTTTACAGTCCCCCACCTGTCCTAGTGGACTCCGACTGGACTGACCAGAGTCCACTGGAGTCCGAGGGGAGTCTGAGTGGAGTCCAATTGAACTACACTAAGTCATGTAGAGTTCAATGCCCCATTGGAGTCCAACTGGAGTCCGACTGGAGTCTGAGTGGAGTCTGAGTGGAGTCCAACTGGAGTCCGAGTGCAACCAAATGATAAGTCAATTAGATATAAGCTCAAAGGACTTCAGACTTGGTGAATTTCATAAAGTACCCGCAAAATAAATTTGTGTACTGCAGGAATTGAACTCAAGACCTCACCATAAGGAATCACATGACAAACCAAACAAGTATGCTCAACCACTTGAGCCACAGGAGATTTATTGGGGATCAATATAAGGTTTATTTATGACTCAACTTTTCATATTCTTTGAGGAGGCATTTTTTAAACAATTAAGATCAAAAAATTTTAATTAACCACATCCCTCATGTAGGACATGAGGGAGTGGGTATAATTTAATAATAAACAAAAAAAAACCCTCTCGCATCTTGCGAGAGGGGGGGGATTACTACTATGTACATAAAAACTAAACCCCTTGCGTTCAGCGCAAGGGGGGGATTCGTAAGTACTACAATATATATACCCCTTGCATTTGGTGCGAGGGGGGGGCAGAGATAAATTAAAAATAATAAAGACCCCTCCCCACACAAAATGTGGGGGAGGGGGGGTTGGGGGATGCAGTCTGGGGTGGGTGTCATTGCCCACCCCTCCTCGCATGCGTCTGTTGCCGTAGCAAGCCGCATCCATCATCCACCCTATGAGCAGAGGCTTGTAGGCGTGGGGATGGGTGCTGTGGTTGTTGTAGCCCTGGTCTACCCACCATCCACCCGACGAGCAGGTGCTCATCAGCGTGGGGTGGGTGTGTTGTCAGTTTTGCGGGTCTCCTAGTTCAGAGGGGTTGGGGGGAGGGGTCAGTGATGTGGCATGCGAGGGAGGGGGTAGATGGGTGCTTACCAGGTGGGTATCCTGCTCCACAGGTCTCCCGTTACCCCTCTGCCATCTCCTACCCTTTATCGACACCCTCACATCCTGTTTGGATGGGGAGGAGGGGGCTGGCATGGGTGTCATCGGGTCTGGGTTGATCCCCATCGTTCTGTGTTGGCGTCGGTGTTGCCCTGTTGTTGTTCACCATCGTCACCTCCATTCCACCTGTGATCCACCCCCTGAGCAGTTGCTCAAGGGGCTGGAGGCAGGTGGTGTGTCGTTGGCCCCATTGCTTCGCGTTCTGGGGGTCCTGGTGACACTCACAATCCACCCTATGAGCAGGGGCTCGCAGGCGTGGGGTGGGTGTGTGGGGTTGTCTCGCATCCGGCCGTCGGTCATTACCAGTAGAGTAGAACCTACAAAACAAAAGAAATGAGTTAGTTAGTTTATAAAAACAAAAAGCAAACAAAAAAAACTTACGTAGGGCACAAATGACGTGATCTGCATCATTTGGGTCCGCGTTCCATCCAGTCGGCTCGTTTGTGGGTGGTGGCGTCATTACCAGTAGTTTATAACCTAGAAAACTAAAGAAACTGGTTAGTTCGTTTATAAAAACAAAAAGCAAACAAAAAAAAACTTACCTAGGGCCCAAACGACGTGATCTGCATCATTTGGGCCCGCATTCCATCCATTCAGCTTGTTTGCGGGTGGTGATGATGGCAGATTGGGCATGGGAGCAGTGGCAGTGGGTGTCCATGCAGTGGTGGTAGTGGTAGAGAGAGGAGGGAGGGAGGCGGCGTCGACAGTGGTGGTGGTGAGTGATGAGCTGGCACATTTGATGACGCGGCAATATGCTTTGTCATACACAAGGTACTGTGGTGTAACGGTTATATTGTGCATCATGATTGATTACATAAGCAACCTATGGGATCTGGGTTCGATTCCTTTTCTTACACACTTTTTCCGCGGAATCTGACTGGACTCCACTCGGACTCCAACCAGACTCCAACCAGACTCCAACCAGACTCCACTGGACTCCACTGGACCAGTCTGAGTGGAATCCGGTGTTTGAGTGGATTCCACTTGGAGTCCGGTCAGACTGGACTGGGACTGGACTGGCAACTTTGCAGGCAGTTGGCTGGTGACCAGTCCCAGTGGACTCCAGTCGGACTCTGGTCAGTCCAGTCAGACTCCAGTCAGAGTCCACTAGGAAAGGTGGGGGAGTGTAAAGACCTCCCCTCTTGCATGAAAGACAGGGAAATACTCAAGTTGGCGATGATGGTCTTCAAGACTTTATTGATGGTGATGATGAATGTGAAGTGCAAGCTGCTGATGAAGACATTCTCAGCTTTGCACCATACTTGCCTAGTGATATACTGGTGCATCAGAACCTGGCCAATGTTGAGCTGATCATGGCACTGACTAGTGATGCCCTGAACAACACTTATGTCTGTGTGGTGCATACTAATGGAGTCCATCACTTAGCAATGGTAACCTGCAGTTGCATGGGGGAACACCGAATTCCATTGGACCTCGTGGCCAGTCACTTACTTCCTACAAGTTTCACCAAAATACGGACTCTTTTCACTGTCCACATCCTCAATCAATTTTGGCTCTGCAATCTGGAATTGAAGGCATCAGCATATCAATTTTATCAGCTGATTCAGTGCATCACGTTACCAACACAGCCAGCTAAAGTCATAAATCTCTACCATGAGCTTCGGCACTTGTCCTGACTATGGCATTGGATGAAAAAATTGAACTGGGCAGGGTATGGACACAATAAAAAAGATCTATTAAATTCTGAACCAGGATCACTGGCCAATTTCTCTCCAGCCTGTCCTCAGCCAGGCATAAATATACCAGAAAATTGGCAGGAAGATGTGAACCAGTGCATGACTACAATCAACCACTGCATTAGCATCAACAATGAATATGACATTCAGATTTGTTTATAAACACATTTTTGTGGCCGATGGCAATTTCAAGGCTGACCATGTTCAGCAGAAGAACTCTGATGATGTGTGGCTATGGGATGGAGCAGGAATGGCTCCAAACAAGGCAGAATATGAGCAGTTCCTCCTGTCTGCCATAGAACACTTGACAGTATGTACCAGTCCCTTCCCAATGTCCAAAGCTGGCCTGATGCATATTTGCTTGGCCAGAAGGCTCCTTGTGAAAATAAATTCCAGGCCATTGTGAATGCTCTACAGGCATCAAAGGCCTGTGATATTACTGGGTTGGTGGCCATTGCATGTGCATGGCATGGCTGTTATGCCCCCAATGCATTGGTAAACCTGTTTTGGGGAGAACAACAGAAGAATGTTGACTTTGCTTTTCTTCAAGCACTGAAGACCACCAGAGTTGACCCTCAACAGGGAGTCATGCTCATTTACAACATTGTCTGCCAGTACATTATCCACCTTTGGGAACATATTGGTGCCCATCTTCCAGCTGGCTTGACCATTGACCAGGCCATTGGGCTTATGCATGTTCATGGCCACAAGGATGAATGCTTTTTTTGCTATGCTCCATCTTTCATTCCAGGGTCCGGCATTGTAGCAGCCAAAATATTTGAGTCTCTGTGGTCAATGCTGAATTCCATTTCCCCCACAGTCAGAACAGCAACCTTGCCACATCTGGCAGAAATGCTTGATGATCACACTACAGATTCAAATCACAAGAAAATGCTTGGAATGGCAATTACACTGCTCAAAATATCGAGAAGCCCTCAAGACCTCCATGCAACTCAGCAAGCATCACATACGACTCACAGCAAGATTTGGCAACCAGGCTGTCAGTCAATGGGAAGATGAAGTGATAGCTGCAGAAGCAATGAGGCTTGTTGATGTAAAGGTGATGGATATCTACACAATGCAGGCACTGGCAATGGAAGCAGCATTGGCAATGGCACTGGCAATGGCAATGGCAATGGCAACAGCATCAGACACTGCATCAAAAGTGGTTCAATCTGTTGAGGATGTTTCTGATGTGAATTTTGTTGAATGTGGAAGACAAGCACTTGCTTCCCACATGATAACATTAACACAATTGCAAAGTGCTGCCAATGTTGCCGATCATCAGATTGCCCCCTCACATATCACCCCCAACAATGAAGCCAAATTTGACCTTTCAGATGAAGAAACTCCAGCTGCAGGCACTTCACAATGTTTGGATGTCACATATGCCATTCCAGTGGAAGAACAACAAATACAACTACCATCTGATGGACATCTTGCTAAAGTGGAGATTCTGCTTTGGAAGAACCAGGCAAGCCATTTGCTGAATCGGCTTGGGGAGCTCATTGCAGAAAAATCATTTCAATATTTGCATATCATTTGACCAGCGCCCAGGAAGGGTGTTTACACCCAGGCCAGATTGGTGGTCAAGGAATTGGTAGACAACATTACTTTGCATGCCCAAATGTATATGCATTGCCAAAGGCACTTGGTTGCTCTGCGATGTGATGCCGACACGTTAAGTATGTTTCAGCCATTAGTGAAGGATGACCTGAAGGCTAGCACAGCTATTCTTAAACCCAATGCACCTGGTTCAACCAACCTTCATCTTTCCTGGATTTGGTGCAAGTCTCGCTGATCTGGTTATCTAGGGGACACCGCATTTGGTGCTGATGCCACTGCCGATGCCGATGGTGGCCGACTCTGGGAATGTACGTTTATTTTCAACCCACTCACATCTCTCAGTCCATTGAGTACATTTGCTTAGATCACAGGCTCAGAGCAATAGATGGAAGGAGGAACTTCTGCTGGTCACATATGAAATGCAGTGGACTGTGCACTATTTCATGTATCACAATCAGAAGTGGTGCTCCACCTTGATCTCTGACAATACCCCTCCCAGTAGCCTAGCATATGCTCATTGTCAGCAGGCTGTCTGGTACGACTTAGCCTTTAGGGCTGACAAAGCATTCAGATCAACAAATGTCAATTATCATTCCCCTTTGTGACTATCCATTGTGTAATCTAGATTATCTTGATAACTAACCATGATCAGTATGTCCAACATATCACTCACTATCTTCAACCCCTTTTCATTACAATTGGGCATGAAAGGTGCCCTGCAAAATCAGACACAGGAGGTCATCTGGTATGTGGAGTCATGATTCTGGTGGGTATTGCTGGAGATCAAACAATCCAATGTGATAAAACAACAATGGATGCAAAAATGTCTGTATAATGAACTTGTAAGATGTTGCCCAAACATAGGGATCCTTGTAATTATATATCACAGATGTATGTCATGTCCTGGATTGACATCGGCAATACCATCGGCCTTATGATTGAGTGCTGATCATACTTCAGTCCTTGGCTGACAGTCTGGCCGACATCAATATTGAACATTTGCTGCTTGGATTCCATCCATCTCTCTTGGCTGCATTGGATGATGGTGTGGCGACCAAGGCACCCATCCACCTTGTGGATTCATATGCATGTGATTGGTGGAGACACTATCGGGAGCCAGGACCCGAGCACATTTTGGGCATTGCCACCCTGGATGAGTGCCTCAATACCCATCAGCAATATGTTCCGGCACCCATCACTGACTCATCTCACCCTGGTAGCCAGGTGCTGCCAAGTCAGCCTGATTGCCAATCATGTCTCAATCTCCAGAGTCTTGTGCAAGATAGTTTAGCCAAACTACACAGCATGCATAACTTCATCAATGGTTGTGAATCCTCCACTGACACTGCATTAAATGCAAATACCAGGCACACAGCAGGGTACAATCGGCTTCATGAGCTTGCCCTGCTCAAGGAGCTTCAGGCTCAAACACTGGCATCGGCAGCAGCCATGGCACTGGCAGCCTCCTCAAAGGCATCAGTAACAAGACAGTCAAACTGTATTGCAGCACACATGAAGGCCAAACTTGCCATTGCTGTTGCTGTTGCCAATGCTGTTGAAAATGACAATGAGGACAGTGAAAGTGATGGTGATCATGACAGTGATGGCAATGGTGACAATGGTGATAGGAAGGACAATGCTGTGGCCAATCGTCCACTGCCCACAGCCTCTCAGGCTGCTATGGCATGGGATAGTGAAGATGATTCACCTTGTGCTGACCAGCCAACTGCCTTTGAGGCAGCCATGGCATGGCAGAGCGATGAAAATCCATCCCCTCCTGCTTCTGGTATCACAGCACAATCTCTAACTGGCTTTGATGACACTGCCTTCTACCTTGCTGACACCACCTCTTCAGCATCAGGCCCCACAGTTTCCATTCCAACAGCAGTTCCAACTGCATCTGATGCAGCAGATGTTTTCTTTTCGTCTTCAGAGACTAGATTCCACCCATGAATCTAACAGTGAGGATGATGCTGCATCCAATGCTGAGGTCCCTGATGTTGACTCTGATCTCTCTTGTACCATGTCCCCTACTAGCTCTCAGATAGACTTCCCCACTCCTTCTCACATCACACTCCCACGTTCCAATCTCTATGGTCCTGTGGACTTCAGCTATGTTGATGTTACTTGGTTGTCTGGCTCTGATGACATGATGGATACTGACTCATGATGCACTCTTCATATATATAGTACTGTTTCATGACTTACAATGTGTAATACTATTGTTGATGGGTTGGTCCATGCTAATCATGGTGTAAAAACTGCTCAATTTCTTCCCCATCCATGGGATGTCATTTGTGAGGCCAAAATCATGCTGCATTGGACTGCCAATGCCAATGCCAATGCCTATGCTGATCCCACTGCTGCTTCCAATGCAATGCCATAGTGAAGGACTCACATATAAGTGAATTAATGCACCTCCACATTGAATGATGCAATGTACTCTTCCTTGGCTGGATAGTGCTGATGAGATGGCCCACATAGTGAGGTCCAGGTCCCTGTCCAACTATTGCTACCAGTGCCAATGCTGCTGCCGCTGCCAATGTGGATTTTATAATTAAAGGTGTCATTGATTCATGACCTAGCTCAATTTAAATGGAACAACATGAGACCAGGGTTCACATTGGTCACCCAACTGCCATTGCTGTTGCCATTGCTGTTTGCCATTGCCATTGCCAATGGCTGATGCAATGATGGGGGTTTCCATGCATTGGATGCACCATATGTGCTTAAATAGCAGCTTGTGTACCACACAGAATGCTCTCTAATGCACTCCATTGGTTACAATAGGTATAGGCACAGTTATATACAGTATGTTTGACAGTGTCCACTGAGCCATATCATTCGATACAATGTGTACATCTGATAGACTGTATTATTTGGTACAGCGTAGCTTACCTATGTGGAGACTTCTATTTAACCAAGCTCCTCTTGCCAATACTCCTCTCAACAGCAAAAGCCTCAGGAATCCCAGCACACATCATAACTGTTGCATTTACCATGGTGTTGATGTACAATGGACTGCATTTTGAAACATTCAAGGATGGTCCTGCATGCAAAAAGCTTGGAGAACAAGCACTGTATAATCAAGGCAAGTTTGGGAACATTGTCTTTGCATTGGAACTTGCTTGCTGGTACGGTGACCAGGGGATAGTTGCAACATCTTTGAACCCAGTAATGCCTTTGTTAACATGTCCACTGTTTGTTCTGGGTCTCGACAGTTTTGTATATCGAGTATTTTGTCTGTTACTAGTGTTCGGACTCAGTGATGGTGAATACCAATATGTTTTGATCGCTGGTGAAATTGAGGATTATGTGTCAATATTATGTATCCTTCATTATCACCTTTAATTTCTGTTGGTGAGTTCTGTGGGAATCCGAGTTCACTGTACAAATGTCTCAGCCATGTTGCCTCTCATCCAGCCTCCAACAGCACTACATATTCTGCTTCCGTAGAGGACAATGCTATCACAGTGTGTTTCTTTGATGTCCATGTGATTGCTCCCCCTGCTGCTAGAAAAATGTAGCCAGTCATGGATTTGAGGTCATCAGCATTTGTGTATGCAGCACCTGCATATCCGTGGAAGAGGTTTCCAGTTCCAGTTTCATCTTGGGATTTTCTATATGTTATCCCTAGAGTTTTCATACCCACCAGGTATCTGAGTATTCACTTTATTGCACCATGGTGTTTTAAACCTGGGGTTGGGGTGTAGGCAGCCAATTTATTAACTGCATAGCTTATGTCCAGTCTTGTGGAATTTGTCAAAAATTGCAGACTCCCCAATAATCGTGCATATGAATTGCTTCAATTGGGTTCATTATCATCCAGATTTGGTCCAAGCTTTATATTGGGGTCAATGGGTATACCGGTAGGATTTGCATTGGCTATTCCTTCATTATGGAGAATATTTTCAATATATCTCTGTTGAGATATAGTTATTGCATTCTTGGTTTGTGTAACCTCAATGCCAACAATTTTACTTAGCTCTCCAAGATCTGTTACTTCCCATTCTGAGCAGAGTGTTTCTTTCATATAATCCATCATTTTATCAGATGAAGCAAAAAGTAGTGAGTTGTCCACCCAGATAGCCATTATTCTGAAGTCATTACCATTGCATCGTATATATGTGCATGGATCAGAAATTAAGCATGCATAGCCATGGATTTTGAGTTTGGCATCAAATTCATTATTCCACTCTTGGCCTGCCTGTTTTAAACCATAAAGTGTTTTGACTAACCTGCATACTCGACCCATTCCATCTTCACATCCCTCAGGCTGTTGCATATATATTGCCTCCTGCAAAGTGCTGTTTAGATATGTGCCCTTTACATCCATTTGTTGTAACTTGAGTCCCTTTTCAGGTATGAGTGCTAGTAATGCACGTAATGTATCCATCCTGACAACCGGTGAGAATGTTTCCCTATAATCAAATCCAGGTCATTGTGCATATCCTTTCACCACTAATCTTGCTTGATATCTTACTACTTCCCCTTCTTTATTGCGCTTTTTGACAAAGATCCATTTATTTTTAATTGGTACTGCATTGTGAGGTTTCTGGATGAGTTCCCCAAGTCCCCTTCTCTGATAATAAATCCAATTCAATCTTCATGGCCTTTGGCCATCCAGGCCAATCCAGGGAGTTCTTCGCATCTTCAAGACTCGTAAGTTCATCTCCAGCAACAATTGCATAGACTTCTTCTATTGATAAGAAATTGTTATTGTCCTCATATGCAAAAGGATTGTGAAGATGTTTATAATCAATACGAATTCCACATGTCTTCCACAGTTTGTCAGTATCTATATCTTTCTGTGTTTCATTCCATTTTTGCTTCTTTGGTGCAAAATTCTGAGTTCTATCATCAGAATCACCCATTGGTGGTGTGCTACCTGCAGACTTCCCCTCATGCAGTAAATTGGGCCTAATTTCAATATGGTCAGGAGTTGGTTTTTCTGTAGGTGTAATATTCTGGAAGTTGTGGGAGGTAAGTACTTTGTGAGTTTCTGCATTGCAATATTTTACTGCCCCAGCACCATCATCATAGCTGACGTATGCTCAGCACCTTGGTAGCATTTTTCAGGGTTTCTTTTGACCTTGTAGTAATATCTATATGTGGCTCCCAAACTCCCATAAATGCAATACATTGGATTTTATTTTGTGCCATCCTTCGTAAGGTGTTGATTTCAGGAGATGTTCTGTAAATGATCAGTTACAAAGGTAAGCGGTGTGTAAAACTGCATATTTCCAAAGAAGTTGGTTGGCAGTTATCATGGCACATGATAGTTCAACAAGAGTTCTATTCATTTGCTCTGCGATGCCATTCTGCAAAGGTGAGTATGGTGCAGTTAGTCTTACTTCTATACTGCATTCATTGCGCTATTTTTCCAACTTCTCATTTACAAATTCTTTTCCGCACTCAATTTGGATTCCCTTTGGTTTTTGACCTTGAATTATTAGATGTGTCAAATAATTTATTACTGCTTGTGTTGAGTCCGATTTCTCTTTCAAACACTGGACGGTTGTGTAGCATTTTGTGTCGTCCACACATAACAAGTAATATTGATTTCCATTTAAAGATTTGATCGTGTATTTTCCCCATAAGTCAATATGTGTCAATTCTCCGGGTTCAGTTTGTCATGTGGATATTTTAGGAAAGGGTTCTATGTGTTGCTTCACCTTGGTACATGCAATACAGTCTGGTTTAGGACTGTGTTTATCGACATTAAATCCATCGACCAAATTCCTATCCAATAATTTCTGCAGGCCAGAATACCTGACATGCCCAAAGCACCTGTGCCAAGTTTCCCAATTGGGCACCACATCATTATTGATGAATGATTGGTGATTGGCAGCTTCTATTGTAAGTGTCGGGTGTCGGTCACATACAGTTAATTCCATCTTGTATAAGTGGTTGTTAACCTTGTTCCCTTGTGCTATTTTCTTCCCCTCCTTAGTGACAAAGGTAATTCTTCCCTTTCCACCTGTATATCTTCCTGAACTTTACACTGCCCCACATAGTCCTGAAGGAATCCTGGTAGTCCTACCAGGAAGACCAGGAATCCTCCAGGAATCCAGTAGGACTCACCAGGACTCACCAGGACTCACCAGGAATCCAGTGAGACTCAGTATCCTAAAGTCATACGATAATGGAAAGTCAATTTGAGATACCTTACAAGTTTCAAGTGCTTTGGACTTCATGAATTTCACAAAGTACCTACAAAATAAACTTGTGCAGAGCAGGGATTGAACTCTAGAACTCATGATCAAGAATCACATGACAAACCAAACAAGTGCTCAACCAGTTGAGCCACAGGAGAATTATTAGCTGCAATGTAAAAGTGTATTTATACCCTCAAACTCAAACTTAGCTATGTCTCTCTCGAAGCTCACAATTAAGATCAAATAAAATTTATTAACTACATCCCTAGCATTGGACATGAGGGATACACCATTAATTACATAAAAAATAAACCTCCCCCACACAAGGTGCGAGGGGGAAGGTATTACCATAAATAAAAAATGAAAAAAACTGCCCCACGCAAAATGTGGGGGCAGCCTGGTGAGTCATGCCTGTCATCCTGTCCCTGTTGTCCTGGGTGCTGGGCCTTCATTGTCGCTGTCCTTGTCATTGCTGTCCTGGGCATCATTTCTGTGCTGCTCCTGGACATCGTTGCCATCCTGGCCATCTCCTGCTGTGTGGTGGTGGCCATCATCCCCATTCCACCTGCAATCCACCCCATGAGCAGTGGCTCATAGGGATGGAGGCAGGTGGTGTGTCATTGGCCCTGTTGTCATTGTCTGTTGTGGTTGGCGGCTGTGCTTTGCCTTCTTGGGGTTCTGGTGCTGGTAGGCAGTGGTGTCATTGTCATCATTGATGGCACACACTCACGATCCACCCTACGAGCAGAGGCTCGCAGGCGTGGGGTGGGTGTGTTGGGTTGTCTCATGTCCGGCCATTGTTACCAGTACAGTAGAACCTATAAAACAAAAGAAATGAGTTAGTTAGTTTATAATAACAAAAAGCAAACAAAAAAAAATTATGTAGGGCCCATCCAGTCTCATCATAGTCAGTAGCTAGTACTCAAAAAGTTTTGTCAGTGACCAAAAAAATAAGAGAAAAAACTTACTTACAGCCCAAGAGACGTCATTGATGTCTCTTGGGCATTCCCTGGTGCTGGTGTCCTGTTGTCATTGTGTGGTTGTCTCCATCCTCATACCCATTTGTCATCCTGGCTTCGCTGTCGCTGTCCTGGCCATGTTGTGTTCTCTGGTGCAGGTGTCCTGTCATTGTTGCATGGTCATCTCTGTCCTCGCACCCCTCCTTCCACCCTGCGAGCACTTGCTTGCAGCAGCAGTGCTGGGTGCTGGGTCATGCTTGTCATCTGTTGTCCTCCCTGTCCCATCGTTTTCGTGGTCGTCCATTGTCCTCCCGTCCTTGTCTTGCCACCCTGCTGCTCTCGTCATTTTGGGCCTTGCCACCCTGCTGCTCTCATCGTTTGCAGCTCCTCGTCTCCATCTCCATGGTCCTCATCATCGCTCCCCATTTCCACCCCACAAGCAGCTGCTCATGGTGGTGGAGGGTGCAGTGGTCGTGGTGGGTCGCATCATACAATGAGAAACTATAAAAATTCAAAAGAAAACTAATATTAATCAAAAAAGAATGAAACAAAAAAAAAAAACTTACCTGGGGCCCAAATGATGATGTATGTCATTTGGGCCCATTTCCTTCTGGCCTTCCCTCTCTGCGTTGTCATCACTGGCTGCACAGCAAGATACTTCTGAGAAGGTATGATGTCAGTATTCTGGAAGTACTCCTAATACTGCCACCATACTCACCAAGGGATATTTTGCCAGTATGCATACCAATCTAGAATACTACTTCAGTACCTTCAGTACTATCAAAATATAGTACAATACTGTCAAAATACCTCTAGTGAAGTATGTTGACAATATTAGGAATACTGTCAGGATACTTTCACAGTACTTCTCAGGCAGTATTGTGCCTTGCACCCAGTGCATTCTCCATTTCTTCATTTGTTGTTTGTTGTTTGTTGTTTGTCATCTGTCGCTCACTCGTCATTCTTTGTTTGTCATTTGGTGTCATCTTGTTGTCATGATATAGTTAGAACCTAAAGAAGGAAAGAAAACATTAGTTAGTTCAATAAAAAAAAAGTAAAAAACATTACCTGGGCCCCAAACAACATCTGTCATTGTTTGGGCCTGAGGTGGTTCAACTGTGGCCATTGGCGGCATTAGACAAGGTGGTGGTGGCCATAGAAGCAGTGGCAACAGGTGTTGACAGAGGGGAGGTGGTGGAAGTCAGGTGGCATTGTCATTGAGAGTGGTGATGATGGTGGATGATGAGCTGGCAATGTTGATATGCAGCTGTGTGCTTTGTCATGCACAGCCACCCCAATGGTACCTAGAGCAGTAAGTGGACATACCTCATAAGTCTATGTGGTGTAGTGGTTATATTGGCTAGGCTAAAATGTTGTTGTCTCATGCCTAGGGTTCAATTCCAGCTCATGTTATTTATTTTATTACTTAGTAGTAGTAGTAGTAAGGACTCCTGGTTCAATCCTACTGGATTCCTTGTGAGTCCTTGTGAGTCCTTGTGAGTCTGGTGAGTCCTGATGAGTCTACAGAGTCCTGGTTACTCTTATAGAGTCCTACAGGATTCCTGGTCAGTCCCCCCAGATTCCTGAGAGTCCAAGTCCTGGGGAATTCCTGGAATAGTACCAGGAAGAGCCTGATTTACCCGGAATATACCAGGACTGAACCAGGAATCCCACTGGAGGAAAAACAACCAGGAATGCAACATTTGGTGAACAATGGCTGTGGCAGGGATAACCAGGAATATGTGGGGCAGTGTAAAGAGCTCATATCTTCCCCCAGCTGCATCCCACTGCCCCAACAAAATCAAATTATTCTGTGTTCCAGGTACATGGAGTATGTCCTCCAAGCACAAAATATAATTGTGACCATTACATGTCAAAATTAATTCAACAGTTCAGCGGCCCTCAATTTTCGCTTCTTTACCACCTACACCTGTTATGGAACATTTTTCCACAGGTGTGTATGCAATAAAGGCTTCTCTTTGACATGTAACATGCAAAGTTGTTGCTGAATTGGCTAACCAGTCATACCAGATCAATCGCTCATCATTTCCATCAAGGTTACAGGCTTCATATGTGTAAAGTTCTTCATTTACTGGAAATGCAATCAATTCCTCCCCCACATTTGAATCTTCAGTACCCTTCTTTGATCCTTCTTTTTGCTTCTCTTTTCCCTTCTTTTCTCTCCAACAATCTCTTTCCTTATGTCCTATATTTTCCACAGTTCTGACATTTGTTACCAGCATATTTGTGACATTTACTTGACCAATGTCCTGGTTGCTTACAATGTTTGCAATAAGGTTTGTTGGAGGATTTATGATCAGTGATGCTCTCTTCCAAAGTTTTGGTAGTTCTGCTATTCTTCTGGGTATTAACCAGGTTTGTGCTAGAACCATTAGAATACTTGTTATGAGAGTGCATCATACAAATTTTATATTCCTCCCGTAATAAACCAATAAAGGAATCTGAGGAAATTCTCCTTTTGGGGTCCGGATCATTGGGATCATTGGCATTCCCATTACAGGGTTCGACATAAGCCTGCCAAGACCAAGGTAAAGATGCCAAAATAATCACTTTGAAGTGTGTGTCCAAAACATGGAATTCCACATTGGGGAATTTATTGATGCAGTTGCAATATGATTTAAGCATGTCAAGGTGCTTTGGGATATCATCCACATCTAGTATCTTGGTCTCATATAACATGCAGTGTATATGATTTACTGTTTGATGTGCCTTGTTCTTGTGAGTGACTGTAAGTGCTGAATACATTGCTTCAGCTGATGTTTTCAATCCAACATGATCCATTTGAGAGGAGGTGACATTATGCATGATTACTTGTTGTGCCCAAGAGTCGTTTTTGTCCTAGTTATTTGCATTAACGGGATCTTTGGTTTCATCTGGTGGTCTCACACTGCCAGTAGTATATCCAGTTATATCTACATTGTCCAAGGTCTGGGTCAGGACCACCTGAACTGGGTCCGACCCAGCTCCAAACCTCATGGGTCCAGTCCAGGTCCAGCTTGCAGGTGGACTGGACTGCATTTGCAGGTCCAGGTCCAGGTGAGGAGCAGACTGTGAACCAGGTCCAGACCACGAGGACCCTCCCTCTCTCACTTGGGGGGCATCGTGCTTTGTTCAAGTCCTTGTGCATGGCAAACCAATCATTCATAGCACATAATGGTACAGCCCAGAGTCCAGTAATGCTGAACTTTACACTGCCCCACATAGTCCTGGAGGAATCCTCCAGGAATCCAGTAGGACTCACCAGGAATCCAGTGGGACTTACCAGGATTCCTGGTATGTTACCAAACATCTAACCATAATGGAAAGTCAATTTGATCTCTTACAAGTTCAAGTGCCTCAACTTCAGAAATTTCACAATGTGCACACAAAACGGATTTGTGCAAAGCAGGAATTGAACTCAAGACCTCATGATGAGGAATCACATGACAAATCAGACAAGTGTGCTCAACTAGTTGAGCCACAGGAGAATTATTTGTTATCCATATAAAGTTTATTTATGACTCAAACTCAAACTCAAACTCTCTCAAAGTCACTATTAAGATCAAATAATTTTAATCAACTACATCCTTCGCATCTAATGTGAGGGATACAATACAATTAACTACATAAAAAAAGCCCTCCCATGCACCTCGTGCAAGGGAGAGCCCTAAAAATATTTACAGATAAATCTGCATCGTTTGGGCCCTACATAAGTTTTTTTTGTTTGCTTTTTGTTTTTATAAACTAACTAACTTGTTTCTTTTGTTTTATAGGTTCTACTCTACTGGTAATGATGGCCAGACACGAGACAACCCAACACACTTACCCCATGCCTGCAAGCCTCTGCTCATAGGGTAGATTGTGAGTGTGCAGTCGCCGACAACGACGATGCCACTGCCTACCAGCACCAGAACCCCCAGAACACGAAGCACGGCTGCCAATCATGATGGATGATGACAACGGGGCCAATGACACACCATCCACCTCCAGCCCCATGAGCCACTGCTCGTGGGGTGGATTGTGGGTGGAATGGTGATGACAGCCACCACCACAGCAGCACCCCAATCTGCTGCTGCAAGCAACTGCTCATGGGGCAGAAACAGGGAACCATTGGGATGGGGATGATGGGGAGACAGGGACAGGGACAGGGATGGGGACAAGAATGGGGAGCAGGACCCATGCACCCACACCATGATAAGACACCACCAGGCCACCCCCTCCCCCCTCATTTTGTGTGGGGAGGGTTTTTTTCATTTTTTTTCTTTCATATTAATGCCCTCCCCCTCGCCTGCATTTTACAATGGCGAGGGGATTTTCTTTATATTTATTTTATTACTTAGTAGTAGTAGTAAGGACTCCTGGTTCATTTCTACTGGATTCCTGGTCTATCCTCCTGGATTCCTCATAGTCCAAGTCCTGGGGAATTCCTGGAATGGTACCAGGAAGAGCCCAATTTACCAGGATTATACCAGGAATCCACCAGGAATCCTACTGGAAGAGAAACTGCCAGGAATAAACCATTTGGTGGACAATGGCTGAAGCAGGGACTACCAGGATTCCTCCAGGAATACGTGGGGCAGTGTAATGAGCCCCAGTAATGCGTAAAAAAGACCAGGTTATTTGCATAAAAATTGTCTATATTTGTACCTTCTTTTTTCAACTTTTTTTTCCGTCCACCCATGCTGCACATAGGGCCCTTCATCACATTCCTGGCTCATGGCAAGTGAGATCAAGTGGATTTGAGCCTGATTGTGGAGGGTGGAAGACATACCCAGTGATCAAAGAGGGTGCAAGGTATGTATTACCCAGAGATAATCACACAGCCACACAAAAAAATGGGAGAAAATGAGGGTCAGCTTACATCCTACATATCTCAAATACAAGACTTACCTGTGTAACTCCAGGTCATACTAATGCAAAATGGGATATTTGAGATGTTGAAGGTGATCAGGACAAGAATGATCATAACACTACACCAAAAAAGAGTAAGCTGCATTGAAAATGAGTGCCGTAATGTAAGAACCTTACCAAATGCTATTTCCAATGGATTAGCATCACAAACCGAGTTCTGTGTGAGCTCCTTGTTCTGAGTATATGAGAGATGCATCAAAGCCCAGTGGAGAAGCATGTCACACAGATAACACATTGAAGGATGCATCCCAGATCGAGTGGATCCATTTGCCATCTCAAGAGGCAATACAGAATGACCAAAAGAGAGGGCATTGCACTGATGAGGAAAGTGGAAGTGAGGATGAGCTTCCCAAACTTAAAAGACAGGTAAGTGCTGAAATACCTTTGTTGATAATGTAGTCCCTGACAGTATCTCCCAACATTTCCCAGCAAACGTGGCAAGTGACTCAGACCGTTCTTGATTCCAACATGATAAGTGATGATGCTGATGAGTGAGAGGGTAATGCTGAGAATGCGGATATGGATGATGGAAGTACGGAAAGCGGTGATGATGAAGACGATGTGCCATACACTGCAGATGAGGAGGCTGCAAGACAGAAGTTTCACCTTGTGTTGAAGGAAAGCAACATCAAACAGGTGCATATGTTATGTTGCTACTCGATCATCCAAACAATATGTAACATTGCCATGTCAGACCACAACCATCACACAGAAATGTGTCAAAACTCGTGATGTTTGCCTATGTTTCAGAGAACATGTCAGAATCATTGATGGAAAATAAATGGCAGGATATTACTGCCTGCTCTGTCTCAATGGATATAAATGTCTTAGGTTATGTTGGTTTATTCCCATTTGGTGTATCTGAGTTTATTGTTTCATCTAGATCCCAGCGAATATGCACAGTCAACTATCTGCAGAAAAAACACCAACTGCACATAAAGCCTACCCACTCATGATTCAGCTCATTACAAAATGGGAAGAATATCTTGATGACCCGAAGTTTGCCCCCATGAAGACAGCCCTGGAAACTGGTCTCGCAAATGTAAATAAATGGTATTGAACAGTGAAGGATACTATGATGTACTTTATTATGCATGGTAAGTTGTAAACCTTTTTATTGGCCTTCTATCTGAAATATGGGACAGTTCTTGACCCTATGCAAAAACTCACATCTCTTCAAGCTGCTTGGACCAAAGGTGAGGTGAGAACGGCAAAGAAGAAGTTTGAAAAGATTGTGAGTACTGTCTTAATGTCTTCCCCTTGTCATAATTGACATTCTAAGCAGTTTCTGGAATACAAAGCACGATACAGTGCAGGAATTACACCCACCCTGCCTACCACTTCATCCAAAACCCACTCCAAGCAATGCTCAATCAGAGTTGCAGGGATGGATGATTTCATGGACCAATTCATAAAAAAATGAGAGGCTACATCTGCGACATTCATCTCAGCTGCAGCTCAGGTGGTTGACCCACTTGAAGAATTTGATCAATATTTCTCTTGCCCATGTGTTGACCGAACAGTTTGCACTGATCTGGTTGCTTGGTGGGGAGGAAGTTGACAATTTCCATTTCTCATCTGCTGTTTCTTATTCCTCAACAGCATCAAGTCTCAGTACCCAGTTATGCACTTGATTGCACATGACTTTGCAGCAATACCTGGCTCATCATGTCTTGTTGAGTGAGCATTTTCACTCTCAGCCTGAACAGATTCAGCATGTCATGGAAACATGAAGAAGAAAAAATTTGGTGGGTTACAAAGGCTACAAGGAGCATATACAAATGGCAGGCTTGAAGTACAGAAGGAAATTTGGGTCGCTTTAGATGCAGATTTTGAGTGTTGGAGTGAGGATGATGACTAGCTATGCACTTGTGGACTTTTTTTCTTTCTTGAAAAAAACTTTTTTGGGCATGTTGGACCCAGTCGAACCTGGTCCAGACCTGGTCCAGACCCTGCAGGTCCAGGTCCAGGTCCGCCAAAATTTGTTTGGACCAGGACCAGACCAGACCATGGACAGTGTAATTGATAAATCCCTTTTTCATTCTCTCTTTCCATTTGTGCCAATTCTCGTCCATTAAGTGATTGTGTTCAGCAATTTTGTTCACATTTGAATATTCTTTTGTCTGAATCAATTCAATTGCTGGTTGTGATGTGGCCTGCTGCCATTGTTGAGCAGCATTAGAGGTGTAAACTCTACTAGCTCAAATAGGGGCTGAGGGTGTGTCTTCCTCAGGCTCTTCTGGTTCAACAAATTAGTCTGACATAGTGTGTCCAAGTCCAGAATGAGTTATTTAAATATGAAAAAGGCCAGGGCCCATAACCTATTGGGATTATGGTGTGAAGGAGAAGTTCAAAGGGATTAAATGATGGGAGTTTAGTACAAGGTAGAACATCTCATACTCTCCTATACTATGATGTACATATGTTGTGATCTATAAATACATCATGTTCTATTTTTATACATGATGCACTAGTGTTGCGCTTGTGATGTTGTTGTAATGGCAGGTTCCAAGGGAAAGGAGTCCTTTTCATAGGCCTCTGCACCACCTCATGATCATATGACTAGCTCTGCTATCCACATAGAGCTTTGCTCAAATCTCCCCTTTTCACATGGTCTGTGCCTTGGTGCTAGAGGCTAGCAGATGCCAGGTATAAGACAGATGAAGTGTGAATAGGGACTCCTGTGTTGCTTCCTTTTGACTATCATCGGTTGCAAGCAACACAGGTAAGCACCTCGCACTCAGATTGCAACCAGCTCCTCATTTTCTCAGTATTGTTATTCAAGGGCTCCACCTACTATTTGAATAACATTTACTCACATTGTGAGAGCTTCCATGATCTTCTTCAGGCTTATCTCAACTAGGATATCACTTTTTAGGATTCATATGGCTCTCCTAGTGTTGCCACTGGCTCAGCCGAGGTTTTTCAATAAATTGACTACAGCATGCCAGATAGATTTTATAAATTCACCAAAATATTTGGCCATATGGACAAACCAATAAGCCGAGGGGTCTTCTGCCAATCTTAGTCGATCCGATGCCCCATTCCTGACTTATTTACTCCGCTTTGATTTCAAGCCGAGCCATCAAGCCGAAATTTATTTATTAAATAATTCAGGAACACTTTTATATGCCCAAATGTTCTGGTGAATTTATAAAATTTATCTGGCATGCTATAGCTACTTTATTGAAAAACATTGGCTGAGCCAGTGGCAACACTAGGCCACCGCTCTCCATTATAGCTTTGCTATTCTATCCATTTGAATTCTACTAGTGAGTGGATTTCTTTATCCTTTCCTATCTGAGTACCTGACACTGTCACATGACATGTACAGGCTTCATTGAATTGTTCAGTCAACATTTGATTTTCTTCGCTATCACTGCTCAGTAGTATCCTTTCATTTGCTCCCATCCTTCCTCTCTGCTCAGTAACTCCCCCTATTGACATCACTCCTTTCTCTCATGTCCAATGCTCCATCTCCCAGTCCTGCAGGCCCTCAGGCTGAGATTGAAGATGCTGTTCGTGCACATGCAGAAGCATGCCAAAAAATTGTGGACAACACCATTTCTGAGTCCATTCCTGGCCCAACCTTTCTCGCTCAACTTACATACACTGGGGCACCACCGGATGAGGCAAGGGACTACATTGAGCAATATATGCAGCATAGAAATAACCAAGAAGCTGTGGGATCAGCCAACACAGGCCTGCTCTCCACACAACCCAATCCAAGTGCTCCCAACCTGGTTGACACCACTACATTGATTGCTTGGGTGCTGCTCCGAGCAAAGGTTGATCACTTCCAGGGGGCCTCCTCTCAATCCATCACAGCCTCTGGAGGATCTCTTTTGAATGAATTGGTGAGCCTGCTCGGTTGCTAAGGCACCACATCTATCGCAGTTGTTTGATTTGATGGCAACTGACCCTCACCTTGAGAAGACTCAGGATCTCCTCTCCATTTACTGTCCACAGAGCTCCCAAGATATCCTCGTCAATAAGGCCCAGTTCGCTCCGGTTGGTGATCCCCTTCCTCAGACTATTTGGTGCCAAATTCTTCTTGATATGTTCATTGATTTTGAAAGACTATTTGCCTCAATGGACAATGGCTATGATCACCATGATGATCCAAAGGACTTCAGAGCTGGCTATGTGTTGGTCAAGAAGGATCTAAGCACCCTCTCCAAACCAAAGCTGACTGGATACGTGTATTTGGTGCCTGGTCTGCGGGGGTGGTTTGCTTCTTTCCCCACTGTGAAGCTGAGCTCAGGGAGTATCAGTTCATTGTCATGGATCTGTTCTGAGCTGCGCCTACAAATCCTCTTGTGGCCATATCTTTTGATGTGCAAGTATGCAACAAGTATTCCAAGAAGCCTTTCCATCTTGATGATCAGGCCCAACTCAATTTACCACTGCTTGCTCAAATGCTCTCTCTGACTTTGCCAAATCCTCCATGTGCGAATAAGAGAGTCATCTCTACTCAAGCATCTGCTCCTGCTAACTTGAAACACATGGATGTGGCAAGCATGGGATCTGCTGTATTTGTGGTGAAGGGCATTGAGCAAAGGACAACGAGCAGTGCTTCACTCTCCTACAATCTCACAATGGATCATGAGCTTTTGGGTTTACAAGAGGATGTAACATGGTTTGCTGAGAAGGGACCACACTCTCTGAGTAATCCACTACTAAAACGTAGGGCAGCAGTTATGCTTGACTCCCCTCAGTTTCACCGGGGGTTTGTATGGTTGGATAATTCAATAGATCACATTTCACCATCAGCACTTTACACTGAGACTGCCCCTGCTCTGTGATCTCCACCACAACACATTTTGGATAATCCTGTGATCCAGGAGTCTATCCACTCTTTAGGCAATACAATCAAAGTTGAAACACCTTTTGATGTCGACAAGTTCAAGCTTCTATTAATGGATCATCCAAACAAACCATTGGTATGGTCCATAATGAAAGGCATGAAGGCTTTTGGCCTTTTGATGAAGGACAGTAATTTACACTGCCCCATATGTTCTGCACAGACTGTGTGGACTCCATGCAGAGTCCAACCATCTGGTGACCAAAATGAAAAATTACACCCCTTTCACCACGGACTCTGCCCCAGTCCATGTGGAGTCTGCATAAGTCCACGCGGAGTCTGCATAAGTCCACGTGGAGTCCGCATAAGTCCACGCGGAGTCCACATAAGTCCACATAAGTCCACACAGACTCCAACCATGTGGTGACCCAAATGAAGAATTTAGGCATGGGTTGATGGCAAAAAAAAACAAGGATGCCCCCATGACAGGGGACATTTTATTGGTAGTATTAAATACAAAAAAAGTTGCCCCCCTGCCGAAGAGGGGGGCAGTAGACTATAGAATAAAATAAATAATCCACCATCTCGCTAGCATGCAAGACGGCAGGGGCGGGTGCATTCATTGTTGGCCCTCTCTTGTGGCCCCCTCTTGTCCCCCCTCACCATTCCCTGTTGGTCTGTATGCACCCCCCTTCCTCGTTGTTGTTCCACCTGTGATCACAATAATGGCTGTGTAGTGTAATGGTAATGTCCATCTGTACTTTATTAGTTAACCATGAGGCTCCAAGTTCAAACACCATTTGTGACATTATTTTGCTAAGCTCAAATGGTCTGCTCAGATGCATGTGGACTGTCCTTGCTGGTCCGACCTGGTTGATCACAGATGCGGATGGACAAAATGTGCAGAATCTGAGTAAAATATGTGGAATCTGTGTTAATCTGCACTGATCCATGCAGACTGGCACACCCTGTTGCACAGCTAAAATGGTTTATTGTATGGATTGCAAATCTGTGCGGAGTCCATGTAATTCTGCACAGATCCACGTGGAACATATGGGGCAGTGTAAAGACCTCATGAAGGAGAATGAAAGATTGAACTAGAAGAGCTCATTCCAAATTACAAATCTAATGCTGAAGATGTAGAGGCAATTCAGGCTTTCCAAGACCTTGAGATTGCAGCTGGGCGATGGTTGAACTCACTGGAAAGCACAGAGCTTCTCCCAGGAATGAAAATCTTCCCAATGTTCATGGTTTGGCAGAACAAAAAACCCCATGTGGTGACAGATTACTCTTGCTCCAGAATAAATGATGGCATTCCACAATCAGAAGTTAAGGTCAAGTACGATGACATGCATTCATCCAGTCAAAATCTTCATGACACTTGTTCTGCTAATCCAGGAAGATGTTTGGTGACCTTCAAGTCAGACATCGCCTCCACTTTCCTCAACCTGCCTGCCCACCCCATTTTCCAACTTTGGCAAGTCGTAAGAATCAAAGGAAAACTATTCATCATTCGTCACCTTGTTTTTGGCAACCATGCTTCTCCTTGACGCTGGTGTGCTGTTTTGGGATTGCTGTGCTGGCTTGGAGTTTGCAAACCTGGGATTCCTGGCTTGCACATTTACATGGATGACTTCTTCAGCTGGGACTATGCTGACAACCTGATCTGGTACTGGGGAAAGTTGCATCCATGATGACAGGTTCAATTTTTACTTCTCTGGGAAACAATCTCCTGTCCTTTTGAAGATCGCAAGCAGGATCACAGTGAAGCATTGAAGATAATCAGCTTCTGGGTGGACATTAATGTGGGCAGTATATTGTTACCTCCATCTGCCATATCTGATGTTATTACAAAAATTGATCTTTTTCTGGCTACTCCAGGCTGTTCACCATCCCTTTGAACATGGCAATGCTTAGGTGGACATTTTATTGAACTGGATGTTGAATGTGCTTCCCTGGGGTCAGCCAGCCTTGTCAGAACTCTATCGCAAGATTAGTGGCAAATCCTGGTTGCACCATGGAATCCCCATTAATGTGGCTGTCATTGTGGACTTGACATGGTTGAAGAATGTCATTCCTGCTGCCATTGGAATCTGCTTTACAGATATGGGTATGTGGCTGGATCACAATGCTGACATGGTTATGTGGACAGATGCAAGCCTTTGCAATGCCCTGGCATTTGTCTACTCCAACAAGGGTTTTCTCTACCCCATCAGACCTCCACCCATAGGAGTAAAAGTGGATATCTTCTTCCTGGAGTTGCTTGTGATCACATCCACTGTTCATCATGCTGGTTTGTTATCATGACCTCCTCGTCGAATCCTCATCTGGACAGACAGTCTGGATTCTGTTGCCATTTTGAACTCACTTCACATGGTCGAGTTGCTGCACAATGGCCCTCTGCTGGGTATTGCAGACATCATTAGTGTTGCCATGACTCAGCTAAAAGTTGACTTGAAAGCCAAAGTTGGTCACATGCTGGTTCAGGTCACACGCCACTTCCTGATGGAAACTGCCAGTTGATTTGGTCACAAATTTGACTCAGGTCAGGACTTGAAGTTGACTCACACCATACTCACCACTCCCCCAAATACAACTTTGTCACTTCCCCAGTCAACTCCAATCAAGATCGATACTTCCATGAGACTTCCCTTTACTACCCATAACAAATATTGTATAGAATCATGTACTGCAATGGCAGTGGAGATGGAGAAATATCTTGTTGGCCCAATGCCCATCCAACAGTTTCTGGATGATTTCTTTCCAGTCAAGAAACTCCCCCATCTTTCAAGTTCTAATATTCCTTGATTCAAATGTGGCAAGTATAATACTACCATTCAAGCTAAAACAGAAATAAATGCATACAACCCCTTCATGAGTTTCAGCTACCTAATAACTTGCTTGTTCTCTCACAAATTTTTTCTTCAAGGTAAAATCAACTCAAGTATTTGCTCCTAAACTCAAAATTGTCAATTCATCTGATATCCCTGATTGTAATCCTCAACTCGATTTTCCATTCAAGATCAAACCTGATATCTCCATCTATTCCATTGACTCGTTCCCTGGGGTGGTGACTGATTCTTCAAAAGTAGAGATGTTCCTTGAGTTCAAGTGGAAATCCAGTGATGATCCGTTCTGTGATGTGTATGACATAGAACATCTGCATGACAAGGACCACAAGACTGTTAAGTCATTCCTTTGCAACACAAAAGCACTCTAGGGCAGATTACTGCTTATGCTGCTGCTCAACTTGGCTCCCAATTTCATACCCATATCTATTCCATCCTTATCATAAAGGATACATCAAGGATACTTCAGTGGGACAGATCTGGCACACTTGTGACTGAAGCTATCAAATACAATGAATGTTGCCATCTCACTGAGTCTTTCCATTGCTACTCAGAAGTCTTGCCAGAGATGCATGGTAACGATCAGTCTGTAATGGATCCAACACTGGCTGAAGCAGTCATGGCTAGGCAAGCCTTGAACCTAGACAACACGGTCCCCCTTGTCTAGCTTACAATCCCTGACATGGATGGCTCTCCACTCTATTATATTGTGGCTAGCCCTTGGGTGACTCTCTATACCCCACCAGGGCATGCTACCCGTGGATTCCCAGCATACAATGTCTCAGGATGGATGCCAGTGTTCATGAAGGATTCATGGAGGGTGGATATACCAGATATATGGGCGGAGGGGCTCATATATAATAAATTGAAGGCAGCCGGTGTTTCCCATGTTCCAGACTGTCTGTCATCAGGAGATATCTTGACGAACCGGTACCACACTACAAAGACATTTAAGTATATCAATGTGCCATGGGCCTGCTATTTGACTGCACATTTTGTTCCTCATCGACACTATCATCTCACTTTGGATGTCATTGGGTGTTCCCTGACAACATTTCGATCTTCTTATGAAATGGTGTCTGTTGTGCATGATGCAATTATAGGTAAGGTTTTGTGATGCAGCTGAGAGGCAGAAGTTGACTATGCATGCATTTTAGCACTTATGGATGCTTATAGAGCCAGGTTCTTGCATCGCGACTTTAGTCCTGGCAACATCATCATCACCATGGATGGCAAGGGACTGCTCATCGATTGGGATTTGTCAAAACTTTTGGCTGGGAAGTCAGAAACTCCTAGGCATGCAATGCAAACCGTGCATCCCAAATTCCAACTTTTTATTGTGATTCCAACTAACACTGCTCTATAGGGTACCTGGCAATTTATGTCTGCTAGATTAGTTGCTCGACTGGATGGAGTGCACAGCTTCCAGGATGATCTCGAGTTGACAATCTATGTGTTGCTATACATGATCTTGATGTATTCTGAGACATCTGATAGGGATTGGGTGCCGACATTTCTGTCTGGTGTCCTTGATCCTCAACTTCATGGGGAGACTGGTTGATTTAACAAGGCAGACTCTCTCAAGGCATGGACATTTTTACAACAAGTCAATTTTACTGGCCAACATGCCCTTCATCATCTTATCAATCAGCTGGGTGACCTATTTGCAGTCCGATATGAGGACAAGCCCACTGGAGCCCAAGAGACTATAGCCAATGTCTTAAAGATGGTGATGGCAGCTGACCCTGATAACGCCGAGATTGCAAAGGCACATAAGGCAACCTTCTCTTACTCATATTGGACATGGATGAATGCACTGAATGACCACCAGCATACAATCAAACTCTTTGAAGTTGTGCTCCGAGATTCTGCCTCATGGCCAGTGAATGATATTGCAGTAAAGCGGAAGTTCCGAACCAGGACACCGTTACCTCATCCTGTGACCAAGACTGGATGGGATATGCCATTTTTTGTTGTTGGATTAGACAAGGATGATGATGTAGAGATGGATGAAATGTCGTGGGCAGATACTGGTGGTTCTGAGAGGTCTGATGACTCTGACCAGATGATGGTGGCTGATGACAGTGAGGTTAGTAATAGCTCTCTTCTACCTGAGATGTGTAATTCTGATTTTATGTTCAGGAGTGAGTAAGCTATTGCTCACCGAACACCAACAGTCAGCAACCTTCATCAGATAATCAATTATACTTGAGCTTCAGTTATGAGTCTTATGACAATACCCATCTTTTCTTTGAGTGTCGGCCATTATCTTTCCCTGACATAGTGATTATTCATTGACTGCCTGTCACAATTTATCTTCAGATTCTGTATTATTGTCGATTCCTACATACCTGTTTTGAATATACTTGCTCTGATTACTGGATTTGTTTATAGCCTTGGAGTGTTGTATAAGAACTAGTCTTTGAAGGTCCAGTCAGGTTGTCTCACTTACAAAATCCCACCAACCGCGACCACAACCGTGGCCAACCAGTTGGTGACTGGTTGTTGTCAGCTTGCAACTGGTTCCAACCAGTCGCAACCATACATATGTACAGTAATTTGTAAATAATAATATGTATTAATAAAACTAATAATAAAATAACAAGAACCTTTCCCCTGCTTGCATTGGGAGTGAGAGAGGGGGGGAGGTAGCTGTAGTCACATAGAAAAGATCAAGAACCCCCCTGCTCGCATTTGGAGCAAGAGAGGGGGGTGGGGGGCCACCATCATCATTATTGGGGTTGGTGGTGGGTGTTGGTGACGTGGCAGTGGTGCTATGTCATCGTCGTCATTGTTCTTGGGGTTGGCGATGTTGTGGCAGTGCCACATCATTGTCATCAGGTTGGTGTGGTGGCCTGTCATACCCCCATTGTCATTCCTCTCAATCAGCACCCCCATCTCCCCCTGCGAGCAGTGGCTCACAGGCTGGGTGGTGGTGCTGGAAACATATTAGAGACCCCTCCATCTCGCATTTGGAGCAAGGGAGGGGGGTGTCACCATAGAAAAAGAACATACCCCTCCATCTTGCATTTGGAGTAAGAGAGGGGGCATGTCGCATCTAGGTGGGGTGGGTTAGCTGTGATGTGGCATGGAGGTGGGTGCGGCTGGGGGCTTACCTGGCAGGCATCCCCCTGCTGGGGTCTCCTGGTGTCCCTCCCCATCCTCCTGACTGATCAGCACTCCTCACATCCCATTTTGATGGGGAGGAGGAGGTAGAGTGGGTGGGTGTGGTTTGTACATGTCGGCGCACATTGTTACCAAAGAATTTCAACCTAAAAACATAGAAATAAAGTTAGTAAACATAAAGATATACAAAAGAAAACTTGCCGTGGGCCCAAATGACGATAATGTTGTTTGGGCCCATGTTGTTTGTGGCCATCGTTGTCATTGTCATGAGAAGTGAATGACAGCACATACAAACAAATGTGTTGCATTGCTGTTTACTTGCACCACACATATTCAAACATATACAAATGGCCCAAACATATATAAACCCTTGCCCATCCAACCTGTCATTCCTTGGGCATGCCCCAAATTTGTTATGGAGTAAGTAAATTACATAGAAAATAAAATAAAAATTGTACTATCTAAGATTGAGTAGCGAGGTAAGGCCACCCAGTTGCGACTGGTTGTGACCAGTTCCAATTGGTTGGACTTGCGAGCCTGAGCCTACCAACTGCAACCACAACTGTTGACACTGAGGCCCAACTGCAACCAGAAAGACCGGTTGCTTGCAGTTGGGTCCAGTTGAGTTCTGGTTTTTTTTTGGTTGCAGCAACTGGACCCTCAAAGAGTAATAAGAACGTGGTTCAATTCATGACTCTTCTTGCAAGAAATCGAGCCCTATAATGGCGACGCATCGGAATCATCCAGCTACACAAGTATGCCTGCAACCTAACACAGTTACTGAACAACCAACTGACACTACAAACAGTCAAACACACACTCTCGTACTACCCAGCAACCTAATGAGGCTAATGCTCCCAAGGATGGCAAATTATTTGATCTCAATGTCTCTGGTAGCGAGAGTGATGGGCCTGTCCAGCCAGCTCATCAGCCTCATAGACGAGCTCAAGATGCAACCACTGGTACTGGTGCCACTGAAGTGGATCAACACATCAATGACCCGACCCCAGTCCAAGATTCAAAGAAAGCTGCTGATACTCATCACTTCTTCAAATGACAGGGTGACAGCAACATTTATAAAGTCTGCAAGTAGGTGCTTTGCATCTTGGTTTTTCTGATTGACTGAAGACAATGTTGCTTATAGGAAGATGTATGATGACAACCCTGTGAGTTGGCCAAGCAGCAGATGCTATGTATACTCGAAAGGAACATCGACTACATCGCTTAGGCCTCACATCGAAAAATAACATTTGGAAGAGTATAAGAGGTTAGCAAAAGAGCATGGTTGGAAGATATTGCTACCAGGGCTTGTTTCCCAAGCTTGGTCGGAACCAGCTGTGCCAGCTACAATCTGACAAATTTGACCAACATCCCTTTCATGAGTACCTGCTAAGGTTCATCATTGCAGATGATCAGGTATATGTCTTTCCCTCCTTTGCATCCAAGTAACTGTCTCATTTGAATCATTCCATGTTTCACAGTCCTTGAATGTCATAGAATGTCATGAATTCAGGGCTTTGCTACTTCTCTTACGAAATGACCTAAAGGAAATAATGATTCCACACCATACCAAGATGCGTGAGCTTATTGTCGAAGCATGGTGGCACTATTTCAAAGTCATGAATAAGGATCTTAAGGTACTCCAGGCTCTGCCTTACTGTGTTTAATGCTCACTAACATAATATATCTAGCAAGCCATTGGTAGAGTCTCATTTACCACCAACATCTGGTTGAATAAAAATTGTCGACCCCTTCTTGCAATCACAGCTCACTGGATAGCAAAAGTGGAAGGGTCGACTTCCCTGCAACTGAAAGCCTCACTCATAGCTTTTCATCATCTTCATGGTGGTCATGATGGTGTGTCGCTTGGGAAAACTGTCCTCCGCCTTCTTGATAGGGCAGGTGTTACCATCAAGGTAGCATTTTTTATTGTAGGCCATGGATTTACTGATTTGACTATCTGCCAAGGTTGGCCATTTCACTGTAGACAATGCCAGCAATAACAAGACCATGATACAAGAGTTAGACTGGTTACTCCAGGCTCACAAGATTCCCTTCGACGCTCAAGATCAAAAGATTATGTGTTACTCACATGTCATAGATCTTAGCTGTGGACGTATTATCAATGGGCTCCCTTGGGTCAATACACACTCTGATATCAGTGATTGGGATGCTGATGAATTACCTTTACTTACTGAGCCGACATATACTGATGCAATTGCACATGATACTATATCCCATGCTCGCACTGTTGTCCAGGTTATTTGAGGATTGGGAATGTGTAGCAATGCATTTGATGATGTCATGAACGAATGTGCCATGCCATTCTGGACATTACAAATGGTAATTTTAAGGGCTGGTTCAAGGCAGGGCAACCTCTCAAGATCATACAACTCAAGAGACTACAACTACTGTGAGATGTGCACACTAGATGGGACTCTGAATTCTATATGCTGAATAGACTTCATGAATTATGCCTGGTACCTATTTTTGCATCTTTTGATTCTGATTGCTGACAAACAATATTCAACATGACAGGCAGTCAATTACTTCCTCACTCTCCCGAATAACAATGAGCTAGCAAAGTATAAAATACATCCCCAGGAATGGCAAGTCATGCAAGATGTGGAGTTGATTCTAAGTGTGAGTATATCAGATCTCAGATATCCTAACCAAGCAACACCATCACCAGATTCTGCATAAAGTATAACACATTACAGCAGCAGAGAAGACCCCAATTTTGTCAGGTGCCATTCCCACCTTCAAAATGTTTATGTCACGATGGAAGAAAATTGCCAGGGAACACCCCCATCTTAAGGACCTGATTAAGCCTGGCCTTGACTGGGCTTACATGTACTATGGTCAGATGGATCGTACAAAGGCATATATCATTGCAATGTGTAAGCAATTAACTTGATTAACAATTGTTACTAATGTAACAATTATATATTAAGTGCTTAACCTGGCTATCCAGATGTCATAGATACAAACACACTGGGATAACCAATACATCAAGGATGCCAAAACAAAGATTCTGGAATTGGTGAGCAGGTGTTACGACATAACAACAGTAAATATCTAACCGTCCTATAAGATGGGGGAATATTGTAAAAATGTCACTACAGAAGCAGAAACTGAACAGCCAGCCTCTGAGGATCCATGGCCAGGATATATGTCACTTGCAGCACAATATGATTTGGGGGATGAAATGGAGATTGGTGGCTCTACTAGTTCACATCATCAAGCAACCATCGAAGAAGAGTACTCATCATATATTACAGCTCCTCTCTCCCCAGCATCAATGGACATCCTCAAGTTTTGGGAGGTAAGTTTGTGGACATAGCGCTAACAGATATCTAACACATTGATTCTCAGGTGAACAGTAGCACAGTTCTGACACTTTTTAGAATGGTGATGGACTACCTTCCAATTCAAGCCTCAGCTGTACCCTATGAATGAATTTTTTCTTCAAGTGCCAAAACTGACACAAAGAAACAAAACCACATCAGTCCCTTACTCATGGAAGCCCTGCAGATGCTCAAATTCTACCTGAAGAAAGAACATCTCAACTTCACAGAATCATGGGTGATGCCAGAATCACAGATGACTGAGGACGACCCGGACAAAGATCATGATCTTCTAGACAATTTGCTTGGAGATGTTGGAGTCCAGGATACTTTAGATAGTATCATGCAGTCCATTGAAGTCGATGAAGCCTGACTCAGATGGTCGGAAATGTGTAGTTCTCTAGCTGCTTACCTATGTCTTGTGTTACTTTCTCACTCGTGTACAGTAGTATTTCTTTGCTTTTTGCCTTTTTTCAGTAACTTCAGTTCAAAACTGCTCATGAATATATGATTTTCTCTTAAGCCTCAGTGAACTTTAACTTCAAGTTTGGCTAAAGTTACAGGTCACAGTATTACAGTCACTCTTTTTAAGTCATCTGCCAATGCCATGCTCCAGTGACAAGCTCCCGGATGCGGCTGGAAGAAACTCCCAGCATGCTACTTGACACCAGTCTCCAGTGATGGCCTCTCACCAGCTAGCTGGGACATGAGGGGTGAACTGTAGGAAACTAAAGCGCTGAGATTGGTGCTCTGCAGTTCACAAGGCATTTAACCCTAATATTGGGGGGCTATGATCAGCTCAGCCTTTGTCAGGACCTGTTACAATTTGTTATCTGGACCCGCAAGACCGGGCACTTCATTTTTCTTGTTCGACTCGACTCACTTCTGACGGGAGACACTTTGATGCATGACAACTCCATGCACCCAAACCCACTTCCATGCATGCTGTGATATGACAGCCCTTTGACATGAGGTCCATGACATTGGATCCTTGACGTGAGATCCGTAACATTGGACGCCTCATGCCAGGCATGAGGCTATTCTCTTATTGATCCCTGACATGCTGCGCCGCAGCACTCTGTAACATCGGATGCCTCACACAAGGCATGAGGCCTGTCTTTTCTATTGTTCTTTCTATTTATACTTGATAATGATCCTACATTCCGATTGGACAATAGATATGTTCGAACCATATATAAGCTGTAGTAATACTGCCTGTATTCCCCAGCTTGACCTAATTCAAATAATGGTCTTAGACTCAACCAGAACACTCGACAGCTTAGGAAGCCCCTAGCTGTGATAACTCGAACTCAACAGTTGGAAAGCCTCCAACTGTGATACATGAACCAATGGTCTACTCAGAAAGCCTCTGAGTATGGACAGCCGTATTGACTTAGGAAGCACCAAGTCCTGAACAGAACCCGATACAGTAAGAAAGCCTCTTACTGCAAGAACCGATACAGTTGGAAAGCCTCCAACTGCAACATATGAAGACTAGGCTGAGTTAAGGACCTATAGTCTTAACAGGACCTGGTCAAGTTAGGGAGAGTGCTAGTAGTTCCAGGGTAGAAATCTGGAGGGCAGGAGGTGGGCCCCCCCACTGGCTGAAACACTTCGTTCCCACACCACAAGCGCATAGGAATGGGTCAGCACATATACTTTCTAGTCTTCTCATTGGTATGTATTTTCGCTAAACTTGTCCTTCACATATCCATAAATTACAACCCTATTCAAGATGCTGATGAGTACAATGACGAGCTCGTAGGAGAGCTTTGTATACTTTTCTCTTTGCTTCTAATGCATATATGGGCTTCCTTTCCGGTCCAAAACTGATGTGTATATGATATCCTATCCCAGCGCCACCACACACAATCTATTCTCAACCAACTCAATACCCTCTCCATGACGCACAAGGCCCTCACATCAAATTACAACATGCACCAGCAAGAAATGGTTTCAGTCCAACAAGAACTTGATGTGGCCAAGCATGAAGTTGGATATATTCAAGGGGATCTTGCCCTAGTGAACAATAGCAAGGAGAAGATGCAGAAAGAGCTCGACAAAATGCTGGAGCAGCTGGGAAATGCTTGAATTGAATTGAAGGCAGAGAGAGAGGAGAGAAAATGTAAGATAGCTGGCATGAGGGAAAGATTAGACACAAATTTAGTTGAACATTTGTTCCTAATTTCTTTTGCTTTGTTGATGTGTAAAATATCCAGCTATGCACAACTACAAACATCTTTTTGATCTCTGAAGCTTTTGTACGATGCTTCCCGAGCCTTGCTGAGTGAAATGCGCCACAGTTGTGGATGGGCAGCTGATGGTCTATGGAGTATGTTAATGTTCTTGCCACTATCACAGAACAATGCTGATATAAACATCAAAGCTCTTGAACCTCTCTTGGATGCTGCCAACAACTACACCCACTCAGGAGGGTCCTTGGGGAGCTTCAGGACAGATTAGCTGGCTGTAATATCTTTTCTGTTTTCCGAGCCTAATATTGACCCTGTCGTATGCCACACCTGCGCCGGCATTTATGTTACAATTTTCCTTGTAACTCATGGAACCCAACCAACCCGACCGACCCGACGATCCCCTCCAGACAGGAGGCACTACCTGATTCATGCCTAGGGCATGTCCTTGACACCAGACACATGCACGATGCATGCCGATTGCATGCATCCAATCCCCTTCCCATGGAAGGCACCCTTGACGCATGGTGACTCCATGCACCCAAACTCACTCTCACACAAGCTGTGATACAACAGCTTCTTGACATGAGGTCCATGATGTAGGACTCATGATCGACATCAGATCCTTGACATCGGATCCATGACATTGGATGCCTCATGCTAAGCATGAGGCTTATTGTTTCTATTCTTACTGATATGCATCTACCTTTCCGATTGGACGATAAGGACCTCCCTTGTAGTATAAGTACTGCAACTCGTAGTAGGGATGTCCTTAGTTTAGATCTAGGCAATTAACAGCCTTAACTTGCGAACTCGTAAACTTACTTGAAACCACTAAGGAAGCCCCTTAGTGCATGAACCTGAACGACTCTATGCAGAAGGCCTGCTAGAGTGCACTCTCCATCTTACATTGGATGCTCCAAGTAAGACCAGTGCTGAACAACTCGTTGAGGAAGCACCTCGTCAAACAACATCGACTAGATCGAGTGGTTGAGGCTTTGCCCTTAACATAAGATCTAAACTATCTGCTAGCCCACCTACCTAGGTGTAGGCAATACGTCTCGAAACACACCACAGCAACCTGGGTCTAGACAAACCCCAGACTGACCACCAAGAGAAGCAGAACCACAGCCAGGTTCATCATGGTACTGATACAACGGAAGACTAATCCATTACTTGACCCCAGCACAGTGTTGGTTCTACAGATCAACCAACAGACAAAGAGGAGATTTCCTCACCGATGAAGACTTTGAACGACCACACACACCCCCACCCAAAACATCCACCCACTTCCTAATAGACGAAATTGACAACCTCCACAATGAGATGTCCGAACCCGCTGCAACCGCACTAACAATGTCTGTGAAGGACATTCAAATCCGATCACCTACAGACTTCTCAGGAGAGCGGACCAAGACTGCCAAGTTCCTGTAGGAGATAGACCTGTACTTGTGAATCAACGACCAGGTCTACGACATGAATGACAAGAAGATCATCCTCATGCTGTCCTTCATGAATGGAGGGACAGCAGCTGCCTGGGCACAGGCATTTGTCAACCAACATCAGTCCGAGGGACTTGGAGAATATGCAGACTTCCGACAGAAGGTCCTAGAGGCCTTCTCACCGATCAACAATGCCATAACGGCAAGACAGAGATTAAGAATCTCAAACAAGGTTCAGGGAACCTTGAAGAATATGTGGCGAACTTCCACATCCTGAAAGACAGGACAGGAATCACCAAAGATGCAGCCATGATTGAGTACTTCATGGATGGACTGCATACCAAATTACTGAAGAGGGTACACACAATGGAGACAGTGCCCAACACTCTCAAAGGCTGGATAAAGGCAGCTTCGAAATACAAAAGCCAATGGAAATGGGCCATGGCAATCCTGGGAAAGACCAGGCAAAACCAGATGACAAAAGAAACGATGCAGAAAGGACAGCCCTCTCTTGACATCAACCAACTGACGAACCAAGAATGCGTGGAACACCTCCGAAATGGATTGTGTTTCATCTGTCACCAACCAGGACACCGATCGTCTGACCACAAGGAGGGGAAGAGCCCCACCCAGATGGGATCAGTGCCCCCTCCCTACCGAAACCACTTCACCCAGAGAAGGACTGGGGTGGACACCTATCAGAAGATCTGCACAATGCTGGATGAACTAGATGAAGAGAAAGAATGAGCCCTCAACCTCATGGAGGAATTGGGTTTTTAGAACAGTGGCCTGATATGATGCCAGTCACCGCTGTAGTCTCCTTAGGGTCTGTACTCTTAGCTACCATGAATAGACAATCTATGCACCTGTCTATTTGGGTAGCTGAGACAGACAACAGGAAAGACGTCGCAACAAATGCACTCCTCGACTCTGGAGCAGGAGGAGTCTTTATTGACTCAAAATTTGTTGAACAAGAAGGGATCAAGACATATCCCTTAGGCTGCACCATCCAGGCCACAAACATAGATGGAACCCTGAACAGGCAGGGAACGATCACCACATGTGTGAAGGGGAGGCTCCACATCAATGGGAGGAGCTACCCAATGGAATGCCTAGTTGCCAGACTAGGTAAAGAATCAGTAATCCTGGGCCTGCCATGGCTATGGGAGATATACCCGATCATCAACTAGAAGAAGGGAACCTTTGAGTTCCGAGATGAAGAATGACAGGCTCAAATCCAACAAATCTTGGAGAAGACAAGAAGAGCTGAATGGGCCCTCCCAAATACCCTAAAACTCCCCAGGGTCAACACTGGAAGGGATGCACCAAATGACAGAATGGCACGAATTCGACACATCATAGCCAAGACAAGACAGAGGCTCTCTGAAGAGAAAGAGAGAAGCCTTGCCTGAGCCAGATTAGCCATGGCAAAAACTAGAAAAAGACTCTCCAAGGAAAAGGAGAGAAACCTTGCCCGAGCCTGACTAGCCATGGCAAGAACAAAGGAAAGGCTTTCTGAAAAGAAAGCAAAGGAGCTGAATTCAGTCCAGAAAGCCATCGTGAGGACCAGGACCAAGGGCACCCTTAAAGAAGAAAGGAATCTCAAAGCAGCAAGATGCGACGTTGCCAAGACCCAAGAAAACCAGAAGAAGAAACAACTGGAAAAGGGCAAAAACAATGAATGCGACAGGACACGACAAATCATGCAAAAGATGAAAGAACTGCTAACCTCCACAGGGGAGGGAAGCACCAGCAAAAGGAACATGAAAATGACACTATGAAACAGGATAAGCAACCCTCAACAAGGGACTACCCCGACCCATGACTATAGGACCCCAGATCACGGTACCATCAATGCTGAAGTACCTATGCCCAGGGAGACTCCCCCTCAGGTAAAGGTCGAAGAAGTACCTGATGAGGAACTACTGGCAGACACCAGCATGGAAATACAAGCAATGGGAGAAACCCACAAACAAGATGTGACAGATCTCCTGATTGTGTATGTATGAGGGGAACCGGTCATTGGCATATTTGAACCACCAGAAGAACCACCTCTGACCAAGGAACACCGAAGACCAACCCATGTGTACATATGGAAAACAAACACAATCTCCAGGATTACAAGAGCCAAGGACTCCCCACGATACACATTCTCAAAGAGTGCATGGATCAGAGTGAAGACATCCATCTCCCAGCAACTCACACATAAACAGGATGAGGGGAAAGAGGTTAGCAAACAAACCCTGGATGACCTACTACCAGCAGAATACCAGAAATACAGACAAGTATTTGAGAAAGCTGCATCTGAAGGATTCCCAGAATCAAGACCATGGGATCATGCGATCAACTTGAAGGAAGGCTTTGTACCAAAGGATTGCAAAGTCTACCCCCTGACACCAAAAGAACAAGAGAAGCTCAATGAGTTTCTAGACAAAAACCTGGAAAAAGGATACATTCGACTGTCAAAATCACCCATGGCATCCCCATTCTTCTTTGTGTCAAAGAAGGACTCTGATGCTCTGCGACCTTGCCAAGACTATCGCTATCTGAATGAAGGAACAATCCAGAACAACTACCCCCTGCCACTGATCAGTGACCTCTTGGACACACTGAAGGGAGCAAGATTTTTCACAAAGCTTGATATTCAATGGGGATATCATAATATACAGATAAAGAAAGGAGATGAGTGGAAGGCAGCGTTCAAGACTAACTGAGGGCTATTTGAGCCAATGGTGATGTTCTTTGGGCTGTGTAACTCACCGGCAACATTCCAGGCCATGATGAATGATCTCTTCCGAGACATGCTAGATGAAGGATGGCTTGTCATCTATATGGATGACATCCTGATCTTCTCGAAGATGGAAGAAGAACACCAGACAAGGACCGAAAGGGTCCTCAAATGACTGCGACAATGTGATCTCTACCTGAAAATAGAGAAATGCAAGTTCAATGTGCAAGAAGTCGAATTCTTGGGCATGATCATCAGGCCCAACAAACTTGCAATGGACAACACGAAACTGGCTGGGATCAAAGACTGGCCCATGCCAAAGATGGTGAAGGATGTAAGATCCTTCCTAGGATTTGGAAACTTCTATCAGAGATTTATTGGACACTTTGTGGATCTGGCCAGACCACTGAATGATTTGACGAAGAAGGACAAGAAATTTGAATGGACGAACGACTGCCAGCAGTTGTTCGATGCACTAAAAAGGAAGTTCAATGAAACCCCAGTACTGCTGATGCCAGACACAATGAAACCATTTGTGGTGGAATCTGATGCCTCAAAATTTGTGACAGGCGCAGTACTCAGACAACAGGACACCAATGGAGACTGGCACCCATGCAGTTACATCTCTCATTCTTTCAATGAAGCAGAAAGAAATTATGAGATATACGACAGGGAACTGCTGGGAGTGATCTGAGCACTGGAAACATGGAGACACTACCTACAGGGAACACCATTCCCTGTGATGGTACTGTCCGATCACAAGAACCTGACATACTTGCATCAGCCACAGAAACTGAACCAATGACAGGCTAGATGGGCCATCTACCTGTCACAATTTGACCTGAAGCTACAACACGTACCAGGATCACAGATGGTACAATCTGATGCCCTATCAAGGAGAGCAGATCACATAGCTGAAGAAGACACCAACAACAAGGACAAGACCATCCTCACCGATGAACTATTTGTGAAAACAATTGACACTGAGCTCCAGGGAGCCCTGGTCTCAGCAATAATGAAGGACAACCTCATAAATGATGCTTTATGAGCCCTGAAAAACAATGGAACTCCCCCAATCAAGTCTGCATTGGAGGACTGGAAATTCAAAGATGGCTGCTCTTTTTCAAAGACAGATGCTATGTGCCACAGGACGAGACCCTCCGCTGAGCGATCATATGGAAATATCATGACAGCATCACGACAGGGCAGCCTGGACAATGGCAAACAATCGAACTGATCCAACAAGACTACTGTGGCCAGGAATGGCCAACTTCATAAAGAAGTACGTCGAAGGCTGCGCAAAGTGCCAGCAAATGAAGATCAACATGACCCAACAACCCCACCACCAACACCGATATCATCCGATGCCAGCAGACCATTTGAGCTGGTGATGACAGATTTTATTATGGATCTGCCCATAATAAACGGATTTGACTCAATCATGGTCATGGTAGACCATGGTCTTACAAAGGGGGTAATTTTTATCCCTTGCACAAAGACGATCGATGCCCTATACCTGTGCCATGTGTACACAAGATTTGGACTCCCTGGGAGGATCATCTCAGACAGAGACCCTCGATTTGCATCCAAACTCTTCCAAGAACTCGGCCGACTGCTCAGGATCAAGCTATCCATGAGCACCGCCTATCACCCCCAGACTGACGGCGAAACGGAGCAAGTAAACCAAGAACTAGAGGTTTACCTCCGCATGTTCTGTTCAAACAAACCTGAAGATTGGGAGCGTTATCTCCCAACGGCAGAATTCGTGCATAACCAGAAGACGCACTCCGCAGTAAAACATTCGCCATTTTACTTGATGATGGGATATCAACCATGTGCTATCCCCACCCCTTACAAAAAGATGAACATGCCAGCCGCCAAACAGAGAATCCAAGAACTTCTCTCTGTGAGAAGAGAAGCTCTTGCTGCACACAAACTAGCCAGACAGGCTATGGCTGCCCAAATGAAAGGGCGATACGAACTGTTCAAGGTTGGAGAACAAGTATGGCTTGACTCCAAGAACCTGAAGATTGGCTACCCAACGAGAAAATTGGCACCAAAACAAGAAGGGCCCTTCTTGATTGAAGATGGCCTGTCAAGAATGACATACCGATTGAAACTGCTGCTGAGATGGAAGATCCACCCAGTATTCCATGTGGCTTTACTCAAGCAATACCATGAGAACAACACTCACGGACAGAACTTCCTGACTCCACCACCCAACCTCGTGGAAGGAGAAAATGAATATGAAGTGGAAGCGATCATCGCACACAAGAAGCATGGCAAGACACACCATTACCTCGTGAAATGGGTTGACTACCCAACATCCAAAAACACATGGGAACCCGAATCGAACTTGAAAAATGCCCCCAAGATCCTGATGGCATATAAAAAGAGGTACCACCTCTAACGAGAACCAAACCCCCCCCCTTTGTCCCACAACAACACTCCCCTGATACCTGCCAGACGACAATTGACCCGAGACCCATTGAATGTTGACGCCCTTCACATTCACTGTTAAGACTATAGGTCTTTAACTCAGCCTTGGCTTCGTATATCACAGTTGGAGGCTTTCCAACTATATCGGTATTGCACTAGGAGGCTTTCCTAGTGTATCGGGCTTCTGGCCTTCACTTGGGTACTTCCTCAAGTCGTTATGGCTATCTGTACTCAGAGGCTTTCTGAGTAGACCATCGGTTCGTGTATCACAGTTGGAGGCTTTCCAGCTGTCAAGTTCGAGTTATCACAGCTAGGGGCTTCCTAAGCTGTCGAGTGTTCTGGTTGAGTCTAAGACCATTGATTGAATTAGGTCAAGCTAAGGAATACAGGCAGTATTACTGTAGCTTATATATGGTTCAGAGAATGTCTATCGTCCAATTGGAATATGAGATCCTTGTCAAGTAAATATAGAAGGAACAATAGAACAGTAAGCCTCATGCCTAGCATGAGGAGTCCGATGTCACGGAGTGCTGCGGTGCAGCATGTCAAAGACCAATAGCAAATAACCCTCATGCCAAGCATGAGGCGTCCGATGTCATGGATCCAATATCAAGGGTCCGATGTCAAGGAGTCCGACGTCATGGAATACTGCAGTGCAGCATGTCGATCGACAGGAGTCAGGTCAGGGGGTGTCTCCATCATAAGTGAGTCGTGTTGTGTCAGAAAGGAAAAATGAAGTGCCCGGTCTTGCGGGTCCAGATAACAAATTGTAACATCACCCTCTCTCTATCTTTGAAGTCACTGACTTCGATCAAAATCTCTTTCTCCTCTCTAGTCAGGAGGTGGGGTGGGGTCATGGGGTTTGAGGGAATCAGTTGGAGTGCAGCAGTGTTCCCAACTCTCTGTGTTCTCCAAGCAGGAGCCTCTTTGCCAGGCTATATCCGCTCTCATCATCATAGTGGGTATTCCACTGCAGGTCTCTCCACAGGGGCACACTTACCCCTGATAGTGGTCTTCTGCTGGGGGCGAGTCCTTCTCAATCGATGTAGAAGTCCTCTGGGAAGTAGTCCTCCTTGTCTAGTTCTCCCTCGAAGCACCACTCTTCATACTGTGCCCTCACCCAATTGTAATCCACCTTCGTGCTTCTCCAGGCAAAGAGACAGCATTTCGGACAGGTCGAGGTCATCCTTCTTATCCAATCATCCCTTGTAATCCAGAAGAGAATCCCATGCAAGCATATCCATGCGGGTCTGCCAGAGAGTATGTTCATCAGTGGTCATTGGTCAATGACCATTTGCCCAGTCCTTGCTGGGGTTCATCATAGGTGTAGTGTCGATGGGATGGTGAGCATTCTGTGGTTTCTTTTGTGGTTCGTTCGGTGGGTGTCTTGGTCTTGGGGGTTCTACAGCTGTCGTTGCTGTTTATATGCCCCTAGGATTGTCTTGGTGTGTTTCAGGTTTCCCTCAGGCTCCCATGAGTTCTCCAAGGTCAGGTATCTGACCCACTTCACTAAGAAGTGCATGGTCCTTTCTTTCTTCTTATGTCCGACGATCGCTTCCACTTCATATTCTGATTCGCCTTCTATCAGATTGGGCAGCGGTTCTGGGAAGTTTGGTCCATGTGTCTCGGTTTCTTTATATGGGGAAAGGAGCGCCGCATGGAACACCGGGTGTATCTTCCACTGTTCTGGCAACTTCAGTCGGTAGGAGAGTGGGCTCAGGACCTTCTCGATAGAGAACAGTCCTTCTCTTTTTGGTGCAAGCTTCTTTGTTTGGTGTGTTGTTCTGAGGTTCTTTGCTTCTAGCCACACTCTGTCTCCTTCTTTGAGCAGGGTGAAGTGCCTTGTCGTTCTTTCCACCATCATTTGTCTGGCCAACTCAAGAGTTGCCTTCGCTTCGTCTTGGGCCTGTTGCAGTGCAACTATTTGATTTTCTATGGCCAGTATGTTCATCTTCAGGTAGGGGAGTGGGATCGCCTTGGGCTCATAGCCCATCATGAGGTAGAATGGGGAGTTCTTCTGTACGGAGTGGGTTCTCTGGTTGTGCGTAAACTCCGCGGTCGGGAGGAGGTGTTTCCAATTCTCCTGGTTGTTTGAGCAGAAGATTCATAAGTATACTTCCACTTCTTGGTTCACCCGTTCTGTCTCCCCATCGGTCTGGGGGTGGTACGCCGTGCTCATCGCCAGCTTGATTCTGAGCAGTCTTCCTAGCTCCTGGAAAAGCTGTGAGGCAAATCTGGGATCTCTGTCGGAGATGATCTTGTCTGGGAGGCCGAATCATTTGTAGACATTGTCTAGGTAGAGGGTGGCCACTCCCAATGCATCTACAGTTTTCCTGCAAGGGATAAAAATCACCCCCTTCATAAGCCCATGGTCTACCACGACCATGAGTGCATCATAACCGTTGGACTCCAGCAAGTCGGTTACACAATCTGTCGTCACCATCACAAATGGTCTTGTTGCTTCAGATTTGATCAGTTGCAGTGGGGGTGTCATCAGGTGGGTGTTGACCTTCATTTGCTGGCATGTGGTGCATCCAGCAACATAGTTCTTGATGTATGTCATCATTCCTGGCCACCAGTAGTCCCTTCTGATCATTTCGGTAGTCTGCCATTGTCCCGGGTGTCCGCTTGTTATTCCTTCATGGTACATTTGCACCAGCCTCTTCCGCAGTTCTCTGTTGTCGGGGACATAGCACCTGTCTCGGATGAATAGAAGGCCGTCTTCTATCTTCCAGTCTTCCAATGCCGACTTTATCGGCGGTGTTCCTTTGGTCTTTAGTGCCTCGATTGCGCTTTTCACCAGGTTGTCTTTCATGATACTTCCTGTGAGTAAGTCATGCATTTTGGTGTCAATGAATTTCATGAATACTGTTTCTGGCAGCATTGTGATGTCTTCATTATTGTTGTCTTCTTCCAGTATGCTTCCAGTATGTGATCTGCTCTCTGTGATAGTGCATCGCTCTGTACCATCTGTGATCCAGGCACATGGATGATTTGCAAGTCGAATTCCGATAGGAATAAGCTCCATCTTGCCTGTCGTCTGTTCAGTTTCTGCGCTGTTCGGAAGTACATCAAGTTCTTGTGATCCGACAGGATTACCACTGGGTGTTCTGAACCCATTAGGTAGTGTCTCCAGGTTTCTAGCGATCATATTATTGCTAGTAGCTCCCTGTCATAAATCTCGTAGTTCCATTCCATTGGTGTTAGCGCATGCGATACGTATCTGCATGGGTGCCAGTCCCCATTCGTGTCCCTTTGTCTCAGCACTCCTCCTGTAGCGTGTTTCGAAGCATCTGATTCGATTGTGAATGGCTTTGTTGGGTCTGGCATCAGCAGTACCGGTGCTTCTGTGAATTTCCTTTTCAGCGTTTGAAAGGCTTGTTTGCATTCCGTTGTCCAGTTGAACGTCTTGTCCTTCTTTGTCAGTTCATTAAGCGGTCTGCTTGTCTCCGCGAAATGTCCAATGAATTTCCTGTAGAAGTTTCCAAATCCTAGGAAAGATCTGACTGCCTTTACGTTTGTCGGGGTTGGCCAATCTTGTATACCTGCCAGTTTCATGTTGTCCATGGCAATTTCATTGGGTCGGATGATCAGACCTAAGAATTCCACTTTGTGGACGTCAAATTTGCATTTCTCTGGTTTCAGGTATAAGTCATTTTCTGCCAGTCTTTGCAGTACCCTCTTTGTCCTTTCCTGGTGTTTGTTCTGATCCTTGGAGAATATCAGGATGTTGTCCATGTAAATCACGAGCCATCCTTCTCCAATCATGCAGTGGAATATCTCGTTCATCATTGCCTGGAAGGTCACTGGTGAGTTGCATAATCCAAAGAACATCACCATTGGCTCAAACAGCCCCCTGTTCATTTTGAAGGCTGCTTTCCATTGATCTCTGTCCTTGATTCTGATGTTGTGATATCCCCATCGGATGTCCAATTTCATAAACCATCTTGCCCCTCTCAGTTTGTCCAACAGGTCTCCTACCAGTGGCAGCAGGTAGGTGTTCTTGATCGTTCCATTGTTCAAATACCTGTAATCTTGGCAGGGTCGTAGCGCATCCGAGTCCTTCTTCGCAATGAAGAAGAATGGCAATGCCATGGGCAATTTCGATGGTCGAATGTATCCCTTCTGTAGGCTTTCATCAAGAAACTCATTGAGTTTCTTTTGTTCTGCTGGTGACAATGGATAAACCCTGCAATCCTTTGCCGTAAAGTCCATTTTCAGTTCAATTGCATGATCCCAGGGTCTTGATTCTGGGAATCTCTCCAATGCTTCCTTTTCGAATATCCGTTGGTACTCCCTGTACTGTTTGGGGAGTAGTTCATCGAGGGTCTTTTGTTCAGGGTCTCCTTCCTTCTTGTGTGTCAGGTGTTGTGAGACTGATGTTTTTGCCCTGATCCAGATATTTTGTCCATAAGCATATCGCAGTGATCCTTTTGCCTTTACGATCTGAGAGATTGTCTTCGTTGTCTGAGAATATCCATATCTTGGCTCATCATACTCCTCTGTCAGCAGTGTCCTAGCTGGTTCGAATATTCCAATGACAGGTTCTCCTCGGATGTAGGTGACCAGTAGCTTGTCGTCTTTGATCTTTAGTTCGGGTGTCTCTTTTGGTTGTTCCGTTGCCTGTTCTGTTGCCTGTTTGTGGTTTGCCTGTGCTGGGTTTTCCTTCCCAGTGTCTTCTTCATCTTGTGGCCCAATGGGTTCCGCGTTCTGAAGAGTTGTGATTGCGATCTCTTCATCGTCTATTTCTTCAATCATCGCCTTTCTTGTCTCAATGGGCATCTTGCTTCTTCTTGGTTCAGCATGGAGGGCTCCCCCCATTAATCTTGCCTTGGTGATGATTCTTTGGCAATCCATTTGCTGTTCTTCATTCGTCGGTTTCTCTTTCTTCAGGGTAATCTTTTCCCTCTGTTTTGCGACTATTCGGGCCAATGCCATTCATCTTTCTTCTTTCTTGGTGGCCAGTTTCTCCAGTTCTCTGGTTGCCACCTTTTTCCATTGTGCTCGTTCTTCCTCGGCAGTCTTCTTCTTGAGGGCAAGCCTTTCTTGTCCTTTGGCAATGATCTTTTGGCACCATGCCTGTCGCTCTTCTTTCATCATGTCTAGGGGGTCCTTCTTCTTTTTGGTTCCCCTCTGGCGCCATGACAAGTGTTCATCGTTGGTTTTCTTGGTCTGTACCCTACCGATAAGGGTTCTTCCTCTTCCATATGGAAATTCAGGATGGGTCTTGTCATTCATCCTGAATTGGAAGGTTCCAATTCTCCAGTCGATTACTGGATTGATTCTCCTGAGCCACGGCAAGCCCAAGATGACTGATTCCTTTCCCAGTCCTGCAATGAGGAAGGTTGTTGGGAAGGTCCTTCCGTTGATCGTCAGGAGTTCCCTGGCACAGCAGGAAATCTCCCCCTTCTTGTTTGGGGTTCCATCCACGTTCTTGACCTTGATCACCTTCTCCAGGGGGTGCAGCTCAAATCCGCTGCTCTCCGCAAATTCATGACTCATGAATATCCCTCCCACTCCAGAGTCGAGTAGGGCTTCAGTTTCGATGGCTTTCCCTCTGCCTGCTCCTAGCACTTTGACATCTAAACACATAGATTGATTCTTCAAAGTGGCTAGTAGTACAGAGCAGACAGAGAGTTTGGTGGTACCTGGCATCGAGGCAGGCCACCTCTTTAAAAACCCTCATCCTCAATTGCGGCGAGAGCTCCTTTCTTTTCTTCTTCATCAAGTGCTTTCATGATCGCTCAGATCTTCGAGTAGGCTTCCTTGCCTTTATTCTTTGGGAATGGCTAGTCCTTGGTCCTCTTTTCCCCTTTCTTGTGTTTGGATGCTCTGTGTCCAGTCTGATGGCACACAAAGCACTGTCCTTTTTTCATATGTTTGATCCCCTCCTGGTAGGAGAGCTGGTTGATCTCGAGTGGGGTCTCCTTTGCCTTGGAGTTCAGCAGCTTCCTTGTCAAAGCTTCCTGCAGTCTCCCTGTTATGGCCTTTGCTCTCCTCCACTGTCCGTCGTACTTTGAGGCGGCGTTGATCATCCCCTCCAGCACTGTGGGGATCGTCTCCATGTTAAAGATCCTCTCAAGGAGCTTGGGGTTTAACCCATCCATGAAGAGTTCTATCAGGGCGATATCGTCGTTGATTCCTGCCTTTTCTCGCAGGATTCGGAACTGTGCAATGTAGTCCTCCAGGTCCTGTCCCTGCTTCAGTGTCTTCATCTTGGTTCTGGCTCTGCCAGCTTTGTCAATTGGCGTGAACACTAGTGCCGCTTCAAAGACTGACCATGCTCCTAGGTCTTCCTTCTCTGCCCATGTCTGTGCCCAGGCCTCCATTCATAAATGACAATGCAAAGATGATTTTCTTTTCATCGGTGTCGTAGATTCTGTGGTTCACTCTCAAATAGAGTTTTACTTCTTGTAAGAACTTTGCAGTTCTTGTTTGGTCCCCTGTGAAGTCAGAGGGGGTTCAGATTCTAATCTCCTTGGTTGATGCGGTGGGTTCGGTAGACATGTTGGTGTTGTTGTTGGATAGGGAGAATGGATCTTGTTCTGGGGTTTCTTCTTTATTGGAAGATCTAAAGTCTTCTTCGTCGAGGTATTGGGGTTCTTTGTCACTGGTCCTTCTTGAGAACCACTTCTGTGCTGGTTCCGAGTATCGTACTAGTCGACCCTGGTATCTATACCACGGGGTTCTTCCTCATGATGATGCTCCAGTTGGAGGTCTGTCTGGGCTTTGTCTGAAAGACATTGTGTCTGCACCTAGGTAGGTGGACTGCATAGATCAGCTTGACCTTTTGTTAAGACTATAGGTCTTTAACTCAGCCTTGGCTCCGTATATCACAGTTGGAGGCTTTTCAACTATATCAGTATCGCACTAGGAGGCTTTCCTAGTGTATTGGGCTTCTGGCCTTCACTTGGGTACTTCCTCAAGTCGTTATGGCTATCTGTACTCAGAGGCTTTCTGAGTAGACCATCAGTTCGTGTATCACAGTTGGAGGCTTTCCAGCTGTCAAGTTCGAGTTATCACAGCTAGGGGCTTCCTAAGCTGTCGAGTGTTCTGGTTGAGTCTAAGACCATTGATTGAATTAGGTCAAGCTAAGGAATACAGGCAGTATTACTGTAGCTTATATATGGTTCAGAGAATGTCTATCGTCCAATTGGAATATGAGATCCTTGTCAAGTAAATATAGAAGGAACAATAGAACAGTAAGCCTCATGCCTAGCATGAGGAGTCTGATGTCATGGAGTGCTGCGGCACAGCATGTCAAAGAACAATAGCAAATAACCCTCATGCCAAGCATGAGGCGTCCGATGTCAAGGAGTCCGATGTCATGGAGTCCAACATCACAGAGTCTGACATCACAGAGTCCAACGTCACGGAATACTGTGGTGCAGCATGTCAATTGACAGGAGTCAGGTCAGGGGGTGTCTCCATCAGAAGTGAGTCATGTCATGTCAGAAAGGAAAAATGAAGTGCCCAGTCTTGCAGGTCCAGATAACAAATTGTAACATTCACCCTCACCCCCCTCCATTGATAATACGAAAAGAACATGGTGACTGGACAATGAGTCATTGACCAGTCACCAAGAATGAACAGACTGCCAGGGCAACCCTCTTGAGAATGCCCCCATGGAATCATATTCTGGATAACAAGAGATGACTGGGTAAGAAGAGTATCCTCGACCTGCCCAAATTGCTGTCTCTATGCGCGGAGGAGCACAAAGATGGATTTAGGCTGGGTAAAAGCACAATTCAAGGAATGGTGCTTTGACGGAGAGTTGGACGATGACGACTACTTCCCCAAGGAATTCTCCCTCAACTGTTATGGCCTAACCCCAGGCAGAAGACCACTGGTGGGAATCAACCCACCACTGTGAAAAGACCTGCAGTGGAACACCCACTATGATGAAGAAAGCGGATTCGAGCTGGCAAGGCAGCTCTTATTTGGATGACACACAGAACTGGGAACATTGCTGTGTTCCAGCCGACACCCCCACACATCGACACCCCAGACTACTGAGCACAACTAGGTGCAAAGTGATCGTCCACAAAGATGTTAAACTACCAATCGTCTGCAAAGACATTAAACTACCGATAGTCTGCAAAAGATGTTAAACTAGCGACCGTCTGCAGAGACAATAAACTACCAATCATCCACAGAAGATGTAAAACTACGATGATTTCCCTTGACACCGCACAAACCTACAGACCCCTCCCCTTCCAATGACACCACCGACTCTTTGAAACCACTGCCTAGGGCAGCACGAACTAGAAGAACCCGATCATAGTCCAAGTTTGGACATGAATTATTCCTCCATTGCACCCCTTGACCCTGAACCACCCACATATCCAGACCACACCCAATCAGACCATGGAGGAGAGATGAAGATTTAGGTCAAAGTGTGGAACTTTCGACCATAGCAGGGGGGTAATGTTACAATTTTCCTTGTAACTCATGGAACCCAACCAACCCAACCGACCCGACGATCCCCTCCAGACAGGAGGCACTACCTGATTCATGCCTAGGGCATGTCCTTGACACCAGACACATGCACGATGCATGCTGATTGCATGCATCTGATCCCCTTCCCGTGGAAGGCACCCTTGACACATGGTGACTCCATGCACCCGAACTCACTCCCACACATGCTGTGATACAACAGCTTCTTGACATGAGGTCTGTGACATAGGACTCTCATGTCCTTGACATCAGATCCTTGACATCGGATCCATGACATTGGATGCCTCATGCTAAGCATGAGGCTTATTGTTTCTATTCTTACCTAATATGCATCTACCTTTCAGATTGGATGATAAGGACCTCCCTTGTAGTATAAGTACTGCAACTCGTAGTAGGGATGTCCTTAGTTTAGATCTAGGCAATTAACAGCCTTAACTTGTGAACTCATAAACTTACTCGAAACCACTAAGGAAGCCCTTTAGTGCGTGAACCTGAATGACTCTATGCAGAAGGCCTGCTAGAGTGCACTCTCCATCTTATGTTGGATGCTCCAAGTAAGACCAGTGCCAAATGACTCGTCAAGGAAGCACCTCGTCGAACAACATCAACTAGATCGAGTGGTTGAGGCTTTGCCCTTAACAGTTTATCTTCCCTGCAACCTCTCCTATCAATCCAGCCACCAGAGATGCAACTTGCCTGTCTTTAAATGCAGCTACTGGAGGAGCTCTGGCTGCTATCCTTGGTCCACAGAATGAAGCCTTGGAGCTGAAAACCCTGGATGTCATTGCCCTGCTGAAGACAGACAATGGCCAGGTCCCTAATGCTAAGTGGCCATTCTCACTCAGTCATAATCAAGTAACTGCCAGAGGTTGGTCTCATCAGCAAAATAGTACATCAATACATGTAAATCATACATGGATTCATCCTTACACATGCATAGCTGAGTCATTACCTATTGCGACTGCCTTGGCAGGTGATCACTTTCCTTTCCACTTGCCCTGAGTCACCAATTAACCTTTGGTTTCTAGGAGTCAATATGTGTCTCAAGGTTGGAGCAATCCAGTAGGCTATCTGGTTATGTTTAAAGTGGTGATTTGCTGACCAGCTTTCAATAGTGAAATGCACTGGCACAATACTGCTGAGGTTCATGTCTTGACCTCAAATTCTGGTCCACATTAATAATGGTTCCTACATAGTGGGCTTACATGCTAAAAGTAATATTGTGTTCACTTGTTCTCCTTCACTACTTATCCATCATTCCAGGATGATGTTAGGATCAGCATGGTGAACCCTCAAAGTGAAGTATTTGTTGGAGATGTGGTCTGTGTCTCCACACCTGTTATTCTGTGTTATACATTGATGACCTTTTGCTCAGGGCAAAGGAGACCTGTGGTATTTCCCTCCCAGCAATCCGCATTCTATCCAAGCAAAGAATACAATGAAAGATGGCACCGAGTTCCTCATCATGTTCAATTCTGGCACTCTTTCCAAGGATACCACATTCCTTCTCACTGACTGGCTTGCACATGTTCCCAAAATGGTCCTAGCAAAAAATTTTGGGGTCCAGAATTTGAGCCTTTTTGACCATATACCTGAAACAGAGCTATACATATTTCCTTGTAAGTTTTTTGTACCTCTTCATTTCATCATGTGGTCCATAATGCATATCAGTGTCCCCATCACCAGAGAACATTGAGAAGGATATGGTAATTCCTAATAACACTCCAAATCCATATACATTTGCTCTGTCCAAAGTCAATGCAATGAAAATGCCAGGAGGGAGTGTAAAGGTGGTAGATTCAAGGACTTTTCACATGGCTGAAAAAGTAAGTGCTGTTGAGGTTGAAGTGGAGGTTGGAGGCATAAGGTATGCAGTTGTTCCAACTGAAAAACAGTAGTCCGTCAGCACATTGCAGGGAACTACACATAAGTACCACCAATATGCTTCATGCATTCCATTTATTGAATCCATTACTAGCATCCGACAGAACCAGAGTGGAGCTTCTTCATGTAAGTTATCCTGTACGCTGCGAATGATGGAGTTAAATTGTTTGCAAAAATAAGATGATGTGCCTAACTTACCAAAATGGATTACAATGGTCGATTGCATCATTAGGTAATATAGTATAAATGATGTTCTGTTCCACCATTGTTCCAGCACATACAATGTCTAGTCTTTGTAATATCCTGAACCCCAAGGATGGTAGATGACTGACAATCAAGTACATCTCTTAAATGTCAAAATTGCAAGCATATCGAGGCTTGTTTGTCTGATACTGATGGATGACCCCAACACACGCTTCCTGTAATCCTTTGCTGTGCCATCCTTGGAAGCCCTCAGAAGGGTCTTACAATTTGAGAAATATATGCTGCAATGGAAGAAAAGTATTCCTACTATAAGATGGCTGGCTCGACATGGAAGGTGATTGTTTTTGTGATACTCTAGATTCCTAATCTCAGCTTGCCCTGGTTTAGCAATCTGTTTGCCACCACTTATCTCTCAATCATTTACTTGAATGACAGCCAAGACCAGTCACCAACCCAACTTTTGAATCATATTGGATGGTCAACCTGGTGGCACCTCCAGCCACAAAATGACATCACAAATGCGGCTGACCAAACAAGGATGCAGCTGATACATTATTGCACCCTCCAAAGAAGCATGGCAAGCCACAGAAATTTCCACTCCCATCTGAGCCCAACAAACTTGAAGAGGAAGATGGAGGCAGGGATGAATTGGATGGAAGGGAGGGAGTGGAAGTCTCACCTTGTTGTGTACACGATACATCCTGGGCCAGCCATGACTTCGACCATGACAAGCTCAAATACAAAGAAGTACACAATATTATCCATGCCTCAGAAGAAGAGTATGAGAGTGAGGAGGAGATGATACATCTGCTTGATCGATGGAATTCCCTAGTGGGGCTTAGTTGTTTTACATCCTCCAACTCAATGCAACCCTTTTCCCTTCCTCCATTTTCATTGGTTCAGATGACATCATCAATTGTATGCAGAGTGAAATTGCAAGCCTGCAATGTCAATCCACAGAGGCTGTTTCACTGTCTCTTTGGCTGTCCAAACAGTTATGACGCTGTTCACATCTACCTCAAATGCTCAAACTTTCAATTTCATGGTAAGAACTTATTCCCACAGGTCATGTTTCCTTGCTGTATTTCTTATTTAGGCTGGTGATGTTGGTTACATTCCTCCGTCGTTTGGTGTGTCCCCAATGCTTGGGCTCTTATGATGGTTTCTCACCACAGCTTGGTAGGACATTATGTGGAGAACACCGGAAATACAATGCTTAAATTCCTTGAGGTTTTCCCATCAGGCAAATGATTATGGAGGCCATATTCTGAATGCTTAAAGATCTCAATACATATCAGGCTTGTTCCAAGACATCTCACTGGCACAATGGTTGGCATAAATGCCTCCATCTCTTGTCAAGGCACACCTTGGGTTCTCGGATGAGATGATAGCAAATATTAATAGACAAAAATTAGAAGTAGTGTAATCCCATAGTAATAATCCTATACATATTAGCTTAGAAAACCTTGCTTTGGAGTAATTTATGTAGTATGTCATCTATGTGACTAGGTTCTTCAAAAGAAGATGAAGCGAGCTCAGTGTGACAGAGAGCATGATGCATATATGAGTATGTAATCCAAAAAAGGTTTCTGCTTGGTGCCACCACCAATGAGGCTCATTCTGAGTCATTCACCCTCAATAACAGGTTGTGAGAAAAAAAAGTGGTCAGAAAACACTGAGAACTTGAAGACATTCCAACTTCCAAGTCATACAGCCACACCATGTGGTCAAGAATGGCACAACGCATGAAGAAGTCCTCAACAAAAGACAAACTTAAAAAGAATAAGGCTAAATTGACAGAGTCAGTTAGTACTCTTTGCATGGACAATTCTTAGTTTGAATTGGGCTACACAGACTCGAGCTCCTGTAGGACTCCTACCAGGTGCAGCCCAAAATAATGGTTCTGTAGGAATCAAGCCCAAAGTGAGCACTTTCTTTCTGTGATCTTGACAGACTTACCTCAGACTTCTGAGTTCAGGAAGCAAACATTCCCAAGCCAAACATCAACCTCCTCATCCTCGGCCTTCTTTCCCACCCTAATAAGACAAAAATCAGGTGCAAAATTTTTTTCAAACCACAGCAGAGTACAAAGCTGACATATGGTACAATAATTGTAGCTGGTAAATTGTGTGAGGAGCTTCCTTGGCCAACCTACAGCTATGACCAAAAAATATGAATGCCTTGATTGATGAGGCATCTTGTAAGATGGAAATGGCAGTGGATAGTCCAGCAGATGCCTGCTCTGGCATGTGGTACAATGAGGGAGGCAATCTATTGGTAGCTGCCTTTGCCCATCAAATGGAGACCACTTCCCATCAGGTAAGTCCAAGCATTTAACTGGTAATACTGATTCTCATATGAAGAATGGGGTGGACAAACAGGCGCATGAGGAGTGGCCATATTATGAAGGTGCTGAGTCTGAGAAATGGACAATGGCAGATGTGGATGCAGCAGATCCCTCCAGGGTTCACTATGATGGTGTACCTGTAAGCCAGAAGTTTTCAACCAGTGTTTCTACTTACCGACAATGCTTATAGCCAAAGTTGCTTTGACAGGCACATGAGGCTCTTCAATTTCTTCACTCCCAGGTCCATCCCATAGTACACCAGCAGGATATTCAGCACGATCCCACAGCAGATGTTGTAGATCTCCCAAGCACTTTTCAGGCTGCACAGTTAAACAATGAACTAGATCCAGATGAGCCTAATACCAGGAGGCCAGGTGTACAATATCATGAAAATGAAATGGGAAGAGAGCGGGTCGGCATCACACATCTAGTTCATGCCTGGGCAATGCAAGGCCAGAAGGTCAGCTGTATTTCTTTGTGGAACCTATCAATATTTAAACTTGTTTCTTTGACTTTTTCTAACACTAGAATGGCCCTCTTGTCATCTCTAAGGACCGGGTTTGAGGTAGCTCAGATGCTATGGCTGTCAATTGGTACTTTCAAGTCACAAGGGAGATTGCAGATCTATTGTCAGCATATTTCAAAAAAGCATTTCCACAGTACCATAAGAAATATTCAGAAGCCTTTGCAGCAGGATGTTGGAGCCAGGTGGATCCAGGGCCATGGCTAGGACAAGCATTGGTTTTTAACCTATAGGTGCTTCCACATGTGGATGCTCTTGATGATGGCCCCACAGCTTGCTTCCCTGTGGGGTTCTTTAGCGGAGGAGATATGCATCTATCTGATTTGGGGCTTAAATTTCAGTAAGAATTTTCAACTGTTTTCAATGACATCTTAGCCTTTCTCTCTTTTACAGATATTCTCCAGGTGACATCCTTATCTTTTTGTCAGGCTGGCTTTACCATGCAGTACAGCTATGGCAGCCACTTCCAGGAGAACCTTTGACCTCTGGATGCATTGGTAATGTGTTTTTTTCCCCCACAACTCCTATTGTAGGCTGGAAGGAAAAGCTGCTGGGTGGAATAGAGATACTTTGACCAATAGATTTCCATCTTCTTCAGCTTATGCACACCATTAGAGGTCTAATTTGTATTCCTTCAAGTACGTCAGATATAGGTTGCTGTTTGTTTGACAATTTGGAACAGTGTTGAGCATCCACCAAGGAGTCCAAACTAAGTGCAGCATATACTACTAGGCTCTTCTAACCTCTCACAACTCAAAGTCCAGTAACTGGCAGTAGCTACACTGTAACACTGGCACATTCATTGCTTGGCATGTGATATAAGCATTGACAACAATCTGGGGAGGAAGGGGACAACAGCAACAAGGAAAGGGGCAGTGGCCAGGGATGACAAGAACAGGGACCCACATACCCAGGATGATGCACCAGAGGACAACACACCAAGCTGCACCAGGACGACGGACTGACGCCAATGCACCATGATGCACCCAGGACAGCAGGGCTGTGTATGCCCTTCCTCCACAATTTGCATGGAGGAGGGGACTTTTTTTCAATTCTGGCTTTTTACATGGTAACACATTTAATGTCCACCATGCCCAGCTTCATTGTCTCCAATATATGCATGCTTGTAACTTCCTTTATCGTGACCTCAAACCCAACAACATTGCTGTGGGTGTCGGGCAGAAGGCCAGCATAGTATATCTCATTGATTTTGGCCTTTCAAAGCAGTTCAGGGATCCAAACATGCATATGCACATTCCATATATTAACATGCATGGCCTCACTGGAACAGCTGTATTCACCTCTATTCATAGTCACATTGGTTGGGAGCTAGGCAGACAGGATGATCTTGAGTCACTTGCTTATATTCTGATCTACTTCCTCCTTGGTTCTTTGCTGTGGCAGAGCTTGGGCCATCAGGACATTGAAGAAAATTTTGTGCTGAAACTCAAACAACAAATCAATGTGCACAACTTGTCCCACAACCTTCCAGTGGAATTTTGCAAATTCCTAGAATACACGTGCTCACTTTCTTTTGATGATAAACCTGATTACAACTACTTGTATGACCTTTTTGATGGTCTCTTGTCACAAGAGGGATTCCCAAATGACTCATCATTTGATTGGAGTGCTTATGGTGGGCAATCAGGTGGCAAGGATAGACATGGTGCATATGATGCATACAACAAATGTGGCATACATCGAACTGGGTAAGTGCTATGCACCAACTACATTTATGCTGGATACTAAAGGAATTTCCACCAGACTGCACTCTCAGGCTCAAAAGCAAGAGCAACTTAGCAAGATTGACCTATCTTGACTATGCTGGTGGTGCTGATGCAGCATAGCAGTGTTGATGTGGACCAATGGATTATCAAACCCCTTGTCTTGCATTTAGTTATATTCCTCAGTTATCCTTTATATCACTTCTGTAGCTATATAGAGTATACCCCTTCAATCATGGTATATAGAGTATACCACAACTAGCTGGCTTTCAGCCAAAGTTGGCCGAAAGCCAGCTGAAGTCATGTCAATTAATCTTAGGCTGAAACCAGCTTGAAGTGCTGACTTGAGTCGAAGTTGCAGCTTCCGAATACAAACTTGCCGAAAGCTGGTCACATGTCAGAAAAGCCATGACTTTCAAAGTCAGCCTGGGACAAGCCGAGTCGCAGCAATACTAGACATCATCCTTTGCACCAGAATGGATTTACACGTCCAGTTTATGGAAGGAAAGAGGAATGTGCGTGCCAATATGTTATCTCATCTTTTGTTAGATGAATATCAAAGCAAATTCTCTGCTGTCTGCATCGAGAGCTTTACTCCTCCATGGGAGCTTCTGGTGGTGTGATGGAGAGAGTACTTTTGAGCACACTGGGGGGGGAAGAAGACCACTCTGTGTGTGCCTCGCCCCCCCATGGAGCTGGGAGACCTTGATGCCCATGCTCTTTATTTGCAGGTGAACTCTATCGAATGCTCAACATCAAAAAATTATACTACTGGAGCTTGAGACTACATTAATTTTTGCATACTCTACTCTCTACCATTGGATCCAACACCCACCACATTATCTCACTACATTGCCTATTCATCTCAGTTCATTGCCTCTGCACCAAATATCTCACAGGCATGCAACACTTTCTCAAGGATCTATATCCTGATTTTGATGCTAACCATGCTCACCCTCTTGTAAGCTCCACTATTCGGGGTTCAAAGAAAGTGCATGTGGATGCTGTCAAAAGGAAACTCCCACTTTGATTACCTCACCTGCAGGCATTCCTCAGTATTGCCCACTGCACTGGAAGCTATGATGACTTCTTGTTTATTGTTCTAATGTCTTGCACATTCTATGGCTGCCATTGCATGGGTGAACTGGTCCAGAAGAATGATCGCAGTTTGTTTGACTGGAGGAAGGTCATTAAATGAGCATCAGTGACCTTTGAAAGGGGATGTGCTCAGTATCACCTGCCATATCACAAGGGGGATCCTTTCTATTGGGGTTCAGATGTGATTCTGACAATCCAAGATGTTGCTGACCCAGTACTGTTGCTCCAGGAGTACTTGGAATGGTGGGATCACCTCCATGGTGCCAAGGCAGCTCTGTTCCTTCACGAGAATGGCTCTCACCCCACTTGCTCATGGTTTGAATTCAAATTCTTCACAGTCCTTGATCATCGTTTCAGTGGACACTCCCTACACACAGGTTATCCCACCTTTTTGGCCTCTCTTGGCATCTCAGAATCTATCATACAAGCTGTCAGTTGGTGGTCTTCAGAAGCTTGGAAGATCTACTACATCTGGGAGAATCCCGGGGTTAGGGTCGATTAGCAATTGGCAGCTCTGCGACTGCATAACTAGTCACACAGCTCTATGCTCCCCACTTTGCATCTTTTTCACACCTCCACCACCCACACACAAATCATTATCAGCATTTCTTAGTGCATCTGCTCCCTCACATATATTATTTCAGGGTCCATCTAGGTGGATCTCAGTTTTCTGCTATTACTTCACTCTGAGCAAGCAGCAGAGGTTGTCATAAAGGTGGGTTCCAAGGGAAAGGAGTCCTTTTCATAGGCCTCTGCACCACCTCATGATCATATGACTAGCTCCACTATCCATGTAGAGCTTCGCTCAAATCCCCCCTTTTTGCATGGTCCATGCCTTGGTGCTAAGGGCTAGCAGATGCCAGGTATAAGACAGATGAAGTGTGACTAGGGGCTCCCATGTTGCTTCCTTTTGACTATCACCGGTTGCAAGCAACACAGGTAAGCACCTCACACTCAGATTGCAACCAGCTCCTCATTTTCTCAGTATTGTTATTCAAGGGCTCTGCCTACCATTTGAATAACATTTACTCACATTGTGAGAGCTTCCACAATCTTCTTCAGGCTTATATCACTTTTTAGGATTCATCTGGCTCTCCATTATCACTTCAGGCAACCACCCCTGACCCCCTACTTAGGGTAGATTGTCCCACCAAGAAAGACTACCCTAAGTAGGCCTAAGACCAGGGGATAGTTCCAAGCTCCATGGTCCTCCCCATGCTTAGGCCTGCACATCCCATTGGGAAGCCCCAAAAGGCAGTTTGATCTGCCCCACAGAACTATATTTGGACTAAGTATACCTTGGGGAGGTCCAACTGCTGTGGGCAGCCCCATGTTACATTTGGGCCAGTCCCAATAATGTGGGATTTCCCTGCCCTGTCACATCACAATGATCACATATACTTGGGAGTCCCAGAGGTGATGTGACAATTAACTAATATAGCTTCATTTAAACAAGAGATCCAAGTCTTTATATGTTATATGTGTAACTTATGTTTGAATAGCCAGATACTCTACTGTAACCTACAGGTATGAGAAGCCAGGTGAAGATAGAAGGTGATACAATTGAATGAGGTATTTTACTTTTTGTGACATGTGACAATTCTTTTTACAGAAAAAGTCAAAAGCTCTACAGCAGTTATTACAAAGAGACTCTGATACACACCTTTAATGTATATTATTTCTTTGTAGGATGTACCCCAGTGGTGTATCCCCTGCCTACTGAGGCCACAACTTTCCCCTTCTGGTGTATTGCTTGTACATGTTTATGATAGGCCAGTGTGTGACCATTTCACCTCTCCTAACCTTCCCACAGTATGTCACATATTAGTTGACATGATCCTATCACATCACGGCTACTGATCTGTAGTAAATCTGCTTATCTCCCTCACCCATCAATAATATCATTGACTTCAACCTTGTAAGGTATCCTGCCTAGCCCACCCAATGTAGGCCGCCCTTTGATATCATGTAAGCAATAGATAATGGACTGATAACAGATCAAATCATAGATCAAGCTCGGCATAACAAGATCAATGTGATGGGCAACTTGGCTACTTCTGACGTTGCCATGCCACATCGCGCTCATCATCCCCCATGATGAGCTCACTATTCCACTCATGCTGCACCCTTTCCCTTCGCTTTTTTTGGTCGATAATACTTATATATGTGCATAGAGTGTTATTAAACAATCAATTTCACTTTTACACCCATTTTGGGTCTATAAAAAACATCTTCTCTTGATAAAGAGAGGAGTAGGGGTCTCTTTTTCCATTGAGGGGCTCTACTACATGTGTATGGGTCTATAATTATATTTAGAGCTATGTACACAAGTGTGAATTGTGCTGTATGAGGTAGGAAGGGAGGGAAGAGGGAGAAGTGAGAGAGTGACCAGAGAGTGTAACCTGTACTGAGCATGTACATGCTCCACAGTCACCAGGGTGTATGTAGATAAATGGAGGAATGTATGTAGAAGTTGGGAATGAAGTTGGGAGAGCTGGGAGTGAGGAGTTGTGTGTCAATGCAGCTGTATGGGGAGGGGGAGAGGTTATCACTTACCTACTTCCACTTCTAATATTGGCATTGAAAAAGAATAGTATAATCATAGTGAATGATGTGATATGCCCCCTGAAGACTCTAGAGTGGTCAGGATAGACAGAAAAGACAATGAGGACTGAGGAGGAGGAATGCTTACTCTGAGAGATCCATGGAGCAAAAATGTTCGCTTTCTTCGATTCCTAGGTCTGATATAAAAGTATAATTAAGGTTAGTAGAAGTTATGGCAAGGGGATAAGGTTCTGGCTCACTAGGGCATGGGTTCCCCATCAACATAAGTGAACTTCACTCACCATGGAGCACACACCTTACCTGGCATCTGGATATCCTTCCAACCATTTAGTATAGTCCATTCCCTGATAAAAATAGCCTAGATACAATCCTGAAAGTCAAAACTTCATCCTCCAATGTAGGGTTTTCACCTACTCACCTATTCTCCTTGTCACTCTATGCCAGCTCATATAGCCATTAGTGAGAGTGTAGACAGGTATACCAAGGCATTATAAGCAGTATTAACACCTCAGGACAGTCCATGAGTCTGTAAAAGAGAGGTGAAGAGTCAATGTAAGGAGGTAGTATATTGTATGGTAGTCAAACAGTCTGGTAATAGAGTTTAGTACTACATATGTATTGTTAGTGCACACTGGCTGCACAGCAAGATACTTCTGAGAAGGTATGATGTCAGTATTCTGGAAGTACTCCTAATACTCCACCATACTCACCAAGGGATATTTTGCCAGTATGCATACCAATCTAGAATACTACTTCAGTACCTTCAGTACTATCAAAATATAGTACAATACTGTCAAAATACCTCTGGTGAAGTATGTTGACAATATTAGGAATACTGTCAGGATACTTTCACAGTACTTCTCAGGCAGTATTGTGCCTTGCACCCAGTGGCATCTGCTCCCTCGCATATATTATTTCAGGGTCCATCTAGGTCGATCTCGGTTTTTTTCCTGCTATTACTTCAATCTGAGCAAGCTAGAAAATCTGTGTTCCAGAAAGTCCATCCAACTGTCCGACTGTCTGGCTATCCAGCTGACTTTGCACAGCCACTCCTCTCCTTTTCCACTTCCACCCGTTGCCATTGACAATAAGTAGCTAGTGATCACTTAATGTTTATGAATGGGGGGCAGCATTGACTGAGCTGTCCAGCCTCTACAGTGGGAGCCCCTGGGTAGCGAGGCTCAACATTGTCCCCTGTTTCTTCCTTGTTCTTGTCTGGCTGTCCAGCTGACATTGCACAGCCACTCCTCTACTTTTCCACTTCCACATGTTGCCAGCCACAGCTACAGCAATAAGTACAATTTCTAGGCTCCTGCTGTGTGTAAAACTGATGTATACTGCACCTTTAGATACCTTGTTTTCATCTCTCATCATGAATCAGGCCTACAAGTGTACATGTCAATGTCAACTGACACCCAGCATGACAATGACGAACACAAATGGCAACTTGGGACACTGGTATGTGCTATGCACTGCCTGGCCTGAGGGTGAGTTTGGGCCAGGTAAGATGTCGCATCAATGCTATTTCCACTGGGTGGATTGCACACCCTCACCCTCAATGATGGCTGCCCAAACACTGTCTCCACCACTACCATCCACTCCCTTAACAGCACTGGCTTTGACCATGACCACATTCCTGCCTCCGCTTCTATTCCAATTGCCAACTTAATGCAGTTTTGTGGGCTGCAAATGGAAATGACCACCAGCTCAGGATTGCACTCGCAATATGTGTTGAACCCACTGCCAACTCAGTGGTGGTTGCCCTTGGAAAGACCATGTCAGCAAACTTCCCTCTGTTCCCTCTTCCTCAACATTGCATGTCTGCAGCTAACCCCAGATCATGTCCATACTTGAGGATCACCAGATCTAGATGTGGAGTGACAAAACCATAGGTGCCCCAAATCAACTGCCTCAGCTCATCCCACAACAAGCCCACATCTTTGAACGAGATTGCACAGCTATCAGCAAGGAGTTTTGTCACACTTGGGGGTAAGACTTCAGGTGCTTCATCTTCAGGTTCTTCTGCTGGTTGTGTGAGCAGGATGTCATTTTTGAGTTGTTTTGAAATACATATGAAGTGGAAAAGATGAGGCACTGAGAGCATAGGGACTCGATCTGATATGTTTGCGATCGACATTGATAGGAAAATATTACATCACATGCTGGACAGACAGTTGGACAGCCAGACGAATCTAGGACACAGATGTCCTCGAGCAAGCAGCAGAGGTGCTAACATATTGCACTAGATCAGAATACAGTGATATATGTCCAGAATAGTGCCTAGAAATGACTACATTCTAATGTTAGAGATCATCATCATCCTCCCATTCACAAGCACTATCATCTTCAACCACATTCAAGTCAATGAACTCCCCTTCATCCTCTGGATCTTCCACACTAATTTCATCACCTATCTCCTCTCCCATCTGATGACCAGGCAAATGCCACTCCCCTGCTTCCAAAGACAAAATTGCACCAGTAAGGGCAATTTTAATGTCTCCAACTTTGGCTCTTGCAGATACTTTGTCGATATTGGGAGCACCCACATTCCTAAATGCTCCAAGTTGTTTTCTGAGATCGTTTCCTACCATTTTCTGTATCCAATCCTTGTCCAACTCCAACTGAAGTTCCTCAATTTCCTTTTTTTGTTGTGCTGCTGCTTCCTCCTGTTTATTTGCAGCCTCCTCTTGCTTCTCATTTTTTTCTTGTTGACATAGAACCATTTCCTTTTGTTTGGGCCCAATATTGCCCACGAAGAAACTTGAAATCTCCAGGTTCTGTAAATAATGCATTCATGAAGTTTTGAGTATTATTGCATTCAAACATTGCAAGTGCATTATAATTTGTCATAGTAAGCTGGGGCTTCATTCGCATTTGAATGCAAAAAGCATGAAGTGCACCTTCATTGACATCATTTGTTGCTGGTCTACTGTAGACTGATCAATTAGTCCACCAGGTGCAAACTCAGATGTAAATCATTTCCATGTCTCCTCTGCTCCTTCAAAGAAGGCAGTAAGAAGTCCACAAATATGAGGAAATGTGGAAACTTTGTCATGAACAGCTTCAAAGATTTTGGGTGAATTCCAGTTTGGTCCATCAAGTGCTGCAGTTGTAAATGAAGGAGATGGCCCAATGAGCAAATGAGGATTACAAATTATCTCTCCTATATGATCTGATACCTTGGCATGGTATGGACCAAGTTTGAGTGCATTCTGTCCAGGAGTACAAACTCTTTGCATATATGGATGAGAGATTGATTGAGCATAGAGTGATAAGACAGCAAGCTCAGAAAGGGTAGGAATATCATGAATTGCATTCCAGAAGTTCTGCTCCATATGGTTGAACTTCTTTGTGCTTTTTCAAAGTCAGTAATATTTGAGATATGCTGTAAATTGTGAAAGATGGGCTAAAATAGCACTTGCACCATCACAGTATGATCCAAAACATGTATTGGATGTATCAGGAAAAGTAAATTCACCCCCAACATTTTCTTGCCACCAGAAGCAAAATATATTGTGATGCCCTTTTTTGTCATCCTTGTGATTGAAAAGTGCACCTGCTAATTGAGTTACTTTGATTCCTCCACATGCCATAGTTTCAAATGCTTGTACTTGTGCTGGTGTGATTGTATTACTATCAGATACCATATCAGCAAGAACAGCAGCATTGTCACAGTTTGCAAGTAGAATAGGAGGTGTTTGCTTGTGCACCTCCCACCATTTGGACATTGCAATATATCCACCCCAAACACTATTCAAATCCTTGTGGCAACCACACCCAGCCCAAAGAAAGTATGTCAAATGTTGTTTTTCCTTATCAGACATCATTTCATAAACATCCTTTCATAGATCAATAACAAGATCTTCAGACATTCTTGCTAAATGAGCTCACTGTGTTTCAAGAGGCAAAGCATTCCATGCACCAGTTCCACCAGACTTTGAAACAACCTCATGGTATTTTGCATAGAACTTTGGCACAAGTTCTTGATTATCAGAATCAAGAATCTTTTGTTCACCCAATTGCTGTAAAGCAGCAGACATTTTGAGCTCCTCCAGCATACAAGCATCCTTCTTTTCCTTTGCACAATGATCTGTCATCATTCCAACCAGTTTGGCGAAGATATCGACTGTATGTTGAAGTGATCCATGTCATTTTCCCAAGGGCAAGCAATTATATAAATCAACAACAGATTGAGCACCAAGTTCCAATCCTTGATTGACTCTTCACTAGAGCTATCAAAGGATGGAGTAATGCCCAAAAACCATGTGACATGCTGTTTTTCTCCATCAGTGATTCATAGTCACTAGCCTTCAGATTGATATGCTGTGAATAATACTGCACATTCTGATGACTAGTACCATCTCCACTTCCTGTTAGTGTTTCAGCTTCAGCCATTTCAAAGCCAAGTTGAATTTGGCTAGCAACATATCCTTCTATAAGAATATGTGAAACAGTCTGATGGCTAATGGATCCTTTTGTCATAATTCCAGAACTTTTCAAAATGGCTGTAATCACTGTACTAACATATTCTTTTGAACAGCCAGCTTTGACAAGTAGATGAATAAGATTCTGAGTTTCCTGGGTGTAATTCTGTCAAAGTGTAGTAGCATTCTCACAACACTTTGAAAAAATAAGCAGCCTGAGATTGTGATTGTTTGAGATTTTTCTGTGCCAGAGCAAGCTTTCCTTTAGCCTTAGCCAGCTCTATCTGAGACTGATCCACAGTATGGAAAAGTTGATCCTGTAGATTGGAGTGCTTTTTTTCAAGCTGTGCCAGACTTTCACCACATGAAGTAGTATCATAAATTAGCTGCTTTTGTTCAGTGAGATGCTGTGCATTAGTCACCTGAAGGATTTCCATTTTACTCTCAAGAAAATCCTTGTGAGCTGCACCATGCTGATGTGCATGATGTTCAACATGGAAACATCAGTAAAGCTCAGCTGATCAAGATTGTTCTACTTTTAAAACCTCCAAAGCCTTGGAAAGCTCAGCCTCCAATAAAGACACTTGATTAGATAATGCCAGTTTGGATGCTTGCAATGTGTCAATAGTGGCCTTTCCCTCTGAAAGCTGTGCTGCAAGTTCAGTGTTTCCACCATCAAGATTGGAAGTGAGATGTTGGGTTAGTAGGTCCAGTTGGGCTGCATTGAATCCAGCTATATTCTTCTTTTGGGAAGCAGTAGCTGCTTTTGGTGGCATGTTGTTGAATAATCTAGATTTGATTATTATTAGTTTTAAGAGCATGGAAATATAATGTAATTTGGGTACCTTTGGTGGGAAGTTGCAGAAATATGGTTACAGTAATATATTGGATTGTCTTCTTTGCCAGATGGTATTGTATAACCACCCATCTTCAATCTGGTCCACAACTGCCCAGACTCAAAAGAGAATGTGTATCTACAAACTTGGATATAATGGTGAAGGTATCTACAGAAATGTACTAATTCCAGGTCCACACGGTTGTCTGGAATGGGGCAGTCATAGGACGTGCACCCCCTTTCTCAACTTGGCACCACCCAAGTGGGTCTGCTTTGTTGAGGACTACAAAGACTGAATAGATCTGTATGAATGTAACACAACTGTTAGGGAGGGAGAAATGAGTCTGAGTGGTTTGTCCACCATGATATATGAAATGACATGCTTGTACCATGCAGTTTCAGCATGTTGTTGCCACATATGACCATGGGAACACACTACAGTGGTGGGTAACCCTTCTGAGGAATAGAACTCAGCATAGAGTACACGGATTGCTTAGGTGTGAGAGAGTGGTCCAAACAGAATTTTGTGCTCTATAAGCCTCTGGACACAAATTCGAATTTTTCATTTAAATCAGCAAATTCTACCCCAAAATGAGGTGTTTCATGATGAAGAAGCACTATTTTAAGAGAACGGCCTCCAGAGACGTGAAGAGCACAAAAAATCAGTAAGGGTTGCCTCCAGGACCTTAGCTGTATGATCAGTATACAAAGAGTTCTATAGGTTTGAGTTTTCAGCCTATTTGAAGGGGGTTTTTGGCTGGTGTTTGCTGAGATATGTATATTCAAGAGCTTTTATTGATCATCTAGCATAACAGAACTATTGTACATATATATTAAATGATCTTGAAAGTGACTCTGAGCCAGTGGTGCTTTTGTGCCCACTTGAAATTGTTTGGGTCACTCATTGGAGCGTTGAATGATGTGCGCACATCATGTGGCATCGCCAAGCACTTTTGGTGATATATGGGGACTGACCACTCCCACTAGGTGGGCAATGGAGCAAGCTTGATATATGCTGACTGGCAGTCACTGTCATTGTAGTTTCCAAGTGGTTTTAAACCATTATAATGGTTGCAAGCATGCTGCTTAACTCTTTGAAATGAAGCAGCTGGTGGTCACCACATTGGCTCAGGCAATAAGTGGGGCCTGGCAGAGCCACCGGAAAAAGTGTCACAGAGAAACTGGGTATTACCACTTTTGGGGATGCTGACATACCAGACTTGTGTCCAAGTATACTCGCGATGAAGGAGGGGGATACATCAAGGTTTGAATGGTTTATATACAACTAAGAATTATAAGGAAATGTAAAAGTAAACATGTGAATGAATGTAGTCAAATATACCAATGACTGTCATGGTAACAGCACTGGTCCATCCTCCATATCAGCATCTTCTATAGCATTGGCTTCTTCCCACTCCATTGCAAGGGTCTCTGCAAGTGGAAGAGATTGTTGAGGTTGCTGTGGAAGTGAATTATACTGCTCTACAGCAATTATTAGTTGATTTAACTTATCTTCCTTCTTCCAAATTAGTGTTTTCGGAGGTATCTGATCTTTCGCACCATAGTGTCAATGCCAATTGAGCTCTAACATGATATCTGTGACAGTCAGACTTCTTCCAGACAATTTTAGCCACTCTAGATCCAGGTGAGGAGTGATGTTGGCTAGCTGTGCTTCGATGGCTATTTCATTTTTAGGATGGATATACACCATGAATGACTGTATCATGTAGATTGGCTTCCACACAACCATTTCTCCTGAAATAAAGTTGGAGAACACTATTTTGTAGACTTCTAATCAGTTTCTTGGTTGCAGATTTTTTTTTTAATTTCTCAATGTCGAGATCTTGTGGTTGAGAAAGCTGTATTAGAAGAATGAGACCATTTAAAAAAATTCCACTACTAAGACTTTTTCATTTTCATCAAATAGGAACACTTTTTCTCACATAAAGCCTATCTAATTCTTTCTGTGGAATATGATCTACATGCATACCATTCTTCACTGCATGTGTCGGAGTTTAAATTAGCAGGGCATTGCGAGGCCCACAATAAGACCCTTTAGAAAAACACATCACATGACTTTTCCCATCATGTGAAGAGATCCACCAATCTTATCTCTACCAGTATGAAAGTCACTTGACTATTAATAGATACTATGATGGCCCTCGTCGAGACCCATTGTTTGTCTGGTGGACGAGTATGTAGTTTAGAAAAGGAATGAAGAGGCGGCACAAAAGCATGCAGACCAGGACAAAGAAAATTCAGAGAAATCTAATCAACACGCACTGGGAAAGGGCAAATCTGTCGATGGGCCTCCAACTCTTGCATGGAATAAATTCATTCCTCTGCTTACAAAAAACAAGGATAAGGCATATGAGCTGCATGTGTTCGTCATTCTTGATGATGAGGCTTCAGTGGCACCAGAGCGATCTGATGATAGAAGCCATGATCTTGCCCTACACCTTGCTAAGGTTGTTTGGAATACAACAGGATATAGGTTCAAGTGAGTCTTTGCGACAACCCCTTCTCATCTGAATAAAGCTGAACATGAGAAAGCTACAAGATGAAAAAGAAAAGCCAGACTGCAGACAGTACCACCACCTACACATTTTACTGTGCACAGTTACAAGGGGAGCAGGCAAAGAACAAGACCACATAAACAGTGAAGTGACACATACACATGACAATGGAACAGTATAAATGCAGTGGCTGGCTATTTGTGATGCTGGACAGGAGGGATTTGAAAATGGCAGGCATTCGTATGATGCACTATCAATCTCACCCACCGTATACAGATATATTGATATCCAAAGAAATTGCAAGAGACATAGAAAAACTGGAAGACCTAACTGCAGCCAAGGTCAGTGTTATTTCCTGTTTTTTTGGCTTCTCAGTACTAACTGCGGCACTAGATATGGCAGGCTATTCTGAAGAAATATCCAAAATCCAATGTAATGCAGAAGCAAATTTATGCACAATAGGCTCACCTTCACAAGACAACTTGGCGACTGGACAATGATCAAGTAAAATCTGCATTGAAGGTTTTGGACCATGTGGATAACCTCAATATTGAAATCATTCCTACACCTACTGAAGATGGAATTTCTTCACTTGCCTTCAACTTCAAGAATATACTGGAAGATTACAGCGAGGAAATAATTGAGATAGCTATGGATTCAACTTGTGATAATTTTTGTCAAACTAATTTCAAATGGCATGCTCATCTACCTGAAGGGAAAACAAATGCATTGGGATATGAACTATATGGTGTTGTGGGGGAGGCAAATGGGCAGGCACTTCCACTAGCATTCACATTCACATGTTCGACAGATGGCACCGCTGCACCAGGTGCAAAAGATCATATGCTTCAGAAAGTTCTTCAATGTGTTGACAAGTACTGCCCCAATATTGCAGCTGTACACTTAGACAAGGACCTGACAGAGTTGAGTTCTGTCCATGTTGTATTTCCCAATGCTAGAAGCCAGCTGTGCTACTGGCATGTGATCAAATACCTGGAAAAAAATGACTAGCCAAAGATAAGCCACCAGCAAAGTATGATCCATGTACTGCTCATAAAGCATTTTCCTTCATTGATCCAACATGAGTGCCTGGTGTAACATCTGGGTGGCTAGAAGCCAGCATCCACAAAGATGATGCAGGGTGCAATAGACCTGATGATGATCTGGACAAGCTAGTACATACATAAATTTTTTGAATGCTCACCTTTCACATTAGTAATATCACACCCAGAACCTGCTGCCATCAACTTGTCATCCACCTTTGCTCATACTGGTGACATGTGGTACATGGCTACCTCTCTGGCCTGCTCCCCGTGACATTTCGAAATCAAATCTTTCACCCTTTTGCCCAGTGGAACATCACACAGCAATTGTCAATAAGTTTCACATTCATTTACACCAGCATCCACAAATTCCTCTCAATGACAAATATAATTCATGTCTAACAGCACAAGAAATCCACTGCCAAGCTGTAAAAGACATGTACAACTTCTGCTTTCAAAATGACCTCAGTCAAGTGTGGGCATACCTGTGGAATCAATGGTATACACCAAAGCAGTGGGTATTATGGGCCAGATCAGTAGATTAAGCTATTTATGTCCTCAAGACAACAATGGTTGTTGAAAGCCTGTGGAACAATCTGAAATATTGGAATTTGCAAGAGTTCAATTGACCACGACTTGATCTGGTCACTCCCATCATAATTACCAATGTATTGCCCCGCATTCAGAGAACACTTGATTATGTGCTAGAATTGTGGCGAATTGGGAGGCCAAAGGTGTTAGCCTCTTGGCAAGAAGACTTTTGTGCAGACTGGGTGGATATGAGTCATTGCGATGAGCATCGGCTGGTGGAGAAGCAGTTGGAATGGCTGAAGAACCCTAAAAAAACTAAAGGATGCGCTGAATGACTGGCTCAGCTTGATGAAGAAGAAAATCAACCATGAGGCAAATATCTCACAGAGATCAATCAATGGACATGCTGTTGCCCAGCATATCTGATCAGTCAATTTCTCCTGTGTAAACACCTGGTCAGGGAAGTGAAGCAAATTCTGAATGATACATCACTCAATGACTTGGCCTTTTTCTTCAACCTTTGTCGAGATCTCTTCCCACCCTACTACAAGATTGCAGGGATCCACTATGACAAAGATGCTGAGGAGTCTGATGATGAAGTAGAAATTCAGGTTTTGGGCCACAGTCTTCATCAAACGCAAGAAGTAAATAGGAACAATATGGAACAAACTCCTCAAAGACCATCAAGTCCCACCCAAAGCCAAGTTGATGCAGTGACAGAGGAATGGGTTAGCATCAAGGATGCTGAGAAAGAGGAAGCTGGAGCAGATGGTGGACTAGGAGAAGAGGGTGAAGACACTGAGGAGGGAAATGATCAGGACTATAGTGATGAAGAAGCTGTTGAACATGTGAGTGTCATTCATCATTGAGATTCCTTAACTCCTTAACTCCATGGAACTTCACATGCCACTCTAAGTCCATATACTCATGAATCTATTTCCAGATTTTCTATTTGGAAGGGGAGAGGAACACCCTCAAGCATTACTTCTCAGACATGATGGCACTTGGATATGATGGCACTCAGATATGATGGCAGTGGTAGAGCAACAAGGGGGTGTTCATCCAAAGATGGCAGGTATCCTCAACAAGGCTTTCAGGGTTGTTAAAAAGGTTGGGGGGGGGATATTGGGAAACACAAAAGAAGGCAATTAAGTCAGTGCACTTGGAAGGATTCTAACTCAAATACAATGTTCTTGGATTAACTTGCCTCAATAACTGAGTCTGGAACCCCCCAAGCTGCCCAAACTTGAATATATTGCATTGCTACTAGATACAATCTTCCAGATATATCTATAGATAAGATCAGTGGATCTCTACATGTGTATGAAGATCACGTGATCTGTTTTTCTAAAGGGTCTTATTGCAGGTGTTCACCACATCAGTAAAATCACAGATTAGCTTTAAGGCCACTTGAACACTTTGAAAAGTGGATAAGCTCAAAAGTGTTAACACTTTTTCAATCCAGGCCTGTTCTCTTGAAAAAGTGTGAAACACTTGAAACTATTTGCCAATTATTTACTGTCATTTGGCTTGGTCACAAAATGATGGTTTTGCTGAAGCACTGATTTTTTTACACAGCAACTTTCACAGCTTGTCATAGCAGAGAAAGTTCTCATTCTCTACAACTTCTTTTTCTTAAATTTGACTTTGTTGTTGAATAAGAGCAGAAATACATCATTTTTTGAGGCCTAGAGAAGCAATAAGAAAGAAATTAAAAAATCCAGCATGAAGAACTTGTAGCCAGGAGAAAATCAAGTAGACTTTACTAATGACATAAGATACTATTGTGAGTGAGGAAGCCACAAAATGGGTCATGAGGTTGCCTACTTTTGAGATGCGACAGACACAATAGCAGAGTTCAAATTCAGTGATTGATGCATCCAATGCACATTGAGGTCAGGAATCCCTCCCAATCACTTCTGTAACACATTCAATGTCAGTATATAGGTAAAATAAGATATTTTATGGACTATGTGTCACTAAATCACTATTTCCAACTTCAAGGAGGTTGTAGAATGGATAGTGCTTGAAAGTCCAGCCATGCAGACCAGAAAATAACTGGGACTGAACTGAACTGTAACCGATGTAACCGGACCTGTGGTCACAGTCCTGGTGGTTGCAATGCCGGTTCGGTCTGCGGTTCACTGATCTCGAGACGAACAGCAAAACCATTCAAGACCAGTTAGAACCAGTCTCGAACTGAACCCTTAGTCCTAAATGTATGTAGTTGTAAATATAACTATTGAACTACTTATGTACATAAAAAGTGGGGCACACCCAAAGGAAAGCAGGGAAATGTGAGCCATTTAAATATCATGGACTATTTGTATGTATTTTCATGGTCATGCACTTTTGTTTACGCGTTTTTGACATGTTTACACTTTTCATTTATATGTTTACACTTATTTGTATGACATTAGTGTTTAAAAGTCCGGTTTTTTTGCATTTTGACATATGTCAACAATGGCTGGACAGAATCTCTTCATCTGAGAGAGGACCCCCCATTATTTTTCATTCTCTTTCCATTCCTAAATTTTTTGATTATCTTGACAATGGCTGGCCAAAATCTGTACATCCCAGAGAGGACCCCCTCCCCCCAGTCTTTTGCAAACTATATCTCCCCTAATATTTTGGTGATTTCTAAGATTTTTCCAGAATTTATAATAGATGTTTTTGAAATTCAAAAAGTCAGAAAAAGATAGGACCTGACTGGACTTTAGAACACTATATGGCATTGCCCCAACCTGCAATGCAACTCATGTCTCTCCCACCGCCAACCACCACTCAAATGCACAACAAAGTGGGCCCAGGTAAATTTACTATCTTTTCTTACTTAACATTTCTAACTAACTTTTTTATTTGTTTTTAGGTTCTATACTTGTGACAACAATGCAACCATCTCCCACCGCTGTGCGCCCTTGCTCACAGGGTGGCTGATGGAACCACGATGCCCAGAGATGACAACAACAAGCCCCTACCTCCAGCTTCATGAGCCACTGCTTGTGGGGTGGAGTGTGGGTGCTAGAATATTGGACAACAGCTTGACAACAGGTAGGGACAATGGACAATGGCCAGGGATGACAAATGAAGGGCAGGGATAATGAACAACAGGCAGGGGACAATGAATGATGGGCAGGGGACAACAAACAATGGGCAGGGGACAACGGCAGGCATGACCAACAACAGGCAGGCATGACAAACAATGGGCAGGGACACCAAATGATGGGCCCTTGCAAAATAGGTAATGACAACATGTCCCCACACCATGCCAATGACCCAGCCCCCATCAAGCCTCGTGAGCCGCTGCTCGCAAGGTGGATTTGTTTGATGAACACAGCAATGGGGATGACAATGACAACCATGGCAACAGCACTGCTCTCTCCCTCGCTCGAACTGCGAGATGGAGGGGGCCATTATCTTTAATGAGCCTTCCCCAGCACACATCCAGCCTCGCGAGCCACTGCTTGCGGGGTGGATTCATTCATCTTTTTCTTTTTTCTTTTGTTTGTTTATTATTAGTACTATTTTACTTTTGTAGTACATATGTCATTGTAATTAGTCAGTCCTGACCAGGACCAAAGTTTGGTCTGGGACTGGTTGGAACCAGTCCCAGAACCAATCAGAACTGTACTGGACCAGTTTTACCTGGTTCCGGTTGTGGTTCTGAGAAATGTTAGAAATAAAATAACCGGTTCAGTCCTGGTTGAAGCCAATTGAGGTGAAAAACTGGGACCAAACCAGACTTTCAAGCACTAAGAATGGATTTATACTACCAATTGACTTGTATTATAGTTGTTTTAGAGGTCTTTACACTCCCCCACCATTCCTAGTGACTCCAACTGGAGTCCAGTTGGATTCTGCTGAAAAAGTGTGTAAGAAAAGGAATCAAACCCAGATCCCCATAGGTTGCTTATGTAATCAATCATGATGCACAATATAACTGTTACACCACAGTACCTTGTGTAAGGCATCATCTATTTGCATTAGGTACTGTGGTGCAGCTGTGTATGACAAAGCATATTGCCGCATCATCAAATGTGGTGGCTCATCACTCACCACCACCACCGTCAATGCCGCCTCCCTCCCTCCTCTCTCTACCACCACCACCACTGCGTGGACACCCACTCCCACCACTCCCACCCCCAATCCGCCATCACCACCACCCACAAATGAGCCGAATGGATTGGGCCCTAGGTAAGTTTTTTTTCATTTGCTTTTTGTTTTTATAAACTAACTAACCAGTTTCTTTAGTTTTCTAGGTTATAAACTACTGGTAACGACGCCACCACCCACAAACGAGCTGACTGGATGGAACACGGACCCAAACAACGCAGATCATGTCATTTGGGCCTTACATAAGTTTTTTTTCATTTGCTTTTTGTTTTTATAAACTAACTAACTCATTTCTTTTGTTTTGTAGGTTCTACTCTACTGGGAATGACCGATGGCCAGATGTGAGACAACCCCACACCCACCCCATGCCTGCGAGCCCCTGCTCATAGGGTGGATCGTGAGTGTCACCAGGACCCCCAGAACGCGAAGCAATGGGGCCAACGACACACCACCCGCCTCCAGCCCCTTGAGCAACTGCTCAGGGGGTGGATCATGGGTGGAATGGAGGTGACGACGGTGAACAACGACAGGGCAATGCCAACACCAACACGGAATGACAGGGATCAACCCAGACCCGACAACACCCATGCCAGCCCCCTCCTCCCTGTCCAAACAGGATGTGAGGGTGTCGATAAAGGGTGGGAGATGGCAGAGGGGTAATAGGAGACCTGCGGAGCAGGATACCCACCTGGTAAGCACCCACCTACCCCCTCCCTCGCATGCCACATCACTGACCCCTCCCCCCAACCCCTCCAAACTAGGAGACCCGCAAAACTGACAACATACCCACCCCATGCCAATGAGCACCTGCTCATTGGGTGGATGGCGGGTAGACCAGGGCTACAACAACCATGGCACCCATCCCCACATCTACGAGCCTCTGCTCATAGGGTGGATGATGGGTGCGGCTTGCTATGGTGACAGACGCATATGAGGAGGGGTGGGCGATGACACCCACCCAGACCGCATCCCCCAACCCCCCCTCCCCTGCATTTTGTGTGGGGAGGGGTCTTTATTATTTTCAACTTATCTCTGCCCCCCCCCCCTCGCACCAAATGCGAGGGGTATATATATTGTAGTACTTATGAATCCCCCCCTTGCACTGAATGTGAGGGGTTTAGTTTTTTATGTACATAGTAGTAATCCCCCCCCTCTCGCAAGATGTGAGAGGGGTTTTTTTTGTTTATTATTATATTATACCCACTCCCTCGTGTCCTACACAAGGGATGTGGTTAATTAAAATTTTTTGATCTTAATTGTTTGAAAAATGCCTCCTCAAAGAATATGAAAAGTTGAGTCATAAATAAACCTTATATTGATCCCCGATAAATCTCCTGTGGCTCAAGTGGTTGAGCACACTTGTTTGGTTTGTCATGTGATTCCTTATGGTGAGGTCTTGAGTTCAATTCCTGCAGTACACAAATTTATTTTGTGGGTACTTTATGAAATTCACCAAGTCCAAAGTCCTTTGAGCTCATGTCTAATTGACTTATCATTTGGTTGCACTTGGATTCCAGTTGGACTCCACTCGGACTCCACTCAGACTCCAGTCAGACTCCAGTTGGACTCCAATGGGGGATTGAACTCTACATGACTTAGTGTAGTTCAATTGGACTCCACTCGGACTCCACTCGGACTCCAGTGGACTCCGGTCAGTCTGGTCAGAGTCCACTAGGACAGGTGGGGGACTGTAAAGTACGGTTGTTTTAAAGCATGAGCACCTAAATGAACAGTTCAACAATAAATTATGGGTCCCTGTCAAGGTAAACCAACCATTAAGTGACTCTGAAGGTGTTGAGAAGTGGTAGGAATGGTGTAGGATTTAATAAAACTGTAAAATGGGGAGATTGTGATAATTTCACATTTTTCACTGGAGTCTTCTCTCTGGCTCTTACAGTAGAGATACCACAATACAGGACATAAGGGGTATGCACAATGCTAGTTTGGATATCATAGAAGTCATATATATAGAAAAAACTACAAGATTTACTTGAGAACCACATCAAAATGGTCTGCTTCACTCAAAATGATGATTTAGTGATGTTTGTTTACTTAAGTTTGACTGCAGCTTTACCCAAGATTGCCCCCCCCCCCCAGTATTTAGAGCGGTGTTAACTGGTAATAGTCATTGGCGTGGTAATGGATGTACAGCTTGTATTGACAGTACAAGTGCTCCAATGGGACATTCTTTGGAATGCACTCAAGCCTTGATCTTCAAAATCCATGAGAAGTGCACACCAAGTGTTGCCGCAATTAGCAACAACTGAAATATGCCCTAGTACATAGCAAATTAGATCTATTCAAAAGGTGGGAAATGACATACCACCATGATTGGAGGTGCACTGTCATCTCTGTCTTTGAACAGCATGTAATAAAATGGTCTCTGATGGTCTTACCAACAATTTTGCATAGATAGACTGGGCTTCCTTGGTAATTTCAGGTAGATTTGGAAAGACGTGGTGTTCAAGGAAAGTGAGTGCAGTTGAGGCAAATTTGGTCTACCATTCTGCAAGATGATCATCTACCTATAATCTGAACAATCAATGTTATTTGTGACAGGTGTGATTTGCTGATGTGCAAGTAACTCAACAGCTTGAACACCACAAATTCCATCTCTTTAATGTCAAAAGCATCATTGAAGATTTGGGACCAAAGTTCATGTATATCATCCTGGCTAGGTGACTCCCAAGGTGGCGTGATCACAAACTTTTTATGAAGCCACATGGTGAAAATTGTGTGAAATGTTTGATGAATTTTAGAGGGAAGATGTGAGAGTTGAATCTTGTCTTTCTTGAGGGGGAGATCTAGAATTGTGGGGCAGGATATATTTGAGGACTGAGGTAGTGGGGGCAATCTTTGCTTATGACTTGATCTGTAAATGATCAATTGATTCAGCTAGAAACATGATCAATGGATGATTACTCACCTTTGCATCACCTGGGGTGTTGCAACTGCGATAGTATTGAAGGGCCTTTGCCTTTTCAGTCAACCCATTTTGTTCCAAGTAATCACCTTCATTGTCACTGATTCCTCTGATCACATCTGCATCTGAGTCATCACCAACACTTGTCATAGTTGTGGGTTTGCTACTTGTCATGCTAACATAGGATTTGCCAGAGCTAGTGGACAGTGATCGTCGACTTGGAGCTTGTGTGAGAACAGGGTCTTCAAAGTATGGTTGGTTCCAATCATTGCAAAGGCCAGTCTTCAAACTTTTCATGTTCTTGTGGGTTGGGCTATCAGATAACTGTAGATGAACTCTTGTGATGGCAGACAATGAAAGATGTACACATCTAGAAGGTCATCTGAATCTTGAGCAGAGCTGGTGCTTATCTTGCATTTACCTTTGTTATCTTTGGCTGGGACCATGCGAGCAGCCACAACATCACTGCACTTGTTCAATTTCTTCTTGCTTTTTTTCCTCACCTGTTGCTGAAAATCTTCTTCTGATGGAACATCCATCATTTCATCATTGTTGTCATCCTCATGTTCAGGCCATTCTTGTCAGGTTCATATTCACCACCACTTGGGGTCGAAATGTTACCAGGAGGACCATCCAGCAACAAAGTCATGGTTGTCTCTTGACTGTGAGCTGCAATGGAGATTTTCATGGCTTGTTGTACTTACATTGAAGCTCATGTCCCTCCTTGCACACACAAAGCTGCCTCTTCTCAAGATTCTTAGGAGGATGATTGGCTTGTTGAGCCATCTCTGCATTGTCCTTCTCCATCTGGTCTTCAAGATGAGGTGCTTTCTTCACTGCAATTGCCTGTTTGACTACTTTGTCATGCTTCTCTTGCTCTTTTTTTGCTTTGGCAGTGGCTACTTCTTCCAAACTGCACTTTGCTCTAGGTGTGAAGATGGTGCCAGGGTGTTTGTCTTGGCCAGCATGTAAACTCATGCTGAGAGAGGAAGGGAGTGACATTCCTGTCATTCCAGGGTGTTTTGACATGGTGGTTGGAGTGAAAGTTTGAGGGGCTTACCGTGATATTGTGGTATGCATCAACAGGTTCAACTTTGAAATTCACAAGTTGAAACTGCCCACAACCACTCCCATGTCCCACATTCCTCATTTCATCAAAATCTCACCTTATGACTTACTCATCTCCCATACAATACTCCCAATCTTCTATCCAGCAATTCCTGACTTCACATTTCTCAACATTCAGACTGTTTCAAATTCTCAACCCCCTTCTTCTCTGTGCCTATCATCATGCAAAATGAAGACATTGAAGGTGTTTCTTTGCAATCACTCCCAAGAAAGCAGTTCCATGCAAAGGCCTTCAAATGCAACCAATGCCAAAAAACCTGCAAGTCAATACATGTAGTGTTTCAAGGTCCAGTCTATAGGACCAAAAATGACCATAGGACCAAACTGGACCAAACTGCAGCCCAGTCTTTTTTTCAGTTGCAGTTGCCCAAATTTGGGGTCATTCTGGTTGCTGGTTGCCTTATTTCAAAAATCTTTGAACAGTGTACGAAGGAGAAGGTGTAGGAGCAGTATTGGGAGCCAAACTCATATCCCTGGAGCAGGGAGTACAGTCGGTGAGGTCTTTACACTCCCACCTCCAATCTGAGCAGACTCCGCTTGGACTCTGCTCGGACTCAACTAGAAATTTGTTGGCTGAGACACCTGCCAAATTAGTCTGAGCAGACTCCTAGTAGAGTCCTAGCATCTGATCGGACAGTCCTAGTTGCATCCGTTCGGACAATCCTAGGACAGTCCTAGCATTCAGAGTGTTTGCAGTTATTTATTCACCACTCAACAGCGCCGAATATAGTGATGTTATACATCATTCTGATCAGTTTTTCAAGCTGATTACGAAAATGGCATTCACATAGTCATGTGACCTACCTTATATGGAACATATTGATGTTATATATCATTCTGACCGGTTTTTCAAGCCGAGCATGAAAATGGCATTCACGTAGTCATGTGACCTACCTTATATGGAAAATATTGATGTTATATATCATTCTGACTGGTTTTTCAAGCCGAGCATGAAAATGGATTCACGTAGTCATGTGACCTACCTTATATGGAACATATTGATGTTATATATCATTCTGACATCAATATGGTCCATATACAGTAGGTCACATGACTATGTGAATGCCATTTTCATGCTCAGCTTGAAAAACTGGTCAGAATGATATATAACATCAATATGGTCCATATAAGGCAGGTCATATGACTATGTGAATGCCATTTTCATGCCCGGCTTGAAAAACCAGTCAGAATGATATATAACATCAATATTTTCCATATAAGGTAGGTCACATGACTATGTGAATGCCATTTTCGTAATCAGCTTGAAAAACCGATCAGAATGATGTATAACATCAATATGTTCCATATAAGGTAGGTCACATGACTACATGAGTGCCATTTTCGTAATCAGCTTGAAAAACCGATCAGAATGATGTATAACATCACTATATTCCACGACATCATTCCAGGAATATGTGCCTAAGTGTAAAGAGCTCGAATTTTCCTTAATGATAGGTTTTATCTATGTTACAATGATGCTGCAGCCTCAAAACCACAACAATGGCCAACACAGCCACCACCCTAGGACCCAGAACCACTGCTGCAAGCAACTGCTCATGGGGTGGGAATGGGCACCAGGATGACAGGACAAGATGACTGGAAGACTGGACAATGAGACAATGACTGGACAAGACAACTGGACGACAAGATGGGATGACAATGACAAACAAGAAGCAGCAGCAAATAATGAGAAAAGGCCCAAGAGATGTCAATGGACATCTCCTGGGCTGCAAGTAAGTTTTTTCTTTCTTTTCTCATTCCTTTCTTTTTTTACTAACAAAGTTTTTTAGGTACTAATTTAAACTATTGATAACAATGATGACAAGATGGCAGGGGCCAATGAAAACAGATGACAGGGATGACAGGAAGGGACAGCAGGAGGAATGAGAAGGACAACAACCAGCACCAGCCACCACCATTGTGAGCCCCTGCTCGCAAGGTGGATTGCTGGTGCTCCACAATGAACCAACAACAATGGGAGGGAGGGACAACAACAACGACAGTGGACAACAATGATAACAGGGGACAGCGATGGCAGCAGGGACAACAACAGGGGATAATGATGATGAGGGGGAGGGGGGGAGAACAACCATGACAACAGGATGACAATGGAGATGAGAGGGGGGGACAATGACAATGCCCACCCCCAGCCTCATGAGCAACTGCTCGTGGGGTGGACCATGGGTGGAATGATGATGAGACCCACCACAGCACCCTGGAGACAAAAAGGGGGGGACTTTTTGTATTTTTTGTCCTTTGATATCTATAGTTATATTCAATTAAACTATTCATAAAAGATACCCCAAAGAAATTAGTAGTTTGGATATCTGTGAAGGTCTGTAATGAGGTCAGGAGAAGTTTGCCAATTATAAGGACATCAGTAGAAGTTTGTAATGAGGTCAGTAAAGTTTTGTAATGAGGTCAGTAAAGTTTTGTAATGAGGTCAGTAAAGTTTTGTAATGAAGTCAGTAAAGTTTTGTAATGAGGTCAGTAAAGTTTTGTAATGAAGTCAATAAAGCTTTGTAATGAGGTCAGTAAAGTTTTGTAATGAGGTCAGTAAAGTTTTGTAATGAAGTCAATAAAGCTTTGTAATGAGGTCAGTAAAGTTTTGTAATGAGGTCAGTAAAGTTTTGTAATGAGGTCAATAAAGCTTTGTAATGAGGTCAGTAAAGTTTTGTAATGAAGTCAATAAAGCTTTGTAATGAGGTCAGTAAAGTTTTGTAATGAGGTCAGTAAAGTTTTGTAATGAAGTCAGTAAAGTTTTGTAATGAGGTCAGTAAAGTTTTGTAATGAAGTCAATAAAGCTTTGTAATGAGGTCAGTAAAGTTTTGTAATGAGGTCAGTAAAGTTTTGTAATGAAGTCAATAAAGCTTTGTAATGAGGTCAGTAAAGTTTTGTAATGAGGTCAGTAAAGTTTTGTAATGAGGTCAATAAAGCTTTGTAATGAGGTCAGTAAAGTTTTGTAATGAAGTCAATAAAGCTTTGTAATGAGGTCAGTAAAGTTTTGTAATGAGGTCAGTAAAGTTTTTACTAGACACTCTTGTACATACATCAGATTAATTCTATCTCTATTACTAGTCAAGGCAAGGATTGTCCTATAAACTGTGATCCCTGGGTGACAGAGCAGCTCTGGATCACTTGGAGGACTGATCCCCTCAAGCTCCATTGCACCCTTGAGTTCTAGCATGCACAAGATGTAATTATTGCCTGTTTCAGCATCCCCCTAACCCCTCAAAAAGCTCAGTTTGGACTGGTCAAACCTTGGTTCTCTTGCCATGAAGCCAAGAACCAGAACTGTTATGTCCAGTGGCTGGACCAAACCTGAACTGAACTGAACCTAGTGTTTGAAGGTCCAGTTCGGTCTGGTTTTCAGACCTCAATCAGGTGCAGCCACAACCACAACCAGTTGCAACTGCTGACTCTTTTTGGGGCAACTGGACTGAACCACATGCAACCGGTTCATAATGGTCCAGTTGCTGAACCTCAACCGATTAAACCGGTCTTACAGGTAACCAGTTGAAACCAGTTGAGATCAGTTTTAGTAATGGTCTTAACTGGTCATTCAGTGCTCAAGTCAGTAAAATTATTCTATGAAATGTGTAATTATGGTATAGCAAAGTAGCAACAAATCGACAGGATAGACAAAGATCTTCTTCAATGGCAAGGTGCAGTATGACATAGTCCAGGAATAGATGAAGGGTGGGGTGACGACATGTATAGCAGGTAGTAGATGATGAGTAGTTGGGGGTAGTCCAGGGCATAGAGACACATGCATGCCTGTACATCTAAGAACAGCAAAATAATAGTTAGAATACATTATTACAGTAGAAACATACCATACTGTTGCTCCAGGGTTGTGCAAGAGAGCAGCTGTGGACAGCTGTGGGGAGCCCCATATCAAATGAACATTCGGGCTGGCTAGTGCAGAGAGCAGAGGAAAATTCGCTTGCTTCTCCTATTAGAATGTCAGAAGCAATACAGTAAATCTACAAATGAGATACCTACATTCCACCATGCCAGCATGGCCAGGTCAAGTACTTCAGAAGCAGGAAAAGTCAAAGAGAAATTCTCGACAATGGAGGTGGTGCCCTGAGAGGTAGAGTTCATTGAAAAAGCACCAAATGACAGCCAGGACAAGGCAAAACAATGGCCAAGACAAGATAAATGAGTGACAAGGTAAAGAGGGAAAAGAATGATGCTTGAAAATGCCAGCTGGCAGGTCATGGGCATGTGAAGCTCCGCTTGAAATAATATCTCATCTTATCTGATTGGAATCCGACCAACAAGAAGCCTGAACTAATTGGTATTGTGGAAGGTGATGATCAGGTAGTAAAAAAGGCATACTGATTCACTTGATCTTTGAGCTAACAATAAGTGATACTTGAAAATGTGGATGGTTGAGAATTCAACTTGAGATAATGAATACAGCCAAAAGTTGCAGCCAGTGAATTTCAATCTGCACACATTGTTAGTAACAACTTGGATACAAAATGGAACAAAATGGAACTATGCAGAACTTGAGTTAGGGCCTTGACTTGGGCAAATTTGAAGATGCAGCTGGTACATCTGTTTGGACAAAAGATATTAGCATGTGGTGCAGTGCATAAACATGAAGCTGCCAGGGCTGCACTCACAAGTTATTCAAACGGCACTATTGATAAAGATGAACAATGTGTACTATTAAAGCAATGTAATGTATTCTAGTACAGGGCTGAGAAAGAAACTAGTAAAATTAATAATCTACTCAATGTGGAACTCATCTCCCATTTTATCCCACTCATCGAGATCCTGGTCTGCCACTAACATATCTTCATACTGTCTAATTTCATCCTCAATCTCCTCTATCTGTGATGAGTTCCAGGCTGCAAGGTCACCAATATTGTTCCTCCAAGCAAACTTCATCATTTGTAACTCATTGAACCATGCTGCCCCAAGTCAAGCTTGTTGCTTCATTGCAATTTCACCTCCAGCTGAAAAAAGGCATTCACATGGCACTGATGAAGCTTGACAGGCAAGGTAATCAAATGCAATACGATGGAGGGTGGGATATGTTGCCCTGTTGTTCTATAAGAAATCAACAATTGGACCATCATTCAACAGTGTTCACACATACTTGCCACCATTTCACAATGTCAGTATCCTTTGTAACATCAGTGGGTAGATCCTTTAGACATCGGCGCATCTTGGATTGCCATCCTTCATCTTCATCTTGGCTGGAGAGCAGAGCTAAGCGATGGCAATCAAATTCAGATAGAAGGGACTCAGGACTTGGTTGCCCAAGATCATTGGGGACTTCTGTTGGCTCTATGGGAGGTGTGGTTGAGATGGCCTTCCAGTATCGTTCCATCTAGCACCACGGAATCGGCGAAGCAAGGAGATAGCAGTCCAGGGAGTTGTCATGTCTCATCCTGCCAGTTCTTCGCCTCTCTATTTCCCATTCGATGCTCTTCTTCCTGTTCCTCTGCACCTCCCCATGCCAATTTGATGTAAGCCAACCTGAAGTATGGATGTAGTACTAGTTTATTAATGTCAGAACACTACCTAGTCATTTGAAAATAAAGACTTACCAAGTGCTTAAATATATGACGGCTTCTCATCAAATCATGAGTAATACTTGTTCAGCATGGCAAGTTTATCATCGATCGCAGTTCAGTATGTTGCATATTTTGGATTGTTGCATTTGGCTTCCCAAGCAGTTTGAAGTTATTTGATTGCAGGTAAGACTTGCCACAGTATTGGCTGCTTTTTGGCTGAGAACATTTGCTGAATTCTGTTGGAGTCCTGAATGGAAGAGTGAGTAACTCTAGTTGCTATAGCTCCATGCGGTACGTACAGCCAAAATCTCTTGTGCTTCCTTCACCCGTTCCCAGTCAGTCTTGGAAAATGTGAATGCTGACCATGTTATATGTTTCGAGACCTGGCCATTGGATCGAATTGTGGTTATAGGACCATACCAATGGTCAGCGCTGGCAACAAATAAGTTGATGGGCTACAGCTTGATCAGATAAAGAATAACAAGAATACAGTAATGGATAACCTAAGTGGCGGACTTTGTATGATACATTGAGCATGTGATGGGCTGTGCCCCACCAAACATTGCTGTGAAGAGGAATTTTGAGCAGGTCTTGAATGCCGCATTTGAGCTGAAGCTTCTCAAATGCTTCAAATGCTGCCCTGATGATTGAATCTGTTGTGGGTAAGCAAACAGAAGCTAGATTCCAATGGTAATTGTAACAAACCTTGATTGCAGGAGTGCAGATAGCCGCAATTACGTCCAAGGAACCATTCAACACACAGTTGTCAGGCAGGGATGGTCATACTCCCAGATAGCTGTTGTTGTTTCCACAGCTGCTATCTTTGTGATATGGGTCATCACATCAACTTCTGCTAGGTTGACAACATGACCTAAACAACTGTATTCAAAATTAGATCAGAGTCAGGAACTTAGCAAGAAAACTTATGGAAGTTGATTCTCCTCTGCTGACCATGGGCTGAGACTGGAATATTGTTGTTCATGGATAGTTTGAATAGTCTTGCATTTTGTAGTATTGCTCAACGCATTATCAAGGGTGAGGGTGAGGAGCTATGAAGCCCATCAGATTTCCACCACAATCATGATGCATGAGTCATGACGTTGTGCTTACTTTAGATCAGTCCATATTCATAATCCCAATTCAATTGCAGACACCCATGAAGTATTGCCCCAAGTTCTTCCCACTATGGTCCCCTGACATGGTTCAAAACCCAATAACCTCTGAGTGCATTGTCCATATCTCTCAAGGCTCCATTTTCGCCTCAATCCAATGTGCAGTAACACCAAGAAAGGCCGCCTTTGTGGTATCAACTGTCCACATGTCAGCTGTTGTGGAGATCTTACCAGGACATGTCTGAATGAAAAAAAGGTAAGTCTCAAGTTAGCTTATTTGAATATAAACACTTACCTCAATGTCATTTTTAAGCTGTGTGAGCCACTTAACAAATTTGTTGTGAAGATGGCTGGCAACATCATGTGTTGTTGGCAGATCTTGCAAGTTTGACTTTGGATGCATTGCAACCAAGCAGTTGTGAAATGTTGTTTATGGCTGCGACAGAAAGGGACTATTGGCAAATGATAAGGATTTCAGTATTACTTCATCAGTGAGTATTTACCTGGTCATCAACTGCAACAAACTGAGTCACCAAATGTAGGACATTTTCCCATGTAAAGACTAGCAGCACATTTGGTTTTCTGAGCAACTTGTCTAATGTACCCTGCCTGTCTCCCTTCACTCTACCTTTTGCTTCTTGCATCTTCTTCCAAATTGGGTGTGGAATTGCCAAGTGATGTTCAGGTATGTTTTCCTCTTTGCATCATTGTTGGTATACATCATAATGCTGATGGATGTGCTGCCAACAGGACGAGTTGCCACAAGTGTGGAACACTTTGCACTTCCCATGCTTCTTTACAAATCTGTCATCGTTCCTATCAAACCCCTGGTAAGAATTTATGCATACATTTGTGAATCTCTGCTTACTTGCAAATGTTACACCGGCGTCCATGTGGTGTTTCGGTGGAGTTATCCTTGATAAATGTGACCTGTACTTTATCAGTAAAGATTAATCAAAGGGTGAGGACCTGCGATGAGGTGGATATCCTATGTTGTCTGTGGACTCCATCCTCTTCCATCTATTTCCCATTAACATTATTCATAGTTACTTGAAAATTCATATCTCGCTATCACTTTGCAGCCCACGTTCTCCTTCCTTGTCAACCTCCATTGCCTCATCATCAGGTTCATCACCATCCTCACCATCCTTGTCACTTATTTCTTTCTGCTTTCCACATTGTTTCTTTTGTGGCCTAGGATCCGGCTCTTCATCAGAAGAATCTCCCAAAGATGCATCATCTGAATTATCAGCTACTCTCTTCTGACTTCCCTTGCTCTTGCTGTTCTGTTGTGGAGCTGGGGCTTTCTTTGGTGCTGTGTTCTTCGATGGGCCCACTTTTTTTTGGTGGAGCCTTTGTGTGTGCTTTGACATGGCCTTTTGTGGTCACTGCCTTCCCCATTGCCATGTGGTATTGTCATGCACATGTGTGTATTCACTGTTGAACAAGCTAGTGACCCAGCTTTGTTTGGTACTGTGTTGTCTTTGCCCACTTGTAACTTCAGAACTTCATCATTATATTGTTAGTTAAATATAGACTTTCTCTTGCTTCGTAAACTATATAGTTATATTTTATGCACTGTGTACCCTCTTATATAGATACAAAAGACTGGTTGAAACTGGTGTCAACCAGTCTTTGTTGGTCTTTTTGTATTTTGTCAAACCTTAAGACCGGTAATCAAAAACTCTCAGGACTGATGCAACTGCAACCAGTGGTCCAGTTGCATTCAGTTGCATTCAGTCCAGCTTTGGTCATTTTTTTGGTTGCATCAACAAGACCTTCAAACACTGATCCATATGGTATCTGTATCCATGCCAGTGGTTGCATATCCACTGGATGTATCCAGATGTATCCACATTAGTCCCTTGTACTACTATATAGCAATATATGTACATATAGTTGAGTCTCTCAATCAAGGGAAGAGACCTTCTCCTCCTCCCCATATCAGGGGAGCAAGCTTACTACAGGTTGAATATAGGTCTAAAAGCAAGGATAACAACAGGAGTGTTAACATATATACATCCATAGATGTTATATACCAAAAAAGTGGAGGGATAGGATTCAGGATGAGTGGAACAGTGTGCTCATCAATGAGTCATCATTGGGAACAATGTGTGCACAGCAAAGTTGATGGCAATTTCAGAAGGAGCTGGATTGCCTGCCTAAGGTTGTGCCACATTGGCCATGGATCATTTTGGTTGCTATATTTAGAATTATTCCGAAAAAGCAGTCATTGAGTATCACACCAGGAAGTTCAACTTTTTAGGCAAACTAAAAACTTTGCTGAAATTTGTGATTTCAGGATTAGGACTGAAATCAATAATTTCAGTGAAGATTTCATAATTTCAGGATGGGAAGTTTCAAGGTTTCAGGAAGATTTTCAGGGAACTTACTAAAATTGTAAATTTAGGCACAGTTTTTACTTAGCCTGAAATGTTGTACATGCTAGTGTGTGTAGTGGTGAGCAGTATGGAATCTATATATAGACATTGTAATTTAATTGGTTGTTCACAGTAGGGCCATTTTTGGCTCATTTTTGGCTTTGGAGAATCCAGATGTCTGTCCATCCATCTGCACTTTGCATTCCACTACAAATTATCTTCTAATTGTACACAAGTACATTGTGCATTATATACCATCAAAAGTTCTGAGTTCTCAGTATTGAGAATGATGCTTATCCTCTGACTTGAGCTGGTGTGGGAAGAATGGCACACTTTCTATTGTGGCAAGTGCTGACAAGTGATGGCTGATTACATTAGCTTCATCTGCAGGTTGCATGCGCAAAATGCTCTTTCTATTGCGGCAAATGCCAGTGAGTGGTTGTTGCGTGTGTTTCTGTTGCAGCAAATGCTGGTGGGACACATATCTACTGTCAGCATTTCTGCTTTGGTTTCCTCATGTCAACTTCGTATGTTCCCTGTGGAAATGCTGCTGTGCTGCTACCTGTTGTTTTGCAAATGTTTTTATGAACATGCACTGAATTTCCTCTTCACCTTTGCTCCTTTATAATGTGCCTTTCTTTTCCTCCCAGTATCTACTCACACTTGTTGTGGCCTACTGAGCTGCTATGCAAGATCATATCATTATGAGTCCACGAGGATTTTTTTGGTCTGTTGTTTTTATCTATGGTGGCTCAACATTTGCTTCTCAGGCCTGTTCCATGACACTCTCATGAGACATCCAGTCTTTGTACAATGTTTCATGGTGATCACAACAACTTTGAGGCTTGAGAAACACGTATCCACTCCTTCTATCTCTCTTCCCTTGACCATGCCATTGATCTTCCCACATTTCCTTGCCTAATGCATGCATTCCTGTCTTTGTCTACTTCTGGTCCTAATGTTTCCCCATATCGATATACTTACCTATCACCAGTGCCCTGACCAACATTATTTTGACATGATCCCTCATCTCTCTTCTTTCGTCAACTATTCTTTGGCCTTTACCACATTTCCTCACCTAACACATGCATTCCTGTCTTTGCATACTTCTGGTCCTAATGTTTCCCCATATTGATATACTTACCTATCACCAGTGCCCTGACCAACATTATTTTGACACAATCCCTTGTTTCTCTTCTTTCATCAACTATTCTTTGGCCTTTGCTTAATTTCAGTTTGATAAAGTTTGTATAGTATACTTTTAGTATACTCACATATTTAATTGTATTTTAGTTTGGTCCCTCTACTGAGTCTACTCTGATTCTCAGTTGTAGTCATGTGATAACCTGCCAAAAATTCCTGCTACTTTAGTAGTGGGTTTTAGGGTGCTGTAGCACCAAATGCAAAACAAGTGCTGGATTGAAACATGTGATATTTCTAGGCCACTCAATGGACCACAAAATTCATCTCACACCATAGTCATTTCAGATTTCTCAGCTTTGATTTCTTTCACAACAAACCACCATGAGCACATGTATAGCTAGTCAATCTGTTTTGGTCATGTTCAATAGTCATTCATCTCATTCATATATTGCTCAGGATTCTGCGTTGCTACACAATATTCATTCTGATATGTTAACAATTGGTGTTAATGCCAACATGGGTCAAGGGCACTTACTTGTGTTGTCAAACTTATTGTTGGCAAGAATTTAGTGGCCGATTTGATTCTCAGAGCAGATTGGCATACTTACTATGGGGAATATTTGGTATTGGAGGGACTGATCTCTGAATGGAATTATGAAGTCGATAGATTCTGTAGTCCTTGTGAGTACCAATTGGTCTATTTTGGAATTGTTGCTGATGGCCATCATCATCACAACTTCAATAATTTTGATAACAATGAAACTATGATTAATCAAAATTGTTCTTCTATGCATTATAATCAGTACTTTACACTCCCCCCCAGTCCAAGTGGACTCTGGTCAGACACACTCAGACACTCGGACTGTCTGAGGACTTCACTTGGACTGTCTGAGGACTTCACTCGGACTCTGCTTGGACTCTGCTCGGACACTCGGACTTCACTCAGACTCTGCTCAGACACTCGGACTGTCCTAGGACTGTCTGAGTTGTCTGAGTAAAGTCCAAGGACTGCACTCAGACTGCACTTGGACTTTGCTTGGACAACATCAATTGTGCATTTATTTACACCTTTTAAAGTACTGACCAAGTAAAGTCTGAGTTCCAGTCTTAGAGACAGTCTTATAAGTCTCACAAAATGATGTGTGCACAGCAGGAATTGAACCAACAGCCTTCTGGACTAGCAATCACATAACAACAAAACAAGCACACTCTACCACTTAAGCCAAGTAGTCATTTAAAGTTACATACATTATATCTATTTATTACTGAAATCTAATTTGTTATATATCATGAATAGATTATTAAATTGACCCCCTTGCATCTGTGCAAGGGGTAATTAATATATTAATATGTATAATACTAAGCCCTCCCCTCACAAGCTCGAGGGGTGGGGGCCATAACTATCAATTATAAAAATAAATTAAAAACACCCACCACGAGCAGTTGCTCATGGCAGCATTTGTCTCTCCCCAGGTCATCCCCTGGCCATCTTGCTCTCCTGTCCCCATTCTTCTCCCCCCTGAGCCACCCCATGAGCAGATGCTCATAGGCGTGGGGCGGGTGTTGTCCTGGGTGTCCCCACTCTTGTTGTTGTCTCCCTTCCCTCTCATCTCCCTTCCCTCTCGTCTCCTTCCCCCTCATCTCTTCCCCCTCACCTTCCACCCTGCGAGCAGGGGCTCGCAGCAGTGGTGGTGGTGTCATCATCGTCATCATCGCCAGTTGTAGTTTGTACCTATAAAAAGTTAGTTAGGATCAAAAAATGAAATGAGAAAAGAAAAAAAAACTTACCTAGGACCCAAGAGATGTTGATGTCTCTTGGGTCTCCCCTAATCATTGTCGTTCCACCCATTGTCTACCCTACAAGCAGTGGCTTGTAGGGCTGGGGCGGGTGCTGTCATTGTTCCCTGCCATCGTTGTCATTCCACCCACCATCCACCCACAAGCAGTTGCTCATGAGGCTGGAGGTGGTGGTGTGTCCTGCATGGTGGGCATGAGTAGCTGTTCTTGTCATTTTGAAGTTGCACCCATTCCCACCGCATGAGCAGCTGCTCGCAGCAGTGGTTCTGAGTGCTCGTTGTCATTGTCATCAGCAGTACTAGATAATACCTAAAAAGGTTTGTTGGTAACAAAAACAAGAAAAAAAGAATTACCAACAGCCCAAGAGACGTCTTCATTTGCTTTGCCTTCCTTTTGTTGTTTCCCGCTTGTCCCCTTGTCATTCCATCTCCCAGTCCCAGTCATCTCCAGTTGCCTCGTTGCATTGTCACAAGTTTAGGAAGTGCCTCCGGCACACATTAAGTTTTTATATACATGACTCAATGTTTAATCCTACTACAGGTTCACAATTCTTAAGTTGACTTTGGACCTTTGGCCCAAGGTTTGTTGTATCTCCTCATCCCCCCTCCTCTTTACCCCATGCCCCTCCCCTCCTCTCCCCATCCCCATCACCCCCTCCCTATTTCCCAATCCCCATCACCCCCTCCCCATTTCCCCATTTCCCCCTCCCCATTTCCCCATCTCCCCCTCCTCTTCCCCACATCACCATCAGTCCTCCCCATGTCCTCATCCCCCGCTCCTCTTCACTCCATCCCCTTCTCCCCATCACTCCAGCTCTATCAACTGCTCCCCCTCTGCATCTTTGTCATGGAATTTGTTCTTGTTGCTTGCTCAGCCTGACTCCAGATTGGCCAGCTCATGTATATATGACTCAATGCTTGATCCTACTACAGGTACACAATTTTTATGTTGACTTTGGGTCAAAGTGAAGTCATGCATACATTATGCAATGTTGAATCCAATATGGGTTCACAATTCTTTAGTTGACTTGGGAAGGGTTGTTGCTCTCTTACTACTCTCCCCAATTCCCATCCACGCCTCCACAACACTCCAACTCCATCACCCCATCACTCCATCACCCCATCCCTATCTCCTCATTCCCCCCTCCTCTTGACCACATCCCCCTCTCTCCATGTCCCATCACCTCATCCCTATCACCTCATCCCTATCACCTCATCCCCCTCTCCTCTTCACCCCATCCATATTTTCTATATACATTAATTAGTACTGCCAGCTTGCATGTACATGACTCAATTCTTAATCCTACTACAGGACACAATTACTCTTACTGACTATTCTCATAATGAATTTATGTTTTACTGACTTGAGTTAATAATTTAATTACTACTTGTAGTGAACTCATTTGCAATTGTTAGTGACTTTACACTTTAATTCACTTGTAATGGTGAATAACTCAATTCTCACTGTTTTTGTAAAGAATTTACTTTTTATGGACTTGTGATTGTAATTTACTGACTCATTTGTTATGAAGTTGACTTTCTTGTGAACATAATGTAATGAGTTTTGCTCCCTAATGAATTCAATTTCACCCGATTTGACTTTGTCATAAACTCATTTCTTCTCATGAACCCAATGCCTTTACCTGTAATGAATTTAAATTCAACTAACTTGACTTTGTAATGAACTCATTTGTTATGAACCTGACTTTCTCATGAACCTAATGACTTTAAGTTGTAATTTGAAATGACTTGACTTTATAATGAACCCATTAACTCCCCCCTCTCTCTCCTCTTCTTTGTCATGGCATTTGCTCATGTTGCTCAGTCAGCCTGACTCTGGATAGGCCAGGTTGCATGTACCTGACTCAATGCTTAATCCTACTACAGGTACAAAACTACTCTTACTGACTTGAGTTGTTAATAATTTAATTACTTCTTGTAATGAACTCATTCAGTGACTTTACATTTTAATTCACTTGTAAGAGGATAAACTCATTTCTCACTGTTTTTATAAAAAATCCACTTTTTATGGACTCACTCATCTCTTATGAAGTTGACTTTCTCCTGAATGTAATGAATTCAATTTCAGCTGAATACACTTATTTCTTCTCTTGAACTTACCTGACATTGCTCTGTAATGAAAACTGACTTGACTTTGTAATAAACTTATTTCTTATGAACCTGACTTTCTTGTGGACATAATGACTTTTGATTACAGCTTTTCTTACTCTATTTCGAAGCTCCCTTAATTTCTTAACTGTATAATGAATTCAATTTCAACTGAGTAAACTCATTTCTTCTTGTGAACTTACTTGACATTGCTCTGTAATGACTTTAATTTCAACTGACTTTCTCATGGCCATAATGACTTTTAGTTGATATTTGCTTGAATTTGTAATGAACTCATTTCAACTTTTCTTACTCCATTTCGAAGCTCCCTTAATTTCTTAGCTGTATAATGAATTCAATTTCAACTGAGTAAACTCATTTCTTCTTGTGAACTTACTTTATTAATTCCAACTGACTTGACTTTGTAATGAACTTATTTCTTCTGAACTAATGACTTATTACTCAGTAATGAATTTAATTTACTTGACTTTGTAATGAACTCATTTCAACTGTTCTTAGTTGGTTCTTGCTCTATTTCGAAGGTCCCTTAGTTTCTTAGCTGTTGACTTGCAGTTTTGCTTTCCTTCCTGCTGTTGCTTACTCCAGTTCAAATTGGAACCTCGTTTTATTGATGTACTTATTACTGACTAATACAGTGACATATCTAAATCAATTTATTTAGATCATGTGCTGGAGTCATGATCAGGTTTTTGCATTTTGTTTAGCTGGCAGGGTTCGCTTAGTCAGCATTTTCAAAGTACAGCAATGTACCTTTTTTTACTTTCTCACTACTCTCTCAGGGTCAAAGCAGTGTTGGTTAGTAGTTACAGTGTTGCATACATCAATAAAGTCAGAGCAGTGGGTTGTTCAGCCCCCTCAACATTTTCAGTCCATGGAGCATGGTTTGTCATGCTGACCAATATATACACCCAAATTCCCATCCACCCAAAAAACTCCCACAGGCTCACCAAACTCACACGATGCCAAATATGGCAGTCACATGACCATCCTCCCTTTATTATGGATTCCATTTGGCCAGGTCAGTGTCGCCATCGTCTTGCCATTTTGCAGTTGTACCTGTTCCCACCCCGCAAGCAGTTGCTTGTGGCAGTGGTTCTGGATCCTACGGTGGTGGCTGTGTCAGCCATTGTCATGGTTTTGAGGCTGCAGCATCATTATAAGATAGATAAAACCTATCATTAAGGAAATTTCAGTTAGTTAAACAAAAATCATGTAAAAAAAGACTTACAAGTGAGCCCAAACAACAATGCCATCATTTGGGCTCGTTCCCATTGTTGGTTATTGGGGTAGGAGGTAAGGAGGAGGCAGTGCCATTGCCAGTGTTCTTGATGATGCAGCTGTGTTGATTTGTCATCACAGCTGGGGTGGTACATAGAGAGATATAATTACCTATCTGTAATGATGCTTTAGTCTAACTGTTATATTGCTGACTTAATTGGACTTTATCATGTGACTATGAGGGTTCAATCCCTGTGGTAGCCACTGATTTTTCAGTCAATTATATAAGCAACTCGGACTCCGCTTGGACACTTGGACAGTCCAAGGACTCAGCTCAGACTCAGCTTGGACTGGACATTTAGTTTGGCAGGACTTTCAGCCAAAGAAGTCCAAGCAAAGTCCGAGCAAAGTCCTTGGACAGTACTCGGACAGTCCTAGGACAGTCTGAGTGTCTGAGTGGAGTCTGCTTGGATTGGGGAGGGGAGTGTAAAGACCTCATTATAATCTGCCTTTTGTGAAACAATTATTGCTGGACCCAACCTTGGCCCTTTATATGTTTCCCTGTGATTTCAAAGATGTCTTAGGTGGCCATGGCATTCAATTTTCAGTCAAAAATCCTTGTTCTTCTCAGCTGGCTTCAATACATCATATATTGAATGGACTTTGTGCATCTAATTCAAATCGTGACTGCTGTCTTTTATCTGGCTCTGTTCAACTTGTTGACTTATCTCTTGCTATGTGTGATGTTGTAGCTGATACTCCCATACACCTTCTTTGATTAATGTGCAGAGGGATTGGTTATTTGTCTACTGATACTTGGAATGATGTCAAATTGTTGAAAATGATATGCGTTCATCATGATGCTTTGTTGAAAAATTCTTCGCATTCTATTAACACTTGCCTCTCTGATTTTGAATATATGATGAAGCCTGACACATTGTCCTTTGCAGCTGCTCATGGACTTTCTCTGTTAGGAACTCTTGATGATATCAAAAATACCATTGTTCATCATATTTCTGAAGGGATGTGTGGACAATTCCATCATTGTACTCCTCCAGGATGTGCTACAATACAGCTTGAATATCCTGGAGACCTCATGCACAATAGTAACAATTATGATGATCTCCTCAATTTTTTTCTTGTCCAATTTGGTGAACAAAATTCAGTGTCAACCTTTGGCTTGCTTGTTAGAAATTTATGGGATCCCTCATGATCGTCAGTGCACTTTGAATGATTTACAAAGATGTTTGAAGAATTATATTGATAATCTATCTCCAGATGTGGTGCCTCCTCCATTGCCATATGATGCTGGTGTTCTTAAAGATGTTCTTGTTGATCCTTCAGGAGTGTGATCTATGTCAGATGATAATTCAGCTTATGAACTTAATTTGTGTTCATCTTGTTTAAGTGCAATTGATAAACATAAACTACCTCCGCTTGCATTGGCTAATCAATTGTTTTTAGGTCCTGTACCACCAGAATTACAGGATTTGACACCTATCAAAGAATCAATGATTGCCCTCTGTTGTGCTAAATGTTGGATTGTACAATTATCATAACAAGATCCTAACCTTAGTTTCCCTCAGAACCAGTGTGGATTTCATGGAAATATTATCATTTATCCTCAATCAGCTCAAAAAATAGCAATGATGCTTCCACCTTCCATAGAGGAAATTACTTTGCCAATTTGTATTATTTTTGTTGGTTCTTCTCCACCTAGTGCTCAGTGGCTTCATGAAAAAGCAAAACCATTGACAGTTCATGGCAATAAGGTATGACAAGCATTGCTATGGTTAAAAGTGCATAATCCTCTGTATTCTCATATTGACATCAATTACGATGTGCTTGATAAATTACCAGAAAATGATATCTTACCTTTCCATATTGATCATGTTTTGCCTAACAATGATGGTGATGTGTTAACATCTCGATATGATGAAAATGTGCCTCCTATTCCTTCTGATGCAGATATCGCTTTTCAAAAAGTTGTCATTTCAGATGTTGATGGGCATGCATCCCCTAATGAATTGTGTGCAGCTGCATTGAAATACATTCAGAAAAAGAAAGGTGGTTATATCAAAATTCCTCATGATCCAACTCCAGAAAATGAATTTGTCAATCCAAACCTGTTCCCAAAAATCTATCCCACCTTATTCCCTTTTGGGCTTGGAGGTTTTGAGGATCACAATTGAAAGCAATGAGTATATTTGAAGTGACATGTCAAACATTTGTTGTGTCTCACTGATGCTCACTTTCAAGAGCATACATCATTTATGTTTATTGCATTTAATATCCTCCAGCATCATACTCTGTTGTTGCATGCAAGTTTGAAAATGAAGTGAAGACAGTTTAAATCTACTGCAAAGACATTTGCATCTGTGCCACCTGATGCAATTCACTGTGTGATGGAAAGGGTAGTTCGAGGAGATCTAAGTAGTGCATATGATGATGATGAACACCATGTTCTGAAATTGATGCAAGATGTTTGAGTAATTAATAAACACATTCCTGGCTCATCAGCTGCTTGAATTGAAATGTGAAATGAGATTCATTCAATGATGCACTGGTTTGTGCAGGATTCTCACACCATATGTTAAAGAGCACTACAAATACATTGTATGCACAGCTGTTGTTCACCCAAGTAGTGCTGAGTGGGACACTCAGGCGGACAGCCTCAGATGGATCAACAGGAGGGTGAATAAATTTTATTTTTTTTCACTGTTGGCCAATTATTTGCAGGAATGTTATAAGAAGACTTGCATTTTAAATTGCTACAACAACCAACAGTCAAGCACAAGCATGAGCAAGCAAATAGTCACATCAGCCAGACCCTGTAAGAACACATTCAGTGGGCAAGCCATCACAAACTCAGGATTCAACACACCATAATCAACTCGAAACCTCAGCAAATCATCATCCACAAGCATGGCAGTCATTTTGATGATTTCCTGCTAGCCATGAGAATACTACTTAGTACTAGTAAGGAAGGTACAGGCAAGGGCTTACAAATGATGTAAATATAGCATTGAGCCTTCAAGGCACCAAAGGCAACTTGACAGAATCCAAATGTAGGATTGAGTGACAAAAAGTCAGACCTGCAGGTGATGAAAAATGAGTAGGAGAAAATGGAGCATGGAAAGAAGCGGCAAACTTCAAGTTGGAAGTAGTACTTGGACGAACTTGAACTTCAAGCTTTCAAGTTCAAGTTCAGGCTCATAGAAATTATGCAAGTGAGAATCCTAGTTGGATATGGTTACCTCTGCGTAGGACAATTCAACTTGGTTTCAGGGTCTGCCGCATCATACATCTCCTTTTGACACTTTTTCCACAAATTCAGTGGCTGTGTAAGATTTGCCTGCAGTTAACCTTAACCCTACATTAGCATGAGAACTTGAGATAGCTGAGTCAGAAGTTTCTAGTTCAAGGCTGCCAAGCCTGAACTTGAACTTGAAAGCTTGAAGTTCATGCTCCTGGGCTGGGACATTTTAGCTGCCCACAGCAGATATGAGAAATATGAATACCTTTGGATGGCTGGGGGATTAACTAAGCTAGAAAGCATGTCAGCTTTTGATCTTTGATTACCTGCCACCATACAGCTATGCATTGTGTACGCCAATTTCCTGGGCTCAAGTAAAGGGCAGGCATTGCATACCTGACAGGGCAGGGTAAGAAGGGAGGCTCTGACCTTGGGAAGCCTGTCTGAGTCATCGCCACTACTCATGCCAACACTGACACATACCCTGAACACCGAACACCACATCAGATATGGGAAGCCTTAACAGCTTTGTCAAAGTGAATGTGCTTCAGGATGAACTAAAGTAAAAAAAAAATGCATCAGTTCTCGATCGTTGATTGCCTGCTGCCATACAGCTACACATCACTTGCACCAATTTCCCAGGCTCGAGTCAAGGGCAGGCATTGCATATTTGACAGGGCAAAGTAAGAAAGGAGGCTCTCACCTTGAGGTGCCATCGGATGCATTGAAAAGCTTATAGTCACTGCTACATCAAGCCAACACCGGTGCATACATGGAGGCGCATCTGCCAAGCAGCTTGACTGGGCACCCCTGGAATAAATTAGCTCAGTCAACCACATCGGACATAGGAAACATTAACACCTTTGTGGAGGTGAATGGGCTTCAGGATGAACTAAAGTAGAAAATGTGTCAGCTCTCAATATTTTATCAGCTACCACCCTGTTGCTATGTGCAGCTTGCACCAATTTCCTTGACATGAGCAATGGACAGGTATTACATAACTGATATGGTAGGTAAAGGGGATCTCACCTTGAGGGGACATCTGACACTTGGATGTACTGAAATTCCTGTCAAGGACTCTAGAGCGAGCTGCTGACAGGTTCAGGGGGACAGAGGTAACCCAAATGTAGGGTTGCATGATGAAAAGTCAGACACAACTGGGCAGGTGACAAAAAGTCAGACCTGCAGGGCCAGGAAATAAGAGCAGCACACACAGAAGTGAGGAAGGACCAGAGGGAGAATTTGAACAAGAAGTCAAGCACTGCCACTTCAACTTGAACTTCCCATGACTTGTTTATAATTATGTAAGGGTGGAACTTGAATTTTGGTGGCTGTGTAATATTTGCCTGTGGTTAACCTTAACCCTACATTAGCATGAGAACTTGAGACAGCTGAGTCAGAAGTTTCAAGTTCAAGAGCCTATACCAGCCCTTGGAAATCCTATCAAAAAACTGACCTCTGAAATGTCATGAACCAATGGACAACCTAATCACAGACCTTGAACCCCAGGTAACTGCATCAACAGCACACTTTGTTTCCATTGGATCTAGTCAGGACTTGACCTTCTGTGTTAGTGCTTCTTCCCCTGGCTTAATATCCAAATGCTCATTTCTAATTAGTCTGATCAGACATGTAGTACTCAGGGCTGTGGCGAATGGTTGCAGCCAGATGCTGCTTCACTGCGCTGCTTCCAGTGTGTTGTGAAGACTTGGAGGATGTGACACCTTTAAGCCCCACAAAATATTGACTTAAAATATTCCAACACTCTCCCCACACACCACTGATGCCCTGATGCAATTGCCGCCTGTACCTAAAACTCCATCATAAAAAAGATCTCCACCGTCAAATGCACACTCAATTCCTGCTCTGTGCTCAGCTCAAACTGTCTCTGTGACAATGACAAGCCATTCCACTGCACACACTTGATGTCCTGTCAGAGCTTCAGTATCTGGAGCACAGCTTGCATCCACTGGTGACATAAATTGAGGAGGCGGTGATATGTACACATGAAGATGAATTTAAAGTCATCAGATAACAGGGTGTTACTTTTAGATAAATGGATGTACAATCTCGTTTCCACAGTTGACTGAAAAAAGGACAATCAGTGTTAGGTGCAACCCACTGCTGGAACATCAGTGATGTTGTGCTCACAGTAGAATCCTCTGAACGACTGATAGATCAAACTGTGGTGCTAAGCTACTGAGGGTAGCACTCCTGACATGTCATTTCTTCTCTGTTTCTCATTCTTTCTGACCTCACGTACCTCCAACACTCTGGTCCTTCCTCCACACTACAATCCCAATCATTCAATTGCTTTTATCCTCAACACCATACACAACATCTATCACCTGATACTCCAACTTCCTGGTCATAATGCTACCATGATATAATTTGCATTACTCATAAAGTTTAATCATAGATGAAGAAGCTTGTGAAAGCAGACCAACCATTTGCATACATAAAAAGCCCTATCTGAAAACTGTGGTTTCCCAAAGTGATAGTGCAATGGGCAGAAACATGCAGGATTCCATGCGTGTTCAAAACTAGGCCATTGGTGTGTGTTATGAGTGCCATGTTTCAGCTAATCTGATAACTTAATGTTAGTAACTCTCCCCCGTTGCATACATAAATGACCACTTCTGCCAGATGCATTTGGGACACCTCCATCATGCAAACGCCAGCAGTAAAATAAATCAAAAAAATAAATCAAAAAAAAAAGCAAAGGTGGACCTCTCACCTATGAAAATTAGTCACCCCATGCCCATCTTCCTGTACATACCAGGTCACTGATCTGTGTTCCAATGGGAATGACTCTAACCATCATTGTTTCTGATATGTATCACCATTCAAATATGCAAATGAACAGCGCATAGAAAGGCCCTGATCGACTTGAAATAGCCACCAACTCATCCGGTGTGCTTTTTTTTATTTGGGGTGCAGCTTTTAAAAAATAGTTGATGATCACCACACCAACATTGCTTTCTTAACAACTGTCTACATCGCCTCACTTTTGAATCTTTTGAGTTACCTTCACATCAACACACAAACATATGGGGTGGCAGACCCAGTTTATATCCTCAAATTGTACCCTTATACTTTTCTGGTACATACATACACTTGCACACTTTTTTTGTAGCGCTAACCACTCATGCTACTTTCAGCCAATTGTTCATAACATCTCTAGGAAACATCAATATCTAAGTTACCCCTCTCACCTACCTCACCTTCATCTCCTTCATCACTGGTCATATCAATATGACTTCTAACTCTGATGACATCTATATGTCTGTGACTGTAGTAGCTGAATTAATGTTACAACCACTCAGTCAAGCCATCTATGGGCAGGACTTTAGGAGAGGCCCCATATCCAACAATGGGACATCTATCTTCATTCATGACAATATTTCGACTGCTCACATATTCAGCATTATTGGTGAAATTAAACAAATGATTTTGGATGGAGAAAACATTACTCTGCTCTTAGGAAGGCCATCATTATGTGAGACTGCCAGTATCACAAACTTATACAAATCTATGTGTTGGAAAAGGTGGAACTAGCTGATCTTAGCATTGACCAAGGCCTTCATATGGTGTATAAAATTTGCAGGTTTTTTTTTTCAGCAGCTTTTATAGAATTTTTACTAACAGCATCTTGAAACCAAATGGTGGATAGAACAAATGAATGGAGAAGATCACATCATTGTCTACCTATGCCTGGGAAAAACAATAAGTTGCTGACCTATCAGAAAATGATGTCCTAACACTAGAATAGGAAGTACATGCTGTAGATAAGCATTTACAGCTTGTCAATCTCCCATTGTGGAATTTTGTGCTTTCTGTTGGCAACTTTGTGCATTGTTGTGTATGGCTTCTTTCTCAACAACATACTAATGTGGCACCTATTATTTGGGTCAGCAAATAAACGATTCTCCTTCATTTGAATTTATGAGTTTTCTGCATAGCATTATTTGATTTTTGTGACATCAATAGACCAAGTGAGGATGGACACACCTCCTTAGTATGGTATAAATACATTCACAAAATATATAAGTCTCACATCACAGTTCAGCATTTACCACAAAAAGCCATCCAAACAACAGAATGAGAAGCACAACCAATTACCACAAACTACCTCACATATCTCCCATGCCATTAAGTAGTGGGCCTTGCCACCGCTTGCTGGCATGCTACCTGGTAATTAAATGAATATGGTCAAATAAGCTTGCAACTCATCCTTTGTTGATGATGTGTCAACTTTCCATGAGTCTTGGCGTTATGTTACTCAACACAGTTCATTTCTTGTCTCTGTCCTCTCATGTCAACAGGCCCATCTATCGCCATCTTCTCTTGCTTTTCTATTTCTTCAGTGTCTTTGTTTGTGTGGTAGCCAACCTTGCACTTCAATGTCTGCACTCTCTTGATTTTGTCCTTGGTCTTCGTTGTCTTGACACCCTGCTTGGTCATTTAGTTTAGTTTTCATATGAATTGTAGACTCAGTTTTGCTTACTGCAGTGCATGAACCATCCAACAGTGCAATCAATCATAAGACAGTTAGCATCTTGTGCATTCCTCCTTTTATTGGAACAACAACAAAGGACATCTGAACCTGTACAATGTCACCAATGCAGAATTGCTGAGGTTCGCATTCTTCATATCTGTCATGGTTATCATTCAGGTAAGTGAATTACAGTTTTGTATCGAGTGTTTTGTATACTGACTTGCATTCACCTGCTCTCCCTCTGTGCAGCATGAAGTACTGCACTTGATTATCTTCCATATGAATGTGTGCTTGTGATGAGTTGCCCCTGCTTAAGTTTTTGAGGATGTTTCGAGGGTTGACTCCCTTGAAAAACGGTATGCTTGGCTGTGCCCCTGCTTCTGTTAGAGGCATGAGGTAGCAATTTGAAATGTTGAGCATTGTCAAATTTTCAGGTGAGTCATTCCAGCTCTCCAGTCTACCCTCTATAAACTGGCGGTCGAAGTGGCCATAAATCTCTTGAGCTGCTAGTATCGCTCATTTGAATGTTGGAGACCCTAAACCTGACAATGTTATACTCTGATGCAGATATTTGATACGTTGATATGAGAGCCTGTTATTGGTTAATGGGATGGATTTCAATGTCTGGGAACAGAGTTTGTTACTTGCCTGGGTTTTTCCAGAATAGGCAGCATATCTTTTGAGGTAAGTATGCCCTGCATTGTAAATATGGCCTCTTCACTGGCATTGTTGACATCTGCTCTTTTCTTCAGCACACACCATGATGTTGGTCCATCTAGTTTGTGAATGCTGTAATTCTTATTGAAATATTCTGGCTCCTGCGACCAATCACAAGTTCCTTGCTTGTGTGTAAATGCTGTGCTGCTCACCTTGATCACTTTGGCTAGACTCTCATCACTGTCTGAGCTACCAAGCTTGACTGTGATCTGCTCCAGTGCACTTTCTGGTTTTCTGCTTCAGTTTCTTTGTAGATTTATGATCTCAAGTCAAGACATACTTGCTTCCATGATCTTATAATTCTTGTCCAGCATATTTTGCACTCAAGTATTTTTTTGTAGTGTTGAAAATTTGTTCTTCCCCTTGCTCGTTGTTGCTTGGATTATGTGTCAGCACTTCATGCTCCATGATCCTTGTGACTGCTCTGGACATGCTGTCACTGGTCATGTACAGGCTGTTGCAAATCTTGCAGCTGTCATTCCACCATGTGAGCCTTCTCTTGCTCATTTTGCAAACTCATCGCTGAGTTTACACATTCCAATTGCTTGTTTGGGATGCTTCCTTTCATTTTGGACCTTGTTTCCTTCAGGTTCTTACCTGGCCAGTCTGTGAATTGAGGTACTATTATTGTTGCTGTCTTTCAATTGCCACTTTAGCAATGTCTACTACCTCAGCAGATTCATGGTATTAGCAAAGCCTGCTTTCTCCACCAGTCATCCTGCTGCCCTTCTTTGTTCTGTGTTTTGCCCTGAATTAAATTTTGTGCATTCTAGCTCATCAATTGTGGATCTCTCCTATGTTCTATGCACTGTCTGTATCAGTCATTGATATTTCCCAAGCTCACAACACCCATGTCCTACTCCTGGTTTCAGCCTCTATAAGACCTTGCTTTGCACCATCACAATTTCAAACTTTGTATATCCCAAATGCCATCTTGCTTGCCTTACTACTCACCCTTCTGTGTATCAATTATGCCTAAAGCTCCCAGTTTTAAGTCAGCTGCCTGTTTTGAACTTAATAACTTTTGTTTAGGCTCTAATCCATTCTGCTGCAGGACTTCCCCTAAAAAGGCTGACAAAACCCAGTCTTTGATACTGTGAGTGTCTTTTGGGTCGTTTTTTGATATATCTTTCACTTGGTTAAAATTTTAAAGCCCAGGTCTGGATCTTGAATTGTGAGTTTTGTCACTTGTGTTGTGTGTTGCTTTGATTCTCATCTGACTTTAAATATAGCCTTGTAACCCAGCTAATTACTAGCTCTTCAATGAGGTACATGGCTCATTGCTTTACATTATGGGTATTGACATGCTCAGTTTGAAGGCCTTCAAATAAATGAAAAACCTGTCCTGTTGTTCATAGTGACTCTGAAATGTGGGTCCCTCATTTTCACTGCTTGCTTAGTAGATGTTAAGCTTCTTTCATAGTGAGGTTCTGGAATCACCTCCCTCCAAAAAAAAAAATGCACTTTGCCTCTTGCTCCTGGCTCACCAGCTTCCAGCTCTCTGCTGCCAGTCACCATTAGGTGTGGTGGCTTGCTGTCAACCCTTTCTCCTCTTACAATTCTTTATCCTTTAGAAGCCCCCTGGATGGCACGGTAATTGATGTATCTGTGCCTCTCACACTTGATACCACTGTTGCTAGGTTTGTTTCTTTTTCGCTTTATTAATTGTTCTTATGTTATCCCCAGTGCTGTTCCTGAAGGCCGTCCCAAGTAACATTTTTTGTTTTGCTGTGGTTGCTCACAATTGTCTCACTGCATGGTTCTAGATGCACTATTACCAAAACTGCAAAGGCTAAGGTATATGTGGCTGCCTTCAAGTTGGTTTTCTTCATGTTCCGTTACCTTGCTCTCAGTTGTTATTCAGATTGCATTCACATCTTTCTAAGGAGTCAACAGAGGTTGCCTCCATAGTCTTGGCTTCCCCTGCATGCCCTCACTCCTTCCAACGTTGGCGATGTGGAAGTGCCCATGATATCTTCATCTGTTTACTTCTGCCTTTCTTTCTTCCCAATGCCTGTAACATGTGTTGCTCTCAGAGTGCTTGCAATACTGGATGCACTCCATGGGGCAGCTGTTTTGGAACCAGATGCTCCTTCATGAGTCCCCCCCATCCCACGTGACTTTTCCCTTTGGTGACATGCTGCTTGTAGTTGTGTGGATGCTCATGCTACATCTGTCAACCCTGGTTCTGAATCAGGAATGGACTCCAATGTAGAAAGGGATCTTGGTGAGAGCACCTGCTCTGACGATGTGTACATCCATATATGTATATATATGTATTTAGCCAGCTTCTAACTCATTTCTGCTTTTCCAGTTCATCTTCCCAGAATGAGGCTCCCGAGGATCCTGATTCTATTGGTGCTGCCGATGATGATGTGACAGCCATCATGAGTGTGTCCTGTCAAGACCCATTCCTGGCTCCCACTTATCTCAACCCGCCCCACCTGCTGTATGTCTTTTCTTTTTTTCTTTCTTCTTTTCCATTAGCATTAATCTGTATCATTATCTGCTCTTTAGTCGCCTTTGTGAAATCATTCTGTTCTCCCTGATGGCTGATTCCTTGTGAACACCATTCATGGAAACCTGCAAGGGGATGTTGAAGCCAGAAGTAGAGTATGTTGTGCTTTGCTTACCTTTAACAGTGTCTTATCATCCCCAGGATCTTCTTGAAGGGCCTTACATTTGTCTGCTCAGCTCCTTATGTCAACACCGCTCATGCAGATCCACAACTTCTCTATGTCGAGAATTGTTGCCTGCACTTGAAAGACAAAAAGTGTCTCACCATCAGCGTTATGACCAGTACAGTCATTGAGTCATTCTTATTATCCTCCTGTGAATTGGGGCCACGCAATTCTCTGTATCAAGTCCACAAGATTACAATTGCTCCCCTTGACCAAGACATGCAATGTGATGTGTCCCTGTGGGGCCAACCTTTCCAATTTCAGTAATTGCAGGCATGGTGTCACCTCTCGGTATCAGCTTTACAACCCACAGTGAAGGTAAAGGAGAGTCTTGGAAAAATGATCTGCTCTCTTCAGTTGTCCTGCCCTTCTATTCTCATATATCTCTTAGTGTCAGCACCTTCCTCCCCATCGAAGGGCAAAGCTTCTGTGCTAAAGCCTGTATCATTGTCTTTTGCATCTGCTTCCAAAGATGCTTACAGTGCCTCACTTTCATTTGATCAACCTGGTATGTATATTACACCATCTCTTGTTGATTTATTTTTACTGTAGTCCATAGTTCCAGTATATGATGGGAGGCCCCACCACAGAAAAGCTGGCTTTGGATTTACAGACGTGGAGTTTCATTCTCTGTTGTCCATGCCCTGTTATCGCAAAGGCACCACTGAGCTTCCTTCTGACTCCATCATCTCCATCAGTTACATGCTAGCTACTTATGCTGGGCAGTCTAGCCCTGTGCTCTCTTCTAACGTTCAATTTGTCATTCTGCTCACTGTTTCTCATCAAACTTGACCTCCTTACTTACATTTTTTCTGAAGCTCGTACTTATGCTCCCTGCCAGTGTACTGTGTTTGGTAAATTACTTTGTGAAGGATGCTATGATTACACTCGCACCTTAACTACCTTTGAATACAATATAAATATGCTTGTGAGCATATACTTCCTGTAATTGACAATGCATGCTATCATATTACCAATCATGTGACAATGGTACATAATTTTTTATCTATGTAACTTTGATGTATCCCTGCAGCTGGTCCTTCACTATGTTTGCTGTTGCTTCTATCTCCAATGAACTTCATCTGGCTGACACTTCCAAAACTCCTGATATGTAAACTAAGTAAAGTCCATGCTCCATGGCATCCATCGGTCCTAACCAACACGATCTCCATGGCTTCCTTGGACACTTACTAAGCAAAAAAATGCTAACCCCATTGTTTATGTTGTCCAATTCTCAGGCTGTTGCTCTCTAGACTCCAACCATGATGCCATTCCACCACTCATCTTTGCTGTTTGTCTTGCTACTGGCCTTGCCTTTCATTATGTGCTGTCTGCTTGTAGTACTGAAGTAAATACCTTTGCTGCCCCACCTTTTATTTTGACTAATATGTGTTCAGTGCCCACATGTCTCCTCCATGTGTACTATATCAGATCATTCTCTCATATCTCTCAAAATGTTGTCCTTTCTTCCCTCTCGATCAACTGACTGTAGTAACTTGACCATACTCAACTTTATGTCACATTCACTTGTCCCTCTTGGGATACCTGTGGACTTGTTCCATATTAAACCTGTCTCTGAGCATTCATTTGCTTGAAACCATGGCATTTCACAGTCTGCAAGTAAACAGTATTTGCTTCACACCTGTATTATGCTTGCACACCTCATTTTGACATGTTTCATGTGTTCTCCCCCCTTGTACCTGCTCGCTTTCTTGCAGAGCCACTATTATGCATTAATGCTTGCTTATTGGTGCTGCCTTCTTATATGTGCAGTTTTGATGTCTTGTTCAGTGATTGAAAATATGCATGATGTGGCATACTTTGCCTGCATGTCGATCATCTGCAACACCATGTTGGTGTACAACTATTGTGCATGCCTGTTTTTGTTCCATTATAAGCTTTCATTCTTAACTGCCAATTTGTGCTGTCTCCTTGAGTATGCATGTACTCAACGCTCCCAGCTGTGTGTTCTATATTCTGTCCACTATTGACTTGCACCACATTGTTTGTTAACTTGGCTATTTCTCTTTGCTCAGCTGATTTGTCTATTTATTTGTGGGTGTAACTTGCATAGGACAAACCTAAATTTTAAAAGCCATGTGACACTTTCAGCTCCTTCACCATGTTCAATTGTTCTTGACTCAGGTGCTTCCATGCATCAGGTTGGTGGAGGTGGGCAACCAAAATTTGCATTTGAAGATGTTGTGCCATATGTTGTAGCTGGTGATGACTATGATCCTGATTCCACTTTCCTGTTCACTGATCATGTTGATAGCACTGGGCAGCTCACATACCCATTGGACCAGAATTTTGTGTACACAAACATACCCGTGCCTGTGTTTCTGCCATATTTGTTGGTACGTGTGGCTCTTAAAGTTGCATGTCTGCATCACATTTCTGTTGGTTCCTATGTTCCAAAGTCAGAGATTGCCCATTTCTTTGAAGGCCATGATTGTGCATCTTGCAATCTCTACCTATCTGTCTTCTCAGTTCATCCTATGAAATCTATGCACTGTAAAGAGCATGGACACAAGAAACATAACATAGTCAACCTCAACCTTGATCCTGATGGTATGGACAATGTGCATGTTAACCATGCCAATTCAGGGTTTGATGTTCCACACAGTCTTCCAATCTCAGCAAACACTGAAAATATTCCCGCTCATCCTCTTGTTACTGACCCAAACCTTGATCCAGCTTCTTTTCCTCCACTACCACCTGCTGATGTTCTGTCACAGGAGATCATTGCCAATTTCTGTGCTCATTCCAGTCTGGAAAGCTTAGAAGAAACTGGGTGTGCCGTATGTGGTCAATTGGTACATGTCTCAGCTCAGTAAATTAAAATCAATAAAAAACCTGCTCTATGTGCTGGACTATCGCTGCAGCCAAGTCTGTGACCATTGCTGCCAGAGCTTGCAGAAGGGTGAAGCTCCCCATAATTCCCTTTCTATGGGTCTGTGGTTAGGAGAAGTGCCAGAAGAATTATTGTGCCTTAGCTATGTTGAGAAGATGCTAGTTGCTTGTGTTTGTGTTAAAGTTCATTTGTGCATGTGGCATCTTCAGGGCTATGAAAGATGGCATCTCATGTTATAGCTTTTGAATCTCCAGTCGCAAAAATTTATGAACAGCTTCCACTGCAAGTCAAAGATTTGGATGATGTTCTGGCCATTTTATTCACTGGCCCATGTAAGCCCACCAAAAAAGAATTTCATCAAACCCCACTTATGGTTAGAAGGAAGCAAGTCGCATGCACACTTGAGTGGCTAAAACTAAATCATTCTGATTACACTGACATTGACATTTTGTATGCTGAACTTGTACAGTATCCTGAAGATTGCCCTCCTGTGTCCATACAATATCAATACTCTTTATCTAATAAACCAGAGTGTATTTGATAGTGAGCCGTCACACAAGGAGATTGTCCATTTGTTGTGCATGGACTTACCAGGGAGCAAATGAATACCAAGTCAGTAAATGAGTTGAAAGGGATTGCACTGAAGCATTGGAGTAACCAAGGAGGCACGTTGGCATTCTCACATGACAGGGAAATGCAATCAATATACAACAATCTGGGCCTATATCCTCAGATCTTCCCTTGGCTATTTCCTCATGGCTTAGGAGGCGTCAGAACATGTAAACTATCTGAAAAAGCCCACATTTGCCATCTCCTCATGTATCACAATAAGCACTTTCAACAAGATGTGGCTTTCCCCTTTGTCACCTTCAGCCATCAACAGGTGAAGTCTTCCACAATGGGAGGTTATCTGCTAGCCAAGACTCAGAAATTTGATGACATTGCACAAAGGCTGTTGTCTGTCAATCAAGAAGTGCTTGGTGACATTGCCAAGAGAATGTCAGGTGGTGATGTAGTAAAACCTTCTACAATGATGAAATTTCATGTTTCAAATTGGTTCGCAACCTTGATCTTGTGGATGGAAAGGTTAGTGGCTCTATAACTACCAAGAGATATATGTGCAGCAAAATTTGGTCCATGATAGCATACCTAGGTGCTCCACTGTGGTATATTACTCTATCCATCTGACACTTCACCTGCATATGTTAATATGGATCCATGGTACTTTTTCTCCTGATGAAGTTCATGCGAGGATCCTTGATCTGACCTCTAGTTTTCGCCAAAGACTGGTGAACTATCTGGAAAGTGTACATGCAGGTGACTTTTTGCTCAAAGTAAAGGAGGAGGTTGAAAGTGAAGTTACAGCTGCTGAAACCCTTGAAGATTATTGTAACCCGACTGAGACTCTTCCAGAACCTCCTCTGAGAATATGTCACAAAGTACCAGTCGATACTTGTAATGACTGCCTGAAAGTTGCATTGTGGTGGTCGAGGTCCACTTTTCAGTAAATGACCTGTTGTTGAAGTCAAATGTTCATAAGTCCTCGACAAACCACAATTGGGATGGCTCCAAAAACAAAGCCTGTCCTTATAGGGGCTGTCTTGATAACATCTGGGGAAAGTGCAAAGCCCATTTTCTGTGTCCTATATTCAAGCAGACTGAAATTGATGGTGATACTGGATGTATCGACATAAAGAAGATGGAATCATCACTTAACACTTTCTCCTATCTCATGACTTATCTCCTCAGATGTAACACTGATGTGACTAGTCTATGCTCAGATAGTGCAATTAAAGGTGTTCTGCTGTATGTTTCTAACAATGTAACAAAGCCTGCACTGAAAACACATGTCATATTTGAAACTGTATGTGCCATGTTTCTATGCCACTCTGAAATGATTGGTGGTACAGAGTCACAAAATAACAAAGCATGCAAGCTTATGACCAAAATAGTAAATTCTCTGAGTGCTAAGATGGAGATGGGGTCACCCATGGCTTGCATGTATCTTCTTGGTAATCCTGATCATTATACCAACTACAAATTTGTGCCCTTCTATTGGCAATCATATGTTTATGAGACTAGGAATGCTTGTGAACTGAAGCAAAATAATGTTAGTGGGACTGATCAACCATGCACCCATTCTGATAGTTCTGACAAACAACTTCAAAAGATGGCAATATATAAGTGCAATGGTCGCATTATTGGTTTGTCACCTGTCCAAGACTATAAGTTCTGACCTGCTTCATTACACTCTGTGTGTCTCTATGACTGGATCTCCTCTTGTCAATGTGAAAAGAGAGCAACAAAAAGAAAAAAAAAACATGAAGTGGGCGCTGATTCTGCACAAATCCAAGCAGATGAGGGTTCAACCAATAGTGAATAAAACCCTGGTGGGGCTAAAACCAAGGAGTCTTCAAAATCACAGCTACTGCCATTCTTGGCAGACCACCCACTTGCCGACACCCATGCAGTGTGGTGCCTTCAGAAAGTGCACATTCCAAATTTTGTGGGTAATTTGTTGCCAAGATTTGACCAGGGAGATCATGAGTACTATTGTTCCACCATGTTGACACTTTTCAAGCCCTGGAGAAGCAGGTTAGACTTGAAAAATAGTATGGATTCATGGGACAAAACTTGTTCATCACATAGTTTTTCAACATGACAGCTTGACCTTATGAAGAATATGAACATTCACTACAAATGCCTGGACACACATGATGACTTTCATGCACAAATGCAGAAAGGAGCATCAATGTTACCTAGTTGGGCAGAACAGGGCAGCAGCAATTTTGAAGATTTAGATCAATTAGCAATCAATGATGCTATAAACTTACCTCCAGAACACGGTAGACCTCCCAACATATTCATGTCAGCACTCATTGGAAAATCTGAAAGAAGTTGACAAGCATTTATGGTGGAGATAAGATGGATGCTCATATCTCTTGGCTGGACAGATTCCAACCCAGATCTTGTTGCTGATGAACTTCTCGGTCTGCCTGCAGTAATTCAGTCACAGTCACTGGGCCAGTGGAAGGCTGCTGTTGCTAGTAAGCATGCTGAAGTAACCCAAGAAAGAGCTCGACATTTACCACCAAATACAGGGTCTCACGGTGTAGCACCATTCACTCCAAACAAAGTCAAGGTTGTCAATAAAGTGTATATGAGCCATGCGTTCATTTCAAAAGAGTGGGAATCTGTTGTTGCTGATGTTTCATCTACATTTGATTTGGACAAAGAGCAGGAGCATGCCTTTAGAATCATCGCTAACTATGCCTGCTGTCCTGATTCTGGTCAGTTGAAGATGACCATCACCAGAATGGCTGGCACAGGGAAAACACAAGTGTTGAAGGCCCTAGTGGAGTTTTTTGAGCAGAGGAAAGAAAGCCACATTGCAGATTGCATCACACCTTTCCATGACGAGAAACCTACTGGTAAATTGGACAATAGATAGTCCTGGAACATTGTCCTCTCCTTTGATGTAGATTTCTCATCCAATTAGGTTTAATTAATAGGTGAGTTTTGATGTAGATTTGAGATGGATTCCTGTTGTGCATTATCCCACGATGACAGCATCGCAACTATCTCCCATCTTTGTCGAGGTATCGGGGTTTTTCATCCCGGTCCGGTCCACGGTTGCCCCTTGCTCAATACTTCACTCAGAGTATAGTGCCCTGCACTCAGTGCTATCCCATTAGCCTGATATCTCCTATTTTGATGATCAAAATGTGAGGCTCATCATTGTTGCTCCAATGGGGAGTGCTGTGGCACTGCTGAAGGGTTCCACATACCATTCAATGTTTGGCGTCAACTCTGATGGTGGTTCCTCGTCAAACATTCAGCTTGCCCAAGTAAAGTCAAGATTGGAAGGCATTGATTATATTTTTCATGACGAAATATCAATGCTTTCGTGCCATGACATGTTTCTCATGAATGTGAGGCTCACTCGTGCCATGAATGACCTTGATTCTCCTTTTGGGGGCCTAAATATGATTTTTGCAGGAGATTTTGCCCAGCTGCCACCAGTGATTGGTCAGGAACATGCATCACTATATAGTCACACTGTTGGCATGAATGTAACTTCATTCCATGATCAGGAAGCTGCTATAGGTAAAGCTCTATGGCACCAGGTAACAACAGTAGTGATACTATGACAGAATATGAGGCAATGCACCCAGTCTGCTAACAATGCCAAGTTTTGCACAGCATTGTCAAACATGAGGTACAAAGCATGCACACTTGCCGATATTGTGTTTCTGAAGTCACAAATATCCAGTATGCTACCAGGTAGACCTAATGTTAATGAAAAACAGTTCAGGAATGTGTCCATAATCACAAATCTGAACTCACAAAAGGAGCCCAAAGATTTGCAGCAGAGACAAATCAGGAACTGCATGACTTCTTTTCGATCGATGCCATACCTTCCAAAGAGCCTCACGAACAGAAAGGTATCCCTGCAGGTAAGTTGGGTTCCATGAAACAAGGTAAGATACCCGCCGATATTCAATGTGCACTGTGGGAACAACCTGCTTGTGCAAATACAAAGCTCATCCCTGTGAAGTGGTCCATTTGTTTAAACATGCCTGTAATGATTTGTAATAATGCTGCTACTGAATTGTGCATAACGAAAGGACAGGAAGCTTTTGTTTATGGGTGGGATTGTCAGAAAGGACCCAGTGGAAAAGACGTGCTCAACACACTCTCTGTAAAACTCACAAATCTGCCTTGCCCAATTAAACTGGACGGTCTACTGCCAAATGTGGTTCCACTCATGAAGATGACTGTCACCACCTCTTGTAAATTGCCCAATGACTCATCCATTGCTGTGACAAGGTGTCAAATTGAGGCACTTCCCAACTTTGCGATGACGGACTATGCTTCACAGGGAAAGATGCGCCCGTACAATGTGGTGGACCTTAGTCAGAGTTGTTCCCATCAAAACTACTACACCTCTCTGTCCAGAAGCGCAACCGCCAATGGGACCCTTATTCTGAACTCTATACATCCCGGAAAGATCACAGGTGGCATGTCAGGCGCGTTGCGACAGGAGTTCCACGAGCTTGAATTGTTTGATGACATAACCACTCTGTTGTTCGAGGGCAAGCTTCCTGTGCAGGTGGCCATGGGGGATCGGAGAAACACAATGGTAGAGTCTTTTCGTAGATATAAAGGTATGACCTACATGCCTGCAGCAATGCACAGATCTATATGCTGGAGTAAGTCCAATCCATTCCTGGAACCAAAGGATTTCGTATGGTGCAGTTCTCGTGATCCTGCAAAACAGGTCAGCGTGGATTTTGACGTGAAGAAAAACAGCCTGGATACTGCCCTATCACCTTGTACACCAAAAAAATCGAGTCCCGCCGATAAACCAGTTCTTGCTTTGAAGCGTAAGTGTTCATACATCCCTTCAGCCAATGTCGATATGAGCCCACTCAAGAAGTTGAAAATTGATCACGTGGCTTCAACATCCCGCAGTCTGCACGTGAATGTACCGATAGGCATGCAGTGGCATAATAATAGTTGTGCTTATGATGCTACCATTACTACATTATTTAACATTTGGCGTGAAGAGCCGACATCGATGACTGTATCCTGGCAAGCTATTGGGTCTGATCATCTGCATACACTGACCCAGTCTTTTGCTACTCACCACAGTGTCAACTCCGATCTTCCTTTTTCTTTGGATCAGATTAGAGACTACTTTAGACGCCATATGTCTAGAGTCTCTGAGGAGTTCACAATCGGTAGATATGCCAGTGTTCATTCTATATTCCTCTATTTACTCAAGATGCATCAGCCAGTGGCATTAACGCATGTGGAATGTCCGAATATGCATGAAGTAGACCGTGACCAACGAGATATTCTATCCTGTGAGCTAATTTTGTTCGGACGTTAGGGCATGGACATCCAATCGTGGCTTGATGACTTCGCGGTATCATTAGGATCAACATGTCCGACATGTAACGAAACTCTCGTACATAAGACTACTTTCGTGCAGGCCCCACCTTTACTGGTGTTTGACTTGGGGCAGCACATCCCGACTATCAATCACCTGATACACATAACCTGCAGAGAAGGTCGTCAGGTGGCTTACAATTGTAAGGCAGTCATTTACTATGCAAATCTGCATCTACTGCCTGCGTTGTCACAGGCACCGGCCAGACCTGGTTTCATGATGGTATGTTTACAGGAAATTCTTTGCTCTACGATTCGCAAGCAGCGGGGTCTGTACACAACGATGGAGCCGTTATGGCTATCTACACTTCCGAACTCCACACCCCCTGAAAGAACTCGGACATCCCGTGCGAAGCAGCGGCCCTCATAGCACAAGTACATAATTATCAACTTAGCTAATTTTCACCCGATACAGTAGAGGAATTATAAGATGTATATTCCATGCAAATCTCAGGTAGTTTTCATGGTAAGATGCATATCTTTTCATCAAGAACAAAGTGAGTGAGAATGTCCATGTCGGCGGATTTTGATATCATGTGATGAACAACCCAAGAACAACCTTCACCAAAAACTCTAGCATCACTCTGCGTGGGGGTTATATACGATAATATTGTGTAGCACAGAAAACTTAATTATTTTTATTGTGCAGACAGACGGACAGATTTGGGATGGACATCTGGATTCTCCAATCCCGAAATGTCCTCATTTTTAGTTGTTTGGCAGAAGAATGATCAGAATCAAATCAGAATGAAGTGAAAAATGAAGTGAAAAAGGCAAGAAAAAGGAAGTCAAAAATGGCTACTGTGAACACTCTGATTGTTGGCCTTACGATAGCAAAGCAGTGCCTCTAGTTAAAACGATATTTTGCAAACAGCATATCTAATAAGAAAAATGAAAAATGTTTACAAAACGGCCTTCTACAGTCTGTGTTATAGCAGATGGTTATTTTGCAAGACACTGTTAGCCGCTGGTGTCGTAGAAGCGGGATAGGGGCGAAGGCAGTACATTGGTGACATAGGTAGAGCTCAAACCGTGGATGTACAGTAGGAGTCCTTTCGTACACCGCGAAGAAGTCAGGTCAGAATTTGGATTCCGAAGCAAAGGAGTCACAAGGGGATTTCATTTGGGTAACTCCGGACCAACTCAACTCGTCCTGCGATATTGGAAATTCCATTTTGACTTGTTTTAAAAGTAACAGCACAAGAAAACCCTGCAAAGAACAGAACAGACGAGAACAGCATGCTTCATACAAAGTCGTGGTCCTTGGAGATCTGGATTGTGTTGCACTCCACACCCGTGCACATAGTATTGGCATATATGTTCAGAGATAAACGATATTTTTCAACTCTGAGTTCAATTGAGTAACGCAGAGCCATTAGCAGCTGCCTCATCGGGAAAAAGAGGAGTGCCGCTAAGAGCCATTTCGGCGGAACTCGAGCGACATCACTGACATGTGGCATATATGAAAATGGCTACGTTCCAAAGTTGTGAGGCGTCCGAAGGTAATGCAGGAGGCCTCGCGATTATAACTCAGTAAGGGTGCGTCCGATCGCTAGCAAGGCCGCTCCTATTCGTTATCAAGAGGATATAGCCCTTCAGGACCCTAGAAGAAGGTAGACTTTCGTTAACATTCTAAAAGCAGAACTGGATTGGGTAGACACAAACGTGACATTTGCCGTTACTGCTACTACTTAGTGGGGGCGTTTAAAGTTTGGGCATCTCGCCGCATCTCGGAACGGTATTATAAGATGAATTTGATACTCCGCTAGTCACGCTCAGTAGACGAGACACTAATATTCTCCTTTTCATGATCAGTCGCACACTGTTTACACCTTTTCGAGGAAGCCTGTGCCATATCGATATCAATGCCATTATCGCGAACGAGGAAACCTGTTATCTCAATGGCCGACTTCCTGTTCCAAGAGCAGGAAATATGCACAGGATCCCGATGACCATTATCATGCTTCGTGTACTTAACACTAGTCTCCCGTAGTCAGACTATAAATTCGTATCTTTTTTGGTGGGGAGGAGGACGACACTCATATTTCACGCGCGCCCTTGATACCGTTGATCAGGATTTCAATCGTGTGAATGTAAAAAATCTCCTTTAAAAGAGATTATTGGTAAGCATGACATCATATGTTTATCGCCTGTACTTGAGGTAATGAGCAGTCGAGCTGCGAGCGATGCAGAGCAAATTCAGAGTATCGATGACACCCAATGCATGTCCAGTAACTCTCAGAAACCAAGTGTCTACCCCTTATCTCCATTTTCATCCTGTTATCAATCAACGGCACCTTTCTCTCCCCTGATATGCTCTCAGACACCTCTTCCTCAGATTCCCTTCGCATCGCCGAGTCTCCCAAGTCATGCTCCCACTCAGATAGGAAAACGAAAGCGAGCAGATGAAAAAGAGAACGAACTTCCCCGTACCATGGCAGTCAATGTCAACATCGAAGAAACCAAAATACTCAGGTCGACGAAATAACCGGCAAAAACTGGAAGATGTCTTCGAGGCTATTGAAGATGCAAACCGGGTGCTCGGGGAATTTCTGTATCATGTATTCCGGCTGAAAGATGATGATGGCGGGAAGAGGCACCGGAGCAAACAACATGCAAAGCTTGCATCGTCGTTTTTATAGGGCATGACTTGATACACACCTGCTATGATCATCGATGCTTGGTTTCGAGACCCTGATGGCTGTATCTCATCCAGTTCAGGAAGGGCACCTCATGTACTCTACGAAAATTCCATACACCGAGAAGGTCCCTCCCAGCCTTGCGAGCCTCAGCATATGTATCAGAATTGATGACGAGTGAATCAAGACCAAACTCGACCATTTTTGTCCGTGAATAAGCACACTGGTCCACAGAACAGTGATCCTTTACCATATCCTCCTGCGATGCCTTGGTGGGACATACCACAATTATGGCAGGATCCTTTAGAAAATATATGCTGCAAAGCGCAAGAGTTACGGATGACAAGCATGAGAAAAATAAAAAAACTTGTTTTCCCTGTCCCAGTTGCCATAGTTGCTACTACATCATATCCGTCCAAAGAGAAACAGAGTCCATCTAATTGGTAGTCATGAGGTTCAACGGGTGGGACACAACTTGAAAGAATTTGTCGAACAAGATTACGGCCAGCTGGTGTATTGTAGACAGCATTGTGAGGTCGAGGTTGAGAGGTTGAAAGAGTGTTAGATGAATCCATATATTTGATAACTTAAATAGATGAGTGTATCGGATTATAGCAGATATATGACAAGGTCGTAGCGGCGGTGACGCGTCAATTACCAGCCGCGTCGTGTTTGTTTGTGGTGCACGTGATGTTGATTTAGCCGAAATGTTGATCAACGGTGTATCGACCCCGCACGTAAAAACAGACTAACTTAACACCTCTTGTCTGTTGACGCGGCACTGTCACAAGAGGTCACTCTTCGGAGTATCAAATTCAACTTATATAATCGTTCCGTCCGAGATGCGCCCATCGAAGTAACTGTGTGTGACACATCGCAGTCGCTCCCGCATTGTTGCGAAAACAAGCCTGGTTGTCCGCCCAATCGGACGAAGCAGCAGGGTCTGTTACAGATATGTACCTGATACAACTTGCTATGCCTATATTCAAAACATTGTCTGGGTTGATCCCAGTTATTCTTGTTCTCAAACGGCATTCTTCAGAATCTTCACATTTGGTTGACGCTATCAGTACAGTCTTCCCTGGTTCAGGTACTTGCCTGGTGATAATCTGCGACTTCTGCTTGCGTGCTTTGTCGACGTTTGGTGTACCTGTGGGAGGCGTACTACCTCCCCTGCTTAGCGCATGCTTGATAAGGCGATACCAGGCGATACTGGATCTCGATCGTCATAATACTTAAGCTCACTGCTTTTCCTAAGGCAAATGTCCTTTTCTGCAGCCCCGCTAATGTTCGTCCACCTCGACCCGCACCAACCCACCTGCCTTGCCAGCCCCATCCCGAAACGCGAAGCACATCGGGAGACCTGCCTCAAACCCTCCTCCCAATATCCCTCCTCTCATTCCTTACCCCAACACAATGCTATTACAAAGGCTCACCACGAGGAAGCCATCTTCGACGACTTATCGTCTCGCTCCCATTCCCGTTCACCCTCTCCCACCTCTTACGACTGCTCCTGCCTTAGCTTTCGGTCACGGACTTCCCACAATTCTGACAATAGCGTCTTTCCGGTACAAACACCGCCCCCATCCTTTAACGGCACTGGGAAGCAGGGTAGAATGTCTTTGCAGCGCTCGAAACAGAATAGCCAGATGAAGCCTACAAAATGTATGGATAGTACTAGACTCACCTGGAACTCTGCAGCCCAGCTCCAATCAGAGGTTGGGGCCATCGAGAAGACAGGAAAACTTGACAATCACTCGCACCCGCACCCGCACGTTGTCCGCCCGCCTTCCGTGCACGTATCGCAGGTCGACGCACGACTTATGCCAGTGCATAGGCATAACACACCCTCCCTCTCCTCCACCCCCTCCCCATTTCCAACCATTAGCTCGCCCCCTCAAGAATTAGAATCTAATTCAGAACAAGAACTCGAGAGCGCTGGCGAAAATGATCATGATCGTGATCAGCGCAGGAAGATCTCCATGCTTCTGCGGACGTTGGAGGAGGGTGCGCCTCCGGATCTAAAGCTCCCTGTGTCGGCGTCGCCCCTCCAGATAGACAGTAACGGAGACGTTTATACCCGTGTTAAGTACCCCCCCAAGCCCTTAACACCTGCACCCGTGGCTGCTTCGAATTCGACGCCCACAGTTACAGGCAAGGCCAGTTACAGACCTGAAGCTTTATTGCAGGGTGTCGCAAAGAAGAACTTGCCAGGAACCAAGTCGCATGGAGCGAGCAAGAGGTTGGATGGGTTGGAGACTGGGATGTTGTCTCAGGGGAAGAACGCGAAGTTGTTAAAGAAGTCTGGAGTGACCAAGAGGACTGCAATGGGGGATAAGTTTAAGATAGAATTGTTAGAGACTAGGATGCTGGCAGTGGGGAGGGGAGATTTGAAGGCTCGGAATATTGCGAGGACTATGGCGACCAAAGGTTCGCGCCATTCTCTCCCTGCGATGATCAACCCCCTTCCACTGGGAAGCACGCTGTCTCCCGTGGAGCGTGGGCGGCGGAAGGAGCGTGAGTGGAGTGGGGAATGGAATTTGGGGGATATAGAGGAGGTCGTGAAGGCGTTGAGGGAGCTGAGGGCACGATAAGGCTAGAATTTTTTTTTCTGACAATTCGTTTGGTTTTAGGGGGTAGCCAGATATTGAGAGGTGTTGCGCCGATACTGTGTATTCCAATATTGTTCAATTTTGTTCACTTGTATATCGTAGTTGCTATGAATGATAATGACAGGCTATTCGACCCCACTCAATGGCATACTGCAGAGTACGCTGGGTACAGATGGAGAGTTTATCATAAAAGCATTTGACATCGTGTATACAAGAAGAGCATCACAGAAAGTCGAGGAAAGATGGTACAAGCATCAGCTTTCAATCCTGTCCATTCGCTACTCCTAGAGGGACTCGCTAAAATACCTTAATAAATTTATCCTATCCTATCCTCGAAGCCAAGTTGCGAAAAAAGAGAGACATAACTCGGATTTGTATGTACAACCGTTGTCCATCCGCGGCGCCGCAACTTCAATTAACAATAAGCCTTCACCTTAAACTTCCTATTCTTTCCTGTAGCCTGACCGGTTGTGAATTGTCCTCCCGTTGTATTCTCCGCAGTGCCTAACAGCATAGAGGAATTGGTATGATCCAGCAGCACCCGCCTCCCTATTCGATGGTTAATTATATCATCAGGTCAATTAGCATGTATAATAGGGAACATAACTCACTGGACAAGGAATACACCCTCCTCTCAACCGCATGGGCTTGTTCTCCTCATCAGCATCTCTATGCGTCTCCGAGGGGTTCATCCCCACTTCCGCTCTGGGCTGTTCTGACACCAACTCTCCACTGCCTTTGGCAGAAACTCGTTCGTGTGCACGAGGAGGATATGTTGGCATTGTAGACGGATGTGACAGAATGCAGTAGTAGGAGAACGGCAACGAGGCAGGCTTAAATCATACGGTGCTGCGGCTGTGCAATGTGCACTTACCACGTGCATTGGTTCGCTGATGTTTCAGATCCTCCAATCTATATATATCTATACATATTAAAATATTATGTGGGGGGGCAATCCCCATTATTTGCTGAGTATTTACTGTTGTTTGGGTTGCTTCAGAAAATGAGGTTTTGCTGAAGTATCGGTTTTTTGCTTTAGAGCTCGTTCAGCTGCGCGCTAATTCCGAACTTGCAGGTTCGTGTCTGTTAGGATACAAGGGTGGCACATGATTTTGTTGCTGTCGGTCTTTAAAATTGGATGTCACTGATTGGATAGATAGCATTGATAGATAGCATTCAAAACATCATGTCGAGGCCTTCGCGTCTCTCGTCCCAAGCAAGGATGAATCTGCATCGTACCATTCTTGTCACTATTGCACTGCAGCTGTCTCTTCTCTTGCCAACACTTATGCATCTGATCTTTTGTTATCACATGAAAGAGCCATATCACACCTCAATCCTTTTGGGTTATGCTTGGGTACAAGAGTTGCTGAATGGTCATCCTGAGTGCATTTGTACTGAACTTGGAGTGCACAAAGAGGTTTTCTATGCTCTGATTGAAGTGCTACAATTGATGGGCCATGGGGATACCAGATATGTGACAGCTTGCCATATTTCTCTACATGTCTGTCACTGGTTTGACCATACATCATGTTGGAGAGCGATTTCAATGAGCAAATGGGACCATCTCCAATTGAGTATTTCAAGTTACAATTGTGATCATTAGCAATCTAACATTTAGATAACAGGTACTTTCAGAAGATGACCATTATTTTTTCATCTCAACCCTTTTAAAGCCAATATATTTGACTTTTGACTCCCAATGATCCTGTTCCTTCTCATATCCATGGTAATGGCAAGCTATGGCCTTTCTTTTGAGGATGTCTTGGAGCCATTGATGGTAGCCACATACACCTCTCTCCACCCGCTGCTCTTCAAAGTCTCTATCGGAATCAGAAAGGCTTTCTTTCACAGAACTGACTTTTCATGTGCAATTTTTGCATGCTCTTCACATATATTCTCACAGGCTGGGAAGGCTCTGCAACAGATGCATGGGTCTGGGCTGATGCCTTAGCAAAGGGGTTTTCAGTGCCTGCAGGATTTCCACATTGCCCAGAACTTCTTGTTCCATTTCATGGAGTTCAGTATCATCTTCAGGAGTGGGGAGCTGCAGGTGTTCGGTATGAGCTTGCCAGATATAAGTATTTATTATTTCACTTATTCTCATAGCCTGGTAAATGCAAAGGAGTTATTCAATCTTTGTCATGCTCAGGCATGTAATGTGATTGAGCATATCTTTGGGGTTCTCAAACAATGCTTCCAGATTCTTCTTCTTCCTCCTCATTATCCCCTTGACTTCCAACCTCGCATCCCTGCTCCTCTGTGTGCTCTTCAGAACTTTATTCAAGAAATTGACCAGGATGAAGGGAAAATACCCACAGATTCATATCAGGCAGCTTACAAGCCCTTTCCCTCAGATGTCAACAGTGATCACAATGGTGGTTTTATTGCAGATGATGATGATGAAGGAAATTTGGAGGTCAAGTCATGTAGGATGAATATTGCTAATGAGATGTGGGAGAGCTACTTACGGTATACTGCAGATGCAGATGATAGTGATTCTCTCTAGTGAAGAATAGTATACTTGACAAACATCTGAGAACATATAAATGGTACATGAGCATGGCAAAAATACAACAAGACAAAAGCAAATGATGAGGTACTCAAAGCGGTAAACATACACAAGGACCAGCCATAACAACATGAAAATATGGTGGACTAGTATGACATTGAAAAATCATCATCATCATTCATGCTAGCCTTGCCCTTCCCTTTTCCTGTATGAAGACCCACATCTTCAAGTTGACACATAAGAAAGTGATGTTGCACTGCTGGCTTGTTGCTGAGGGCAATAAAGGTTCATGCAATGCGGACTACCTCATTTGAAGTGTTAGAGAAGAGGAGTGAAGCAACAAGTAAGTTGGCCTCAGATAAGAAATCCCTATCGGCAGTGACAATCCTGATTGCCTTGTCGAGGATTTCAGAATCAGACAACGATGTGGATGATAGTGTGGATGGAGGGCCCAGGAGTTGAGAGGGCATTGACAAAGCCTGAGGGGATGGTGAAGGTGCTGGCTGAGTGGTCAGTGCCTCGATGGAAGTAGTGGTAACATCCAGAGACTTCTAGACTTCTCCATGACATCAGCAAGGCAAGTGAGAGTGGAATTAAGCTGGCTGGAAATAATGACAGGGTTCAGGGTTTCCATTTTGTTCTTTGACACCCACTTGGAGCTGGGTGGTGGCATGCCCCCAGTCACTGCTGGTCTCACTAGAGGTTGTGTAAGAAAGAGCTGAATCTATAGAGATGTGTTGTTGAGAGTGAGAAACATGATCGGGATGGGCTGTTGGAGAAATAGAGGAACTCAATGGTGGACGCATCACATCGCTTCAGGAAGTACCTGCAAATGATGCAGTGTTGGGGTCATGTGGAAAAAGAGATGACATCACAGAAGCAAAGGCTGCTGGCATATTCACTGCAGGGGTATCAACAGGGGGTCCAGCTTGGTCCTCCTCTCCATTGTCCTCTGCATTGACCATATCAAGCACCTGAGTCACCAGCACAGATGATGAACTACCAGGATCAAAAGAACGGGTTCCTCAGGGTTGGGTACTGGGCATGAATGCCTGCATTCTGCAGTAATATGGCCAAGGTTTCATTGCAAATGATTTGAGGGGGGTGTGCTTATCATATTGATCAGTGTGTGTCGTGTTGTGATGCTTATCATATCTGCTTACCTCAGGAGTCTTCAACCACTCATCAAAAACCTGCCTCTCAGCTGCAGTCCATGCATTGACACCATAGTCATTGTGCCATCCACTGCCAGACTTCTTGTCCCAAGGAGAAATGGCCTTGTAGATACTGCAAAGCTTTTGTAGGAGATCAGTGAGATAAACCATCATTAATAATACATATACATACATGGCCCCACTTGTAGTGGCATTGTGAAGCATCTTTTGACTTGACCATGTTGCAGGCTTTGTTGAATTGGGTTTTCTTGAAGTTGAGGCCTCTCAGTGTGTTGAGGGAGCAGTGTGCCTCGACATAGTCAAGAAGTAGGGTGATTTATTGGTCTGTCCAGCATCCATTTCCCTTCCCAGAATTGCTAGAAGTGTCGGCAGGATTAGAAGTGTTGGGAGTGGAAGCAAAGCCTGAATGTGAAGTTGAATCATTCTCTTGTAGATTATGATCTTCCAAGTCAATGTCATCCATATTGTGGTCAAGCAAAGAGTATTGGATTGTGTGGATGCCAGAGAAGATGTAGGCTGGAGAAGTGTGAGAGACAGCATGGCAAAACTGCTGAATTAGAGTATGAGTGTCCATGGGAAGCATCATCCACTCTGTACCTGCCTATCTTGGGCAGTGTGTTCACAATTTTGGGCCTTAGGAGAGAGTTTTCTACTATAAGGGCAACCTCAGCCTCTAGCAAAGGGAAATCCAAAGTTAGAATTATACTACATACTACAGGGATTGGGAACACACCTAGCAAAGGAAATCCAAAGAGAAAACTCTAAGGATCCCTTTGCCAATGCCCAGTATATGTGAAGACAACAAAAATCAAATAATAACCTAAAAATAGAAAAGGCAGAGATAGGCAGATCAAGGCCACCAAATGACATCATACCAAGGGGTAGATGTTGGAAGGGGTGCTCTGCCTCTAAATATAAAACTGTCAACATGCACAAACATGATAGAAAGGGAAATTAGTAATAAAATCCGGAAAAATCATAGAAAATGAAGAATAGAAGGAAATGAAGTGAGGAAAAATATAGAACAAATGTAAAAAATAGGAGAAACACACAGGGCACCCCCCTATCCCCTTACAGGAACAGTATAGTTCTGTTTTCTGGAGTGCATCAAGTACAAGGGCCACATTGCTCTTGTGTTCAGCAAGGGTGTTGGACTAATGATTATGTTGTCCAGATATACATAGCATATTTTTCTGATGAGGTCTTTTAATGCTAGTGTGACCCACTGTTGATGTGTTTCAGGGGAGTTGTGCATGCCCATTGGAATTACAACCCATTCCTACAGAAAGGGCATCAATGTAGCCATATACTTGATGTGATCAGGGTTTACAAGTGTCTGGAAAAATGAATTCGTCATATCTATTTTCCCCCATATTTGACCTTTTGCACCATCCACAAGTATGTCATCAATCTGAGGTAGGGGGCAGTGGTCAGGCACTGTAAGGTGGCTCAATAGATGTTAATCATTAACCCACTGAGGAAGTATGCTGGGTTGGCCTTGGGAATTATAAAGACATGATGCATAGGGTGATGAGGAAGATTGGATTCTCCATGCTGCACAATGTTGGTCAATCAAAGTTTCCAACCCACTCAATATTTTCTTGGGCAAGCATACACCCAAGAGACAGAGATTTAGGTGCTAGGCAGTAATTCAATTTTATGGAAGACATCATGAGGCAAGTCTTTGATCTGGGGTATGTCTGAAGGGAAACAGTCCTGGAACAATTGCTTGAACCACTTGTCTGGTCCTTGCAATGTGGCTTCTCCAGCCAATTGTTGGATTCTTGATTTGATTGCTACAATCAGATCAGGGGGGGGGCTTGTAGTGAATGAACTCATGTCAAAATGCTCCAGTTGCACATCAAAGAGAGCCATTAACTCCATGTGTGCTAATGTCCTGAACTTTTGAGTGGTAGTCTGTCCATTTTTGATTTCCTGAGCTTCTATCTTACATTTTTTGCATGGAGACTTCTTTGGTTGTTGTTGAAGTGTTTTGGGGTCAGGAGGATTCAACAAATTATAGTTCTTTTGCAATTGCTGTATGGAGTGCCATGTCCATGACAATTTGATTTCTCACTAGAAAATCCAGACCCAAGATCAGGTCGGTGTGAAGTTTCAGGCAGATAACAGTGTTGATTGCATGGGATTTCCAGACACAGTTGGGAGACTGAAGGTTTATTCTACAGTAATGAGTTAACATGAGAAGGTGTTCTGAACTTCTTTCTTCTTTTGTAAGGGCACCTGAGACTGAAAGCTGCTTGAAGAGTGAAGGTGTGAGGCACAGAATATCTGCAAGTTCAGTGCAAATCAAGACTGGGGTGCACCCATGGTCAATAAGGGCATTGATGGGAGTGGGTGCACATGTGGTGGGAGCATCAATGCATCAAGTCCAGTGGAGGTGGGGGGGAAAGGTGAGAGGATTTGGTATGTACTCATCAGCTTCATTCACATCTATGAACTTGTCCCCCTTCTCTCCAAAGCTATCACTGTCCTTGAATGACGCTCCTCCTTTTAAAACAGCCACCACAATGGTGGTACCATTCTTGATCTTCTCATACATAATTTTGGCTTTGGCAGCATTTGTGGCCAGAACCTTTTTGCAGTCTTTGAGAGTGGGGTGAGGGTTGTTACAGTTCCAGCCAATGTGACCTGCATAGAAAACTCAGCACTTGAAACAGCTGAGGTGGAGACATAAAAGGTTCTTCTCATCCTCAGTCAAAGGGCTCAGTGTGGAGCTGGCCTGTGTAGAGGACATGGTTGGGATATTGACAGTCATTGAGTCATGTAGCCACCACCAACTTTTGCAGCATGCGCTACCCAGTTTGAGCTGTGTGTTGACCTCTGGAAGGTGGATGTGTTCCAACCACTTGTCGAGATATGTGAGGGCATCCAGGGTGCCCTGGGTAGGTTGCACTGGGTGCACTTCCATTGTTTGCTTTGTATAGGCCTTCAGACATGTGGGGGATGATGTTACAATTTTCCTTGTAACTCATGGGACCCAACTGACCCAACTGACCCAATGATCCCCTCCAGACAGGAGGCACTACCTGATTCATGCATAGGGCATGTCCGTGACATCAGACACACATACGACGCATGCTGACTGCATGCATTCAATCCCCTTCCCGCAGAAGGCACCCTTGATGCATGGTGACTCCATGCACCCAAACCCACTCCCACACATGCTGTGATACGACAGCCCCCTGACATGAAGCCTATTGTTTCTATTCTTATTTGATATGCATCTATCTTCCCGATTGGACAATAAGGACCTCCCTTGTAGTATAAGTACTGCAGCTCATAGTAGGGATGTCCTTAGTTTAGATCTAGGCAAACTACAGCCTTAACTTGCAAACTCGTAAACTTACTCAAAACCACTAAGGAAGCCCCTTAGTGCATGAACCTGAATGACTCTATGCAGAAGGCCTGCTAGAGTGCACTCTCCATCTTATGTCAGACGCTCCGAGTAAGACCAGTGCCAAACAACTCGTGGAGGAAGCACCTCGTCAAACAACATTGACTAGATTGAGTGGTTGAGGCTTCACCCTTAACAGATGAGGTGGAGGCAGACATGGTCATCTGGGATGTGGTATGGGGATTTGGCAACCTTAAGTTCAGTGTTGTTACAGACTTTTTTGACCCAAGTCAGGAAGTTTGAAGCACCTTGGATCAAGATTTGATCTTGAATGAGGTCATCCTCCCAGGTTCAGGGTAGGAACTTTTTCTTGAAGGTTACCATGAACTCCATGAAAGACAAGCCCAGGAGGTCATCCTCTTCAGCCATAACCCAAGACTGGACAGCTGCCAATTTGAAGTTATAAACAATTTTTTGAGGTCTTTACACTGCCCCATATGTTCCACGCAGATCTGTGTGGAATTGTGCAGACTCCGCACAGACTCCGTGCAGATTTGCAATCCATACAATAAACCATTTTAGCTGTGCAACATGGTGTGACAGTCTGCGCAGATCCATGCAGACTAACATGGAATCTGTGTATTTTACTTGGATTCCATGGATTTCGTCCATCTGTGTCGATGATCAACCAGGTTGGATGAGCAAGGACAGTCCACATGCATCCAAACAGACCATTTGAGCTTAGCAAAATAATGTCACCAATGGTATTTGAACCAGTAGCCTCATGACTAAGAGAGTACAGACATGCATTACCATTACACTATGCAGCCATTACTGTTTGGGGCCATTGATGCAACTACATACCACTGTTTGGCTTTGTATGACAAAGCACACAGCTGTGTCATCAATGTTGCCAGTTCATCACTCACCACCACCTTCAATGCCACTACCTCCCTCCCTCCCCTCCACTCTACCACCACCACCACCACTGCATGCACGCATGCCACCACCATTCCCATGCCCACTCCCACCATCACCACCACCTTGAAATGAGCTGACTGGATGGAATGTGGGCCCAAATGATGGCAACTATCATTTGGGCCATAGATAATTTTTTTTCTTTTTTCTTTTTGTTTTTATCAATGAACTAATTGTATTTTATTGCTTTTTAGGTTGTATACTACTGGGGACAACCTGACACAAGGAAAAATGTGCAACCCACGCCCACACCCACCCAATCCCCCTCCTCCCTGTTCAAAGGGGATGTGAGGCTGTCGACATGGGCTAGGAGGGTGCCAAGGGATGCCAGGAGACCCCAAAAGGGGGATACCTGCCTAGTAAGCACCCACCAACCCCCATACATGCGCCATGTTGCACTGACACACCCAAACCCCTCCCCCCCCCCCCCCCAAAAAAAAAGACAGAAATCCAAACAGGGGACAACGGGGACAAATGACAACAAGCCACCCACCCCCAGCCTCATGAGCAACTGCTCGTGGGGTGGATTGCAGGTGGAACAACAGCAATGACAAGTCACCCACCCCCAGCCTCATGAGCAACTGCTCATGGGGTGGAACATGGGTGGAACAATGCCCAGGTGCAGGGACAGGAGATGACAGTGCACCACCTGCCCCCAGCCTCATGAGCAACTGCTTGTGGAGTGGATCGCGGGTGGAACAACAACAATGACAAGCCACCCACCCCTAGCCTCATGAGCAACTGCTCGTGGGGTGGAATGTGGGTGGAACAATGCTCAGGCACAGGGACAGGAGACAGCAATGCACCACCTGCCCCCAGCCTCACGAGCAACTGCTTATGGGGTGGATTGTGGGTGGAACAACGATGAGGAAGGGGTGTGTGTACAGACCAATGGGTAACAGTGAGGGGGGACAAGAGGGGGCCACAAGAGAGGGCCAACAATAAATGCACCTGCCCCTGCCATCTTGCATGCTAGTGAGACAGTGGGTTATTTATTTTATTCTATAGTCTACCGCCCCCCTCTTTGGCAAGGCAACTTTTTTTGTATTTAATACTACTAATAAAATGTCCCCAATTGTGGGGGCATCCTTGTTTTTTTCTGCCATCAACCCACACCTCAATTCTTCATTTAGGTCACCACATGGTCAGAGTCCATGTGGACTTATGTGGACTTATGTGGACTTATGTGGACTCTGTGCAGACTTATGTGGACTCTGTATGGACTGGGGTGGAGTCCATGCCAAAGGGGGTGTAATTTTTTATTTTGGTCACCAGAGGGTTGGACTCCGCACAGTCCACACAGATCTGCACAAAAACATATGGGGCAGTGTAAATTACTGAATTTTTCTGACACAGTCATCCTCCTTGATGTCCATCATGGAGAAATACCTGTGGCAAGCATTTTTGAATTGTTACTATGTTACTATATTGATATCTACCTATGCTACATAAGTAGCTAAGGACATACTAAAAAGTAAGCCTCGATAGACCTAGATATAAAGAGCCTGGAAAAAAAAAAGTTCACCAATACTGTATGTACTCAACTGTGCAAAAGTACTCAACTGTGCAAAAAGACCATTCCTATCCAAAATCAACAATCATGTGATCTGACTATGGGTTGTGGGCCTGACAGGCAATGTGCACAATGGCGAAGGAGTGTGAGGCCTTTTGAGGGAAAAATATGTGTTGTTACCAATGACAGGATGTGTGGACAGATGTAGAATAGAAGATGAGGCAATAGTCATACTGAATGGGCTGGGTGCATGAGCAACAGTTTGGATGTCATGTGAAAACCCTGCAAGGCTCTTTGACATCTGCAGCAATACTGATGAAGTTGCAGCAAGCGACAGTGTGAGAGCAGAGTGTGTGGATTGGAGGGTGTGGATGGTGCAGACTCAGAGGTCTTTTTCGTGTAGCCAAAAGTGCATGCACACAGCTGAATCTGCTCGGTTTGGGAGGCATTGAGGCAGGTGATATGGGGCATCATCACCAAAGAACAAGGACAGATCCTACCTGCTAAGAGGCCAGAGCGGTCACAGTGGAATGTGCAGCTTGAATGGCAGGGGGCTTGCAAATGGGATAGGTGAGGTTGGTGTGGGTGTTAGTGTCATGGTGTGTGTGTGTCCAAAACCTTGTCTAAAGCAATATCAGGAATTGAGCCTGTTGATGGTGACGAAAGTCCTGTCCTCATAGTGGCCAGAACTAGCAACCAACAAGCAACCAGGGCCCAAAACTGCATGAGCAGTGGGCGATGATGGTTGTTGTTGTTGTTGTTGTTGAATTATAGGTAACATCAAAAGAACAGCAGAAAGAATTGGTGGGGCAGACAGGGAAGCTTGTTGTACTTTGGCAGGCACATACAAAGGGTCAACAATTGGAGACATGGGTATTGCATTTGGGAAGGAGTCTGATTCTGAGTCTGAGGATGCAGAGCATTTCTAGGTCTGATACAGGGGAGTGGTCTGGGCTGGGGGTGGTGTGTTTGGTGGAGAGCTCAAGGGTGATGATTTGGGCATTGCTACAGAGTGGGCTATTTGGTGAGTGCAGTACTGGGTAGTGAGTGGTACAGCTGACAAAGGTTGTCAAGACAGGGTGGTGGTTGTTTCTGTGAGCAATGCTTTGGGTGAAAGGGACAAAAAATTTGGGCAACTTGTTGGTCTTTTGGGGTCTTTTATGGCAGTGTCTTACAATGCCTTGAGGAGCAATAAGGCTCCATTGGGGGAAATAAGGGCTTTGACGTGGAATGACATTGGTGCTTCCACATTGTGGAGTGACCTCAGTGCTTCAGTGTTGTGGTGTCTCTTTCTGAGGGGTTAAATTCCTTCCCAGGTGGGGAATTACCACAGTGTTATCAGTCGTTGCTGATGGGTTTGATTTCATTTCCTGGTGGCCAGGGCATGGTTTATGTTGATCCATGTGTTGTCCAAACTAATGTTTAAAAAAAAGTGGAACAAAAGTACTCCTGTACTTTTGACCCTCACAGGGCAAACCAAGTAAACAGAAAGTTTGTATGAATTTAAGATGAAGATCCAATCCAAATACATCGTACAACAATCAACATGTTGCACATGATCACATGTCTGATACTAATAGGATAAGACAATAATAGAATGCACAAAGAAGTAGAAGAAATACTGGTAAGAGATAGAATCTCTTACAGGGATTTGTGGGTGATATACACAGAATACAGCCTTAGTGTTAGTACCATATTTTAGATAGACATCAAAATATATAGTATACAACACCTATTGCCTGGGGATGAAGTTTTGGCCACATGGGGGGCCATGGGCAGAGGTGTGCCTTGTTTGGCCAAAACTGGTCATTTGTACACTTCTGCTAGAACAGCACTCAGTGATATTTCTTAAATTTAGTACCCATACAAGTAGTAGAGACTAATTTACATATGTAAGCACCAAAAACCAGCTGTACTAGCCCACCATTTGAATGCAATAGCTCTGAGGAGGTGATGCATGACATGTGTGACTCTTGGTGACATATGTCACACATCTTGTCCTCAGGAGACATATTTTGGCTCTGGAGGTTTTAATTCCAACTGTATATATTCAGACTAATTTCTATATGCTCTTATGCTATTCCAAAGTGGATCAGCACAAGTTTTGCCCATCTCTATTATCTTCAAGTTGACTGAGAGTCAAAACATTGATTTCACAATCAGGTTCAGATCCACATCAATTGATCACCCCAAATTGGCCACATACAAAATACAAGTTTTATGGTATGTCCACAATGCATATATACTAGGTCAACCTCAATGAAGTGCAAAAGGCAGTCCTGAAGTAGCAGGAGGCAAGAAAAGGGCAAGTGTACAACTGACCAGTGTATTACTGTAAAATATGATATTTCATGAAGTACATGTCACTAAATCATTATTTCCAACTTCCAGGAGGTTGTAGGATGGATTTATACTACTAATTGACTTGTTATATAGATTTTTTAGAGCATGAGCTCAGAGCAACTAACTGAGCTGTTCAACAATAAATTATGGGTCACCATGAAGGTAAACCAACCATTAAGTGACATTGGAGGTGTTTAGAAGTTGTAGGGATGGTGTAGGAATTAAGAAAACCATAAAATAGAGAGATTACAACAACTTCACATTTTTGCCTGGCATTTTCTCTCAGGCTCTTACACTAAAGATACTGCATTAAAACATAATAGGCATGCAAAAGGTTAGTTTTGATATCATAGAAGCTATATATATGGGGGGGAAAAACTATAAGATTTGCTTGGGAACCTCATGAAAACCACCAGCTTTACTCAAAACAATAATTTGGATATGTTTGTTTACTTATGTTTGACTGTGGCTTTACCCAAGATGACCCTAAAGATAATGTCCAGCTGAACATGATCAATACTACTATGTGCACCATTGTCTCAAATCCACAGCCATCTTCATCATTGCACATTACTTAAGCCTTCCATCATATTCTCTGACACCTTTGTTCGAACTGCCCACATTCATATCAACCATGCCCAATGTTATGCCTGGCTTTGCATTCATTACTAGCCTCTTCAGTTGCTATAATTGATGTGTTGTAGACCCTGTTGATAAACCCAGAACATATATGTTTGATGCTGAAATTCCTATCAACAATGATGTAAGTGGCCAATTGCAATGTGTCCAAGGGACTCATGCACTACTTCATTTCACAGAATAAACCGAAACCAGAAGATGATTACAAATTTTTCATTTCTGGAAAGGTTATCTGCATTTACTCTGTGGAAGAAAATTCTGAGTATGATATTGAAATCAAAGCATTGACAGTGTGACCATACATTTACTACTCTCATGTTTGTCTTATAAAACTACCAGTTGTTTTCAATGCATGATGTTGATGAACCTCTGAGAGCAATCATAACCATCTCCAGCCAGGTAGTTAGCTCCAACTTCATTATTTATGGAGTTGTTCATTTATATTTGGTTATCACAGAGCATGGAAAAAATTAATGAACATCAGTTCCACTTTGATATCAGCCAATATTTCTCCAGACAACCAGGAATGACTGCCTGCTTTGACTGTCACTTTTCTGAAGGGAATCTTTGGTTTCAGAAGGTAGGAGTTCCTAAACCAAGAAGTCAAACTGTCATCATGCATTTTTTCATGGCCAATGCTTACCTGATTTCTAGTGTTTGAAGGTCCAGTTTGGTCCAGTTTTTTTTTTCGATTTTAGAATGAAATCACAACTGCAACCAGTTCAAAAACTACATAAAACTGAACTGGACTGCACAAAACTGGTTCATAACAGTTCAAACCAGTGCATCAACAGGCTTAGGTCAGTCCAAGCTGACCAGTGACATGGCACTGTTGCTGCTACAAGTTTTGTTCCCTGGTGCTGAGTTGGCAAGTGAGTCGGTCATGGTGGTTGAGTAGGAAGCGGCAGTGGAGGGCATTGTTGGTTGTTGTGTTATGACACCACAAAAAAGTGGCACCACTTGCTGCATGAGAATGAGCAAACACATGCAAATGGTCCATGCTCACCTTCAGATATTTAAACGACTCACATTCCAGCCATTTCAACTCAGGTGTGCCCCATATATTGTAGTTTATGTATTGTAATTGTAAATATTTATTCTATCTTGAGTTGGCAACTGTAAGTTTGGTTTGAGACTAGTCTCGATTGGTGTTACTGGTCCTCGAGGGATCAGTGAACCGCAGACTGAACTGGTGCTGTAACCACCAGGACCATAACCACAGGTCTGGTTACATCAGTTACAGTTTGGTTCAGTCTCAGTTATTTTCTGGTCTGCATGACCAGACCTTCAAGCACTAAGTAGAAGTGCTGGTGGTGGAAATTTGTGGCAGTAGTCATATACCAGAATTCAGGAATAATGAGGGGAAAGATGCTTGTGAAGATTCCTGATCTTTGAGTTTGCCATGGCTTGGTTCACCAAGATTGGTTGGTGGTTGTTGTATCCATGTTGGAAGAGTAATATCATGAATACAATTCCTTATTGCCTGTAGCTCAATTTCTGTGAAGCTAAAAGGCAAAGGGTCAACAGGAATATAGTTATCATCATTGAAGTCATATGCATAGGGATTTGTGTGGCTCTCTGTGGCTTTAGGTGTTAATGAGGACGAGGATGACTCAGATAATTCAGAAAAAGATGGTGAGGGAGACATAGGTGGTGGTGTATGTTGCATTGCCATTGCAGCCTCAAGATTATGTTCAGCTGCTTCTTGAAGAAGGTCATCCAACTCTTCAGCAGAATCTGATACATCTGCTTCACTCCAATGCTCATCCTGTTCCACCTCTTTAGTTTTTTGGATTTCATCCTTATCCCATCCAATTCCCCAGAGTGCATGAAGATGGTGCTGTAGAATACCCTCAAGCCAGTTATGCATACAACATGTTTGACTGGGTCCCAATATGGAGTGGGGTCCACCACACACATGTTGTCTTTGGCAGAACATTTCGACCAGCTTTGGTTGTCTGGTGTAACCATGCCTCTGCCTGTGCTTGCACTTGTCCACCATTATGGAGTTCCCAAGATTGAATATTGAGATCCTCGAGCTGATCACTAGTACACAGGTGCAATTTTTGCTTTCACAGAGATGCCATCAAGATGTCTAGATGTTGGCAAATTTTGGCCTGGTGCAGCACCATACTTGGCAACAGACATTCAAGAAGATGGGAGATGGTTGTGGGGTCAAGATGATGGGGAGGTGTGAGACCAGCAATAAAAGTATTCTCAAATTGTGCCAAAGATGAAAAGGTAAGTTCAAGCAATAAAGCAGGATTGCTCCACAAGACACTTTTTTGCCTATATATAAAATAAGCTGTGCCATAGTCTGTGCAGAATTTGTTAATAACTTACCAGAAATCTTGTTGGTATAAGGATTGAACCAATTGATATAGATTCCAAATAGTAAATGATAAGGAGACTGTAGAAAACCTTGCAAGTCATCCCAAGCAGGGCTATCCTGGATATCATTCATATTGGCATGAAAGGCAGCTGGTGGATGGCTTCTGTGGTGGTTGAAAGTCTCATGAAGGCTGTCTTCAATGACCTTGGAAGATAATAAGAACTGAAGCCAAGAATCAAAGGATTGTGTAGTGTATAGATGACATGGGACCCATTTAGGACCATTTGGAGTATTCTGAGTTGTCCAGAGGTTTGTGTTACAGGATTGTGATCTTGGGGATGCCTTCCACTGACATTTCCAAGGAATAGGATGAGAAAAGAGGGAAAATCACTTGGGGCAGCATGCTGTCCAGATGATTTCTGGCTCTGAGCAGTGGAGCCAATATGCCATCCAGGCATCATGAGGGAGTTGGATGTTTGGAAGCTTGACATTGAGTCCAGATGATGAAAGAGCAACCCCAACAATAGAGAGAGTCACAGAAATAATAAGTTGAAATCCTTGTAGAATTTTGTTGGTGATAGAATGACTCACACCAGCTCTATTGTGGAGCCAGATGACAAGGAGACAGATCATCTTTGTGATAAGTACTGTAGAAAAGTTGATATTTGCATAATTAGTATATTAGTCTGGATCTAACAATAACAATCTAGCACTTAGCACTTACCTGTGGGAGAATTACAAGCTCTAGAATGTTTTGGTGATGGGCTTGGGGATGATGATTGCTGCTTTCCCTTTGCCAGTTGTTGTAAGGGGACTAGGGGGGACTAGTCAGGGTGCCCTTTTTATATTTAGAGGTGGAGCACCCCTTCCAACATCTATCCCTTGGCATGATGTCATTCAGTGGCCTTGATCTGCCTATCTCTGCCTTTTCTATTTTTAGATTATTATTTGATTTTTGCAGTCTTCACATATACTGGGCATTGGCAAAGGGATCCTTAGAGTTTTCTCTTTGGATTTCTCTTTGCTAGGTGTGCCCCCAATCCCTGTAATATGTAGTATAATTTTAACTTTGGATTTCCCTTTGCTAGGCTGAGGTTGCCCTTATAGTAGGAAAACTCTCTTAAGGCCCGAAATCATGAACACACTGCCCAAGATAGGCAGGTACAGAGTGGATGATGCTTCCCAAAGCTCCACAGACTCCCTACACACTGTTCCTGACAGTCCTGCCTTTAGTGCACCGCCATTTTCACCAAACATGCCCCCTAGTGACATGGACACATCAGAGTAATGTTACCAGAATATGTGTGTAAATTGATTCACTTAAATCTATGATCAAAAACTTCATCAGGACCCTCCAGACAAACTCTATGACCAATATTCCCCCCATTGCAGCTCCAAGCATGCCCAACAATGATGCGCTGCCAAATGTGCCCACTAAGGAGCGCCCAGATCAAACTGTCTCCCCCCGCCAAATTTAATGGTGCGCATGTGCAGGGGCATGCATTCCTTAATTCCTGTGAGTTGTACATCAGTCTCCAGTCACATCAATTCATTGATGAGGCTGCAAAATTTTATTGGGCCTTCACATACATGAAATCTGAACATGCCTATCTCTACATGGACTGTATTCTGCACCAAACTAAAGAGCTCAGTTCTCTACCTTTCTCTACTTGGGGTGGCTTTTGAGCAGAGTTTGTATGCCACTTTTGTCCCCTCAATGAGTGCCACCAAGCAGTGGGCTCGAGTCATCCTCTTACCATCAGGCACATTGATCTGTGGATGATTATATTGATGAGTTTAAGGATTTGGTGGACATGGCAGGATATGAGAGTGGGTTACCAGTGGTGGTGAAGTTCAGATGGGGCCTCAATTAAGCAATTCAGGACCAGATTGCACAGATATTGGAAGGGCACCCAGCAGACGATGATATCTATGCTTGGTATGAAGCTGCTTCACTCTGTGATGAGAATCGACTCACAAATGCGGTGTTTAATGCTGCATTCTGTGCTCCAACTACCACTCATGTGCCCTACACCTTCAATTGAACCCTACCCCACCATAACCCTATCCATGGACTTATTTGCCTACAATAGCCAAACCAATGGAGAAGACTTCTGGTCTTCCTCTGGACCCATGCATCGCTCCAAACATCAACCACACAGCCGGATTATTATTGCTTCCCATTTGGTGCATTGAGCTTTTGCATGGAACTTTAGTCGAGTTACTGACCAGCTAGCATTGAAAGTTTTATTCAAAGAAATGAACAATAACTTTCATTCATCCAAGAAGAAGATGAGAGACAAACATCCTTGGGCCTTGCCAACTGCCATAGAATCCCTTGAGCACACCCTCTTCAGCCACTCCATTCTCACAATCACCATTGATGAAGCACACCACATCCGGAACCCCAGCAAAAAGCATCTTAGCGCCTTGAAACTCCTCAAGGGGGCAATGGTCCAGCTCATTGTGACTGCCACTCCTCTCCACACATCTTCAAAGGTAAGTCAATGATGTCACTACTCTGCATTATAATGCTCGACATCGTTTTTTCTAGGATATTGCAGCCATGGGGCATCTTGTCGGTAAATCCCACTTCTTCACAGAAGCCACATGGTTACAGGAGAAGGATGATGCTGCTGCAGTTTGGAGAGCAAAGAAGCTTGATGATGATGGAGAGACTCAGCTTGCTGAGTGAGTCCAGGCTGTGAAGTGTCTGCAGGGCCATCTCATGGGTCATTTCCTCTGGAGGATGATGGAAAGCTTCGATTACAAGGACAACGCACTGCTTCCACTACCCCTGTATAAAGAGATTAAAGACTAACATGGATACATCTGGATACATCTGGATATGCAACCATGGATACAGATACAGTATGGATACAGATACAACTGTATCTGGATAAACTGTGAATATCTATACTTAACAAAATGGAATTGCTTACAGGTGACTGATTTGGATTCCAATGTTCTTAGATTCACATATTCATAGATCTACTTTACTAGTTCTGCAAAAGCTTTCAGAGTAATACATATTGACAACATTTGAGACATAATCAAAAACATTTCAAATTCTGGGTCCAATTCAGTACTTATATTCTCCTCCTCACACTCCTCTCCCATTTCAGACTTGACTATCCCTACCATCTTGTCAAACCCAGGATACAGTGGTGATTGAGCCCAAGATCCCACAGCCATTTGTGCTCTAAAGGCCTGTGAGTTCATGTTATGCTGTAGGTGACTGATCTGAAGACATCCACTTGAAAATGCCCATTCAGCATCAACTGAGGATGCTAAAACACATGTGAGGGCCTGAGTACATCACACAATAATGTACACTTACCTGGTACAGAGCAAAAGTCTGAGCCCTTTTTTGCCAGGCATGGATGACATTGACTTGCTAGGTGCCAATATTTCATGTAACCACCAACCTCTGCATTTTAAGAGATCTTGGGCATCGTAATGCTGACAAAAAGAGAGATGGACATTATTAAGACTCAAGCCACAAGTGCCAAAGCAGCGTAAGTATAACACCATCCACTTTCTCCCTTCATTTCTAACATAGTACACAGTCTCAAATCGGCCACTAACATGTTGAAGATTCAGATGAAAGTAAGTTGCTGCAAGTGCCATATGGTCCAGTCTGACAAGTGCCATGTAGAAGTTTTATCTGGAGTATTGCACAGCCATTGGGTATGCCAAGGAAGACTCTACTGCAATGTGGCCATCTTTCAAGATGCTTGAGGAATGGGTGCTGGTCAAGAGTACAAAAATGGACATCTGTGCAAAAGTTTGTGCCCATTACCTAACCTATGACAAGGTGGACAATGTGTCCTTTGTGGATGGGCAGCCTGTTTTCCTAGAGATTGCAGTTACTCCAGAACAACCACTACAAAAGATGCACCAAATCATCATCTTTCAGAAGTTTTCCTTGATGGCACAGCTACTACAAAATGTGCATATCTCCAAGTCATCCTTCATTTCTTTTGTGTCTGACACTATCTATTGAGGTTCTTTGCCTATATGGGGTTGGGAGCCTTGCCATCAATGGCAAGATCTCCTTTGAAAAGCGCAACAAGATAATTAGGGAGTTCCACAACCCTAAGAACCCCATCAGAGTCCTCATCTTCTCCAGCATCGGATCTGCTGGGCCTTTCGGTGGCCGATACCGTCATATTCTTCGTGAGCATCACCATTCCCCATTTGCCTGACATTCCATTGATATTGATTGTAAACCCACAGGACCAACCATGGTCTGCTCAAGATGAGAGACAAATGTGTGGCCCCAGAGGAATATCATCAAAGTAATTTATCTCCTTGCAAATGACTCAGCTGATCTCCTGATGAATGGTGTGGTGCAAGACAAACACAATCAGTTTGATGCCTTTGTCCATAAGGAACTTCGAGATGGTTTGTCCTCTTGTTTGTTGTTACAGCCTTACAGATTCAAACTGAATTTGTAGAGTTGGAACAACTGTTAAAGGGCTGCATTCCCGACCTTCATGACGACATGAAGCCTGATTTTTCTTCCACAAATCAGAAAAGGAACAACAAGCTGATCGTCATCAATGATGAAATACCCCATGTCAGCGAGCCAGATACCTCCATACTCCCATTGGACCCCAATACCTCTCTACTCTCATTGGATCCCGATACCTCTGTTTTCCCATCAGAACCAGATGTAGGTACTTTGGATGGAGAGGGGCTTAGTGATGCCCCAAGCTCAAATATATTGGATGGCCTTCCATGTGAAGGTAAACCTTACGTGCTATATAGGGAGGGTAAATTCTGATTTATTCCTTATGCAGAGGAGATAGAATTGGACAAGACAGAGAAGCCAATGCAAAGAAGACCCATAGCTGGCTGCTGGAGGTCACCCCCAATTGCCAGTGATGTGCCAAGCTCAAACATGTCAGATGGCCTTCCACTTCAAGGTAAACCATATGTGCTATATAGGGAGGGTAAATTCCAATTTATTCCTTATGCAGAGGACATGGAATTGGACAAGACGGAGAAGCCAGCAAAAAAAAGACCCCTAACCAAATGCTGGAGGTCACCCAAGATCATCATGGAAGAAGAAGGTACTGCCCTTGTTACAGATAACTTTGCCCCAATTCCCCTGGTCCTTCATGGAAGCTCCCCCTTAAACTCTGACCAAGAGAGCCCTCCACAAAAATGTTCATGACAAGGAATGATTGGGGCTGAAGGCAGGGCTCAAATAATGGCTGGGCACATCCAGTTGGAGCAGCAGCACACTACTTGTAAGTCTTCCACAGTATAATTTCAAGGAATGAAACATGCTTATGTTTTATACAGCCTCTTTTACTGGCACGGAAAAGGAAATGAGTAGGGAGAACAATGCCACATCAAACTCAGCTGGTGAGTCTTTCAATTGAGGTCAAAATAAACACGTAGAAGAATAAAACCACAGGCCATTACAGCCCTCTCACATGCCTCATCAAGTCGCATTGCAGAGAAAAACAGGGGTGGGACCTCTGGGACCTCATCAAACAGTTTACCAAGACAATTCCTCATCCCACCAGCAGAACCAAAAAAGACCAATCCTTTTGCTAAAAAACCCTCTACTACAGAAACCAATCTCCCCCAGATACCCTCCATGGCCAACCCCAATCCCTTTGCCTGCCCACCCATGCAACATGAGATTCCCAGTTGTCAACCCAGACAATTGGATAATGTTTCTGTGCTGCCAATGTCTGCTCTGAAGGGTAAACATGGAAAGAAGTCTAAGCCCTAAGCTTATGGGCTCTAAATTTTCAATCTTAGATATTTTGTACAGAAAGTCATTCTGGGCTCACAGTTAAATTTTTGCTGTACATTTCGGGGGCAGTATTTGTTGTACATGTTCTGGGATCCCAATTAAATTGTTTTTCTTGTGCTGTGTTCATCAATTTGTCGTAGACATTCTGAGTTCACAACTAAATTCTTGCCGTATATTTTTCATGTGCCGTGTTGTCAATTTGTCATAGATGTTCTGAGCTCACTGGTAAATTTTTTTCGCATGCTGTATTTGTTGTAGTCATTCTGTGATCACAATCAAATTCTTGCCATATATTTTTCTTGTGCTGTTTTTGTTGTAGATGTTCTGGATGCACAAGTATTTCTGTTATGCAGTTCATCTGTTCTGCAAATGTTGTGCAGTGATCTGAAGCAATACCCGCATTGTCTACAATGTCAATGGAGTGTGTTCCACTCCTCTGACTCCAGCACAACTCCTGGGGAGTGCTGCAACAAGTGTCATTTCACATTTTTCTGCTCTGTGTACTTCTGAGAAATTCTGAACATTCTGTTGTGCTGCAATCATTGTGCAGTGATCTACAGCATTACACGCATCATCTACAATGTCAATGGAGTGTGTTCCCATCCTCTGACTGCAGCACAAAGTCCTAGGGAGTGCTGCAACAATTGTCATTTTGCATTTTTCTGTTTGGTGTACTTCTGAGAAATTCTGCAAATTCATTTGTGCTGTAAAAGTTGTGCAGTGATCTGCAGCATTACCTGCATCATCTACAGTGTCAATGGAGTGTATACACATGCTCTGACAACAGTATGAGTCCTCAGGACAATTGCTACAATTCTCATGCTGCATTTCTGTGTACAGTACTCCCCAGACAATGCCTGTAATACAGCAGTACTGGAGATGTTGTGCAGTGATCCAATACATTACATGCATCATCTACAATGTCAAGTGAATGCTTTCTCACACTCTACAATTCTCTCTCCCAATCCCCATCCCCTACTCTCCCCCACCACCCTACCAAATGATGCAGATCGCATCGTTTGGGCCCTAGGTAAGTTTTTTTTTTGTTTGCTTTTTGTTTTGATAAACTAACTAACCAGTTTCTTTAGTTTTCTAGGTTATAATCTACTGGTAACGATGCCACCACCCACAAACGAGCTGACTGGATGGAAAGCGGACCCAAACGATGCAGATCGCATTGTTTGGGCCCTACGTAAGTTTTTTTCATTTGCTTTTTGTTTTTATAAACTCACTAACTCGTTTCTTTTGTTTTGTATGTTCTACTCTACTGGTAACAACGGCCGGATGTGAGACAACCCAACACACCCACCCCATGCCTGCGAGTCCCTGCTCATAGGGTGGATCATGAGTGTCACCAGGACCCCCAGAATGTGAAGCAATGGGGCCAACAACACACCACCCGCCTCCAGCCCCTTGAGCAACTGCTCAGGGGGTGGATCATGGGTGGAATGGAGGTGACAATGGTGAGTGATGACAGGGCAATGCCAATGCCAATGCGGAATGATGGGGATCAACCCAGAGCCGACGACACCCATGCCAGCCCCCTCCTCCCCATCCAAATGGGATGTGAGGGTGTCAATAAAGGGTAGGAGATGGCAGAGGGGTACCAGGAGACCTGTGGAGGAGGATACCCACCTACCCCCTCCCTCGCATGCCACATCACTGACCCCTCCCCCCAACTCCTCCGAACTAGGAGACCTGCAAAACCGACAACACACCCACCCCACGCCAATGAGCACCTGCTCATCGGGTGGATGGTGGGTAGACCAGGGCTATCACAACCACAGCACCCATCCCCATGCCTATGAGCCTCTGCTCATAGGGTGGATGATGGGTGTGGCTTGCTACGGCAACAGACATGTGCAAGGAGGGGTGGGCAATGACACCCACCCCAGACCACATCCCCCAACCCCCCCTCCCCCCCATTTTGTGTGGGGAGGGGTCTTTATTATTTTTAATTTATCTCTGCCCCCCCTCGCACCGAATGCGAGGGGTATATATATACATACACCTACATTTTAAAAGTCAGTCCACTATCAAGTTTGAAACCTGGTGGGTATTTCCAACTCATGGATTTGGAATAAAAAAGGAAATCATTCACCTAACCTTCCCAATTCCCTAGTCTTAGTAATTAGTTGAATGATCCCATCATGTCAAGCCAACCTAATTAGTGTAAATCTACTTGATTCTCTTACATACCTGCTGATTGATATACTTAAATATTGTTCACTTCAACCGTTTAAGATAGCCTGCCTAGCCTGCCCAATGTATGCTGCCCATAGATATTATATAAGCACTAGATAACAAACTGATAAGAAAGATCAAGAACAGTCATTGTAAAAGCAGGTCCCAAGGGTAAGGAGCATTTTTGTAGGCTTCTGCACCACCTCAAGATCACGCATCTAGTTCTGCTACCCACACGGTCTCAGTGAGCTCCAATCGACCTCCTTTTTTGCATGGTCCATGACTTGGTGCTAGGGGCTAGTAGATGCCAGGTTATAAGACAGTTGAAGTTCAATTAGGAGATCCTGTGTTGCTTCCTTTCAACCCCCATCTTACTCATAAGCAACACAGGTAGGTCCACTGCACTTCATATTGTTTTCAGCTTCTTACCCTCTTGGTTTTGTTATTTAAGGCCTCACCTCTCATAATAACATTTCCTCACTTTGTAAGAGCTCTCACAATCTCCTACAGATTGGACTCAACTAGACTTTCGCTCAACAGGATTCTTCTGGCATCATTTAATAGCTTTGCTACCTCATCCAGCTGAATTCTACGAGTGAGTGGGTGTTCCATCCATTTCTATCCGAGTCTATTCCTTATCTGACACAATACATGTAAGGTTCATCAAAGTGTTCAATTGACGTTCGATTTTCATGGCCCTCCCCTTTGTATGATATTGTATTACTCTTGTATTGGTGTCTCTTAGATTGTTTAGCACATCCGCTCACTTGCCTATGTCATTTTGGGGTCCATCCAGGCAGGCCTCAGTTTCCCGCTACTACTCCACTCTGAGCATGCAGCAGAGGCACACATCAACATGCATCAATGTGATGTGCAACTTGGCAACTTCTGACGTTGCCATCAATGTTGCCATGCCATGTTGTGCTCATCATCCCCAATGACGAGCTTGCTATTCTAGTCATTCTGCACTGTTTCTCTTCGGTTTCTTTTGTAGATAAGACTTATATATATATATATAGAGTGTTAATGTACAGTTAACTTTGCTTTTACATGCCACTTACAGCCTATAACAAACATTTTTTGTTGAGGGGGGTCTCCTCTCTTCATTTTGGAGGTCTACTGCATGCACATTGGTAGATGATGGTACTTATAGCTATATACATGAGTTGGAATGGTGCTACTTGAGGTAGGAAGGGGGGCACATCAGGAAAATCTGATGCTGACTTATTATGCTTAACACTCCTTAAAGTCAAAATTAAGCAGAATTAAGCAGAATTAAGCAAATGGCTGTTAAGGAGATCTTGCTTAGAATAAGTAGGGCTGTTTCCTGAATTAAGCAAAATTCATCCTTATTCACTTAATTTCTCCTTATATTGCTGCTTAAACTTCTTCTCTGCAAGTACCTGCTCTTAGGGGGCTGCCTAGCTATGTCAATAAGGAAATTATTGAGACATTTAAGGAGACATTTAAGTAGGCAGAAGGTTAAGCAAAAAAGTAAGAATCATAAAAAAGATACATTTGGCTATTGAAATAGAGTATAGTGCATACATCATAACTGCTAACCAACCCTCCTCATGCAAGATGCGAGGGGTGGGCATACAACATAAATAAAATGATGCAGCCCCTGTCATTGGCTTGGGGTGCTGTTGTGGTAACATCCCTGTTGCCATCTGCCCTACCTCCCTGTCATCCCTATTGTTGTTGTCCATAGCAGCCATGGTCCAGTGTGTGAGGAGTTGCTCACCACAGCAGGGATGGGTGCTTGGCCATCCATGGGCCATGGGGTTGGTTGGCTGTAGCAAACTCCAGGGGTAACCCTTGGGTATATTTTCACATACCCATACCTGTACCCATGAACACCATACCTGCACAGGTAAGGGTATGGTGTCACCACGGTATTACCATGGTGTTACAGGTATTACTACAGTATTACTACAGGTATTACTACATGTTATATCATATACCCAAACCCCCCACAAAGCTGAGGGTTTGGGGGATGGGACACTCATATACTATTACTCTACTACTCTTCAGGACTTCAAAACAACTGCAAAGTAGATTAGAACCTAACAAATGACAGATTACTTACCCAAATATGAACCCTCTCACCATTCCAACAAAGATGTTGGCATCAAAAGAGAACAAGCAGCTGCAACCCTCTCGTCTCTTCTGAACATTGAAACGACTGTATATTAGAGCCCAAGGTCACCAAAACACAATGCAGAACTCACCTATATATGAGACCTTCTCCTGTTACCCCCCTTCTAACAAAGATGTTGGCATCGAAAAAGAATGAGCAAACACAACCCTCTCATCTCTTCGGAACGTTTAAACGACTGTATATTAGATTAAAATTAAGCCTAAGATCATAACAAACGATGGAGAACTAACCAAGATATGAGACCCTCTTCTGCTACCCCCCTTCTAACAAAGATGTTGGCATTGAAAAAGAATGAGCAACCGAAACCATCTTGTCTCTTTGGAACATTGAAATGACTGTATATTACATTTAATTAAGCCTAAGATCACAGCAAATGATTGAGAACTCATCTGGATAAGAGACCTTCTCTTGCTACCTCCCTTCCAACAAAGATTTTGGTATTGGACAAGAATGAGCAAATGCGACCCTCTAGTCTCTTTGGAACATTAGAACAGCTGGAAATGAGATTAGTAAAACCTGTATACCCATGTGTACAGGTGCAGTGTTTCACGGGTATGATAATCCCAAACCCATACCCATACCGGTGCATACCCGTGACCAGATACTCACAATGTTACCTGTACCCATGACACTCCTTAGTTGGCTGTCCTCCTTGCTTACTCGCAGCAAATGTGCCCCTCTTCCTCTCCCTCAGCCCTGTCATAAATTATAATTGTTCTCACTGTCCCTGCCATCCTCATCATTGTCCATCCCTGCCACCCCTGCCACCCCATGAGCACTGGCTCATGGCAGTGGTGCAGGGCAGTGGTGGTGGGTTTCTGTAGGTACAGCAACAGTAAAACCTAGAAATTAAAGAGTTAAGTTGAATGAAAAAAAAGAAGTGAATGTAAAAAAAATTACCTGGGGCCCAAACAATGATAGACATCATTTGGGCACATCATCCCCTTCTCCCTTCCCCCACTGGCTGCACCCATTCACTTACATGTCCCTGTTGCTGGGTTGTCTGTTGTTGGCATCCTCCCTTGTCATTGGTGGTCCTTGCTACCACCCAGCCACCCAGTGGCAGTGGTGGGAGGTGGATTAGGTGGGGCCAGTAGTCATCATCACAGTCAAAATTGCAAGTCAGTATCTAAAAAACTTTGCTAGTAACAAGAACACAAAATGGGAAAAGAAAAGAAAAGATACCTATGGTCCGAGAGACATTGATGACATCACTTGGGCCTTTTCCATTTTCTCCCTCCTTGTCATCTCCCCATTGTCCCTGTACATCCCGGTTGCTCCCCATTTCCACCCCATGAGCACTTGCTTGTGGTAGCAGTTGGGGGTGTTGTGGTGGTCATGGTCATGGTGGCATGGTTTTTATGTCTCTGTCTTCTCATTGTCTTTCACCCATGTCCCCATCATAGGCGTGTCATCAGCCACTCATTGTCATCATAGCCATCTCACCATCCCAGTTCCTCCCAGTTCCCACCCTGCGAGCAGTTGTGGTTGCTTCTGTGGTGGTGGTTGCTACTCCCCATAACCACCCTGTGAGCAGGGGCTCACAGCAGCAACCTGGGGTCAGTTCCACTGTCATTGGGCATGGGTGCTTCATTTTTGCATTATTGTGTCATTATAATACTGTTAAAACCTATAAATTATTAAAACATATGTTAGTTGAAACAAAAACAAAAACAGGAAAAGAAAACTTACCTGGGGCCCAGATAATGATGGACATTGTCTGTGCCTGTTTTGTGTGCCACATAGGTAAGCTACAGTGTATTGAATGATATGGTCTATTGAACACATACAATGTGTCAAATGATATGGGTTTGGTGGATGCTGTCAAACACTCTATATGTATATATATACATACTGTAGTATCAAATAAATTCACTCTTACAATCCTTTGCAGAGAATCAATCCTAGAATAAACAAGGTTATACTCAGTCCTTGTACAAATGACTCTATTAGTTATACGTTACCTAGAGTAAACAAGGTTATACTAAAGGTATGGTAAGCTATCCTTGTAATATGATGTCCATAATCATGCTCACCTCAGTCCTTGTACAAATGACTGAGGTGGCATATTGTCTATCTACCTGTATATATACATTCTGTCAGACAAAGGAGAATAGTAAGAAAGGTAATCATGATCATGTTTGTTCCCGTGCATCAAAGGGATGAGCTGAACATAGGGCATGCATCAAACATGCTGACACATCTGCATATGGTAATGTGTCAACCCATGGTGTATATTTCAACATCCTTGCTGTATTATACACTGCATATGTGTTATGAATGTAATATATAGCTCAGTGACCTATGCATTGGACACAATCGGCACTGGCACTGGCAATAGCAATGGCAATAGCAATGGCATGGGGCATTACCATTGGGGATCACCATTGGGAATCGGCATGGGGAATCGGCATCGGGGATCAGCATTGGGGGTCGGTATTCATGTGTTAAGACCTATGTAGTATGCAGACCTACAAAATAAAATTGGTGCCGAGTGCTGCTCAGCAGCTTGGTGACTGTGGCCAATGCTGATCGCAATCCATCACTACCATGACAATGCTCATTGTGATGTACCACTGACACATGGGGATTTCTTCATGATGGAGTCAACCCAATATAAAGCCCACTTAGCCATTGCCTGAGAAGTCAAAGAGGTTGCTACATGACTAATACCATATCTGCCTGCCACCTGATTATCACTTGTCAGAAATTGACCTGCAATGAACACCATGCTGTCAATGATCACTTCATCAAACACAAGGGTCTGGATGTCACTGGTGGAGGTGCTACGGTTTGTGGCCTTTCTGTCCTGGTGCTGTTGTCGATTTTCAGAAGGGAGAACAGTGAGCAATGTCCATGTTGTGTGACAAGTACATGGCTCAGAGAATATAGGCAAGCCAGTATGGATTACTCACTTTCCCAAGCATTGAAAAATTCAAACATGAAAGGACTGAAAGCATTCATTGCTATTTATAATGTGATTGTGCCAGTATTGTAAACACCTCATAGAGCAGTTTTTAGAAAGTGACTATCTAACCCTCCTGGATGACATGGATATGTATCAAGGGATTGGATTATTCCATGTTGGAGGACACAAGTGGGAATGTTTTGCATGATTTTTGCCAACTTTGATTCCTGGGGCTGGCCATGTGGATGGCAAAATTCTCAAGTCCCTCTGGTCTGTTTTGAATGAAATATCTCCCAGCACACAAAATGTGACTCTTGCAGCATGCACTGAGACCCTAGACAATCATATGGGTGATTCCAATTTCAAAAAGATGCTGGATATTGGTAATCTTAGGTCTATCCAAGTCTATATTTGCTAACCAAAGTTTTAGTTGTTGTCAACTGCTGGTGTTACAAAGCTGCCATGTTAGGTGTGGAAGACAGCCACTGTGACCTTGCTCAGTACAGTTGTAATGCAGAACCTGAGGAGATTAAAGCTTGGATCACACTGGCAAGGAAATCCCAGGAGGACCACCTTGAAGATCCCACAGCTATGGACATCTATGATATAAATGTCAGTATGGTGGCACCGACTAAAGATCCCTTCCAACTGGCCCTCCTTCATGATGAAGCTGGCTCTGGTGCCCAAAAGGGTGAACCTTCATGGCTTTCTCTTGGTCTTATACTGCAAGAAGCACAGTAAGCACCACAGGTCAAGTTAATATCATGCCCTATTGACTGTGATTAGACTAGCACTTCTTAACCATGTAAGACTCAAGGGGTCTTATTTGTCAGTGGCTGAAAAGCTGGAGATATCAACAAAACGTGAAAACCTTGACAAGCATATCAATGCATTTATTTCTCAAGGAGCAGCTTGTATCAGTGATAAGGCCCTTGATGCTATACAAGCACTCACTGATTCTACTCCACATATGTCCAGAGGCACAGAGCAAGATTATTAAACTGACACAGAAGATGACAATAATCCCTTCCTTGTGTGGCCTCTACCATCCATGGTGCACATTGCAAAAACCTGGCCATTGCCACTTCCATCCACTTTTGGGGTTGATAACTTCGATGAACTTGACCTGACTGCACTGGCAACCAAGGAATTGCAGCTATGGGAAGGTCATGCAAATGATGCCTTGTATGGTGTAAGAATGGCTTTGGGGGAGAAGTCATCTTTATTCAGAAATGATCTCTGCCTTGCCAACAGCAAGTTGAAAAAAGGTAGAGCCTGGTCCAAGGTACATGCAGTTAGCTGGTGGGTCCAACACCATCATCAAATTTATAACACAGCTCAGAATGGTCTTGTTCAGCTCAGTGCATCTGAGGATATTCAAACCAAATACCAAGTCCTCCACTGGAACCAGCTGAAAGTCACAACACAGATTCTTCAGTGGGACAGGTCAACTCCGAGGGTGGTTCCCATCGACAGGATGAACCACTGGAATGGTTCTGGAAAGTAAATATAAAGGCAGATATGGAACAGAGTGATATGGTGAAAGAGTGTAAGCCCTGCTGCCTGTTTATGTCTAACCCTTAATGGTCTGGTAGTCTATAGGGTGCACTGGTTGCAGGCCAAAGCAAAGCACAAACAATGGTCAGAGGAATTGAGCATTACTCAGCATGAAATGGTTTGGATTACTCAATACTTCTTGCACCATGCAGAATTCTGGCTTGCCCACCACAAACTCCCAGCTGTGGCAGGAAATGCAGGGGCCATTACTTATGCCAAAAAAAGTCCACCAATTGGTCAAAGATGGCATTGGTCTCACTGAAGGTATTTACCAGTGTATTCCCAGGTTTAGATCATGTTTGGGGTGTATCACATGTAACGTCAAAGTAGCTTTAATTTCAGTGGGCATCTTTGGCATTACTTGTGACCCTAGTCATAAACCTGTACACTCTCTTTTGGTGAAACTTGGTTGTTTGACAGTGGAAACTGGTGCATGTGCCATGCTGCTCTTCTGGCACTGTGGTGCATATACTGTTTGCCTATGGATGCACTGGGTGGGCCAACAGTCTTTGGGACATTCAGCGGTGGGCCCATCCAACACATGTGTAGCTGTGAAGACTCTGGATAAAGTACTTGGCAGGGCTCAGCATGGCACATTTTGAATTTAGCACCAAATGAGTGCTGAGTGCTGAGATGCTGACTAATATCAATATTGAATGATCGATCTGATTATCATTTCTACACCTTTGTATTCACTGTCATGGAACAGTTACTGCAAAAATATGGATCCCTTGACAATGCCCCTTCCTGGCCTTATGACATTCACTCTCTGGCTAGCATCTCTACAGCTGAGGTTCTGGTAAGGTTGAAGGTGTAGAAAGTTAATCCTAGTATAAACAAGATCAGACTCAGTCTCTATACAAGTGACTGAGGGATCGCATCTACTGTACCTAGTATAAACAAGATCAGACTACAAGTACAGTAAGTAGCAATCAATGAGGATGTGGTATAAATGATGCTCACCTCAGTCTCTATACAAGTGGCTGAGGTGGCAATGTATCTAAGGTGCATTTTCACTCACCATGAATACTCCTCATTGCATGGAATCACATTATTGGAGACTCCAAAGGTAGGTAAATTGTTTGACATCCAAGGCCTTTGTGAACATGTCAGCAATGTTGTTGCAAGTATTAACATAGGTGATTGAGAGGTTGCCAGATTCATGTAGAAAATGATATTTAATATCAATGTGTTTGACATGGGAATGGAGAAGGGGGTCTTCAGATAAAGGCTTGGTAGCATTATTGTCACATGAAATAACAGTGGGGGAATTCTGTTGGTAGTCAATGGCATGAAGCAATGTATGCAACCAAATGCACTCCTTCACAGCCTCAAATGTTGCAACATATTCAGCCTCACAAGTTCAGGCCACCATGACCTTCTGTTTATGCACCACCCAGAAACTGCTCCAGAGCTGAGAGAACATACATAACCTCCAACAATACAATGGTTGTCAAGAGAGTTGGCCCAGTCAGAATCAGTGAACACATGCAGATTGTGGGGGTGGAACCACCTAGGTATAGTTTGAGATCCCTGGTACCCTTAAGATACCGAATGAGTCTGATAGTGGCATTCCAATGATCAAACGAGTACAAGTGAAGGTATTGGGATAATTGTTGAACTGCATAAGAGATGTAAGGTCGAGTGGAAATTGCTAGGTAAAGCAAGCAACCAATGACAGATCTGTAAGGCAACTTGAGAAGGTTGGCTTTATTGAGTGATGAAATAGACTGTGTTGGTCAGGGCAGTGTAGTTTTAAGCTTGGCTCCAGAGGTGCAGATACTGGATAGGCATCCTTCTGACCAAATTGTTCAATAATCTTGTTGATAAGGGCTGTCTGCAACAGTGCAACAGTATGTGCCGTCCCATCCCAGGTGATAGCAATACCCATAATAAAATGAGCGGTACCCAGCTCCAGATAGGTAAGCTACAGTGTATCAAATGATACGGTCTATTGAACACATACAATGTATCTAATGATACAGGTTCAGTGGATGCTGTTGAACACTCTATATGTATATGTATACATACTGTAGTATCAAATAAATTCACTATTACAATCTTTGCTGTCTTATACACTACATATGGGTAATGAATGTAATATATAGCTGAGTGACCTATGCATCAGACACAATCGGCACCAGCAACAGCACCAGCAATGGCATGGGGCTCTACCATTGGGCATCACCATTGGGAATCAGGATGGGGAGTTGGCATTCATTTGTTAGACCTATGTAGTACACAGACCTACAAAGTAAGATTGGTGCCGAGTGCTGCTCAGTGGCCTGGTGGCTGTGGCCAATGCCGATGCCACCTGAACAAATCCCCAATGATGAAGGTTGTACAGCATCATGTATGATAAACTCAGTAAAGGCCTCGTTTAAGTGATAATTAATTTGTTGTAGTATACAGACCTACAAAATGAGGTTGTTGCCGAGTGCTGCTCAGCAACCCAGTGGGTGTGCCAATGCCAATGCCAATGCCACCTAAAAGAATTTCTGATGCCAATGCCCCGTTTATGCAATAATTAATTTGTTCAATGTAGTATGCAGACCTACAAAATGAGGTTGGTGCCGAGTGGTGCTTGGTACCCCAGTGGCTGTTGCTGATGCCAATGCCAATGCCACCTAAAAAAAATCTCAATGCTGAAGGTTGTAGAGAAAAAGAATTCCTGATGTCGATGCCTCATTTATGCAATAATTAATTTGTTCAATGTAGTATGCAGACCTACAAAATGAGGTTGGTGCCGAGTGGTGCTCAGCACCCTAGTGGTTGTGGCCGATGCTGATGCCGATGCCGATGCTGATGCCACTGAAAAAAAAATCCTGATGCCATACAGTGACATGTATGATAAACTCAGTAAATGCCCTGTTGGTGTGATAATTAATTTGTTGTAGTATGAAGACTTAGAAAATGAGTTTGATGACAAGTGCTGCTCGGCAACCTGGTGGCTGTGCCCATGCCAATGCCATTGCCAATGCCACTGCCATCTCAAAAAATCTCAATGCTGAAGGTTGTACAGTGTCATGTGTGATATACTCAGTAAATGCCCTGTTTTATGCAATAATTAATTTGTTGTAGTATGAAGACTTACAAAATGAGGTTGGTGCCAAGTGCTGCTCAGCAACCCGGTGGCTGTGCCAATGCCAATGCCGCTGCGGATGCCACTGCTGTCTCAAAAAAATCTCAATGCTGAAGGTTGTACAGTGTCATGTGTGATATACTCAGTAAATGCCCTGTTTTATGTGATAATTAATTTGTTGTAGTATAAAGATTTATAAAATGAGGTCGGTGCCAAGTGCTGCTCGGCAACCTGGTGACTGTGCCGATGCCAATGCCGATGCACCTAAAAAGAATTCCTGATGCTGATGCCTCATTTATGCAATACTTAATTTCTTCAATGTAGTATGCAGACCGACAAAATGAGGTTGGTGGCAAGTGGTGCTTAGCACCCCAGTGGCTGTGGCTGATGCCAATGCTGATGCCGATGCCACCAAAAAAAAATGCTGATGCCATACAGTGACATGTATGATAAACTCAGTAAATGTCCTGTTTATGTGATAATTAATTTGTTGTAGTATGAAGACTTACAAAATGAGGTTGGTGCTGAGTGGTGCTCAGGACCCCAGTGGCTGTGGCCAATGCTGATACTGATGCCACCGAATAAAAAATCCCAATGCCATACAGTGACATGTATGATAAACTTAGTAAATGCCCTGTTTATGCAAGAATTAATTGGTTGTAGTATGCAGACCTACAAAATGAGGTTGGTGCCAAGTGATGCTCACCACCCCAGTGGGTGTGGCCAATGCTGATGCTGTACAGTTACATATATGATAAACTTAGTAAATGCCCTGTTTATGCAGTAATTAATTTGTTTTAGTATAAATACTTACAAAATGTGGTCCATGCTGAGTGCTAGTCAGCATCCCATTGGCTGTGGCTGATGCCACCTAAAAAAAATTCCAATGCCAAAGGTTGTACAGTGTCACATATAATACACTCAGTTTTTTTTTGATAATTAGTTTGTTGTAGTATGAAGACCTACAAAATGAGGTCAGTGCTGAGTGCTGCTCAGCAACCCAGTGGCCCATGCCACCTAAAAAAAATCCTGATGCCAACAGTTGTACAGTGTCACATATGATAAACTCAGTAAAGGCCTCATTTAAGTGATAATTAACTTGTTGTGGTATGCAGACCTAGACAATGAACTCAGTGCCGAGTGCTGCTCAGCAACCTGGTGGCTTTGGCCAATGCCACCTAGGAAAATTTCTCAATTCTGCCAGGTGCACAGTGTGGTGTATGATTTATTCAGTGGAGTCAAAGCCTCATTTACATTTTGTTGTAGTATGCAGACCTACAGAATGAGGTATGATGTTGGAGGAAATTACATCCAAGTCTGGAGGTTGAATAACTTCAATGGATGTGCATGGCGATGGAGGAGATGGAGTTGAGGGTTAGTACCCAATTATTGTGAATAGAGATCATTGCATAAATGAAAGCATTTACTGAGTTTCTCATACATGTCACTGTACAGCATCAGGAATTTTCTTTTGGTAGCATTGGCCATGGCAACAGGGGGGCCGAACAGCCCTCGGCACTGAGTTCATTGTCTAGGTCTGCATACCACAACAAGTTAATTATCACTTAAATGAGGCCTTTACTGAGTTTATCATATGTGACACTGTACAACTGTTGGCATCAGGATTTTTTTTAGGTGGCATGGGCCACTGGGTTGCTGAGCAGCACTCAGCACTGACCTCATTTTGTAGGTCTTCATACTACAACAAACTAATTATCACATAAACAGGGCAATTACTGAGTTTATCATACATGTCACTGTATGGCATTGGGATTTTTAATTCGGGGGCATCGGTATCAGCATTGGCCACAGCCACTGGGGTCCTGAGCACCACTCAGCACCAACCTCATTTTGTAAGTCTTCATACTACAACAAATTAATTATCACATAAACAGGGCATTTACTGAGTTTATCATACATGTCACTGTATGGCATCAGGATTTTTTTTTCGGTGGCATTGGCATTGGCATTGGCCACAGCCACTGCAGTGCTGAGCACCACTTGGCACCAACCTCATTTTGTAGGTCTGCATACTACATTGAAGAAATTAAGTATTGCATAAACGAGGCATCAGCATCAGGAATTTTTTTTAGATGCATTGGCATTGGCACAGCCACTGGGTTGTCAAGCAGACTTGGCACCGACCTCATTTTATAAATCTTCATACTACAACAAATTAATTATCGCATAAAACAGGGCATCTACTGAGTATATCACACATGACACTGTACAACCTTCAGCATTGAGATTTTTTTGAGATGGCAGCAGCATCAGCATCAGCATTGGCATTGGCACAGCCACCGGGTTGCTGAGCAGCACTCAGCACCAACCTCATTTTGTAGGTCTGCATAATACATTGAATAAATAAATTATTTCATAAATGAGGCATCGACATCGGGAATTCTTTTTCTCTACAACCTTCAGCAATGAGATTTTTTTTAGGGGGCATCAGCATCGGCATCAGCACAGCGACCAGGTTGCCAAGTAGCACTCAGCACCAACCTCATTTTGTAAGTCTTCATACTACAACAAATTAATTATCACACAAACAGAGCATTTACTGAGTATATCATACATGACACTGTACAACCTTCAGCATGGAGATTTTTTTGAGATCGCAGCATCAGCGGCATTGGCATCACCACAGCCACAGGGTTGCTGAGCAGCACTTGGCACCGACCTCATATTATAAATCTTCATACTACAACAAATTAATTATTGCATACACAGAGCATATCATACATGACACTGTACAACCTTTTAATGCCCCATGCCATTGCCAGTGCCGGTGCCAATTGTGTCGAATGCATAGGTCACTCAGCTATATATTACATTCATTACACATATGTAGTGTATAAGACAGCAAGGATTGTAATAGTGAATTTATTTGATACTACAGTATGTATATGTATACAAATAGAGTGTTTGACAGCATCCATCAAACCCATATCATTGGATACATTGTATGTGTTCAATAGACCATATCATTTGATACACTGTAGCTTACCTATGTGCCAGCTCAGCTATTGTCCATACCTGACACATTTGTCTTTTGAATTGCTCATTCTCTTCCTTTGAATCAGTGATGGTGAGGTAATCATCAACATGCACTGCAGCAATAATGACCCCAGAGTCAGTCTTGCGATAATAGATGCAAGACTTGCATGAAAGGCAAGTAAACCCCCAAGTAAGCATTTGTGCATTGAGGGTTTGATTCCATATATGCCTGCTTTGCTTCATGCCATATAAGCCACACTGGAGCTCCATACCCAGTCTAACTTACCTGGCTCTTTGAAGCCGGTCAGCTGTTGCATGTATTGGACCTCATCATCAGGAAGCAAGCCATAGAGGAAAGCAGTTTTTATGTTAATCTGCTGTGTGTCCCATCCAAGGGAGGCTTTGATATGCAAAAGGATATGCCAGGATTCCATGCATGCAGTCAGTGAGGTTGTTTTAGCATAGTCTTTGCCATAGACTTGCTTGTGGCCTCTAAAAACCATGTGCACCTTCCATCTGACCGCTGTACCTATCTCGTCGTGTTTGACATGGAAGATGGGCTTACCCTTCTGAGCATGTTTACCATGTGGTATCTTGGATATTGGGACTAACTTGTAAACCCCCATGTCCTTCAGAGACTGTAGTTCATCATGGTAGCCCTGTTCCCAATGTGTTGCATCAGCAGAGTTCTTCTCCTCATCCCACATTTTTGGTTTGTCCTCAAATTGAAGTGACTCTGGATCAAAATCCACCATCTCCGAGATCAGAGCCCAAAGTTGATGCACTCTATCACCAATATCAAGACTGTTGAATGATTGACAGAGTTCCTCAATGATGTCATGATCATGATCAATCAGAGGGATTGGTGCCTGATCCATTCAGGCAGTGATCATGGATAACCTGCATTCCCGCTGTGCTTCCTTGACACGGGTAGCACTCTCCTGGGATTTTCGCACTGCAGTGGCGAACCTGGTGATAGGAGGGCCACCATTGGGGTTCTTTTTGGTTGGGACTGGGATAGGGGTGGAGCGACATATGTGGGGCTGCGGGGGTGGGATGTGACCAGCATCAACATTAGGGGTGGGATCGGTTGGTGGGGTAAATTCATGGAATGAGTCTTGATCATCATGGCCATCCTGGTGTACAGGGATGAAAGAAGAAATTATGTCTTCAGAGGAATCCATGGCATCATTGCGCCCATGATTGACAGGAGCAGGTGGTGAATGGCCATTGTGACTCTCAAGGAATCTGACATGGTAGGAACTGTGGACTCTGTGTGTGGTTCAGTCATAACATCTGTAAGATTTGGATTTTGGGTAATAACCAACCACGATGCATTCCAGTGAGCATTCAAAGATTTTTGGATTATTCTTGTTAGGGATGAGAAGGAAAACCCTACAACCAATCTCTCACATATATGAGTAGTCTTGTTTTTTTCCATACCAGAGTTCCCAAGGAGTATTCCCTGCAAGGGACCGTGTAGTGGTTTTGGCATGCAAATGAGAGGCAGTAAGATAAAATTCATCCCAAAGGAATGGAGGTAAACCCGAATAGATGTGCATGGTATGGGCTTTAGCCATGACAGTCCTATGCATTCATTCAACCTGACCTATATGTGCCGATGTGTGTGGTGCCATGAAACATTGGTCAATACCCTGAGATTTCAGCCATTGTTCCATCTCATGGGACTTAAGCTCGCCATTATCAGTGATGTGAGTTCCAACCTTGAGTGCTGTTTTGTTCTCCTGAGCAAGTTCCCAAGCTCTCAATTCAGGAAAAGAATTGTCCTTATTTTGCAAGGGTATGGCCCAAGGGAATGATGTGTAATCATCAACAATATCCATGACACACAAGTTTCTGGTATGCAACTTCACTGCATGTTGACCCAACAGATCAACCCACACCTTCTCAAGTCTTCTCGTTGCTCTATGACCCAGTCCCTCCTCATGCTTCTTTGGGATAGGCATCTTCACCTGCTTGCCCAGAATGCATGATTCACATTTAGGTGGCCATAACATAAATGTGATAGGTGCACCTGTGAGGGTACCTTTCTTAGCCATGTCCCAGATTGACTGGTAATTTGCATGTGCAAGGTGACAATGCCATGTCTCCAGAGTCTGGGATTCGTGAACAGTGAGTGCATGGTTGATGGACACTGAGTGAATGTGAATTAAATGGAGCTTCTTGGATATTCTTGATCCATGAGCTATGAGTGCATCAGTGGATTTATCAATGATTCAGCATTTATCACTATCAAAATGTGGCATGGCATGGAGTCATCCACCAACATTCCAACTGAAATGAGTTGGACTGCCAAATTAGGAGTGTAGAGGACATTACATAAGACAATTGATGCACCTCGGGCTATTCTTAACTTTATGTCACCGACTCCCATGGAAGCAATAGTCAAACCACCAATGCCTTTGACAGATCGGGATGGAATGGGATGGAGAGTGAGGAAATCAGACTTGATAGGTGAGATATGTACTGTCACACCCGAGTCGACAATAAAAGTCATCTGTGGTGACACTAGAACAACATGTTTGGCTGAGAGGCTCGACAGTGAGTGTAATGTTGGAAGTAGTGGTATGAATGCTCCAATTGACAGTAGTAATGGGCTCCTCCTCAGTGATGACCCAACCCTCATATTCCATTGCATCAACAGAGGCTGTGGATATAGAATTGGAAGCAAGTCCTGCAAATTCTGGAGTGGTGGTAGGAGTGGTGTCCAAATTGACCATGACAGTGAATGCATGGCCATTGGCATCTTTGACTGTAATGGGAATCTTGGGGTTGTTGTTAATGAGTGGCTTCCTCTTGCATGCTGCTTTACAAGTGGCCTTCAACTCCTCAATAGTCTTCCAGCCATACTGCCACCAGGTCGAATACAATACTCCTTAGTATGCCCCTGTCTCCCACATCCTGAGTTTGCACAAGTAGTGACACTGGGTGACTTGTTATTCCTGGGTTGTGCCATGAGTGCAAGGTGGGGTCATGAATCGTTGCGGTAGTCATTCTCAAGCAAGGACTGTTCATTCTCCAGGAACAAATGAATATCCTTGGAGCCATATGGGGCTTGATTGGTTGAAGTGGCAATGTCACAAGATATAATGGAGTGAGCATGGGGGAAATTGTCACTAAGCAAATTAAGAAGAACAATGCAACAAAGGAGGTCAGCCTTTACATGTATATCACCCATTGCAAATGCTCGCTCAATCAGGGTGCATATAGTCTCTGCCATTTCAGGGAGGGGAATGTCCTTTGTGCATTGAATGGATAGCACCTGCTGTAGGAGCTGGACTTGGCAAACAGGCCCTTCCTTCTGATGACAATCCTGAAGAACCTTCCAATTGACATCAGGCGCCTTTGTAATGTCAAGGAATTGTCTTTCAGAGGGAGAGACACTCGACACAATGAACGCATATGTGAGACAAGAGTTTGCCTTCCAATTAGCAAGGGCACAGTGTCCAATAGGGTCAGGCTCAGGAATACCACCCACAATGTTTTCGTAAAGGCCATTAAGCGAGAGAGCAACTATAATTTCTTTGCACCATTCTTTGTAGTTGGACTTGAGTTTGTCCATCTTCTTGCCAAATATACTGAACAGATAGTTTGATAAGGGAAACAGATGGAGAGGCAGTAGCATCAAGAGACATAACAGAAAGACAATGATGATAAGCAGTAAAGCTTCAAAGAATAAAAGGGGGAACATGCTGAATACCAGGTGTGTCCATGACAGACAAAGAAATTGATCCGAGATCCAAGTGACTGGACAAGTGGATCAAAAGAATGACATAGGAAGACATTGAGTGGCTAGGATACTTTTTTCTGTTGCTCAAATATGATGGGAGTGGCCCATAACCTGTAGAAAGTCAATCCTAGTATAAACAAGATCAGACTCAGTCTCTATACAAGTGACTGATGGATTGTGTCTACTGTACAAACAAGATCAGACTACAAGTACAGTAAGTAGGGATCAATGAGGATGTGGTATAAACAAGGCTCACCTCAGTCTCTATACAAGTGACTGAAGTGGCAATGTATCTAAGGTGCATTTTCAACAGAAGGAAATGGAGGGGATTTGTGAAAGATATGAGGCCTTGATGCAGGATTCTGTCCATGATGTTGATAATCACAAGTTCCACAATGATGCAGAAAGACTGGCTGAGCTAGTCAGGGTCACTCATGAGTATCAGAAGCAGGGGCCACCAATGGAAGATGATCACTTGGCACAGGGGCAAGAGTTGGTATTGTATGCAGCATCTTGTGTGCATGCAGTTGGGGAGGCATGGATGTCTTGCTATGATAATGAGCATGATGAGTACCTTGAACATCGCTCATGGTGGCTCCAGTACATCATCGCAGAATGGGTGAGTGGCTGGTATTCAATTAACAAATGAGTGTAACAATGGCCAGAGAGAAGCCCTGCTTACAGTCAGCATCATGACCACCAGCACACATCCCCTATGTGCCGCCACTCATCATCAAGGGGATGGAACTTTGGCAGCAATTGATTTCTTTTGAGAACTCTAGCAATACATGCATGCAGAAGAAGATGACCCTTACCAGGTGGCTGATTATTATGTTGGTTGTTGGTGGATCAGTCTTAGGGGAAATTATGATGCCACTCTTCCAAACTATGCCATCAATGCTGAACATCATCTCCAATCCTGGCATCAACAGGTGCTCTCCTTCTTTTACTGCTCAGTAACTGTCTGACTGTGCAGTTCAGATGGGCTTCAATTGGCAGAAGATCCAAACAACTCCCCATGCAGCTGGTGACATGTCCAAAATACAATTGATTCTGCATATATTTGATCAGCTTCACCAGACATGGAATGTGACACTTGATGCTTTGAGGGAACATGCCACAGAAGTGAAGAAGGTGGAGAAGTTATTGCAACACTGGGCTGATCTCTGGGAGCAGCTGGAGCAAGCAAAAGGACAGTAGGGTCAGTAGCTCATTGAATTTTCTCCCATACCATGCACACACACATGCATGATATATGGTTGATTTCATTGTTGTATTGTATCAGTGGCCGGTGAAGCGTGTGCTGGCACTGAGAGCATACTTGGTGCCCAGTTAGTGGGGGCTGTGATTGTTGTATATGCCAGGTCTGGGCTGAGAGTTTTGCTGACACATGAACACTTCATGTGGGCCCATATAAATCTCACAAGCAAACATGGGCCCATGGACATTCCACATCACCAAATGCTCTGGGTGGGCCCATCTCCCCATTCATATTGAGGATGGGCCCATACAATTAGTTCGCTCACCACCACTACAACTACAGAGCAACTGTAAGTCTGGCCCCACAGACTCATGATATTATGACAAGTTAATTTACCTATGCCACCATTACACACTTCCACAGTGCCAGCACAGCTGCACACATCGCCGACTCAACCACCCTCGCCGATGGCACAGCCACCTATGGTGCATAAACAACTCACCAAAACCAAATATACCAATGTCTGTGTTACAGTGAGTTACAGCCACCCTATGCTGCCAACACACTCCCACGGCGCTGGCACAGCCACACACAATCACCTACACAATCGCCCTCACCGCCAGCACAGCCACACCGGTGACATAAGGTAGAGGACATCCACAACCCACCAATGTCATGTGCCATTCCAAAACAAATGAAGTAAGACAAAATTGCATTGTAAAAGCAACACAACACCTATATGGGTAATCTAGTCAATAAAAGTTGTGTTAATAGTGATAAAAAGGTGCCTCAGATAGGTAGTTTCATGTCAAATGTAGATTATCGAGTGCTATTTTGTGTTGACGTGTTCTGAGTGCATCACATCGTGAAATTCAAAGTTAGTCATTCAGTTCATGTTGGCTTGCCTAAAGCTGTTGCACATGGCCAATTCAGATGTATATAAAGAGATTTTATAAAGCAAATGTTGAATATCTTCCACCAATAATCTACAACAACTCCCCCAGAATCTTTCATGATTCAAAGAACAAGCCGGGAGACACAAAAACAAAAGATATTCAAAATTTGCTCTATAAAATCTCTTTATATACATCTGAATTGGCCATGTGCAACAGCTTTAGGCAAGCCAACATGAACTGAATGACTAATTTCGAATTTTGCGATGCAACAGGCTCAGAACATGTCGACACAAAATAGCACTCAATAATCTACATTTGTCATGAAACTACCTATCTCAGGCAACTTTTTATTGCTATTAACACAACTTTTATTGACTAGATTACCCATATAGGTGTTGTGTTGCTTTTACAATGCAATTTTGTCTTACTTCATTTGTTTTGGAATGGCATGTGACATTGGCGGGTTGTGGATGTCCTCTCTACCTTACATCCTGGCAATGGCACCATACATCCTTATTACCCTTCTATCCACATCCAGCAGTGCTGACATTACCCTATTGATGCAGTACCTTCCCAATATGTGACTATACCCAATGCGGCCTTCCTAAATCACACACGATGCCTGATGCAGCCTTTTACTTACATGGTTGATCTTTTCACATATATTACTTACATCTTTATTTCCTTACTTTCATTCCTACTTCCATGCAATGAAGGTAATTCCTTATCCCCTTATTTTTTTGTAGTGGCTTATCATTCCTACTTCCATGCAACGAAGATAATTTGATCTTGTCATTTAGTAAACCTAAGTCCAGTGTAGGCTGCCAAACTCAGCATCCTTCCACTTTTTTTTTGACACCGACAACTTTCTTCACCTACCAAACCAACCCTGTCTTGGCAACTGTCCACCCTCATCCCACTCCTCACCAGGAGCACAAGAAGAAGTTTACAAGATTCTGGCCAACCAGCCAAATTTCGGACACTACCAACATGACAAAAGTGCCCGCACATCCGCCGATCACTGCCACCATCACCACCAAACAATACTGACTCATCCACCAATGAAAGTACACCAACCATCACAATTAACCATCCCAACTACTGGGCTGCACCACCTGCCGCTCAAACCAAAATGTTGCCCTCCACCCAACCCCTCGCTGAAGTGAAGGTCATGAATATGAAGGACTGCCCAATGCTCACCACCAGCAAAATCACCCCTCTCATCATGCAACTGTGGACCCTCGCATGCAAACACTACAAGAAGCATGGTGGGAAGACAGATGATGAAATTGTCAGCTATGTTGCTGAGGGCATGTTTGAACCTTGCCTTGTGGCATGGTAGAGCTCTTTACACTGCCCCATGGATTCCTGGTAATCCCTGTTTCAGCCATTGTCCACCAAATGGTTTTTTCTCTTCCAGTAGGATTCCTGGTGGATTCCTGGTATAATCCTGATAAATTGGGTTCTTCCTGGTACTATTCCAGGAGTTCCCCAGGACTTGGACTATGAGGAATCCAGGAGGATGGACCAGGAATCCAGTAGGATTGAACCAGGAGTCCTTACTACTAAGTAATAAAACAAATGACACAAGACAAAATTGAAACCCTAGGCATTAGACAACAACATTTCAGCACAGCCAATATAACCACTACACCACATAGACTTACAAGGTGTGTCCACTAACTGCTCTAGGTACCATTGGGGTGGCTGTGCATGACAAAGCACACAGCCACATCATCAACACTGCCAGCTCATCAACCATCACCACCACTCTCAACAACACTGCCACCTCCTCTCTGTTTTACCACCACCACTGTGTGGACACCCACCACCACTGTGTGGACACCCACCACCACTGTGTGGACACCCACCACCACTGTGTGGACACCCACCACCACTGTGTGGACACCCACCACCACTGTGTGGACACCCACTGCCACTGTTTCCATGCCCACTCCACCATCACCACCACCTTCAAACGAGCTGACTGGATGGAACACAGGCCCAAACGATGCAACCTGCTGCATTGTTTGGGCCCTACATAAGTTTTTTTTTGTTTGCTTTTTGTTTTTATAAACTAACTAACCTGTTTCTTTAGTTTTATAGGTTATAATCTACTGGTAATGATGCCACCACCTGCAAATGAGCTGACTGGATGGGCCCTACATAAGTTTTTTTGTTTACTTTTTGTTCTTACAAACTAACTAACTTGTTTTTTTTGTTTTATAGGTTCTACTCTACTGGTAATGATGGCTGGACATGAGACAACCCAACACACCCACCCCATGCCTGCGAGCCTCTGCTCGTAGGGTGGATTGTGAGTGTGTGCAGTCGATAACAATGATGACACCACTGCCAGAACCCCCAGAATGTGAAGCACAGCCACCAACCACAACAGATGATGATGATGGGGCCAACAACACACCACCCACCTCCAGCCCCATGAGCCACTGCTCATGGGGTGGATTGTGGGTGAAATGACGATGATGGCCACCAACACAGCAGCACCCCAATCCACCACCGCAAGCAACTGCTCGTGGGGTGGAAACAAGGAACCATTGGGATGGGGACAACAGGGAGATGGGGACAGGGACAGGGATGGGGATGAGGATGGGGAGCGGGACCCATGCGCCCACACCACAATGAGACACCACCAGGCTGCCCCCTCCCCCACATTGTGTGAGGAGGGTTTTTTTTCATTTTTTTTCATTCATATTAATGCCCTCCCCCTCACCTGTGTTTTACAATGGCAGGGGGATTTTCTTTATTTATTCATAATTGTCGCCCTCATGCGAGGGGATTTAGTTTTATCTGTATATATTTTTAGGGCTCTCCCTTGGACGAGGTGCATGGGAGGGCTTTTTTTATGTAGTTAATTGTATTGTATCCCTCACATTAGATGTGGGACGCGGGGCATCAGGGTGGTGCGGGCAAGGGATGTAGTTGATTAAAATTATTTGATCTTAATAGTGACTTTGAGAGAGATTACATGCTTGAGTTTGAGTTTGAGTCATAAATAAACTTTATATGGATAACAAATAATTCTCCTGTGGCTCAACTGGTTGAGCACACTTGTCTGGTTTGTCATGTGATTCCTCATCATGAGGTCTTGAGTTCAGTTCCTGCTTTGCACAAATCTGTTTTGTGGGCACATTGTGAAATTTCTGAAGTTGAAGCACTTGAACTCATAAGATATCAAATTGACTTTCCATTATGGTTGGATGTTTGGTAACATACCAGAAATCCTGATAAGTCCCACTGGATTCCTGGTGAGTCCTGGTGAGTCCTACTGGATTCCTCCAGGACTATGTGGGGCAGTGTAAAGTTCAGACATTTTGTGCAACAAAACTTTACTTTTGTAATCACCACCCAATGAGGTTTTGACATGATTCCTGCAATTTAATTTTCTCTTTCGAGGCATTTGGCTGGTCATGTGAAAGTGTATGTAAGATACATGTGATGCTCCAGCCAATCAGAATGCACTGAGAAATGAACAAAAAAATTCATTCCCTTCCCAAAAGTCCCCAAACATCCAAACATGGCTCCAAAGACTAAAGCTGCCCAAAGCCATCTCTCTAATCTTAAAACTAATCTTTCCTCAAAAAAACACCCATTTCCAAGACCAGATGAGAGTGATGGTCAAAACACTGGGAATTCATTCCCACCCGCTGGGTAACATTTCCAAAAAAGTCACTGTCGAAGACTGGCCTGAATCAGATCCAGAATCAGGCAATGATGATCTCTTGACTTTGATGGGATAGGCCAATTAAGGATTTTCCAAAACTTCATTGAGCTCGGGTGAAGCTTGTTGTGAAAAGTGAGGATAAACACCTTGATGTCTTTCTTTGAGCCCAAATCACAGCAATGGTCAGGACACTTAATTTATATCTGGATCCTGAGGCATTGTACATATGGTGCCAAGCATCCCTTGTTGCTTCAAAAGTTCAGGGACATGGCATTCATCACGCTCAGAACATATGCACCTGGATCCACAGCTTTCTCAACTCTGGCAAGCTCCCTCTCCATCAATATGGGTGCTTCCATCCAACTGTTTGACTCTTTTCTTCTGACTTAAAAGTATTCCTTTTTCCTTTATTTTATACTGGACTTCACATTGATAAAAAGTATGATTTTGACATCATTTTCTCATCATTTTACCTGTGTCAAAACATTGTTCTGTTTGTTGTGTATACAAGTTTTTTGAATGTGCCTTTGGCACATGGGTGGTATTTATATTAGAGGTATTTATATATTGTACATTATACTTCATATACATATTATGACACATTATATCTACTGGAAGGATGCCTGGTTTGGCAGCCTACACTAAACTTAGGGCAGACAGTAGTGACAGGATCAAATCATCTTCATTGCATGGAAGTGGGAACCATAAGCTACTAAATAATGAATTACTATACCTTCATTGCACAGAAGTGGGAGCGAAGATTAGGGAATAAAAAATGAGTGATTTATCAGCTGTGTAGGTAAAAGGCTGCATCAGGCATTTAGGAAGGCCACATCAAACATAGTGTGTGATTTAGGAAGGCACCACATCAGTGGTGTAAATGTCAGCACTGATGGGTGATTATAGGTAGATGATAAGGTGTGTGTGTTGCCAGCATGTTGGTTCTGGCAGCCAGTACCAGTGGTGGCTATGCTGGTGCCATAGGATGTTGGGATCTGTAATGACCATAATTCATCATAACACAGACCTTGGTATGTCTGGTGTTGGTGTGAGTTGTTTCTGCACCACTGGCAGCTGTTTCAGTGACAGTGGCTATGCTGGCCCAGCACCATGTTTGTCTTGGTGGCTGGGATATCTGTCAGCACCATGTATGGTTGTGTTGGCAGCTGGAATGTGTGTTGTGTTGGCAGCCTGGATGTGTGTCAGTGTCATGATGTCATAAGTCTGTGGGGCCAGACTTACATCTACCCATCTTTGATCAAAGCAAAGAACAATTCTGCACTGTTGAGCTGGTGGCAACCTCTGTGTAAGCTCATAGGCTTCCACTTGTATAATGCAACCCCAGGATGGTGGTTGTGAAGCATATCCTGAAGTGTCATTACAGTCTCTCATTTCAGATGAGTATTTTCTGGATGGTTTTTATGATAGTGAAGAGCTTAGGATCATAGATGTAGAGCTGAGCATACACAGGGTTTTCATCGTCTGATGGAAGAACAGAACCTGCTTTATTAGTAAGTATAGAAATCCAGCCTAGATAATACACAAATAAACTCAGTCTGTGTGTAACAGACTATATTCAGTCATCACTGTACCTTAATAATACACAAATAAACTATAAATAGTATAGTAAGTAACTGGACCAATGTAAGTACTAAAGAATCTACTCACCTCAGTCTGCGTATAATGGACTGAGGTGTTGAGGTCTATCTCATCAGTTATATATACCATGAGTGAGACAATAAAAAGGTGATAAAGGGACTATAAGAAAGGAATACGGACAAGGGGAAAAGGATGCATCACTTTGTGTGCTATAATTATCATGTCACATCAAAGGGTGTATTCACGGTGTAGATCTCAATACTCCTCCTCAATGTGAACACTCCTCCTTGCATGGAATTGGCACATGTCACTGGAGACCCAAGAGGTCACATAGGTATACAAATTGTTTGACATTGAGAGCCTTGGTGAAAATGTTGGCAATATTATCTCTGGTATCGACATAGGATACAGTGAGTTCCTTCACTTGGACATGTTCACAAAGGAAATGGAATTGAATGTTGACATGTTTAACTCTGGAGTGAAGGAGAGGGTCCTCTGACATGCTGATGGAAGTGGTATTGTCTTCTTGTGCCACCTCAAAAGCAGCAATGTACTCAGCTTTGCACGATGATGCTGTGACCATTTTTGTTTGCCATAGTGTTTAAAGGTCTGGTCCTATGGACCAGAAAAAGACTGAAGACCAAACTGAACTGACACACGGTCTGGTTCATTTTTCAGTTGTGGTTGCTTACTTTCGAGCTCAGTCCAGTTGCCAGTTGCCTTGTTTTGAAAATATTTAAAAACCATTACAAAACTGGTTGCAATCAGTTGCAACCAGTCTTCAAACAGTAGTATATACTCACACAAATGTAGCTACTTACAAGAAAAATACAACTAATATATACTATTTATACTAAACACTATCTGTACAGGAATGGGCAATGGGACGAGCCCAGGGGAAAATGCATTCATGAAATGAGTGTTTATATACCCTATGGCTGTACACAGATGATTGGGTTATGTTTGCGCCCCAAAAAAAGAAAGTGGCACCACTTGCCAAACAATTCCCATGATCACAAATCACCGCTTCAGCCCTCTCCATCTGCTCTCACCACCCACAACCCTCACACCACCTACCTCAAAACACTGCACCTCAACAGAATGACTGCAAAGGGGACCCAAATGACAAACCAGTCATTGTTTGGGTCCCAGGTATGCTTTTGTATTGTTAATGTCTTGTTTTCTACTAAAATTACCTCTTCATTTTTAGTTTCTGAGCCCTGCACCCACACCGACGCGATGCTAGACTGATGCCAATGCCAGTCAACACCAACACCACCAACAGCCAACGCCAACACTAACACCGACATCAACATCAATGATGACATGGCAAATGTTTTTTATGATTGATTTCTTATGTTTACCAACCAACTAACTGATCTTTCTTCTTGTTAGGTTCTTGCCTTTTAAATCATGACTTGTACCTGTGCCCTATGCCACCGCTGTGAGCCTCTGCTCACAGGGTGGGAATGGGTCCCATTTCTGGACAACAATGACACAACAATGTGGCATCAACATGGCACTGCGCTGCCACGTCACAGCACTACCATGCCACCACATCACAGCACCACCAGCCTGCCTGCAAGCCACTGCTCATAGGGGGAGATGGTGGTGCTGACAACAATGGAAGCCAGGATGACAAACAACACCAATGAACTCCAATGCCAACACTAGCAAGCACCAACACCAACACCACTGAATGCCAACACCAATGCCAGCAAACAACAATGCCAATGCCAATAAACATCAGGACAATGAACAGTGCGCAAGACAAACAAATGGCAGGGACGATAACGCAGGGATGATGACAAACAGTGGGGATGCCGATCTTGCTTCAAACACGAGATGATGGGGCCATTTCATTTTTTGTTTTTCTCATTTTATTTTATTTTAGTTCTATTAGCAAGCTGTCACTGCTGCGAGCACCTGCTCGCAGGGTGTCATATAATTAGTTTTATTTAATACAATGTAAAAATTAGTGAGTAGAGTAGTTTTTGTATTGTAAGACCAGTTCAGACCGATGCTAGGACCGGTTGATGAACCGCAACCAGACCAAGATGAACCGGTCCTAGGTGGTTTGGTCTGGTTACATAGATATGAGGGTGGAGTCTCAACCGGTTGCGGTTGTGGATGTGGCCCATCATTGTCTAAAAACCAGACTGAACCGGACCTTAAAACACTAGTTTGCAAGCAGTCCATGAAATGGCTCCAGATGTTGGAACTTTCCAGATCCAGTTGTAACCGGTCCGTGATTAGATTTGATTGTAACACTGATTAAAACCAATCAAATTATCATAATCACTGTGCCTGGTTGCAACCTGAGTTGTAACCGAGTGGGTGTGACCACAACCAGAGCAACTGCATACTAGATTCATTCACATAGAATCAAGAACAAGGGAAAGTTGATCATATAAACTTATTAGAGAGTACTTGCAACCAAGATTCTAAAATAACTTTCCTACTGTCAAATTTTGGACAGCTTTGTATTGTATTTGGAGGTAGACACCTTATTGCCTAATGTATTGACCTCATGCTTTACATATTTATAAGTGAATATGGTGTAGTGGTTTTAATGTAGCGTAGTGTAAGTAAGTACAAATTTGATAATACAAGGTTGTGTGTTTGATTCCTGATAGTGGCATTCTCTAGTTTCACTAATAGGCAATTCAGAATATCAATAAACAAATAACAATACAACACAAATATTCTTCTCATTCTGCGATCAAGCCAATTTTAACTGGATGCCAGCCATCATTGCAACAAGAACTCATTGATTATTTGTGATTGTGATTTCATTTCTTATCGGACTGCCCACAACTGGTAACAACTGGTCAAAACCTATTTTAGAAAGTTCTGGCAGACCTGAGTGAACACATGTAACCACCAACACTGCACCTAGTGTCGAGGCAACTAGCCCAGTCAGAATCAGTATAAGCCAATAATGAGATAGGGTTGCCACCACCCAGGTAAAGTTTAAGATCCTGTGTTCCCTTGAGGTAGCGAACAAGACATAAAGCAGCATGCCAATGTTTGAAGGAATAAGAGTCTAAGAATTGTGATAGTTGTTGGACAGCAAATGAGATATCTGGATGTGCTGAGATGGCCAGGTACGATAGGCATCCAACCAAGGATCGGTAAGGTAAGGCCGAGAGTTTAGCTTGATCATTGGCAGGGAGTGTGGTATGGTCAATGCGGCAAAGTTTCTGTCCTGGATCCATTGGCCCAGATAGGGGATATGCATTGGACTGACTAAACTGAGATACAATCTTGTCAATCAATGCTGTTTGCAATAGAGCAACAGTCCGATGTATCCTATCCCAAGTAATCGCAATGCCAATGACAAACCGTGCTGTTCCTAGATCTGAAATCATCCAGACTTTTCGCATTTGGTCTTTGAATCTCTCATTCTCTTCATTATGGCTAGCAATGGACAAGTAATCATCAACATGGACCGCTGCTACCATGGTACCCATGTCAGCCTGTCAGTAGTAAATGCATAACTCGCATGAAAGTCTTGTAAAACCCCAGGAAATCATCTGTGCATTCAGTGTTTGATTCCAGATATGTCCACTCTGTTTCATACTGTAAAGTCCTCGCTGTAATTCCCATACCCAATCTTCTTTTCCAACCTCTGCAAATCTGGCTGGTTGCTCCATGTATTGGACTTCATCAGCTGGTAGGAGTCCATAGAGAAAAGTGGTCTTTATGTCTATTTGTTGCACATCCGAACCAAGTGAGGCAGTGATGTGTAAAATAACCTGCCAAGGTTCTATGGGTGCAGTAGGTGAGGTAGTTTTTGTGTAATCGTTGCCATAAATCTGGTTGAACCCTTTGAAAACAAGGTGTACCTTCCAATGCACTGGAGTACCATCTTCATTTCATTTGATGTGAAAGACCAGGCAACCCTTACATATGTGGTGCCCCTGTGGTACATCAGCCCATGGAACTAACTTGTATACCTGCATGTCTTTTAAGGACTTGAGTTCCTCACAGTAGCCTTGCTCCCCACACTTAGAGTCTATGGAATTCTGGGCTTCTTCCCAGGTATGTGGATCATCTTAAAATTGGAGTGATTCGGGATCAATATCAGACATCTCCGAAATTAAGGTGTATAATTGATGTGCCTGATCGCTAAGTGCAGGGTCCTCAATCAATTGTGGCTCAGCTTGATCATGATCAATGGGCGTAGATGCAATGACATCATGGAGCCCTTCCAAGACCCTTTTCTGCTCAGTGCACTGCTCCTTTATATGCTCTGCAGATTCTTGTGAATCACAGATAGCTTGATCTAGTATGGTAGTGTTGGGCCCCCATTTGAACTTTTGTCAGTAGGAATACACACTCTGGAGGATCTGCGCAGCTCTATGGGTGCTGGTTTGGGAGTGTCAATTGTGGTGGGCTCATCTATAGGTAGGTTATCAGTGGATCCTGAGTCAAGCATGGTGGTGTCATCATCATAGGTGTCAACAGGGACAAAAGTCAATGGGGGAAATTATTCCACTTGAATGGGTGCATCATGCAGTGAAGATGATAGTACATGACTGTAATGGCTTTCGACAAACCTGACATGGTATGAGCTATATACCTTCTGGGTCTTTCAATCATAGCAACAGTACTCTTTTGAGTTGGGTTCATAGCCAATTAGTACACATTCAATTGAACATTCATAGATTTTTGGGTTAATCTTGTACTGGATGAACACATATGCTTTACAGCCAATCACCTTCATGTAGAAGTAATTAGGTTATTGTTCATGCCATTCTCCCAAGGGGTAGAGCCTTTGAGTGAATGTGTTGTTGTCTTGGCATGCAGGAGAGAAGCCATTAGGTAAAGTTCATCCCAAAGGTAAGGTGGTAAGTTTGCATAAATGTGCATGGTACGTGCCTTCCCCATTAGTGTCCTGTGCATTTGTTCAATATGACCAATGTGAGCTGAAGTATGGGGGGCTGTGAATCTATGATTGGTTCCTCTCATTTTTAACCAAGCCTCAACCTCATGCAACTTGAGTTCACCATTATCTGTTATGTATGTCCCCACCTTCAGTCCAGTCTGCTTTTCTCATGCCAGCTCCCAGGCCTTGAGTTCAGGAAATGCATTGTTCTTATGCTTAAGTGGTATGGACCATGTGCATGAGGTATGATCATTGACAATGTTCATGATGTATAAATTTCCGGAGCATGACTTTATATCATGTGGTCCTGAAAGATCTACCCAAACTTTCTTGGATTTCAGTGTAGCCCTATGTCCTTCCCCTCTGCATGCTTCTTAGGAACAGGTGAGCAAGTCTGTTTTCCAAGGATGCAAGATTCACATTTAGGGGGGACTGTGCAGGCATACTGGCAATTGTCCCTTTCTGTGCCATGTCTTGCAACACTTGATAGTTTGCGTGCCCCAGGCAATGATGCCAGGTGATAATGTTCATTGCTGAGTGGACAGCAAAAGCATGTTCAGCAGAGGCGGAGTGTAATGAGAGGGAATAGAGTTTCTTGTTGGGCAACAGGATGCCTTGGCTATATGGGCACCAGTGGACTTATTTGAGATCCAGCATGATGACTCATCAAAGTGGGCTACAGTGTTCAAGTCCTTCATAAGTGAGCTAACTGAGATCAAGCACACTGTTGCATTTGGGACATAGAGCACATCATGTAAAATAATTGATGCACCTCAGGCAACATGGAGTTTGATGTCCCCCATGCCCATTGCAGAGATTGAAGAACCACTGATGCCTTGAACTGAATGGGGGTTAATGACACAGAGTGTGATAAAATCTGATTGGTCAGGAGAAATATGGGTGGTGGCACCAGTGTCAACATAAAATGGGTGGCCATGGATGGAAATGGGAGTACACTGGGCTTGATTGAGTGGAGCGACTGTAAAAGCATCAGCAGTTACTGGTGTGGAATTCTCAGTCCAATTGACTGAGGTACAAAACTCCTCCTCAGTTGGAAGCCAACCCTTGTACTCAACCTCCTCAATAGCTGGATGGGGAAGAGGATCACTAGCCAGACCAGTGAATTCTCCTGGAATTGCCTGAGCTGTGTCCAAAACCATACAATCGATCATGATGGTGAATGGATGACCAGTGTTGTCCTTCATGGTAACCGGAACTCGTGTACTAGTAGTGTTTGAAGGTCTGGCTCGGTCCATTTTTTTTTTCCATTTTAGGATGAAACCAGAACCAGAACCGGTTCAATTACATTCCGAAGTTAAATAAAACTGGACCAAACTGCATGTAGTTGGTTCACTGCAGTTCAGTTTGGCTCGACCACAACTGGTTGTCAACTGACTCACATGTGTCTAAACCAATGTTATCTACACAATTATATACATACTAGTAATATTCAAGAGTAAAAAAAAGCCCCTTGCAGGCAGGAGCCTCCAAGCAGGCATGTAGATAATAAAATTAAAAGAACTAGAAAATGGAGATCTTTACACTCCCCCCCCCCCCCCCCCCACCCCAATCCGAGTGGACTCTGCTTGGACACTCAGACTTTGCTTGGACTTTGCTCAGACTTCTTTGGCTGAAAGTCCTGCCAAACTAAATGTCCAGTCCGAGCTGAGTCCGAGCGTCCAAGTGGAGTCTGAGTGGACCAGCACTCGTACAGTCCTAGGACTGTCCAAGTTGCTTATATAATTGACTAGAAAATCTGTAGCTACTGCAGGGATCGAATCCTCATAGTCACATGATAGAGTACAATTAAGTCAGCAATATAACAGTTAGACTAAAGTATCATTACAGGTAAGTAGTTATATCTCTCTATGTACCACCCCAGCTGTGATGACAAATCAACACAGCTGCATCATCAACAACACTGGCAATGGCGCCGCCTCCTCCTTACCTCCTACCCCAATAACCAACAACGGGAACGAGCCCAAATGATGGTATTGTCATTTGGGCTCACTTGTAAGTGTTTTTTTACATGTTTTTTGTTGTTCTGTTTAACTAACTGAATTTTCCTTAATGATAGGTTTTATCTATGTTATAACAATGCCGCAGCCTCAAAACCATGACAACGGCTGACACAGCCACCACCCTAGGACCCAGAACCACCGCTGCAAGCAACTGCTTGCAGGGTGGGAATGGGTACAACTGCAAAATGGCAAGACAATGCAATGAGACAACTGGAGACAACTGGGACTGGGAGATGGAATGACAAGGGGACGAGTGGGAAACAACGAAAGGAAGGCAAAGCAAACAAAGAAAAGGCCCAAGAGATTCATTTGATGTCTCTTGGGCCATTGGTAAGTTTTTTTTTCTTGTGTTTTGTTACTAACAAACTTTTTTAGGTATTATCTAGTACTGCTGACGACAACAATGACAACGAGCACTCAGAACCACTGCCACGAGCAGCTGCTCGCAGGGTGGGAATGGGTGCAACTTTGAAACAACAACAACGGCTACTCATGCCCACCACACAAGACACACCACCCACCTCCAGCCTCATGAGCAACTGCTCGTGGGGTGGATGGTGGGTGGAATGATGACGATGGCAGGGAACAATGACAGCACCCACCCCAGCACTACAAGCCACTGCTCGTAGGGTGGACGACAGGTGGAACGACGACGATTAGGGGTCCTATAGGTAAGTTTTTTTTCTTTTCTCATTTCATTTTTTGATCCTAACTAACTTTTTATAGGTACAAACTACTACTAGTGACGACGACGACAATGACACCACCACCACCACTGCTGCGAGCCCCTGCTCGCAGGGTGGAAGGTGAGGGGGAAGGAGACAAGAGGGAAGGGACAAGAGGGAAGGGAGATGATGATGAGGGTGGGGACACCCACGATGACACCTGCCCCATGCCTACGAGCATCTGCTCATGGGGTGGTTCAGGGGGGAGAAGAATGGGGACAGGAGAGCGAGACGGCCAGGGGACGACCCAGGGAGAGATGAATGCCGCCATGAGCAACTGCTCATGGTTCGTGTTTTTAATGTATTTTTATAATTGATAATTACAGCCCCCTCCCCTTGAGCTTGTGAGGGGAGGGCTTAGTATTAATTACCCATATTAATTACCCCTCACACAGATGTGAGGGGGTCAATTTAATAATCTATTCATGATATATAACAAATTAGATTTCAGTAATAAATAGATATAATGTATGTAACTTTAAATGACTACTTGGCTTAAATGGTAGAGTGTGCATGTTTTGTTGTCATGTGATACATTTCAGGAATCTAAATCATATAGTCCAACACATGAAGTATTGCAGAGGAACATTTTCTGGTCCAAAACTTTACCTTTGTGTCCCCAAAATAATTGTTCTAGGTCATCAATGCAATATTGAAGGTCATATGGCCAATCCCACTTGCATCACAGCAGTTAGCAAATGGGGGCCTTGTTGAAGCCTTACTGAAGTCAAGGCATTTCTAGGAACTATTGGAGTTTGTCGTATCTTTATTCGAAATTTTGCTCAACGTGCTACAGCTCTAATACACCTTACACAAAAAGATGTCCCTTTCAATTTCCGACCAAAACAAATTGCAGCACAGGAAGACGTGAAGCAAGCATTGATCAATTCCCCAGCCATTTGCGCTATCGACTACTCATTTGACGCCCTGGTTATCCTATCAGTCGATACTTTGAACATCGCTATTGGTTTCTTTCTCATGCAATGCGATCCTGACAACCCTCAAAAATGATATTACAGTCGATTCAGCTTGATCATGCTTAGTAACCGTGAATCCTGGTTTTTGAAAGCAAAACTCAAACTTGATGGTCTATATCGCACTCTCGGAGCCCTTCAATTGTACCTAATAGGGGTCCGAAACCTCATTGTCAAAGTCGACACAAGGTACACATACACCAAATCAATCCCATTATGACTTGACCCTTCACTTCCTATCAAGTTTTGATCCTCTCCCTCTCCTCAGATCTCAGTAAGGGAGAGGATCTGACCTATGATGATGTCCCATGAACGAACAATGCGAAAAAGAAAGATGAATGAATAATTCAGATTCAAAAATGGCTAGAGGAATTGGTACGACCTCCAGATTTATCAGATTCCAAATATGCTACCTTTGTTCAATATTGTACCGAATTCTTCTTTGATTGCAGCAAACTTTGGAGGAAGGATTCTCACGGAGCTCACAAAATCATCACAATTCCTGAGTGTCATCTCAAAGTTATTTGTGCAGCTCACGACAATATCGGACACAAAATGGTCTTCGTGACAAAAGCTGTTATTTCCCTATGATTCTGGTGGCCTGACATGAAAGCAGACATTGCATGGTATATTCGCACTTGCCACCTGTGCCAACTATGACAAACTTGAAATCTCCTCATCCCACCTACCATTGCCACACCTGCACCTTTATTCAGCAAAGTCTACATCGATACCATGCAAATGCCTCCCTCGAGCGGATTCAAGTATATTGTACAAGGTCGATGTTCACTAATGACTTATCCTGAGTGGCAAAACCTTTGATGAGAAAATGCCACAACCCTCGGGGACTGGATCTTTGACAATATCTGGGGTTCGCTATATGAAATCGTGAGCGATAGAGGATCAGCATTCATCACAGTGTTGGAATACCTTTTGAAACGATATCACATTAACCATATTCAAATTAGTGGCTATAATTCTCGTGCGAATGGGATCGTTAAATGAGCTCACTTTGATATTCGACAATGTTATTCAAAGCAGTCAATGGAGATCAGAGCAAATGGTCAGCTGGAGCACACTCAGTGTTTTGGGTAGAACAAGGTACAGTTTGTAGACATATGGGTTGCTCTCCTTACTTCGCAGTTACAGGATCACATCCCCTAATCCCACTCAACATCTCCAAAGCAACATACCTGCAACCCCCTCCCAATTCTATCTTATCAACAACCGATCTCATCGCTCAAAGAGCAATAGCACTACAGAAATGATCATCCGACCTCAAAAGTCTCTATTCGAAAGTCTATACTGCTCAACTTGAAGCTGCGAAACATTTCGAAATCATTCACCAATGAACAATGCACGACTATGACTTCGAAAAAGGCAATCTGGTCCTACTTCACAACATGCAAATTGAGAAATCTCTCAATCGCAAAATGCAACCTCGATATTCAGGTCCCTTCATCATCATCGATTGAAACTATGGAGGAGCCTACATCCTCTGTGAACTCAATGGATCAGTATTTCATTGACCATTCACAGCCTTCTGACTCCTTCCCTATTTTGCACAAAAATCAATTCCCCTGTTGCCGAACTTCCTTGATATCGACTCAGAACATCTCGAAAAACTTCGAAACACTTTGAACATTGATGAAGATATTCCCGAAGACCTTCCGGACTTCGAAGATGAATAATTATCCCCTTTTTTTGTTCACAATCACTTATCTATGACCTTGATTTCTTTTAGTGTACAATACAAGTCGCAATATTGCATTATAGCATGGTTGTGCAAACTCCAAAAGGGTTTTTTGGCCATGATGATCTACTGAGCCTTTCCCTTATTCTCTTCATTCTTCTTTCTTTTTCTTATTCTTTTATTCACTACTTTTTTGAGACTCACAAGATTTAAATTGAAAAGAAAAAGAAAAATGCAATGAAGTCCTGTTTTTACTCCTCTATCATAACTTCTAAAAGTTCTATCTCCCTACCCAGAACTTCCATCTCCACCTTCTTCTGTACCAATTTGGCCACAAGCATCTTCCATCAAACGACCCATTCATTGTTAATGACCTCGATATCATCATTCGACGATACCTCCTTTGCTTTGCCTTTCCCTTTTGACCGCTTTTTGTGCTTTGATTTTGGTGTAGATGGTTTCAATGGTCCCACAACCGTCTCCTGTGGCTCGACCAGCCCGACAACTTGAATGCGAAGAGCTAAAATAATCTGATCAGAAAGTTAGAAAAATTTGCAACAAGTCTGAACAAGAAACACACCTGGCTTCAACTGCAAAACATCTTTCACAGCCCCAAATTTCCTCCCCTCGCCTTTTCAAAGGCCTCTCCTTGACACCCCCTCCCCTGCAGAGCATTGGTGCACTTGACGCACTTTGGAGCCCCTTCTTCAACCACACAGTACAGCTGAGATCTCATCCCAGCACATCGATCACACTATGACACAATTAGTTCTCTGAAAAACCTTCAAAAACAAAATGAAAACTCACCGGACCCTTGAAATTGAGCAGTCTGCTCATTGCAAACTTTGCTCACTTTGACTCCATGGAGTCCTCGACTTTGTCCTCCCCATCTTCACCTCCCTTGATTTCCACTACCTTTCGTTTTGTCACCTGCACCACAGGTAGCTCATCCTTGTCCTTGTCCTCGACCCCTGCATTGGCCTGCTCAATTGATTTAGCTTCGAAAGGGTCTTGGTGCGAAGTTCACCCAGCGCCGTTTTGCCAGCCTCAACAAGAGTGGCCCTCCAATCATCCAGTTTTGCCTTCTTAGCAGCAGCTGCCACCTCTCGAGCTAGTTCCTCCTCCTCCCAAATGCACCTTGCCTCTTCCTTGGCCTCCACCCATGCTTTCACCTCAGCAGCTTCTCAATCTTCATGTTCCACCTCTTCTCACAACTCTGAAAATAATAGCTTGGCACCCCATGAAAGCCATTTGCACCGGGCCAATGGTTGATACAGCTCAAAAACTTCATCAACGACCTTTTGAATGGCTGGATCATGCTCTTTGCCCAGATCATCAGCGAGCTCATCCTATTCAGCCTAAGACCAAACATTTTAGCCACCCATACAACAAAATGAATGCAGGAACATACCATTCTGTTGCAAAAACCCTTCCCCCACACTTTGAAGTCCAAATCTTTGGCAGCATTGTGCTCAGGCATCGATTTGGCATAGTCGAAGATGTCGGTATTGAGTTCGGCAAGGAGCGACATAACAAAAAGCTAGTATCAAGGGTGTAGGTTGATGAAGGAGAACAAGAAGTTTTTTGAGTTTTGTTTATAGCTTCAACATGATCACACATTTTGCACATGACTCTGATCGGCTGACTGGGACAGTCAGGATTTTAGTAAGGGGGAGGATGATAGGTCCGCCATGTGCACTAAGCTCTGGGAGTGTCTCCAGAGGCATCAACACATCAACATGCATGCTCCCAACCCCTACGAACCCCGCGAGACCGCTCCAAAACTACTTCGAACAATTTCAAATGATTTCAAACAATTTCAAATGACTTTGAACATTCTCAAACAACTTTGAACCACTTTGAACGTCTTCGGCCACTGTATACCTATTGCACCGCCCTTTGGATACATGCAGCACACCTTGTAAGAGTTAGTGCATCACATATCAAGCACCACCAGACACGAGGAGACACAATGATGGGATTTTAGGACACGATTGTGGCGCTTTGACATCTTGGTGATATATTGGATCAATGGGAACAGGTACCCATGACAAATCATGACTCTATATGTTTCCCTTCTCATCTTCTTTCATTTATTCTATGATTTTCAAAGATTCTCTATTGTTTTATATCTTGCCTCATGTATTCCTCATGTTTTATTTCCTTTTTAGTATCACTTCTCTCAAACATATATAGCCTTGTACTAGCTATTTAGAAAGAACAGAATAGATTGTCCTCTCACACCAATCGTCTGATTTAAGAGCCATTCTCTTGAGTCCAAGTGTCTTGACTTAGTCTCAAAGTTCAGTGTTTTAAGCCAAATTTCCTCGAACTCCTTGTACTAGCTTCTCAAAACTATCGCATATTGTCTATCCCCTCTCGACACCTTTCTACATCCCTATAGTCTATCCTCAGCCATTGTCAAAAGCATCCTCATCTTCTATAAAGCCCTTCAAACATCTTTGATCATTGCACCTCTTTGTACACTCCCAAACTTCATTGAATCTCACTTGAACATCATTGCAGCGCTTTGTACACTCTCAATCTTTATTGAACTTCTCTTGAACATCATTGCAGCACTTTTAATACTCTCGAACCTCATCGAACTTCATCAGATACCCTCTAGAGTTGTTTTCATAGCTTTGGGTAACAGCGGTGATATTTAGTACCACCTTGCAACCTTCCTCTAACTAGCATTATACCATTCAAACACTTATTGTGGGTTTTGTTTGGGTTTCCTGGTTGAGTATCATCAATGTGGTGTGCAAATGTGACCAGATTCCATGCACAACCTCAGGGTATATAAACCCTTGCCTTTTATGGTTCCTTCCCTTGGTCATCATACAATTTTACTTTAGTTACTATACATTTACTTATATTTAAATTATATTATGTACATGCAAGTGGTTAGAACCATTTTCAATTGGTTCTAAATAAGTATTCAATTCATTGTAACTGCAACTGTTGGACTGAGGAAATAAGTGCAACTGCAACCACAAAAAGACCGAACCACAGTTTGGTTTGGTCTGGTTTCAGTTTTTTTCTGGTTTGATGAACTGGACTTTCAAACACTATGTACTATACTTGGGAGCCCCAGTATTGGATACCCACTTGTCATAGGCCTGCTTCCTTGCTGCCTTCAATTCCTCAATTGTCTTTCCCTTCATACTGCTGCCTTTAGAGATGCAATACTCCCTAGTATGTTGGGGGTGTTTACAGCTGCTTCAAATTGTGGTCCTGGGGGACTTAGTTGGTTTAGAGGTTGCAGCAAGAGCAAGGGAAGAGGGATTATCCGTGCACCAGTCACTGTCCTGGCAAGGCAGGTTCCAAGGGTAATGAGGCTTTTCATAGGCCTCTGCACTCTTCCAAAACATTCTGAAACAGTCAGCTCTGCTGACTGCACATCAGATCACTTCCATTGCCATCTTCAGCTTGGTGCTAAATTTTAGCAGAGGCCTTGCTGAAGAATGAACTTGGCATTAGGAAGCTCTTTTTATGCCTCTGCTGCTTTCCCTTCTGACATCCTCATCCTTCTTTGTCTGCAAAGCAGCATAGGTAAAGTGCTCTGCACTTCATTCTTTCTGTTAATCCAAAGTAGTTCCTTGGCTCCGCCATCCAAAACAATCCTATTCTTCCTTAGTAACTACTTTACATTGTGAGAAACTCCTCATCCTGCCGAGAAATCTCACTTCACCTCTTCACAGGATTCAATGCTCTAATTCATAGCTCTGCTACTCATTCAGTTGAATTCTAAGAGTAAGTGGCTTCACCATTTTTTCATGGTTCAGGCAAATGTACTTACAGGAGACTCGAGATCTTCTCTCTTTTCAGTACTTTGCCTTCACCTTTTTCATGGCCATCCCTCCTCTCCCTTAACAATGGTTTGCGACCATAGTTTGATATATAGTTTGGTTGTACTTTAGCCTCTCCACTCCTCACCTAAGAGCTGGCTGATGTGGACCATTGGTTGCACTACTTCATGTTTGAAGCAATGCAGCACAGGCAAGCTATAATTTGCCAGTAAATTACCAGCAAAGTATTGCATGTGATTGTTTCACATGATCTTTTGGATTGGTATTTTTAGCTGTGAATTTTTCTGGTGCTTAGGGTGTAACATGGGTCACACCATGGGTAAAATTTCACACACTGCGCCCATACCTGTGTACACTGTACCCGTTCTAACACCATAACTGCGGTGACAGGTTTTTACCACGGTTTGTTGTGAAACACTGTGGGTGCAACACCATGAATATACACCATTGTTTTGATTCTTTTTTTGCCTTGTATTTGATGTTCTCTATTGTTCAACCTAGTGTATTTGTATTGTATAAACCCTCAATCAACTTAACCACACCCAGGCAATACTGACAATGAGGCTTTTTTATTTGAATGTCTCACATTTGCATGATGGCTTCTCAGTCATGGCAGGAAGTAGTCTTAACTTATTGTTAACTAGAGGGCAACCATGAATACTAAACTTTATCTCCTCACACCAACATTAACATGAGGGTAGACAACACAAATATTAATTTTTATTATTAACCTCCCTCGTATTTGCATGAGGGGTACATGTAAGTAAAATCAGACTCCCCCCCCATTTTGTGTTTTGCACGAGGGAGGGGCCACAGAACTAAATAAATAAAGATCTCCCTCGCATTTTCCGCGAGGGGGGGCTGCTGCTGCCTTTGTTGTCATCCTCACTGTCCCCGACATACTCACCCTCCATTGTCATCTCTAGCTAGCACCGGTAGGGATGGGTGCTGGGTGCCAGGTGCCTTCGTTGTCCCCTTTCCTTCCTCATTGTCATGCCCCTTTGTCCTGGTCCCTGTCCCTGTTGGTCATCACCTCATCCTGTTGCCCCCTTGCCCCCTCGTCTTGTCCCATCATCCTGTCATCCCGTTGTCCATTTTGGTGGTGGTGGTCCTCCCCTGTCCCTCGAGGTGTTGGGTTGGTGCCCTCATGCCCTCATCCTTGTCCCCCTTGTTGGCATGGCTGGTGCTGGTTGTTGTTGTCAATAGTTTAATTTAGCACCTAGAAAGTTTGTTAGTTAGAAAGAAAATGAATAAGAAAAAGAAAAACTTACCTATGGCCCAAGAGATGTCATCGACGTCCCTTGGGCCTTTTTTCCATCGTTGTCCCCCTGTCTTTGTTGTTGTTGTTGTCCCGTCCTTGTCGTTGTTGGGGTCTTCCTCATCCCTATCCATGTTCTTCCCCATTGTTCTGTCCCTTGGGCCTTTTTTTTCATCATTGTCCCCCTGTTCTTGTTCTCATTCTTGTCCTGTCATCGTCCCTATCTGTGGTCTTCCCCATTGTTCCTGTTGTTCTCCCCTGGCTTGTCGTCCCTCATCTTCCATTGTTGTCATTCCTGGTCCTAGTCGTCGTCGTGATCTTTGTCATCCCATCATGGTCCCACTGTCTTCGTCGTTGTCTGGTTCCCATCTAGTGTGTGCTGGCGGCCATCGTTCTTGTTGTTGTTGTGGTCATCACTGTCATTGTCATCTGTTGTCATTGTTGTCCATTGTCGTTGTTGTCATTGTTGTCGTCCTGGTGTCTTGGCCCTCTCGCCATCTCCATTGCTCGCCGTTTCCACCCCACCAGCAGTTGCTCATGGTGGCGGTTAGGGGTGCTGTTCATGCCCTTCATCATTGTCCATCCTAGTTTTTATCCACCCTGCAAGCAGAGGCTTGCAGCGGTGGTGGGGGTGTGCCATCAACGGTGTTATCTCATTATTATGGCAGAACCTAAAAATAAAATAAAATAAAATCATTAGTTGGTTAGAAAAAAAAACAAGAATGAAAGATATAAAAAATACTTAGAGCCCAAACGATGATAGATGTCGTTTTGGTGCATCTGCTGCATGATGTGATCATTTTGTGTCACTTGCTCATCGTCGCTCTTATCCCATGCAACACCATGACACCATGGTAATGGGTCACAGTAGTCAGCAGGTCGGCAATTCTCAATACCGTACCCGTACCCGCAGACCCCATGACCTGAACACTGCGGTTTTCACTGTACCCGTGTTATTCCCTACTGGTGCTCACGCATGTCCAGTTTCCTGACAATGGTGGTTGTATTCTAGCTATCTGCTAGAATTTTGGAATCATGACTCTGTGAGGACAACACAATGTAATGATGAGTTATTGCATTTTAAACACATTATATAAGATGTGATTTGATCAGTTGTACCATGCAAACAAGTGATGTTGACCTACATACACATCCTACTGCTACTGGTACCACTTAAATACCAGAGCTATCATGTGATAGAGCACATGATTTGGTAAATTACCAGTAAATAAAGGCACAGTAAAAAAATACCTATTTTTCCGCAACCTTAACACCTTGCCTTGCAAAAGTCACCAGACATCCTATTACCAGCAAATGTTTTTTGCACTCTGCTTGTATCCCCCGCTGATGATAGAACATTTGGGATTGAGACTAGAATCCTATTTTATGATATCATATCGGCAAAATTCTGCTACTTCCCAATAATAAACTGTAGGATTACATCAACAAGGATGTCTCATACATTCCATCGACAAGACAATCTGCCAGATCCTTGAGTTTAGACAGCATTAAAAGCTCATTGTCCTTTCCCATGAAGAAAGATGCACAGGGAATAGAATGAACACTGAAAGGTTGGTGTGGTGAGCATTTCCTGATGGGGCCAGGACCATGGTGGTAGCTTACATTTGGGACAATAAGGTCAGTGCATCATTTCCATTCTTCTCTATGTCTTCAGGGCTAGTAACTGGCTCACTGAACCTTTCACAACACGCATGTGCAAATCTCCAAAGTTATCAGTCGATTTGCGACCATCATTCCTCCCTTTTGCAGTAAGCTTCGAAGGCCACAAGGATGGTCAGCTTTGGTCAATAAGCCTAATTAAAACAGTTCACCTCCTGTCCAGATGAGCCTTTCCGCATCTCTTCAGGCAAGGAACCAATCAGCAAGAACTGTGGATTCACCTGTAAGTATACAAAATGCACTATGGAAGAACTAACATCATTGTTTTTTGCCCTATCTCTGCTCTTCTCTAAGGTTGTGCATAGACCATCCATATAGGCCAACAGAATGAGGCCAAAAATCTTATTGGAAACTACATACAAGGAAGGGACATCAGCTCCAGGTGACTATGGTAAAATAAAAAGTAGGTACCATTGACCATCTCAGCCAATGAACTGGGCCTCTTATTTACGATAAGGATTGTCTCATCAAAACAGAATTTTCTGGTGATGGGATCATATGAATAGAAGGAAAACATAATGGTATTGGTTAGCAGGCCATAAACATGCAATCTGGCAAACTCCATTGTCATATTTTCTTTGGTGGCAGCTGGATACAATTCAAACACAGCACATTTGTGTACAAAAAGAAACCATGCACACAGAAGTGCAAGGAAGAGTTGATCCAAAGCATTGGGATCTGGCAGAACAAGCTTGAACTCTATGATAAAGAAAAAGACACCTCCTACCATGAAGATCTACTGGAGTACTCACTTCAGGGCCTGGACAGATTGAATATTGAACTATGGACAAACTTTGTGCTCAACTTTGCCTCCAGTGGAATATAAGGTCTCAGTCATTGCCTGCTCAGGCTTGTTGATGACTTGACCATGAAACAAAGCTATAAGTGGAACAATATACTGCAGCAACACATCATCAATAAGCGCATAGCATGGGTCCACTTTTTAGTTGCCATACTGGCTCTAAAACCCTCAGCCTTGCTTGCTCTTGTGTTTGATAAACTGTCTCACAATAGACATCTTGCCAATTGCAAGCATTTTGAAACATAGTCTTTTGAAAAGAGGGCGGGAGACAATATAGAGGGGTAGAGTAGGGTGTAAATTGAACCTTTTCAGGATTTGTGGGCAGCCCATATTGTGAGGCAAAATCAGCCCATTTCACAGTCAAGAAAGAGGGGAGAGCACTCCTAGCCATTTTAAAGGTGGCAGTGGGGATGTCCCCTTTGTTTGCGATATGGCCCAGCACAGCGGCAAGTTCATCACGGGTAAGGTCCAAAAGTCCATCTACTATTCCCCTATTTAAATTGATACAATCAATGACATCCTCAACTGCTATATCCTCAGTACAGTGTTTGGGCATGGCTTGATGGATGTTAAGGAATGAGATGCAATTAATCACAAGCGCCGTTTCATGTTCCCATGGCTTGGATTGGCTTAGTCATCAAAGGGCCCTCCACAACACCCCATCTCCCAAGCACTTGCTCCCCCCCTCCTCACCTCAGAGTGTTAGCAAAAAGGCATCACTGTACCCCTTGTAGGTTTACAAGTTTTCTTGCAGTTTCCTGTGCAACAAGGGGGAACTACAATAGAGAAGGCTAAGTCATGACAATGATTGCTTTTGCAAGCACATCCTTCAACTACATATGTGCATCAGTTATCAAACTTTTTTGCAGCTCTATCATACTTGTTATTGATTCTTGGCCATGGTCTAAACTGAGACAGTCAACCCATATTCCAAGAAGCGATGCTGCAATGCCCTGGACAGCAGAAGGAAACCATATGTGTAATGGATGAAGTGACCTTGATAGAGAGCAAGCTAGCAATGCTCATCAAGAAGCTGATAGCACCCTATAAACCAAAAAGAAGATCAACAAGATGTGATAGTTGTTCTAGAACACACCCACTGTAATAAAGGATCCCCAGACAAAGGTAGCTGAAGGACCCATACCACCATCCACTCTCATGTTAACCAGGCCCCTGTCAACAAATCCAACACATCACCTCCCTTGCTGTCCAACACATTAATCAGAGTGAGAGCTGCCACACTCAACAAATTTGTATACCATGACAACAACAGTGCACTGCCATTCACTACAGGGAGACTCTGTTTAATGATGACAGAGTGCATTGCAGTAATAGTGGAAGATGCGATGCCAAACATGATGCTGATGGTGGAGATGGAATGGTTCCTGATATTCAGATGGCTTTGAAATGGCTCAAGCCAAGCCATTTTAAAGCCACCTGAATATCTCAGGAACTGTTTCTTCAATTGCTTAGAGTTGGCAGGACTTTTGATGGGATCTAGCTCCTCAAATATTTTAGTGATTTTATGTAATTTATTTCCCAAGATGGCAAAAAATGTGGCTCAAGCCATGGCAACACTAATATCAACATGTACAGCTATTGGTATAATTTAGTTGTTTTATGTATCAAGATAAGTAACAATCACCCTTAGATTTCCCTTTTTCTGCTTGAGTGAACCATGAGGCTGATGCTTACTCTCCACTGGCAGATGGTGCCTTCTTCCCTTTTCTTCTTGCTAGTCCTTTTCCTTTCTTTGGTCTGGCCACTTGCCCCACATCATCTGTCTCGCACTGAACCTTGCTCTTACCACAATAGTAGCATGCCTTTTTGCTATTCACCTGCTCATAGCAGTCATGCCCAAGCTGGGGCACATCATGAACAAGGCATGGTTCTCTGACTACCATGCTGGGGTCCTCCTCAGGCCTTTGCACCATGGTCCTTCTTCAGCATTGGCATCACTCTCCATCACCTCTGTTTCCCCCTCTTCTTCAAACTCCTTGTCAGAGCCACTGCTGCTGCTCTGCACCACTCCACAAACTCTGCCATTGTTACTGGCATAGTTGGCATGGAGCTTTTTCCTGGTGATTGGTCTTGATCCTGATGGTTCAATTGGTTCTATCACAGTGGACAGCCCCAGTGCCATGTCCTGGACTGCCACTGGTCTGCACAATGGTTTGACCACTATGATTCTTGGTCTCTCTGCCTGAGACCATGCCAGTGCTGGTGCGAGTCCTATTGCCAATCCCTCTGCTTGTGACATTACTGCCACTGAAAATCCCAAGGTGACTGGTGCTGCCACAATCCCATTGTTCTCATCAAACATCTTCATCACCCTCCATTGACCTTCCATGAGCTCTGGGTCCCCAGTCTTCTCAGACTTTGTCCATGCCACAACAAATCCCCACAAAATGTGTCAGTATGGAAGACTTTTTGCACATCCTCCCCAAGAACCTCCTGTTTCCAAGTAAATAATGTTTTCTGCTATGTGAGTGGCACAGTCATCATGACAGCATGCTGATCACTCACCAGTGCCCATTTTTTCTCCTTCATCACAGCCTGAATGTTCCCTACATGAAGCCCATTGTGGACTGCATTCTCAATTTCATTGATTTGGCTGAGGACTTCCTGAGGTGTAACATTCATGATGAGTCAGCATGGCTACAGGATCAGGTTGCATGGATGTTGATATGAAAGAAAGTGAAACAATGAAATGAACAATCACATGTTGATCAAGATCTGATAGATATAGACAGATGACATCTAATATGATCACTGATTAAACACATAAGATAGTGTTACCATGTCTGTTACATAGATCCATCCACAATGAATGATCAGCAGCAAAGCCAGGTAGATATTGCTGATGGGTATGTCCCTATCCAAAGTGACAATGGGCAGCACTATCTAGTGCCACATTTAATGATTCTGGCTAACCCATCAAGCGATGGAGGCCTATCACAAGAAGCTTGAGTTCAATGTGCACAAGGTACTAGGAACAGGGACAGTGATGAAGATGGGGATGGGGAGACAGCATAGCTGGAGTGTAGGGGAGAATCACTGTCTATGCCCACAGCTGCATCAGCAGCAAGAAGCTTACTTCTGGCTTCAAATCTTTCCACCCTGCGTGGGGATGCGACCGAGTGCTGGAGGAGAAGCAGGTGGGGAATGTTTGATGGGGCAGGGCAGACAGAGGAGCTGTAGTACGGGAGGGGGTGTCCATTCTTGACTGTATCCTCACCCACACCCACACCCACCTGCTGATTGACAGCATCCTAGGTAGTGGCATGGTGTCCAGCCTACTTATCCAGATGCTGTTGCAGGCATAGGAGTGTGAGCAGGGGACTATTGGCAGGGGCACAAGGAAACAGGCATGGGCATTGGCATGGGGGGCAATGGAGTCGGTGTGTGGGGCTGAATGTGGTTCCTCACCCACACGCAGATCCACATGGACCTGCATTTGCTAATATGTGCCCACTGGCACTGGTCAATAAACATCTCAGGACAAAGGATTTCACATATCCATATCCACATCATCTTTTGAATGTCAAGCCCATACTATGACAAACTCCTCCCCAACATTGTCCTCCTCATTCTGATGCCCCAATGTCACCTAGCTATCTGTTCTCATGGATGCAGTTCCATCTCCATCAATTTCTAGTAAAGTCCAAGTCTGTGCATGGTCCATCCAAGTATCCTGTTAGGTGCACAGTCTGGTTCACCATGTTTACAGCAATTACAAGTGCCATATAAAGTGTGCCTCCATGACTTACATCCTGACTATGTAGGTGCAAGATTTCCATGAACACTTGAATGAAACTGAATTTGGAACCAGCCAAGGATCAGGCTCCAAACCAGCCTCTCATATCGTTTGAATAGGTGCAATCAGAGTAGAAATACAATGTTGAGAAAATTCTCTTTTTACCTACCACATCCGAACACCAAACCACAATCCAAATGAACAATAGAGAGGCTGGCAAATCTGCAAGAGAAACCTAAATCTAGGGTCAGAAATAGTCGACCTTGTATCAATATAATCTACATCTTTGCCAGATTTGTTTCTGTATTTTTATTTGTTTGGCAAGAATCTTATCAAACAATAATCAGAGTACTATGTTCAACTTGGAGCCTCGAAAGCTTTCAGGATCTTCACAACATGCCTCTTTCAAAGCTCCAGCTGGAAAAAATCTTTGCAAAGTTGGATTCCTATGCCTCATCACCAGCAGATTTCTTTGTTACTTTACTGGTCAGTGCAGATTACATAGACCACAATGCTGTGCATGATATCCATCAGAAGACAGATAAGATTCTTGAGAGTTTAGCACAGAATCCTGGTATTTCTGCAGATGTCATTCACTGTCAAATCCATACTCTTGTTGGAGACAAAGCATGTTTATGATTTAATGCCAGAAATTGCACAGTGCAGAGCTTGAAGGACTTTGACATACTTGGGCTAGTGGAACAGATCAAAGTAACAGCACCATACCTTTGGGAGCTGCTTGGTGTACTTTTGGCAGTGGATTCAGGTGCAAATGTCTTCCAAGAGTACCATAGAAAACAACATCAAGAGAAGAAAACCACATGCCCCAGAAATGTGACAAATCATGATGGAGATGTTGCGATGACAAGTTCCATCTTGTCCTCTCCATCATCCAAGACCATTAACAGCGAAATCCAGAATGATAATGTTTTCCCTGAGCCAGTAGCAGCAGTTCCGATTACATCTTTCTTGTTGTAGATAGCTAGTGCAATTTGAATCTGAAACCAGCAAGGTCTCTTCCCCAACTTTTTCTCCATGAGGTCCCAAATCTCTTTGATATTCCAGGATCGGTGTTCATTGACCATTAGCAAGTGCAAGATGAAAATGCAGATTTGTCAGTTTCAAACAAAGGAAGATAATAAAAATACAGAAACAAATCTGGCAAAGATGTAGATTATATTGATTTAAGGTTGACTATTTCTGACCCTAGAGTTGGGTTTCTTTTGCAGATTTGCCAGCCTCTCTATTGTTTGTTTGGGTTGTGTTTCGGTGTTTGGATGTGGTAGGTAAAAATAGAATTTTCTCAACATTGTATTTCTACTCTGAGTGTGCCCATTCAAATGATACGAGAGGCTGGTTTGGAGCCTGGCCAAGGATTAACAATTAAATCTCCAATATAATCTGCCTCACTTTTCTGTATACTCTATGGTGTCTGAGCTTGGCCAGTGAAGTGAGAACCTTAGTGACAAGGATGTGATGTGTCCCCTTGGGATTGAGCTGTGATCACTGCTAAAAGTGGTGATGTGACTTTTGTACAACTTGTCATCATGTTGTATGAACTGGTCACAACAAATTGAATACAATATTTGTCTCCTCAATACTGATCAATAGATCCTATGTATCTTGGCTCAGAATCCAGGCCCATATATGGAGAAAAAGCTGGAGCATGCCTGCCGCACCTGGGAAAACAAGTGGCTAGGCAATATAATGGAGTTGACAGTCATCATTAAATCAAGCATCTAGCCGTGCACATCAACATTTACTAGCTTGCCGAGATCTCCCAATGCCATGGCTTCAGTGACTTCTGAGATGGAGCAAACTTGGTCATCAAGTTAAAGGCCATTTTCTACAGTAATTTACACTCCTCCACCTATTCCAATTGGACTCACCAGAGTCCAGTGGATTCTGGTTATTCTGACCAGATTCTGGTTACTCCAGATGCTCAACTTAGAGTATATACCCTAATGGATAGTCAAATTTCAAGTCTTAAGTTGTCAAAGTGCCTACAAAATATATTTGTGCAGAGTAAGAATTGAACTCAAGACATCTTGATTAGAGTGATCACATGACAAACCAAACATGTGTGCTTAACCAGTTGAGCCACAGGAGAATTATTAGTTAGTAATATAATGTTTATTCATGACACTCTAATTTTTCTCGAAGTAGTTAAGATCAAAAATTTTTAATTAACCACATCCCTCACATTGAATGCGAGGGAGTGGGCATGATTGTGATTATATACATAAACAAAAAATCCTCCCTCTCACAAGATGCGAGAGGGAGTTTTATTTATATACATAAAAAGCTAACCCCTCACACCAAACGTGAGGGGGGAGGTAAAAATGACAAAAAAAATCCCTCCCCCAGGCAAAACGGGGGAGGAGGGGCACAATACTAATAAATAATTAAAATACAAAAAAAATCCCTCCCCACATGAAGTGCAGGGGAGGGGGAGGGGACGCGACCCCGCTGTTGTCTGTCCTTCCACCAATGATCCACCCCATGAGCAGTTGCTCGTGAGGCTGGAGGTGGGTGGCTTGTCATCATTGTCATTCCACCCGCAATCCACCCCACGAGCAGTTGCTCATGAGGCTGGGGGTGGGTGGTGTGTTGTCGTTGTTGCACCTGGGCGTCATTCCACCCACGATCCATCCCACGAGCAGTTGCTCATGAGGCTGGGGGCGGGTGGTGTGTCATTGGCCCTGTCGTCATTGGCAGCCGTGCTTTGCATTCTGGGGGGTTCTGGTGCTGGTAGATGGCGGCGTCATTGTTGTTGTTGCCTGCACACACTCACGATCCACCCTACTATCAGGGGCTCGCAGGCGTGGGGTGGGTGTGTTGGCTCGTTTGCAGGTGGTGGTGTCATTACTAGTAGATTATAACCTAGAAAACCAAAAAAACGAGTTAGTTAGTTTATAAAAACAAAAAGCAAATGGAAAAAACTCACATAGTGCCCAAACGACACGATCTGCGTCGTTTGGGCCCGTGTTGGCTCGTTTGCGGGTGGTGGCATCGTTACTAGTAGATTATAACCTAGAAAACAAAAAAAAATGAGTTAGTTAGTTTATTAAAACAAAAACAAAACAAAAAAACTTACGTAGGGCCCAAACGATGCGATCTGTGTCGTTTGGGCCCGCATTATCTCGTTTGCGAGTGGTGGCATCGTTGCCAGTAGATTATAACCTAGAAAGCTAAAAAAAAGGTTAGTTAGTTTATAGAAACAAAAAGCAAACGAAAAACAACATACTTAGGCCCCAAACGACGCAATCTGCATTGTTTGGGCCCGCATTCCGTCCAGTTGGCTCGTTTGAAGGTGGTGGTGATGGTGGGAGTGGGCATGGGAATGGTGGTGGTGGGTGCGCATGCAGTGGTGGTCGTAGAGTGGAGAGGAGGAGGAGGCAGCCTTGACAATGGTGGTGGTGGTGTAACTACGCACCTTGGTTGGGTAATAAAAGTATTAGATGTATGTAGTTGAATAATGACCTGGTAGCTCAGTGGTTAAGTGTGCTGTTATGTGTGCAGACCCAAGGTCAAGTGTTCAATTCTTGTTGCATGTCAAAATTTTATTTGGGAAAGCACATGCATTCCGGTTATTCTGGTTATGCTAGTGCCGTGCATCCGGTTGATCTGACTATTCCAGGTAAAAATGAGTCTGGGTAGATTCCGGGGATTCCAGAGGTAAAATTGACCAGTCCGACCGGAATTATGAATTGTGAGAAAAATATATGTAAATGGAATTGACCGGAATTCTGGAAATTCCGATCGGAATGGGCATTCTGACTGGAATCCGACCGGAATAGGTGGAGGAGTGTAATGTACTCATTTTCTATGTGCAGAATGAGCAACGGAAAGAGATGAAAAAGAAGAAGATGACAAACATTCACTTTTTGGGTCAAGTCAGCCCATGTTCCTTGCATACCTTCGACATGTGCCTGTCCACCCAATATTCCCTGTGTACCTACCAACACAACTCACATTACCTCCTATGAGAACACAGATAGCTGGTCTACCATATAGTTGATGATACCTGTACACACAATCAGGACCAGTGAAAATTATTCGAAAATCAAACAACAAAGATACTTTCAAGGTTGAGTTTTTGCCTTCGACCTGAACCTCAATCTTCTGTGTCAAGTCCCCTCAAGCAACAGCCATGTTGACCATGACTATAGATCGTACTTGGTCCATCAAAGAGGAGCACATCTGATTTACCTAAAATGGCCCAAGTAAGGTTTGAACAAAAATGAATTTCACACCAACTCAAACCATACTCCTTCAACATCTGGTACATGTGCCTGACCACCCAACTTTCCCTGACTTCCAACCTCCAACATAACCCTCATAACTTCAGCTGCTAGCACCCACAACCTTAAAACTTAAATAGAATTGGATAAAATTCACTGAACTACCATGCCATTGACTGTGTTCTTCAAGTCCAGGATTGTTAGGAAACCACCCCATTACCTAATAAAATTTCATTTTTATTTTATTATGTCGAATTACACTACATTGCACTAAATGATGCTAAATGACACTACACTTTGATAGCATGAGAATTTTATTTTGCACACATCAAGATGTACATGCATGTACACATGCGTTGGTAACAACAATGTACAATATATGTAACATAGTATATAAACCCTAAATATACACCTAGGGGACCCAGTTGTGTTCTCTTAGGTATTCCACCTATGCTTTGGGTGTGAAAGGCCTTTGTCAACAAACTCACCTATTAATAACCCCTCGCATCAAAACCATCAATCCCCCCATCACAAGCACGGATCCCACCCCCTTCTTGTAGAGAGAACCCACATGGTCTTAGCTAGCAGATAGTGGGTGTCACCCTAACAAGGATTTTGCCATGAGCATTGACTTTGATCTGAAGTCCCTCAATGCAACAGCTTTTGTGACTTTTGTTATTGATTGAACCTGGTGTAAAATGGGCTGATGTCCATGTTGTGAGCGACAGGAATTACCTGAGATGTCAAATTAGCTGCCAACCTGTCAACAATGCCCGTCAACTTGTGCCATGTGCCTTCTACATCAAGAACCAGTGCTTGACCACCTAACTTCCTGGAGAAAAGTAAGTAACACAATGATGAAGAAATGAAATAGGACTGACCCTTCAGTACCAACTTCTTGCAAGACACATGTCACTTCCTTGGGAGATTGCCCAACTTATCCACCATTGTGTTGATAATGTCCTTGCACTGCACCATCACAACACCTTGCTCCAGTCGCCTGGTGCAACAGTGTTACACACATGAGCCATGTCCTGAACTTGATCTTCAAGCAACTAGATCTCCATATGCAGGTGGTGCAGCTCCTCTGCCTCTGAGCTAAACACTGGAGGAGTGGTGATGTTGTCTGATATAGTGGTGACCATCCACAGGTTGAACAATGCATTGGAGTGGTAAAGATGTTGGTGAGATGCTTCAAAGACATAGCCCCAGCTTTCCAGGGTGGATTGGAAAGATAGTTCTTCAATAATTGTTGGTTAGTGCAATCCATAATAATCCTAATGCTGGCACCCACTGTGAGACCCAGGTGTTTGATGATAGCAATGCATACATTATGGACAAGAGCCAATTTTGCCAAAGGCAGAGGGTTGGACAAAGGGAACAGCTCGAATGCAGAATATGATTGGCAGATGACAAGAATCACAAATATAATTATTTGACCTGCCATGTTGCTGCCATGAAGGAGGAAAGGATGGTGGGTAAGAGAAAGAGTCAGTGACATGGAGAACATTGAGAGAAGAGAAGAGAAATCTATGTAGTACTGCAATGCTGGTCATGATGTTGATATGGTGGATGTTGATAAAGTCATGGATGTTGCCAATCACAACATCTCACCAATGTAACACAGTGGTGAAAACTGGTCCTGGCAATGCAACGAAATCTTTTCTCAGTCCACCTTCATCAACTGTTACTTATGGGGCCATCATCTAGTGGGTTCATATTCAAATAGTCTTTGGTCACTGGGTTTGAATTTCTGGAAGTCATGATAACTCAAGTCCTTCCGACTCTTTCGACAATGTTTCTACCTTCTATGTTAATGTCAAACCCCTCTCGTGCATTCAAGAACCAGGTTCCCTGTGCTCTGGCAGTCTCATGTCCAATATCATAGTGATTATATGAAATGTGAGCGTTATCCTGAGGTCACACACCTCATTCTTACACTAACATTCCTTTTGATCCTACAGGTCATATATTGTTTCAATGAGTCACAATGTCTGAATATGTAAAGGCTTGGGTATCCCAGACATGCTAACAGGATTTTGTACAGGCCAACACCTGCATTCACATTGCTAACAAAACCTTGTCTCAATGACCAGCCTCCCAAATCCAAACCTGGGTCCAGCAAGAAGCCCATGTTGGTGCCAGCAAGGCTGTTAAGACCAAGGAAAACCCTCTCTTTGAGGTTAATGCCAAAACATTCAGTTTTGGTAGATGACTCTGATTTTTTTTAAATGCGGCTATGCATTGTGTTGCATGATGCATGACTATAGAAATTCTCACAGTTGAATGCTTGACCACTGAATGCTATTGACCCAGCAGATTCTTTGCAACATGTGACTTTCAGGAAATGCCATTGCTGGAACTTATGCAGATTTTCGGCAAGTGTTTGCTTGAGCATTGTAGCCTTCTTACATAATACAGTTTTCCCATTGATACTGAGACTGTAGGAGACAGTCAAACTCCAGTTTCTCACAGACAACAACTTCAATGCACTATCATATTACTGCGCAACTGGCAAAACTTGTACATTTGGTCATGTTTGTACTTTGATTTATTTCAAATGGGAGATCTTCTGCAAGCCATTCCTCAACAACCATGCCACATTTTGGCATGATTCTGTAGTCTATCTTATGTTACTAACTGAGCTCTAGAGCTCCACACAATAGTTTTATTTTTTAGTTGATCTGTGAAAATTAGGTTGACCCCTGCCAATTATTTGTGTGTGCAAACAATATCTCAAGAACTAGTGACTCACAACCTCAATTATTTGCAGGGGACATCCTCACCTAGATTACCATTGACACTGTACCACTCTCAGCTTGTTTTTCTGACCATTAGTTCTTGAGATATTGTTTGTACACACACATAATTGGCAAGGGTCAACCTAATTTTCACAGATCAACTAAGAAATAAAACTATTGTGTGGAGCTCTAGAGCTCCATTAGTAACATAAGATAGACTACAGAATCATGCCAAAATGTGGCATGGTTGTCAAGGAATGGCTTGCAGAAGATCTCCCATTCAAAATAAATTATAGTACAAACATGACCAAATTTACAAGTTTTGCCAGTTGCACAGTAATATGATAGGAAGTTGTGGTCTGTGAGAAACTGGAGTCTGACTGTCTCCTACAGTCTCAGTATCAATGTGAAAACTGTATTATGTAAGAAGGCTACAATGCTCAAGCAAACACTCGCCAAAAATCTGCAGAAGTTCCAGCAACAGCATTTTCCAAAAGCCACATGTTGCAAAGAATCTGCTAGGTCAATAGCATTCAGTTGCATGACCTCATCAATTAAAGTTACCCAACAATGGGGCAGACCATGGGCTTTGTATAGATGCACTTGTTATATCTGAGTTTGAGTTCAATGTAAAATATTATTTGTTAACACATTCCAAATAAGATTTTCCAAGGTTTGGGGGAAGATCCTGGAAAACCTGTCTGGTTGCAGCACATGATGCTAGTCACATGACAGGTGCATCTATGAAATGCAATAAGTGCAATGCTTTAAAGTGGAAAGCAAAAATTGCAATTGGAATCTTCAGAGCATGCCCCGTTAGTCCCACAAACAGACAAAAAGTATGAAGGGGAAAAACGAGACTACACCATGAAGGGAGCACGGCCCACAATGGACAAGTCTCTTCAGACTAAGCACCCCAAACCAGAGCTGAGTGAGAGAACATATATGAATTTATGGAGCAATCTAATGACAGTCAGAGTATCAAGAGAACATTGGGCAAGGCATGTAGGAAATACTAATGGCACTACTGGTAGACAATGATAATGAGCATATGTGTCCATAGTAGCCTCTAAGCCCTGAGCACAATGAGAGTTAGCAGCATTAGAGATAAAGAGAGGAAGGATGGATTTGATCTGGTGCCTGTATTCAAGAAAGGCTTGGGACAGCCAGCATCCCTGTGTTGCCATGACATTTGGATCAGTGCCTTGTAGAAGAAGTTCTGTAGCACCACCTATTCAAAAGGCATGCCCTGGCATCTGAGGAAAACCTGCCACAACCCAGACAGCATTGCAACAATTAATGAACCACAGTTCTGTCATTGGTGCCTAACCACTGTCAGCAGTTTTGAAATCAAATAGAGGCATGGAATTGGGGACAAGTGAAGTAGCAGAGAGGTGGTGACAAAGAGCAGAAAGTGGGCAGGTAACATGGTTATGGGCTGTTACAGAGATGTCAGCCCCTAACTCCACAGTAGTTTTTGTCCATGGAACATGGAAGGCATGCTCCATACCATTGTGAACTTGAGAGATGCAGGTGGGAGCAGCATTATGAGAAACATGCTTTGCAGGGTTGGAGAGATTTGGACTAGGGATGAGGAGTTTTCCCAGCCTAAGAATTAGATGAGTAAACAAATTGAGAAGGGAGAGGAGAGGGAACTCGCTGGCAGCATGACCAGAAGGCAACAGATGCCACAGCACACACTGCCACATCAAACACATTGGAAATATTGAGACCTGACTTCAGGGCTACCAGTGCCTCAATAGTCACCAGAGGTTGCTTCACCAGCTTGGAGCTTGGAGGTACAAGCTTTGCAAATTGCCTTTCTCAATGGCATTGATGTTTTGGCACAGGCCACCACCTTCTATGCTGATGCACCCCCTCTGGATCTTCATCAGTTGGCATCCCTTCCTGTTGATGGTTGTATCCATATACCACAAATGCACAAGGATGCTTGCATTGCCTCCTCTTCTCACTGACCTAATGTCCTCACAAGTGAGTGTGTTCTTTGTTGAACAACTCCTCACTCAGAGAAATTTCAAACTACTCTGGAAGCAGGGCTCCCATCCTCATCCATCCTCAAACTATTCCAAGTCATGCTCTTTTCTCTTGACAAGAACACCCATAGTACCCATGGCACAGGCCTTCTTTGCTTCACACAATACTGTGACACTCACTCCATTCCAGAACATAGTTGCATGCCAACATCCAAAATTTTACTATCTGCTTTCTCCACTTCAGCTGCTGGTATGGCTTCAGAGAGCACACTCAACAATTGGCTGGCAGTGCTCCAGTATTGGCATGTTGTCAATGGTGCCTCGTGGCATGGTTCTGACATGCTCCATCATGTCCGCCATGTAAGATGATCAGATGGTGACATGGGAGAAGAAGGGGATGAGAGGAAGAGGGATGGGGATGGGTGCAGGGAAAATTTGTGAGGATGGAGGGAGGATACTGCAGGAGATTGGGTCTGTGAGATTGTTAACTGGATTTACATAGATGAGTGTGGCAAAGATGCCCACCTCACTGTATACCTTGTCTGAGCAACAGATCAACAGGTTTGTCATGAAGTTGAAGCAATGACCCTTTGAAAAGGCACCCATGACACCTTCACTATCACTCTGGATAAGCACATCTGCATCATGGATGCCCATCACCCTCATGGCCAGGATGGCGAGTTCAACAGCAACCCCTTTGAGCCATCCAATGTCCCTACTTGGACCTCTCTATCCATCAAGTAGCTTCCATGCAGCCCACTGAGTCCCCCAGAGTAGTCTGATGCCCCATTCAGTAGATGCATCAACCCAGATATTATAAGCATGAGTGGGGCCACTCAAAGTGAGATTGTGGAGCATAATTTTCTGATAAAACTGTGAGCCACCACCAGAGATCAGTGAGGGCAGAAGAGGTGATCCAGTGAGGAATGTAGTTGTTGAGAAAGGAAGTGAGCCATTTATACAAGTTGGACATGTATGAGCATCCATGTTGATACACAAATGTGATGTGCGAGAGAGTACCTATGACACTCTCAGCATGTGCTTTGAACACCTGAGCCCTTTCGCATGCTGAAATGAGTGACAAAATCTTGCATGTGTATTTTTTGTGCCTGAGATTAAGGAGAGAGATGGTCCTATTGGGGAGATTCCAGTGAAAGCCCAGATATGAGAAAGTGTCAGAGAATTCCTGAGTCAGACTGACCCTTGTTCTTGTGCCAAGGAATACCCAGTGGAGATATTGTGGATTTGATAGATGTGAGATCATAACCATATGTATGCTGGAGATGTGCAGTCTCACCAGAACAGGCTGGGAATGCAAGGAGAAAGCCCTAAAGCATGGGCGACACAGTCTATAGCGATGGTATGAGATGACAAGACTGTCTATTTTTTTTTTTTTTCTTTTTTTTGGTGGAAGCATTTTTCCCACAATTTTGTGGGAGGCTTTGAGACACTAGAATTCCATTTCTGGAAGACCATCCTGCTTAATATGGGGATGACAATGTTACTGCTCTCACTGCCTGCTTAGGGGTTCTGAGGAACGTGAACCTCAGAGTAGGGTTACCAGGGAGGAAATGCATTTTATGCACACTGTATGATTACAGTAGTGTGGGACTCATCACATTGGATAATACCCACTAAAACCCCCCAGTGGCTGAACAGGGGTGGGATTCAAACTTGAGACCTCCTGCCTATTGTCAGTTGGTCACAGGGCCTAGGCCGAGTACAATGGTTGCCACTACACCATTGTGCCCCTGATGACAAGACTGTCTACTGTATGCGAACATCAACATGCAGTCACATGATTGTGTGGTCACACCTGATCTGCAGTGCACACCTGGGTGCATGGTTACAATGACCTTGCGGTTGTGTGGATGGGGGCTCTCATCAGGCTCTTCCTTGCCATCCATGGTCCAGGCATGCATGCAGTGCTCATAGTCTTTCCACCTTGGAAGGAAGACATCCTGACGGTAGTCAGTGACATCTTTCCGCTCATGCCCATCAAAATCTTGACCAGATGGCTCTAGTTTCTACTGGTAACCCAGTTTTTTCAACCATGTCTGTGCTGTCCTCTCAGAGATGGTTTTTTTAAGGCCATGCTTTTTTTTACCTCTGGCTGACCAAGATAACATACAATACCCATGGCTGAAATATATTTCCCAATTGATTGAAGATGCAGGAGAATCTCTTGCTTCAAATCTTCATCCTCGAGATGGGACTTGTTCCAGGTCCCATAGATATTGAACAGAAGAGCCTCCTCATCAATTATGAAAGTGCTTGACCACTCACACAGTTGACGTGCAAACCAGGGGCCTTTTTCAGATGATGTAGCAGTATCAAGTGCTTCATTCCCTCAAGATGGCTTCGAAAAAGGAGATCAAAATTTGGATCAAGGTGCCCTTTCCCATTTTTCCTCTGTGGATGCCAAGTTGTGTCCAATTTGCCATGTGCAGCATGCATGGCATCCACACTTGGTGCCAACCATTTTTTATCCTTCTCATCATCCTGTGCACTCCCAAGTCCTTCTGTATCACTGCAACCACCATCTTCCTCATCACTATCAGGCTCATCTGCTGGCAATGGCTCTGTAGGAAAACCCCCTGGATCGTGAGTTGAATTTTGTTGCTCAAAGTATGTCTGGAATTGACCCTGAAAATCCAAGCAGGCTTCTGTTGTTGCGCCATATGCCAAAAATGGCATTTCCATGACCTGTCATGATGGTATCTTCTCAAATGTCATCTGCTTTCTCCTGAGATGTTCTAATAATATCCCCAGAAATATAACCTATTGTAGAATCTGCTATTGACAAGCTCTGCATTCTGGGATCAACCTTGCCTGAAATGTTAGTAAAACAACTACTAAAGCTCATGCATAGTAGATGACTTTTAGATGCAGACATTCTCCTTTTCAACATCCCCCTTAGGAGAAAGTCTACCTTTATTTTTACCAGCCCAACCTCCGAGGTTGAGGATACGTCCAAGTTTATGCTTGGTTTGGCCAGCCATTTTGACAGCACGTTTGCTCACATTGCGCACTGATAATTTTGAATCACATGTCAAATTAATTTATTTCTAGAAATACTAATAATAATGAGATGCCAGCTCATCATGACACTAAAGAAAAAATGTTCCTGTGACAAAAATTTTGAATTCACTAAATGAAACTTTTGTCACAAACACATCTTTTAAAGCACATATCTGTGTTGTGGCATCTTTGATCCATTTTCTTACACATGTTTTCACCAGAATCCAACTGGACTCCACTGGACCAGTCCGAGTGGAATACAGTGTTTGAGTGGATTCCACTCAGAGTCTGGTCAGACTGGACTGGGACTGGAGTGGCAACTTTGCAGGCAGTTGGCTGGTGACCAGTCCCAGTGGACTCCAGTCAGTCCAGTCGGACTCCAGTCAGAGTCCACTGGGAAAGGTGGGGGAGTGTAAAGACCTCGACATGTCTGCTGTTTGTTCTGGGTCTCGACAATTTTGTATATCAAGTATTTTGTCAGTTACTAGACTTTGGACCCAATGATGGCAAATAGCGATATGTTTTGATCACTGGTGAAATTGAGGATTGTGCATCAATATTATGGATCCTTCATTATCACCTTTAATTTCCATTGGTGAATTTTGTGGGAATCCGAGTTCACTGTACAAATTTCTCAGCCATGTCACCTTGTGTCCAGCCTCTGACAGTGCTACATATTCTGCTTCTGTAGAGGACAATGCTATCATGGTTTGTTTCTTTGATTTCAGGTACATGTGTTCATTCCCTGCACAAATATCGATGGAGTTTGTAAGGCTTGTTGCTTGTTGCAGTGTTATCCAAGTGAGTGTCAAAGTAGAGACACTCCATTACCTTCGCTCCTTTGAAAAAGATGCAGTGCTGTTCCTCCTTCAGGGTAACCACATACGGTAGCTTGAACTTACTCCACGAGCACAGTGAGAATTATAGATCAAGATATGAGGTCAGGAGATATTGTCAACTTCCTCGGACACAAGATCCAGGTCAAGCAGGACCTCCGACATAACCCAGACCGCATCCCCAACCCCCCCTCCCCCACATTTGTGTGGGGAGGGGTCTTTATTATTTTTCATTTATTTCTGTCCCCCCCTCGCACTGAATGTGAGGGGTATATATATTGTAGTACTGATGAATCCCCCCCCTTGCGCTGAATGTGAGGGGTTTAGTTTTTTATGTACATAGTAGTAATCCCTCCCCTCTCACAAGATGTGAGAGGGGTTTTTTTTTGTTTATTATTATATTATACCCACTCCCTTGTGTAGGACACAAGGGATGTGGTTAATTAAAAAAAGTTTGATCTTAATTGTTTGAAAAATGCCTCCTCGAACACTATGAAAAGTTGAGTCATAAATAAACCTTATACTGATTCCTAATAAGTCTCCTGTGGCTCAAGTGGTCGAGCACACTTGTTTGGTTTGTCATGTGATTACTTATTGTGAGGTCTTCAGTTTAATTCCTGCACTATACAAATTTATTTTGTGTGTACTTTATGAAATTCACCAAGTCTGAAGTCCTTTGAGCTCAGTATCTAATTGACTTATAATTTGGTTCCAGTTGGACTCCACTCGGACTCTAGTGGGGGATTGAACTCTACATGACTTAGTGTAGTTCAATTGGACTCCACTCGGACTCCACTTGGATTCCACTCGGACTCCACTCGGACTCCAGTCAGTCTGGTCAGAGTCCACTAGGACAGGTGGGGGACTGTTAAGTGCTGGACATGTTAATGAAGGCATTACCAAGGCCTAAATATATACATCATAGGGCAGAGATGGGAATTCGGTCGACATGTGAACTCAGTGGCTTTCCTCGCATGTGAGTTGGTTTCTCCCACTCCATTTTCCACCACATAGAGGTTTTAACGGCAAGAAATTTAACTTTTCAATTATATAATTAACTATTCCTATGGACTCAACCGTGCTAGGCTTGAGGGGGAGTGTTGGGATAGGCAATCTTAGTGCATCACTATAGTGGATCAATGCTAGTAATAGAACATGATGTATTTATAGATCATAACATAGGTACATCATAGTATAGGAGAACACGAGATGTTCCACCTTGTCCTGAACACCCATCATCAAATCCCTATGAACTTCTACTCCATTTCATAATCCCAAGAGGAATTTTGTTCAGGAGCTGGTGCAGAAGGAAATGAATCTACGATATGTTGCATTGGACTGAAGGTGTCGCATGTAACTTGGCTCAAGGTGAGGTAAAGCTCTGTGAGAAAAGTGAGATTGAGCGAAGAAGAGGTCTGATAAAGGGGAAAATGCTGGAGATGTGTACTAGCTTTCCATGTAGACTAGCTGCTTTGCATGCTGAGAAGGATGCATTTGGGTGTTGCCATTAGTTGCATGGATTGTAATTTCTCTTTCAGAATGTGCAGTAAGGGATTAACCAATGTTGGGAAAATATAAAGATTGTCACCACTTTTCCCATTTTGCTTCCATGGTGAATACTTGGAACTAATATTCTGGGACATTTTGAAAGACTCTACTGTTAAGACCCTGAGTAAATTGTAGACATATTATAAAATTTTCATTACATTGCATGGTAAACATATGAGAGGAACATTCAGCCTGTATTCATCGCACAAACAATCCATTTTCCCATCATGTGTTTACAAGATCTCTGGTTTAGGAAATGAGGAATAATGTGGAAATCATTTTAGTTTAGCCTTTGTCAGGCACAAAAATGAACATTAAATGATTGATTATATAGTACCCTGTTTCCATGGGTAACATTCTGAAGTCGACAGACAGAGATTTCTGGATTTGCAAGATGGTCACAATGTGACATCATTTTAAGTGCTTCTTTTCATTCCTTCAACCTGATAATAGAGATGAGAAGTTGAATACATCGGGGTAAATGTATTATAGTAACTCAAATTTCATACATCTACTCTTTCAAAATTTCTCATGATTGGGATCACATTGCTACAGACCATCACAATGGGAAGGAATGAGGCATTTGGTTCACATTTTTGCAAATGGAATAAGTCAAAACAAATCCATAATAATATGTCAATTTGTCACATGAGAAAATGACACAGATATAATGCATCAATTGGGAAATGCCACCGGTGTTAGTCCAAAAAACTCACTTTTAGTCTTATGTTCGTACAACTGACTAGAGTGTGACCAAAACAATACATTTACATAGGTGACCAATCCACATAGAGCAGCTACACTGTACCAAGTAATATGGTATATAGAACGTATACATTGTACTGAATGATACGGGTTCATGGGGGCCCGTAGAACACTCTCATAATAAGTATAACATGTACTACTATCAAATAGATACAGTGTTAGTATTCTGGCTTGTTATTTACTATGGGGAATGTTAATGGCCAGATCAGTGACCTACGAGGTAGTGTTGTACACAGTAAATGGCAATGGCAATGGCAGCGGCAACAGCAGCGGCAACAGCGGTGGCATCGGCATATATGTGCGGTATTACAGCATGTATAATAAATTTAAGTGATAACTAATTTGTTGTAGTATGCAGACCTACAAATTGAGGTCGGTGCCGAGTGCTGCTCAGCAACCCAGTGACTGTGCTGATGCCGATGCCGATGCACCTAAAAAGAATTCCTGATGCCGATGCCTTGTTCATGCAATAATGAATGTGTTGTAGTATGAAGATTTGTAAAATGAGGTCGGTGCCGAGTGCTGCTCGGCAACCCGGTGGCTGTGCCGATGCCGATGCCGATGCCGATGCCACCGAAAAAAAATCCTGATGCCATACAGTAAGATGTATGATAAACTCAGTAAATGCCCTGTTTATGTGATAATTAATTTGTTGTAGTATGAAGATTTATAAAATGAGGTCGGTGCCGAGTGCTGCTCAGCAGCCCAGTGGCTGTGGCCAATGCCAATGCCGATGCCACCGAAAAAAAATCCTGATGCCATACAGTAAGATGTATGATAAACTCAGTAAATGCCCTGTTTATGTGATAATTAATTTGTTGTAGTATGAAGATTTATAAAATGAGGTCGGTGCCGAGTGCTGCTCAGCAGCCCAGTGGCTGTGGTCAATGCCAATGCCAATGCCACTGCTGTTTCAAAAAAATCTCAATGCCAAAGGTTGTACAGTGTCATTTATGATATACTCAGTAAATGCTCTGTTTATGTGATAATTAATTTGTTGTAGTATGAAGATTTATAAAATGAGGTTGGTGCCAAGTGCTGCTCAGCAACCCAGTGGCTGTGGCCAATGCCAATGCTGATGCCGCTGCTGTTTCAAAAAAATCTTGATGCCAAAGGTTGTACAGTGTCATGTATGATATACTCAGTAAATGCCCTGTTTATATGATAATTAATTTGTTGTAGTATGAAGATTTATAAAATGAGGTCAGTGCCGAGTGCTGCTCAGCAACCCAGTGGCTGTGGTCAATGCCAATGCCAATGCCGCTGCCATTTCAAAAAAATCTCGATGCCAAAGGTTGTACAGTGTCATTTATGATATACTCAGTAAATGCCCTGTTTATGTGATAATTAATTTGTTGTAGTATGAAGATTTACAAAATGAGGTCGGTGCTGAGTGCTGCTTGGCAACCTGGTGGCTGTGGCCAATGCCAATGCCAATGCCATCTCAAAAAAATCTCGAGGCCGAAGGTTGTACATATGATATACTCAGTACATGCCCTGTTTATGTGATAATTAATTTGTTGTAGTATGAAGACTTACAAAATGAGGTTGGTGCTGAGTGGTGCTCAGCACCCCACTGGCTGTGGCCGATGCTGATACTGATGCCACCAAATAAAAAATCCCAATGCCATACAGTGACATGTATGATAAACTCAGTAAATGCCCTGTTTATGCGATAATTAATTTGTTGTAGTATGCAGACCTACAAAATGAGGTTGGTGCTGAGTGGTGCCCAGCACTCTGGTGGCTGTGGCTGATGGCAATGCCAATGCCACTGCAAAAAAAATCCTGATGCCGTACAGTGACATGCATGATAAATTCAGTAGATGCCCTGTTTATGCGATAATTAATTTGTTGTAGTATGAAGACTTACAAAATGAGGTTGTTGCTGAGTGCTGCTCAGTAACCCAGTGGCTGTGGCTGATGCCACCTAAAAACAATCCCAATGCAAACAGTTGTACAGTGTCACATATGATAAACTCAGTAAAGGCCTCATTTAAGTGATAATTAATTTGTTGTAGTATGCAGACCTAGACAATGAGCTCAGTGCCAAGTGCTACTCAGCCCCCCTGTTGCTGTGGCCGATGCTACTGAAAAAAAATTCCCGATGCTGTACAGTGACATGTATGAGAAACTCAGTAAATGCTTTCATTTATGCAATGATCTCTATTCACAATAATTGTGTACTAACCCTCAACTCCATCCCCTCCATTGCCATGCCCATCTGTCGAGGTTAGTCAACCTCCAGACTTTCCTCCAACATCATATCTCATTATGTAGGTCTGCATACTACAAATGTAAATGAGGCTTTGACTCCACTGAATAAATCATACACTACACTGTGCACCTTGCAGCATCAAGAAATTTTCCTAGGTAGCATTGGCCAAAGCCACCAGGTTGTCAAGCAGCACTTGGCACTGACCTCATTGTCTAGGTTTGCATACTACAACAAGTTAATTATCACTTAAATGAGGCCTTTACTGAGTTTATCATATGTGACACTGTACAACCTTTGGCATCAGAATTTTTTTTTTAGGTGGCATTGGCCACAGCCACTGGGATGATGAGCAGTACTATTGCATTAACAGGGCATTTACTGAGTATATCATACATGACACTATACAACCATTGGCCTCGAGATTTTTTTGAGATGGCAGTGGCATTGGCATTGGCATTGGCATTGGCCACAGCCACTGGGTTGCTGAGCAGCACTCGGCACCAACCTCATTTTGTAAATCTTCATACTACAACAAATTAATTATCACATAAACAGGGCATTTACTGAGTATATCATACATGACACTGTACAACCTTTGGCATCAAGATTTTTTTGAGATGGCAGTGGCAGTGGCATCGGCATCGGCATCAACATCGGTGCAGCCACCGGGTTGCCGAGTAGCACTCGGCACCGACCTCATTTTATAAATCTTCATACTACAACAAATTAATTGTCACATAAACAGGGCATTTACTGAGTATATCATACATGACACTGTACAACGTTCAGCCTCAAGATTTTTTGAGACAGCAGCGGCATCGGAATCGGCATCAGCACAGCCACCGGGTTGCCGAGCAGCACTCGGCACTGACCTCATTTTACAAATCTTCATACTACAACAATTGTTGAATTTGTTGTAGCATAAACAAGGCATCGGCATCAGGAATTCTTTTTAGGTGCATCAGCATCGGCATCGGAACAGTCACTGGGTTGCCGAGCAGCACTCGGCACCGACCTCAATTTGTAGGTCTGCATACTACAACAAATTAATTATCACTTAAATTTATTATACATGATGCTGTAATACCGCACATATATGCCAATGCCACCACCATTGCCGCTGCCATTGCCGTTGCCTTTTACTGTGTACAACACTACCTCGTAGGTCACTGATCTGGCCATTAACATTCCCCATAGTAAATAACAAGCCAGAATACTAACACTGTATCTATTTGATAGTAGTACATGTTATACTTATTATGAGAGCGTTCTACGGGCCCCCACGAACCTGTATCATTTGGTACAATGTATATGTTCTATATACCGTATTACTCGGTACAGTGTAGCTTCCCTATCTGACCAATCTTCTTTACTGAGATTCACTACTTTGTGTTCTTCCCTTCTTCTTCCCCCTCTCTTCTTCCCCCTCTGCGTCCCACATCCGTCATCCCCTGGCAGTTTGATACCATTTCCTTGGCAATAACACTTGTAACAAGGGCTGCCCACGGTGGCAAGAATATTCATGAGGTGGGACCTCCTACATACTCGTGTGACCCTTTCGCAAGCATCGGATGCAGAGCCATGTCAGTGTGTCATTTGAGCAGCACACTTGAGAATGTTGCATTCATTCCCCCCTATGCTACATTGCACATCGGCCAAGACACCAACTGCCATGATGGAGAAAATCAAGACTGCCACAAATTTCATGTTGGTAGATCAATGGTCAGATGCGAATAGCCGATTTGCATATAATTTGAACTTGAGATGGTGGGAATGGAACTCTGATCTCCTATTGGAAGAAACAATATACTGCTGACTTGAACTGAAGAGGAAAGTGGGAACAGAACTCTGACCAGCAGTGTATTCGGTGACCTTAGAAATTATTACCGGAAGATAATAATATACTCACGAGTGAAGGAACTTGAAATGGTGGGGAAGGTCTCATTTCCAAGTCCCTTTTATAATCCATGCCACAAATCCAACTACAGCCGATGCTGTGGATTTGATGCATGATATATTGGTAGTAAGCACCTCGCAGGCTGCAGCGGACTATACGGCAGTAATTAGCTATTGCATGTGCCACCACATGTAGGTGGCCGAGGTTACCCTGATGCTGATGTTCTACTAGTAATGTCATGTTCCCCTAAGGGCCCTAACTTGTGATAATTATGACAAGTTCCACACTGACGTATACACTGCGTGTCAACTATTATTATACCCTAACATTGTTGAACTTCAGATCTGATTTGGGTCTGATCTTATGCCTGCTACTCCCCAGCTGGGGGGATCCGGATTTCATAACCACGTTTCACGCACTTCTCTACATACACTACAATTCGTTCCAGGACGTTGCTAAGTTACTTCCACTACAATCTAAGAGAGATCGCAACAATACATGGTGAAAAAGAAGGTATGTTCAACTTTTTGCCTTATCTAGGCGCTCATCAGTCCACATGACACGGTTGATCAACATTTTTGCAGACCGCATCTGGTTTCAATGCCAACAGCACTCACTTGTGTGCAACATGCTCCCTTGACATGAAGATTGGTCTCGGCGGCGAAGCCAATTGGGATGGCCATCTCAAGAGTGCCGCTCACATTCGACTGGAAGGTTCAGCAAAGCAAACGGCAACCGCCTCACAGTTTTTCAGCAAGTTTCTACCTAAGGCACAGACTTCTCGTGTCGATGTGGCCTCATCAAGTGCTTGCAAGATTCCCAGTACTGTCTCAGGAATTCCAGATGACTTTTAGCACACCTGGACCACCTGAATCAATGACATTAGTGATGTTCTGGCCCGGATTGGCCCAAAAGCTGCGGCTTTGGCTTGGCCTGACTCGACTTTGGCTTTCTTGAGAGCTGGGCCGAGCCAAAGCCACCACTCATGGCTTGGCCCTGGCCCGGCTCGGCACAAGCCGCAGCTTTTGGCACATATTCTCATCAAATTCTCACATCAGGTAGTGGGAGCGGCAGAGGGCATGGTGGGTGGTGAAGGAGGTGTAGCATGGCAGAAACTGACAGAGCATGTTGTTTAGCACCTTCTGAACAAGTCCTGCATCAATAAGACACAGCAATCTCGAGGCAGAAGGACGATTTGAATAATGGGGGGAGAGGGGCACAACAATGTATAAGATAAACGATGTTTTAAGCTTTAACATACGTCAGTGAGTAGAAACGCGAGAAGAGAATGTGTTTGTCAATGTTTGAGTTGGAACAAAGATCCACATTGAAACTTGAATTTGAGCTGACAATTTAACCTAAGTCTTTCATCTCATGAGGGGATCAAACAACATATATATGGATTAGAATGGAGTATGAAATGATAAGAAGCAAAGCAGAACTCACCAGATAGGTAAGCTACAATGTACCGAATAATACGGTCTATTGAACACATACAGTGTACTGAATGATACGGGTTCAGTGGACGCCATTGAACGCTCTCATAGTATGTATAACATGTACTAGTATCAAATGAATATGCTTTTACAATTCTTGCTTGTGATACACTATGAAGAATGTTAATATACAGATCAGAGATAGTGTTGGACACAGTACTCAGCAACGGCAATGGCAATGGCATCGGCATCGGCATAGATATATGGCATCGGCAGCAGGCTAATGGATAGATGTGCATAGGAAACTGTATGGCCTAGCTATAGGCAATGATACTGATTTTCTATGTAGTGCAGACCTACCAAATGGGATCAGCTTGCCCACCCGATTGGTGTTGGTCGATGCTGCCGATGCTGCCTAAGGAAATTTCCTGATGCTGAAGGTTATATAGTGACATGTATGATAAATGCCTCAATTAGAAATCATTCATTTGTTGTATGCAGATCTATGAAATGGGTCAGCACTGGCACTGGCAGAAATTAAAAATTTACTGACATCGGCAGCAGCAGACACGTAATACAGACCTTCATGAAATCAGTGATCGGCATCAGAATTGAGCATGGCACTGGCACCAGGACTAGGGATTGGGCAGAAAATGTTCAGTGTTCCAACAATTATTACTACATGTTCATGTATAGAATATGTAAATGAAATAAATGAGCATCATCCATCATCCATAGTGTCCATATCATCAGAGCCACACAACCAAGTGTCATCAACATGATCAAAGTCTGCATGAGTATAGATGGGCAGCATGATGCAAGAAGGAGTGGGGTGCTCTATCTGGGAGGTGCTGGGGGACTCATCACTAAAATTGTGCAATGAGTCAGAATCAGCACTGGCATCATCGGCATTGGCATTGGATTCACCCTGAGGTCCAGTAGAATCTGTCTCTGATGATGAGAGAAAAACATCCACCACATCAGACGCAGTGGCAAAAGCTGATAGGGGATTTGAGGGTGGAGATGAAGAGGTAGAATCATCGAGGTAGAAGTCAGCAGCATCAATGCCGGTTGGGGAACCCGTAGGGGCAGATGATGAATCAGAACCATATGCTATGGCTGCCTGAAGGGTGGTATGCTGATCAGCATCATTTGCTACACCATCTTCACCTTGCCAAACCATGAGTGCCTTGGCATTGGCAGTGGCAGTGGGGACAGGATCAGTAGTGGGAATGGGGATGGAATCAGAATCTGTGTTGGCAGCAGAGAGATCGGCAGTGGAGAGATCGGCATTGGCAACGGGGACTGAAGCAACGGGAGCAGGGACAGGAACAATGGGAGTGGTCCCAGCATTGGACACATTGGATTCAGCATCCGAAAAATATAGGCCAGCATCGTGACCAGTAACCATGGGTGGTCGACTGTAGGCAGAGACAACTGTTGGGAGACTTGGTGCATCTGACCACTCCTTCTTTTGCTGCACGCCATCAGGTAGAGACCCTGCATACCCAGAATGCTGTGCCTTTCCCTTGCCCTGGTTGCCTGATTGATTGCCAAAACCTCATTCTCTGCAATATCAACGGTCCACTTGTAGGAGGTTGAGGGAAGGGCCTTCAGGCGCTCAAGGTCAGCCTGTGCATGTGCAGATACCAGTTCCGATTGTCTTCTTATGGCCAACTGTCTCCCAGTGTGTCCATGGTTGTTTTTTGATGCCGCTGCCACTGCCGTTGTTAACTTACGTGGTTCGGACTGAAGCTCCTTGAGCAGGGCTAGCTCATGAAGCTGTTGGAACCCTGCTGCTTGCCTAACATTTGCATTCATCACAGCCTCTGCTGATGATTCACAGCCATCTATGAAGTCCTGCATCCTGTGTGCTTCATTGAACAAATCCCCAATGAGAGCCTGCAGGTTGATGCAAGATTGGCAGTCAGCTCGGCCATTGGTATAAGGGCAACCTAAGCCTCTAGCAAAGGGAAATCTGAAGTTAAAATTATACTACATAATACAGGGATTGGGGACACACCTAGCAAAGGGAAATCCGAAGAGAAAACTCTAAGGATCCCTTTTCCGATGCCCAGTATATGTGAAGATGACAAAAATCAAATAATAACCTAAAAATAGAAAAGGTGGAGATATGCAGATCAAGGCCACCAAATGACATCATACCAAGAGGTAGGTGTCGGAAGGGGTGCTCCACCTCTAAATATAAAAGTGTCAACATGTACAAACATGATGGAAAGGGAAAATTAGTAATAAAATCTGGAAAAATCTTAGAAAATGAAGAATAGAAGGAAATGAAGTGAGGAAAAATATAGAATGAACATAAAAAATAGGAGAAACACACAGGGCACCTCCCTAGTCCCCTTACATCACCCCCTCTCTAAGATGCATTGCCCCAATGCATTTGAAATTGCAGATGACCAAAGTCCGTGACTTGAATGTGATGCGGTGCAGCAGTGTGCCGTCGGTGGAATTCCTTGATTAACTGAGGGGCATTCACGTCTGACTCTTCGGCCCATGAGTTCTCCTCATACCCATAACCCTTCCAATGCACCAAATACTGGAGTTTTCCTCGACGCAAATGGCTGTCCAAGATTGACTCGACTTCATATTGGGGTTCTCCCTCGATCACTGTAGGTGGTGGTGGTGGGTGTGAGTGGCGTCCCGGGAATGGATCTGCAGGAGCTGGAAGCAGTTTGATGACATGGAAGACGGGGTGGAGTCTGGACATGGAGGCTGGGAGGCGTAGACAATAGGCATGCATTCCAACACACTTGACAATGAGGAAAGGTCCCAAGAAGCGATGAGCGAGTTTCTTGGATGGACATGTAGTGGAAATGGCACTGGAGTCAAGGTAAACTCGATCACCAACCTTGTACTGAGGGGTCAGAGAATGGCATTGGTTGTAAAATTGCGCCATGTTGTCCTTCACCTTTGCTAAGGCTGCCCTTGCCTCCTCCAAGCTATCCCGCATGCATTCTGTGAACTCATTCACCGTCTCAATGTGTGAGGGAGTTTGGCGAGGTTCAAATCCCATGTGTGGATGTTGTCCAGTGTCTAAGAGGAAAGGGGTCTGTTGAGTGGAGGCATGGACATGGTTGTTGTAACTGAACTTGGCCAAGGGAAGAAGATCGTCCCAATTGTCCTGGTGTTCATTGACAAAGATGCGGATGTACTCGCTCCGTCTGGCCATCAGTTTGTGGGTGATAAGTGGTTGAAGCAAGGAGTTTGATCCCCAGGAGTCAGTACAGCTCACGAGTGAACTCTGCCATGAACTGAGGGCCACAATCTGAGAGGAAAGCACCAGGAAGTCCATGTAACTTCCACACGTGGTGGAGGTAGAGTTGAGCAGCACCAAGGGCACTGACAGTGGTGTGAGTGGGAATGAAGTGAGCACATTTTCCCACTGAGTCAACTGTGCACATCACTGCATCAAACCCATTTGACTCTGGTGAGCTCCAAGGTCTTCCAGTGTCCAGGATGGCCAGCAATCTGTGAGTCATGGTGTTGGGATATGATATGCCGGCAAAGGTCTGGGTCATTGGGAATGTAGATGTGATCCCTGAAATACAACAAGTCCTCCTTTTCAGCCCACTCTGCTGCATGCAAGGAAAGGGTGGATCCCTTCCTCAGTTCTTTAACAGCTCGGGCAACAACATCCTCATGTAAACTGCTACAGTTTGCGCGACGAATGTCACGTAGGATGTCCCGCTCCTCACCCTGGGGTGCGATGCCTTCCAGTGCCTGAATGGTGAACAGGTCTGGCTGCAACAACACAATGTTTTGGTTGTCATTGCTGCCATCCCCATGGTCTGCACATCGGGAGAGGGCATCGGTCTTCCCCATGCTGCGACCTGGAGGGTGGTGCAAGGAGAAGTCAAATCTGGATAGATATAGGGACCAACAAGCTTGATGACAGTTCAATTTCTTGGCCATCATAAAGTACTCAAGATTCTTGTGATCCATCCAAATTTCCACCTTGTGTTGGGCACCCTTGAGGAAGTGTCACCACTCCTCAAGCGCACACATTATTGCCAACATCTCCTTGTCATGGATCTCGTAGTTTCGCTCTACAGCACTAAGGCTTTTGGAGTAGAATGCAACAGGATGCCACTTCTGGTCCTCCAGAGACTGCTGAGACAACACAGCGCCCATTGCAAAGTCAGAACTGTCGGCTTCTACACAAAAAGGAAGTGAATCATCAGCAAAGGCAAGGATGGGAGTGGAAGTGACCATCTCTTTAAGCCTTTCAAATGCCTTCTGTTGTGCATTATCCCACCTCCATGCCTCCTTTCCTGTCAAGTCGAACAGTAGTCATGCATGATGTGAGAAATCCTTGATAAAACACCGATAGAAATTGATGAAGCCCAGGAAAGACTGCACCTCTTTCTTGTTCGTGGGCGTCAGCCAAGCTGTGACCCAATTCACCTTGATAGGATCCATCTCCACTTGACCCTCCGAGATAATCAGGCCAAGGTACTCGATCTTGGTCTTCTCAAACTTGCATTTGTCCTGACGAAGGTAGAGTTTGTACCGTCAAAACCATTCTAGGACGAGGCATGTGATGCGATGGTGCTCTTCAACCATGCAAGTGAAGATGAGGATGTCGTCGAGATAGATGCAGACAACGCCTTCGAGGATGAGGTCATGGAAGATGTCGTTCATCATGGTCTGAAAGGTGGCAGGGCTATTAGTAAGGCCAAAGAACATGACAAGCGGTTCAAAAAGACCACGGTTGGTATGAAAGGCTGCCTTCCACTCATCTCCCTCCTTTATCCTCACATTATTGTAGCCCCAATGGACATCGAGCTTGGTGAAGTATCGGGCTCCATGGAGCTGGTTCACGAGTTCAGAGATGAGGGGTAGTGGGTAGCAATTTTTGACCATGATGTTGTTGAGCCTTCTGTAGTCTTGAACTGGTCAAAGTGAGCCATCCTTCTTCTTGACAAAGAAAAAGGGAGAGGCCATGGGTGACTTCGATGGTCGAATACGTCCAGAGGCTAGGTGCTCATCAATGAACTGGTCAAGCTGTCATTGTTCTTCAGGAGAGAGAGGATAGACCTTGCAGGATGAAGGGGTTGCACTGGGGGTGAGATCAATTGCGTGATCCCATGGCTTGCGCGCAGGAAGAGAGTCAAATGACTCCTTGGAGAACACATCTTCAAACTCATGCAGATGAGGGAGTAAGGAATCAGTAGAGGATTTAGCAGCATTGTTTTTGTAGAAGGCCTTGGTGAGGGGTTGGGATATGTTTGATGTAGCACACACCTCATGCGATGAGCGAATCGCAGTGTAGAAGATCTGATCACCCTCCTCCACTTCCTCTGGCTCCTCATCATCATCATCTGAGTCCGGTATCAGATCAGGAACCCCTTCCAACTCCACTTCAGGTATAGGCAGGGGTCCGGCATGACACTTCTGAGTACGTCATATTGCCGCCTTCTGTCCATGACATTCTTGCCTGGCTTCTGTGAAACAAGTCCAACAGCGGGATGGACATCGGCTCATGGTAACCTCCCCGGTACACCAGTTGACCTCTGGGTTATGGTCTCGAAGCCATGGATAGCCCAAAATCACCTTTTGCTTGCCTAATTGAGTGACAGCAAAAAGGGCACGCTCACTATGATCTTTGTAATGAAGAACCAGGTCTACAACCTCTCGGATGGCACCAGCTTCATTTGGGGATCCATCCACATTATACACAGGTATCGGACGCGAGAGTGAGCGAGTATTTAGGCGATGTTGTTGCACAAGATGGGCATTGATGAAGAGACCAGTCGCACCAGAGTCCAGGAGTGCAGAGACACCAAGTATCTGTCCAGTGTCAGTCATCTGCAGTTCAATTGCTAGATTCAAAGAATGTGTAGAGGGAGTGGATGCAACAATATACTTGCATGGTAGTTTATGCTCCCATGATTTAATTTTGGGGCGTGGAGCAGAAGGAGAGATAGGGAGAGCAGGTACGTCTTCAGCTGACTTCGAAGGGTCAGAGAGGGGAGCAGTCATAGAAATGGATTCATTCTCCAGGCCAGGGATTCAACTGACAAGACTTCAAAGCAGTTATGGACAGGCAGTGAGGGCGTACAATTCACTCGCTGCAAATAGGAAAATCCTGCTCCTCTACAACTTCCAACTTAATCTCCTCTGTAACCTGATCCTTTGCTTCCTCAACATCTACAAGCACCAACAAGTCTTGGAGGAGTTTGTCTTGCCCCTCAGGGGTGAGCATGCAGATATCCTGACAATGGGGACATGCTCCAGCCATGTGTCCAGGTTCCCCACAATGGTAGCAGAGATCCAACCTACATGCACGGCTGCGGGCTGCATCAACATCCATTGGTACTGGGATATTGGCAGCTGGTGTGGGAGTTTGACGAACAGGAATGTGGTTAAGGTGGGCAAGGGTTCGATTGAAGGTGTAGGGCACCTGAGTGGTAGTTGGAGCATGGAATGCAGCATTAAACGCCGCATTTGTGAGTCGGTTCTCATCACAGAGTGAAGCAGCTTCATACCAAGCAAAGATATCATCGTCCGCTGGGCATCCTTCCAACATCTGTGCAATCTGGTCCTGAATTTCTCGGTTGAGCCCCCATTGGAACTTCACCACCACTGGTAGCCCACTCCCATATCCTGCCATGTCCACCAAATCCTTGAACTCATCGATATAGTTGTCCACGGATCAACGTGCCTGGTGGTAAGAGGGTGACTCAAGTTGTGTCACTGCTCAGTGGTGTTCATTGAGGGGACAAAAGTGGCGTACGAACTCAGCTCGAAAGTCACCCCAAGTAGAGAAAGGTAGAGAACCGAGTTCTTTAGTTTGACGCAGGATACGGTCCACATAGAGATAGGTGCGTTCAGATTTCATGTATGTGAAGGCCCAATAAATTTTTCCAGCCTCATCGACGAATTGATGCGACTGGAGACTGATGTATAACTCACAGGAATTCAGGAATGCACATCCCTGCGCATGTGCACCATTAAATTCAGTGGGGGGGGACGGTTTGATCTGGGCATGTTCCTTAGTGGGCGCGTTTGGCAGTACATCGTTGTTGGGTGTGCTTGGAGTCGTAAAGGGGGAAATATTGGTCATAGGGTTAGTCTGGAGGGTCCTAACAAAGTTTTTGATTGTAGATTTAAGCAAATCAATTTGCGCGTGCATTCCGGAAATGTCACTTTCAAGTGCATCAAAGCATTCTGATGCATCCATGTCGCTAGGGGGCGTGTTTGGTGAAAATGGCAGTGTAATAAAGGCGAGACTATCTGGAACGGTGTGTAGGGACTCTGTGGAGCTTTGGGAAGTGTTGTCCAGTCCGTACCTGCCTATCTTGGGCAGTGCATTCGCGATTTTCGGGCCTTAGGGGAGAGTTTTCTACTATAAGGGCAACCTAAGCCTCTAGCAAAGGGAAATCCGAAGAGAAAACTCTAAGGATCCCTTTGCCGATGCCCAGTATATGTGAAGACAACAAAAATCAAATAATAACCTAAAAATAGAAAAGGCAGAGATAGGCAGATCAAGGCTGCCGAATGACATCATACCAAGGTAGGTGTCGGAAGGGGTGCTCCACCTCTAAATATAAAAGTGTCAACATGTACAAACATGATGGAAAGGGAAAATTAGTAATAAAATCTGGAAAAATCTTAGAAAATGAAGAATAGAAGGAAATGAGGTGAGGAAAAATATAGAATGAACATAAAAAATAGGAGAAACACACAGGGCACCTCCCTAGTCCCCTTACAATTGGCAGCTTTGTCTGCTGGCTGGCTATCAGTGAGCGGTGAGCTGGTGATCACAGGGGCAGGGATATACTGCCAATAGCTATCAAGGCACTTATCCAGGGTGTCACTGGCGAAAATTTGCCCCGGTGCTGGTTCACTATTGTGGCTCCACCAATCACATACATATGAATCCACCAGACAGCTAGGACTGTTGCTGGCAACACCATCATCCAATGAGGCCAAGAGAGATGGATGGAATCCAAGAGGTAGGTGGTCCAAATTCACATCGGCGATACTGTCAGCCAAGGACCAAAGAAGGATCTGCACATCCATCATAAGGCTGATGGAGGTGCCAATGCCAATCCAAGACATGACATACATCTGTCATACTTGTCAGTGATGTATACTTACTTCCTTTAGGAAAGATCTCAACATACAAGCTCAGCATAGAGAATTTTTTGCATCCAATGTTGTTTTACAAAGTTTTCCTGGTCTAACTCCAACAAAACTTGATGGAATTGGGACTCCGCATACCAAATGATCTCTTGTGTCTGCATTTGGAGTTGCCCTTTTGGGCCCAATTGCAAAGGAAAAGGGTTGAAGATTGAGAGACTTTTGTTCGACATGGTCATGGTTGGTGATCAAGATAATTGTGTTTACATCATGTTTACATAATACATGTGGCCCTTTTCAGTCACAGAGGGGAGATATAATTGGCATTTGTTGATCTAAATGCATTGTCAGCCCTCAATGCTAATTTATACCATGAAGTGTGCTGGTGATTAGCATAGGCTAGCGGACCAGGAAGGGTATTCTCAGACTGTGAGGCTGACTGCCACCATTGGCTGTGATAGATGAAATACTGCACAGTCCACTGCATTTCATATGTGACCAGTAGAAATTCCTCCCTTCATCAATTTCTCTGAGCCCATGAACAAAGCCAATGTACTCGCCTGACTATGAAAATTGTTTATACAATGAATACAGATGGCTACAAAATACATTTACATTCCCAGAATCGGCCGGCATCGGCAATGGCATCAGGAATGGGAACGGGAACAGCATCGGCATCGGCCATGAGACCAGTACAAATGTGGGAATTATACCAAATCCAGGACAGATGAACATAGCTGTTCTGGCATTGAGGTCATCCTTGGATAACTGCTGAAACATACTCAATGTGTCATCATCACAATCCAGTGCCAGCATTCGGCTATGGCAATGGTTATACATTCAGGCATGCGAGCTAATTTTGTTAACCAACTTGTGGACAACAGCTCATGAGCGGGTGCAAACTCCCTTTCATGGTGCCACTCGAATGATGTGTGAATATTGAAATGATTTGTCAGCAATGAGCTCCCGCACCTGGTGCAGTAGTCAGTTTGCCTGGATCTTGCAGAGGTTAATCTCTACATCCGCAAGATTGCGATTAGAGGGGAGGTATACTTGTTGCTCCTCAACTGGAATAGCATGTGTATGGGCTGGGAGATCTGACAGGCCCATTGCCACAGCACTGTTATCATCCAGGTCACTGGGGGTATCAAATTCCCCTTCATTATCATGGGTGATCCATGAGGGAGCAATGTCATGATCGGCAATGTTGGCAGCATTTTGTAACTGCATTAAGATTACCATGTGAGATGTGAGAGCTTCTCTCTCCTGTTCAACAGCTTGCATGTCAGAAATGTGAGGTGATTTACCAAGTCAACAGACTTTGTCTCGTAATTCAATCCTGGTGATGATCAATGATGGGTTGTGATTGGTGGTAGGCAGTACAACTCACTGCATTTGTTGAAAAAGAATAGCAAAATCAATCCACTCCTTGACCGTGGATTGAACCAGTGCTGATGCTGAAGTTAAGGCTGATCCTGTCCCCACTGCTGATCCCATCCTGCTGCTGATCCCATCCCCACTGCTGATCCTGTCCCCGCTGCTGATCCTGTTCCCACTGCTGATCCTGTCCCTGCTGCCTCTGCCGTTTCTGATATGTGAGTGGCATACATATCCATTACCCTGATATCTGTGAGCCTCCAGGATTCTGCTGCCCTCACTTCATCCTCCCATCATTCGAATCCCAGTTGGCCGAGTGCTGCCATTAGTTCACCATGGTATTGGCCAAGTTGTGTAGAGTTCTCAAGGGCTTCCCGAGATTTTGAGCAGAGTGTGACTGTCATGCCAAGCATTTTCTTGTGATTTGAATCTGTAGCATGATCGTCAAGCATTTCTACCCACTGTGGCAAGGTTGCTGTTCTGACCGTCAGAGGAATGAAATTCAGTGGTGCCCACAGAGACTCAAGTATTTCTCCTGCTACAATGCCAGACCCTGGAATGAAAGATGGAGCATAGCAAAAAAAGCATTCATCCTTGTGGCCATGAACATGCAAAAGCCCAATGGCCTGGTCAATGGTCAAGCCAGCTGGAAGATGGGCACCAATATGTTCCCGAAGGTGGATAATGTACTGGCAGACAATGTCATAAATGAGCATGACTCCCTGTTGAGGGTCAACTCTGGTGGTCTTCAGTGCTTGAAGGAAAGCAAAGTCGACATTCTTTTGCTGTTCTCCATGAAACAGGTCTATCAATGCATTGGGCACATAACATCCATGCTGTGCACACGCAATGGCTGCTACTCCAGTCCTGTCACATGCCTTCGACACCTGAAAAGCATTCACAACAGCTAGGAATTTATTTTTGCAAGGAGCCTTCTGGAAACCCAAATTCAAATCAGACTGGGTTTGGGGGCAGCATCGGGAATGGCATTGGCCACCACCAAGGGAAGGTACCTACTGTTAATTGTTCTATGGCGGCTTGGAGAAACAGCTCATATTCAGCCTGATTTGGGGCCATCCCACCTCCATCCCATAGCCATATATCAGTATCGGAGTTTTTCTGCTGAACATGATCAGCTTTGAAATTGCCATTGGCCACAAATATGCATTTAAAAACAAATCTAAAATCCATAGTATCATTTTAGATGCCACTGCACCAAGGTATTTTGACACCCACCGGTTCACATCGTCCGTCCAATTTTCTGGTATATTAATGCCTACTTGAGGACAGGCTGGACAGAAATTGGCAAGTGATCCTGGTTCAGGATTCAAAGGATCTCTTTGATTGTGTCCATACCCTGCCCACTTCAATCTTTTCATCCAACGCCATAAGCGGGACATGCGCCGAAGCTCATGGTAGAGATTGACCACTTCAGCAGGCCTCATTGGCAATGTTACATGCCAAAACAGCTGGTAAAACCAATAGGCCAATGCCTTTAATTCCAGATTACAGAGCTGAAAATGGTCTAGGACCTGCATGGTGAACAGAGTCCATATGTTGGTGAAGCTTGTGGGTAGTAAGTTACTGGTTACCAGGTCCAAGGGAATTCGGTGTTCCCCCTGACACTGGCAGGTAACCATCACTAAGTGATGTATTCCATTTGTATGGACCACACAAATATAACTGTTGTTCAGGGCAGCAGTTGGGACGGCATTGGCAGCAGGTACAGCATTGGCAGCAGGTATGGCATTGGAAGCTGGGACGGCATTGGCAGTTTGATTAGGATTAGGCAAATATGGTTGAAACCCATGGAGGTCATCATCAGCATGCTCAACTTCAGATTCATCATTGCCATCAAAGAAGTCTTGGAAACCGTTCTCAACATCAATATTCCCCTTCCCTTGATGCCAAAGGGCATCAAGGTGATTAAAAAATGCTGAGTCAGCCCCAGTTTCATCTTTGGCCCAGTCATCGGCCTGAGACTCATTATAGGTGTTTGAGGTTGAGTCAGGTGAAGAGGGCCAGTGCCGGTGCCATTGCTGATTGTTTGCCTACCAATTGGCTGACTCTTGCTCTGCTTTATCCTGCATGTCTTCAAATGTCTCCAGATATTTCAATTGGAAGTTCAGAGCATTGCAAATCAGCTGATCCATCTGGTGCTGGACTAAAATGTAAGTGCTGACCTCCCATAGCTCAGCCTGGTGGAAGTGCGTGCCGGTCCAGCATTCAGTGCAATGGAAGGGATTTTGCCTGTGGGTTACACACATGCATGTGTGGCAATCCCAGTGAACAATCAACACATCACCAAATTGCCCATTTATTGAATGGACAGTGGTTGCAACCTTGTTTGTCAACCAACCATGCCTGCCAAGCGAGGGATGCTTGCAGCAATTCATCTACTTGTCCCACAAACTCCAGTACATAGTCTTGCTGTCTCTATTATTTGTATATGAGCCTTGCTCCATAAGCAATCAGTGTCAGAAACTAACCGTGCCAATGTGTGGCCGAGTCAGCTCGGCGGCCACCTGAGGTTCTTGCATGTCCCATTCTGGAGCAACATTGGGATTATCCTGTATAACAGAATTTGATTGACCCAGTTCTTCCACTGCAGTCAGGGGGACCTTGATACACTTTGTTTTTGGTCCATGTTTCGTGTTGACCTCAACTTCTACATGCGTAACAGTATCGACTGCATCGTCATTGTCCTCATGCAGGGGGGCATTCTTCTTTGATCTTCTCTTTTGCTTGTAAGGAACTCTTGTTAGGCTCATGATGAGTCACAATGACACCCAATTATTGATGGGGGTATTGTACTATCGACCTTGTGTGATCCTCGTGTTGATGATATGTTTTATGTCAATGACAAGAATGATTCTTTCCTTCACATCAGTCCCCCCCAATGCCATCTGAGCCATCAGAGAACCCGCGGTTGAGACAGTACTGGAAGGGAAGCAGATATACGGTTGAAGAGTGGAAGATCATTGAGCCTTATAAAGTTGCATTCCAATTGCAGGAATCGAAAGCTGGCCAATTGCAAATACTCAAGTGCGACATCCTCCCAGCAATATTCAACTACTGGGCATCAATTGACAGGGCCCCTGTGGATGAGGAGGAGAGTCGCATTCATGCCAAGGTAAACTCACAAGCATGTGAAGGTTGTATTATTGATCACATCGCCAGGAACTAAGAACCTGGCTTTCCAACAACTGGCGAATGACCAAAGGCCTCTCACAGAAATCGAACCACTTCAAAGTAAAGTGGTCAGAAGTCATTTGGAGCTTGTACCGGGACCAAGTTTTCCAACAGATCACAAACCTGTTAGGTGTTGAGGACGCCACCACAAGTACACCAGGATGGTTCCAAGTTTGACTGCCAGGTATCAAGCATGTTTTCGACACCATGAATGCAGAGGAGAAAGCCATCCTTGAAGTTGAACAGGAGAAAATGATGCAGGAAGGATATCCTGAGCAGATGAAGCAAGTGTAAGTTGAAGCCGATGCCATTGCCATTGCCATTGCCAGACATAACAAACATTTCACAGTCTAGCAGACAAATACCTCCTTAAACATGTGGTGGAGAATGCACAACAACAGTGGCAGGAAATGGGGGTGTTGTCTGTGACATTTACAGCCTATACTGCACCTAATGGTTTGATGGTTGTTGATGCATGAGTCCTCAAATCATTTACTGCCAATGTGATGCCAATGCCAATGCCGACTCCAGTCACAAAAATGTTGCCTCTCTGATAGCCACCCCTGCACAATTGTTTCTGGACACGTATCATGATCAAGTAACTGAACTGAAGTGAAACTTTATGAGTTATATCAAGTTTTTACACCCATTTTCACGCCCATCACACCTTGCTTCAAGGTCGGCAATGCAACATAATGCAACACTAACCCAATTAACAATGACTAACAATGGCTTCCCAATCCTTCCCACATCATGGAAAGGATCACAATTCAAGAAAAAAGAGCTGGAAGAATGGTTTATGTTGTATGTTGGCCAGCATTACAGTATGTTGACTTCCTATTCCACAAACTGTTACTCATCTCCTGCAGAACTAGCAAACAATGGTCATAGTTGCCATATCCCATTCAAAGCAATTGCAAATTGGACATCATCATTTATCAGTCTGGAATATCTCCCAGCTAGGTTCAAAATCAGAGACCCATGGAACATGCACAAGAGTATCATAGAAGACTTCTTTGACCATGTTCTGCAGTGACAAATAGTACAGGGCCCTGAAAGAGCATTCCGGTTCAAAGCGATCAGAGCCATGGATGGGAGTGTGGCTCCTGCACACTATCCGAATGATTTGAATAACCCTTCACCCTCCCGACACATTTCCAAATGCAGGGGGCAAAGAAATCACGATCCTGATCCTCAGAGCGGCACCGAGCTCGGGGCCATTGCCGATGCTGATGTCGATGCTGAACTGCTGTCTGCAAACTGCAGGGGCCAAAGAAATGATGATGTTGATCCTGATCCTCAACCAAATTCTGTTACAACTGAATCACAATATGTCCAAGTGGATCAAATGACAATGGACAGCCTCTGCATGGTTGGTGTCACTCAACCACAGCCAATTAATGGTCCTAGTGATGGTGAACCAGAATATCTCGTTCCTCGACACATTTACATGAGATACATCATGCCTGGATCAGCTGGAAATGCCATTGTAAATGATCCCCCATGCCCAATTGATCCATTTCTGTTGGATATACCTCAAGAGAGCTCACAATTCCCTAAGCCTCAATCACTTTTAGGGGGAAATCGGATGGAGCATCCTATTGCAAGGGCCAGGGCTTTAGCAGCGTTAGTGGGATCTGGAACAGCAACAGTGGCATGGGCAATGGCAACACCAATATCAGCAATGGCAACACCAATATCGGCAATGGCAACATCAATATTGGGAACAGCAGCACCAATATTGGCAACAGCAACTATAAGATTGGGAATGGCAACACCAATATCGGCAACGGCACCACTAGGATCAGCAATGGCAACACCAATATCAGCAATGGCACCAGTAGGATCGGCAATGGAAACACCAACATCGGCAATGGCAAAAGTACGATCAGCAATGGCAACATCAGGATCGGCAGCAAATCCATCCTCCGCACGAGCATGACCTATCTGAAGGACAACTGATGACCTTGCACAGCAGGAAGCCATTTCAACCCAGGCTGTTGGGAGGAGACAGAGAATTAAAAAAGTGAAATTTGCTGCATAGATTTACAAATAAAACACTATGTAATGTGAAAAAAAAGATAGTCCAACTTTTATGTACATGCTGAATCACATCTATTCTTTTCTGCCTTGCTTCATCTCCCCTCTGTCCTCAGATTTTCCTGCTCTCTTCCTTGGGTTCGGCTGAGGGGTGGTACTTCTGGAACGTAGTCCAGATGGACCAGGGGTCAGCCTGCATGAGGATCGGCGCAGCTGTGCAGGGGGAGGGGAGGGCCAGGGTGAGGTGATTACATTAACTGCTGGGGTAAGTGCCAATGCCAGGGTGGCAGGCTCAGGATCAGCGAGTGACATTAGGGGGAAGAGGAGAGGGAGTGGTGGGGCCATTGATGTTGTGGGCTGTACCATTTCTTGAGAATCCTGTGGTGTGGCCAGAATAAATTGGATGGGGGGGGCGCCAGCCAAGGATGCTTCCCCCGTCACCTCTTCTGGCACAGCCAGTCCCTCCTCACCATGCTCAGGCACATTGTTATCCTTGAAAAATCCCCCCTCCTCAACCAGTTCTGCCATCTGTTCATCTTTGTCGCCGGCAGCGGCAATGGGAGCGGCAATGGGAGTGGGAGCAGGAGTTGGGGCAGGAGCAGGGGCAGGAGCAGGAGCAGGAGCAGGGGCAGGGGCAGGAGCAGGAGCAGGAGCAGGACTGGGACCGGGAGCAGGAACAGGAGTGGGAGCAGGAGCGGCATCGCCTTCCTTGGCATCTGTCATTTCTTCCCAATCCACCTCTGCCCTCCTGCTTGGAGTCCTCTCAAGGCGAACCACCTGCCCAGCCATGTAACCATTGTACAATGTAATGGGCTGTGCACCCTCCTGCAATCCAAAGTATCCTTCAATGTCGCTCACTCTGTTTTGAAGCAAGTTGACCATCTCCCAGAGTTCTTGTATGTGGAGTCGGGACTCTTGGAATGACTCTTCATTCCACCGTGCATGCTTGTACATGTCTTCCTCCAGTTGGTATAGACATCCAGTGAAGGTGGCATAGTCACTTGCAGAGGGGTAGGGAGTCAGGGCAGGGAGGGCAGTCGGCTCAGGCTTGGGATTGGCCATGTCGATATCCTCTTCCACAGCTATGGGTATACATGTTAGTGGTTTTATGTGTCATGATATGGAAGAACTAACCTTTGGATTTTCTTTTTTGGCTTGCAGGGAACCACCTAGATGATTCCTCTCCACTGTCTTCACTGGAAAATTGTGCCTTCTTTGCTTTTCTTCTTGCTGATCCTTTTGCTTTCTTGGTTCTTGGCACTCGATCCACATCCTCTGGATTGCACTGAACTTTCCCTTTCCCACAGAAGTAGCAGGCCGTTTTCCCATTCACCTGCTCCCAACACTCACACCTAAGCCTGACACATCATGCACACGGTGTTGTTCACAAACTCCCTTGCTGGGGTGCTCCTCGTGCCGCCCTTGCTGCGTTGTGCTGCTTCCGCTCCATCCTGGGATTGGCACCGGCATCGCTCTCCATCTCCTCATCAAAATCCTCCTCCAATCCCCCGCTACTCTGCACCTCTCACGGCCTGGGTCTCACTGTGATTGCTGGCAGCATTGGTCACTGGGCTGGGGCTGGAAGTCTGCTTCTGGTTGGGCCCACATCTTGGCTGGTGCTGGTGCCACTTCTATCCTTGTTGGTGTCGGTGTTGCTGCTACCATTGCCACTGCTGCTCCTCGTGCCTTTGCCCCTGCCACTCTTCCTTTCTCTGCCACTGCCGTCCCTGTCGTTGCCGCTGCTGTCCCCACTTTCTTGGCCGGTGCCAGTGCCAGTGCCATTCCTGCTGCCATTCCCATTCCCGCTGCCATTCCCTGTCCCGCTGCTGTCCCTTTCCCACTGCTGTTCCCTTTCCCGCTGCCATTCCCATTCCCGCTGCCATGGCCATTCCACCTGTCCTTGCCATTCCAACTGCCATTGCCGCTGCCATTGGTCCAGCCAATGTGTACACAGGACCTGTTATGCCCTTTTTCTTGTCGAAGGTCTTCATTGCCCTCAGTTGACCTTCAATAAACTTCTGGTCCCCTGTCCTGTCTGACTTTGACCATGCTACCACAAATCCCCACAAAAAGGCATCGGCCCAGAAGACGGCCTGCACATCCTCTGTGAGAACCTCTCTTTGCCAGGCAAATAATGTTTTCTACAATTGGTAAGTGCATCATTGATCTGATAGCATGCCAATCCACTCACAAGGGCTGATTTTCTTTCCTTCATCATGGTGTTGATACTTTGGTCCCAAAGGCCATTGTGGATGGATTGCTCGATCTTGCTGATCTTGCTGAGCACTTGTTGGTGTGTGTTAAGAACTGATCCTAAAGGCCGCTTCGGAATCTGACTGGACACTGCAGGTGATGATAGTGGGAGTTTGTCGGGTCAATGCAGATTCTGCAGGAGGGGAAATGGAAAGGATTTGGCTTCAGCTTGTAAGAAGCTGCACCCTTCACCTCGTCTGGTGTCCTAATTTCAAGTTGAGGGTTTAGAGGTAGGAGCGGGAAAGTGTGGCGGATGCGGGTAAATGTGGGAAGGAGTACGAAGGGACTTAGATTAAGTTCAGGGGAGGTTAGAACTTCAGAGGGAGGCTAGAGGTTGAGTCGAATGGAGTTCAGACTCTTAGAGGATGGAGGTAGGAGTAGAATGAGATTTGGATTGACAAGTTTAAAGTCGAGTCTATGTCGATATACAAACTGAGGAGTACAAGGCGAAACTAACTAAGCTTAAATACTGTAGTCCAGAATAATGCAGAACAGGAACAAAGACTATCACAGTGTCTCGACTGCATAGATAAATTAACTAGTGGGAGCTGCACAGGAACCTGCAGTTGAATTTGCAATAGAGATGGCAGCCTTGGAAAGGCAGCCATGGATGCTGTACAAGGCAGCCTGGTGCACAGCAGTGTGGGCAGTGCAAGGCGGCCGGGAATGAAATCGGGAGGTGTAGACAAAATTGGGTTTGAGGGGCAGAAAAGGATTGGACGGATGCGGGTTCCGATCGGGCGAGGAACAGTTCTTGACAGTATTTCCCCCTTAGTGCTGAGCCTACGAGGCACGTGAGGGTTTGAGTCCGAATGGGGAAGTTGGTTGAAAATTCCAAATATGGCAATTGGTTGAAAATATTTTTGTTGACTTCCTACTCCCATCACCTATAACATGTCCCCCCCAGCAGGTGCTGCTCAACTCAAGCTGGCCGCAATGAAGGCTCAGTACAAACATAGGGAGCGGGAGATGAAGGAGCAGATGGAGTGGGAGGTGAGGGAATTGGAGGAAGCAGCAAGGGAGGAGGAGCGTTGGATGCAGGAGGCACAGAAGGCAGGAGAGGAGGCTGTGAAGGCAGAGGAGGCATGCCAGGCAGCGGCGTGGAAAAAAGAGGCTTTGGCTGCAAAATGAGCGGAGAAGAAGCGGGCGGCTGCAGTGACGGGTTTGGAAGATGAGGCCGAGGGGAGCAAGTCCCCCAAGAAGAAGAAAATTGCCAAGTCAAAGGCGTGAGTGGGGTCAGAGGAGTCAGTGGGTCTGGTGCAGGTGCAGGCCACATTGCCCTGCAAAAGGTGCATAGTTGTTTTCCTTTCAGTGTTCTCTGACTGACAAGTGGCTTATGTGCAAATATCAAAGAATTTTGTGCTTCAAAATGGGTGCAAAAGGACGTGTGTGTGATAATTGCACGTGTGTTAAACACAAGTGCGAGGAGGTAGTGTGGGAGGGGCAGGAGGCCCCTGCAGCAAAACAGGCGAGGTCCGTAGTGGGGACAACTGGCCCGGTGGAAAACAGCGGGGAGGTGGCAGAGCTGCTGCGGCAGCTGGTGAAGGTGGTGAGGAAAGGGTTTGGGGAGGTGGCGACAGCGGTGAGGGAGTCAATGGAGGAGGTCCAGGATGCAATGGACCCGGAGTGGGAGGCAGATGAAAGCATCGAGGGGGAGAATGACAAGGCCAAGGAGGAAGTGGAGTGGGCAGTACAAGAGTCCTGGTGGGAAAGGCATGGGATCTGCCAGTCTGGGGATGACTGGGTGGGTTTTCAGCGATACCTGGAGAAAAGGCAGGTGGATAGCGTGGAGGAGAGTGAGGGTGAGGAAGAGGACAAGGATGGGGAAGAGGATGAAGATGGGGAAGCGGATGAAGGCAGTGAAGTCAGAGGAGAGGGTGCCAAAGCTGGAGAGGGGGAAGAGGAGGTAGTGTAGGGATTGGCTGGATCCAAAAAAAAACTTTTTCAATGAATTTTGTTTCTGAGTTCAGACTGAGTGAATAAGTAACGTGAATAGACTTTAAGCAGGTAATGGTCCGGGTTTCTGTGGGTAGCGACTGTGAAAATCCACAAGGAGTTCTTGAGCATGATCGAGTTCCATAGCGGGTAACCAGGAGGTTTCCTCATCAGTTCCCTGGTAACCTTCCCATCAGATGAGGTAGAGAATCTTGCAGCGACGTCGGTTGTCAACTTTGGAGTCAAGGACTTCGGCAATTTCATATTCGAGCTCATCATCGATGGTGATCGGAGGAGGTGGAGGTTGTACTCGATTTGGAATTGTGTTCGGGGAGTGTTTCTGTAGTTGAGAGACATGGAAAACAGGGTGAATGGCCCGCATGTGATCCGGGAGCCACAGGGTGACTGAGTGAGTGCCCAGGCGGGCGATGATTTTGAAGGGGCCATGGTGCTTTTTGGAAAGTTTCTTGGAAGGACAGGTGGTTCGGATATTTTCTGCAGTGACATATGCTAAATCACCAATGTTGAAGTCGGGTGTGGGTACCCGATGTTTGTCTGCAGGACCTTGATAACACTCTTGAGCGGCCACAAGCTGTTTCCAAAGCTCCTGATGAAGGTCGTCTAAGTCAACGATGAACTTGCGGGCGCGCTGTGAAGCTAAGTCGCATTCTGGAAACACGGAAATGTTTGCGTGGTAGCCTTTATTGGCAAAGAAAGGGGATACGCCTGTAGAGGTGGAAGGAGCATTGTTGTAGGCAAATTCTCTCAAGGGCAAGAGGTGAGACCAGTTGTCCTGCTGATAGTTGCAGAAGATCCGGAGGTACTGCTCCAAGGTCTGGTTTAGTCATTCTGTCTGACCATCACCTTGCAGGTGATAACTGGAAGTGAAGTGGATCTGCATGTCGAGCGCTTTTCTGAGGGAGTGGAAGAAATGGGAGACAAACTCAGATCCCCGGTCGCAAGTGATGTGTGACGGAACACCATGCTTGGAGAAGATGTGGAGGATGAATAGGTTGGCTAGTTCTTGGGCTGTGATTTCATTGACAGTTGGGATGAAGATGCCTTGTTTGGTGAGACGGTCAACGATGACCAGGATAGTGGTGTGACCATCGGAGTCGGGTAGTTGCTCAATGAAATCCATGGAGATGGATTTCCAAGGTCATTCTGGAACCAGAAGTTGCTTTAGAAACCCATAGGGCTTGTGTCGAGGTGATTTGGATCTTTTGCAAGTGGTACAGGATTTGCAGAATTCCTGCACAAAGGTGCAGAGGTTTGGCCAGACATATTCCCAGTGGACAAGCTGCTGGGTTTGTTTTGTCCGAGGTGGCCAGAGAGGATGTGATCGTGTTTGTACTGAAGGACCTTGAGGTGAAGATCCGCGATGTCCGGAACATAAATCTGGTCAAAGTGGTGGAGAAGACCTGCCTCGTCTATTGTCCAGTTGGGGTCAACAGGAGTCGGAAGATGTGCAGATGATAAGGGGTCAAGGGGTAGAGAGGTGCAGATGTCACTGTGAAGTTTCTCAACATCCATGATTACTGCTTGTCGAAGGATGGGTGTGGTGAAATAAGTGGCATGGAGGGAGGATGAGAGTTGTTCCTGTGTGAATACAGGTTGGAAGTTGGTCGGGTTTATGGAGGCGAAGTCACTATTTCCCCCTTTGTGGTAGATGTCCCAACGTCTAGTGAGAGCATCTGGCTTGGCCCCTAATTTGCCAGGGCAGAAAAGAATGACAAGATTGAACTGGGAAAGGTATTCAGACCAGCGGGCCTGGCGGCGGGTGAGCAACTTAGTAGTGCTGAAGTACTCAAGATTTTTGTGGTCGGTGACTACATCAACCGGGTTTGCGGAACCCTCGAAATATTGCCGCCAGTGTTTGAAGGCCTCAAAGATAGCCAAGAGTTCCTTGTCATGTGTGTCGTAATTTAGTTCAGCGGGGTTGAAGGAGCGGGAATGAAAGGTGACTGGATGGATTTCTCCATCTGCAGTGTAAACTGAAAGGATAGCCGCTAGGGCATAGTCAGAAGCATCCGTTTCGAGTACCATCTGAGAGTCCAGTACCCATTGAGTTAAGATGGGTGCATGGGTGAATTTCTGTTTGAGCCTTTCAAAGGTGTTGCAGCACTTCTTGTTGAAGTCCCAAGGTGCGGATTTCCGCATCAAGTGGGTAAGTGTGATGACAATGTCAGAATAGCCATTAATGAAACGGTGGTAAAAATTGCAAAAGCCTAAGAAGGATTGGATGTCCTTAACTTTTCTAGGCTTGGGCCAGTCAAGCACAGTTTTGACTTTATCCTCGGACATCCGCAGTCCATCCGGTGAAAGGATGAAACCTAAATATTCAATGGTGTCTTTATGGAACTCATATCTTTGTGGAGAGGCGTAAAGTCCATTTCTCCAGAGACGGCGGAGGACTTCTTTAACATGAGCCCCATGCTGGGACTTGTCATCTGAATAGATCAGGATATTGTCAAGGTACATGATGACACAAACATCCAGCATGTCGCTGAAGATGTCATTCATAAATCGCTGGAATGCTGCAGGCACATTAGTGAGTCCAAAGGGAACCAACCACCAACCACTCAAAGGATCCATAGCAGGTGTGGAAAGTAGTTTTTTATTTGTCACTGTCCGCGATGTGGACTAGGTGATAAGCATGCGCAAGTCTATCTTGGTGAACAAGCGGGCTTTTCAGGGAGAGTCCAGGAGGTCGGAAATGAGAGGAAGGGGATAGCGGTCTTTCTTCGTAAGGCGATTGAGTCCTCAGTAGTCAACACAGAGTCGGAGACTACCATCCTTCTTCTTGACAAAGAGGATTGGAGCGCCATGCAGAGACTTAGAAGGGCAGATGAAACCTGAGCGGATGTTTTTGTTAATGAAGACTCGTAAGGCTTCTAATTCAGAGGGAGAGAGAGAATACATGCAGCCCAGAGGCAGAGGAGTGTTGTCTTCTGTCTCTATCTTGAGGTCATAGGACCAATGCAGAGGAAGAGTATCCGCTTTAGTCTTATCAAAGACATCAGTGAATTCGTGATACTCAGGCAGAATATTGGAAAGGTCAGATGAGTGAGCACATTGGGCAGAGCGGGCGGATAACCCTTCTGGAGCGAAGGTCATCTGAAAAGCTACTGCCCCAGGGAGTTTGCTGGCATGCGCATAAGCGGCAGCATTGATGAAAGAGATGTCAGGAGGTGTAGACTTCGGAGGAATGGGGGGTTTGGGAAGTGTGGAGGAGTCGAGGATTTCTACTGGAAGGTTCGTGGACAAAGGTGACATCAGGGGTGCTGGACCTCTATGATCTGCAGAGCAGAAAGTGAGTTGGCTTGAAGACCAGTCAATCAATGGATTGTATTGCTTCAGCCAGTTATGACTGAGTACGGTAGAACAGGAAGAGTCGAGCGAGGTTACATAGAATGACAAATTGAACACTTCACCAGCAGGAAAGGTGACCGGGAGTTTAATGACCTGAGTTATGGTGGAGTTGCAAGATCCATCAAAGAGTCATAAACCGATCGGGTTAATGGATTCCGTGCTGAGTTGGTTATCCAACACAAAAGAGGAGTTGAGAAAGCAGTGGGAGGAGCCAGAGTCGATAAGGGTTCAGAAAGGAGCGGAAGAGTCAGGAAAGGTTAAGAGAATGGTTAGGGAGTCAGGGTCGGAAAGAGCGGATGCGTTGAGACAAACATAGGCAGCCAAATGGGTAAGGTCAACGCAACCCCCAGCCCCAGTGGCTGTATCCTGAGGGTTGCAGACTATTTTTCCAAGTCCGCGGATTCGGGAATCACAGCAGATGCACGGGCCTTTGCGGCTTTAGACTTCAGGCAGTTTCCTGCTATGTGCCCTTCTTCACTGCAGTAGAGGCAGAGTCTCTCCCTCATGTGGCATTCTCATTCCTCCCCAGTAAGCTTGCCATTCTTCCCCAGTTTATCGGAGATGGACGACTTGGGCTTGTCCTGGGGAGTGTTCTTTGTCGCAGAAGACTGCTGGTTTGATGGCGGGGAAGGACTTTTGGAAGAGTCCTTCCGACTAGGGTTAGTGATGTTACTGGAATTCTTTGTTTCAAAACGGGATTCATCTTCTTGCATCCAGTAGATGTTGTTGCTGTCCTGTGCTTTAAGGCGCAGTTCTGCAAGAGTGTTGGGTTTACCACCCTGGAGAACTTCTATGTGAAGCCAGAGTGGAAGACTGCAGAAATAGCAGTCACGAAGGGCTGCTTCGTTCCAGTTGACCCTAGAAGCTAATTCCCAGAAGTCAATGTTATATCTTGTGATACAACCACCTTTCTTCATTGCTAAATCAGAGAGAGCTTTTTCCGCATCTCCGACTGGGTCGTGCAGGCCGAAGTTACTTTCCAGCTCAGCGAGGAAAGCTTCATAATCCCACATCCAGTGTGTGGAATCAGTCGGGTCGTTAAGACCAGGTTCAAACCAACTGAGAGCTGATCCCTTGAGATAAGAAAGGATAAATATGATCTTTTTCTCATCAGAAGAAAATAAGTGTGGGCGGTCACAGAAATGAAGGTTACACAAGACTAGGAAGTCTCTAAGTTTCTTTGGGTTGGAACCATCGAAAGTGTCGGGGTCGCGAACTTTGATTTTCTTGGTCTTGGGTGCATTGTTTTGTCGGAGGGTGCAGATACTCTCCGAGAGGTTGTAAAGAACATCTATGAACCTATTCCCTGGATCAGGGTTTCCCCCTGCAGGAGGTTGATCGTCAGGATCATTGGGATCGGGGTCACCCCCAGGGCCATCCGGACCACTAGGGTCGTTGGCTCCGCTGGGAGGTCCGTCCTCTAGACCATGATCTTCCAACCCATAGGGTTCAGGCTGGTTGATGCCCCCTACGTACTCAAGGGGAGTTCTTGATCAAAAATCTTCCGGGTTATTGGAAGGGTGTGGGGCATGGGTAGACATGAGGTTGGCACTGATAGAAGGGGCTCCTGAGCCAATTTGTCGGAATATGTTTGAGGGTCTGGAAGACACTCCAAAAGTAGTGGCAGGATGAGGGTCAGAAAGGGTGGATCGCTGGATCGCAGGAATCCCTGGGATAGTGCTGGCACATTGGGAATTCCTGGTTGTGCCCTGGCGAGTTTCGGTTGGGGTCATAGGAGGAGAAGAGATGAGTGAAGTGTGAGTTCGTATATACTGTTAAGAACTGATCCTAAAGGCCACTTCAGAATCCAACTGGACACTGTGGGTGATGATAGTGGGAGTTTGTCAGGTCGATGTGGATTCTGCAGGAGGGGAAATGGAAAGGACTTGGCTTCAGCTTGTAAGAAGCTGCACCCTTCACCTCGTCTGGTGTCCTAATTTCAAGTTGAGGGTTTAGAGGTAGTGCGGCAGATGTGGGTAAATGTGGGAAGGAGTATGAAGGGACTTAGATTAAGTTCAGGTGAGGTTAGAACTTCAGAGGGAGACTAGAGGTCGAGTCGAATGGAGTTCAGACTCTTAGAGGATGGAGGTAGGAGTAGAATGAGATTTGGAGACAAGTTTAAAGTTGAGTCTATGTCGATATACAAACTGAGGAGTACAAGGCGAAACTAACTAAGCTTAAATACTGTAGTCTGGAATAATGCGGAACAGGAACAAAGACTATCGCAGTGTCTCGACTGCATAGATAAATTAACTAGCGGGAGCTGCACAGGAACCTGCAGTTGAATTTGCAATAGAGATGGCAGCCTTGGAAAGGCAGCCTGGTGCACAGCAGTGTGGGCAGTGCAAGGCAGCCGGGAATGAAGTTGGGAGGCATAGACAAAATTGGGTTCGAGGGGTGGAAAAGGATCGGATGGATGCGGGTTCCGATCAGGCAAGGAACAGTTCTTGACAGCGTGTAACATTCATGGTTGATGAGTCAGCTGCGGCAGCAGGGTCAATGTTGAGAGTGAAACACTGAAAATCAACAATCATGTGTTGTTGATCGATATACAATATATACAAACAAATAATGTCCTGATTAAACAGCATCACTTGTTATCATCTGTGTTATCTATACCATGAGCAATCAGCAAACCGACACTTATATTCCTGATGGATATGTTGTTATCCGAGGTGACAATGGGCAGCACTATCTAGTGCCCCATTTTATGATTCCAGCTACCCACCAGGCAATGGAGGCCTATTGCAAGAAGGTTGAATTCAATGTACATATGGCACATGGGTGGGTAAGATTTCCTTCTTTTCAGTCTCATTGCTGCCAGCATAGCCATCTTGGCCTGATGCCATCCTTGGGCTGATGTTGTCCTGTTGGCTGATGCTGTGTCTTAGCCGATGCCATGTCTTGGCCAATGCCATGTTTTGGCTGATGCCGCGTCTTGGCCAATGCCGTGTCTTGGCTGATGCCATTTCTTGGCTGATGCCGTGTCTTGTTTGCCTCGTCTATCCTCTCACTGATGACTTTGCAGTCTGGAAACATGACTGATAAACCGTACTACTATGCATTGGCCTGCAACCAGCTAATGTTACCTGCTGATCCAGTAAGTGCCTTGTCCTCATTTGTATGACTGTTAGTTCATCCGGTTGCAGAAATTGACAGACAGGGAGCTGTTGAGCTGCCATGCCAAAGTGAAAGCCCTGCAAAACAACCTTGGCACCTCATACAAGGATGCCAGTCATCGTCTCTACATGGCCAAGGTTGAGAAGCTGGAACAGCAAGATGTCACATTGAAGACATACGCGACCTTGAAGGAAAGGATGGAATATAATCTGAAATCATTCAAATGCAGGTTCTCAGACATTCGAATGAGATCATTGTCCCATGATGACAACATGGCTGATCCCGCGGTTCTCACAATTAGCTAGTACTGACATTGTTATTTTAGCTAGGATGAACACTGCTGTTTTGTTGATTTTGTTGATTCATTCATACTGCCTGCGCCCATTGTGTGTCTGGTTTGCTAATGCCCATTGCCAATGCTCTTGATATATATATTTCCACCCCAAAGTGTCTGTCTGCCAATGCTGATGCTGATGCCGATGCCGAATACCATGTCCAATGCTATCTCATAGGTACAAGCAAGAATTGTAAAAGACCCATTTGGTAGGTCTGCACTACATAGAATGAATTATTGCATCATTGCCCATAGCTAGGCCATACAGTCTCCTATGCACATCTATACCAAGCATTGTAATTCACTATAGTACATGCAGCTAGGTTGTACTGTTATGGTGAAGTAATGCCTGATGCCAATGCCATACCTCTATGCCAATGCCAATGCCATTGCTGAGTACCATGTACACTATCTCTGATCTGTATATTATTAACATTCTTCGTAGTGTATCACATGCAAGAATTGTAAAAGTGTATTCATTTGATACTAGTACATGTTATACATACTATGAGAGTGTTCAACAGCGTCCACTGAACCTGTATCATTTGGTACACTGTATGTGTTCGATAGACTGTATTATTTGGTACAGTGTAGCTTACCTATGTGAACTCACCAAGTTCTGCCATACCCAGGTTGTAGCCACTACATAGTGAAAGCATCAAAATGTGAAAGAACGGCACAACATAGCCCTCTCATCTCACTAGGCCCTTTAAACTACATGTAAATATATTAGAATCAAGTATAAGATGATAAGAAACAAAGCAGAAATCACTGAGTTCTGCCATACCCAGGGTGTGGCCACTACATAGTGAAAAACTCGAAATGCGAAAGAACGGCATGTCACAGGACTCTCGTTGCACTGGGCCCTTCAGATGACATGTAAACACATTAGAATCAAGTGCAGGATGACAAGAAATGAACCTCTCACCTCACTAGGCCTTTTAAACGACATGTAAATTAATTAGAATTAAGTATAAAATGAAGCAGAACTCACTGAGTTCTGCCACACCCAGGTTGTAGCTACTACATAGTGAAAACATCGAAATGTGAAAGAAGGGCATGCCGTGGGCCTCTCGTTTCACTAGGCCATGTAAATAGATTATAATCAAGTATAAGATGATATGAAACAAAGCAGAACTCACCGAGTTCTGCCACACCTGCAGAGATCATTGTACTGATGTGTTGTTGACAGAGGTTTTCCAACATCATGCTTGTGTGAGCCGTGTCAAACGATGAGCTACATGATGTACTTCAAATTACAAAACAGAATGGGTTCACACAAGGTTCGAAAAGCAGTAATTTATGCATACTTCAATGATGAAATTAGTACGACTAAAGCCATGGCCTGAGCTGGCAGCTTTGGCTTTCAGCTACTCTGAGCCAGGCCAAAGCCATTGCTGGGCTGTCACTAATGGCCTGGCTTGCCCCGGCTCACAGCTTTGGGCCAGGCCGGGCACATCACTACACCTGATCTTGAACTGCTATCAATCATCAAGGCCACTTCTGCTTCCACTCTACATCTCCAACATCTGAACCACTTGACATCTGACATGTGTCTGCATCATCTCAAGAGCTCAAAAATCTCCTTACCCATCTTCAAAATATCTCCCCAAGGCACTCCCACTGTCTGTACCTGAAGGAGCTATGGACAACAAACTGGCAGCATTTTCTGGAGACTTCTTGCTCAAGGTGGCAACCATTGATTCTGATATGCAGTGGGAATACATCAACAAGGTGACCGACCGAGTCTTTGGCTATGGCATGGGCATGCAAGAAGTCTCTACTGTGATTCATTGCTGACAGTATGGAATGGAAGGTGTCTGTAGCTGTCTCAAGCAGGCTGTCAAGTTAGGCAGCAAGGCAATTATGTTGGAAGGTCAGATTGGTTGGTTGATTGAGGTCATGGAACTCTTGTACATTTGACATTTCTTCTAATCTGGTCGCTACTCAAGTGTTGTTGTACTTCCTTATGTTTGGCAGAGTTGGTTCATCAATGGCTTGTCTTGATCCTACCACTTCTTCTGGTGCTTCCCAAAGAACAGGCTCACAGAACTCTTGGGGTGATCTCACCCTGGCTAGTCTAGACAATGCTCCCTCTCATGCTTCCCAAGAATCAGGCTTGCAGAACTCCAATTTCTCAGGAACATCTGCTGTTGTTGCAATCAGGATCCAGAAGACTCAGGCTACTTCCATCTTGTTACCAGCTCTCTCATTCTCGGCTCTCACTTGTCCAGGCTAACATGTAAGCCCTCTATCCAGGAAAATGTCCTGTCCACCCTCTCATTAGCAATCTATTCAGGCAAGCATGCAAAACCTTTCAGACACTTGGTGAAGCTGTGTTCAGATTGTCCTCTCAGCATATCAACCTGACAAGCTCTCAGCTCTACGATGTGCAGCCAATATGCCCTTTTAAAGATATATAATCAGCAGCTTTAAGGGACTAATCATGAACTGGAGTCACCACATCTATGGACATACAGGAAGCCCTTGTGTTTATCGCCTCACCAAAGCTGTGGCTGTCAAGTTTTGCTCAAAAGCACGTTTCCATGAGGCTGAAACAATGTGATTTGTCAGTCATTATTCCTATCCCTAGAGTGTTGGATGTCTGGACAGATGCGGATGGTTGTGCAATAATGATGATGGAATGGGTTGAAGGACAGGGTCTCCAAGATGTTTGGCCCCAGCTAAGGCCCACTGACAAGTTACATGTTGCTAACCATATAAAGCAGCATCTGGATGAAATACAATTGCTATGTCAAACAACAGATGCTGTGGGGTGGATCAGAACATATGACAGGCAGCCTCTCAGACTCGCTCCTCTCAAACAGCCCATGTGGTCCTTTTGCCTCAGATCAAGAATTCAATCAATTCCTTGTATCCAGGCTTGCCTTTATGGAGTCAACAGATGAGGGCTGAGCTGAATTGGAAGGTTTAAAGAATGATGTGTTGAAAACTCCTTGTTGTCAGGTTGTATTCACCCATCCAGATATTGCATGGTGCAATATTTTGGTAAATAATCACAATGACATTGTGGTGATCCTTGACTGGGATGTGACTGGGTGGATGCCAGAACAGTGGGAGTACCTGAAGGCCATGTGGATGGGGCAGTATGATGAAGGTTGGCCTGAATTTGTTTGTTTGTTCCTTGAGCCCTACAACAATGATTTGCGGATCCACAACGAGATGTGCAGGCTGCATGGATCCCCATTTTAAGGTAGCGAGATATGTCACTGGTCATGAGAATCAACTAACAAACTTTGTAGAAGCTTGCAGTAACCTCAATTGAATATAATGTACATAAACCCTTCCAGTGAACCATAGGGAAAGTACTTACAACTTATTACAAGCCACTATTACATATCCTCCCTTTGTACCTCAGAAAATTGGGCCTGGAGCTGCTCTATGGATAACTCTACTGAGATATTGTGCTGAGCATCTTTCAAATGCTCCAGGGCAGCTATGACCCAGTGCTGGCAGTTCCAACCAATGTCCCCCCTTCCCAATGGCATATGTTGAATGATAGTCAGGAGTGCTGTGCTCTCTGAACTGCTGTCCACCATCCCCACTTCAATGTTCCCCATGTATGTTGTCGAGTCCAAAAGCTTAACCTCCTTGGGTTGTTTGACCTCATAAGTACTAGTCGAACCCATCACCTGGAATGCTATACCCTTCAAAAGCTTTTGGTTTGTAACAACCACAATTGCCCAATGTTTTGCTCCAGGAAGTTTTTCATGACTGTACTGAGCTATGACCAGGTCAAGATTCTGAGACATATATATTTTGTCTTTGTTACCTTGCCAGTCTCAAGACCTATGATTGGTTGAGGCAAAAGAAATAAAGGGCAAAACAGATAAGGCTTACTTTTGAATGTGGCTAGGGCTGCTTCCTCAATCTCAGCTGGATGGTTCTTCATATTGTTGACTTGGATGCAGATTGTGGTCCAGGACCTCTGTGGAATACTTTGAAATGCTTCCTGCAGTGCTGGTCTCAAGATGATGTTGCCATTCAGAAATGCCTCTCTGCTGAACAACTTGAGTGTGAGAGAGTCAATAATGATGGGAAGATAACTATCAGTGGCAGGCCAGGGTGTATGTTGTTTACAGAGATAAGGATATCGAGGGGGTGGATACCCCACTCCTTGAGCTCCTCAATGATGGCAGTATGAATGTTCCACAAATCCCATTTTCTCAGGATGAAATTGTTCCAGAACTCAAGTCCTGGATAGGCTGAAGCACCCTTTGCTTTGACTGCAAAGGCATACTTCTTGTCTTTGGAGGGGAGAAGATGATATGCTCGGAAGTAGGACTGGACGTCGACAGCATCCCTACAAGTCCACCCTTTGGGCAATTTTGAGTCGTCATCTGGGAAGAGGCCATGGAGGATGCCAGTACACTCCTGCCTGATTGGGCACACACCAACAGCAAGAACCTTTACAAATCCCTTGTCTCCAACCTCCACCAATGATCAGCCCAACCAAGCTCCAACAATGGTCTACAATGACCCCAGCAGATGGGAAAGCAACTGCCCAACACCTTGCAAAAGCTGTACTTGAGAAGCCACAATGGAATGAAATTGACATTAGTACTGACCATAAATGGACCTTGGCAGGGATGAAATTAAAGAATGGCACCCAACACTCCCTATACCAAGGTATCACCAAATGGAAACTAGCAAACAAGCCTAGACAACAAACAGAGATACAACTGGCAACTATGACTTATGCTGTCCAAGATCTAACAGGTGAAACACCAACACCTGATAAAATATGGTCAGCAATCCATAAACATGACCTCTCAAAACAGATCAGAAACTTCCTCTGGAAAAGTTTACATAACACCTATAAAATAGGCAGTTTTTGGAGTAGAATCCCTAACATGGAACACCGTGACAGATGCATACTATGTGGAGAGTCTGAATCAATGGAACACATCACCATTGAATGTCCCAATTCAAATGCCATTAGTATCATCTGGAATTTAGCAAAAAACCTATGGTTAAGACATGAAGAATCCTGGCCAGAAATACAGTTTGGAACCATCCTAGGTTGCATACTAGCAGACTTCAAATGTGAAAAGGGCAAGAAGCTCCATGGCAAGAATCACCTTTTTGAGATCCTCATAACTGAGTCAGTGCACCTGATATGGAAACTACAATGTGAAAAAGTCAATAGATTTGAAGGGGTTCCAGACAAGTTCCACTCACCAGAAGAGATCCACAATAGATGGGTAGCACAAGTAAACTGATGACTACACTTAGACATCCTGTCCACAAACAGGAAGCTGCAAGACAGAAGTGCTCTGACACAGGAAATTGTACTCCAAACCTGGAGTGGAGTCCTAAAGGATGAAGACAGTCTGCTGAATAACTGGATCTGGCAGCAAGGGGTTTTAGTTGGTATTGCATCTTGCTGCCCTCCAGGGTGGAATAGATAATAGTTTAGGGCCATGGCCACACCCTATAATCTTTGAGATGGCGAGTCCAACACTGCTGGCACATGGTAGCGTACGTAAAGGTATTTCCCCTAGGTGATATTTTTGGGTCTTCAGCAATGATTTCCCTAACTTAATGTGTCCTCCCATGCTGACCTTGTCAGTTGTCGGAGTTGACCAGAGCTTCGGGCTCAAGTGTTCCACCAAAAAAAACAAAAAAAAACAAAAAAAAAACAAAACAAAATTGGTTTTTTTTACTGACCCATTATTTACCAATTTGTTCCAATTAATTTACTAGTAATTCACCAGACTGTCATTGGGGGTAGTAAGTTCTCATAGAGCCTTCTGAGTTCAATGATGACTTCTTGATGGAATTGTTGCTGGAAAGGTCATGTGATTGTACCACGTAGAACTTTTTTATTGCTTTTTTAAATTACTAGCCTTGAATATTTTATGCAACCCTAGTGGTGACAACTAACGCATGGTCTATCTCACCTGACCTGCCCTGCCTCATGCAACCATGGGAGATGGTGATGGGGGCTGATGGACATTGCATCAACAGGCGGGGGTGGATGCCCACTATTAATAGGCTCATGATGTGGGAAGGTCAGGTGTCCTATCTATATTAGCTACTTGGAGCAAAACTTGAGAAAACTACTATTTATAACATTTTTCCCAATGCCTGACCCCAATGTGCAGATAAACATGCCACAAAATGGCCTGAACAAGAAATAATCTAGATGAGACATTTGGGTTCAGGTATTTTGAAAGTTTGTTGGGGTCCACAAGTGACAGTCACAATGATGCTGGCAAAGATGGTTGCTTGTGAAAACCTGAAAACATGGGTTTATTGACCTGATATCTGGGACATTTCCAAAAGTCTCCTCACTGACCCGGACATGCATGCTAGTGTACAAGTCGACAGCCTCTGCCTCTCATCTACCGACCCCATCACAACATAGTGTGAGTGGTTCCCAATCTTTCAGTTGGTCAAACCATCAGGAATTGAGTTGCAACGATAGGACCCCCAATCACACTATGTACAAAGATCATAGTGAGCTTGCCCTTTTTGCTGTCACTCAATTGGGAAAGCAGAAGGGGATTTTGGGCTATCCATGGCTTCGAGACCATAACCCAGAGGTCAATTAGCATACTGGGGAGGTTACAATGAGCTGGTGTCCATCTCACCGTTGCACTTGTTTCACGGAAGCCAGACAAGAACATTGTGGACAAAGGGCCTCAATATGATGTACTCAGAAGTGTCATGCCAGACCCCTGCCTATACCTGAAGTGGAGTTAGAAGGGGTTCCTGATCTGATGCTGGACTCAGATGATAATGATGAGGAGCCAGAGGAAGTGGAGGAAGGTGTTTGGATCTTCTACACTGTGATTCGTCCATTGCACAAGGTGTGTGCTACCTCAACCATATCTCAATGGCTCACTGAGGCCTTCCACAAAAACAATGCTGCTAAATCCTCTACTGATTCCTTGCTTCCTCATCTTCATGAGTTTGGGGACATGTTCTCCAAGGAATCATTCAACTCTCTCCCTGCACGCAAGCCATGGGATCATGTGATCAAACTCACCCCTGGTGCAACCCCTTCATCCTGCAAGGTCTATCCTCTCTCTCCTGAACAGTGACAGCTTGACCAGGGAATCGATGAGCACCTGGCCTCTGGATGTATTTGACCATCAAAGTCACCCATGGCCTCTCCCTTTTTTTTGTCAAGAAGAAGGATGGCTCACTTTGACCAGTTCAAGACTACAGAAGGCTCAACAACATCATGGTCAAAAATCGCTACCCATTACCTCTCATCTCTGAACTTGTGAACCAACTCCATGGAGCCCGATACTTCACCAAGCTTGACATCCATTGGGGCTACAATAATGTGAGGATAAAGGAGGGAGATGAGTGAAGGCAGCCTTTTGTACTAACCGTGGTCTTTTTGAACCACTCATCATGTTCTTTGGCCTTACTAATTGTCCTGCCACCTTTCAGACCATGATGAATGACATCTTCCATGACCTCATCCTTGAAGGTGTTGTTTGTATCTATCTCAATGACATTCTCATCTTCACTTGCATGGTTGAAGAGCACCATTGCATCACATGCCTCATCCTAGAATGGATTTGACAGTACAAACCCTACCTTCATCAGGACAAGTGCAAGTTTGAGAAGACCAAGATCGAGTAACTCAGCCTGATTATCTTGGAGGGTCAGGTGGAGATGGATCCTATCAAGGTGAATAGGGTCATGGCTTGGTTGACACCCATGAACAAGAAAGAGGTGCAGTCTTTCCTGGGCTTCATCAATTTCTATTGGGATTTTATCAAGGATTTCTCACATCATGCATGACCACTGTTTGACTTCACAGGAAAGGAGGCATGGAGGTGGGATAATTGTTACAATTTTCCTTGTAACTCATGGAACCCAACTGACCTGACTGACCCAACAATCCCCTCCAGACAGGAGGCCCTCCATGATTCATGCCTAGGGCATGTCCTTGACACCAGACACACACAGGACACACACTGACTGCATGCATTTGATCCCCTTCCTGTGGAAGGCACCCTTGACACATGGTGACTCCATGCACCCAAACCCACTCCCACACATGCTGTGATATGACAGCCCCTTGACATGAGGTCCATGACATTGGACTCTCACAATCGACATGCTGCGCCACAGCACTCCATGACATCGGATGCCTCATGCAAGGCATGAGGCTTATTGTTTCTATTCTTACTTGATATGCATCTATCTTTCTGATTGGACAATAAGGACCCCCCTTGTAGTACAAGTACTGCAACTCATAGTAGGGATGTCCTTAGTTTAGATCTAGGCAAACTACAGCCTTAACTTGCAAACTCATAAACTTACTCAAAACCACTAAGGAAGCCCCTTAGTGCATGAACCTAAATGACTCTATGCAGAAGGCCTGCTAGAGTGCACTATCCATCTTATGTTGGATGCTCTGAGTAAGACCAGTGCCAAATGACTCGTCGAATGACATTGACTGGATCGAGTGGTTGAGGCTTTGCCCTTAACAATAATGCACAACAGGAGGCATTTGAAAAGCTTAAGGAGATGGTCACTTCCACTCCTATTCTTACCTTTGCTGACAATTTGCACCCTTTTCATGTAGAAGCTGACAGTTCTGACTTTGCGACAGGTACCGTATTGTCTCAGCAGTCTCCAGAGGACCAGAAGTGGCATCCTGTTGTGTTCTACTCCAAAATCCTTAGTGTGGTAGAGCAAAACTATGAAATCCATGACAAGGAGATGATGGTGATGATGCATGCACTTGAGGAGTGGCAACACTTCCTCGAGGGTGCCTAACACAAGGTGGAAATTTGGATGGATCACAAGAATCTTGAGTACTTCATGATGGCCAAGAAATTGAATCATCATCAAGCTCATTGGTCCCTGTATCTATCCAGATTTGACTTCTCCTTGCACCACCATCCGGGTTGCAGCATGGGGAAGACTGATGCCCTCTCCTGATGTGCAGACCATGGGGATGGCACTGATGACAATCAAAACATTGTGTTGTTGCAGCCAGACCTGTTCACCATTTGGGCACTGGAAGGCATCGCACCCCAGGGCAAGGAGCAGGACATCCTATGTGACATTCATCATGCAAACGATAGTGGTTTACATGAGGATGTTGTTGCCTGAGCTATTAAAGAACTGAGGAAGGGATCCACCCTTTCCTTGTGTGTGGCAGAGTGGGCTGAAAAGGAGGACTTGTTGTATTTCAGGGATCACATCTATGTCCCCAATGACCCAGACCTTCACCAGCACATCATATCTCAACACCATGACTCCCAGATTCCTGGTCATCCTGGACACTGGAAGACCTTGGAGCTCACCTCATGGAATTATTGGTGGCCACAAATGTCACAACTCATTGGTCAGTATTGTCATACTTGTGACCTTTGCTTATGCGCCAAGATTCCTCATTGCAAACCCATTGGTGAGCTACACCCTTTTCTTGTTCCAGAGAGTTGTTGGGATGTTGTCAGCGTCGATTTTGTGGTGGAGTTGCCAGAGTCAAATGGGTTTGATGTGGTTATGTGCACAGTTGATTCAGTGGGAAAATGCACTCACTTCATTCCCACTTGCACCACTGTCAGCACCCTGGGTGTCACCTGACTCTATCTCCACCATGTGTGGAAATTACATGGACTTCCTGGTGCTTTCCTCTCTGAACATGGCCCTCAGTTCATGGCATAGTTCACTCGTGAGCTGTACCAACTTCTGGGGATCAAACTCCTTGCTTTGACCACCTATCACCCACAAACCGATGGCCAGACTGAGTGAGTCAACCAGGAACTGGAGCAGTACATCTGCATCTTCATCAATGAGCACCAGGACAATTGGGACAATCTTCTCTCCTTGGCTGAGTTTGGATACAACAACCATGTCCATGCTTCCACTCAACAGACCCCTTTCCTTTTAGACACTGGACAACATCCACGCATTGGATTTGAACCTCACCAAACTCCCTCACACATTGAGATGGTGAATGAGTTCACAGAACACATGTGGGATAGCTTGGAGGAGGCAAAGGCGAAGGACGACATGGTGCACTTTTACAACCAACACCATTCTCTGACCCCTCAGTACAAGGTTGGTGATCAAGTTTATCTTGACTCCAGTGACATCTCCACTATGTATCCATCCAAGAAACTCACTCATCACTTCCTGGGACCTTTCTCCATCATGAAGTAAGTGTGTTGGATGCATGCCTATTGTCTATGCCTCCCAGCCTCCATGTCCAGACTCCACCCAGTGTTCCATGTTGTCAAACTCCTTCCAGCTCCCCCAGAACCATTCCCTGGATGCCATTCACATCCACCACCACTGCTGATGATGCTCAACCTGGAAACCCAAACAAAACCCACAAAAAGGCTTTGGATGGTATAACACAAGTCAGAGGAAGGATGTGAGGCCCTCTAGTGTCACCTGTCAGACCGACCATCAAATAGTCATAAAACAACTGCTTGTCGAAGCAGTTCAAAGCTAAAAGAATGTGTTTTGAGGACTTTTGAGGATTTTTGAGGAGTTGCAATATTTTTTGAGGTTTTCTCAAAGATGTTTCAAGGAATTTTGAGTGCACAAATATGTTTGGATGCAAGATCGTGGGACTAGATGAGTAGTAGAAGCAAAGCAAAGGTGAATTGAGGGAAATGAGAGTGAAAATAGCGTAACGCAAGGAATTTCAAGGAATTTCAAGGAAGTTTAGCATAAAACACCAAACTTTGGACTGAATAAGACTAAACTGAACTCTCAAATCACTCTGATCTGGGAGGAAGATGACGACTTTCTTCTTTTTCTTTGTATCTAGTACATCTTTTTATATAAAATAAAGAAACTACCTAAAAAGGCTAGAGAACATGAGGCAAACATGTGGAAAACTTGAGGCAAAAGACAATAGAAGTATATCAGAACAATAAAGCGAAACTAGAAAGGGTGAATATAACACATTATGAAGAAATAATAAGAAAGAATAGCTAAAAGTGGACTGTCCTTGTTATAAATTGCATAAAACATTGGAAACTGCTTTGAGCAGATTGTATGTGTGGACATGCAGTCGAAATGTGTTCAATATACTTGAGACAGTGTCCCATGTGTCCAGCATGTGTCCAAAGATTGTTTGAATAGAAACTACTGTGTCCAAAGATGTTTTCAAGGTTCGAGGTTTTTCGAAGATTTTTGAAGTTTCTTCAGACTTCGTTTGTGGCCCGAAATTGGTGCGATATTGTTCAACAATGATAGGGGATACATCTGGCATGTGTGCGATGACCATTCAGATAGCAATATAGTGTCCGATGTCGATTTTCGATGTTCGATGGTTTTCGAAGTCAGTCAAGGAAATATCAGACATGTTCGAAAGCTGATATTGCTGCGATATTGCTCGAAACTGGTTTGTAACTCATCAACAATGTTCCAAGTATATATCCTGAGCTGTATGAAGGTTGGGGGAATTGTATTATGGCAGCCAAAGGCATACAAATAATTTCGAGGTGTTGTGAAGAATTTTGAAGCATTCTCGTGACTTTGTAGAGGTTTGCAGAGGTTTGTAGAGCTTCCGAGGGGTGTGTAGAGCTTCAACAATCATGGATGTGTTTTCCGAGCTTGAATGACAAGGTGGACCTATCACTGCCTGCAGTGATTGGGGGGGAACCCCAGTATGAAGTTGAGTCAATCTTGGACAGCAGGTTGCGTTGAGGAAAACTCCAGTCCTTGGTGCATTGGAAGGGTTATGGGTATGTGTCACAATCCATTCCTTGCCCACTTGGAACCCACAACCTTCCAATCTTTTCCGCTTTTCCTAACTCAACTCCTACTGCCTTCGTTCTGGCCCCCTTTGCACTGCCCACACTGCTGTGCACCAGGCCGCCATGTACAGCAACCATGGCTGCCTCCCAAGGCTGCCATCTAGTTTTGCAAATTCGACTACGGATTCCTGTGTGGCCTCCGCTAGGCAATTTATCTATGCAGTTGAGACACTGCCGCAGTTTCCATTTCCGTTCCGCTCTTGTTCCAGACTCTAGTATTTAAGCTTAGTTAGTTTCGCTTTGTATTCCTCAGTTCATATATCGACATAGACTCGACTTTACCCTGTCAATCTAAAACCTCCTTCTACTCCAACTCCTGACCTCTAAGAGTCTGAACTCCATTCGACTCAACCTCTAGTTCCCCTATGAAGTTCTAGTCTCATCTGAACTTAACCTAAGTCCCTCTGTACTCCTTCCCGCATTTACCTGCACTCTCCCGCTCCTATCTCTAAAAACTCTACTCGAAATTAGGACACCAGATGAGGTGAAGGGCACAGCTTCTTACAAGCTGAAGCCAAGTCCTTTTCATTACCCATCTGCATAATCCGCTACAACCCGACAATCTTCTGCTCTCAAACACCCGCTGGGTCCGACCAGATTCCGACGAGCCCTTTCGGATCAGTTCTTAACAGTATATACGAACTCACACTTCACTCGTCTCTTCTCCTATGACCCCAACTGAAACTCGCCAGCGCACAACCAGAAACTCTCAGCGCGCCGGTACCATTCCAGGGATCTCTGCAATTCAGCGATCCACACTTCCTAGCCCACGACCCGCCTCAACATTCGGAGTAACTTCCAGACCTTCCAACATTTTCCAACAAATCAGTTTCAGAGCCCCATCAATCAGTGCAAACCTCATGTCTACTCAAGCTCAACAATCTCCCGTGAATCCGGAAGAATCCCGACCCACGACTCCCCTTGAGTACGTAGGGGGCATCAACCAGCCTGAACCCTATGGATTGGAAGATCGTGGTCTAGAGGACAGACCTCCCAGCAGACCCGACGACCCTAGTGGTCCGGACAGCCCTGGGGGTGACCCCGATCCCAATGATCCTGACGATCAACCTCCTGCGGGGGGAAACCCTGATCCAGGGGATAGGTTCATAGATGTTCTTTACAACCTCTCAGAGAGTATCCGCACCCTCTGACAAAATAATGCACCCAAGACCAAGAAAATCAAAGTTCGCGACCCCGACACCTTCAATGGCTCCAACCCAAAGAAACTTAGAGACTTCCTAGTCTTGTGTAACCTTCATTTCTGTGACCGCCCACACTTATTTTCCTCTGATGAGAAAAAGATCATATTTATCCTTTCTTATCTCAAGGGATCAGCTCTCAGCTGGTTTGAGCCCGGTCTTAACAACCCGACCGATTCCGCACACTGGATGTGGGATTATGAGGCTTTTCTCGCCGAACTAGAGAGTAACTTCGGCCCGCACGACCCGCTTGGGGATGCGGAAAAAGCTCTTTCCGATTTAGCAATAAAGAAAGTGGTCGCATCACAAAGGATAACATTGACTTTTGGGAATTAGCTTCTAGGGTCAACTGGAATGAGGCAGCCCTCCGTGACCGCTATTTCCATGGTCTTCCGCTCCGACTTTGTATAGAAATCCTTCGGGGTGGTAAACCCGACACCCTTGCAGGACTGCGCTTGAAAGCACAGGACTGTGACAATATCTACTGGATGCAGGAAGATGAAACCCGGTTCGAAACTAAGAATTACGGGAACTCTTCTAACCCTGTCAAGAAGGACAACCCCAAAGGTTCCTCCCAGTCCACCAATCAATCCTCGTCGAGCTCCCCTCGGGGAAACTCCTCCAACCAGCAGCCCTCCACGACAAAGAACACTTCCAAGTTGTCCATCTCCGACAAGTTGGGGAAGAATGGCAAACTTACTGCGGATGAACGAGAACGTCGCATGCGGGAAAGACTTTGCCTCTACTGCAGTGAAGAAGGGCACATAGCAGGAAACTGCCCGAAGTCTAAAGCTGCAAAAGCCCGTGCATCCACTGTGATTCCCAATTCTGCGGACTCAGAAAAATAGTCCGCAACCCTCAGGATACAGCCATTGGGGCTGGGGGTTGCATTGACCTTACCCACATGGCTGCCTATGTCCGTCTCAATGTGTCCGCTCTTTCTGACCCTGACTCCCTAATCATCCTCTTAACTATTCCTGACCTTTCCACCCCTGTCCGAACTGTTAAGACTATAGGTCTCAACTCAGCCTAGTCTTCGTATGTTGCAGTTGGAGGCTTTCCAACTGTATCGGTTCTTGCAGTAAGAGGCTTTCTTACTGTATCGGGTTCTGTTTGGGACTTGGTGCTTCCTAAGTCGACACAGCTATCCTTACTCAGAGGGTTTCTGAGTAGACCGTCGGTTCGTGTATCACAGTTGGAGGCTTTCCAACTGTCGAGTTTGAGTTATCACAGTTAGGGGCTTCCTAAGCTGTTGAGTGTTCTGGTTGAGTCTAAGACTGTTATTTGAATTAGGTCAAGCTGAGGAATACACAGAGTGTAGCTACAGCTTATATACTATTCTAGGACTACCTATCATCCAATCAGAAAGGTAGATGCATATCAAGTAAGAATAGAGATAATAGGCCTCATGCCTTGCATGAGGTGTCCGATGTCATGGAGTGCTGTGGCGCAGCATGTCAGGGAACAATAAGAGATAAGCCTCATCCCTAGCATGAGGCGTCCGATGTCACGGATCCAATGTCAAGGATCCAATGTCAAGGACATGCTGCAGCGCAGCGTGTTGATCATGAGAGTCTGACGTTATGGACCTCATGTCAAGGGGCTGTTGTATCACAGCATGTGTGGGAGTGGGTTCAGGTGCATGGAGTCACCATGTGTCAAAGTGTCTCCCATCAGAAGTGAGTTGAGTCGAATGAGAAAAATAAAGTACCCAGCCTTGCCGGCATACATCTGGTCATCCTGGGTTATGATAACAAAATTGTAACATCACCCTCTCTCTATCTTCGAAGTCACTGACTTTGATCACCATCTTCTTTTCTCCACTCAGGAGGTGGGGCGGGTCGGGGTCTGAGGGAATCAGTTGGAGTGCAGTAGGGTTCCCAGCTCTCCGTGTTCTCCAAGCAGGAGCCTTTTCGCCAGGCTATATCCGCTCTTGTTGTTGTAGTTGGTATTCGACTGGAGGTCTCTCCACAGAGGTGCACTTATGCCCGACAGCGGTCTTCTGCCGGGGGCAAGTCCTTCTCAATCAATATAGAAATCCTCTGGGAAGTAGTCTTCCTCGTCTAGTTCCCCCTCAAAGCACCATTCTTTGTATTGGGTCCTCACCAAGGCGTAGTCCGCTTTCATGCTCCTCCAGGCAAAGAGGCAGCACCTTGGACAGGTCGAGGTCATTCTTCTTATCCAATCGTCCCTTGTTATCCAGAAGGGAATCCCATGCGGGCATATCTATGAGGGTCTGCCTGGGAGTATGTTCATCAATGGTCATTGGTCAACGACTGTTCATCCAGCCCTTGCTGGGGTTTGTATCAGTGTGTGTAATGTCAATGTAGAGGGGGGCATTCCGTGGTTTGTTTCGTACTTGGTTTGGTGGGTGTTTTCAGTCTTGGGGGTTCTACAGCTGTCGTCGCTGTTTATATGCCCCTAGGATTGTCTTGGCATGTTTCAGGTTTCCCTCGGGCTCCCACAAGTTCTCCGAGGTCGGGTATCCGACCCACTTCACTAGAAAGTGCATGGTCTTTCCTTTCTTCTTGTGTCCAATGATCGCTTCCACTTCATACTCTGATTCACCTTCTATCAGGTCGGGCGGTGGTTCTGGGAAGTTCAGTCCATGTGTCTCAGTTTCTTTATACAGGGAAAGGAGTGCTGCATGGAACACCGGGTGTATTTTCCACTGTTCTGGCAACTTCAGTTGGTAGGAGAGTGGGCTCAGGACCTTTTTGATGGTGAATGGTCCTTCTCTTTTTGGTGCGAGCTTCTTTGTTGCATGAGTTGTTCTGAGGTTCTTCACCTCTAGCCACACTCTGTCTCCTTCTTTGAATGGGGTGAAGTGTCTTGTCGTCCTTTCTGCCATCATCTGTCTGGCTAACTCGTGTGTTGCCTTTGCTTCATCTCAGGCCTGTTGCAGTGCCACAAGTTGCTTTTCTATGGCTGGTATGTTTGTCTTTAGGTAGGGGAGGGGGATCGCCTTGGGCTCATAGCCCATCATGAGGTAGAATGGGGAGTTCCTCTGTACTGAGTGTGTCCTCTGGTTGTGCATGAATTCTGCAGTCAGGAGGAGGTGTTTCCAATTCTCCTGGTTGTTCAAGCAGAAGATCCACAGGTACACTTCTACTTCTTGGTTCACCTGTTCGGTCTCTCCATCGGTCTGGGGGTGGTATGCCGTACTCATCGCTAGCTTGATTCCGAGCAATCTTCTAGCTCCTGGAACAGCTGTGAGGCAAATCGTGGGTCTCTGTCAGAGATGATCTTGTCTGGGATTGTAGACATTGTCTAGGTAGAGGGTGGCCACTCCCAGTGCATCCACAGTTTTCCTGCAAGGGATAAAAATGACCCCCTTCATAAGCCCATGTTCTACCATGACCATGAGTGTATCATAACCATCGGACTCTGGTAGGTCGGTTATGAAATCTGTCGTCACCATCGTGAATGGTCTTGTCGCTTCGGATTTGATCGGTTGCAGTGGGGGTGTTGTCGGGTGGGTATTGACCTTCATTTGCTGGCATGTGGCACATCCAGTGACATAGTTCTTGATGTATGTCATCATTCCTGGCCACCAGTAGTCCCTCCTGATCATTTCTGTTGTCTGCCATTGTCCCTGGTGTCCGCTGGTTACTCCTTCGTGGTATTTTTGCACCAGCTTCTTCCGTAGATCTCCGTTGTCTGGGACGTAGCACCTGTCTCGGAAGAATAGAAGGCCGTCTTCTATTTTCCAATCTTCCAATGCTGACTTGATCAGCGGTGTTCCTTTTGTCTTTAGCACCTCGATTGCGCTTTTTACCAGATCGTCTTTCATGATACTACCTGCAAGTAGATCATGCATTTCTGTGTCAATGAATTTCACAAATACTGTTTCTGGCAGCATTGTGACATCTTCATTATCATTGTCTTCTTCCGGTATATGGTCTGCTCTCCATGATAGCGCATCGCTCTGTACCATCTGAGATCCAGGTATGTGGACGAGTTGCAAGTCGAATTCCGATAGGAATAAGCTCCATCTTGCCTGTCGTCTGTTCAGTTTCTGTGCCATCTGGAAGTACGTTAGGTTCTTGTGATCCGAGAGGATTACTACCGGGTGTTCTGAACCCAGCAAGTAGTGTCTCCAAGTTTCCAGTGATTGTACTATTGCCAGAAGTTCCCTGTCGTATATCTCATAGTTCCATTCCGTTGGTGTCAGTGCATGCGATATGTATCCGCACGGATGCCAGTCTCCATTCATATCCCTTTGTCTCAGCACTCCTCCTGTCACGTGTTTTGAGGCGTCTGATTCGATCGTGAATGGCTTTGTCGGGTCTGGCATCAGCAGTACCGGTGCTTCTGCGAATTTCCTTTTCAGTGTCTGAAAGGCCTGTTCGCATTCGGTTGTCCAGTTGAATGTTTTGTCCTTCTTCGTCAGCTCATTAAGCAGTCTGCTTGTCTCCGCAAAATGTCCAATAAACTTCCTGTAGAAGTTTCCAAATCCCAGGAAAGATCTGACTGCCTTTACGTTTGTCGGGGTTGGCCAATCCTGTATACCTGCCAGTTTTGTGTTGTCCATGGCAATTTCATTGGGTCGGATGATTAGACCCAAGAATTCCACTTTGTGGACGTTGAACTTGCACTTCTCCAGCTTCAGGTATAAGTCATTTTCCACCAGTCTTTGCAGTACTCTCTTTGTCCTTTCCTGGTGTTCGTTCTGATCCTTAGAGAATATCAGGATGTCGTCCATGTAAATCACGAGCCATCCTTCTCCAATCATGTAGCGGAATATCTCATTCATCATTGCCTGGAAAGTCGCCGGTGAGTTGCATAATCCGAAGAACATCACCATTGGTTCGAACAGCCCCTGATTTGTTTTGAAGGCTGCCTTCCATTGATCTCCATCCTTGATCCTGACGTTGTGATATCCCCATCGGATGTCCAATTTTGTAAACCATTTTGCCCCTCTCAGTTTGTCCAACAGGTCCCCTACCAGCGGCAATGGGTAGGTGTTCTTGATCGTTCCATTGTTCAAGTACCTGTAATCTTGGCAGGGCCATAGCACGTCCGAGTCCTTCTTCGCAACGAAGAAGAATGGCAATGCCATGGGTGATTTCGATGGTCAGATGTATCCTTTCTGTAGGCTTTCATCGAGAAACTCGTCGAGTTTCTTTTGTTCTGCCAGTGACAATGGGTAAATTCTGCAATCCTTCGCCATGAAGTCTGTTTTCAGCTCGATCGCATGATCCCAGGGTCTTGATTCTGGGAATCTTTCCGATGCTTCCTTTTCGAATATCTGTCAGTATTCCCTGTACTGTTCAGGGAGTAGTTCATTGAGGGTCTTTTGTTCGGGGTCTCCTTCCTTCTTGTGTGTCAGGTGTTGTGAGACCAATTTTTTTGCCCTGATCCAGATATTTTGTCCATAAGCATATCGTGGTGATCCCTTTGCCTTTACGATCCGAGAGATTGTCTTCGTTGATTGGGAGTACCCGTATCTTGGTTTGTCGTACTCCTCTGTCAATGGTGTTTTAGCTGGTTTGAATATTCTGATGATGGGTTCTCCTCGGATGTAGGCGACTAGTAGTTCATCGTCTGCGATCCCTTGTTTGGGTGTCCCTTCCAGCTGTTCCGTTGCCTGTTCCTTTGCCTGTTTGTGGTTTTCCGGTGCTGGGTTTTCCTTCCCAGTGTCTTCTTTGTCTTGTGGCCCAATGGGCTCCGCATTTTGAAGAGTCATGACTGCAATCTCTTCATCTTCCACTTCTTCAATTGTCGCTCTTCTCGTTTTGGTGGGTGTCTTGCCCCCTTCCCGTTTAGTTCGGAGTGCCTCTCCCATTTCTTTTGCTTTAGCGGCAATTCTTTGGCATCGTGCTAGTTGTTCCTCACTTGCCAATTTCTTTTTGAGGGCGAGCTTCTCTAGTTCTTTAGCGGCTGCACGGCGCCACGTAAGTTGCTCTTCTTCCTTTGCCTTTGTCTTGAGGCCCATCTTTTCTTTTGCTTGGGCAACCATCCTTTGGGCCCATGCCTGTTTCTCCTCTCTTGTCATTTCTTTGAAGGGCTTCCCTTCTTCTTTGACTGTTCTCCGGCCCCAAGCCAGAGGTTCGTCGTCAGATTTCTCTGTTCGTACCCTTCCAATGAGGGTTTTCCCTTTCCCAAATGAGAGTTCTGGGTGGGTTCGGTCGGTCGTTCGGAATTGGAAGGTTCCAATTCTCCAGTCGATCACTGGGTTGATTCTTCTGAGCCATGGCAGACCCAGGATAACTGATTCTTTCCCTAATCCTGCAATGAGGAAGGTTGTCGGGAACGATCTTCCATTGATCGTTAAGAATCCTTTGGTGTAGTGGGAGATCTCCCCTTTCTTGTTTGGGGTTCCATCTATGTTCTTGACCCTGATTGTCCTTTCCAGGGGGTGTAGTTCGAATCCGCCGCTTTTTGCGAATTCGTGGCTCATGAATATTCCTCCTGCTCCTGAGTTGAGTAGGGCTTCGGTTTTGACGGCTTTCCCTCTGCCTGCTCCTAGCACTTTGATATCTAAACACATAGATTGATTCTTCAAAGTGGCTAGTAATACAGAGCAGACAGAGAGTTTGGTGGTACCTGGCATTGAGGCAGGCCACCTCTTTAAAAACCCTCGTCCCCTATTAAGGCGAGAGCTTTCTCCTTTCCTTCTTTGTCGAGTTCTTTCATGATCGCTCGGATCTTCGAGTAGGCTTCTCCACCTTTGTTCTTTGGGAAAGGCTGGTCCTCAGTCCTTGTCTCTCCTTTCTTATGTTCGGTTGCTCTGTGTCCTGGTTGGTGGCACACGAAGCATAATCCCTTCTTCATGTGCTCGATCCTCTCTGTGTTGGAGAGTCAGTTGATCTTGAGCGGGCCTTCTTTTGATTTGGAGTTGGGCAGCTTCCTTGCTAAGGCCTCTTGTGCCTTCCCAGCTATGGCTCTTACTCTTCTCCATTGTCCGTCATACTTGGAGGCGGCGTTGATCATCCCTTCTAATGTGGTGGGGATTGTTTCCATGTTAAAGACTCTCTCAAGGAGTCTTGGGTTCAGCCCATCCATGAAGAGCTCGATGAGGGCAGTGTCATCATTGATTCCTACCTTCTCTTGCAGGATTCAGAACTGCACTATGTAGTCCTCCAGGTCCTGTCCCTGCTTCAATGTTTTCATTTCTGTCCTGGCTCTGCCAGCTTTGTCGATCAGTGTAAATGCTGTCTTGAGCGCCGATTCAAAGGCTGACCATGTTCCTAGGTCTTCCTTTTCTGCCCATGTCTGTGCCCAGGGCGCGGCAGTTCCTCCATTCATGAAGGACAATGTGAAGACGATCTGTTTCTCATCGCCTCTGTCACTCTCAAATAGAGTTTCACTTCTTGTAAGAACTTCGCAGTTCTAGTTCGGTCCCCTGTGAAGTCAGAGGGGGTTCAGATTCTAATCTCCTTGGTAGATGCGGTGGGTTCGGTAGACATGTTGGCATTGTCATTGGATAGGGAGAATGGATCTCATTCTGGGATTTCTTCTTTATCGAAGGATCTAAAATCCTCTTCGTCAAGGTATCGGGGTTCTTCGTCACTGGTTCTCCTTGAGAACCACTTCTGTGCTGGTTCCGAGTATCGTACTAGTCGACCCTGGTATCTATACCATGGGGTTCTTCCTGATGATGATGCTCCAGTTGGAGGTCTATCTGGGCTTTGTCTGAAAGACGTTGTGTCTGCACCTAGGTAGGTGGACGGTGTAGATCAGCTTGACCTTTTGTTAAGACTATAGGTCTCAACTCAGCCTAGTCTTCATATGTTGCAGTTGGAGGCTTTCCAACTGTATCGGTTCTTGCAGTAAGAGGCTTTCTTACTGTATCGGGTTCTGTTCGGGACTTGGTGCTTCCTAAGTTGACACGGCTATCCTTACTCAGAGGGTTTCTGAGTAGAACCGTCAGTTCGTGTATCACAGTTGGAGGCTTTCCAACTGTCGAGTTTGAGTTATCACAGTTAGGGGCTTCCTAAGCTGTTGAGTGTTCTGGTTGAGTCTAAGACCGTTATTTGAATTAGGTCAAGCTGAGGAATACACAGAGTGTAGCTACAGCTTATATACTATTCTAGGACTACCTATCATCCAATCAGAAAGGTAGATGCATATCAAGTAAGAATAGAGATAATAGGCCTCATGCCTTGCATGAGGTGTCCGATGTCATGGAGTGCTGTGGCGCAGCATGTCAGGGAACAATAAGAGATAAGCCTCATGCCTAGCATGAGGCATCCGATGTCATGGATCCAATGTCAAGGATCCAATGTCAAGGACATGCTGTGGTGCAGCGTGTCGATCGTGAGAGACCGACATTATGGACCTCATGTCAAGGGGCTGTTGTATCACAGCATGTGTGGGAGTGGGTTCGGGTGCATGGAGTCACCATGTGTCAAAGTGTCTCCCATCAGAAGTGAGTCGAGTCGAATGAGAAAAATAAAGTACCTGGCCTTGCCGGCATACATCTGGTCGTCCTGGGTTACAATAACAAAATCGTAACATGAACCCTCATTGATTCCGGTTCATCCCACTGCTTTCTTGACTCCTCTTTCGTGTTGAATAACCAACTCAGCACGGAATCCATTAACCTGATCGGTTTACGACTCTTTGATGGATCTTGCAACTCCACCATAACTCAAGTCGCCCAACCTCCGGTCACCTTTCCTACCAGTGAAATGTTCAATCTGTCATTTTATGTAACCTCGCTAGACTCTTCCTGTTCCACAGTACTTGGTCATAACTGGCTGAAGCAATACAATCTGTTGATTGACTGGTCTTCAAGCCAAATCACTTTCCGCTCTGCTGATCATAGAGGTTCAGCACCCCAGACGTCTCCTTTGTCCCCGAACCTTCCGGTAGAAATCCTTGAATCCTCCACATTTTCTGAACCCCCCATTCCTCCTAAGTTTACACCTCCCAACATCTCTTTCATCAATGCTGCCGCTTATGCATGTGCTAGCAAACTCCCTGGGGCAGTAGCCTTCCAGATGACCTTCGCTCCAGAAGGGTTATCCGCCCACTCGACCCAATCCTCAACCCCGCCGCATTTATCCGACATTCCCACCGAGTATCATGAATTTGCCGATGTCTTTAATAAGAATAAGGCAGACACCCTTCCTCCACATTGTCCTTACAACCTCAAGATAGAGATGGAGGATAATGCTCCCCCTCCTCTGGGTTGCATGTACTCCCTCTCTCCCTCTGAATTAGAAGCCCTACGAGTCTTCATTGACGAAAACGTCCACTCAGGCTTCATCCGTCCTTCTAAGTCTCCGCATGGAGCTCCTATACTTTTCATCAAGAAGAAGGATGGTAGCCTCTGACTTTGTGTCGACTACTGAGGACTCAATCGTCTTACGAAGAAAGACTGCTATCCCCTTCCTCTCATTTCCGACCTCCTTGACTCTCCCCAAAAAGCCTGCTTGTTCACCAAGATAGACTTGCAGCACGCTTATCACCTAGTCCGCATCGCGGACGGTGACAAATGGAAAACTACTTTCCGCACCCGCTATGGATCCTTCAAGTGGTTGGTGGTTCCCTTTGGACTCACTAATGCACCCGCAGCATTCCAGCGTTTTATGAACGACATCTTCAGCAACATGCTGGATGTTTGTGTCATCGTGTACCTCAATGACATCCTGATCTATTCAGATGACAAGTCCCAGCATGGGACTCACATTAAAGAAGTCCTCCGCCATCTCCGGAAAAATGGACTTTACGCCTCCCCACAGAAATGTGAGTTCCACAAAGACACCGTTGAATATTTAGGTTTCATCCTTTCACCGGATGGACTTCGGATGTCTGAGGATAAAGTCAAAACCATGCTCGACTGGCCCGAGCCTAGGAAAGTTAAGGACATCCAATCCTTCTTAGGCTTCTGCAATTTTTACCACCATTTCATTAACAGTTATTCAGACATTGTCATCCCACTTACCTGCTTGATGCAGAAATCCACACCTTGGGACTTCAACAAGAAGTGCTGCGATGCCTTTGAAAGGCTCAAACAAGAATTCACTCATGCACCCATCTTAACCCAATGGGTACCCAACTCACAAATGGTACTCGAAATGGACGCTTCCGACTATGCCCTAGCTGCTATCCTTTTGGTTTACACTGCGGATGGAGAAATCCATCCAGTCCCTTTTCATTCCCGCTCCTTCAATCCTGCTGAACTAAATTACGACACACATGACAAGGAACTCTTGGCCATTTTCGAAGCCTTCAAACACTGGAGGCAGTACTTCAAGGGTTCCGCAAACCTGGTTGATGTGGTCACAGAACACAAAAATCTTGAGTACTTCAGCACTACCAAGTTGCTCACCCGCCGCCAGGCCCGTTGGTCTGAGTACCTTTCCCACTTCAATCTTGTCATCCGCTTCCGCCCTGGGAAACTAGGGGCCAAGCCAGACGCACTCACTAGACGTTGGGACGTCTACCGCAAAGGGGGAAATAGCGACTTCACCTCTGTAAACCCGACCAACTTCCGACCTGTATTCACACAGGAACAACTCTCCTCTTCCCTCCATGCCACTTATCTTGCCACACCCATCCTTCGACAAGCAGTAATCATGGATGTTGAGAAACTCCACAACGACATCCGCACCTCTCTTCCCCTTGACCCTATATCTTCCGTTCATCTCCCAACACCTGTTGACCCCAACTGGACCATAGATGAGGCAGGACTTCTCTGCCACTTTGACCAGATTTATGTTCTGGACATTGCGGATCTCTGCCTCAAAGTCCTCCAATACAAACATGATCATATCCTCTCCGGCCACTTCGGACAAAACAAAACCCAGCAGCTTGTCCGCCGGGAATACGTCTGGCCAAACCTCCGCACCTTTGTCCAGGAATTCTGCAAATCCTGTACGACTTGCAAATGATCCAAATTGCCTCGACACAGGCCCTACGGGTTCCTAAAGCAACTTCTGGTTCTGGAACGACCTTGGAATTCCATCTCCATGGATTTCATTGAACAACTACCTGACTCTGCTGGTCACACTGCTATCCTAGTCATCGTTGACCACCTCACCAAACAGGGCATCTTCATTCCAACTGTCAATGAAATCACAGCCCAAGAACTAGCCAACCTGTTCATCCTCCACGTCTTCTCCAAGCATGGTGTTCCATCACACATCACTTGCGACCAGGGATCCGAGTTCATCTCTCATTTTTCCCGCTCTCTTGGAAAAGCACTCGACATGCGGATCCACTTCACTTCTGGTTATCATCCGCAAGGTGATGGTCAGACAGAACGACTTAACCAGACCTTGGAACAGTACCTCTGGATCTTCTGCAACTATCAGCAGGATGACTGGTCTCACCTCTTGCCCTTGGGCAAATTTGCCTACAACAATGCTCCTTCCGCCTCTACAGGCATATCACCTTTCTTTGCCAATAAAGGTTACCACCCGAACATTTCCGTCTTTCCAGAGTGCAACTTAGCTTCACAGCGCACCCGCGAATTCATCGTCGATTTAGACGACCTTCACCAGGAACTTCGGAAACAACTTGCGGCCACTCAAGAATGTTATCAAGGTCCTGCGGATAAACATTGGGCACCCGCACCTGACTTTGACATTGGTGATTTCGCTTATGTCACTGCGGAAAATATCTCCACCACCCGTCCCTCCAAGAAACTCTCCGAAAAGAACCACAGTCCTTTTGAAATCATCGCCTGCCTGGGAACTCACTCAGTTACCCTGTGGCTCCAAGATCACATGCGGGCTATTCACCCTGTTTTCCATGTCTCTCAACTAGAGATACACTCCCCGAACACAATTCCAAATCGAGTACAACCCCCACCTCCTCTGATCACCATCAATGACGAGCTCGAATATGAGATCGCCAAAGTCCTCGACTCCAAAGTCAACAACCGACGTTGCTGCAAGATTCTCTACCTTGTCCGATGGGAAGGTTACCAGGGAACCAACAAAGAGACTTCCTGGCTACCTGTTACGGAACTTGACCATGCCCAAGAACTCCTTGCAGATTTTCACACCCGCTACCCACAGAAAATTGGACCGTTACCCACTTAAAGACAATTCATGTTACTTATTCACTCAGTCCGAACTCAGAACAAACTTTATTGAAAAAAGAATTTTTGGATCCGACCGGATCCCTACACTACCTCCGCTTCTCCCTCTCCATCTTTGTCATCCTCTCCTCCGACTTCACCACCTTCCTCTGCTTCTCCACCTTCCCCGCCTTCATCCTCCTCTTCCTCACCCTCGCCCTCCTCCACGTTGTCTGCCCGCCTTTTTTCCAAATATCTTTGGAATCCCACCCAGTCGTCTCCAGACTGGTGGATCCTGCGCCTTTCCCATCGGGACTCTTGTACTGCCTGCTCCACTTCCTCCTTGTCCTCGTCACTCTCCCCCTCGATACTTTCATCCGCCTCCCACTCTGGGTCCATTGCATCCCGGATCTCCTCCATCAACTCCCTCACCGCTGTCACCACCTCCCCAAACCCTTTCCTCACCACCTTCACCAGCTGCCATAGCAGCTCCACCACCTCTCCACTGTTTTCCAGCAGGCCTGCTGTTCCTGCTCCGGACCTTGCTTTTCTTACTGTTGGGGCCTCCTGCCCCTCCCACACAACCTCCTTGCACTTGTGCTTAACACGCATGCAGTTATTGCACACGCGTCCCTTCGCACCCATCTTGAAACACAAAATTTTTTGATATTGGCACCTAAGCCACTTGTCAGTCCGAAAACATTGAAAGAAAACCAACTATGCACCTTTTGCAGGGCAAGGTGGCCTGCACCCACACCAGACTCGCCGATTCTTCTGACCCCACCCATGCCCTTGACATGGCAATCTTCTTCTTCTTTGGGGACTTGCTCCCCTCAGCCTCGTCCTCCAAACCCGCAGCCGCAGCCGCCTGCTTCTTCTCCGCGCGTTTTGCGGCCGAAGCCTCTTTTTTCCATGCCGAATGGAAATGGAAACTGTGGCAGTGTCTCAACTGCATAGATAAATTGCCTAGCAGAGGCCGCACAGGAATCCGTAGTTGAATTTGCAAAACTAGATGGCAGCCTTGGAAGGCAGCCGTGGTTGCTGTACATGGCAGCCTGGTGCACAGCAGTGTGGGCAGTGCAAAGGGGGCTGGAACGAAGGCGGTAGGAGTTGAGTTAGGAAAAGCAGAAAAGGTCGGAAGGTTGTGGGTTCCGAGCGGGCAAGGAACGGATTGTGACAACCACCAACACTCTGGCAGGTGTCAAGGCAATTAGCCCAATCGGAGTTGCTGAATGCATGAAGTGTACTGGGATGGTTACCCCCAAGGTGTAATTTGAGCTCCTGAGTCCCCTTGAGGTAATGGGCGAGTCAAAGGGCTGCCTTCCAGTGGTCAAAGGAATATGAATCAAGGTACTGAGATATTTGTTGGACTGCATGTGAAATATTGGGACATGTGGAAATTGCCAGGTAGAGTAGACAACCAACAAGAGATTGATATGGTAATTTAGTGAGCTGGAGTTGTTTGTTGGGGGGAATGGAATTGTGGTTGGCATGTCAAAGTTTATATCCAGGCTCGAGGGGAGCAGATGTTGGGTGGGCATCTTTCTGCCCAAATTGTTCAATGATTTTATCGATGAGAGCTGTCTGTGAAAGTGCAACAGTGCAAATTGCCCTGTTCCAAGTCACTGCAATACCCATGATGAAGTGAGCGGTTCCCAAATCAGAGATTGTCCACACCTTGGGCATTTGATCCTTGAAGCACTTGTTCTCATCTTTGGAATCACCGATTGCCAAATAGTTATTGACATGAACAACAGCAATCACAATCCCTGAGTCAGTTTTGCATAAGTAAATGCAAGACTCACAAGAAAGGTGGGTGAATCCCCATTTGATCATTTGGGTGTTGAGTGTCTGGTTCCAGATGTGCCCACTTTGTTTCATGCCGTATAAGCCACATTGTAATTGCCATACCCAGTCCTCCTTTCCTGGTTCCTCAAAACCAATGGGTTGTTGCATGTATTGTACTTCATCATCAGGTAAGAGGCCATAGAGGAATGCTGTCTTCACATTGATCTGTTGGGCATCCCAACCTAAGGAGGCTGCGATGTGGAGAAGAATTCTCCAGGATTCCATGCATGCAGTAAGTGAGGTTGTTTTGGTGTAATCCTTACCATAGATCTGCTCAAAAGCTTTAAAAACAAGGTGTACCTTCCATCTGACTGCCTGTCCCATTTTGTCCCATTTGATGTGGAATACTGGTCTCCCCTTACAGATATGTTTTCCCTGTGGAACTTCAGATCGGGGAATGAGTTTATAGACCCCCATGTCCTTCAAAGATTTTAACTCATCATTTACCCTGCCTCCCAGTGTGCTGCGTCTGCTGAGTTCTTCACTTCATCCCAAGTCTGTGGCTCATCCTCAAATTGAAGTGATTATGGATCAAAATCAGTCATCTCTGAGATCATAGCCAGGAGATTGTGTGCCTGATTGCTGAGATCAAGGTTCTCGAATGCGAGTTGAAGATCATCAATGATGTCACTCCCATCAGCAGGGATGTTCAGGCAATTGTCCTGGGATCCAGCATGTTTGGTGGCCCAATGTTCTCAATGCATCTCTTTGACATGAGCTACACTCTCCTTGGATTCTTGAATGGCCACCTCAGTACATGTAGTGAAGGGTTCACCAGTTGGGTTATGTTCTGTTGGTATAGGTACCTGGGAGGAATGGCACAGGGGCCTGGGCATTGGTTGTGTGATAATGTCCGGATTGGGAGGTGTGGGAGGGGCGAGAGGTTCGACCTCATCATCATCCTCCTTGTGTGGAAGGACAGGCATTGGAGCAGTGGGATTGGGATCAGTGTGGTCTGGTTGCATGTCTAAGGCTGGTGGAGTGTGTCCTTCATGACTCTCAATAAAGCAGACATGATATGAGCTATACACTTTGTGGATAGTTATGGTGGTAACACCTGTAGGCTTTTGATTTGGGCTCATATCCAATAAGGACACATTCAATTGCCTGTTCAAAGATTTTGGGGTTGTGTTTGTTAGGGATTAGAACAAATGTGTGGCAACCAATTTCACGCATGTATGAGTAGTTGGGTTCACGTTCATGCCAAAGTTCCCAAGGTGTAACCCCTTTTAGTAAATGCATAGTTCTGGCATGTACGTGAACAGCCATCAAGTAAAACTCATCCCACAAGTATGTTGGCAAATTAGTGTAGAGTCGCATAGTATGTGCTTTTGCCATGAGCATCTGATGCATTCGTTCAACTTGCCCAATATGAGCAGACGTATGTGGTGCCATGAAACATTGAGTTGTCCCCCAGGATTTGAGCCAAGCTTCCATTTTGTTGCACTTCAGTTCACCATTGTCCATGATGTAGATTTCGACTTTCAGACCAGTTTTGGATTCATGTGCCAACTCCCAGGCTTTGAGTTCTGGAAATGTGTTGTCTTTATTTTTAAATGGTATAGACCAGGGAAATGAAGTACAATTGTCCACTATGTCCATAATGTACTTGTTCCCAGTGTGGGACTTGACAGCATGCGGACCTGACAAATCAACCCACACCTTTTCTAGCTTCCTTGTTGCTCTATGCCCCTCCCCCTCTTTGCACTTCTAGGGGACCAGAGTCTTTGTCTGCTTGCCAAGGATGCATGCATCACACTTGGGCGGTCTCAAAACAGAAGAGATTGGCACACCTGTGAATGTACCCTTCTTGGCCATGTCCCATAGGGACTGGTAGTTGGCATGACCAAGGCGATGATGCCAGGTTTCCAGGTTTGGTGAACTGTGGACAGTGAAAGCGTGGTCAGCAGTGGCAGAGTGTAAGGTGAGCGCATAGAGTTTCTTGGTGGAGAGTCGAGAGCCCTGGGCAATGAGGGAGCCAGTGGATTTATTGGTTATCCAGCAGAAAGAGGAGTCAAAGTGAGCTATGGCATTCGAGTCCTCAGGAAGGGATCTGATGGAAATGAGGCAAACCATCGCATTTGGGATGTAAAGAGCATTTAGGGAACTGCACGGGTTTTACCTGTGGGTTTCCCACACTCTTCTTTCCTAATTTATTCAATGAGTTTTGCATGAAAAATCATGAAAAAAAGATTTTCTGGAAGCTTTTTGTTGGCTCTTTGTGATCTAACACATAAAATAATATTTGGGTGACATCTGTCATGTGACAAGGTTGAAAATAAATTATTTTGTCCCTTGTATCACAAGCATCCATTGAATAGCTATCAGAAAATCATTTTTTCATGAGTTTTCATGCAAAACTCATTGAATAAATTAGGAAATAAAAGCGTGGGAAACCCGTGCAGTTCCCTAAGAGCATTACATAAGGTGATTGATGCGCCCCGTGCCACCCTTAGTTTGATGTCGCTGACACCTATAGCGGTGATGGAAGATCCCTCTATGCCTTTTACTGAGCAGGGTTGAATGGGACGGAGGGAGAGGAAGTTGGAACATTCAGGTGATATGTGAACCATAGCACTGGTGTCAACGATGAAGGGAAAATTTGTGAGGGATATTTGGCTGCAGTTTGATTGGTTCAGAGGTTCAATAGTGAATGCACCATCTATGGCCATAGTGTGATGCTCATCCCAGTTGACCAAAGTAACAGGCTCCTCCTCAATCACTAACCAGCCCTTGTATTCAACTTTGTCAATCGTAGCCATGGGGAGAGGATCAGTGGCTAATCCAGCAAATTCTGGAGTGGGGAAAGGTGATGACACCTGGGGGGAGTGGATCATTACAGTGAATGCACGTCCATTGACATCTTTCAGTCACTGGAACCTTGGAAGAATCAGTACCTTGCCTCTTCTTCTCAAGCATAAGTTTCCGGGAAGCTTTGGACTCATCAATTGTTTTCCCAGCCATACCCCCTCCTGGTTCAATGATACAAAAATCATTGGTATGACCAGATTTTTTGCAAATGGGTGCATTGGACGATTTTGTTGGTTTGACATGGGTGGCAAGGGCAATGGTTGATCGGGATGCATCACACTGGTCGTTCTCGAGTAGGGTTTGTTCGTTTTCCAGGAAATGGCAAATGTCTTTGGAGGTATAAGGTGTGGACACAGTTGAGGTGGTAATGTCATGGGAGATGATGGAGCATGCATAAGGGAAGTGTTCACTAAGGGAGTTAAGAAGTGCTATGCAACAGAGGAGATCAGCTTTTATGTCCCCCATGGTGAATGCACGCTCAATCAGGGTGCAAATCTTGTCAGTGGTCTCCGGGAGTGGAACTTCCTTTGAACATTGTATGGAGAGAGCCTGTTGGAGTAGCTGGAGGCGAACTGGACCCTCCTTCTGGTGACAATCCCGAAGAGTCGTCCAATTGATGTTGGGACCCTTTGTCATATCCATGAAAGGTAGTTTGGAGGAAGACACGCTAGATGCAAGGAATGCATATGCCAAGTGCGAGTTGGCCTTCCAGTTGGAAAGCGCTCGAGGTTCTGTAGTAGGTGGGGCTTTAATGTCCCCAGTAACATAGTCATACAAACCATTGAGTGAAAGAGCAATAGTGACATCTTCACACCATTCTTTGTAATTAGACTTGAGTTTGTTGAGTTTTTCCCCAGAGTATTGTACCAATAGTTTGATAGGTGAAACATAGACAGTAGTGGGTTCAGAGTCAGCAGCCATGATCAAAAGAGGTTTGGATATAGCAGGGGACAGGTGTGGAGGGATGTGCTAGGCAACAAAGGAGGTCTATGCGACTGTATAGGGTGATCGATCGATCAAAAATGAGGTCACAAAGAAACATTGAGTGGCTAGGAAGTTTCTACCGTCGATTCCACAATGAAAATGGCCCATAACCTGTAGAGAATCAATTCCTAGAATATATGAGAATACACTCAGTCCTTGTATAAGTGACTCTATTCGATGTATACTATACCTAGAATATATGAGAATACACTACAAGTACAGTAAGCAAACTATATGAAAAGTACGAGAGTTGATGCTCACCTTAGTCCTTGTATAAGTGACTGAGGTGGTCGAGCAACTATCTACTGTATATATACAAGTCCTGTCAGATAAAGAAGCAAAGGGATAAAGGGATAAAATGTTTGTTTAAGTGCATCAAAGGGGTGTGCTAAGAATAGCATACACATCACATGCGTTGGTCATCACCCTATCACGGTGTAATTCTCAACACTTCCAACATCTACCCCTTGGTATGATGTCATTCAGCGGCCTTGATCTGCCTATCTCTGCCTTTTCTATTTTTAGATTATTATTTGATTTTTGCAGTCTTCACATATACTGGGCATTGGCACAGGGATCCTTAGAGTTTTCTCTTCAGATTTCCCTTTGCTAGGTGTGCCCCCAATCCCTGTAATATGTAGTATAATTTTAACTTCAAATTTCCCTTTGCTAGGCTGAGGTTGCCCTTATAGTTGTGACACAGGCCATTTATCTTTATCCTGTTTCTCATGCTTCAAACAGGTAGAACCATCAACATACTGTCCTGGCTGTTCAACATCATTGATGAAGATAGTTTTTGTGCAGTAAATTGTACAGTTACATATGACTGGAGGCATGGTGAACTTGGTGAAGGAAAAGAGAGGAAAAGAATGATAGCTGTTTTGGACCATTTTAATAGAGACATCAAAATTTGTTGCTATTGTAACTGATGTACATCCTCTACAGTGCCAGTCTGATGCCAGTCACCATGGTCACCCTCATGAACCGATTGATTTAAACAGTTTGTTCTTAAGAGAATGCATCAATCTTGCATCAATCTCAATTTGGTAGGATTATGTAATGAGGTGTCAACTGCAAGTAAACTGTGAGTAAACCATGAGTCAACTACAAGTCAGCTACAAGTCAACTGCCTCGGAACTTGCCCACTGTGTATGTGTTAAGTTCAAGTTTACATAAGCAAAAAAAAAGTTTAATGTGGCCCACAGCTGGTTTGGAGTCTGGGTTCACCCATTGCACCATCATCATATCACTAGGGTGTAACATGGGTCACACCGTGGGTAAGATTTTCCCACACTGCACCCATACCTGTCAAAACCACATGCTGGTTTTTTACCACAGTTATTTTCAGGTCTGATTCACCATGGTAACTACCTGCCATTTTTCAAGTTCTATAGTGTGTAATTGGCAGTTTAAGTATAGAGTAATACAATACAAGTGTTATACAAAGTTTTTTGCACCATTGTGAAGGGGAATGTGGTTTATTTCCTTTTTGGGACTACTTGGTTCAACCTGGTCTCTGGTGCATAGCTCTTCCTCCATCACTCCCTACCTCTACATGCATCCATTTACATACTGCTTTGGTTTCAGGGGGTGTACACGCCCAGTAGATGGTGCCCTGACTCACACTGCTCACAGTAAATGAGCTGTTTGGGTAAACTAGGAGGAAGATGTGCATACCAAAAAAGAATGATTAAGTAATTCACTTAATGCTTAGGTAAGTGTGTATATATACTATATATAATGTAGAATGGTAATTTTTGAAAAGATCTGTTCAGGCATTGTGGAAATATAGTGGGATGAGTCTTTTAGGTAAACTAGGAGGAAGGGGTGCATACCAAAAAAGAATGGTTAAGTCGTTCAACTAATGCTTAAGGGAGGGTGCATATATACTATATGTGATGCTAAGATTATAAGTCTCAACTCAGCTGAGGTGTATCGGGTTCTAATCTGGACTTGGGTGCTTCCCTAGTTGGTATGGCTATCCACACTTAGAGGCTTTCTAAGTGGACTGTTGGTTTGTGTATCACAGTTGGAGGCTTTCCAACTGTCAAGTTCAAGTAATCACAACTCAGAGACTTTCTGAGTTGTCGAGTTGTTTGGATTGAGTTTAAGACCATTATTGAATTAGGTCAAGCTGAGTACTACACAGAGTATCACTACAGCTTATATATGGTTCTAAGACTACCTATCGTCCAATCGGAAGATGAGACACTTATCAAGTAAATATCAAAGAGAACAATAGAAAAGTAATCCTCATGCCTAGCATGAGGTGTCTGATGTCAAGGATCCAATGTCAAGGACTGCTGCAGTGCAGCCTGTAAATCAGTGGGAGTCAGGTCAGAGGGTCCCATCAGGATGAGTCATGTCGAGTTGGAGGAAAAATAAAATACCCCGTCTTGCTGGTTACAATGATGAAATCGTAACATTACCTCCTTGAAGTCACTGACTTTGATCACCATCTTTCTTCATCTTCTTCTTCACATTACCCCCTAGAACCTCCTGTGGGGTTCTCCAGTCATGTTCCCCATTGCATTGTCATTGAAGTCATTGTATCCAGACTCAAGGAAATCCCATCATCTTTGCTCCGCTTCCTCCAGCTCCCTTTGTCATTTTAGCACTATAGTGCCTGGGGCCTCGTTGGTTGCAGTGCTTGCAAATATGCTTCTGGCAAATCAGGCCAAAGTGCCCAATTGCATGACAGATGAAGCATCTGGTGTGGGGGGGACCAGGGTGGCTGGGTCATCTGCAGTTCAGGTTCAGGTGTCATTGAGGTCTATGACTTCTAATGCTCTGCCTTGGAGAGTGGGAGGCACTTCCAGAGGTGGTTTGTTGTTTATTTTTGTTCTTCCGCTCGTTGGATGGCGAGGGTGAGGTTGGTGGTTGCTGGAATGGATCTGTGGGAGTATGAGGTTTCCCCTCAGCCACTTTCTGTTTGTCTGACTGTGGTGCAGCCATGTCTTGGATTGCCTGTTTGATCCCAAGGGTCTCTGCATCATTCATGGCTTTTTTGAGATTTCATTCCATCCAGTCAATCATGCTTTGGTAGTAGAAGCACATTTGGGTGAGATGGTATTTCGGTAGGTCATTAGCAAGCTGAGTGTTGAGGGCATCAGTGTTCAATGTGTTTTGTAGGAATTCATGGGTGAATCTTTGTTCAGTGGGCATGTCTGTTCTGTCTATCAGTTGGTGGGGGTTTTTGGTTTGAGGATTCTACAGCTGTTGTCACTGTTTATATGCTCCTAGGATTCTCTTGGCATGTTTCAAGTTTCCCTTAGGCTCCCATGAGTTCTCTGAGGTTGGGTATCTGACCCACTTCACTAGGAAGTGCATGGTCCTCCCTTTCTTCTTGTGTCTGGTGATTGCTTCCACTTTGTACTCCGATTTGCCTTCTATCAAGTCAGGTGGTGGTTTTGGGAAATTTGGCCCATGTGTCTCAGTTTCTTTATATAGGGAAAGGAGTGCCGCATGGAATACTGGGTGTATTTTCCACTGTTCTGGCAGCTTTAATTGGTAGGAGAGTGGGTTTATGACTCTTTCAACAGTGAAGGGTCCTTCTCTCTTTGGTGCAAGCTTCCTTGTTGCATGTGTCATTTTGAGGTTCTTCGCCTCTAGCCACACCCTGTCTCCTTCTTTGAATGGGGTGAAGTGCCTTGTTGTCCTTTCTGCCATCATTTGTCTGGCCAACTCATGCATTGCCCTTGCTTCATCTTGGGCTTGTTGTAGTGTGACAATTTACTTCTCTATTTCCAGTATGTTCATTTTCAGATAGGGGAGTGGGATTGCCTTGGGTTTGTAGCCCATCATAAGGTAGAATGGGGAGTTCTTCTGTATGGAGTGTGTTCTTTGGTTGTGCATGAACTCCATGGTCGGGAGGAGGTGCTTCCAATTCTCCTGATTGGTCGAGCAGAAAATCCATAGGTATACTTCCACTTCTTGGTTTACCTGTTCTGTCTCCCCATCAGATATGCTGTGCAGATTGACAGCTTGATTCCAAGCAGTCTTCCCAGCTCCTGGAAAAGCTGTGAGGCAAATCTGGGATCTGGGATCTCAGTCAGAGATGATCTTGTCTGGCAGGCCGAATCATTTGTAGACATGATCCAAGTAGAGGGTGGGTGCCCCCAATGCATCTACGGTTTTCCTGCAAGGGATAAAAATTACCCCCTTTGTAAGACCATGGTCTACCACAACCATGAGTGCATTATAACTGTCGGACTCTGGTAGGTCAGTTATGAAATCGGTCATTACCATTGGGAATGGTCTAGTCACTTTGGATTTGATTGGTTGTAGTGGCAGTGTCATTGGGTGGGTATTGACCTTCATCTGCTGGCATATTACACATCCAGCAATGTAGTTCTTGATGTATGTCATCATCCCCAGCCACCAGTAGTCCCTTCTGACCATTTCAGTCATCTGCCATTGTCCCGGGTGTCTGCTGGTCACTCCTTCGTGGTATTTTTGCACCAGCTTCTTCCATAGATCTCTGTTGTCAGGGATGTAGCATCTGTCTCGGAAGAATAGAAGCTCATCTTGTATCTTCCAGTCTTCTAATACCAATTTTATTAGCGGCATTCCCTTGGTCTTCAGTGCTTCGATTGCACTCTTTACCAGATCGTCTTTCATGATGCTTCCTGCAAGCAGATCATGCATTTCAGTGTCAATGAATTTCACAAATACCATTTCTGGCAGCATTGTGATGTCTTCATTATCATTGTCTTCCACTGGTATGTGGTCTGCTCTTCATGATAACACATTGCTTTGTACCATCTGTGATCTGGGTATGTGGATGAGCTGCAAGTCGAATTCTGATAGGAATTGCCTGTAATCTGTTCAGTTTCTGTGCTGTCCGGAAGTATGTCAGGTTCTTGTGATCTGACAGGATTACCACTGGGTGTCCTGATCCCAGTAGGTAGTGTCTCCAGGTCTCTAGCAATCGCATGATGGCTAGTAGTTCCCTGTTGTATATCTTGTAGTTCCATTCCATTGGTGTTAGTGTGTGCAATATGTATCCACATGGATGCCAGTCCCCATTTGTGTCCCTTTGTCTCAGCACTCCTCCTGTAGCATGTTTCGAGGCATCTGATTCGATTATGAATGGTTTTGTTGGGTCTGGCATCAGCAGTACCGGTGCCTCTGCAAATTTCCTTTTCAGCATTTGAAAGGCTTGTTCACATTCCATAGTCCAGTTGAACACCTTGTCCTTCTTTGTCAGTTCATTAAGTGGTCTTCTTGCCTCCATGAAATGTCCAATGAACTTCCTGTAGAAGTTCCTGAATCCCAGGAAATATCTGACTGCCTTTATGTTTGTTGGGGTTGGCCAATCCTGTATACCTGCCAGTTTCATGTTGTCCATTGCAATTTTGTTGGATCGGATGATCAGACCTAAGAACTCCACTTTGTGGATGTTGAACTTGCACTTCTCTGGCTTCAGGTATAGGTTGTTTTCTGCCAGTCTTTGCAGCACCCTCCTTGTCCTCTCCTGGTGTTCATTTTGATCCTTGGAGAATATCAGGATGTTGTCCACACAAATCACGAGCCATCCTTCTCCGATCATGTCATGGAAGATCTCATTCATCATTGCCTGGAAGGTTGCTGGTGAGTTGCATAATCCAAAGAACATCACCATTGGTTCAAACAGCCCTCTGTTTGTCTTGAAGGCTGCTTTCCATTGATAACCATCTTTTATCCTGACATTGTGATACCCCATCAGATGTCTAGTTTTGTGAACCATTTTGCCCCTCTCAGTTTGTCCAACAGGTCCCCTACCAGCGGCAGTGGGTAGGTGTTCTTGATTGTGCCATTGTTCAAATACTTGTAGTCCTGACATGGTCTCAGGGCATCCAAGTCCTTCTTTGCAACGAAGAAGAATGGTGATGCCATGGGCAATTTTGATGGTCGGATATATCCTTTTTCTATGTTAAGGGCAAAGCCTCAACCACTCGATCTAGTCAATGTCGTTCGATGAGGTGCTTCCTCAACGAGTTGTTTGGCACTGGTCTTACTCGGAGCATCCGACATAAGATGGAGAGTGCACTCTAGCAGGCCTTCTGCATAGAGTCGTTCAGGTTCATGCACTAAGGGGCTTCCTTAGTGGTTTCGAGTAAGTTTACGAGTTTGCAAGTTAAGGCTGTTAATTGCCTAGATCTAAACTAAGGACATCCCTACTACGAGTTGCAGTACTTATACTACAAGGGAGGTCCTTATCGTCCAATTGGAAAGGTAGATGCATATCAAGTAAGAATAGAAACAGTAGGCCTCATGCATTGCATGAGGTGTCCGATGTCGATTGTGAGAGTCTGACATCACAGACCTCATGTCAAGGGGCTGTCATATCACAGCATGTGTGGGAGTGGGTTCTGGTGCATGGAGTCACCATGCGTCAAGGGTGCCTTCCATGGGAAGGTGATTGAATGCATGCAATCAGCATGCATTGTGCGTGTGTCTGGTGTCAAGGACATGCCCTAGGTATGAATCAAGTAGTGCCTCCTGTCTGGAGGGGATCATCAGGTCAGTCGGGTCAGTCGGGTTCCATGAGTTACAAGGAAAATTGTAACATTACCCCCCCACTATGGTCAAAAGTTCCACACTTCAACCTAAATCTTCGTCTCTCCTCTGTGGTCTGATTGGGTATGGTCTGGATATATGGGTGGGTTGGGCTTGAGGGGTGCGGTGGAGGAATAATTCATATCTGAACTTGGACCATGATCGGGTTCTTCTAGTTTGTGCTGCCCTAGGCAGTGATGTCAAGGAGTCGGTGGTGTCATTGGAAGGGGGGTTCTCTGAGGGGCGTTGCAAGATAGAGAATTCAATGTCTGAAATCGGGGGTTCAGGGGTCAGTTGAAAGATGGCATAGAGGCAAAATGCAAAGGTCAGGGCTGCGACTGCAGCCAGGGTCATGCCAATGACGATGGCGAGGATCGCAATTCCTGTGAGCATGGGTCTGTCTTGTCATGCCATCATCTTGGGCTCTGCCTTTTTAAGTCCTCCCATAGGGCTCTCCCATCATGTTTCCCATCACATCATCATCAAAGTCATCATAACCTGAGTCAAAGAAGAGATGCCGACTGTGCTTGGCTTCTCTTTGATTGGTTTCTCAATCTTTCCGAGGCTTCTCCAGACAATTCATCCTATAGTGTCCGGGGCCTCATTGTTTGCAGTACTTGCAAACATATCATTGGCAAATCAGGCCAAAGTGGCCTATCTGTTGGCAGATGAAACATCTGGAATGTCTCATGTGTGGGGGGGACCAAGGTGGTTGGGTCGTTCATGGTTCGGGTTTGGGAGTGGTCAGGTCAATTACTTCGGGTGCCCTAGGCATGATCTTTGGGTTCTTTGTAGAATGGGAGGAACCTCCAGAGGGAGCTCATCATTTGTCTCTGTTGTTCTGCTCACTGAATGGCAAGAGCGAGGTTGGTGGCCATCTGTGCCGATCTAAGGGGGTGTGAGGTCTCTCCTCAGCTATTCTTGGTCTGTCTGACTGCAGTGCAATCATCTCCTGGATTGTCTGTTCAATCCCCAGGGCATCTGCATCATTCATTGCTTCTTCTAGATTTCGTTCCATCTGTTCAATTGTGCTAGCATAGTAGAAACACATCCTGGCCAGATGGTATTTCACTGGATCATGGGTGAGATGAACGCAAAGGGCGTCAGCATTCAATTGGTTTCATAGGTATTCTCAGGTGAATTATCATTCAGCAGGCATATTGGGGAGTCTCATTTTGGGAGGAAAAGGGGGGGGGGGGGTTTGGGTTTTCATCAGAGGTGGTACCTCTTCTTATATGCCATCAGGATCTTGGGGGCATTCTTCAAGTTTGATTAAGGTTCCCATGTGTTCTCGGATGTCAGGTAGTCAACCCATTTTATGAGGTAACAGCATGTCTTCCCATGCTTCTTGTGTGTGATGATTGCTTCCACTTTGTATTCGTTCTCTCCTTCCACAACGTCGGGTGGTGGAGTCAGGAAGTTTTGTCCATGAGTGTTGTTCTCATGGTATCATGTGAGTAAAGCCGCATGGAATACCGGGTGGATCTTCCATCTTGGCAGCAGTTTCAATTGGTAAGTCATTCTTGACAGGGCATCTTCAATCACGAAGGGCCCTTCTCGTTTTCATGCCAATTTTCTTGTTGGGTAGCCAATTGTCAGGTTCTTGGAGTCAAGCCATACTTCTTCTCCAACCTTGAACGGTTCATATCGCCCTTTCATTCGGGCAGCCATAGCCTGTCTGGCTAGTTTGTGTGTGGCAAGAGCTTCCCTTCTCACAGAGAGAAGCTCTTGGATTCTCTGTTTGGCAGCTGGCATGTTTGTCTTTTTGTAAGGGGTGGGGATAGCGCGTGGTTGATATCCCATCATCAAGTAAACGGCGAGTGTTTTACTGCAGAGTGCATCTTCTGGTTGTACGCAAATTCTGCCGTTGGGAGATAATGCTCCCAATCTTTGGGTTTGTTCGAACAGAACATGTGGAGGTAAACCTCTAGCTCTTGGTTTACTTGCTCCGTTTCTCCATCAGTCTAGGGGTGATAAGCAGTGCTCATGGATAGCTTGATCCCGAGCAGTCATCCGAGTTCTTGGAAGAGTTTGGACATGAATCGAGGGTCTCTGTCTGAGATGATTCTTCCGGGGAGTCCAAATCTTGTGCATACATGGTGCAGGTAAAGGTCTGTGGTGCCAAGTGCATTGATTGTCTTCACACAAGGATAAAAATTACCCCCTTCATAAGACCATGGTCTACCATGACCATGATTGAGTCAAATCTCTTCATTATGGGCAGATCCATAATGAAATCCATTGTTACCAGTTCAAATGGTCTGCTGGCATTGGACGATATTGGTGTCAGTGGTGGGGTTGTCAGGTGCATGTTGATCTTCATTTGCTGGCATTTCATGCAGCCTTCGACGTACTTCTGTATGCAGTTGGCCATTCCTGGCCACCAGTAGTCCCATTGGATCAGTTCAATCATCTGCCATTGTCCAGGGTGCCCTGTTGTGATGCTGTCATGATATTTCCATATGATCACTCGGCAGAGGGTTTCATCCTGTGGCACATAGCATCTGTATTTGAAAAAGCACAGGCCATCTTCAAATTTCCAGTCCTCCAATGCAGACTTGATTGGGGGAGTTCCGTTGTTCTTCAGGGCTTGTAAAGCATCATTTATGAGGTCATCCTTCATTATTGCTGAGACCAGGGCTCCCTGGAGCTCAGCATCGATCGTTTTCATGAATAGTTCATCTGTGAGGATGGTCTTGTCCTCGTTATCAGTGTCTTCTTCAGCTATGTGATCTGCTCTCCTCAATAGGGCATCAGATTGTACCATCCATGATCCAGGTATGTGTTGTAGCTTCAGGTCAAATTGTGACAGGTAGATGCTCCATCTAGCCTGTCGTCAGTTCAGTTTCTGTGCCTGATGGAAGTAAGGTTCTTGTGGTCAGATAGTACTGTCATAAGGAATAGCATCCCCTGTAGGTAGTGTCTCCATGTTTCTAGTGCTCAGATTACTCCCAGTAGTTCCCTGTCGTATATCTCGTAATTTCTTTCCACTTCATTGAAAGAATGAGAGATGTATCTGCATGAATGCCAGTCTCTGTTGGTGTCCTGTTGTCTGAGTACTGTGCCTGTCACAAATTTCGAGGCATCAGACTCCACCACAAATGGTTTCATTGTGTCTGGCATCAGCAGTACTGGGGCTTCATTGAATTTCCTTTTTAGTGCATCAAACGACTGCTGGCAGTCATTCATCCATTCAGATTTCTGGTTCTTCTTCGTCAAATTGTTTATCAGTCTGGCAAGATCTGCGAAGTGTCCGATAAATCTCCAATAGAAGTTTCCAAATCCTAGGAAGGATCTTACATTCTTTACTGTCTTTGGCATGGGCCAGTCCTTGATCCCAGCCAGTTTCGTGTTGTCCATTGCAAGTTCATTGGGCCTGATGATCATGCCCAAGAAGTTGACTTCTTGCACATTGAACTTGCACTTCTCTATTTTCAGGTAGAGATCGCATTGTCGTAGTCATTCAAGGACCCTTTCGGTCCTCATCCGGTGTTCTTCTTCCATCTTCAAGAAGATCAGGATGTTGTCCATATAGATGACGAGCCATCCTTCATCTAGCATGTCTCAGAAGAGATCGTTCATCATGGCCTGGAATGTTGCCGGTGAGTTGCACAGCCCGAAGAACATCACCATTGGCTCAAATAGCCCTCGGTTAGTCTTGAATGCTGCCTTCCACTCATCTCCTTTCTTTATCTGCACATTATGATATCCCCATCAAATATCAAGTTTCATGAAAAATTTTGCTCCTTTCAGCTTATCCAAGAGGTCTCCGATCAGTGGCAGGAGGTAGTTGTTCTGGATTGTCCCTTTGTTCAGATAGCGATAGTCTTGGCAAGGTCACAGAGCATCAGAGTCCTTCTTCAACACAAAGAAGAACAGGGATGCCATGGGTGATTTCAATGGTCAGATGTATCCTTTTTCCAGGTTTTCGTCTAGAAACTCATTGTGCTTCTCTTGTTCTTTTGGTGTCAGGGGATAGACTTTGCAATCCTTTGGTACAAAGCCTTCTTTCAAGTCAATCACATGATCCCATGGTCTTGATTCTGGGAATCATTCAGATGCGGCTTTCTTGAATACTTGTCTGTATTTCTGGTATTCCAGTGGCAGTAGGTCATCCAGGGTCTGTTTGCTGGCCTCCCTCCCCTCATCCTGTTCATGTGTGAGTTGCTGGGAGATGGATGTCTTTGCTCTGATCCATGCACTCTTTGAGAATGTGTATTGTGGGGAGTCCTTGGCTTTTGTAATCCTGGAGATCATGCTCGTTTTCCATATGTATGTATGGATTGGTCCTCAGTGTTCCTTGGTCACAGTTTGAATATGCCAATGACCAGTTCTCCTTGTACATATGCGATCAGGAGGTCTTTCGCATCTTGTTCATGGGTTTCTCCCATTGCTCATATTTCACGTTCCTTTTGCCGGTGCTTCCCTCCCCTGTGGAGGTTTGCAATTCCTTCATCTTTTGCACAATTCATCGTGTCCTGTTGCATTCATTGTTTTTGCCCTTCTCCCATTGTTCTTTCTTCTGGTTTTCTCAGGTCTTGGCGATGGTGCGTCTCGCTGCTTTGAGGTTCCTACCCTCCCTAGGAGTGCCCTTAGTCCTGGTCTTTGTGATGGCTTTCTGGACCAAATTCAGCTCCTTTGCTTTCTTCTCGGAAAGCCTTTCCTTTGTTTTTGCCACAGCCAGTCAGGCTCAGGTGAGGTTCCCTTCTTTCTCTTTGGAGAGCCTCTTTCTTGTTTTTGCCACAACCAATCTGGCTCGGGCAAGGCTTCTCTCTTTCTCTTCAGAGAGCCTCTGTCTTGTTTTGGCTACGATGCATTGGGATTCATGCCATTCTGTCATTGGGTGCCTCCCTTTCAGTGTCAACCCTGGGGAGATTTAGGGTGTTTGGGAGGGCCCATTCAGCTCTTCTTGTCTTCTCCACGATTTGCTGGATCTGAGCCCATCATTCTTCATCTCGGAACTCAAAGGTTCCCTTCTTCCAGTCGATGATTGGGTTTATCTCCCACAGCCATGGCAGGCCCAGGATTACCTATTCTTTGCCTAGTCCAGCGACTAGGTATTCCATTGGGTAGCTCCTTCCATTGATGTGGAGCCTCCCTTTCACACATCTGGTGATTGTTCCCTGCTTATTCAGGGTTCCATCTATGTTTGTGGCCCAAATGGTGTGGCCTAAGGGATATGTTCTGATCCCTTCTTGTTCAACAAATTTTGAGTCAATAAAGACTCCTCCTGCTCCAGAGTTGAGGAGCGCATTTGTTGTGACATCTTTCCCGTTGTCTGCCTCAGCTACCCAGATAGACAGGCACATAGATTGTCTATTCATGGTAGCTAAGAGTAGAGACCCTAGGGAGACTACAGCGGTGACTGGCATCATATCAGGCCACTGCTGATTCCTCCATGAGGTTGAGGGCTTGTTCTTTCTCTTCTTCATCCAGTTCATCCAGCATTGTGCAGATCTTCTGATAGGTGTCCACCCCAATCTTTTTCTGGGTGAAGCAGTTTTGGTAAGGAGGGGGTGCTGACCCCATCTGGGTGGGGTCCTTTCCATCCTTATGGTCAGATGATCGGTGTCCTGGTTGGTGGCAGATGAAACACAATCTCTTTTGGAGATATTCCATGTGTTCTTCATTCATCAGTTGGTTGATGTCAAGAGAGGGCAGTCCTTTCTTTGTCGTTTCTTTTGTCTTCTGGTTCTGCCTGGTCTTTCCCAGGATTGCCATGGCCTGTTTCCATTGGCCTTTGTATTTTGAAGTTGCCTTTATCCAGCCTTCGAGAGTGTTGGGTACTGTCTGTGTGTACCCTCTTCAGTAATTTGGGGTGCAGTCTGTCCATGAAGTACTCAATCATGGCTGCATCTTCAGTGATTCCCATCCTGTCTTTCAGGATGCAGAAGTTCGCCACCTATTCTTCAAGGTTCCCTGAACCTTGTTTGAGATTTTTAATCTCTGTCTTTGCTGTTCCGGCATTGTCAATCGGTGAGAAGGCCTCTAGGACATTCTGTTGGAAGTCTGCATATTCTCCAAGTCCCTTGGACTGGTGTTGGTTGACAAATGCCTGCACCCAGGCAGCTGCTGTCCCTCCATTCATGAAGGACAGCATGAAGATGATCTTCTTGTCATTCATGTCATAGACCTGGTTGTTGATTTGCAAGTACAGGTATATCTCTTCCAGGAACTTGGCAGTCTTGGTCTGCTCTCCTGAGAAGTCTGTGGGTGATCAGATTCGAATGTCCTTCATGGACATTGTTGGTGCAGTTGCGGCGGGTTCAGACATCTCGTTATAGAGGTCATCAATTTCATCTGTTAGGAAGTGGGTGGATGTTTCGGGATGGGGTGTGTGTGGTTGTTTGAAGTCCTCGTCAGTGAGGAAATCTCCTTGTTGTCTTTCGGTCAATGCTGTGCTGGGGTCGAGTAACGGACTAGTCTTCCATTGTATGAGTACCAAGATGATCCTGGCTGTGGTTCTGCTTCTCTTGGTGGTTGGTCTGGGGTTTGTCTAGACCTAGGTCATTGTGGTGTGTGTCAAGACGTATTGCCTACACCTAGGTAGGTGGGCTAGCAGATAGGTTGGATCTTATGTTAAGGGTGAAGCCTCAACCACTCAATCTAGTCGATGTCATTCGACGAGGTGCTTCCTTGACAAGTTGTTCAGCACTGGTCTTACTCGGAGCATCCAACGTAAGATGGATAGTGCACTCTAGCAGGCCTTCTGCATAGAGTTGTTCGGGTTCACGCACTAAGGGGCTTCCTTAGTGGTTTCAAGTAAGTTTATGAGTTTGCAAGTTAAGGCTGTAGTTTGCCTAGATCTAAACTAAGGACATCCCTACTATGAGTTGTGGTACTTATACTACAAGGGAGGTCCTTATCGTCCAATTGGAAAGATAGATGCATATCAAGTAAGAATAGAAACAATAGGCCTCATGTCAAGGGGCTGTCATATCACAGCATGTGTGGGAGTGGGTTCTGGTGCATGGAGTCACCATGCGTCAAGGGTGCCTTCCATGGGAAGGGGATCAAATGCATGCAATCAGCATGCATTGTGCATGTGTCTGGTGTCAAGGACATGCCCTAGGCATGAATCAGGTCGTGCCTCCTGTCTGGAGGGGATCATTGGGTCAGTCTGGTTGGTCGGGTTCCATGAGTTACAAGGAAAATTGTAACAATGACACCAACACCAACACCAACACCAGACAACAACACCAACACCAACACAGACAACAACACCAACACCAACACCAGACAACAACACCATTGATGAGGACACTAACACCAACACCAGACAATGGTGAGGACAGCGGATGACAATGCCCACACCAGACAATGACACCAGCAGACAACAATGTGCCCCCCCTTGCATTCACTGCTCGGGCAGGTGCATATTTTTTCTTATTACTGTTTCATTTTATTACATGTATGCCTGCTTATGGGCCCCTCTGTGAGGGAATTTATCTTATTTTAGAGTAGTAGTATTATTATTCTTAACTACAGATGTACTTCCAAGATGGTTCTGACCAATCTTAGGTCAGTCAACAACTGGTTGTGGCTGAACTGGTCCCAACTGGTTGTAAAACCAGACAGAACTGCAATGAACTGGTTGTGCAGGGTTCAGTCCAGTTGTATGTAGATTTGAATTGAATTGAACTGGTTATGGTTCCAGTTTGGCCCCAAGATGGGAAAAAACTGGACTGAACTGGACCTTCAAACACTAAGTTCATCAGGAACTGGAACCTCTGCCCAAGAAACATGGTAAGTAGAACCCTGCCAGTGCAATGACAGCCTGGACACAGAATCACCAGCTAAGTATCTATTACATTTGGTGAAGCCACCAACAAATGGCGACATACATTTTTTGGAATCTTGTCAGCATAAATCTCACACCAAGTGTTACCAGCCCAATGCCCAACAGCATCCACCTGATCCATTGTAACCCTGATACAAGGAAAATCAGCATCAGATCAGTCTACTCAAATGAGTTAACAGGATCACCCACTCCATGTCTTCCATCACCGTTGGCATTGTATAGCATGCAAGGTGAAGCTTCTTTGACATTGTGATTGTCATGAAGCTCAGAAAATTCTTGTACATCCTTTGCAAGCCTTCAGGTGAGGTAGGCTTCTCCACAGTCTTTCCAAACACCAAATGAACCTGTGCATCATTGTGAGGTAATGCTATATTCCATACAATACATGAAGCAAGCTACCTTTCACCATGACAGTGAATGTGACCAATCCCAACCAACCACGAAGATTGCAAAGAATAGTTTTGATGTTGTCTTGTAGTCCTTGAGATATTGCACAGGCTGATCTGCCATACTGAGACGACAGTTCTGAGCTTCAAGTTGTTTCCATGAGCATTTTATCTTGTCTCGACCTCATGATGAAAATTTTCCTCAGCAACACTGTGAGCCTGTCTTGATTTTTTTTCCAATTACCGTGGATGCCCCTGTGTTGGTTTCACGTCTTGGAGATCAATGATAAAGACAAAACCATGGTTATTGACACTATTGCATTGAAATGTGATTAAAATGTACTCCACATACATTTCTTGAGTTGTCGACGGCCAGCCTAGTGTGAGTACTATCCCAGGCTTGACATCGTCACTGAATAAAATCAGGGCTCAAGAAAATGAAGGGACACTAAAGGAAATCTGAAAGAACAAGATATATTTCAAAGTGGGACAGCGGTATGGCTAGTATGTGGTTTGCATGGTGTTCAATGGCAACGGTGCGAGTTGTGTGTTGTTCAATCATCTAGTCTGTGGCATGTTGATAGGAAAAAAATTAAAGTTTGCTCAGAGATTCCCGTCCAATGCCGTCTAATCCCGTTGACGGCTGTACCTTGGATGGCATTGGATGGGTACTGACCGTCCCATCCACCATCTGTCTACATAGTTGCAAAGAGCTGCAATGGTACGGGTATGGCGACCATACTATGGGTCCGTCTATGCCATACTGTACGGTCACGGTGTGCAGCCCTACTAGGCAGGAAGACTTCAATGTCACTCATAACACCATCCTTGATTTGCGGCTCTATCCTGAGCATTTTGATCAAATCAAAGTTTCCATTCTTACTAATTTGAAGCAATGTGAGTGATCTCTTCTGCTTCATGAATATCAATTCTTTTTCTCCAATAGTCCCTTCTATGATCAAGGGACATTTCAGCTGGATGTGGCAGTGTATGACCCTCAATTGTGGAGATGAGCTTGCAAATCTTCTCCTGCTGTGTATTCAGCCCCACCAACTGTCAGTTCCTGACTTCTGCACTTCTGGGGGCCAGAACTTCAGTCATAATAGGGCTGTGTTTGGAGTGCTTTCTATGTATCATGAGACAAAGATTCCCAAGCCTGGTGTATGTGAACCTCTTGTTCTTTCTGGTTCATTACTTACAGGAGACTCAGCAAAATGAGCCAAATTACAATTTTGTGCTGCCACATTGTGACCCGCTTTGATGTTCTGTGGGTGCACTACATGTTTGATCAGGAGAGCCTGTGCTCTTGTGTGGTTGAGATTCAGTTTCACTGAATATCAAAGCAGGACTCACAGATGCCCACCACAAACTCAGTGATTACTACTACCAGTACGATGCATCTCCCTTCTATACATGGGCTGCATGTATGTGCCTAATTGTCTGTGCGATCATTCACTTAATGAGTGAATGATAACAGTGCTTGATCCTCAGATATCATATGAGGGCATGAAGATAGATTATGCCGATGACCCGATGCTTGCCAAGCACCTCAAACAATCAAAATCAAACTTCTTCAACTACTTCCATGAAAATTATGCACATGCAGTCGTCTCTACACCATCATTAGTGAATTCTCCGAGTCCATCCGTTCAAACCGAACCTATTATGGGTTCCCCTCAGAAATCCTTCATGGCTCAATATCGCAGGAAAGAGAAGCCATCCGTCAATGAGCTCAAAGAATATTTCAAACTTCCTGCTGAAGATTTCAATGCATGCAATCCAATTCACTGGTGGATGGGTCAATGAGCTCAGTTCCCAAACTTGTTTCGCCTTGCTTGTGACATTTTATGTATACCTGGTGAGTCATTCTAGCATATTTACAAAATTTTAACACATCATCTTCACATCTAGGTTCTGCTGTTGCCGTTGAGCAGGTCTTCTCAGGTGGTCGGGACACCATTTCTCTTCGCCACGCAAGCCTTAATGCTGATACCATCCATATTTTAATGCTTGTTAAGAAGCGCTTACATCTGGCTCGCGCAAAGGCTACTGCAGCCCTACATTGTTGAATACGTAGATAGTCAATCCTATATGTCTATCTTTGTCTTCTTTATTGCATCCCATCTACCATACATGACCATCCAACGGCCATATCCATACCCATCCCATAGCCGTTGGAGTTCTACTTACCAAACTATATGGACGGTGGACGGTTGAGCCGTACCCGTCTGATGCCCATCAATTGTATGGCCGTACCCGTCAGACAGTACGGTGTGCAGCCCTACTGCCTAGATATGATTTCATTAGTGGGATTTAATGCAACTTGAGTTCATATACTCTAGCCAAAGCTGTTGGGCCTGAACCATAACAGACTTGTAGAAGTCCAGGCATTGCAAAGTCATCGCTGGCTGCATCTGGTTGATTGATGGATTATCATCCACCTGATGACAGCAAACTCATCCAAGCATCGTAAATATTTTTTCGGAGAAGCCTGCATCAGAACATCAGAACTCAAAAGGCATACTACACATTTCCAACTTACCACACTGAGCTGTTCATCCATTGACCTTCTTGGTGAAAAGCCTAGCATACTTCAGATACTCAACAGTGTGGTTAGAATCAACTATGATATCAGGTACTACACCAGAAGCTAATGCCCCCACAAGCCAGTGCTAGCATTTGAGCAGTCAGTTTGCAAACACCATTGCTCAAGTATGCCAAAGGGGACACAAACCTTCCATAAATGAAGCACACTTTCCTCCATTTGTCTCCCACTCTTCCGCCAGCTGTCAAGAATGTGGGCATCAACCTACATTTGCATGTGTAAGCAGTGGCTGTAACCATAAGGACAACAGTTACATACCCAAGCCTTGGCTGACATGCAAGCTTCCCTCACCAGATCATCCACATCCATTTCATCATTCTCATTGTCCTCATCTTTCTCTTGGTCCTTGTCTTCCTCTTGGTCCTTTTTGCCCTCAAGGCATCCTGCTCTGCCTGAACAGGATCAACAGCCTGCAGAGAAGGTGGGGGCAACAAGCTTTGTTGAGCATAACTGGAGGGGGAAGATTGGCTGCCGAAGTTTGCAATGTGAGCTTGTAAAATCAAAATAAGAACAATACCCAAGCTTACCTGCTGCTGTTAACACTCTTTGCCTGATCATTTTCTTCTAATTGTGATGGTACCACCAATCTTGAGTCTGTGCTCATGACATTCCTCCTTCAGAAGCACAATGGTCCAGGTCCCGCTTGGGACAGGTGGTTAGTTCAGATCAGATGTAACAGCTGGGATACCCACTAGCCATCCTCAGACTGTCATTTTGAGGCATTGCATGGTTCTATAGACAGTGGTGTGGTCTCTGCACCTGCATGAGAGAAAACAACACCCAATGAGTGAATGTCTAAAAATGTTGAGTGCCTCAGTGCCTCACCACAGCATCAAGAGGTGTGTTTTGTAGAGCAGATTGGCCCACATGGTGAGTCCTGCACAGCAGTGTTTTCACCTGGAACAAGTGTGGTGGATGACATCAAGACAACATTAAGACGATCTTGCCCATTGCTTACATGGATCAATGGCAGCATTAAAGCTGATGATAGGTGCCAGTATCGATGGAGTTTGATCAAGGAGGGCAGGATCAATGACCATAAATTAGATTAAAACATTATGAGGAGCACATAGAAAAGAAACTGTCAATGTAGTACTGAGACATTTTTTTTGTGGCTTCCTGATATGGCAGGAGCAACTTTGACCACATTTTCTGGGGAATCAAACAAGTCACAACCTGGTTGTGAATTGCCTGCCACTTCACACTTTTGGAACTGTGATTGTGGGTAAAAGACTATGCTTGAGGTTTTCGGATCTCATTTTTTGGAGGTAGACAAGCAAGGAATCAGTGTAGTGTACAGAGGTTTTGCATGTAGAAATATGATGTGTTGTGACCATGTGACACATTCACTCCTTTCCTCTTCCCACATAGATGTGTTCTCCATTTGCTTGTTGTTGCCTGCTTTTATTGCACTCACTTTCTTTTCTTTCAAAACCACTCTTTTTCTTTCAAAACCACTCTTTTTGCCACAGCGAGTTGGAGAATGATGGCAGACACTCAGCCCCCACAGACAGGGACAGCAGCATCCAGTGCCAACATTGGCCATGGGATGGAATCCCTTTCAGATGCCTTCATGGCAGTCACAGCAGGGAGAGGAACTAGAGGGCTGAGTTGGCGTGTTGAAGCCCCAGAGGGTTCATCACAGATGCTTGTTCGATGGTCAACATGCATCGCTTCTTCCAGATCAGGATCAGTGAATCCAAGTACATCACACCCTTCCAACCAGAACATCATTGAGGCACTGCCAGGCAGAAAACGCAAGGTCAGATACATGTATCAGGTTCTTCAGCCTGTAGGTGAGGAGTCTGGACAGTCTGGTAGGCCAATCGACCCAGCTGGGAATGCAGGTGGCCTTCGGGACATCACTACACCTCAGTTGGGGTTGATGGCTGACACAACAACTTAGCAGCATGCAAACACTTGGCAATGAGCACTGCTCCAAATGATGGGCATTGTGGCCCCACCTCCAGAAAATTGGCTTTGGCAGCAGATTTCTCTCCCACTCACTTCAATGAACCCACCAGTGATGGGCTCGTCCTGCTGACAGGCCCATCACAACCAAACCCTGACCAAATCTTGCCTATGAGAACTGAATGCCCCAGTCCATACTCCTGCCTAGAACCCTATTTTGCAGAACCTATTACTTTGGAGGGAGGATCCCATGGATGTCCAGACACCATCTGTTAAGACTATTGGTCTTAACTCAAACTTGTCTTTGTCTATCGCACTAGGAGGCTTTCCTAGTGTTTCGGGCTTTCGGCCTTTGCTTGGGTGCTTCCTCAAGCTATCACAGTCAATCGTACTCAGAGGCTTTCTGAGTATACCATTGGTTCCTGTATCACAGTTGGAGGCTTTCCAACTGTCCAGTTTGTGTTATCATGGCTAAGGGCTTCTTAGACCATCGAGTTGTTCGAGTTGAGTTTAAGACTGTATGTTGAATTAGGTCAAGCTGAGGAATACACAGAGTGTAGCTACAGCTTATATACTGTTCTAGGACTATCTATCATCCAATCAGAAGGTGAGATGCTTATCAGGTAAATATAGACAAGAACAATAGAAACAATAGGCCTCATGCCTAGCATGAGGTGTCCAATGATATGGATCTGATGTCAAGGACATGCTGTGGTGCAGCATGTCGATCATGAGAGTCCGATGTAACAGACCTCATGTTGAGGGGCTGTCATCTCACAGCATGTGTGGGAGTGGGTTCAGGTGCATGGAGTCACCATGCATCAAAGCATCTCCCATCAGAAGTAAGTCGAGTCTAATGAGAAAAATAAAGTATCTGGCCTTGCCAGCATACGTCTGGTTGTTCCGGGTTACAATAATAAAATTGTAACATCATCCTCTCTCTATCTTTGAAGTCACTGACTTCAATCACTATCTTCTTTTCTCTGTTCAGGAGGTAGGGTGGATTGGGGTCTGAGGGAATCAGTTGGACTTCAGTAATGTTCCAAGTTCTCCATGCTTCCCAAGCAGGAGCCTCTTCGCCAGGCTGTATCCGCTCTCCTCATCATAATGGGTGTTCCACTGGAGATCTCTCTACAGAGGTCTGCTTACTCCCGCTAGTGGTCTTGTGCCAGGGGTGAGCCCTTCTCGATCAATGCAGAAGTCTTCAGGGAAATAGTCTTCATTGTCAAGTTCTCCTTCAAAGCACCACTCCTCGTACTGTGTCCTCACCTGAGTCAGGTCTGCCTTCATGCTCCTCCAAGCGAAGAGGCAGCATTTGGGACAGGTTGAGGACACCCTTCTAATCCAGTCATCCCTTGTTATCCAGAAGGGAATCCCATGTGGGCATAACCAAGAGGGTCTGCCTGGGAGTATGTTCATCAATGGTCATTGGTCAATGACCATTCATCTGGGTGGTGTGTTTCATAATTGGTTCAGTCTGTGAAGCATCGATGGGGGGGGGGGAGCATTCTGTGGTTTCTTTGGTGTTTTTGGTCTGGGGTTTCAACAGCTGTCATCGCAGTTTATATGCCCCTAGGATTTTCTTGGCACTAGTCAGGTTTCCCTTGGGTTCCCATGAGTTCTCCAAGGTTGGGTATCTGACCCACTTCACTAAGAAGTGCATGGTTCTTCCTTTCTTTTTGTGCCCAATGATTGCTTCCACTTTGTACTCCAATTTGCCTTCTATTAGATTGGGCAGTGGTTCTGGGAAGTTCAGTCCATGTGCTTCAGTTTCTTTACATGGGGAGAGGAGTGCCGTGTGGAATACTGGATGTATTTTCCACTGATCAGGCAGCTTCAGCTGGTAGGAGAGGGTATAAGGGCAACCTAAGCCTCTAGCAAAGGGAAATCCAAAGTTAAAATTATACTACATAGTACAGGGATTGGGGACACACCTAGCAAAGGGAAATCCAAAGAGAAAACTCTAAGGATCCCTTTGCTGATGCCCAGTATATGTGAAGACGACAAAAATCAAATAATAACCTAAAAATAGAAAAGGTGGAGATAGGCAGATCAAGGCCGCTGAATGACATCATACCAAGGGGTAGATGTCAGAAGGGGTACTCTGCCTCTAAATATAAAACTGTCAACATGTACAAACATGATAGAAAGGGAAAATTAGTAATAAAATCCGGAAAAATCATAGAAAATGAAGAATAGAAGGAAATGAAGTGAGGGAAAATATAGAACAAACATAAAAATTAGGAGAAACACACAGGGCACCCCCCTAGTCCCCTTACATCACCCCCTCTCTAAGATGCATTGCCCTGATGCATTCGAAATCACATATGACCAAAGTCCATGACTTGAATGCAATGCAGTGCAGCAGTGTGCCATCGGTGGAATTCCTTGACTAACCAAGGGGCATTCAGATCAGACTCTTCGACCCATGAGTTCTCCTCATACCCATAACCCTTCCAATGCACCAAATACTCGAGTTTTCCTCAATGCAAATGGCTGTCCAAGATTGACTCAACTTCGTATTGGGGTTCTCCCTCAATCACTGTAGGTGGTGGTGGTGGGTGTGAATGGCGACCCAGGAATGGATCTGGGGGAGCTGCAAGGAGTTTGACGACATGGAAGACTGGGTGGAGTCTGGACATGGAGGCTGGGAGGCGTAGATGATAGGCATGTGTTCCAACACACTTGACAATGGGGAAAGGTCCCAGGAAGCAATGAGCATGTTTCTTGGATGGACGTGTAGTGGAGATGTCACTGGAGTCAAGATAAACTCGATCACCAACCTTGTACTGAGGGGTTGGAGAATGGTGTTGGTTGTAAAAGTGTGCCATGTCATCCTTCGCCTTTGCTAAGGCTGCCCTTGCCTCCTCCAAACTATCCTGCATGTGTTCTGTGAACTCATTCACCGTCTCAATGTGTGAGGGAGTTTGATGAGGTTCAAATCCCATGCGTGGATGTCATCCAGTGTCTAAGAGGAAAGGGGTCTGTTGAGTGGAACCATGGACATGGTTGTTGTATCCAAACTCGGCCAAGGGGAGAAGATCGTCCCAATTGCCCTGGCGTTCATTGACAAAGATGTGGATGTACTGCTCCAGTTCCTGGTTGACTCGCTCAGTCTGGCCGTTGGTTTGTGGGTGATAAGAGGTCAAAGCAAGGAGTTTGATCCCCAGGAGTCGGTACAGCTCATGAGTGAACTCTGCCATGAACTGAGGGCCACAATCAGAGAGGAAAGCACCAGGAAGTTCATGTAATTTCCACACATGGTGGAGGTAGAGTCGGGCGGCACCCAGGGCACTGACAGTGGTGTGAGTGGGAATGAAGTGAGCATGTTTTCCCACTGAATCAACTGTGCACATCACCACATCAAACCCATTCGACTCTGGCAACTCCACCACAAAGTTGACACTGACTACATCCCAACAACTCTCTGGAACAGGAAGAGAGTGTAGCTCACCAATGGGTTTGCGATGAGGCACCTTGGTGCATAAGCAAAGGTCACAAGTGCAACAATACTGACCAATGAGCTGTGACATTTGTGGCCACCAATAATTCTGTGAGGTGAGCTCCAAGGTCTTCCAGCATCCAGGATGACCAGCAATCTGTGAGTCATGGTGTTGGGATATGATGTGCCGGCAAAGGTCTGGGTCATTAGGAACATAGATGCAGTCCCTGAAATACAACAAGTCCTCCTTTTCAGCTCACTCTGCTGCACCCAAGGAAAGGGTGGATCCCTTCCTCAGTTCTTTAACAGCTCGGGCAACAACATCCTCATGTAAACCGCTATGGTTTGCATGACAAATGTAACATAGGATGTCCTGCTCCTCGCCCTGGGGTGCGATGCCTCCAGTGCCCAAATGGTGAACAGGTCTGGCTGCAACAACACAATGTTTTGGTTGTCATTGCTGCCGTCCCCATGGTCTGCACATCGGGAGAGGGCATCAGTCTTCCCCATGCTGCGACCCAGACAGTGGTGCAAGGAGAAGTCAAATCTGGATAGATACAGGGACCAACAAGCTTGATGACGGTTCAATTTCTTGACTGTCATAAAGTACTTGAGATCCTTGTGATCTGTCCAAATTTCCACCTTGTGTTGGGCACCCTCAAGGAAGTGTCACCACTCCTCAAGCACACGCATTATCGCCAACATCTCCTTGTCATGGATCTCGTAATTTCGCTCTACAGCACTAAGGCTTTTGGAGTAGAATACAACAGGATGCCACTTCTGGTCCTCCGGAGACTGCTGAGACAACATGGCGCCCGTTGCAAAGTCAGAACTGTTGGCTTCTACATGAAAAGGATGTGAATCATCAGCAAAGGTAAGGATGGGAGCAGAAGTGACCATCTCTTTAAGCCTTTCGAATGCCTCCTGTTGTGCATTATCCCACCTCCATGCCTCCTTTCCTGTCAAGTCGAACAGTGGTCATGCATGATGTGAGAAATCCTTGATAAAACGCAGATAGAAATTGATGAAGCCCAGGAAAGACTGCACCTCTTTCTTGTTCATGGGCATTGGCCAAGCCATGACCCTGTTCACCTTGATAGGATCCATCTCCACCTGACCCTCTGAGATAATCAGGCTGAGGTACTTGATCTTGGCCTTCTCAAACCTGCACTTGTCCTGACAAAGGTAGAGTTTGTACCGTTGAAGCCATTCTAGGACGAGGCGTGTGATGCAATGGTGCTCTTCAACCATGCGAGTGAAGATGAGGATGTCATCGAGATAGATGCAGACAACACCTTTGAGGATGAGGTCATGGAAAATGTCATTCATCATGGTCTGAAAGGTGGCAGGGCTATTAGTAAGGCCAAAGAACATGACAAGCGGTTCAAAAAGACCATGGTTGGTACAAAAGGCTGCCTTCCACTCATCTCCCTCTTTTATCCTCACATTATTGTAGCCCCAACAGATGTCGAGCTTGGTGAAGTATCGGGCTCCACGGAGTTGGTTCATGAGTTCAGAGATGAGAGGTAATGGGTAGCAATTTTTGACCATGATGTTGTTGAGCCTTCTGTAGTCTTGAACCAGTCGAAGTGAGCCATCCTTCTTCTTGACAAAGAAAAAGGGAGAGGCTATGGGTGACTTCAATGGTCGAATACGTCCAGAGGCCAGGTGTTCATCAAAGGGCACGCTCACTATGATCTTTGTAATGAAGAACCAGGTCTACAACCTCTCGGATGGCACCAGCTTCATTTGGGGATCCATCCACATTATACACAGGTATCGGACGCAAGAGTGAGCGAGTATTTAGGCGATGTTGTTGCACAAGATGGGCATTGATGAAGAGACCAGTCGCACCAGAGTCCAGGAGTGCAGAGACACCAAGTATCTGTCCAGTGTCAGTCATCTGCAGTTCAATTGCTAGATTCAAAGAATGTGTAGAGGGAGTGGATGCAACAATATATTTGCATGGTAGTTTACGCTCCCATGATTTAATTTTAGGGTGTGGAGCAGAGGGAGAGATGGGAAGAGCAGGTATGTCTTCAGCCAACTTCGAAGGGTCAGAGAGGGGAACAGTCACAGAAATGGATTCATTCTCCAGGGATTCAACTGACAAGACTTCAAAGTGGTTATGGACAGGCAGTGAGGGCATACAATTCACTCGCTGCAAATAGAAAAATTCTGCTCCTCTACAACTTCTGACTTGATCTCCTCTGCAACCTGATCCTTTGCTTCCTTGACATCTACAAGCACCAACAAGTCTTGGAGGAGTTCATCTTGCCCCTCGGGGGTGAGCATGCAGATATCCTGATGATGGGGACACGCTCCAGCTCTATGCCCAGTTTCCCCACAACAATAGCAGAGATCCAACCTATGTGCACAGCTGCAGGCTGCATCAACATCCATTGGTACTGGGACATTGATGGCTGGTGTGGGAGTTTGACAAACAGGAATGGGGTTAAGGCGGGGAAGGGTTCAATTGAAGGTGTAGGGTGCATGAGTGGTAGTTGGAGCATGGAATGCAGCATTAAAAACCGCATTTGTGAGTCGGTTCTTGTTAAGACTATGGGTCCTTAACTCAGCCTTGGCTTTGTATGTTACAGTTGGAGGCTTTCCAACTGTCTCATATTGCACTAGGAGACTTTCCTAGTGTATCGGGCTTCCTGCCTTCACTTGGGTACTTCCTCAAGTCATCACGGCTATCCATACTCAGAGGCTTTCTGAGTAGACCGTTGGTTCGTGTATCACAGTTGGAGGCTTTCCAACTGTCAAGTTTGAGTTATCACAGCTAGGGGCTTCCTAAGCTGTCGAGTGTTCTGGTTGAGTCTAAGACTGTTGATTGAATTAGGTCAAGCTGAGGAATACAGGCAGTATTACTACAGCTTATATACAGTTCGAAGATACCTATCGTCCAATTGGAATGCAGGATTGTTATCAAGTAAAAATAGAAAGAACAATAGAAATGACAGGCCTCATGCCTTGCATGAGGCATCCAATGTCACGGATCCGATGTCAAGGATCCGATGTCAAGGACATGCTGCAGTGCAGCATGTTGATCGTGAGAGTCTGACGTCATGGACCTCATGTTGAGAGGCTGTCATACCACAGCATGTGTGGGAGTGGGTTCGGGTGCATGGAGTCACCATGTGTCAAAGTGTCTCCCATCGGAAGTGAGTCGAGTTGAATCAGAAAAATAAAGTACCTGGTCTTGCCAGTGTATGTCTGGTCATCCTGGGTTACGATAACAGAAAATTGTAACATCACCCTCTCTCTATCTTCAAAGTCACTGAGTTCGATCACCATCTTCTTTTCTCCACTCAGGAAGTGGGGTGGGTCGGGGTCTGAGGGAATCGGTTGGAGCGCAGTAGGGTTCCCAGTTCTCCATGCTCTCCAAGCAGGAGCCTTCTCGCCAGGGTATATCCACTCTCTTCATTGTAGTGGGTGTTCCACTGGAGGTCGATCCATAGGGGTCTGCTCACACCCGCCAATGGCCTCATGCCAGGGCGAAGCCCTGTCCGGTCAATGTAGAACACCTCCGAGATGTAGTCTTCCTCATCTCGCTCTTCCTCAAAACACCACTCTTCATATTGGGTCCTCACCCAGGTGTAGTCCACCTTCGTGCTCCTCCAGGCAAAGAGGCAGCATTTGGGACAAGTCGAGGACATCCTTCTTATCCAGTCGTCCCTTGTTATCCAGAAGGGAATCCCATGCAGGCATACCCACGAGGGTCTGCCTGGGAGTATGTTCATCAGTGGTCGTTGGTTGATGACCGTTCGCCCAGTCCTTGCTGGGGTTCATGGTAGGTGTAGTGTCTATGGAGGGGGGAGCATCCTGTGGTTTCTTTGGTTCAGTGGGTGTTTTTGGTCTTGGGGGTTCTACAGCTGTCATCGCTGTTTATATGCCCCTAGGATTGTCTTGGCGTGTTTCAGGTTTCCCTCAGGCTCCCATGAGTTCTCTGAGGTCGGGTATCCAACCCACTTCACTAAGAAGTGCATGGTCCTTCCTTTCTTCTTATGTCCGATGATTGCTTCCACTTCATATTCCGATTTGCCTTCTATCACATCGGGCGGTGGTTCTGGGAAGTTTGGTCCATGTGTCTCAGTTTCTTTATATGGGGAAAGGAGCGCCGCGTGGAACACCGGGTGTATCTTCCATTGTTCTGGCAACTTTAGTCGGTAGGAGAGTAGGCTCAGGACCTCCTCGATAGAGAATGGTCTTTCTCTTTTCAGTGCGAGCTTCTTTGTTTGGTGCATTGTTCTGAGGTTCTTTGCTTCTAGCCACACTCTGTCTCCTTCTTTGAACGGGGTGAAGTGCCTTGTCATTCTTTCCGCCATCATTTGTCTGGCCAACTCATGAGTTGCCTTCGCTTCATCTTGGGCCTGTTGCAGTGCAACTATTTGTTTTTCTATGGCCAGTATGTTCGTCTTCAGGTAGGGGAGTGGGATCGCCTTGGGCTCATAGCCCATCATGAGGTAGAATGGGGAGTTCTTCTGTACGGAGTGCGTCCTCTGGTTGTGTGTGAACTCCGCGGTTGGGAGGAGGTGCTTCCAATTCTCCTGGTTGTTTGAGCAGAAGATCCATAAGTATACTTCCACTTCCTGGTTCACCCGTTCTGTCTCCCCGTCGGTCTGGGGGTGGTACGCTGTGCTCATTGCCAGCTTGATTCCGAGCAGTCTTCCTAGCTCCTGGAACAGCTGTGAGGCAAATCTGGGATCTCTGTCGGAGATGATCTTGTCTGGGAGGCCGAATCATTTGTAGACATTGTCTAGGTAGAGGGTGGCCGCTCCCAATGCATTTATCGTTTTCCTGCAAGGGATAAAAATTACCCCCTTTGTAAGCCCATGGTCTACCACGACCATGAGTGCATCATAACCGTCGGACTCTGGCAAGTCGGTTATAAAATCCGTCATCCTCATTGCAAATGGTCTCGTTGCTTCGGATTTGATCGGTTGCAGTGGGGGTGTCATCGGGTGGGTATTGACCTTCATTTGCTGGAATGTGGCACATCCAGCGACATAGTTCTTGATGTATGTCATCATTCCTGGCCACCAGTAGTCCCTCCTGATCATTTCAGTAGTCTGCCATTGTCCCGGGTGTGCGCTGGTTACTCCTTCATGGTACTTTGGCGCCAGCTTCTTCTGTAGATCTCCATTGTCCGGGACGTAGCATCTGTCTCGGAAAAATAGAAGGCCGTCCTCTATTTTCCAATCTTCCAGTGCTGACTTTATTGGTGGCATTCCCTTGGTCTTTAGCGCCTCGATTGCACTCTTCACCAGGTCGTCTTTCATGATACTCCCTGCAAGTAAATCATGCATTTTGGTATCAATGAATTTCACAAATACTGTTTCTGGCAGCATTGTGACGTCTTCATTATCGTTGTCTTCTTCCAGTATGTGATCCGCTCTCTGTGATAATGTGTTGCTCTGTACCATCTGTGATCCGGGCACATGGACGATTTGCAAGTCGAATTCCAATAGGAATAGGCTCCATCTTGCCTGTCGTCTGTTCAGTTTCTGTGCTGTTCAGAAGTACATCAAGTTCTTGTGGTCCAACAGGATTACCACCGGGTGTTCTGAAACCATTAGGTAATGTCTCCAGGTCTCTAGCAATTGTATTATCACTAGTAATTCCCTGTCATAGATCTCGTAGTTCCGTTCTGTTGGTGTTAGTGCATGCGATATATATCCGCATGGGTGCCAGTCCCCATTTGTATCCCTCTGTCTCAGGACTCCTCCTGTCGCATGTTTTGAGGCATCTGATTTGATTGTGAATGGTTTCGTTGGGTCTGGCATTAGCAGTACCAGTGCTTCTGCCAATTTCCTTTTCAGCATTTGAAAGGCCTGTTCGCATTCCTTTGTCCAGTCAAACACTTTGTTCTTCTTCGTCAGTTCATTGAGCAGTCTGCTTGTCTCCGCGAAATGTCCAATCAATTTCCTGTAGAAATTCCCAAATCCCAGGAAAGATCTGACTGCTTTTACGTTTGTCGGGGTTGGCCAATCTTGTATACCTGCCAGTTTCGTGTTGTCCATGGCAATTTCATTGGGTCGGATGATTAGACCCAAGAATTCCACTTCGTGGACGTTGAACTTGCATTTCTCCGGTTTCAGGTATAGGTCGTTCTCTGCCAGTCTTTGCAGTACCCTCTTCGTCCTTTCCTGGTGTTCGTTCTGATCCTTGGAGAATATCAGGATGTCGTCCATGTAAATCACGAGCCATCCTTCTCCGATCATGTCACGGAATAACTCATTCATCATCGCCTGGAAGGTCACCGGTGAGTTGCATAATCCAAAGAACATCACCATTGGTTCGAACAGCCCTCGATTTGTCTTGAAGGCTGCCTTCCATTGGTCTCCATCCTTGATTCTGACATTGTGATATCCCCACTGGATGTCCAGTTTCATAAACCACCTTGCCCCTCTTAGTTTGTCCAACAGGTCTCCTACCAGCGGCAGCGGGTAGGTGTTCTTGATCATTCCATTATTCAAGTACCTGTAATCTTGACAGGGCCGTAGCGCATCCGAATCCTTCTTTGCAACGAAGAAGAACGGTGACGCCATGGGTGATTTTGATGGTCAAATGTATCCTTTCTTCAGGCTCTCGTCGAGAAACTCGTCGAGTTTCTTTTGTTCTGCTGGTGACAATGGGTAAACCCTGCAATCTTTTGCCATAAAGTCCATTTTCAGTTCAATCGTGTGATCCCAGGGTCTTGATTCTGGGAATCTCTCCGATGCTTCTTTTTCAAATACTCCCTGTACTGTTTGGGGAGTAGTTCGTCCAGGGTCCTTTGTTCGGGTTCTCCTTCCTTCTTGTGTGTTAGGTGTTGTGAGACCGATGTCTTTGCCCTGATCCAGATATTTTGTCCATAAGCATATCACGGTGATCCTTTTGCCTTTATGATCTGAGAGATTGTCTTCGTCATCTGAGAATATCCGTATCTTGGTTCGTCATATTCCTCCATCAGTAGCTGGTTTGAATATTCCGACGATGGGTTCTCCTTGGATGTAGGCAACCAGTAGCTCGTTGTCCTCGATCCTCAGTTCGGGTGTCTCTTTCAGTTGTTCCATTGCCTGTTCTGTTACCTGTTCGTGGTTTGCCTGTGCTGGGTTTTCCTTCCCAGTGTCTTCTTTGTCTTGCACTATTTCTTCTATCGTCGCCTTTCTTGTCTCAGTGGGCATCTTGCTTCTTCTTGGTTCAGCATGGAGGGCTCCCCCCATTAATCTTGCCTTGGTGACGATTCTTCAGCAATCCATTCGCCGTTCTTCATTCGTCAGTTTCTCTTTCTTCAGGGTAATCTTTTCCCTCTGTTTCGCGACTATTCAGGCCAATGCCAGTCATCTTTCTTCTTTCTTGGCGGCCAGTTTCTCCAGTTCTCTGGTTGCCACCTTTTTCCATCGTGCTCGTTCTTCCTCAGCAGTCTTCTTCTTGAGGGCGAGCCTTTCTTGTCCTTTGGCGACGATCTTTTGGCACCATGCCTGTCGCTCTTCTTTCGTCATGTCTAAGGGGTCCTTCTTCTTTTCGGTTCCCCTCTGGCACCATGATAGGTACCCTTCATTGGGTTTCTCGGTTTGCACCCTTCTGATAAGGGTTCTTTCTTTCCCATATGAGAACTCTGGGTAAGTCTCGTCCTTTGTTCTGAACTGGAAGGTCCCAATCTTCCAGTTGATCACTGGGTTGATTCTTCTGAGCCATGGCAAGCCCAAGATGACTGATTCCTTTCCCAGTCCTGCAATGAGGAAGGTCGTTGGGAAGGTTCTTCCATTGATCGTCAGGAGTTCCCTGGCATAGTGGGAAATCTCCCCTTTCTTGTTTGGGGTTCCGTCCACGTTCTTGACCTTGATCACCTTCTCTAGGGGGTGCAGCTCAAATCTGCTGCTCTCCGCAAATTCATGACTCATGAATATCCCTCCCGCTCCAGAGTCGAGTAGGGCTTTGGTTTCGATGGATTTCCCTCTGCCTGCTCCTAGCACTTTGACATCTAAATGCATAGATTGATTCTTCGAAGTGGCTAGTAGTATGGAGCAGACAGAGAGTTTGGTGGTACCTGGCATCAAGGCAGGCCACCTCTTTAAAAACCCTCGTCCTCAATTGTGGCAAGAGCTCCTTTCTTTTCTTCTTCATCGAGTTCTTTCATGATCGCTCAGATCTTTGAGTAGGCTTCCTTGCCTTTATTCTTTGGGGATGGCCAGTCCTCGGTCCTCTCTTGTGTTCAGACACTCTGTGTCCAGTCTGATGGCACACAAAGCACTGTCCTTTTTTCATATGTTTGATCCTCTCCTGGTAGGAGAGCTGGTTGATCTTGAGTGGGGTCTCCTTTGCCTTGGAGTTCAGCAGCTTCCTTGTCAAAGCTTCCTGCAGTCTCCCTGTTATGGCCTTTGCTCTCCTCCACTGTCTGTCGTACTTTGAGGCGGCGTTGATCATCCCCTCCAGCGCTGTGGGGATTGTCTCCATGTTAAAGATCCTCTCGAGGAGCTTGGGGTTTAACCCATCCATGAAGAGTTCAATGAGGGCGGTGTGGTCGTTGATTCCTGCCTTCTCTCGCAGGATTCGGAACTGTGCTATGTAGTCCTCCAGGTCCTGTCCCTGCTTCAATGTTTTCATTTCTGTCCTGGCTCTGCCAGCTTTGTCGATCAGTGTAAATGCTGTCTTGAGCACCGATTCAAAGGCTGACCATGTTCCTAGGTCTTCCTTTTCTGCCCATGTCTGTGCCCAGGGTGTGGTGGTTCCTCCATTCATGAAGGACAATCCAAAGATGATCTTTTTCTCATTGGTGTCATAGATTCCATGGTTCACTCTCAAATAGAGTTTCACTTCTTGTAAGAACTTCGCAGTTCTAGTTCGGTCCCCTGTGAAGTCGGAGGGGGTTTGTATTCTGATCTCCTTGGTCGATGCGGTGGGTTCAGTAGACATGTTGGCGTTGTCATTGGATAAGGAGAATGGGTCTCATTCTGGAGTTTCTTCTGTATCGAGGGATCTAAAGTCCTCTTCATTGAGGTATCAGGGTTCTTCGTCACTGGTTCTCTTTGAGAACCACTTCTGTGCTGGTTCCGAGTATCGTACTAGTCAACCCTGGTACCTATACCATGGGGTTCTTCCTGATGATGATGCTCCGGTTGGAGGTCTGTCTGGGCTTTGTCTGAAAGACGTTGTGTCTGCACCTAGGTAGGTGGACTGCGTAGATGAGCTTGACCTTTTGTTAAGACTATAGGTCCTTAACTCAGCCTTGGCTTTGTATGTTACAGTTGGAGGCTTTCCAACTGTCTCATATCACACTAGGATACTTTCCTAGTGTATCGGGCTTCCTGCCTTCACTTGGGTACTTCCTCAAGTTGTCACGTCTATCCGTACTCAGAGGCTTTCTGAGTAGACCATTGGTTCGTGTATCACCGTTGGAGGCTTTCCAACTGTCGAGTTCGAGTTATCACAGCTAGGGGCTTCCTAAGCTGTCGAGTGTTCTGGTTGAGTCTAAGACTGTTGATTGAATTAGGTCAAGCTGAGGAATACAGGCAGTATTACTACAGCTTATATACAGTTCGAAGATACCTATCGTCCAATTGGAATGCAGGATTGTTATCAAGTAAAAATAGAAAGAACAATAGAAATGACAGGCCTCATGCCTTGCATGAGGCGTCCAATGTCACGGATCCGATGTCAAGGATCCGATGTCAAGGACATGCTGCAGTGCAGCATGTTGATCGTGAGAGTCCGACATCATGGACCTCATGTCAAGGGGCTGTCATACCACAGCATGTGTGGGAGTGGGTTCAGGTGCATGGAGTCACCATGTGTCAAAGTGTCTCCCATCAGAAGTGAGTCGAGTTGAATCAGAAAAATAAAGTATTTGGTCTTGCCGGCATATGTCTGGTCATCCTGGGTTACGATAACAGAAAATCATAACAGTTCTTGTCACAGAGTGAAGCAGCTTCATACCAAGCATAGATATCATTGTCCACTGGGTGCCCTTCCAACATCTGTGCAATCTGGTCCTGAATTTCTCAGTTGAGGCCCCATCGGAACTTCACCACCACTGGTAGCCCACTCCCATATCCTGCCATGTCCACCAAATCCTTAAACTCATTGATATAATCGTCCATGGATCGACGTGCCTGGTGGTAAGAGGATGACTCAAGTCATGTCACTGCTTGGTGGTGCTTGTTGAGGGGACAAAAGTGGCATACAAACTCAGCTCTAAAGTCACCCCAAGTGGAGAAAGGTAGAGAACCGGGTTCTTTAGTTTGATGCAGAATACGGTCCACATAGAGATAGGTGCATTCAGATTTCATGTATGTGAAGGCCCAATAAATCTTTGCAGCCTCATCGACAAATTGATGCAACTGGAGACTGATGTATAACTCACAGGAATTAAGGAATGCATGTCCCTGTGCACGTGCACCATTAAATTCAGCGGGGGGGGGACAGTTTGAACTGGGTGTGCTCCTTAATGGGTGTGTTTGGCAGTACGTCGTTGTTGGGTGGGCTTGGAGTCACAATGGGGGGAATATTGGTCATAGGGTTAGTCTGGAGGGTCCTGACAAAGTTTTCGATCATAGATTTAAGCGAATCAATTTGCGTGCGTATTCCGGAAATGTCGCTTTCAAGCGCGTCAAGGCACTCTGATGTCTCCATGTCGCTATAGGGCGCGTTTGGCGAAAATGGTGGCATAGTAAAGGCGAGATTGTCTGGAACAGTGTGTAGGGAGTCTGTGGAGCTTTGGGAAGTGTTGTCCACTCTGTACCTGCCTATCTTGGGCAGTGTGTTTGCGATTTCGGGCCTTAGGGGAGAGTTTTCTACTATAAGGGCAACCTAAGCCTCTAGCAAAGGGAAATCTGAAGTTAAAATTATACTACATAGTACAGGGATTGGGGACACACCTAGCAAAGGGAAATCCAAAGAGAAAACTCTAAGGATCCCTTTGCCGATGCCCAGTATATGTGAAGACAACAAAAATCAAATAATAACCTAAAAATAGAAAGGCAGAGATAGGCAGATCAAGGCTGCTGAATGACATCATACCAAGGGGTAGATGTCAGAAGGGGTGCTCTGCCTCTAAATATAAAACTGTCAACATGTACAAACATGATAGAAAGGGAAAATTAGTAATAAAATCCGGAAAAATCATAGAAAATGAAGAATAGAAGGAAATGAAGTGAGGAAAAATATAGAACAAACATGGAAATTAGGAGAAACACACAGGGCACCCCCCTAGTCCCCTTACAGAGTGGGCATAGGACCTCTTCAATAGTGAAGGGTCCTTCTCTTTTTGGTGCAAGCTTCCTCGTTAAGTGTGTCGCTTTGAGGTTCTTTGCTTCTAGTCCCCTTCTCTGAACGGGGTGAAGTGTCTTGTTTTTCTCTCTGCCATCATTTGTCTGGCTAACTCATGAGTTGCCTTTGCTTCATCTCGCGCCCATTGCAGTGCGACTATTTGCTTCTCTATGGCCGGTATGTTCATTTTCAGGTAGGGGAGCGGGATCACTTTGGGCTCATAGCCCATCATGAGGTAGAATGGGGAGTTCTTCTGTACTGAGTGTGTTCTCTGGTTGTGCATGAGCTCTGCAGTTGGGAGGAGGTGCTTCCAATTCTCTTGGTTGTTCAAGCAGAAGATCTGTAAGCACACTTTGACTTCTTGATTCACCTGTTCTGTCTCTCCATCGGTCTGGGGTGGTACACCGTGCTCATCACCAGCTTAATTCCGAGCAATCTTCCTAGCTCCTGGAATAGCTGCAATGTGAATCTGGGATCTCTGTCAGAGATGATCTTGTCTGGGAGGCCAAGACATTGTCTAGGTAGAGGGTGGCTGCTCCCAACACGTCGACAGTTTTTCTGCATGGGATAAAAATTACCCCCTTCATAAGCTCATGGTCTACCACAACCATGAGTGCACCATAACCATCGGATTCCAGTAGGTCGGTTATGAAATCTATCATTACCATTGCAAATGGTCTTGTCGCCTCAGATTTGATTGGTTGCAGTGGGGGCATCATCGGGTGCATGTTGACCTTCATCTGCTGGCATATTGCGCATCCAGCAACATAGTTCTTGATGTATGTCATCATTCCCGGCCACCAGTAGTCTCTCCTGATCATTTTGGTAGTCTGCCATTGTCCTGGGTGTCTGCTGGTTACTCCCTCATGGTACATTTGCACCAGCTTCTTCTGTAGATCTCCATTGTCTGGGACACAGCACCTGTCTTGGAAGAATAGAAGGCCATCTTCTATCTTCCAGTCTTCCAATGCCAATTTTATCGGCGGGGTTCCTTTTGTCTTTAGTGCCTCAATTGTGCTCTTCACCAGATTGTCTTTCATGATACTATCCACAAGTAGATCATGAATTTCCGTGTCAATGAACTTCACGAATACTGTTTCAGGTAACATCATGATGTCTTCATTGTCATTGTCTTCTTCTGGTACGTGATCGGCCCTTTGCGATAATGCATTGCTCTGCTCCATTTGTGATCCCAGCACATGGACAAGTTGTAGTTCAAATTCCAACAAGAATAGGCTCCATCTTGCCTGTCGTCTGTTCAATTTCTGTGCTGTCCAGAAGTACATTAGGCTCTTGTGATCTGAGAGGATTACTACCAGGTGCTCTGAACCCAGCAGGTAGTGTCTCCAAGTTTCTAGGGATCGTGCTATCGCCAGCAGTTCCCTGTTGTATATTTCGCAGTTCCATTCTGTTGGTGTCAGTGCATGTGATATATATCCACATGGGTGCCAGTCTCCATTCATATCTCTTTGTCTCAGTACTCCTCCAGTTGCGTGCTTCGAGGGGTCTGATTTGATTGTGAATGGCTTCGTTGGGTCTGGAATCAGTAGCACCGGTAATTCTGCAAATTTCCTTTTCAGTGTCTGAAAGGCTCCTTCGCATTCCATCATCCAGTTGAACATTTAGTCCTTTTTCATTAGTTCATTAAGCAGTCTGCTTGTCTCCGCGAAATGTCTGATGAATTTTCTGTAGAAATTTCCGAATCCTAGGAAAGATCTGACTCCTTTCATGTTTGTTGGGGTGGGCCAATCATGTATGCCTCCCAGTTTCGTGTTGTCCATGGCAATTTTGTTGGGTCGGATGATCAGACCTAGGAATTCCACTTTGTGGATGTTGAACTTGCACTCAGGTACAGGTCGTTCTCTGCCAGTCATTGCAGTACCCTCTTTGTCCTTTCCTGGTGTTCGTTTTGATCCTTAGAGAATATCAGGATGTCGTCGATGTAGATTACAAGCCATCCTTCTCCAATCATGTCACAGAAGATTTCGTTCATCATTGCCTGGAAGGTTGCCAGTGAGTTGCATAGTCCAAAGAACATCACCGTCGGCTCAAACAGCCCCTTGTTTGTCTTAAAGGCTGCTTTCCATTGATCACCATCTTTTATCCTGACGTTGTGATACCCCCATCAGATGTCCAGTTTCATGAACCATTTTGCCCCTCTCAGTTTGTCCAACAGGTCTCCTACCAGCGGCAGCAGGTAGGTGTTCTTGATCGTGCCATTGTTCAAATACCTGTAATCTTGGTAGGGTCATAGTGCATCTGAGTCCTTCTTCACAACGAAGAAAAATGGTGATGCCATAGGCGATTTCGATGGTCGGATGTATCCTTTCTGCAAGCTTTCATCGAGGAACTTGTCAAGCTTCTTCTGCTCTGCTGGTGAGAGTGGGTACACTCTGCAATCCTTTGCCACAAAATCTGATTTGAGTTTGATTGCATGATCCCAGGATCTTGACTCCAGGAATCTCTCTGATGCTTCCTTCTTGAATATCCGTTGGTACTCCTTGTACTGTTTGAGGAGTAGCTCATCCAGGGTCTTTTGTTCAGGGTCTCCTTCCTTCTTATGTGTCAGGTATTGTGAGACTGATGTCTTTGCCCTAATCCAGATATTCTGTCCATATGCAGATCATGGTGATCCTTGTGCCTTCATGATACAGGAGATTGTCTTCATTGATTGGGAGTTTGAGTACCTTGGCTCGTCGTACTCCTCCATCAGTGGTGTTTTAGTTGGTTTGAATATTCCAATGATGGGTTCTCCTCGGATGTAGGCGACTAGTAGCTCATTGTCTGCAATCTCTTGTTCAGGTGTCCCTTCCAGTTGTTCCATTGCCTGTTCCATTGCCTGTTTGTGGTTTGCCGGTGCTGGGTTTTCCTTCCCAGTGTCTTCTTCATCTTGTGGGCCAATGGGCTCTGCATCCGGAAGAGTCGTGACCATGATCTCTTCATCTTCTACTTCTTCAATTGTTGCCTTTCTTGTTTTGACAGGTACTCTGTTCTTTCCCAGTTTAGCCCAGAGGGCTTCTCCCATCTGCCTTGCTTTAGCGGTGATTCTTTGGCATTTTGTTAGCCGTTCCTCATTCCTCAGTTTCTTCTCAAGGGCGAGCTTCTCCAGTTCTTTAGTGGCTACCCAGAGCCATGTCAGTTGTTCCTCTTCTTTTGCCTTTGGTTTGAGTGCCATCTTTTCTCTTGCCCTGGTGACCATCTTCTGGGCCCATGCCCATTTTTCTTCTTTCATCATCTCTGTGAAGGGTTTCCCTTCCTCTTTGACTGTCTTCCGGCGCCATGGCAGATGTTCTTTGTCAGGTTTCTCTGTCTGCACCCTCCCAATAAGGGTTTTTTCTTTTCCCATTGAGAATTCGGGGTGAGTCCTATCAGTTGTTCAGAATTGGAATGTCCCGATTCTCCAGTCGATCACTGGATTGATTCTTCTGAGCCATGGCAGGCCCAGGATGATCAATTCTTTCCCCAGTCCTGCAATGAGGAAGGTTGTCAGGAAAGATCTTCTGTTGATTGTCAAGAATCCTTTGGCATAGTAGGAGATTTCCCCTTTCTTGTTTGGGGTTCCATCCACATTCTTGACCCTGATTGTCCTTTCCAGGGGGTGTAGTTCAAATCTGCTGCTTCTTGCGAATTTGTGGTTCATGAATATTCCTCCTGCTCCTGAGTCAAGCAGGGCTTCGGTTTCGACGGCTTTCCCTCTGCCTGCCCCAGCCACTTTGATATCTAAATGCATAGATTGATTCTTCAAAGTGGCTAGTAGTACAGAACAGACAGAGAGTTTGGTGGTACCTGGCATCGAGGCAGGCCACCTCATTAAAAACCCTTGTCTCCTATCAAGGCAAGAGCCTTCTTCTTCCCTTCTTCGTCGAGGTCTTTCATCATTGCTAGGATCTTTGAGTAGGCTTCTCTGCCTTTGTTCCTTTGGGAAAGGTCCTCATTTCCCCTTTCTTGTGTTTGGTTGCTCAGTGTCCCAGCTGGTGGCACATGAAGCACAACCCTTTCTTCATGTGTTCAATCCTCTCCTGGTAGGAGAGTCGGTTGATCTCGAGCAGGCCTTCCTTTGACTTGGAGTTGGGCAGCCTCTTTGCCAAGGCTTCCTGTGCTCTCCCAGTTATGGCCTATGCTCTCCTCCATTGTCCATCATACTTGGAGGTGGCATTGATCATTCCTTCCAGTGTCGTGGGGATTGTTTCCATGTTAAAGACTCTCTCGAGAAGTCTTGGGTTCAGTCTATCCATGAAGAGTTCAATGAGTGCAGTATCATCATTGTTTCCTGCCTTCTCCCACAGGATTCAGAACTGCACAATGTAGTCCTCCAGGTCCTGCCCCTGCTTCAGTGTTTTCATTTCAGTTCTGGCTCTCCCCGCTTTGTCAATCAGGGTGAACACTGTTTTGATCGCTGCTTTGAAGGTGGGTATGTTGCACACACCCATGTCAAAGGGCCATGCTGACCCGCATATTGGCAGGACAGCAGACTGCCATGCAAGTGCACATGTATGGTCCAGGACCACAGGCATCACATGTGTCCATGGTGCTGCAGTATGCACTGACACCAGAAGTCATCGCAGCAATTGCAGCAGCGATAGGTCTTGGCAGCACAAACCCTGCACAAGTGGGGAAAGCTCAGCTTCCAGCTAGGAAGTATTTCTCGCATGCCATCATGAACACCATGAGTGATTTACCAATACCTGTCATCAAGGAGCTGAAGGCTGGATTCAAAAACTACATTCCTCTGGTGCTCTGTACACACAAAGCATGCTCGAATGCATCCTGCTCCACTAATGGGATCGACACTGAAATTGGATGGAACAACAAGGGTGAGATACGGCTGAAACAGAAGGTGATGATGGTGGGGAAGGACCACTACCTGATGACTGATGACTTCACTGAGGTTCGCAAAGATTTCATTTGTGGAATGTGCAAATACCTGGTCATGGGTGAGGATGTGGGACCTGGTGGGGATCGAGCCATGGACTGCACAGACATGTTTGCAGAATTCTTCAGTGTTATCACAGCTAGGCTGGATTACACGCAGGACTGGCTATCATATCAAGGCTATATCATTGAGTCATACACCTCTTGGGTCGGCAGGAGGGACGACTCATATGGTCTGATATTTGACAAGCAGTGTTTCTACAAATACAAGATGATGCATTTGGTACCAGCGATCCTCAAGCAACTCAGACAACCTGCAGCTGGCTCACTGTCTACTACAGCCAGCAGGAGTGGGGGTACTGTCAGCGGAAGTGGGGGAGCAAGCTCACAAGGCAGAAACCGCAATTTTCAGAGTGGAGGTGCATTCAACCCTGGCCAGAGAGGATACCTGGTGCAAACCTTTCCATCTCTGCTCCATTCTCAGCAATTGACCACCTTCAGGTGCTACCTCTGTGGTGAAGGCCACTCTCACAAGCTCCACCAGGGGAGTGCAACCCAACTCATCAACAAACAGGGTAAATGGGTCAACAAGCTCCTCGGGGGCAGGATCATATGCATCTCCTTCAATGTTGGTTCCTCTGGATGTCGATGTGCCTCCTGCACCTATAGTCACTCCTGCTCCTTGTGTGGCAACCTTGCACATGGATCCTCAAGATGCACTGCCTGACAACATTTTCCCAATTGTAACCAAGCTGAAAGCTGACACTTGGGAGCTCATGTTGAGGGATGCAGGCATTCTCAACGAGTTCAATGACATTCTGGTGGGCCTCAGGCAAGGCTTCCTCTGTGGCTTAGAAGATTTTTTGCTTTCATGTACATCCATTCCCCCCAATCACTACACATTGCAGGAAGATGAAGCCTTTGTTATCATGAAATACGCTGAGGAAATGGCTCTTGGTAGAATATCGCATGGTTACAATCCAGATTTCCTTTTCTCACTCATTGGACATTTTTGCACAGCACCTCTTGCAGTTATCAATCAAAGCAGTGGCAAACACCATGTAATTGTCAATCATTCATCCCCAGAAAATAGACACTGCATTGATCTTGAAAGCTTACCCCATGATGGATCCCAGAAATATATCATCGATCCTACCCAAACTTCTATCAACACTGTCATCAACTCCAAGAAATTCCAGTGTGCATGGGGGTCTTTCTCCAAATGTTACCTGCTGGTCGCAGATGCACCAGAAGGGACACAGGCAGCTGTATTCAACGTCAATGCTGCCTTTCACAACATTCCTATCCATCCATCAGCATGGTGATTCCTTGCGATCATGATCAATGGACTGATCCACCTTGATCATGTCCTAAACTTTGGTGCATCTCCTTCCCCTGGGATTTTTGGCAGGGTGGCCGATGCCATGGTCAGGATTCTCTTGCAGTGAGGGATCGAAGCAGTCATCAAGTGGGTGGATGACTTTATCTTCATACACTACCCCTCCTCCTGTCAGCTGGATGGCACCTACAAATTCACATGCTCAGTAGATCTCATCTGGAATATCGCAGATGAACTAGGCTGGCCTTGGGTGCCAGCCAAGTTTGTTGATTTCTCGACTGCATTAACATACATCAGCTTCTGGTGGGATCTATCAGCTAGGGTGGTGGAGCTACCCGAGAAGAAGAAAGTGAAGTATCTCAAGCAAATATCAATGTGGATGCATGGGGCATCCCACAGTGCAAAGGAAGCTGAGACCGTCATTGGCACCCTGAACCATGTCTGCCTAGTTGTCCCAGAGGACCAGTCTCATTTTGTCTCACAGTCACTGTACAAATTTTGGGGAGGTTTCAAGACCAGCCATGCAGGCAAAGCGAGACACAGGCTGTCCACAGGGACTGCAGATGACATGGCATGGTGGAGGCAATGCCTGCAGGAAAGATTCATCAGAATGAAGATTATCTGCCCCCCCACACCTCTCAGGAACAGAGTGTTTGTGGATGCATTGACCAGGTGGGGCATTGGCCTGATCCTTGATGAGAAGTGGATTGCATGGCAGTTCAAAGAGGGATGGCTGTCAGAAGGCTGTGAGATCAGGTGGGCAGAGATGGTGGCAGTTGAATTAGCCATTCAGACACTCATTACAGGGAGATTCACAGAGTGCCACATAATTGTGTGCTCTGACAACAAGGGGGTCGTGGGTGCTCTGGAAGCAGGTAGATCGCGGGGCACCCAACAGAACATCATACTGTGCGAAATCATTAGGCTCATACAAGATCACGATCAGTGGATACCCACCACCTGGATACCGATCTCAGAGAATCCTGCAGATGGCCCATTGAGGGGTTTTTTCCCCAGGAAAGATTCATTGCTCGCATTTCTGCCTAAGATACCTTTTCACCTAACAAAATTCATACATAAAGCAGTAGATTACCATGACCCTAGACTACAGCCAGGGGCGAGCATTCATTAATCATTATACAGTGGGCCACAAAACCTTTCCAATGTTTTGCACTTTGTGTCAAACCTTGATATAAAAAAGGAAATAAAATCAGGAAAATTCTGAAAATATTACATAATATACTTTGACACCACCTTATGTTGCCCCCGCAATCCCAGGATCATGTGACCTCATTTAGGATGTCAATTCTTTTAATATATTCAGTCACTCATTGGAAAGGTTTTGTTGCACTGATTTTTGAATATATATTAGTACTTGATATAGCCACCCCTTGCTCTAACCACTGCACCAAGTCTCCTAGGCATGCTTTCAATCAATTTTTGACACTCCTCCTTTGGTATCTTCTCCCATTCCACCTGTACTCTTTCCCAAAGTTCTGTGACACTCTTGGCAGGCTCCTTATACTCTCCAAGCTTCTTTTTAAGATGATGCCACAGATGTTCTATAGGATTAAGATCAGGAGACTGTGCAGGCCACTTTAGGACAGTGATATCATTGTCTTCAAACCACTTTTTTGCCTTTTTGCTGGTATGTTTGGGGTCATTGTCCTGCTGAAATACTATATCATCAGTAGTTTTCCCCCAAAACTCCAGTGTTTGCTAAAGTTTATCCTCCATAATGCTGACATAAAGATCAGCATCCATCTTTCCTTCAATCCTGGTGGCATATCCAACACCATCCCATCCCATGCACCCCCACATCATCAAATTTCCACCTCCAAACTTGACTGTTCCCTCAACCAACCTATCACTCAGCCCTTCATCACTATCTTTCCACACATATTTCCTTCCATCTGACCCCAAACAGTTAATCTTAGTCTCATCTGACCACAAGACTCTTTTTCAATCTTCAAGTGTCCACTCTGCATGCTGCTCAGCAAACTCCAGTTGTGCTTGTTGATGATGAGGTTTGAGTAGTGGGTGTTTCTTTTTGACTACAGGTTTCATGCCATGTGATTTAAGATGTTGACAATGAGTTTGGGAAGAGAAAGGGGTATTAGTGATATCTTGAAGTGCATGTGCAGCTTCAGTGGTATTATCAACCTTTCCCATCCAAATAATCTGATGTGCATAGTCAACATTGGCAGTTGTGAGCTTTTTGGGATGACCACTGCATGATTTGGTGATGTCAGGTCAGTGCTCAGAGCAAATATGGGATATAGTGGCATTACCGACACCAGTTTGATGGGATATTTGTGCTCCAGAAAGACCAGAGTCAAGCAAAGTAAGAATGTGCAGGGTTTGTGCAAAAGACAGCTTGTGCATGATGAATAAAGGGAAAGAATGAGGTTTAAACCGGTGCAGGCTTGTTATATATGTGTAGTCACATGATACTGCTTGTTATTGTTTATAATAATCAATGAAGTCATGTGATTTACCTACATTGTACATACAAAAAATCAGTGCAACAAAACCTTTCCAATGAGTGACTGAATATATTAAAAGAATTGACATCCTAAATGAGGTCACATGATTCTGGGATTGCTGGGGCAACATAAGGTGATGTCAAAGTATATTACATAATATTTTCAGAATTTTCCTGATTTTATTTCCTTTTCTACATCAAGGTTTGATACAAAGTGCAAAACATTGGAAAGGTTTTGTGGCCCACTGTACACAATGTGTGACTGGCAATAAAGTCACACCTCTAATCCCCGCCACATCAAGCACTACTGTGATTCCTCCTTTCTGACACATTCAATCCATCCACACAACATGCACATGAGCAACCTATCACAGCTAGCCGAACTTCACAGCAGGAAACCTCTGCACCATTACAGCTGACTGTCAAGAACCGTTCCTCACCCGATCGGAACCCGCATCTGTCCGATCCTTTTCCACACGTCGAACCCGACTTTTGTCTACACCTCCCAATTTTGTTCCCAGCCACCTTGCACTGCCCACACTGCTGTGCACCAGGCCACCTTGTACAGCATCCACGGCTGCCTTCCCAAGGCTGCCGTTGCTATTGCAAATTCGACTACAGGTCCCTGTGCAGCTCCCACTAGATAATTTATCTACGCAGTCAAGACACTGCCGCAGTCTTCGTTCCTGTTCTGCATTATTCTGGACTACAGTATTTAAGCTTAGTTAGTTTTGCCTTGTACTCCTCAGTTCATATATCGACATAGACTCGACTTTAATCTGCCAATCTAAACCTCCTTCTACTCCAACCTCAGTTCTCTAAGAGTCCGAACTCCATTCGACTCAACCTCTAGTCTTCCTCTGAAGTTCTAACCTCACCTGAACTTAACCTAAGTCCCTCCGTACTCCTCCCCATGTTTACCTGCACTTTCCTGCTCCTACCTCCAAACCCTCGACTTGAAATTAGGACACCAGACGAGGTGAAGGGTGCAGCCTCTTACAAGCTGAAGCCAAGTCCTTTCCATTTCCCCTCCTGCATAATCCACATCAACACGACAAACTCCTGCTATCATCACCCGCAGTGTCTGATTGGATTCTGATGCGGCCTCTAGGATCAGTTCTTAACACCGACACTGACTGTACACCACTCGCATCTAAGGCAAGGCAGGGGTAGGGGTATACCCTTGTGTTTTTGGGCTAAGGGTATGAGGGGTAAGGGTAGGGGTTTGGAAGTTCATACCCTTGCATACCCCTGTACCCTTAGTAAGGGTACAGGGGTATGCCAGGGGTATGCTTATGTAATAATATCATTTGATTTTTTCAGCTACAAAGACTCATATTCAAGATTTTCATCAATTAAATTCAGATTTTGGGATTGTCCAACATGATAATGGCTTAATGAGAGGTATTGATATGTGATATTAATAGTAAATACAATAGTTATCAACACTTTTCAAATGAATTTTGCTCTAAATATGTTGATTTTGTGCCAAACCCTTGTACCCTTGACAAACCATCCCATACCCTTCACAACCCCTTTATGTTTCCATACCCTTACCCCTAAGGGTAGGGTGTTCAGGGGTAGGGGTAAGGGTATGAGATTTGACACCCAGGAGTAACCCCTGCCTTACCCTACTCACATCCCATCTATGCATAAGACCCAACCATGCCCAGACCCTTTGTTACCTCCTGCCCTAGTGGATAAGATCAAGCACATGCAGGATGCGGCTGTGAACAAGGATATGCAGAGAAAAGATGCCAGCCAACTACGAGAATTCCTGACATTCTGCGAGGGTCTCAGAATCAGAAAGAGTGGACTTGGGAAAATTCGACCCTTGAAAGCATGCCACATTCACACATATCGCAGAATTGACAGCTGAGAATGGAGCCTGCAACCTCCACCTGCCATGGTCTAAAACTCAGAAGGCCAGAGGCGATGATGTCTGGATTCCACACCAGGAAGCTCCTCTCGACCCTATTCACACCATCCACAAGCACTTTATCAAGAATAGGCTGAACATCAAGCATCCCATCGCCGCATACCATGATGCACATGACAATGTCATAATGCTCACCAGATCCAAGTTTGTATGCCACACTAACAGAATCCTCAGAGCAACAGGCAAGGGATACCCCCACATTACGGGGCACTGCTTTCAGATTGGAACCACTTTCTACCTCATCTCTGGGGTGCCACCAGATATAGTGAAGAAGTTCGGACGATGGCATTCTCAGGCATTCTTGGAGTACTGGCGATGCCTAGACTCTCTGGGTGCAATTCACATCGAGATGCTTCCTCTCAAGCCACGAACAGGCCAGAAGCACGCGAGAAGCTCTCCTAAGGCTTGACTTCTGTCCATGGGTGAGTCTCCATCATGACTACGACGCGCCTTAGGCTTGCTCCTCATGTGGGTTTCCGTAGTCATGCTCTCAGCTCACCCCTGGGCGACGAAGATGGAATCGAGGATATCGATTCGTTCTGTAACCACCGACTCTGGATCCTCGATCCCACCAAGTCGCTCCCGCTCCCAGTTCCTTTAGTATGTCTACATAGATTTAGAATTGTATCATTCTCAGCTGTAAAACTTCTAGCATGTCACGAGCAATCCAATTTCCTTTCAGTGCAAAATTATCGGCATCGTCAGGGCCAATTTTGACTGACTGGAAGGGGATATGTGGCAAGCATCAGGAATATCCAAATGGAGCACCCCCGATTCTCCCGACCATTCCGGAGTCGAAAGGCAGCCTGCATAAAATGGTAAGCATCAAATTCACGGCCAGACGTTAATGGAACGCCTCACCGCACACGAGACTCGGAATACGATCCCAATCCACCTTGGCTGGCCAGGTTCTGGCAAGGAGTCAGAAAATTGGGTTTCTGCTGTAGAGGGTCACCGGATGCTCGAGCAGAGCTTTTCACTTCGCTAAGCTTTGGTGAATAACGGATTTAGTATGGAAGGATTGCTAAATGCTATAGCTAGACTGCGTAAGGATGTAAAGAATTCGCTAACGAAGAGCACCCACGAATTGACGTCACTCGAATTCGGATGTCGAAAATAGATCGAAAAGATTTATATCGTCCACCTTGTGTGTATTTTTTCAGGAGGGCCGAGTTTGCAATACTCCTTTTACGAAAAGGGGTTGAAAATCGCTAAGCCATGCCAGCAGTTGTACCCACAAGTGTCCATCGGAGAGTCTTTTTTTGCGGGTGGCTGCGCCAGCGTTCGACGGACTTTTAATGAGGGAAAGTCGGACATCCTGCTTACTTGGGTGATTACGTAGTGTTGATTACATAAAACCACAGAAAGCGGATCATCCGAGTCGTCTCTTTTGCCTTGATGCGTCACGCAAATATGCTGTGGGTGAGATCCGGGAATGCTACGCCGCCTTTCTCATCAAGGACGGCAAGCCCGGCCTTTACCAAATGCGCTGCAATATCGCGAATGCCGTTCAATATACAGCATCAGCGGATGCAAATAGCTGCGACAGATCGGGTTTCGATCACTCATTGCGATCGAATAAGCAAAAGTTATATAAATTTGACCACCGCCAACTGTGTTGCACTAGAATCCCCCCCCCTTTTAGGATGATGATAGGACTTCGGTTTTTCCTGATTGTAACGTCTTGCGCTTTGGCTTTTGCAGGTGGCTGGCAAGGAAACCTAACTTCTGCAGGTATCAGCGCCGTCTTTCCTGGGGATAGTGGTTATGCAAGTGCCAGCACAGCCTGTACGTGATTCGTCTCATGCATACAATGCGCGCGGGCCTCATCAACATATTTTTTCCAGTTAACTTACGTTTTTCGTTCCAACCTGCCGCCGTCGCCTTTCCTAAGTCGGCAAAGGAAGTATCCGAAATTGTCAAAATTGGATCCTCGAACAACATGCAGGTAGTTGCACGTAGTGGAGGGGTGAGAGTCTTGAATACCTAACCCAAAGACACCAGCTAATCCCCGGACGAAATCAGCATAGCTACATTGCCAACGGGCTTGGAGGAAAAGACGGAGCCCTTGTGGTCGACCTCCGCAACCTTAACAAAATCACGGTCGACTCGTCGAAACACACTGCTGTGATCGAGACTGGCAACCGACTTGGCAATATTGCCCTGGCCTTAAACAACGCCGGGAGAGCTTTGCCGCATGGTACTTGTCCATACGTTGGTATTGGTGGTCATTCAGGTATGCTGCCAATGATCCATTCTGAGTATTATTACCTCTCACGGACTTTACCACAGGCTATGGCGGGTTTGGATTCACGTCACGCATGTGGGGATTGACTCTAGACACTATTCAGTCCATCAATTTGGTCCTAGCCAACGGCACCGCTATCAGATCGTCTGCTACACAAAATCCCGACATCTTCTGGGTGCGTTTATCCTTTATCCAGTAACCAACCTCGCTAACGTCAATACATATCAGGCGATGCGAGGATCCGCCGGATCTTTTGGTATCACGACATCGGTCCAAGTCAAGACATTCCCGGCACCCTCATCCTCGACCGCATTCGAATACCATTGGGATCTGAACGTTGCTGATGCTACCAAGGGAATCAGTGCCTTCCAGTCCTTCGTTCAAACCAACATTCCTGTCGAATTTGGTGCAGAAATCAACCTGGGCAGAGGGTCTGCTTCTGGGCGAGTATCCCTTACGGTCACTGGTGGTTGGTACGGACCAGCAGGGAAGTTGAACGCCACCATTGCTCCACTCCTGTCCCAACTTCCCCCAAATCCCCAGACAACGTTGAATGTCGGGACTTACATCAACAGCGTGCAGTTTTTCGCTGGCTCTCAGCCACTCGACACCACCCAGATGCCCGACAGACACGACACATTTTACGCCAAGTCGCTCATGACGCCGCAGAGTTCGCCCATGTCGAGTGCTGCTATCAACGCTTTCATGAACTACCTCGCTTATCAAGGGTTTGTATCGACGACGGTATGCGAGTCTCTTTGCGCACGGGATAGTGTCTAATGGTTATGGATTCGCTAGTCATGGTTCTGTCAGCTAGAATTGTACGGAGGCACGAATTCACAGATCAATGCCGTTGCGACGGACGCTACTGCTTTCGTGCACAGAAGCTCGATCTTCACCATCCAGTTCTATGCGTCATCCCAAAATGCACAACCACCTTACCCGCAATCTGGCCTCACGTTTGTCGATGGTGAGTAAATGATATTTATTACAAATCTCATTTTGAACCCTCCCTCGTAGGCATAGTGAATAGCATCGTTTCGAACAGTCCTACAGGCTGGAATTACGGGTAAGTGTTCATAGTATGTATGCATACAATATCGAGATACTGACCCACTTGTAGCGCGTACCCGAATTACATTGATAATAGACTCTCAGACTGTAGGCTCCTATTTCCCATGATACAGTGCACATTCTAATTTTAGGCGCAAATTTTCAGGGCAAACCCGTTATTATGGTTCCCATTATGCACGCCTGCGGTCCATCAAGGACACCTACGACCCTAAGGATACATTTACATTCCCGACTGCCATTGAGGAGTAGATTAATTCCAGTGGATCATGCCTTATCTCATTCCTTTGCACGTGGGACATTCATGCACATTTTCACATACCTTATCGAACATTATATTAGAACGAAACGACGTTAACTCGTAGAATATTACTCCAACATTGGAATTCCTAATTACGTAACGCCTCGTACGGGTAACGGCTGTATACGAATAACGCTTCAAATGTCAATGATATCTGTACTTTCACACCAGGCTACAGCCGGTCTCCACGCACATGTCCAAACTAGTCTTCTGCGTCCACATTTGAAGACGCCGTTCTTCGAGGATCTGGCGGCTCCTTCCAGAAATGTGATGAATTTCGTGGCCGAGAAGGCTGGCGAACACACTTCTGACCCCGAGTTATTTATACACAGCCCGCTTACTTGTCCCCTATAGACAATGAACCAAATTATTTCATCGCCATACAGACGCATGTGGTATATAGAGTATACCACCGGGTCCTAGGCTGGTGACTCACGTGGTGATCTGGTGACCTTTGATCAGGTCACCATAGGGTTGCGTAAAATATTCTGGCCTGGTAAATTACTAGGTAATTTACAAGGTCCATTTGCTGGGCAGTAATTTACTAGTAAATTACCGGTAAAAATATTGCACGTGATCGGTTCACATGACTTTAGGGAGGGTTTTCATCGTCAAAATTTTCGGGCACTGGCACATCCAACAGAATTCAGGATTTATCTAGTCATTGAACTGTTACATAAATGGTATGGCCAGTGATATCAATGATAGCTGTGGGCACATGACACATAGTTAACAGCAATGATCTCACAGTTTTTGAAGGCATTACTGTGCCCAGCCTAGTAGTCAGCCAGGCTAGCTAAAATGATGTGGTACAGATTGAATACAGACTGTGGTGGAAAATTTTGACTTTGGGAAGCAAGACAACTAAGTTATCTTGTATTTAGGATGCTTTCCAGATTTTTTTTGTGGCATTGTTGAAGAGATATGAATATTTTGCTGCAGGGGGTGCCAAATTGGGCAATTTCAGGTACTCGCCCACCCATCAAAACTTTGGCTTCATGGGTTCACTCTCGTCCCTTCTCCCTTGTTTCTCAAGTACTCACTCAAATTGACCAGGAGATGGGCATAATTATTGAAATTAGTGGTGGAAACATGTGAATGAGTGTGTGGTAATATGTAGTAGAATAGCTGTTGTAGGCAAAATTGGAATATCATGCCATTGGAGGTACCAAAACTGCGGCAACAAAGGGTTAATTGGCCTTTTTTTTCATGCTACTATGATTGGTTTCACATCTTAACTACAAGTTCTATCCAGTTCGATGTCTTCCACTGAAATTTCATTCAACAATTACCACTCATGTAGTCTCATCATAAACTTTAAAGTGTCAAAATGCCATGCAATGAAAGTTGGGAAAATTCATAAAGTGGTGGGAAAATAGAGAGATAGTACTATATTTTGATGTACCAAAAGATCTAGAGCAGTTTGTGGTCCCCTTCCTTGATATAGGCTCAACTTGGTTCCATCAGCTATGAGACTGGACTTGGTATTGTATGCCAAGAACATAAGAGATACATGGAATTAAGAGCAGTATGAAGGGGGGGGACTACATGTATACAAACCCCAAACTAATATCCATGTCACCTCACAATTTGAAGCCAAATGGATATGAAATGGTGGAGAACTGGCATTTGACCAGATTAGGAACTGCAGTTCCCACAACAAAATCTGGTAATACCTGACTGATCGCTTATCAAAATAGGCCGTGCTCATAAAGTAGGGACATTGAAGGCCCAAGAGTTGGCATAGGTGTAGCCCCAGGTATGGTCTATTCAACTGTACTACAGAAAATGTACACAAAAAACATTATGGAGATGTAGAGGCAACTGACTGAGTACCCAGTGTGGCTGAGTACCTGACCAGGCACAGTACATATGTAAATTTCTTTGATTTGGAGTTTGAGTATGAATGATGGTCGTCACATGCATGTTGTCAACTGTCATTCACAATGATGACCCAAACTGGTAACCAATTGATATGTACATTACTTTGTAACAACTTTGGGTGAACAAGCCTAGTAACTAAGTAACTCCTACCTCCAGCTTGTCAATGTCCCAAGAGCTGTCAGAGTTGTCATGTGATAGGTACCTATCACATGACTTGGTAAATTACTACTTCAAGATCTTGGGGTGGTAATTTACTAGTAAATTACCAGTGAAAAATAGGTAAAAATTGGGTCAGTAAAAAAATATGAATTTTTACGCAACCCTAGGTCACCACCTTGGTATACGTCAGCTGATGAGGTATCATGGAGCTGGCCTGAGACCTATACAAAAAAGGTTTCATCAGTGATCGCATAAGCTAAGTGAGCCGAATTAGGATAGCGTCGCATGGTTTGCTCAACACAGCCATCGACGACGACAGCCCAATGACAGCCAACTTCATTATTTATTTATTGGAACTATACTGGCCCCCACTTAGTGATGTGCAGGGCCCAGCTCGGCTCAAAAGCCAGGGCTTGGGCTCAGCTTGAGCAGGCTCAGGCTTCACTACATTGTGAGCCAGGCCCTAGTAGCAGGCTCGGGCTCAGCTCAGGCTCAGCTCAGGCTTAGGCCATGGCTCGAGTAGGGAATCTGAAAAATCATGTAGAGGATACAAATAAAATACACGGAAACATCAGTTACTGACAGGCTTACCATAGTTTCAGTTAGACTGGTGACAGATCCCTAGTACATGAGCAAGCATTGATGTATAGGGTCAGAAGGAGTGGTCACAAGTCTAAGTTTTCAATGTTCAACATTGTCTGACCTTATTGACATTTTTTCACAAGCTCGAATTTGGGCAGACCCAATCTGAACACCCACTTATCCCACTTTCCCAACCCATACATCATCTTTGCAGCTCCTGGTAAGCCAGATATCAAGCATTTGCTTACTGCTGTGCCCTAGGAGCTTTGAGTTCATGAGAGGAGGAGTCGAAAGGTGCACAAGTAAAGCACAGCCACCAAGCCAGGGCTCGAGGGCTCAGCTCAGGCTTCAGATACATCGAGCCGAGCCCTAGGCCTACCAAAGCCCCTTCTAGGGCTTGGCTCAGCTCAGGCTTCCAGGGCTTGGGGGCTTTGGGCCAGGCCTTGCACATCACTATGCCCTCTGAAGTGATGTGTCACTAGTGACAACACATGGCCCTCCAGTTCTCATCTTTGCTTATCTTACTGTAACGACACTTAATCGTGCTATCTGTTTTGTTGATCGACTCCCGCCTTTTTTTTTTTGCCCTCTCAGCATTTCATGCTATTTCATGTGGGGACCTAGCTCGCCCACCGATCACATCAGAGCATAGTGCTCCCTATAAAATCTGGGGTTTTTTCTTGAAGTTTTCACTGCCAGCTTGTCTTCTTCCAGTCTTTTACTTGCATCGCTGTGTCTGCTGTCTCTTACATGCTTCAAGTTGTTTTCTGGTCCTGTTACCTGCTGGTCACCTTTGATTTCCTGTTCTATACACTATTCTAAAGTAAGTCTTCTATGATTCTGCTGTCTGACGAGGTCTTGATGTTCTCTACAGTTCTCTTATCATTTCTCCTCAACGACTCGTTAAATCTTCCTAATGTGAGTTTTCCCGAGTTCTAGTTCAATTGTACCTCTGCATTTAACACTCCTATGTCAGAATTATGTCACAGCAAACTCCCAAGCTCAAAATTTGAATCAAGAAACCTTCCCGCAAGAGGCATCCATCATGCAACCATGGCAAGCAGCCATCTGATAATGCTGAGTTCATTGCCACTCCAGCTGCACTATTCATATTTGTTCCTGAAGCCGAGGATAATTTTAAAGTCACATTTAACTCCCCATCTGCCACCCTGCCACCCATTGCTACTGTCCATCCACCTGCAGCTACCAGTCTCAATTATTCCACCAATGCTCTGGAGGCAGATGCCGACAATGCCTATCAGAAGACTATTGCTCATGAACAAGATGACAAGGAGACGAAGCGTGCATATGGGTGTCACCTTGCTGCCTACCAAATTTGGTGGGACCAGTATCAAGCACATGTGATGGTGGCTGATCCTAATCATACCTACATACCTGTGCTGCCAATGACAGTCTCAAAGGTAGTTTTGTTTCTTGACTATGAATCAAAGCGTCCTAAAAAGGTATTTAACCTATTTTTCTTTTACATTTGGGTTCTGAGTGTATTTACTTGCAGTGTAACACATTGATGATCCCATCACCCAATCTACTGTCGGCCTCTTGCAGCTTGGTTATGCTTTGCATTGTTTGCAAAGATGACAAGTGCCTTGGCACAACGTCAGAAATGAAACAAAGTGGGTGGCAGGAATAAAATATTACCTTCACGCAGGTACCAAGGCTGACATCGTTCATGGGCGCATTATTCAAGAATAGATCTGACATTAAAACAATTGTGTGTTATCTCCTCGGAATGCAACGCTGGTTGATAGGAGAAGCATCACACGATCACGACATCCAACATAAGTTTGATATGCACCTGGATGGTCTTGCAGCCACCACATTGAGCATCTGACCAGCTCAGCAGTGGTGTATGTATTTGCCAAGATATCGTATCAGTAATCAAAGAAAGAGCAATGGCAAATGAAGACTTACCTGAGGAAGTTCTGGCTGCCTTCAGTGTCTGTGCCATCTGGACACACTTTGGTTCATCATGACCTGCATCAGTAATGTCAGGGTCAACTACACAGCACTACATAGTGCTCTATAGCATCATAGTGTCGTAGCATGGTTCTTTCATTCTGTAGACATCCATAGCACCCTACCTTGTTTACATAGTCTCATACTTCCATTATGTAGTGCTATGTAGTGCTTCGTAGTGCTCTTTAGACAAGGTTCTATCAGCAAAAATCTATTATTAATCTTACAGCTATTTTATGTTCAATATCTTCAAGACATTAAGAGCAAAATGAAAATCTATTCCACAATATTATACTACTACTACCTATTACACTTGTATTGTCTACTGAGAAGTTCATATCTGTCCATTAACAAAACTTACATGACTGACCTGGCACGTTCCATGGAACATGCATTGTTGCACATTGTGCAGCCCATGTTGAGGGTGCACCCACAAACTACCCTACGAGCAGTTGCTCATAGGCATGGGGGGTGGGTGCTGTGTTGATCACCATCATTACATAGGCTGGGGATTGTCTTGTCTTCAGGTACCTGGTGCTGGTGTCGTTGTCGAGAGCCACTGCTGTCACGATGAGGCATGCTGCAGGCTCGCAGGTGCTGGTTTTTTGGGGGGTTGGTTGTGATATAGTGCAGAGGTGGGTCCAGGTGGATGCTTACCTGGCTCTCCTGGTGCTCAGCCACCATGATGCATGCCGCAAGCGGGAACTCGCAAGCATTGGGGCAGGAGCTGGGCCTCATGGCAAACAGTTCCTCTTTTGGGGAGGGTGAGCTGTGATGTGGTAGGCAATGGGGTTCAGGTGGGTACTTACATGGCTCTCCCAGCACTGAGCCACCACTGATGCACACCGCAAGAGGGACCTCACAGGCATGGGAGCAGGCACTGGGCCTCATCATCCCTGGTTTCAGGGGAGGTTAGCTGTGATGTGGCATGGCAATGGGTTCAAGTGGGGGCTTACCTGGCTCTCCTAGTGCTGCTACCTGGTCTCCGAGATATAAACGAGCCCCACATCCCATTTGGATGGGGAAGGCCATAGATTGGGCATGGTTGGGCATTGTCTTGCATCTGTGTTTGGTGTTATGAGCAGCTTACATCCTAAAAAGATAAGTGAGGCAATATTTAGATGATAAGAACAAGAAACAAATATAAAAAAACAGCTTACCGAGGGTCCAAACGACATCTACCATCGTTTGGGCCTCCCTTGCATCCGAAATACCATGTTTGCCACATGGGCAACACTTTTGGCATGGCGAGTGGTGGTGGAGTGGTAGTAGTTCCTGATGGAGAGAGGAAGGTGGCAGGATCTGATGAGACAATGACAGGGGAATGGACAGAAGGCTAAGCTTGATGGGAATGCTGAGCTCAACAATTTTCTATGACATTCAACATACATGTGACTTGACATTAGGGCAGGGTTACTCAACTTAGCACAAAGATCAAAATGAGTTCTCAGAAATGTCAAGCTGGTGATGCTGGCAACAATGGCAAGAAGTGTGGGAAACAATTTGGCCAGGCAGATTACTTCCTACGGTTCTTTGTGGTGGAAAAGCAGTGGTTCCTAGAATCTAAAAGGGGTAAATGCTAGGTAGTGCTATATCAAGCACTGTCATCATTATAGGCACTATGGGCACTATGTCATTTGGCGTGTTTGCTATGTGTGCTATAGATTGCCATGGGAAAACTCCAACATTGCTGATGTGCAGCAGACTCGAATGTGGAGATTTGTTCATCGTCCCGCAGAGGCCATTGAGTGTTGGGGTCATGCTTATAAGCTCATTGGTTTGTGAAACACCAGTACTCGAGTGCATTTATAACTTGTTTGATGTGGATGGACTGATGAATTTGGTGCCCTTTGCCATCAGCTTGTTGAGCTGTGCCCAATTGGTGGGCTCACAATCCTGTTCTTTTCGATCTTCCATATCCTGGGGATTGCCACACCTAGCTTTGCACCTAATTTCTCAGAGCCTAGATATGGGGAATGGGGAAAGTGAGAGTGGTATGAACTTCATTCATTCTTCGTATGAAATCCCACAGTTCCTATGTCATACAAAAGTAAGTTTAAGCTTGCCAATTAAGTTTGCATTGTTAATATCCCGAATTTAGACCATTGTGAGCGAGTGAACATCATGCATGCCAAGAATAACATCAACATCAGGAAAGTTACCCATGCTGGCTGACCATATACTGCTAAAACCTCCTGCGAACATGGTACATCAGTGAGCTGGGTCAAGGCGCTAGGGGGCTGGAGTGAAAATGGTGTCTACCATAATTGTTATGATCGAACACTTCCCATTGACATGCTTCTGGGTGCAGCAATGTTCAATGCCAACTGACAAGATTCCTATCTTGTCCCTCGCTCTCATCTTGGTAAGTGCCTAGCAAAGTTCTTTTGCATATTCTTTCTTCTACTTTTGCAGATCCTCCTCCTGCCATCTTGGCTCAAGTTTTCCCATGGGTTGAAGATGAGCTTGTAGGGCTTGCTACTCATCAACAAGACTATTGATTTGCACAAGATGTTGCCCTGCGGAACTTCCTGGAGGTCCTCATCTGGTTCCATACTGTCCTGTTTCAAGATGCAGCAATTCTCTACATGATGTTCCCAAATGCCAACATATTTACCTACCCGCCTTTGTGCTCAGCTACCTTCCATGATTTTGCCACAATGTCAGCTGCTCAAATCAAGGAAATTGAAGAAGAAGCTCATCTCACCTTCAAGAACCTTCCTGAAAACCTTGTAATGAGTCTTCAGGGAGCTGTGGTGATGGTCCAGCTTGAGAACAAGAAGGCTGATGATGAAAACAAAGCACGTCTTGAAGCTTTACAGGATAGTGTGTTACAGATATCAAGAGCTATCAACCAACTTGGCTGTTGGCCATATCGACAGGTGCATTTAAGCGAGTAATTGTTTCATCGTATATTCACTTCACTTCTCAATCACTCCATATTACAGCTGTTTCTATCCCCCCTTCCCCTCCCCCTCCCCCTCCTCTTGAGCATGTTTTTATGGTCCCTCCCACACACACTCCTCAACCTCTATCTCAACCTCCTGTTACTGAAATACAATCTTTGAGTCCTTGCCCGCCCACAAGCATGGACAATACTATCAATACCATGCTCTCCTCTCTCACAGATGCTTCAGGGCCTCTTGTGCCTGAAGCATCTCCTTCAACATCCATGACAGCAGTATCAATGCTCTCGCCACACCACACCGATGCCCAGTGTGAGGTCTGGGTTACCCTCATTGCACGGTTTGGTGATGCAAAGCTTCAGAAGCACACCCCAGAGTGGGTCGAGCATCTTCACACCTGGCTCCCATTCTACCAGTTCCAACCAGTCTTCAAGATCACAGATATCTGGATGGAATACGATGTGGGCCTTAATGGATACATTTCAGTGCACAACCTCAACACTGTGTGGGGTGCAAAGTGGAAGAGGAATAAGGGAACACAGACGATGGAGGCTGGACGACAAGGTAAAGTTGTGGATCTGGTGGAGCACTTAGTGAAGAAACACTGCTGGGATATGGTGCGGGGATTGCAGTTCTTGCACAAGTGATATGAGGGTAGAATGGGCTGTCATGCATCCTGTGATTATCTTATGGCAAAGGGTGGTGTAGGTCTCACTGAGGTCCTCAAAGCAGCTGACACATTCTCTTAGTTTAGCCAAAGTATTTACTGCACTGTAGCATTTACAATGAATGAAGCAATGTTATAAGTACTTACTTGGGACCACTGTGACATCTGGTGGATGTCTCACTACATGTCTCTCTCACCCTTTACATTGCAACATGGGCATCAGTGGGCTATGGAAGGTTGGTACATGACTGTGACTTGTAGATCATTGAGCATTGACTGCTCCTGTGATAGATACTTGAGCCAGCAGCACAAACACAGTCTTTGATAAGGTTTGTAACAGTCGAAGGGTTTCAGCGCAATCTTTGCAATGCACACACTCTGGTGATTGGTGTTGACATCAGGTGGATAGCTTGTGTACCTCCCTTGCTTGGAAGCCAACCATCTGACAACATGGACTAGCATCTGGATTGACACCTGTACAGCATCTGCTCAAAAATCAGGTCTTTATACACAACAAGGGGAAAACCCAGAGCTTCAAAGACTGTTCTTCAGGTTCTGCAGATTTCTCAAGATTCCTGCTATCTTGATCTTCATGTTTGATGGTCCCACATGTCCATCTGTGAAGTGTGGCAAGAATGTTGTCGACACCCCGGTTTGGTTACTTTCTTACATCAAGTTTCTTATCACTGCTTTTGGATTCTATATTCATGAGGGAAGTGTAAATTATTTACTGACCTGCAGTCTGACTGCATACTACATAGGCACCAGGAGAGGCTGAAGCTGAACTTGCAATGTTAAACCAACTTGGGATCATCGATGTGATCATAACCGATGACAGTAATGCCTTCATTTTTGGTGCAAAGTGTGTTATCAGATCCAGGTGCGAGGGTCGAAGCCCTTCACAAGTTGGTGAAGGTAGTGCCCAATTGTTTACTACATTCTACGAACAAGATCAGCAGCAGCCTCAGTGCTGATGAAGTCATGATCTACACCTCAGATGCCATCAAGCATGTTGATACAGTCGCACTCACACCTGGCGGTCTCCTCCTCATTGCACTGATGGCAGGAGGTGATTATGACTCTGGAATCTCTGGCTATGGGGTCTCTACATCCAATGGCTTGGTGAAATGCAGATTTGGGGATGAATTGCTCACAGCTGCCAATACTCTACCTGATGACAACTCCTTTCAGTCATTTCTTGGCACATGGTGAGCACAGATGTGTCTTGAATTGTCTACAAACTCACATGGCTTCCTCCACCATTGCAGCATGGCCCTTGTCCCAAAGTTGAACTCTGCCTTCCTAGATATGAAGGTTCTTGATCTGTATGTAGACCCAACAACATCTTGGAGCAAAGGATTAGGCAGCCATGTAAGGGATACCATTGCTCCATCATGGAAACCTTGTGAGCCTGTATTACTCAGCTCAGAAATCCAGTCAGAATGGTATATAATGAATTTAATTCTTGAATAAGATCATTGCCCACTGCATAGAGAACTTGAATCAATGTTTGAAAGTGTTTTTCCAGACCCCAAGTTCAAATTCATGAAGCAAGTCGGGAACAAACATCGAAAAAAAATTGAACCCAAAGCTTTGTAGTTGCTTGGAGAATGCATTCTAGCAAAGAGTTATTGAAGTTAATCTATTTACATTTCACTCACATGAGTCGGCACTTCAGATCTCTCTTTAAGAATGTTCTCAACTCAAGTACTTGTGACGCCTGCCCCCTTTTTGAAGATAACCTTGCATGCTGCATCAATCTGGGCAATCCGCAAAAGTGTGTCAGTCTGTTCATGATCACGATGTTGCTGATTGACAGTTGTTACAAGACCACTGACATGGACCTTCTGAATCTCACATTGTGGACAGAGACATCACCCCAAATTTTGGATTGTTGCCAGAAGAACTCTGATGACGTTAGATAAATTGAACATAGAACACATCATTAAAAACCCACTTTTCTGGATAATCTGCAGAATACATGAACAACTGAGGATAAAATTGCCATAAGATGCCATCAGGGCACTTGATCATGATCCCATGTTTATAGGCTTCCATGAACTCCTCATTAAGTATTAATTCCCACATTGCATGCATTAGTTCCCATTTCAAGTGTGTAAGGGTTGCCTGAGATGCAGTAGTACCAAAGTTTTCCTTGTAGAAATCCTGAATCGTATTGGGGAGCTATAAAAAGAGTCAGATAGATCAGAAAAATACAAGAGCTGGTCATACTGAGGGAATGTAAGCGAGGTGATGCACAGCAAATTGTGATGGTTTTGCACTCTGGTACTTCAACTGGTTCCCAAGAAAGAGATAAATTGGCTATAGTGATGCTTGCCTGAAATTTGCCAGGTGTGTCAAATCAGACCATACCATAATCACAGCAACAACCCACTCCAGATCACAGCCCATCTCACTTGGTTGTTGCTTTTCATGCTCCTGTAAGAAAGTGTCTGAGTTGTACAGATCCATCATGACTCACTCTGGCTCACTATTGGGAGTAGGTTTCCAGAAAAGACAAAACAGCATCAAATGATAAATTGTGCCTTTGTGTCCCTGAATGCAGTGCGAATGACCTCCAACAGGTCATGATGCCAAACACCAGGTATCTCAAATGTTGGAGCAGTGACTTCCTTGAGCTTTTGCTTATCAACAGGTAAACAAATCTTCACAGAAGATTCCCTCCAACCAGCCTCTCCTGAAAATGCAGCTTCATCCTCCATCATATCAAGGCAGTGCAGCTCTCCAGCCACACTGAAACCCTTGAGATCACTGACATCGAAGTCATCCTGAATGAGGACCTCATTAATGAGATGGTGCAGCTCCACAATGGACTTTTGGTTCGAAGCAGAATAGAACCAGTTCTTCAGCCAGCACACCATCACATTGAGAAATGGATGGTAAATGTTCTCAGTGGCAACATTAAACATTGCACCCATGCCAGTCCACCAGTGTTGTCCAGATTCCATTGATGGTTTTCCAGGAATGTCATAGATGTCATCTAGATCTTGATCAGCCTCAGGGAAAGTTATGTAGTTGCGATATAATCTGAACTTATCACATTCCATTCTAAATACCACAGGTTCAGCCATATGTACTGAAGGGGATGGGGATGGGGAGTGAGCATCGGCAGGTGGGGTAGGATCTCGCACAGGTTTGGGAACATGGGGGACAGCTGTGTGGGATGATGGTACAAAATCCTCAAAGTGATTCAGCAGGAACCTGCGACGACCCAATTGTGTTGGTTCCACTTCTTGTCGACTAGGGCCTGGCTCTGGCTCTGGATCTTGTTCAATCTCTTGTTTGATCTCCTCGACAATCATAGGCACCTGGTCACTGTCATCAAGAAAAGCCAGTCATCTAACAATTAATGACTTACCTCTGGATTTGATGGGTTCTCCTTCTCCATCTTCTTATGTTTCACAACCTCTGCTCGTCTCTCAAAAAGCTCAAGAGTCTGCTTCCATGCTCCTTGGCAGGTATTCCAATGCCTTCCCAAAGCACCATCATTCAGAAAAGTCTGCCCACACAGGCAGCTAACCATTGTGATGAGGAGAAGATATGCAAGGAACCAGAGGTGGCATCAGCAGTGTGATGTCATTGAGTGTACAACTGTTAGCACCAGACCAGCTTGGCAAATCCAAGGTGTGTTCCATCTGGTGTTGAAGGGTCCAGTCCATAGGACCGAAAAAAAAGACTGAAATTGGACTGAATTGGACCAGAAAAGACTGGACCAGTGGTCTATTTATGGACCGGTCTTTTGCAGTTCAGTTAGCAGTCTTTCCATTTTGAAAAATGTGGTAAAACCAAAGAAAACCAGTTAGGACTGGTTTTATCATGGGAACATATATTGGACCATGTTCCCACGTGAAATCCGGCGAATTCGACCTCTGGTTCATAAAAAATGGTTAAGAATTGAGCAAGATATAAGCAAATCTATTTTTGTATGAGTATCTTGTTGTATCAGATTGATCTTCATTTCATCTTACTCATATGTTGATCATTTGCTTGATTCTATTATTGAACATAGGACTAACATGTATAATAATACTCCCACCATTTGTCAATGCATGCTATGCATCACATAATTTATGGTTGTCACATTACATTTCTTGGTGTTCAGCACAAGTCATTCAGTAGATGTATTTTTATATTGATCATAGCCAAGTCAAATCTTGATGGAATGTCTTGAAAGTTAGACTGAATGATGGGAAATTACAATGTCTATCCATCCGTATAGTGGTTATAAGGTCCGGGTAATATTTGCTAAGATACATATGGGTTATATTAATATGACAAATTTCATGACAAAACATTGGTCTGAACCAGTCTTAACTGGTCTTTTTTGGTCTTTTAACCAGAAAGGACCGGTCCTAGGTGGTCCAGTCTGGTTCTAGCAGTATCTGGGTCAGTCCTGGACTGGTTTAGGTTGCAGTCTTTATGTTTTTGGGTCAAAAAACCAAACTGGACTGGACCCTTAAACAACAGTTCCATCCATGGGGTACAAATGAAGCTACTGAGTTGAAAATGCTGCACACTCAACCTTGGTTGGTTGAAACAGTAAAAGCCAAAGACAAACAAGCCAGCCATGTTGATGTGCAAGCACAAGCTGGGGAAACTGTCATTGGTGGTTGAGTCGCATGTTGATCTGGAGGTGGTTGGGTCGCATGTTGATCTCAATGATCAATGATCGTGATCACAATCGAGGGTGTTTGTATCTATTGGATCATCACCTGACTCAGACATGTCCGATCTCCTCTGTGTCTCTCTTTATCTTGTGTATCTCATTGGCTCTGCCACAGAATTCTCAAAGATTGGCTTGCTGTATGCAATGTATTGACATGTATGGATCTTGAGTTTGGCAAACTGTTGTTCTTTCCCCAAGAGATAAGGATGAGCTGAAGCAAACACAAGACTGACTCATGTAAAATGTGTTCCACCTGGGCTTGTCGAGTTTCAATGTTTGTATCTATTGGATGGTCACCTGACTTGGACACGTCTCTCCAATGTGTCTCTCTTTTTCCTCCCTCTCTATCTGCTTCTTCCCTCCCACCATGATCTCCACCTCCTCCCATCCAAAATCTTTGTTGTCCCACACTACCAGTGGCAATAAGTGCAAACAAACCCAGGGAGATCCCAGGACCAAGAACAACAAGCAGAACAAGGAAAAGCAAACTGAGGAAGACAAACACTGGAAGTAAGTGGCCCAAAAAGGATACCGTTGTCTTTCATGCTCATGACTTTATGGCTAGGAAGGAAAAGGATGAAGACTTGTTTGATGTTCACAAGGAATTTGCTTGATGGATAGTGCATACAGAGCACCTATTCATCTCATGGTACACCATGCTGGATGTCAGGCTCAAGTTGGATGCAGAGGACTATGAGGATAAAGAGAAGTATGTCCAATCTTCTTATTGTATGCATGCTTATCCTTATTTTCTTTGTCAGGTTTTCATATTGAAGCCATGGTTTATCAATGACTGCACAAGAAACACCCTCAGTTTGCATGCAAGATGAAGAAAATGGAACACAAGCAACAGTACAAGAAGGAATGCCTTAGTGCAGTGCATTGTTTCCTTATTTTTGTTGCTTGCATGATGGATATAATCATCTTACCAGCTTAATCATGCATTGCATGGAGCATGCTCAGATGATTCAAATGGATTACTCACAAAGGGTCTGGAATATATCAATGAGAAGCACGGGGCCCTAACACCACTGATATCTGCAAGCAGGCTGAAGGCTGAGATCCAAGGGTTTAACCACCCTATGATTGCACAACTTTTATGCCCCATCGACTACATAACTTTGTTTGATAAGGACCCCAAAAGGTATGCTCTGTCCTTAATCCTACATCTTATTCTCTTTTTTTTTTCAGCTTTTGTGCCAAATTTTTAAATGGCTCTATCAAGATTCATAGCACTGACTATCCATTATGCCTTTATGACAAGGAGTTGATGGACAAAGAGGATCCTGGGTTGGGTCTGTTATGGAGCAAGGTTTTGATCACAGTGAGTATTCAATACCATGGTGCCAACAGATCATCATTAATTCGACCTAGTTCTTCAGGCATATATTCATGTCACCATCCTCAGCCTTGCAAGGCAAACCTCACTGCACAAAAGGCAAGAAGAGCCAGGCAGAGAAACATGATATGAAGTGAGTCACACCAGCATCAATTGCTTATGCTGCAACCCAGGTACATGCACCCTGAATGTAGAATATGTACTAACCTTTATGTAGTTGCATTAGTGTCTCAGTGGATCTGACAACTGGCCACTTGCTGACAGACACTGGATGCCCAAAGAATTCTACAGTGCAATTATGCTCATGTTTGGGATCAGGGTTGGTGGTCATGAGGATGAGGTCGAGAATGACAGTGAAGACAAGGAGGAGGATGAATGGGTCACGGAGACTCTGGCTTGGTGGAATGGGTGCATTTTTTTATCCTTCTTCATGTCTTCATTTTGATACTGGCTTTAGGAAGATTTTTGGTACCAAGCCAGCTGCCACAGCATCCCTCCCAGTCCACAGATCAACTCTTGAGAAACTCCTCGTGAAACGTGCTGCAAAGAAATGAACCAGGAAGGCTTCTGCTTCTACTGCCACTTCACCCACTGCCACCATCTCCACTAGTGGAGTAGGGTGTGTGGGCACCTACTCCTGTAGTCACATGACCATGTAGTTAGTAGAGAGTCACACCTTGTCATAGTTACTAAGCCTATCACTATCACTGTGACACCTTTGCTATAGTGGAGACTCCTGGCATGTCTCCATCTTGGTGATGAGAGCGTGATTTGATGCACCCACAACTGCTTAGCCTTGTTTTTGCACCTCAGCTTTTTTTTCATCACTCTTGTTTTTTTTTCTCACACACCACATCACAATGTGTAACTTGCATCTAGCTTTGCTTTCAGCTTTTAGTCTCAAGTCTCAGCCACTGCACCCAGAACCTAGCCTACAGAGCCACAGAACCAGAACCTAGTCTACAGAACCAGAACCAGTCCCCAGTCCCAGTTTCCAGAATCTCTCAAAATGACATGGCTCAGCCCGTTTCAAGGCCATAACAAGGATGCACTCTTGTGGCTTACACAGATGGACCACATTGTCATATTATGTGCCTGTGCCCATGAAACAATACAGCTATCTCATGACAAGCTAACATACTGATCCCCAGCTGAAGCCTGGTTCTTCAAACTACCAAAGGAGTTGACAACACATTGGGAAGTTGTGAGGGAGCTATTTGTTGCAAAGTGGGTGGAAAAACTAGATGATGAGGGTATGACGAAGAAGATGGCAGACTGAACACAGGCAACAAATCCCCTCCAAGCAAAGACAGTCATGCTTGACATGTTTTCCATCATTACAGAGGAACAACCTTCTAGCCAAGCACACCATGCTCTGAAAAAATTTGATCAACAACATTCTTGACTGCCTTGATGACAAGCAAGCACCAGCAACACTCCAGAATTTAAATGACAGTGTCTTTATTCAAGGTTTTTGTACTGGCTACAGGGAAGCTTATAAAAAATGGGGTGAAGAAGGAGAAGAAAAGCTAGACAAAGCCTACCAAGGGGGAATAAAGGACAAATGCAAATGATGGAAAGGAATGCAGACGAATGCCGAACCACATGCTGTACCTACCCAAACCACTGAAATGGCCACACAAGCTCTAGTCAAACACCCCAGCACTCCCCCCAATGCTTCCATGTCATTGTTGATGACACCATCAAACCTGTTACCACTGCCATCAATGATGCCAACACTATCATCAACCACCACCACCACCACTCTGTCCCCAGCCCCAAAACCGCCCCCAACTGCTCAGAAACAATGGCACTCACTCCCAAGCCAACCCACAGCACCCCAGGCAAGCCCCCAGCCCCCGGATTTGCACCCTGAGCCTGCCTGTTTGGCTGCCATGTCATCGTCAACAATGGCAGCGACACCTGGTGCAAATGGCCAGAAACCGATGACTAGGGCAATGTCTAGTAACCAGATGACCACTGACACCCCAGAGACAGTTAACGAGGCTGTAAATGGTGTACAGGGACCATTCACAGCATGGAGCTTGCTGACTTGAGTAAGGCCCTTCAGGCATTGGAATGGATACCCCCCTGTTGAGTCTTTTATTATTTCAACTTTTATATCACCCATAGAATTCTTCCAGTTATATTGTTTACGTTATATCTATACCTATTGTTTGCTTTTGCTTTTCTTTTTTCTGTGGTGACAAGGACATCGCCTTTTTGGAGGTGGGCAGATGGAGTAGGGTGTGTGGGCACCTACTCCTGTAGTCACATGACCATGTAGTTACTAGAGAGTCACACCTTGTCATAGTCACTCAGCCTATCACTATCACTGCGATGCCTTTGCTATAGTGGAGACTCCCAGCATGTCTCCACTAGCACTTCTGTTTCCTTGGCAGCCACCTCAACCTCTACTGCCATGGCTGCTGATGACAGAGAGTCCACCATGCTCACCAGCTCATCATCACCTGCCCCTGGAACCTCAATCAAGGCATGCAGGATGGCTGACAAAAGGAAACTAGTTGTGAGCGAGACCAAGTTGGACAATGATGAGCAAGAGATGAAGAAAAGCAAGGGCAAGAAGAAGGGACCCAGTAACAAGGGAACTGATGATGAAACCAATGATGAAACTGACGATGAAACCAAGGATGAAACCGAGGACAAAACTGAGGACAAAACTGAGGATGAAACTGAGGATGAGATGGAACAGGCGATGAGCAAGAGGCATAGAAAGGCAAACCAATATCCCTCAAGTGAGAGTGGGTCTGAGTTGGGTGATGACTGACAATGGGCCATTCTTCATTTGTAACCCATTGCATTGCGATGGTTCTTTAGGTTACCCCCAGATTACTGTTTCTCAAGATGCCAATTGCTTTACCTCAAGATATTTCCTCTCCTGCTTCCCTGCTTTGCTATGTACCCATTGTGGCAGCGGCAGCTTTGCTCTAGGTATTTTCTCAAGACCTTTGGCATCTCATTCTGTCCCTGTCACCACTTTGCCTGTCTCACATACTGATCTGCTATCTTCATGTTTGTCATTTTCTATTTGGTACTTTGTGTGCTTTGTTCTATGTACCAGTAATTAGATTGTGCTAGTAGACATTTGTTTTGCAATATCGGTTTGATTGGTTCAAGAAAATTAAATAAGAATGAAAGCCTTGCACTTCATGGTTTGAGTATTTATACTTGGGACATCATGGATAGTTTTGCCCAAGATTTCGAAGAGATTGGATGAAGTTGGTCAAGTTTGCACTTGTTTCCCAACAACCAAAGTTGGGCCAAAAATTGAAAACATACCACATCTAGGATGAGAAATCATCCCTGTGTATTCACTTTAATGGGTGATCCAACATGTGAGAAAATAAAAACATTAGTGAGCTATCTATTGGTAGGTATGCATATGTATACTTTTTTGCAGTTTTGCTGATGACCCCATTATCACAGATGTTGGGAACCACACTTTGCATGAGCTTGAGTTTGGGGATGTACCAGTTGTTGATTACTTTTCTCCTCTTTCCTATTTGTCCACTAGCTGAGATTATCGCATCCTTGTGTTTGTGAAATTCTGCAAGAGCATCTTGAATCTTCATGCATGTTTCATCAGTGATCTCCAGTGCTTGCAACAAGTAATGGAAATCTGTCAGTGCAGTGTGCATGAACTGCAATGAGGAAGCATTTCAGAACTGCTCCTGCAATAATAGGAATGATGTAGTGCTGGACATCACGATGTTCACATCCAGTTACCTGCTTCAACTTCAAAATCCCTTCCTTGAAATGACAAAATCCAGTATGAGGATGCAGGACTGAGAATCAGAAATCAATCTCAGCATCCCCAACCACATGAATACACCACTTGTCATCATGGTCCCAGAACATCTTATGCCAGTTCAGGAGCAAGAGATTTTGATGGCTCTGCAAGTGGCCAATCATGCCAGAATGGCCAATGAACACCATTGAGCCAAAATGCCTCAGCTGCTTTGATGTAGACCTCCAAGTCCCATGGATTGGCTTGTTCTTCAAGTACTTGCAGCTGAGCAAGTGTGGTTGACGCAGTCTGGGGCTCATGTTGGAAAGCATTCCTCAAATTCTTATAGAAGGCATGGTAACAGACAATGTCTTTCCACCAACACCAGACAACATTGCTGTTACAATTTTCCTTGTAACTCATGAGACCTGACTGACCTGACGTACCTGACAATCCCCTCCAGACAGGAGGCACTCCCTGATTCATGCTGAGAGCATGTCGTTGACACCAGACACATACATGATGCATGCTGACAACATGCATTTGATCCCCTTCCCACAAAAGGCACCCTTGATGCATGGTGACTCCATGCACCCGAACCCATTCCCACACATGCTGTGATATGACAGCCCCTTGACATGAGGTCCATGACGTCGGACTCTCACAATCGACTGCACCACAGCATGTCCTTGACATTGGATCCTTGACATTGGATGCCTCATGCTAGGCATGAGGCTTATTGTTTCTATTCTTACTTGATATGCATCTATCTTTCTGATTGGACAATAAGGACCTCCCTTGTAGTATAAATACTGCAACTTGTAGTAGGGATGTCCTTAGTTTAGATCTAGGCAATCTACAGCCTTAACTTGCAAACTTGTAAACTTACTCAAAACCACTGAGGAAGCCCCTTAGTGCATGAACCCAAATGACTCTATGCAGAAGGCCTGCTAGAGTGCACTATCTATCTTACATTGGACGCTCCGAGTAAGACTAGTGCCGAACAACTTGTTGAGGAGGCACCTCGTCGAATGACATCAACTAGATTGAGTAGTTGAGGCTTCGCCCTTAACATAAGATCTAAACTATCTGCTAGCCCACCTACCTAGGTGTAGGCAATACATCTTGAAACACACCACAACAACCTGGGTCTAGACGAACCCCAGACTGACCACCAAGAGAAGTGGAACCATAGCCAGGTTCATCTTGGTACTGATACAATGGAAGACTAGTCTGTTACTCGACCCCAGCACAGCGTTGGTTCTACAGATCAACCAAAAGACAATGAGGAGATTTCCTCACCAACGAAGACTTTGAACAACCACACACACCCCCACCCAAAACATCCACCCACTTCCTAACAGATGAAATCAACAACCTCTATAGCAAGATGTCTGAACCCGCTGCAACCACACCAATGACATCTGTGAAGGACATTCAAATCTGATCACCCACAGACTTCTCAGGAGAGCAGACCAAAACCATCAAGTTCCTACAGGAGATAGACCTGTACCTGCAAATCAATGACCAGGTCTATGACACAAATGACAAGAAGATCATCTTCACACTGTTCTTCATGAATGGATTGACAGCAGCTGCCTGGGCGCAGGGATTTGTCAACCAACACCAATCTGAGGGACTCAGAGAATATGCAGATTTCAGACAAAAGGTCCTAGAGGCCTTCTCACCAATTGACAATGCTGGAATGGCAAAGCCAGATTAAAAATCTCAAACAAGGTTCAGAGAACCTCAAAGAATATGTGGCGAGTTTCTGCATCCTGAAAGACAGGACAGGAATCACTGAAGATGCAGCCATGATCAAATACTTCATGGACAGACTGCACCCCAAATTACTGAAGAGGGTACACACAATGGAGACAGTACCCAACACTCTCAATGGCTGGATAAAGGCAGCTTTGAAATATGAAGGCCAATGGAAACAGGCCATGGCAATCCTGGGAAAGACCAGGCAGAACCAGAAGACAAAAGAAACGACAAAGAAAGGACTGCCCTCTCTTGACATCAACCAACTGATGAATGAAGAACACATGGAACATCTCCAAAAGAGATTGTGTTTCATCTGCCACCAACCAGGACACCGATCATCTGACCATAAGGATGGAAAGGACCCCACCCAGATGGGGTCAGCACCCCCTCCTTACCAAAACTGCTTCACCCAGAAAAAGACTGGGGTGGACACCTATCAGAAGATCTGCACAATGCTGGATGAACTGGATGAAGAAGAGAAAGAACAAGCCCTCAACCTCATGGAGGAATCAGCAGTGGCCTGATATGATGCCAGTCACCGCTGTAGTCTCCTTAGGGTCTGTACTCTTAGCTACCATGAATAGACAATCTATGCACCTGTCTATTTGGGTAGCTGAGACAGACAACGGGAAAGACATCGCAACAAATGCACTCCTCGACTCTGGAGCAGGAGGAGTCTTTATTGACTCAAAATTTGTCGAACAAGAAGGGATCAAGACATATCCCTTAGGCTGCACCATCCAGGCCACAAACATAGATGGAACCCTGAACAGGCAGGGAACGATCACCACATGTGTGAAGGGGAGGCTCCACATCAATGGGAGGAGCTACCCAATGGAATACCTAGTTGCCAGACTAGGTAAAGAATCAGTAATCCTGGGTCTGCCATGGCTGCGGGAGATAAACCCGATCATCGACTAGAAGAAGGGAACTTTTGAGTTCCGAGATGAAGAATGACGGGCTCAGATCAAACAAATCTTGGAGAAGACAAGAAGAGCCAAATGGGCCCTCCCAAAGCCCCCTAAACCTCTCCAGGGTTGACACTGGAAGGGAGGCACCAAATGACAAGATGGCATAAATTCAATGCATTGTGGCCAAGACAAGACAGAGGCTCTCTGAAGAAAAAGAGAAGAGCCTTGCCCGAGCCAGATTGGCCATGGAAAAAACAAGAGAAAGACTCTCTGAAGAAAAGGAGAGAAACCTTGCCCGAGCACGACTAGCCATGGCAAAGACAAAGGAGAGGCTTTCTGCAAGGAAAGCCAAAGAACTGAATTCTGCCCAGATAGCTGTCGCAAAGACCAGGAGCAGCAACACTCCTAAAGAAGCCAGAAACCTTGAAGCAGCACGACGTGCTGTCGCCAAGACCCGAGAAAACCAGAAGAAGAAGCAACTGGAAAAGGGCAAACACAATGACACAATGAATCTTGTGGAAGATAAAAGACTTGCTGACCTCCACAGGGGAGGGAAGCACCAGCAAATGAAACTTGAAAATGGCATTATGAAACAGGACAAAAAACCCTCATCAGGAGGCTACCCCGATCTGTGATTACGGAACCCCAGATTATGGTACTACCAAAACCAGAGTACCGATGCCCAGGGAGACCCCCCCTCAAGTAAAGAGGTACCCGATGAAGAACTATTGGCAGACACAGGCATGGAAATATGAGCAATGAACCAGCACCCCGAACAAGATGCGATTGAGGACAACTCAGTATTGATCACATACATACAAGGCAAACTGGTCATCCACCTATTTGGACCAGACATAGAACTGCCCCTGACTGAGGAACATCGAGAGTCAACACACAGATACATCTGGAAAATGAAAATGATCAACAGGCTTACAAGAAGCAAAGACTCCCCACGGTACCTGCTCAACTCAGACACACTACTGGGGCTGACCTGTGTTTCCCACAGAAACACAGCCTTAGAAACTTGTTTTAAGACTTCTGATGTGTATATCCTTTGGATATTCTTAATATGTATGTAAAAGAAATGTCAGGGAAATATTTTACATGTATCCAAGCTGTATCTGCAAGGAACATAAAAGGTGTATTCTACAATGTTTCTTTCAGATCCCTTCTGGAAACATTTTTCATGTTCCCTTTGTGTAAGTTAAAGAAACACTTTTTATGTAATTATGCCTGTATCAGCAGAAAACATTTAACATGTAATTTTATTATGTGTTTCCTAGGGATACATGTGTAACTATGGTAACCCCTTTGTTCTTTGCATGTATCCATAGAAAACACATAATAAAATATATGTCAAGTGTTTTCTGCAGATACAGCCATAATTACATAAAAAGTGTTTCCTTAACTTACACAAAGGGAACATGAAAAATGTTTCCAGAAGGGATCTGAAAGAAATGTTGTAGAATACACCTTTTATGTTCCTTGCAGATACAGCTTGGATACATGTAAAATATTTCCCTGACATTTCTTTTACATACATATTAAGAATATCCAAAGGATATACACATCAGAAGTCTTAAAACAAGTTTCTAAGGCTGTGTTTCTGTGGGAAACACAGGTCAGCCCCAGTAGTGACATATGGATCAGAGCAAAGACATCCATATCTCAACGACTAGCACATGAATGAGAGGAGGGAAAGGAGACTAGCCAACAGACCCTGGACAACTTACTGCCACCGGAACACCAGAAATACAGACAGGTATTCGAGAAAGCTGCATCTGAGTGATTCCCGGAATCGAAACGGTGGGATCATGCGATCGACCTGAAGGAAGGCTTTGTACCAAAGGATTGCAAAGTCTACCCACTGACACCAAAAGAACAAGAGAAACTCAACGAGTTTCTGCACGAAAACCTGGAGAAAGGATACATCTGACCATCGAAATCACCCATGGCATCCCTGTTCTTCTTCGTGTCGAAGAAGGACTCTGATGCTCTGCAACCTTGCCAAGACTATCGCTATCTGAATTAGTGTTTAAGGGTCCAGTCCAGTTTGGTTTTTTGACCCAAAAACATAAAGACCGCAACCTAAACCAGTCCAGGACCAACCCAGATATGGCTAGAACCGGACTGGACCACCTAGGACCAGTCCTTTCCAGTTAAAAGACTGAAAAAGACTGGTTAAGACTGGTTCAGACCGATGTTTTGTCATGAAATTTGTTGTATTAATATAGCCCATATGTATCTTAGCAAATATTACCCGGACCTTATAACCACTATACAGATGGATAGACATTGTAATTCCCCATCATTCAGTCTAACTTTTAAGACATTCCATCAAGATTTGACTTGGCTATGATCAATATAAAAATACATCTACTGAATGACTTGTGCTGAACACCAAGAAATGTAATGTGACAACCATAAATTATGTGATGCATAGCATGCATTGACAAATGGTGGGAGTATTATTATACATGTTAGTCCTATGTTCATTAATAGAATCAAGCAAATGATCAACATACAAGTAAGATGAAATGAAGATCAATCTGATACAACAAAATACTTGTACAAAAATAGATTTGGTTATATCTTGCTCAATTCTTAACCATTTTTTATGAACCAGAGGTCGAATTCGCCGGATTTTATGTGGGAACATGGTCGTATATATGTTCCCACGATAAAACCGGTCATAACTGGTTTAGACCGGTTTTCTTCGGTTTTACAACATTTTTCAAAATGGAAAGACTGCTAACTGAACTGCAAAAGACCGGTCCATAAATAGACCACTGGTCCGGTCTTTTCCGGTCCAATTCTGTCCAATTTCGGTCTTTTTTTCGGTCCTATGGACTGGACCCTTCAACACTAATCTGAATGAAGGGACGATCCAAAACAACTACCCCCTGCCACTGATTGGAGACCTCTTGGACAAGCTGAAGGGAGTGAAATTTTTCAGGAAGCTTGATTTTCAATGGGGATATCATAACATATGGATAAAGGAAGGAGACGAGTGGAAGGCAGCATTCAAGACTAACTGAGGGGTATTTGAGCTGATGGTGATGTTCGTTGGGCTGTGCAACTCACCGGCAACATTCCAGGCCATGATGAACGATCTCTTCCGAGATATGATGGATGAAGGATGGCTTGTCATCTATATGGATGACATCCTGATCTTCTTGAAGACAGAAGAAGAACACTGGATAAGGACCAAAAGAGTCCTTGAACGATTACAACAATGCGATCTCTACCTGAAAATAGAGAAGTGCAAGTTCAATGTGCAAGAAGTTGACTTCTTGGGCATGATCATCAGGCCCAACAAACTTGCAATGGACAACATGAAGCTGGCTTGGATCAAGGACTGGCCCATGCCAAGGACAGTGACGGATGTAAGATCCTTCCTAGGATTTGGAAACTTCTATCGAAGATTCATTGGACACTTCGTGGATCTGGCCAGACCGCTGAATGATTTGATGAAGAAGAACCAGAAGTTTGAATGGACAAACGACTGCCAGCAGTCGTTCGATGCGCTAAAAAGGAGGTTCAATGAAGCCCCAGTACTGCTGATGCCAGATGCAACAAAACCATTCGTGGTGGAATCTGATGCCTCGAAGTTTGCGACAGGCACAGTACTCAGACAACAGGATGCCAATTGTTAGGAAACCACCCCATTACCTAATAAACTTTCATTTTTATTTTATTATGTCGAATTACACTACATGACGCCAAATGACGCTATACTTTGATAGCATGAGAATTTTATTTCACACACATCAATATCTATGCGCATGTACGAGCGCGTCGGTAACAACAATGTACAATATATGTAACATAGTATATAAACCTTAAATATACACCTAGGAGACCCCAGTTGTGTTCTCTTAGGTATTCCACCTACATTTTCGGTGTGAAAGGCCTATCTCAACAGACTCATCTATTAATAACCCCTCACATCAAAACCATCAATTCCCCCATCATGAGCATGGATCCCACCCCCTTCTTGTAGAGAGGACCCACACAGTCTTAGCTATCAGATAGTGGGTGTCACCCTAACAGAAGAACACAACTACCCATATCAGTGCGCCTTCTCTTACTTGCGCATATGTCATTGTTTCACCATGCCACATCTGATTACTCATCCTTTCAGCATGAGCTGGAAGTACTTGTATATACATAATCTACCTTTTCTTTTGTAAGCCGACGCCAGGCCTCACCTTACATTGCGACCGCCAGTGATTGAGAGGCAGCGCTCGTCATTAGGACAGCTGCAACCAGACAACCGATCGGATCTGGTTTAGTTACAATTTACATTACTCTATTTGGACAACTATTTTAGTTACAAGCCAAATTCAGTGATATCTCCGAGATCAGGCACTGTTGGAAGGGTTGTTGATCCGAAGTGTCAAATTAGGTGCCTGATGAACGATGAATGATCGACAAACGATTGATGAACCATCACGTGACTCGTAGACATTTGGAGAGGTCTTGAAGAAAAAATTTTGAATTGTCGAAGAAGTGATTCATCACAGATTCTACAATTATGTCTGAACCTTCAACTTCTAATCCTGGTCCTAATCCTGTTCCCACGCCAGCACTAGAGGTGAAAATTGATGCACTTACAGCGCAAATGTCGCAATTAGTGTCAGTATTGGCAGCATCACAGCCCAGACAAGCAGAAGTACAGCCAGAGACAATAGGAGAAAGAGATGATGAGATGGAGGAGATGGTGGAGTGGATATCGCAGGAGGATGAGATGGTGGAGAAATCTGGAAATGGAAAAGCGCACTTACCTAAGTATGCACCCCCACAAATCTTTGACGGTAATACAAAATCCTTCATCAGCTCTATAGTATTGTACATCCATGGGAGGAAGCCAGAGTTTCGTACAGCCAAGTCTAGGATTATGTTTGCTCTCTCATACATTCAGGGGGGGAAAGCACAGTTCTGGAGAAACGAGGCTATTAATCAAATTGCCATGGGAAATAAACCATTTGCAACCTTCAAGGAATTTCTGGAGAGATTGGAGGCACAGTTTGGAGACCCTGATCCAAAGGCAACAGCCAATGCTAAATTAAAGACCGTGCACCAAGGTTCCCTAATGGTGGATGAATTTATTTTGCAGTTCAAAGCAGAAGCTTCGCAAATGGATATGGGAGAAGCTGCATTGGTAGAGTTTTTGAAAGCAGGATTAAATCCCTCTTTATTCAAATCTATCTACCAACTACCTTCTATGCCAGAGAAGTTGGATGAGTGGTATAATTGGGCAATGGGCCTTGACCGGCAATATCGGCAGGAACAGGCGGAGTCAAAGTTGATGTATGGAAGTAGTAAATTTGGAAAGTCATCTGGAGGAAAGTCCGAGAAAGGAAAGGCACCTCAGGCGCAAGCTCCAAGGGCACAGCCACTGGCCATGGCAGTGACACCTATAGTTATGGAGTCAGCAGCACCAGCAGAGGCAATGGAGGTTGATCAAGCAGGGAGACGAGCCCCACTTAAATGTTTTAACTGTGGGCAGTTAGGACATATTTCTAGGAATTGTAGGCAGAAAAGAAAGATTAGGGAAGCTACAATTGAGGAAGTGAAGCCAGAGGAAGGCAAGCAGAAGAATTTTGTGGAAGAGTCCCAGTGAAGGTTTCCCCATTGGTGACCCAGAATCGTTACAATGTATTAGTATCCAAGGAAACCCAGAGCAAATCAGAAAAGGAAATCGAGGAGGAGTACAACTGTTGCGAATCACATGACAAAGAAAATTTTCACATGTCATTTCCGAAAACCCCTAAATTCTTTATTTGCTCTGCGCGAATAGAACCCGAAATCACCTTGACTGTGGGACTGAAGACAGTGGACATCATGCAGCCATTAATGTGGAAGCATTGCTTGATAGTGGTGCTACAGGATTATTTATTAATAGATCCTTAATTACCAGAAACAGTATTAACACATGCAAGCTGGCGCAACCCATAATGGTGTACAATATTGATGGAACAGTAAATCGTGGAGGAACTATCAAGGAGGAGGTTACTATGGTACTAAAGTATCAGGAGCATCAGGAGTGAGCCGTATTCGAAGTGTGCGATCTTGGGAAAACCAATCTAATAATAGGATGTCCGTGGTTATGGAAGCATAATCCCGAAATTGATTGGAAAACTGGGAAAGTACAAATGACTCGTTGTCCTAAGGAATGTAATGTGTATGGAAGGAAGATGAAGAAGGAAAAAAGGAAAAAGAAAGAGAAAGAACGTCCGAGGAAGTATTCTGTTACAATGGAGGAAGTGCAGGATGAGGAAATGCCAAATGGGGAAGTTCCAGTCATGATCGAGAAAGAAGAGCAGAAGCAAACCTTTAGAGCAATTTGTGGAGGACAGTCATGGGACAAGAATATTGTGAAGGTAGAGAAGCCAGTGGAGGAGTGGGTGCCAAAAGTGTATCATGAACATCTGTCAGTGTTCCAGAAGAAAGAGTCTGAGTGAATGCCAGTGCAGAAGCCATGGGATCATGCGATCAAGATGAAGCCAGGATTTGTGCCGAAGAAGTCGAAGGTATATCCATTATCTCCAATGGAACAAGAAGAAGTGGATGCATTCCTGAAGGAGCAATTGCGCAAAGGATACATACGACCTTTGAAATCACTGCAGACATCACCAATATTCTTCATGCCAAAGAAAGACCAAAGGAAGAGGATGTGTACAGATTATAGGTATCTGAATGAGTGGACAGTGAAGAATGCGTACCCCCTACCATTGATTTCAGAAATAATTGACAAGGTGGGAAAAGCCAAGGTCTTTACAAAATTGGATTTATGATGGGGATACAACAATGTACAAATAAAGAAAGGAGATGAGTGGAAGGCCGCATTTGCCATGCATCGAGGATCCTTTGAGCCGCTTGTCATGTTTTTTGGGATGACTAATAGTCCCCCGACCTTTCAAAATATGATGAACGACATTTTCAAGGATGTCATAGACAAAGGCGTGGTAATAATATTTATTGACGACATTCTGATATTCACGGAAGATGAAGAAAATCATGAGGCGATAGTACAGGTGTTACAGAGATTGGCAGAGAACGATCTATTTTTGAAACCAGAGAAGTGTGTGTTTGGGGCAAGCAAGATCGAGTTTTTAGGATTATTGATCGGCCCTGATAGGATCAAAATGGATCTGATCAAGGTACAGGCAATCACCGATTGGCCTGCGCCCACCCGTGTCAAGGAGGTTCAAGCCTTCTTGGGACTCGCAAATTATTATTGTCACTTTGTGCACAATTTTTCTAAAATTGCTGCACCCTTACATAACCTTATGCGAAAGGGAGTAGTATGGAGATGGGGAGAGCAGCAGCAGACAGCGTTTGAGGAGTTGAAAAGGAAGTTTGTGGAGGGACCAATATTAACGCCAGTAGATTTCACATGCCCTTTGTGAGTGGAATCTGATGCATCTGATTTTGCTACTGGAGCAGTATTATCAATGCTGTGCAAAGATGACAAATGGCATCCTTGCGCATACTTGTCAAAAGGGTTGAATGATGTGGAAAGGAATTATGATGTGCATGACAAAGAAATGTTGGGGATAATACAAGCATTGGAGGCGTGGAGGCATTATTTGGAAGGATGTACGCATGAGATTGAGATCTGGATGGATCATCAAAATCTGCAATACTTCATGTCCGCTAAAAAGCTTAATCACAGGCAAGCGCATTGGGCACTATTCCTATCGCATTTCAATTTTCACTTGGTCCACAAAGTGGGAACCTTAATGAGGAAAGCCATTATCCAGACGTGTTGATCATAAAAGGGGGGTGGAGGAGGACAATAAGAATGTTACCTTGCTCAAACCTGAGTACTTTTGCATTTGCGCTATGCGTCAAGGGCATCTATTAATAGATAGCTCGGAAATGAAAATGTTGTCTAAAATTAGACAATGTTCGGAAATGGATGATGAAGTAGTGGAAGCCGTGAAAGCTTTGAAGGGAGAGAAGAAAGGTAATATTAAAGGAGATGAATGGGCTGAGGAACAAGGGTTGGTGTTGTTTCGAGGAAAAGTGTATGTACCGAAGGATCAGGATTTGCGAAGGGAGATCATCCAGTTACATCATAATACACTGACTGCTGGACACCCAGGAAGATGGAAGACATTGGAATTAGTAATGAGAAATTATTGGTGGCCCGGAATTTCGAAGTATGTGTTGGGGTATGTGGATGGATGTGATATGTGCATGAGGGGGAAGAAATTTCCAGAAAAACCTGCAGGAAAATTAATGCCAAACCCTATACCTAAAGTGCCATTGCGAGATATATCTGTGGATTTTATTACCGGATTACCCGAGGCTCAAGGGTACGATGCAATATTCGTAGTATGCGACTGCTTCACAAAGGAGGTCCATATTATTCCTACTACTACAGAAACCTCATCATTGGGCTTGGGATGCCTCTATCTAAATCAGGTATGGCGGTTACATGGGTTACCCAATACCGTTATCTCCGATTGTGGACCACAATTCGCTTCCGCATTTATGCGAGAACTGAACAAAATATTGGGGATTCAAACTAAATTATCTATGGCATATCACCCACAGACTGATGGGCAGACAGAGAGAATGAACCAGGAGTTAGAACAGTACCTACGTATGTTTGTCAACTACCGACAAACCAACTGGCCCGAATGGCTGGCAATTGCTGAATTTTCCCACAATAACAAATTCCATTCGGCTACTCGTATGTCACCCTTTTTTGCAAATTATGGATATCATCCTCACATGGGAGTAGAACCCAGAAGGGAAGTCAAAGTACAGTCGGTAGAAGACTTTGTATCTAAGATGCAAAAGGTACAAGAGGAAGCAGAGGCAGCATTGAAGAAAGCACGTGATGACATGATGCGACACGTGGATCGTACTTGAGCACGCACTCCAGAGTACAAAGTTGGTGACTTGGTGTGGCTAAGTACCAAGGACCTAAATATTCCATGACCTTTGAGGAAACTTATGGAGAAACAAGTTGGCCCATATGCGATCTCTAAAGTGATCTCACCTAATGCGGTAGTACTAAAATTACCCCGATCATTCAAGATTGATCCCGAGATTAACGTATCCCGCCTACGCCCTTACCGCCCGCCCACTATTCCTGGCCAACAAACTACTCCACAACCTCCAATAATAATAGAAGGTGCTCCAGAATATATAGTTGAAGAAATTCTACACTCACATCTTCGACAGAACAAATTGGAGTTTTTAATAAAGTGGAAAAACTACACTGACAAAAATAATTTGTGGGAACCCGAAGAGAATTGTAAGCGAGTGCATAACGCTATCGCCCAATTCTTTAAACGTAATCCGAATGCTCCACGTCGCATTGCAAGAATGGTGTATGAGGGGATGAAATTCCAGCCTTACCAAAATTTCACAGAGGGGACAAACATAATATTTTCTCGCCTGGAAGTCGAGGCATAAAAGGGGGGTAATGTTAGGAAACCACCCCATTACCTAATAAACTTTCATTTTTATTTTATTATGTCGAATTATGCTACATGACGCCAAATGACACTATACTTTGATAGTGTGAGAATTTTATTTCACACGCATCAATATGTACGTGCATGTACAAGTGCATCGGTAACAGCAATGTACAATATATGTAACATAGTATATAAACCTTAAATATACACCTAGGAGACCCCAGTTGTGTTCTCTTAGGTATTCCACCTACATTTTCGGTGTGAAAGGCCTATCTCAACAGACTCATCTATTAATAACCCCTCACATCAAAACCATCAATTCCCCCATCACAAGTGCGGATCCCGCCCCCTTCTTGTAGAGAGAACCTGCATGGTCTTAGCTAGCAGATAGTGGGTGTCGCCCTAACACCAATGGAGACTGGCACCCATGCAGTTACATCTCACATTCATTCAATGAAGCCAAAAGAAATTATGAGATATATGACAGGGAACTACTGGGAGTAATCCGAGCACTAGAGACATGGAGACACTACCTACAGGGGATGCTGTTACCTGTGACGGTACTGTCCAACCACAAGAACCTGACATATTTCTGTCAGACCCAGAAACTGAACTGACAACAGGCTAGATGGAGCATCTACCTGTCACAATTCAACCTGAAGCTACAACACATACCAGGATCACAGATGGTACAATCTGATGCCCTATCGAGGAGAGCAGATCATATAGCCAAAGAAGACACCGATAATGAGGACAAGACCATCCTCACCAACAAACTATTCATAAAAACGATCAACGCTGAACTCCAGGGAGCCCTGGTCTCAGCAATAATGAAGGACGACCTCGTAAATGATGCTTTATGAGCCCTGAAGAGCAATGGAACTCCCCCAATCAAGTCTGCATTGGAGGACTGGAAATTCAAAGACGGCCTGCTCTTTTTCAAAGACAGGTGCTATGTGCCACAGGATGAAACCCTCTGCCAAGCAATCATATGGAAATACCATGACAGCATCATGACAGGGCACCCTGGACAATGGCAAACAATCGAACTGATCCAACATTGAACTGATCCAACAAGACTACTGGTGGCCTGGAATGGCCAATTTCATAAAGAAATATGTTGAAGGCTGTGCAAAATGCCAGCAAATGAAGATCAACACACACCTGATGACCCCACCACTGACACTGATATCATCTCATGCCACCAGACCATTTGAGCTGGTAATGACAGATTTCATTATGGACCTGCCCATAATAAATGGATTTGACTCAATCATGGTCGTGGTAGACCATGGTCTTATGAAGGGGGTAATTTTTATCCCTTGCATGAAGATGATTGATGCACTTGGTGCCACAGACCTTTACCTGTGCCATGTATACACAAGATTTGGACTCCCCAGAAGAATCATCTCAGACAGAGACCCTCGATTCACGTCCAAACTCTTCCAAGAACTTGGATGACTGCTTGGAATCAAGCTATCCATGAGCACTGCCTATCACCCCCAGACCGACAGAGAAATGGAGCAAGTAAACCAAGAGCTAGAGGTTTACCTCCACATGTTCTGTTCAAACAAACCAGAAGATTGGGAGCATTATCTCCCAACAGCAGAATTCGCACATAACCAGAAGATGCACTCCACAGTAAAACATTCGCCATTTTACTTGATGATGGGATACCAACCATGCACTATCCCCACCCCTTACAAAAAGATGAACGTGCTGGCTGCCGAACAGAGAATCCATGAACTTCTCTCTGCGAGAAGGGAAGCTCTTGGTGCACATGAACTGACCAGACAGGCTATGGCTGCCTGAACAAAAGGGCAATATGAACCATCCAAGGTTGGAGAACAAGTATGGCTTGACTCCAAGAACCTGATGATTGGCTACCCAACGAGAAAATTGGCGCCAAAATGAGAAGGGCCCTTCATGATTGAAGATGCCCTGTTGAGAACAACATACTGATTGAAACTGCTGCCGAGATGGAAGATCCACCCAGTATTCCATGCTGCTTTACTCACACGATACCAAGAGAATAACACTCATGGGTGAAAATTCCTGACTCCACCACCTGACCTCGTGGAAGGAGAAAATGAATATGAAGTGGAAGCGATCATTGCACACAAGAGGCATGGCAAGACACACCGTTACCTTGTAAAATGGATCGACTACCCAACATCCGAAAACACATGGGAACCCGAATCGAACTTGAAGAATGCCCCCGAGATCCTGACAGCATATAAGAAGAGGTACCACCTCTGACAAGAACCCAACCCCCCCCCCCCTTTTCCTAACACCCCACAACGACACCCCTGATACCCACTAGACAACAATTGAAATGCCCTCATGGAATCATATTCTGGATAACAAGAGATGACTGGGTAAGAATGAACAGTCCCTCCATCCCACACCCAGATGCCAATGCCATGACCTGCCCACACCACAACCGATTTGACCCTGGAGGAGGAACAAAGATTTAGGTCGAAGTGTGGAACTTTCAACCATAACAAGGGGGTAATGTTACAATTGTCCTTGTAACTCATGAGACCTGACTGACCCGACATACCCAACAATTCCCTCCAGACAGGATGCACTCCCTGATTCATGCTTAGAGCATGTCGTTGACACCAGACACACACATGATGCATGCTGACAACATGCATTTGATCCCCTTCCCACAAAAGGCACCCTTGATGCATGGTGACTCCATGCACCCGAACCCATTCCCACACATGCTGTGATATGACAGCCCCTTGACATGAGGTCCATGACATCAGACTCTCATGATCGACATGCTGTGCTGCAGCACTCTGTGACATTGGATGCCTCATGCAAGGCATGAGGCTTATTGTTTCTATTCTTAATATGCATCTATCTTTCTGATTGGACAATAAGGACCTCCCTTGTAGTATAAGTACTGCAACTTGTAGTAGGGATGTCCTTAGTTTAGATCTAGGCAATCTACAGCCTTAACTTGCAAACTTGTAAACTTGCTCGAAACCACTGAGGAAGCCCCTTAGTGCATGAACCCAAACGACTCTATGCAGAAGGCCTGCTAGAGTGCACTATCTATCTTATGTTGGATGCTCCAAGTAAGACTAGTGCTGAATGACTTGTCAAGGAAGCACCTTGTTCAACGACATCAACTAGATTGAGTAGTTGAGGCTTTGCCTCTAACAATTGTTGCCTCAGGAATGTCGACAATAAATGAGGCCAGAGGTGTGAAAACATATTGAAGGCCCCCTAAAACATTGGACATCATAATGCCAATGCAAGCAGCAATTTTCAGTGGTTCAAGAATAAAATCAAGGCACTCATGCAGTAGGCAATTTTCGAGAATGCCACATATTTTGCTGTTCATGTGGATAGATTTTGGTACAGGAAGTAGAGTGAGAAGTAGAAATGCATGATTTGATGCTTTCATACAAAAACCCATGTTGAGATTTGCAAGGCTCAGTAACAGAGGATGTGTGATATTGCAGATATGTTTGTCTTGTCTGATGATAGAACAACCCCAAGCAGCATCACTCCTAGTGTTTAAGAGTCCAGTCCAGTTCGGTTTTTTGACCCAAAAATGTAAGGACCGCAACCTAAACTGGTCCAGGACCAATCCAGATACTGCTAGAACTGAACTGGACCACCTAGGACTGGTCCTCTCAGGTTAAAAGACCAAAAAAGACTGGTTAAGACTGGTTCAGACCGATGTTTTGTCATGAAATTTGTCATACTAATATAACCCATATGTATCTTAACAAATATCACCTGGACCTTATGACCATTGTATGGATGGATAGAAATTGTAATTCCTCATTGTTTGGGCCAACTTTTAAGACATGTCATTAAGATTTGACTTGGCTATGATCAATATAAAAATACATCTACTGAATGACTCATGCCAAACACCAAGAAATGTAATGTGACAACCATAAATTATGTGATGCATAGCATGCATTGACAAATGGTGGGAGTATTATTATACATGTTAGTCCTATGTTCATTAATAGAATCAAGCAAATGATCAACATACAAGTAAGATGAAATGAAGATCAATCTGATACAACAAAATACTTGTACAAAAATAGATTTGGTTATATCTTGCTCAATTCTTACCCATTTCTTATAAACCAGTGGTCGAATTCAGTGGATTTTATGTGGAAACATGGTCCAATATACATTCCCATGATAAAACCAGTCCTAACCAGTTTAGGCTGATTTTCTTCAGTTTTACAACATTTTTTAAAATGGAAAGACTGCTAACTGAACTGCAAAAGACTGGTCCATAAATAGACCACTGGTCCGGTCTTTTCTGGTCCAATTCAATCCAATTTCGGGCTTTTTTTCGGTCCTGTGGACTGGACCCTTCAACACTAGTCACTCCCTCTGGTAACTGAGCCTAATGAAAATTTGCCAGTGAGTTGGGTACTAACACACATACAATTAGGGATTGACAGTACCTGCATTGACCATACAGCATCCCCAGTTTGCCATTTGTTATAGATGTGTGTCACTTTGGCTGCTGTCTCAAAGATTTGTAGTGGGGTAAGATTAATATAGTTGGCAGTGAGAGGACTCTGGACAGTTGCTCCCAAACAGTCAAGCAGATCCTGATAATAAAGGGAAACACTCATGTTCATAGGATGCTTGGTTATCCATGGTTCCTTTTGGAAGCATTTCTGCATGCACCCAAAGTTGTTGAGCAGTAGAAAATGATAAATTAAGGCCTTTAATCTGCAAACATTGACAATTAGCCAGGACTCCCTCACATCTTGGTTGTGGGACTCACCAGGTATAATGACAAGAATTTTGTGATTGAAGCCATACTTAGGTCAGAAAGGAGAAGAAAAGAGGCCAATTCCCACTCATATTTTGATGCAAATGGGTAATAAGGAGTATCAATGCATTCAGATCAGTAAGCATTGGAATTAAACTCATCCATGAATGTTGTCCCACTTCCAAAGCTTCATGCTGCTCCTTTGTACTCTTCAATAAAATGTGGATCCTTCTCCAAGGGCACACCAGCAGGATCAGCCTCATGAACACCAGGCTCAACTCTATGATGTCAACATCCATGTCCACCTGAACTTCAGCCACCACATCTTCCCAGTGAGAATTGTCCAGGATAGTTTGCATCTTCTTGTGGTGGTGAAACTGCTGTAGTTCATCTGCAATAGAAGTCATCTCCTCCTGGTAGTTATAGCAGGACCCAAGAGGTTGATTCATGTGAGCAAGAACAGACATCTGGTCTGGCCATTTGCAAGAACAATTTGGACAATGCGGCATTGAAAAAGTGTGGGAAGTGTAATCATATTGCCGGTGTAACGAGTTAACAACTCCCAAAATGGGTTCAAATATTTAAATGTCCTATGACATGAGTACTATGAAGTTAATTAAATTAAACCCTTTTTGCTAATGCAGGGAGGCAGTATTTATTACTACTAAAAATGAGCCCTCCCACCAGAGGCAAAACTAATTAAAAAAGAAAGAAAAAGAAAGTCCCTTGTCCTATTGTTGTCATCCCCGTCTTGCCATCCCATTCCCTATGCACCAGCTGCACCAGCTATCCACCCATGGTTGTTTCCAGCATTGTTTTCCAGTTTCCTTTGATGACAACATTAGCACCCACTGCCCACCCTGCAACCAGTAGCTCGCAGCAATGGTGGCAGATGCTGGGTCATTACCTGTTTCTATGAAGACAGTTAGTGGTGACATTGCAGGAGTAGTACAGGGGTAGTGGGTGCAAACCTTGGCCTAAACAAGCCTGAGGCTTGCATCCTATTTGGGCTGGATGTGCAGTGCCCATCATCATTCTATGTCTTCATCATCATCTCTGTCTTGCCATCCTGTTCCCTATGCACCAACTGCACCCACTATCCACCCAATGTTGTTGCTGGCATCGTCCTCCATTTGCCTTTGATGGGTTGTTACCTGTTTTTAGGGTATGCAGGCAGTTAGCAGTGATATTCCAGGAGTATGGGAGTAGTGGGTGATAACCTTAACCTAAATGAGCCCCTCACATCCCATTTGAATGGGAAGGAGGCTCTGCCCATCATCTACATCCATTGTCATTGTCCACCCTATGCACCAGCTGCACCTGCTATGAACCCATTGTCATTTGCCTTTGACAATGACATTAGCACCTGCTGTCCACCCTGTGAGCAGCAGCTCGCAGCAATGGTGGCAGGTGCTGGGTCATCTCTTTGGTATTAATTGTTTCTAGGGTATTCAGACAGTTAGTAGTTATGTTGCAGGAGTATGGTGTAGCAGGTGCTAACCTTGACCTGAACGAGCCCCTCACATCCCATTTGGATGAAGAGGGAGCTGGATGGGCACATCAGGAAAACATAAGGGTGATCTTTGGTGACTTTGTCTCAGGGAACCACATTTCTGAGGCTATGTCTTTGCAAAGGAGGTCTTTCAAGACCTTTGTCTTTGGGTGTGAATCTTTAATATATAAGGTGAGGCTTTCAGGTCTTTGAGTCAAAAGGTTGGTCTTTCTTGCCTTGAGGTCTTTGGTTGTGAATGTGTTCTGGGAGGAGATTGTTGTGACTATTCCTCAGATGCACCATCATTCCAGGGCAATGGTGTAGGAAGTGATCATCATGATGGTAGGGGTAGGAAAGAGGGGGTAGGAAAGAGGTAGTCTGAGTCTGATCTATTGAGAGAAGACAAAGTGGTGGCCAATAACCACATTATGGAAAATACTTGTAATGTAAAAATAAATAAAAATCACCTGCAATATAGTCAAGGTAGTGACCAATATCCACATTGCAGATGGAACACAGTCAAGGCGGTGGCCAATATCCACATTATGGAAGAATCTTGTAATGTAAAAATGGAAGTTGACCAACTCACCTGTTCCCATCTTCATGATGAAATGAGCAGTGGACATTGAGGTGGTTACTGACTGGCACTGGAAGTCTAGAGCTATGAGATGCAGCCTTGTTGGCTTGCTCTGAGTCATTGTTCAAGTTCAAGGTAACTGTGACAAGTCACAAATATCAACAAGCCAAATCATGGTTCAGCATTTAGAATGGGCAAGGATCACATGATGGATGTGACTGCTGACCATGGGGAAAATTGGGTCTCTGTAACTTGAACATGCAATGTTCAACATTGGATATCAATCAGTGTCATCTTGTGATCTGGTGGCTCCATCTTGGATGAATCACCAGAATCTCAAGTTAGTGTATGCTTCACTTTTATATGACTATTACTACATCTGACAATTATCCCTTCCAGGAAAGCCAGATTCCTGTCATGGTATGGATGGCAGCTGATGCTCAGCAGCTTTTCCATGCCATTGAGGCTGAGCATCACACCCATGCCATCACACTGAAACATGCACTTGCACAGGTTCAAGATGCAATTCACCAAGTTCAAAAAGCTGAGGATAAACTAGCTCAAACTGACATATGTGTTGGAAAGATGAGGTGGGTTATTAAGTGATGTGGGTTTGGGGAGGTGATGAAGCCTCAGTTCCAGAAAATACTACTGTAGGTAGTTCAGTATCGAAGTATGTGTTATTTCTATGTTAAGGGCCTCTCATTGAAATTATTCCACAGACCAACATACCGTTGTTTTTCCTGATGGATACATGATGTTAGGGCAACACCCATTATCTGCTAGCTAAGACCATGTGGGTTCTCTCTACAAGAAGGGGGTGGGATCCATGCGTGTGATTAGGGAACTGATGGTTTTGATGTGAGGGGTTATTAATAGGTGAGTTTGTTGAGATAGGCTGTTCACACCACAAGCATAGGTGGAATACCTAAGAGAACACAACTGGGGTCCCCTAGGCATATATTTAGGGTTTTTATACTATGTTACATATACTGTACATTGTTGATACTGACGCACTCGTACATGCACATACATATTGATGCCTGTGAAATAAAATTCTCACACTATCAAAGTGTAGTGTCATTTAGCATAATGTAGCGTAATTCGACATAATAAAATAAAAATGAAATTTTAATAGGTAATAGGGTGGTTTCCTAACATTACCCCCCTTTTATGCCTCGACTTCCAGGCAAGAAAATATTACGTCTGTCCCCTCTGTGAAATTTTGGTAAGGCTGGAGTCTCATCCCCTCATACACCATTCTTGCAATGCAATGCGGAGCATTTTGGATTACATTTAAATAATTGGGTGATCACATTATGTGCTCGCTTACAATTCTCTTCAGGCTCCCATGAATTATTTTCGTTGGTATAGTTTTTCCACTTTATTAAGAACTCCAATTTGTTCCGTTGAAGACATGAGTCTAGAATTTCTTCAACTATGTATTCTGGAGCACCTTCTACTATTATTGGAGGTTGTGGAGTAGTTTTTTGGCCAGGAATAGTGGGTGGGCAGTAATGGCATAGGTGGGATACGTTAATCTTGGGATCAATCTTGAATGATCAGGGTAATTTTAGCACTACCACATTATGTAGGTGAGATCACTTTAGAGATCGCATATGGGCCAACTTGTTTCTCCATAAGTTTCCTCAAAGGTCATGGAATATTCAGGTCCTTGGTACTTAGCCACACCAAGTCACCAACTTTGTACTCTGGAGTGTGTGCTCGAGTATGATCCATGTTTTGCATCATGTCATCACATGCTTTCTTCAATGCCACCTCTGCTTCCTCTTGTACCTTTTGCATCTTAGATACAAAGTCTTCTACTGACTGTACTTTGACTTCCCTTCTGGGTTCTACTTCCATGCGAGGATGATATCCATAATTTGCAAAAAAGGGTGACATATGAGTAGCTGAATGGAATTTGTTATTGTGGGAAAATTCGGCAATTGCCAGCCATTCAGGCCAGTTGGTTTGTCGGTAGTTGACAAACATACATAGGTACTGCTCCAACTCCTGGTTCATTCTCTCTGTCTGCCCATCAGCCTGCGGGTGATATGCCATAGATAGTTTAGTTAACTCCCAATATGTTGTTCTTCAGTTCTCACATAAATGCAGAAGCAAATTGTGGTCCACGATCAGAGATAACAGTATCGGGTAACCCATGTAACCACCATACCTGATTTAGATAGAGGCATGCCAAGCCCAATGATGAGGTTTCTGTAGTAGTAGGAATAATATGGACCTCCTTTGTGAAGCAGTCGCATACTACAAATATTGCATCATACCCTTGAGCATTGGGTAATCTGGTAATAAAATCCACAGATATATCTCCCCATGGCACTTTAGGTATAGGGTTCGGCATTAATTTTCCAGCAGGTTTCTCTGGAAATTTCTTCCCCCTCATGCACATATCACATCCATCTACATACCCCATCCATCTTCCTGGGTGTCTGGCAGTCAGCATATTATGATGTAACCAGACGATCTCCCTTCACAAATCCTGATCCTTCAGTACATACACTTTTCCTCGAAACAACATCTCCTTTAATATTACCTTTCTTCTCTCCCTTCAGAGCTTTCACGGCTTCCACTACTTCATCGTCCATTTCCAAACATTGTCTAATTTTAGACAACATTTCCGTTTCCGAGCTATCTATTAATAGATGCCCTTGATGCATAGCACAAATGCAAAAGTATTCGGGTTTGAGTAAGTTCACATTCTTATTGTCCTCCTTCACCCCCCTTTTATGATCAATGCATCTGGATAATGCATCCGCTTTCCTCATTAAGCTTCCCACTTTGTGGACCAAGTGAAAATTGAAATGCAATAGGAATAGTGCACAATGTGCTTGCCAGTGATTAAGCTTTTTAGCGGACATGAAGTATTGCAGATTTTGATGATCTGTCCAGATCTCAATCTGATGCATACATCCCTCCAAATAATGCCTCCACACCACCAATGCTCATATTATCCCCAACATCTCTTTGTCATGCACATCATAATTCCTCTCAACATCATTCAACCCTCGGGACAAATATACACAAGGATGCCATTTGTCATCTTTGCACAGCATTGATAATACTGCTCCAGTAGCAAAATCAGATGCATCTGATTCCACTCGTAAAGGGCATGTGAAATCTACTGGGGCTAATATTGGTCCCTCCACAAACTTCCTCTTCAACTCCTCAAACACTGTCTGCTGCTGCTCTCCCCACCTCCACACTACTCCCTTTCACATAAGGTTATGTAAGGGTGCAGCAATTTTAGAAAAACTGTGCACAAAGCGACGATAATAATTTGCGCATCCCAAGAAGGCTTGAGTCTCCTTGACACAGATGGGTGCAGGCCAATCTGTGATCACCTGTACCTTGATCAGATCCATTTTGATCCTGTAAGGGCCGATCAATAATCCTAGGAACTCAATCTTGCTTGCCCCAAACACACATTTCTCTGGTTTCAAAAATAGATCATTCTCCGCTAACCTCTGTAGCACCTCCTGCACTATCACCTCATGATTCTCTTCATCCTCTGTGAATATCAGAATGTCATCAGTGAATATTACCATGCCTTTGTCTATTATGTCCTTGAGAATGTGATTCATCATATTTTGGAAGGTCGGGTGACTATTAGTCATCCCGAAAAACATGACAAATGGCTCAAAGGATCCTCGATGCATGGCAAATGTAGCCTTCCACTCATCTCCTTTCTTTATTCATACATTGTTGTATCCCCATTGTAAATCCAATTTTGTAAAGACCTTGGCTTTTCCCACCTTGTCAATTATTTCTGAGATCAATGGCAGGGGGTATGCATTCTTCACTATCCACTCATTCAGATACCTATAATCTGTACACATCCTCTTCCTTTGGTCTTTCTTTGGCATGAAGAATATTGGTGATGTCTGCGATGATTTTGAAGGTCGTATGTATCCTTTGCACAATTGCTCCTTCAGGAATGCATCCACTTCTTCTTGTTCCATTGGAGATAATGGATATACCTTTGACTTCTTCGGCACAAACCCTGGCTTCTGCACCAGCATTCGCTCAGACTCCTTCTTCTGGAACACTGACAGATTCATGATACACTTTTGGCACCCACTCCTCCACTGGCTTCTCCACCTTCACAATATTCTTGTCCCATGACTGTCCTCCACAAATTGCTCTAAAGGTTTGCTTCTGCTCTTCTTTCTTGATCATGACTGGAACTTCCTCATTTGGCATTTCCTCATCCTCCACTTCCTCCATTGTAACAGAATACTTCCTTGGATGTTCTTTCTCTTTCCTTTTCTCCTTCTTCATCTTCCTCTCATACACATTACATTCCTTAGGACAATGAGTCATTTGTACTTTCCCAGTTTTCCAATCAATTTCAGGATTATGCTTCTGTAACCATGGACATCCTATTATTAGATTGGTTTTCCCAAGATCACACACTTCGAATACGGCTCCCTCCTGATGCTCCTGATACTTTAGTACCATAGTCACCTCCTCCTTGATAGTTCCTCCATGATTGACTGTTGTGTCAATATTGTACACCATTATAGGTTGCGCCAGCTTGCATGTGTTAATACTGTTTCTGGTAATTCAGGACTGATTCATGAATAATCCTGTAGCACCACTATCAAGCAATGCTTCCACATCAATTGCTGCATGCATGTCTACTGTCTTCAGTCCCACAGTCAAGGTGATTTTGGGTTCTATTTGCACAGAGCAAATAAAGAATTTAGGGGTTTCGGAAATGGTGCATGACAATTTTCTTTGTCACGTGATTGACAACAGTTGTACTGCTCCTCAATTTCCTTTTCTGATTTACTCTGGGTTTCCTCAGATACTAATACATTGTAATGATTCTGGGTCACCAATGGGGAAACCTTCACTGGGACTCTTCCACAAAATTCTTCTGCCTGCCTTCCTCTGGCTTCACTGCTTTGATTGTAGCTTACCTAATCTTTCTTTTCTGCCTACAATTCCTAGAAATGTGTACTAACTGCCCACAGTTAAAACATTTAAGTGGGGCTCATCTCCCCGCTTGATCAACCTCCATTGCCTCTGCTGGTGCTGCTGGCTCCATAACTATAGGTGTCACTGCCATGGCCAGTGGCTGTGCCCTCAGAGCTTGCACCTGAGGCGTCTTTCCTTTCGCAGACTTTCCTCCTGATGGCTGTCCAAATTTACTACTTCTGTACATCAACTTTAACTCCACCTGTTCCTGCTGATATTGCCAGTCAAGGCACATTGCCCAATTATACCACTCGTCCAACTTCTCTGGCATAGAAGGTAGTCGGTAGATAGATTTGAATAAAGAGGGATTTAATCCTGCTTTCAAAAACTCTACCAATGCAGCTTCTCCCATATCCATTTGCGAAGCTTCTGCTTTGAACTGCAAAATAAATTCATCCGCCATTAGGGAACCTTGGTGCATGGTCTTTAATTTAGCATTGGCTGTTGCCTTTGGATCAGGGTCTCCAAACTGTGCCTCCAATCTCTCCAGAAATTCCTTGAAGGTTGCAAATGGTTTATTTCCCATGGCAATTTGATTAATAGCCTCATTTCTCCAGAACTGTGCTTTCCCCCCCTGAATGTATGAGAGAGCAAACATAATCCTAGACTCAGCTGTACAAAACTCTGGCTTCCTCCCATGGATGTATGATACTATAGAGTGATGAAGGATTTTGTATTCTCCATGGTACCATCAAAGATTTGCGGGGGGCCCATACTTAGGTAAGCACGCTTTTCCATTTCCAGATTTCTCTGCCATCTCATCCTCCTGCGACATCCACTCCACCATCTCCTCCATCTCATCATCTCTTTCTCCTGTCATCTCTGGCTGTACTTCTGCTTGTCTGGGCTGTGATGCTGCCAACACTGACACTAATTGTGACATTTGCACTGTAAGCGCATCAATTTTCGCCTCTAGCACTGGTGTGGGAACAGGATTAGGGCCAGGATTAGAAGTTGAGGGTTCGGACATAATGGTAAAATCTGTGATGAATCACTTCTTTGACAAACTCAAGATTTGTTCTTTGAGACCTCTCCAAATGTTTATGGGTCACATGATCATTCGTCGTTCATTGGGTGCCTAATTTGACACTTCAGATCAATAACCCTTCCAACAGTGCCTGATCTTGGAGATAACACTGAATTCGGCTTGTAACTAAAATAGTCATCCAAATAGAGTGATGTAAATCATAACTAAACCAGATCCAATCAGTTGTCTGGTTGCAGCTGTCCTAATGACGAGCACTGCTTCTTGATCACTGGCAGTCGCAATGTAAGCCGAGGCCTGGTGTCAGCTTACAAAAGAAAAGGTAGATTATGTATATACAAGTACTTCTGGCTCATGCTGAAAGGATGAGTAATCAGATGTGGTGCGGTGAAACAATGATGTATGCACAAGTAAGAGAAGGCGCACTGATATGGGTAGTTGTGTTTTTCTGTTAGGGCGACACCCACTATCTGCTAGCTAAGACTGTGCAGGTTCTCTCTACAAGAAGGGGGCAGGATCCACACACATGATTGGGGAACTGATGGTTTTGATGTGAGGGGTTATTAATAGGTGAGTTTGTTCCACAAGCGTAGGTGGAATACCTAAGAGAACACAACTGGGGTCCCCTAGGCATATATTTAGGGTTTTTATACTATGTTACATGTATTGTACATTGTTGTTACTGACGCACTCGTACATGCATGTACATATTGATGCATGCAAAATAAAATTCTCATGCTATCAAAGTGTAGTGTCATTTGGCATCATTTGGAGTCATTTAGCATAATGTAGCATAATTCGACATAATAAGATAAAAATGAAATTTTATTAGGTAATGGGGTGGTTTCCTAACACATGAGTGTGACACTTGATTAACTTCTGCATTTTTTTCTCTAGTACTTGTGAAACCTTCATTTGCCTATCAGCCCAACCAGCAGACAAGATATTGCATTCCCGTCCATGTCTTCCAGCATCCACAATCTTTTCTACAAAATATTCCTGCACGCCATCTGCAGTTACAATAGCACCCGGATGTGCCAGCTCCTGTGATGGAAACAGTGTTTTGTCATTTTGATGTAGGACTACTTCTGATGTGTGGAATTTTGAATCCATGTTCAATGTAACAGGCATGTCCAGTGTAACCGTCGACAGTTTAGAGTTAACTTCTACAATTGTGAAAGGCCCATCAAAACATGGCATGAACTTTGCAACTCACTTTGTCCCTTAGATGTGTACTGCCTGTGTCGGTTATCTGTAGACAGCATTACCTTATCCCCAATGTTGAGATTAGGTTTATCTGCATGGGTTCAATTTGCATGTGCGGCTTGGGACACCTTTGCTTTCAACAAGTTGTCCTGCGCTTCCAACACATTTAACTGCAGCCAAGAAATAAGCACCTGCACGCATTCCTCCTCAGGCTCTGCAGGTCTGACTGGAAGCACCAACAGTGGCACAAGCTGAGGGCTACGACCCATTTGCAGTTGGAAAGGAGAAAATCCTGTCGACTTGTTTATCGTGTTCATCAAGTCGAAACAGACACATGGCAATGCCCATGACCAGCCTTTTGTGTACAGGCCACGTGGTACCACAGCACCTGGTTCACAGTTTTGTTTGTATGTTCAGATGATCCATCAGTTTGTGGGTGGTAAGCTGTCAACATCTTCAACTTTACTCCTGTCAGTGCATGCAGTGCTTTCCAGAACTTGGACAGGAAGAGCTTGTCTCAGTCAGAAACAATATCCAGCAGCAGACCATTCTCACAGTACCAGTGATCAAAAAACAACATCCCCAAGTCGTCTGCAGTGATGTCCATATGTGTTGGGATGATTTGGATGTCTGCTCCCAAACAGTCTGTCATAGTAAGGATGCAGTTAAATCCATTGTCTTCTGGTAAGGGGCCAATGAAATCCATCACTACAGAGTCCCCATGTCCATCTGGAACTGGCAGGGGATGCAGTGGACCAGTCGGGCGTGTTGTTTGACTCTTGTTACATTGGCAGTCAGAGCAGCTCAGTACTTGCGCCAACTCCAAGTCTTGCCGCATGTTCAGCCAGTAGTAGGAGTTTTGTAAAGAACCATATGATTTTTCAAATCCAAAATGACCCAAGGAGTCATGTGCTAGATGGAACAGTGATTCACGGACAGAGGTTGTCGATGGAATCACCAGTCATTCACCAATAAACAGTAACCCATCTCTTTCTTGTATTCCCAGTATACTAGGAGCTGCAGCTCTAAGTTTCTTACACCAGTTGTCATTGTTATAACCAGCTTTGATTGCCTCCTGAAGCGAACCATTGTGTGTAATAGACAGTACTGCCATCACTGCTTGAGTGGTTGCAATATCAGTTTCTGCCAAGGCATGTGCACAGAACAAGGGTGAGTCCTTGGTAGCCGGCAGAATCATGTTGACTGTCACCATGTCATCATCATCAGTGCAGTAACCATATGGATGTTGAGCAGCCTTGATAGCTGCTTCACTATCCGCAGCTTCTGTTGTAGGCAATCAGGAGAGGGCATCTGCAACAGAGTTATCCTCACCTTTGATGTATACAATCTTAGCATCAAACTATGACATAAATTCCATCCAGCATGCCTGACGGTGTGATAAGTCTGGTTGAGTGTCAAAATTTTCAAAAGTCCTGTGATCTGTAAACACCGTGAACCTGCTGCCTACCAGATCAGAGCACCATTTACAGAGTGTGTGGGTAATAGCCAGCATTTTCTTTTCATGCACTGGGTAATTCAACTCTGCACGTCTAAAAGTCATGGAGTCGAATGCCACAGGGCAAGCTGTTTCCCAGGTTTTCCCAAAGGAAAGAATCATCCATCTTTAACAATGTGGCTTTCTGAGTCATCATGGTCAATCGTTGTCAGACAGTCCCTGCTCACCACTATAGACTTTATTGCCTCAAATGCAAACTGATGTTCAGCCGTCCAGGCAGGGAAATTACAGTTTGCATCTTTTGTCGTCAGTGGGGTCAGAACCAAAGTATGTGTCACCAGATTAGGCAGAAACGATGCCAAGTAATGAACCAAGCCTAAGAAATGCCTAACATCAGTTGCAGAACAAGGATGTGGCCAACACAAGATGTGGTCCACCTTCCATGAATCAGCCTCAACCCCATTCTCTGAAATATGATGGCTGAGGAAGTCAATGGACAGACAGTACAGTTTGGTCTTTTTAGGGTTGCAATATAGTTGCACAGCTCACAGCACCATCAAAATCAGTCGCATGTTGCAGTGGTGTTCCCCAATTGAGTTTGACCAGACAACAATATCATCCAGATATATGTGGCAGATTTTACCAATATATTCATGCAGCGCAACAGATACTCATTGCTGGTGTATCGCAGGTGCATTCTGCAATCCCATTGGCATGACCAACCACTTGTACAGCCCAAAAGGCATTGTGACTGCTGTGAGTGGGACATCGTCAGGGTGCATTCTCATCTGGAAAAAGCTGTCTGTCATATCGATGGTAGCCCAAATTTTTCCCTTGGCACAGTCAGCAAGAATGTCGTCCACCCAAAGCAAGGGATGAGAGTCCATGACCATATTTGAATTCAGCTGTCTGTAGTCGTTAACCCAGCATGGCAGAACAGTTGCATCACCTTTTGGAATGATGAATGCAGGCGATGTGCAGGCAGATGCTGATGGCCAGATCCATCCTGCATCCAGGTGTTTTTGTATCAGAGGCCCCCACACCTCACAGAATTTCCATGGGCATTGGTAAGAAGGAGTTTTTATTATTTGATCAGCATCCTTCAGTTTTATCTGCACTTGCACATCTGTCAGCAACTGGTGTACATGCGGGATAGGCTCAAAAATGTCACTGAATTCATCTTTTAGTTTGTCCTCATGCTGCATCAGGCCTGCCAGATTCGTCAGAGTTTCAACTTGGGTGTTGATGGCGCCTATGATATCAATTGGGGTGACCTTCTCAAAGATCATCAGCTTCCTGCATTTCACAAGAATGTAGTTCAGTTCAGCCAGCAGGAGTTTATGGTTAGATTTTATCTGCTTCAGTTGTTCACAGATAAATAGTTTCTTTCATTTTGGAGGCAATGGTGCTGCAGGGTTTAACAAATCGTAATCCTCTATTTTATCTATACATGAACATGCTGAATGGTCGGTAACAATATTATTATGCATCAGAAAGGGCAGTCCAAGAATTACAGAAGTACACAATTCAGTTGACACCAGCGCTCGTATGGTTTTCACAGTCCAGTGTCCATCAAGTGAGCAAACTTTCAATTTTACCCATTCAGTCAATGTAGTCTTTTTACTCTCTTCTGAATTTGGCAATGCAACATCAATGATTTCAGGCACAGGCAATTTTCAGCGGCAGAGACCCAGTTGTTCTATGAGTGCTGCGTGGATCAGAACAACATGAGCACCACAGTCAATCAATGTCTGAACAGTAATGGGACACATGACAGCAGGGCTGGAGATGGCACCTTGCCACCAGAGGTGACGCACATGGAAAGGGGCACTCACTTCATCATCCTCCTCATTTTCAGAATCAGAGCCATTGCCAAGGGCAGAGGATGCAGATGGGAAGGATTCAGGAGTTTCATCAGCCCAAGAACCAAGAGCAGTGACAGGTCAGGGAGTATTTTTCAATTTCAGGGCAGAGGTGGGCAGTGCAGACACAGCAGGGACATTCAGTGACATACTTGTAATTGGTGCAAGGGGCAGTGCAGTCATATGGTCGACGAGGCCCATGTACAATGCAGCACCTGGAAAGCCATATGGGCATGATGAAGAGAAGTGGTAGACATTTAGATGGTGGCACTTACGACACCTGTTGTTGGCATCAAGCAACTCGTGCTCCTTGGTGGTGAGCGGCAAGAGCTGTCGGATGGTGGTATTAACTGCATTGATTGTATCAGTAGGGGGCACAGATGAGTGAGCAGGTGGCTCCCCTGCACCATTCCCTAGACAGCAACGTTTCGAATTGTCTTCACGCCTGTTGAAAACCAGCTCAGCCTCCTCACATGCATGCTTGAGGTCTGCACATCGATTCTCATTGATCTGCTTGACCTCCAATGCCCATGGCCACAGGTTTAGTGTTGTGTTGACCTTTCCAGCAGTACAGTGGCAGGTTAGTTCCAGATCTAGACCTGACTCAAGCTTGTCGCATAATGCTTTGTCAGAGAAATAAACTGGGGTGTTGGCAATGATGGAGTTAAGAGACTGGATGTGCGAGAACCAATCCCAGAAAGGCTCGTTAGGCTTTATAGCAGCAGAAAGGATTCGACAATGGATGACAGGAACCCAATCTGGGTCCAAGTAGTTACTGCACATCTCCCCCATGAAGGAGGTGAAGGATAATGCTACAATGTGGTCACAGTTGCCACCAATCCAATTCCAAATGCATGTGTCTCGAAAACTGCCGAGGATCTTGCACATTTGATCCTCCAGCTTCACTTCTTTCTCCCCAAAAAAGTTCATACAGCATAATTCAAACTCGTGCATGACCTCAGCTTCAATCTCTCCCGCAGTGAGTACTGGAGATTTCGACTGATGGACATGTTCAACAGTGGCAACTTGTTTGGAAATGTACAACATTGCAACTTGGGAGTGCACAGAGAGCATTCAGAAATCACAAGAAGAGTCCGAGGAAATGGATGAAGAAGGCGAGTTATGGGTAGCTGGCAGAACAGGAGGAGCAGGTGGTGGGGTCAATGGAGAACATGGAACAGGTAACAGAAATGTGACTGTATGCACGGTTGGCGGCATCGGCATTTCAGTAATTGGGGTCAGAGGAGAATCAGACTCTGGTACAGGAGAAAGCAATGGAGCAGAGGTGTTGCCAGGAGCTCGTGAAGGAACAGTGCATGGAACTGGGGTTGCCAGTGCTGAGGACACATTGCGATGTAGGCGTGTCAATGCACATGAAGGAAGTATGGCACCTTTACAAGATAGTTTGTCAGAAGTAAAGGTTCATGTAGGGTTGATCAGTAAGTGGCTGTTGATGTGCAACGACAGTGGTTTTTCTTTTCCTTGGTTGTTATTTCAAAAAAAAGTGGAAGCTTACCTCAGTAAGCAACACTCATAGAGAACCTAGACAGAAATAGGACCAGTATATATAGTGGAAGCAGTAGAACGATACAACAGAGTACTGGAATGTGAGTGGAAGTGGGAAAAAAGGAGATAAGCACAAGGGTCCGTGTTTGTGTCTATATAGGAAAGGTGTGCTGGTGTGTCAATAGATGAGTAAGCCAGGATTACAAGAAGAAGGTTAACACTCACCCAACGACAGACAATCAAATCTGAAGCAATGAGACCATTCGCAATGGTGACAATGGACTTTATAACTGACCTACCTGAGTCCAATGGTTATGATGTGCTCATGGTTGTGGTAGACCATGGGCTTATGAAGGGGGTAATTTCAATTCCTTGCAGGAAAACTGTGGATGCATTGGGAGCAGCCACCCTCTATCTAGACTACATCTACAAGTGATTTGGCCTCCCAGACAAGATCATCTCTGACAGGGATCCCAGATTTGCCTCACAGCTTTTCCAAGAGCTAGGAAGATTGCTCGGAATCAAGCTGGTGATGAGCACAGCATGCCACCCCCAGACCGATGGGGAAACAGAATGGGTGAATCAAGAAGTGGAGGTGTACCTGCAGATATTCTGCTTGAACAACCAGGAAAATTGGAAGCACCCCCTCCTGACTGTGGAGTTCACACACAACCAGAGAATGCACTCCATACAGAAGGACTCCCCATTCTACCTCATGATGGGCTATGAACCCAAGGTGATCTCACTCCCCTACCTGAAAACGAACATACCGGCCATAGAAAAGCAAATTGTCTCCCTGCAATGGGCCTGGGATGAAGCGAAGGCAACACACAAGTTAGCCAGACAGATGATGGTGGAAAGGACGACAAGACACTTCACCCCATTCAAAGAAGGAGACAAAGTATGGCTCAAAGCAAAGAACCTCAAAACAACACATGCAACAAGGAAGCTTGCGCCGAAGAGAGAAGGACCGTTCACCATTGAGAAGGTCCTAAGCCCACTCCCCTACCAACTGAAGCTACCAGAACAGTGGAAAATACACCTGGTATTCCATGCGGCACTCCTTTCCCCATATAAAGAAACTGAGACACATGGACCAAACTTCCCAAAGCCACCGCCTGACCTGATAGAAGGCAAATTGGAGTACAAAGTGGAAGTGATCATCAGACACAAGAAGAAAGGAAAGACCATGCACTTCCTAGTGAAGTGGGTCAGATACCCAACCTTGGAGAACTCATGGGAGCCTGAGGGAAACCTGAAACATGTGAACACAATCCTAGGGGCATATAAACAGCGACAACAACTGTAGGACCCCCAGACCAGAACACCCAGCAACTGCAAAGAAACCAAAGAATGTTCCCCATTCCTTCACTACTACAGAGACAGAACCAAATATGAACCACAGTGATGACTGGACGAACAGTCATTAATCAAGGACCATTGATGAACATACTCCCAGGCAGACCCTCTTGGGTATGCCCACATGGGATTCCCTTCTGGATAACAAGGGATGATTGGATAAGGAGGGTATCCTCAACCTGTCCAAAGTGCTGCCTCTTTGCCTGGAGGAGCATGAAGGCAGACCTGACCTGGGTGAGGATGAAGTTTGAGGAGTGGTGCTTTGAAGGGGAACTCAATGATGAAGACTACTTCCCTGAAGACTTCTATATTGATCAAAGCAGCCTCACCCCTGGCAGAAGGCCACTAGCAGGCATGAGCAGACCTCTGTGGACAGACCTCCCATGGAATGCTCACCACGATGAGGAGAGCAGATACGACCTGGCAAGGTGACTCCTGTTTGGGGAACATGGAGAATTAGGAACACTGCTATGCTCCAATTGATTCCCTCAACCCTTGACCCACCCCACTGCCTGACAAAAGAAGGAGGAACAGACATTGATCAAAGTCAGTGACTTCAAAGATAGAGAGAGGGTGATGTTATGATTTTCATTATTGTAACCCAGGAAGACCAGATGTATGTTGGCGAGACCGGGTACTTCATTTTTTTCTTCCCATTTGACTTGACTCATTCTGATGGGAGACTCTTCAACGTCTGACTCCCACCATTTGATGTGCTGCACTGCACCACTCCTTGACATAGGGTCCTTGACATCAGATCTGCGACATCGGATGCCTCATACTTAGCATGAGGCTTACTTTTCTATTGTTCTTTCTATTATTAATTGACAAAGATCTCTTGTTCCAATTGGATGATAAATATCTTCAAACTGTATATAAGCTGCAGTCTTAAACTCACTCTGAACACTCGACAGCTTAGGAAGCCCCTAGCTGTGATAACTTGAACTTGACAGTTGGAAAGCCTCCAACTGTGATACAAGAACAGATGGTCTACTCAGAAAGCCTCTGAGTACAGACAGCCATATCAACTAGGGAAGCACCCAAGTCCAGGACAGAACCCAATACAGTAGGAAAGCCTCCTACTGTGACACTGATACAGTTGGAAAGCCTCCAACTGTGATATATGAAGCCAAGGCTGAGTTAAGGACCAATAGTCTTAACAGTAGTGTTTCAAGGTCCAGTCCATAGGACCAGAAAAGACCATAGGACTGAACTGGACCGAACCTCGGTCCAGTTTTTTTTTTGGTTGCGGTTGCCCACATTTGGGGTCAGCCCGGTTGCCGGTTGCCTCATTTTAGAAATCTTTGAAAACTGTTCGAAGACCAGTTGCAATTGGTTGCAACCAGTCTTCTACCCATATAATACTTCAGAACTAATAGTACATACATTACATGTAAAAGAACTAATATTATTACAAAAGTTACTACATAACTATCTTTAAACTACTTGTAACGGATAATGGAACAAGGCCGGGGAAATAAGCACTGGTGAAACAAGTGCTTATATACCTGTGGCTGCACACGGACCATTTGGTCATGCTTGCACTGCAGAAAAATTAAGTGGCACCACCATTTAGACATTTCCCACAATACTGCAATCACGCCACAACTTCAGTTCTTTCCACAACCATGCTGAGAATGACCACCACAAGCCCATGAACAACAAATGAACATGGCGAAAGTGGCCCAAATGATGCTAGTTTGTTGTTTGGGCTGTAGGGTGTCTTTTTCTTTCTTTATTACTTCTACTAACTAATAGTTATTTATTCTTTTTAGGTTCCTATCTTTTGCTGCCCACCACCAACGATGCTGTGCCCTATGCTGCGCCTGCAAGCAGAGGCTCGCAGGGTGGCAACGGGTTGTGTTTCTAACCATGGCTGACACCATGTCACAACACCACCAACAGGGATGACACCAGCAGGAGCGACGCCAATGGGAACGATGCCACCAACGCCAACGGGGACCCTCTAGTGACACCCACCCTGCCTAGCTCAGAGCCTCGCCACCACAAATGAATGAACACAAAGCGCCCAAATGAACTAGCATTGTTTGGGCCCTGGGTGCATTCTTCTGTATTGTCAAATTCTTTTTTTTACTAACAACTTGATTTTGTTTTAGATTTGACAACACCCCCTTGCCCTCCGTCACCCCTGTGAGCTTCCACCTGCCCTATGCCGCTGCTGTGAGCCTCTGCTCACAGGGTGGTTCTGTTCCCAGACCACAATGGGTGCCACATTGCTTAGCACCACCATCCCGCCTGCGAGCCACTGAATGAATGACCCAAATGACAGGGAGAACACAACGAATGAGGATGAAAATGGAGAGGACGGTGACAAAAACAGGGAGGGGATGATGCATGATGACGCAGGGATGGCAACGCGAGGGCGATGAATGACAACAGGGACAGCAATGCAAGGAACAACATACAACAACGTGGGGCCGACAACAAGGAATATTGGGGGGATAACATATGATGCCCACTCTCGCAACAATTGTGAGATGGGTGTCATTTCTTTTTCTTTCTTTTTTTCTTTGGTCTTTTTCTTTATTCTTTCTATTAGCAACTCCACCACTACGAGCACCTGCTCGCAGGGTGATGTAATTTGTTTTGTAATAAAATTTAATTAGACTGTAAAAATAGTAGAAAAAACTGGTCAAAACCAGTCTTTTGGGGCAACCGAACCAAATAGGACCGGTCCTATTTGGTTTGGTTGCAGTCCTCCAAGTTTGGGCAATGGTTTGGACCAGTTGCAGTCCATGGTTGCCCTCTTGGGGATCGAAAACTGGACCTTAAAACACTACTTAACAGGGATAGCTTGGAGGAGGCAAAGGCAGCCTTAGTGAAGGTGAAGGATGACATGGTGCACCTTTACAACCAATGCCATTCTCTGACCACTCAGTACAAGGTTGGTGATCAAGTTTACCTTGACTCCAGTGACATCTCCACTATGCATCCATCCAAGAAACTCACTCATCACTTCCTGGGACCTTTCCACATTGTCAAGTGTGTTGGAATGCATGCCTATTGTCTATGCCTCCCAGCCTCCATGTCCAGACTCCACCCAGTCTTCCATGTCATCAAACTCCTTCCAGCTCCCCCAGATCCATTCCCAGGATGCCATTCATGTCCACCACCACCACCTAAAGTGATCAAGAGAGAACCCCAGTATGAAGTCGAGTCAATCTTGGACAGCCAGGAAAACCCCAGTATTTGGTGCACTGGAAGGGTTATGGGTATGAGGAGAACTCATGGGTTGAAGAGTCCAATGTGAATGCCCCTCAGTTAGTCAAGGAATTCCATTGACAGCACACTGCTGCACCAAGTCACTGACTTTGGTCATATGCAATTTCAAATGCATTGGGGCAATGCATCTTAGAGAAGGGGTGATGGAAGGGGACTAGGGGGGTGCTCTGTGTGTTTCTCCCATTTTTTACATTTGTCCTATATTTTTCCTCACTTCATTTGCTTCTATTCTTCATTTTCTATGATTTTTCCTTAATTTATTACTAATTTCCCTTTCTATCACATTTGTGCATGTTGACAGTGTCATATTTAGAGGCAGAGCCCCCCTTCCGACATCTACCCCTTGGTATGATGTCATTTGGTGGCCTTGATCTGCCTATCTCTGCCTTTTCTATTTTTAGATTATTATTTGATTTTTGCAGTCTTCATATATACTGGGCATTGGCAAAGGGGTCCTTAGAGTTTTCTCTTCAGATTTCCCTTTGCTAGGTGCACCTTCAATCCCTGTAATATGTAGTATAATCTTAACTTCAGATTTCACTTTGCTAGAGGCTGAGGTTGCCCTTATATCCTTCCCTCTTCCTTGCTCTCCCCCTCCCTCCCACCTCCCACCCCTCACCCCTCACCCCCTCCTCCTCCCCCTCATCACTCTCCTCACCCTCCACTAACCCTCCCACCACTAACCCTCCCACCACTAACTCTCCCACCTCCCCACTCACACCCTCCCACCCCTTGCTCCTTTCATACTCAGCCCACCTCTATGAGATGATGAAATTTGAAACTCAGCTATATTTGTCATCTCTGACTAAGGCTGACCAAGGCTAACCAAGGATGACCAAGGATGACCAATTTTACATAATCATTCCCATGAAAAGGTCATCCCACACAAAAGTAGTGATGGCATCACAGCATCATTCCCACAAAATGATTGCCCCATATTCCCACTACTTTAGTAGTGGATTTATGGGGTGCCAGCAAAAATCCATGATCTGGCCTGAATTGGGTCCCATGATTTGCCACAACCTCATGAACATGTTTCAGATGGGACATGAGCAAAAACTTGAAAAAAGTGCACTATTAAGGTTTTTGAGGTCCCATGATCTCTTCCATTTGTCCTCATGCTGTGTTTCAGATGGGACATGAGCAAAAAGTGCACTATTAAGGTTTTCAAGGTCCCATGATCCCCTCCATTTGTCCTCATGAACATGTTTCAGATGGGACATGAACAAAAATGACACTATTAATATGCAACAGCACAATAAATAGTGGTGGATGTTGAATAGTAGTGGTCAAAATAGGGCAATTATCTGTGGATTATGCACACAATTTTTGGGACACAGATAAGTGTGATTATTGTAATAATCACAGAATCATCAAATTGCCTCTGGAGGTGATTCAATGATTATTTGTACAATTATCAAAGGCAATTATTTGATGTGCTTACATTTTTGCTTATATCATGCAGATGATCATAGATCTGTCAAAATAATTGTGTCCATAATCACCCTGTAATTGCCCTCAATAATCATCATGGTCAAGGTGACTCAGATTATTGACATGATTTTTGATTTATAATCATTCAATAATTGCACTATTAATCATACAATAATCACACTACTTTGACCACTACTAATATAAGATAGGACAACCCAAAATCTGGAGTGAGAAGAGCAATGACCTCCGTCAACACTCAGGATGTCTGACTAGTAGGCTAGGCAATGCTGACACCATAACACCATTCCCTGCCCCCTTCCTAACTCCACCACTTCGAAAGACCTGACATCCACAGACACCATCATGGCAACCATTCTGAATGCGACAATAGTGCAGAAGGTGTTCAAGGGTGAGGTCAAGTCCCTTTCACATAACATCACCAACTGTCTGAGAACATGGTATAGTTAAAAAGTCATTATGTAATATAAGAAATTATAATTGCAGTTTCAGACTTTCAGCAGAGATAAGCAGCCAGTGTAGTAGCAGGCTTTGCCATGCCAGTGCACTACAGAGTTAATATTATAGATATTCTATGGTCTTATTTGTACAATGTAAACAACATCACCTGACTCAAAAACTTGGTGTGGCTCTGGCATGAAATTCCTTTCCCATCCATCAGGAAAATCACTTTTTGACACAAGCTTTCCCAGGGTTAAAGGCTATTTCCCAGGACACAGCACCCTAGAGTACCTTGTGATACCCTGTGATGCCCTGTGCTGTATGAAAATATATTGTAATTGCACTTCTAAGCATTTCAATTATATAATTTTTAAATCAATTTTAGGGGTGCTGGGGGATGAAGGCCTCCTTGTCCCCTTGTCCTCCATTGTCCCATTGTCCTGCCCTGGCCTTCTTTGTCCTGCCATCACTGCCATTGGCATCCCCATTGTCTTGGCCTATTTTGTTTGGGTTTCTTCATCACCCCTCATCAGCCCCTCATCTCCCATCATTGTTCCATTGTCCTGCTGTTGCTTGCCATCCTCATTGGTGTTCCCCTGTCATTTTTGTCTTCCCTTGCTGTTGTTGTTCCTGTTTGTGTGGTGCATTGGTGCAGCAGTCGCATTGTTGTAAGTGAGTACCTGTAAGTTGAAGTTAGGCAATGGCATGGGTAAACCCATGGGTGTCTGAATGCCAACCTGTACCCATACCCTGCACAGCTGGGGCTGACCTGTGTTTCCATGCGAAACACAGGTCTTGGAAACATGTTTTGTGACTTCTAATCCATGTTTCCTCGGGATAACCATTATGTAATCACCCTTTTTAGCAGTGCTTACATCAGGTGTTTCTCAAGGAAACACACATTAAAGTCACAAAACACAGGCCAGCCCCAGCTGTGCTGGTGGGTCATCTACCCATTGATGTGGGTATGGGTTGTTGCTGTTAAGAACTGATCCTGGAAGGTTCATTGGAATCCAATTGGACACTGCAGGTGTTATTTATGGAAGGTTGTTGGGTCATTGCAGATCCGGTGGGAGGAGAAACGGAAAGGACTTGGCTTCAGCTTGTAAGAAGCTGTGCCCTTCACCTCATCTGGTGTCCTAATTTCAAGTTGGAGGTTTGGAGGTAGGAACAGAAAGTGCGGGTAAACGCAGGGAGGAGTACAGGGGGAACGTAGGTTTAAGTTTAGATGGGACTAGAACTTCAGAGGGAGACTAGAGGTCAAGTCAAAAGGAGTTCAGACTCTTAGGGAACAGAAGTAGGAGTAGAAGGAGGTTTGGATTGACAAGTCAAAGTTGAGTCTATATCGATATATGAACTGAGGAATACAAGGCAAAACTAGCTAAACTTAAATACTAGAGTCTGGAATAAAAGTGGGACAGAAACAGGAACTGTGGCAGTGTCTCGACTGCATAGATAAATTACCTAGCGGAGGCCGCACAGGAATCCATAGTCGAATTTGCAAAACTAGATGGCAGCCATGGGTGCTGTACAAGGTGGCCTGGTGCACAGCAGTGGGGGCAGTGCAAGGCGGCCAGGAACAAAATTGGAAGGCATAGACAAAAGTCAGGTTCGAGGTGCGGAAAAGGATCAGATGGATGTGGGTTCCAATCAAGCGAGGAACGGTTCTTGACAGTATTTCCCCCTTAGTGCTGAGCCTATGAGGCACTTGAGAGTTGAGTCCAAATGAGGAAGTTGGTTGAAAATTCCAAATGCGGCAATTGGTTGAAAAATTTTGTTGACTTTCTTCTCCCATCACCTATACAAAATGTCCCCCCCAGCAGGTTCTGCTCAACTCAAACTGGCTGCAATGAAGGCTCAGTATGAACAGAGGGAGCGGGAGATGAAGGAGCAGATGGAACAGGAGGTGAGGGAACTGGAGGAGGCAGCAAGGGAGGAGGAGCATTGGGTGCAGGAGGCACAGAAGGCAGCAGAGGAGGCTGCGAAGGTGGAGGAGGCGCCCCAGGCAGTGGTGTGGAGAAAGGAGGCATCAGCCACAAAACAAGCGGAGAAAAAGTGGGCGGCTGTGGCCACGGGTCTGGGGGATGAGGCAGAGGGGAGCAAGGTTGCCAAGTCAAAGGCGTGAATGGAATCAGAGGAGTTGGAGGGTCCGGTGCAGGTGCAGGCCGCATTGCCCTGCAAAAGGTGCATAACCATTTTCCTTCTCAGTGTTCTCTTACTGACAAGTGGCCCAGATGCAAATATTAAAAGGTCTTGTGTTTCAAGATGGGTGTGAAGGGATGTGTGTGCAACAATTGCACGCATGTCAAACATAAGTGTGAGGAGGTGGTGTGGGAGGGGCAGGAGGCCCCTGCAGAAAAGTTGAGGTCTGTAGTGGGAATGACAGGTCCAGCAGAAAACAGGGGGGGGGGGGGGGGTGGAGCTGCTGCAGCAGCTGGTGAAGGTGGTGAGGAAAGGGTTTGGAGAGGTGGCGACAGCAGTGGGGGAGTCGATGGAGGAGGTCCAGGATGTGATGGACCCGGAGTGGGAGGTGGATGAAAGCGCCAAGGGGGAGAGTGACGAGGATGAGGAGGAAGTGGAGCAGGCAGTACGAGAGTCCTGGCGGGAAAGGCACGGGATCCGCCAGTCTGGAGATGACTGGGTGGGTTTCCAAAGGTATCTGGAGAAAAGACAAGTGGATGATGAGGAGGGGAGTGAGAGTGGAGAGGAGGATGAGGTTGGAGAAAAAGGTGAGGGTAAAGAAGAGGACAAGGGTGGGGAAGAGGATGAAGGTGGGGAAGCGGACGAGGACGGTGAGGGAGAAGCAGGGGTAGTGTAGGGATCTGGTTGGATCCAAAAACTTTTCAATGAATTTTGTTTATAAGTTCAGACTGAGTGAATACGTAACGTGAATAGACTTTAAGTGGGTAATGGTCTGGGTTTCTGCGGGTAGCAAGTGTGAAAATCCACAAGGAGTTCTTGGGCATGGTCAAGTTCTGTAACAGGTAGCCAGGAAGTCTCTTTGTCAGTTCCCTGGTAACCTTCCCATCAGATGAGTTAGAGAATCTTGCAGCAACGTCGGTTGTCAACTTTGGAGTTGAGGACTTCGGTGATCTCATATTCGAGCTTGTCATAGATGGTGATCGGAGGAGGTGGAGGTTGTACTCGATTTGGAATTGTGTTCGGGGAGTGTTTCTCTAGTTGAGAGACATGGAAAACAGGGTGAATGGCCCGCATGTGATCCAGGAGCCGCAGGGTGACTGAGTGAGTACCTGGGTGGGTGATCATTTCAAAGGGGCCATGGTGCTTTTTGGAAAGTTTCTTGGAAGGACGTGTGGTGCGGATATTTTCTGCAGTGACGTAGGCAGAGTCACCAATGTTGAAGTCGGGTGCAGGTGCCCGATGTTTGTCCACAGGACCTTGATAACGCTCTTGAGTGGTCACAAGTTGTTTCCAAAGCTCCTGATGAAGGTCATCTAAGTCGATGATGAACTTGCGGGCGTGCTGTGAAGCTAAGTCGCATTCTGGAAAGATGGAAATGTTCAGGTGATAGCCTTTGTTGGCAAAGAAAGGGGATATGCCTGTAGAGGCAGAAGGAGCATTGTTGTAGGCAAATTCACCCAAGGGTAAGAGGTGAGACCAGTTGTCCTGCTGATAGTTGCAGAAGATCCAGAGGTACTGCTCCAAGGTCTGATTAAGTTGTTCTGTCTGACCATCACCTTGTGGGTGATAACCAGAAGTGAAGTGGATCCACATGTCGAGTGCTTTTCCGAGAGAGCAGAAGAAATGGGAGACAAACTCAGATCCCCAGTCGCAAGTGACGTGCGATGGAACGCCATGCTTGGAGAAGACGTGGAGGACAAACAGGTTGGCTAGTTCTTGGGCTGTGATCTCATTGACAGTTGGGATGAAGATGCCTTGCTTTGTGAGATGGTCAATGATGACCAGGATAGCAGTGTGACCATTGGAGTTGGGTAGTTCTTCAATGAAGTCCATGGAGATGGAGTTCCAAGCTTGTTCCGGAACCGGAAGTTGCTTTAGAAACCCGTAGGGCTTGTGTCAAGGTGACTTGGATCATTTGCAAGTGGTACAGGATTTGCAGAATTCCTGCACAAAGGTGCGGAGGTTTGGCCAGACATATTCCCGGCAGACAAGCTGCTGGGTTTTGTTTTGTCCGAAGTGGCCAGAGAGGATGTGATCATGTTTGTACTAAAGGACCTTAGGCAAAGATCTGCAATGTCCGGGACAGAAATCTGGTCAAAGTGGTGGAGAAGACCTGCCTCGTCTATGGTCCAGTTGGGGTCGACAGGCATTGGAAGGTGTGCAGATGATACTGGGTCAAGGGGTAGGGAGGTGTGGATGTCATGGTGGAGTTTCTCAACATTCATGATTACTGCTTGTCGAAGAATGGGTGTGGCGAAATAGGTGGCGCGAAGGGAAGAGGTGAGTTGTTCCTGTGTGAATACAGGTCAGAAGTTGGTTGGGTTTACCGAGGCAAAGTCGCTATTTCCCCCTTTGCGGTAGATGTCCCAACGTCTAGTAAGTGCATCTGGCTTGGCCCCTAATTTTCTGGGGCGGAAGCAGATGATGAGATTGAACTGGGAAAGGTAGACCAATGGGCCTGGCAGCGGGTGAGCAACTTGGTAGTGCTGAAGTACTCAAGATTTTTGTGGTCAGTGACCACATCAACCGGGTTTTCGGAACCCTCAAAATACTGCCGCCAGTGTTTGAAGGCCTTGAAAATGGCCAAGAGTTCCTTATCATGGGTGTCATAATTTAGTTCAACAGGATTGAAGGAGCAGGAATGAAAGGTGACTGGATGGATTTCTCCATCCGCAGTGTAAACCGAAAGGATAGCCACTAGGGCATAGTCAGAAGCATTGGTTTTGAGTACCATCTGTGAGTCAGGTACCCATTGTGTTAAGATGGGAGTCAAGGAGGTCAGAAATGAGAGGAAGTGGGTAGCGGTCTTTCTTCATAAGACAGTTAAGTCCCCAGTAGTCGACACAAAGTCAGAGACTACCATCCTTCTTCTTGATGAAGAGGATTGGAGAGCCATGTGGAGACTTGGATGGGCGGATGAAACCTGAGCAGATGTTTTCGTCAATAAAGACTCGTAAGGCTTCTAATTCAGAGAGAGAGAATACATGTGGCCCAGAGGCGGAGGAGTATTGTCTTCTGTCTCTATCTTGAGGTCGTAAGACCGATGCAGAGGAAGGGTATCCACTTTAGTCTTATTAAAGACATCAGCGAATTCATGATACTCGGGCGGAATATCGGAGAGGTCAGATGAGTTAGCGGATTGGGCGGAGCAGGCAGATAACCCTTCTGGAGCAAAGGTCATCTGAAAAGCTACTGCCCCAGGAAGTTTGCTAGCATGCACATAAGCGGCAGCATTGATGAAGGAGATGTCAGGAGGTGTAAACTTAGGAGGAATGGGGGTTTTGGAAAGTGCGGAGGAGTCGAGGATTTCTACCAGAAGATTCGGGGACAAAGGTGACATCAAGGGTGCTGGACCTCTATGATCTGCAGAGCGGAAAGCGAGTTGGCTTGAAGACCAGTCAATCAATGGATTGTATTGCTTCAGCCAGTTATGACCGAGTATGGCGGAACAGGAAGAGTCGAGTGAGGTTACATAAAATGACAAATTGAATACTTCACCGGCAGGGAAGGTGATCAGAAGTTTGACGACCTGAGTTATGGTGGAGTTGCAAGATCCATCAAAGAGTCATAAACCGATCAAGTTAATGGATTCTGTGCTGAGTTGGTTGTTCAACACGAAAGAGGAGTCAAGGAAGCAGTGGGAGGAGCCAGAGTCGATAAGGGTTCAGAAAGGGGCAGAATAGCTGGGACAGGTTAAGAGAATGGTTAGGGAGTCAGGGTCGGAAAGAGTGGACGCATTGAGACGAACATAAGCAGCCAAGTGGGTAAGGTCAATGCAACCCCAGCCCCAATGGCTGTATCCTGAGGGTTGCAGACTATTTTTCAGAGTCCATAGTCTCGGGAATGACAGTGGATGCATGGGCTTTTGTGGCTTTGGATTTCAGGCAGTTTCCTGCTATGTGCCCTTCCTCACTGCAGTAGAGACAAAGTCGTTCTCTCATGCAACGTTCTTGTTCCTCCCCAGTAAGCTTGCTGTTCTTCCCCAACTTATCGGAGATGGATGACTTGGACTTGTCCCAGGAAGTGTTCTTTGTTGTGGAAGACTGCTGGTTGGAGGTGTTACCATGGGCGGAGTTTGAAGTGGCTTGGTTTGTCAGTGGGGAAGAGTCCTTCCGACTAGAGTTACTGGAATTCTTTGTTTCGAAATGGGATTCATCCTCCTGCATCCAATAGATATCGTCGCAGTCCTGTGCTTTCAAGTGCAGTTCTGCAAGGGTGTCGAGTTTACCACCCCGAAGAACTTCTATGCAAAGTCAGAGCAGAAGACCATGGAAATAGCGGTCACGAAGGGCTGCTTTGTTCCAGTTGACCCTAGAAGCTAATTCCCAGAAGTCAACATTATATTTTGTGATATGACCACCTTTCTTCATTGCTAAGTCAGAGAGAGCTTTTTCTGCATCTCTGACTGGGTCATGCAGACCAAAGTTACTTTCCAGCTCAGCTACAAAAGCTTTGTAGTCCCACATCCAGTGTGCAGAATCTGTCAGGTCATTCAGACCAGGCTCAAACCAACTGAGAGCTGATCCCTTGAGATAAGAAAGGATGAATATGATCTTTTTCTCATCAGAGGAAAATACGTGCGGACAGTCACGGAAATGAAGATTACATGAGACTAGGAAGTCTCTAAGTTTCTTTGGGTTGGAGCCATCAAAAGTGTCAGGATTGCAAACTTTGATTTTCTTGGTCTTAGGTGCATTGTTTTGTCAAAGGGTGCGGATACTCTCCGAGAGGTTGTAAAGAACATCTATGAACCTATCCCCTGGATCAGGGTTTCCCCCTGTGGGAGGTTAATCGTCAGGATCATTGGGATTGGGGTTGCCCCCAGGGCCATCAGGACTGCTAGGGTCATTGGGTCCACCAGGAGGTCCATCCTCTAGACCACAATCTTCCAACCCATAGGGTTCAGGCTGGTTGATGCCCCCTACATACTCAAGGGGAGTTCTTGATCGAAAACCTTCTGGGTTGCCGGAAGGTTGCGGGGCATGGGCGGACATGAGATTGGCACTGATTGAGGGAGCTCCTGAGCCGATTTGTCAGAAGATGTTTGAGGGTCTGGAAGACACTCCAAAAGTAGTGGCGGGTCGAGGGTCGGGAAGAGTGGATCACTGGATTGCAGAGATCCCTGGAATAGTACCAGCGCATTGGGAATTTCTTGTTGTGCACTGGCAGGTCTCGGTAGGGGTCATAGAGAGGGAATGGACGAGTGAAGTGTGAGTTTGTATATCCTGTTAAGAACTGATTCTGGAAGGTTCGTCGGAATCCGATTGGACACTGTGGGTGTTATTTATGGAAGGTTGTCGGGTCGTTGTGGATCCAGTGGGAGGAGAAATGGAAAGGACTTGGCTTCAGCTTGTAAGAAGCTGCGCCCTTTACCTCGTCTGGTGTTCTAATTTCAAGTTGGAGGTTTGGAGGTAGGAATGGAAAAGTGCAGGTAAACATGGGGAGGAGTACAGGGGGAACATAGGTTTAAGTTTAGATGGGACTAGAACTTCAGAGGGAGACTAGAGGTTGAGTTGAAAGGAGTTCAGACTCTTAGGGAACAGAAGTAGGAGTAGAAGGAGGTTTGGATTGACAAGTCAAAGTCGAGTCTATGTTGATATACAAACTGAGGAATACAAGGCGAAACTAGCTAAACTTAAATACTAGAGTCCGGAATAAAAGCGGAATGGAAACAGGAACTGCGGCAGTGTCTCGACTGCATAGATAAATTACCTAGTGGAGGCTGCACAGGAATCCATAGTCAAATTTGCAAAACTAGATGGCAGCCTTGGGAAGGCAGCCATGGGTGCTGTACAAGGTGGCCTGGTGCACAGCAGTGGGGGCAGTGCAAGGTGGCCGGGAACAAAATTGGAAGGCATAGACAAAAGTCAGGTTTGAGGTGTGGAAAAGGATCAGACAGATGCAGGTTCCAATCGAGCAAGAAATGGTTCTTGACAGTTGCAGGTATTGTATATGCAAGTAAACCTGTGTACACTATGCTATGCTACAGTATACTATGGCAAACACTATATATGTTACATTTAAGTAGTCTATGCTGAAGATCTTGCTGTGAGGCAATGGTATGGGCCTCTCATCTTTTCAGCACCTTAAAGTGACATTAAAGTAGTATCAGAACAAGTACAAGATCATGGTAAACTAATAAAAACTCACTGAGATAATATATATCTATTTCAACCACTTCTCCTGACACAGATGTTGAGATTGAAAAGAAAGCAATAGGCGCTAGCCTCTCATCTCTTCATAGCCTTCAAATGATGTTGAAATAGTGTCAGATAAAGCCCAAGATCATGGTAAACTGATAAAAACTCATGGATATAATATATGTCCATTTCAACCCCTTCTCCTGACACAGATGTTGGGATTGCAAAGGAACAGCTATGCGCTGTCCTCTCATCTCTTCATAGTCTTCAAATAGTATCAGATCAAGTCCAAGATCATACAAAACAAATGAGAACTCACTGAGATATCGCTGTATGTCCATCTCAACTGGTCCTTTCTCAGGCTGTGACAAAAAAGCTAGCATTAAAAAAAACAGACACTGGACCTTAAAGCAACAGAAACACAGTGTTATAATAAGTGTAACAACCATTCAAGAACTCACAAGTGTAATATGTCTACCAGAGAGGATGTGGGTCATGGGTGACATCACTGTAACCCATATACCCAAAAATACCTGTATCCATGATGCATGCAGGTTACCCCAAATAATAATAAAACAATTCATGAACAAAGAAAAACTTACCTGATGCCCAAGCGACAATAAACATCATTTGGGCCCCATTTCATTCACTTTGTGTCATTTGCCAGTGTGGGCAGTAGATTAGAACCTAAAAAACAGTTAGTTGTAAAAAAATAAGAAACATTTGTTCGTTATAGTAGAAGAGAAAAAAACAAAGAAAAGACTTCATTTTGATGGGGGAAGTCATCATGGTGACTCTGGGCAGAATGGAGTGATGACCAACATCATTAGCTATTGCCAGCCCTGGATTAAAGCATGTCATGTGAAGTTGGTGCCCCATGGGGCGCTCATGTGACCATGTTCAAAGTCACAAGTTGAATGTTGAATGTTCAAGTTGAGACTCCTACTCACCCTGCTGCCACTACCTCCTCCTTCTATCACACCTCTGCCACCACTGTCACACCATCAACCCCCTCCTCACTAGGGATCTCCATCAACAGCAAACAGCAAACCATCAACATGGCCCAAATGACACTAAGCATTGTTTGGGCCCAGTAAGTGTTTTTTTTTTTTCATTTCTTGCATATTCAATTATACTAACTACTTGTTTTACAGGTTGATACTACCACCATAAGCCTGAAATGAGGGCCCCACAGCCAGGTACACCCCCCCCCCCCCCCAGGTTCTGCACCTGCCACCTCACTGATGATGACCACAGACCCTCCCCATGCCCATGAGCAACTGCTCGTGGGGTGGATGGGTGTTGACAATGACAACGATGACCACCTGCATGGTGGGGAAGCAAACAAGATGGTGGGAACACACCACCCACCTCCAACCTCATGACCAACTGCTCGTGGGGTGGACTGTGGGTGAAATGGCGATGATGATGACCCAGGACCACCAGCACCAGACAACAATGACCACAGCACCAGACAACGAGGACTACAACACCAGCCAATGACAAGAGAGGCAGGCAAGATGGGGGGTGAGACCAGGGGGAGGGAGACCAAATGAGAGGGAAACACCAGGAGATGAGACAACATAGGGAGGGGAGATGACAAGGGGGAGATGGGGATGGGAGATAAGAAGACAGGGGGGAGATGCCAGCACCAGCCCCATGCCTACAAGCATCTGCTTGTAGGGTGGTTCGTGGGTGCTAGGGAACTGCATGGGTTTTACCCACAGGTTTCCCATGCTTTTATTTTCTAATTTATTCAATGAGTTTTGCATGAAAACTCATGAAAAAATGATTTTCTGATAGCTATTCAATGGATGCTTGTGATACAAGGGACAAAATAATTTATTTTTGACCTTGTCACATGACAGATGTCACCCAAATGTTGTTTTATGTGTTAGATCACAAAGAGCCAACAAAAAGCTTCCAGAAAATCTTTTTTTCATGATTTTTCATGCAAAACTCATTGAATAAATTAGAAAATAAAAGTGTGGGAAACCTGTGGGTAAAACCTGTGCAGTTCCCTAGTGGGTGCAGATGAGGGGCAGGGGGGACCACAATGCTGGCACCAGCACCAGCACCAAAACCACCAGCAGACAATGACAGAGAACCCATCCCCACGCTGATGAGCCACTGCTTGTTGGGTGGACAATGGGTAAACAAGCCACCTTGAGCACAACATGGCCACCAGCGCTGTCCACACCCCACACCATACCACTGCAGACAGCACCTGCCCCCATGTCTATGAGCAACTGCTCATATGGTGGATTGCAGGTGTAACATGTCTACATGACAGGGGGGGACTAACATGATGATGATGACGTGGCACCTGCCCCATGCCCGCAAGCCACTGCTCATGGGGTGGTTCATGGGTGTACCCTATGGACAAGGGAAATGATGACTGCAACCCTCTGACCCTGCACACCCCCTGCTGCCACAGCTGTGAGCCATTGCTCACAGACTTGGCTGCAGGGGAAGCATAAGGGGAGGAAAACTGCAGTAAATCACTTGTGGTAATGACACCACAGTGATTTTGCTGGCACCATGGTATAACACTGTACCCATGGGTATTACCAGCAGGTGTGGTGTATGTAGTGTTTCAAGGTCCAGTCTATAGGACCAAAAATGACCATAGGACCAAACTGGACCAAACTGCGGTCTGGTCTTTTTTTTGGTTGCAGTTGCCCATATTTGGGGTCATTCCAGTTGCCAGTTGCCTTATTTTGAAAATCTTCAAAAACCATTCAAAGACTGGTTGCAATCGGTTGCAACCAGTCTTTTCACAGTATTATATACTCATATAAATGTAACTACTTTACAAGAAAAATACAACTGATATGTACTATATTAATACTATTTACTATTTATACTAGATACTATGGACATGGGACAAGCCCAGGGGAAGAAGCATTCAAAGAAATGAGTGCTTATATACCCCGTGGCTGTGCACAGACCATTTGGTCGTGCTTGCGCCCCAAGTGGCACCACTTGTGAAACAATTCCCATGACCATCAACAACCCACAACACCGCTTTCTCTCCACCGTTTGCTCTCACCACCAACAATGCCCACACTGCCTAGCTCAGAAGCACCCCCACCTCAACTAGATGACCACAAAGTGGGCCCAAATGATGACTAGCAGGTTGTTTGGGTCCCAGGTATGGTTTTTATTGTTGATTTCTTCTTTTTTACTAACTAAACCTTTTCTTTTTAGTTTCTTACCTTTGATAACGACACAATGAGATTGCTCACATGCCCTCACAACATGGCGCTAACACCAATAGCAGCCATGCCAATGACAACACGGCATTGCATGCAAAGTTTGCCCAAATGACAAGTATTGTTGTTTGGGCCATAAGGATACATTTTTATGATTGATCTCCTACTTCTACTAATTAACTAACCATTCTTTTTTCTTTTTAGGTTCTTGCCACTCGATAACGACATCTCCCACCCACATCCCAACCTCTCTCAGTACCCCATGCCCTATGCGGCTGCTGTGAGCCTCTGCTCACAGAGTCGCAAGGGATCCCATTTCTGGACAACAATACATGTGATTGCCACATCACAGTGCCACCACCCTGCCTGCGAGCCACTGCTCGTAGGGGGAGATGGAGATGCTGACAAGGAACAACAATGCCAACCAACAAGGACATCAAACAGCAGGGGACGACAAATGTGGGAATGACGAGTGGGCAGGAACAAGGAGTGGGCAGGAACAACAAGTGGGTGGGAATAACGAGTGGGTGGGAACAACAAATGCAGGAACAATGAACACAGGAACAATGAATGCAGGCATGATGAATGGCAGTGATGACTGGTGGGGACAATGACTGGCGGGAATGATGACTGGCAGGGACAATGCCCCAGGGGGAGGATGAACGGTGGGGACAAGACAACAACAGCAGCCACCCCACCCTCACTACAAATGCAAGATGGTGGGGTGTTTTTTTTCTTTCTAATTCACTTTTATTTTCATTCTCTTAGTAGCATCCCACCGCTGCGAGCAACTGCTCGCAGGGTGTAAATATAATTAGTTTTATTTACAGTGGCCAACAAAACCATTCCAATGTTTTCAAACTTTTAATAAGTGTACTTGAATAAAATGAAATAAATTGTCATAAAATCTGAGAACATTATGGAACATACCTTAACATCCCATCTGATCACCTGCATACCCACAAGATCATGTGACACTATTTAATAGGTAAGTTTCATCATATAGTCTAGTCACTCATTGGAACAGTTTTGTTGCACTGATTTTTAAGTATAGAATTTATGCAAATCACATGACTTTGTTGATTATTACAAACAGAAGTAAACAATATCATGTGATACAATATATTTAAGGAGACTGGATCTCTTGCAACTTCATTCTTACCCCCCAATTTATTATGCAGAAGCTATCATCCACTCAAATACTCTGCATTCTCAATTTGCTTGATTCTGGTCTTTCTGTCTGACAAATCTCTTATCAAACTGGTCATGGCATTGCTACCATCAGCCGTACTCGCTCTGAGCACTGACCTGAGCTTCAGAAATCATTTGGTGGTCATCCTATGAAGCTTACTACTGCTAATATTGACTATGCACACCAAATTATTTGCATGGGAAAGGTTGATAATGCTACCAAAGCTGCACAAACACTTCAGGATATCACCAACAACCCTTTCTCCTCCCAAACCCTTTGCCGACATCTTAAATCACATGGCATGAAACCTGTAGTCAAGAAGAAACGTCCACTACTCAAACCTCATCACTGATGCACACGATTGGAGTTTGCTGAGCGGCATGCAGAGTGGACACTTGAGGATTGGAAAAGGGTCATATGGTCAGATGAGACTAAAATTAATCATTTGGGATCAGATGGAAGAAAATATGTGTGGAAAGATAGTCATGAAGGTCTGAGTGATAGGCTTGTTGAGGGAACAGTGAAGTTTGGAGGAGGGAATTTGATGTTGTGGGGGTGCATGGGATGGGATGGGGTTTATGCTACTAGGATTGAAGGAAAGATGGATGCTGAACTTCATTATGGATGATGAGCTTCAGCAAACACTGGAGCTTTGGGGTAAAACTACTGATGATATGGTATTTCAGCAGGACAATGACCCCAAACATACCAGCAAAATGGCCAAGAAGTGGTTTGAAGACAATGACATTACTGTCTTCAAGTGGCCTGCACAGTTTATTGACCTCAATCCTATAGAACATCTGTGGCATCATCTCAAAAAGAAGCTTGGAGAGTATGAGGAACCAGCCAACAGTGTTACAGAGCTTTGGGAGAGGGTACAGGTGGAATTGGAGAGGATACCAAAGGAGGAGTGTCAGAAATTGATTGAAAGCATGCCTAAAAGACTTGCTGCAGTAGTTAAAACAAAAGGTGGCTATACCAAGTACTAATTTATACTCAAAGAATCAGTGCAACAAAACTGTTCCAATGAGTCACTAGAGTATATGATGAAGTTTACTTATTAAATAATGTCACATGATCTTGTGGCTATGCAGGTGATCAGATAGGATGTTAAGGTATATTCCATAATTTTCTCAGATTTTATGACAATTTATGTCATTTTATTCAAGTACACTTGTTAAAAGTTTGAAAACATTGGAATGGTTTTGTTGGCCACTGTACTATATAATAGAATTTAGTTATGAAATTAGTGGTAGACCAGTTGAAACCAGTCTTTTGGGGGCAACCGAACCGAATAGAACTGGTTCTATTTGGTTCAATTGCGGTCCATCAAATGTGGGCAACAGTTTGGACTGGTTGCAGTCTCTAGTTGCCCTCTTGGGGGTTGAAAAACTGGACCAAACTGGACCTTAAAACACTAGGTGTATGTGGGTACAGGTACAGTAAGTTCTAATCCCACCCACAGGTGTACCCATGTCAAACCCTAAAGAGGGGGGATGACAATCAGAGAGGGGGATGACAACAACAAGAGGGAGGCAACAATGATGACAACAAGAGGGTGTATATGCAGTGTAGTTACATATCAAATATATGTATTATATAGGAAATATAATTATTTTTTGGTATATCATATGCAGTGTGAATGATATTTGGAGGATGAAAAAATCTTCTCAAGTGTCAGAGGATATTCAGGATGCATATGAATCATACATTCCTGAGGTGCCCTGGAGCACTTTGGACCAAAATTCACTACCCTGAAGACTGGCAAATAACGGCACTTTACCTACAGAGTGCCCAGGGTAGACAATTGCTTTGGATGCCTTGGCATGCTCCAAGACATCCTAGGGTAACCCAGGACACCCTGGGGACAAAAGCAATTTTCCTGATGTCAACCATGGTGCCACTTTGTTGAAATCTCAACCTTTTGTGGCTGTCAAGTAGTGGGAAGATATCCTCTGCCCAAAGGTTGCAGCAGGCTATGTAAGGTGCCTGCATGCATCATAGTCACCTCCCCACATGCTCAAGGGGGTGTCAGGACCCAAAATTCATATATCCACTCAGATTTTTTTAAGCCACCTCTCAGACCCCCCCTTGCCATATTGGGTATGTTATTCCCATATATGGTATGTTGTGCTTACTAATTTGATGTCAACCAATTTGCTAAATTATTGTGAAACAGTGAACTACTCTCCTTGACCTAAAATTGCAGTCATGATCTCTTCACATACATTCTACAAACCTTACTGGAGTAGCATCACTCAGCCAAGTACTCAAGTAAGTATTCTTCAAGTGGGAACAAGTGTCAAGGGCCAAGGCTGAGTGAGCATTCCTTCAACCTCAAGGTCTTGAACCTCACCAGCTTCTGTGGAGGTATGTAAGTGGGCTAGGTTGTGATTATTTTCTACCTCATTTCTACCACCATGAGTTCTTCCATGTATATGGACCCATGAATCCCATACTCTGAGTAATTGAAATTATTATCAATCACTATGCCTACCTACACATTGCTTGTGTGGCAAGCTGCTTGAGGGCCAGTGGTCTGTGATAGGGTTGCCAAAGTTCAGTTCTGAACTGATGCAAAGAACCAGAACCAGTAGAACCAAACTGATGGTTCTGTTCTGTTCAGGTTCAGTCCAGCCACTGGGCATAACAGTTCTGGTTCTTGGTTCTGGACATGGGCATGGCAAGAGAACCGAGGTTCAGATCAGTTCAAACCAAACTTTTTGAGGGGTTAGGGGGGCACTGAAATGGGCAATAATTTACATCTTATGCTGACAAAGGTCATCAATGCAGGACCAAACAATGTTTGTTTTCCCAACACTCCCAATCTCCCCTCATATTGGGCCAAACAATGATGGATATCATTTGGGCCTAGGTAATGTTTTTTTTTTGAAGTTCTTTTCTTGGTTTTCAACTAACTACTGCTTTTTTTTAGGTTCTATCTATGTTATTTGCCACAAGACAGCACACCCACACATGCCAATGCTGCGAGCACCCACTTGGGGGGTGGATAATGGATCAGGACAATGACAAAATGGGATGATGGCCGACAACAGGGACAATGGGGCAGGGACAGGGATGGACAGCAAGGCAAAGATGATGATGATGGCCACCAGCACCCCACCACTGTGAGCAGGTGTTCACAACAACAAAAAGTAAGGGGAGCCACAATGACAAAACCACAGGATGGAACAACACCAACACCGACAACAAGTGGGCAAACAACAATGACAACGATGGGGACCAGGGGACAAAGACCACCAACAAGGAAGAGGATGGCGACAATAAAAGCCCATTAAACCAGGACGATGGAAATAGGATGACTAGCATGACCCAGCACCCACCATCACCGCTGCGAGCAACTAACTGCTTGCAGGGTGGAGGGGTGTGCAAGGACAGAGACGACCACAAACCGATGGTGGGGACAAAGACCAGGCCAGACTACAGGATGACCAGGGCATCAGGGACAGCAACAGTGGGAGACAGCAAGGGGGATGAGAATGAGACAACCATAATGAAAACAATGATGATGGCTATCACCACAGCACCCCCAACCGCTGCCGTAAGCAACTGCTCACAGGGTGGAAATAGGGACAGGGACAATGGAGATGGGGACAAGGATGCAGAGGAGGGTTAGGATGCTGATGATGGCCCCTGAACAGATGCCAAGCACAATGAGGACAATGAGGACAATGATTCCAGGGACAAGGCCAGGGGATGGTGGGGCCATGTCCCTCCCTCCCCTGCATTTTGCATGGGGAGGGTTTTTTCTTTTCTTTTCATTTTTAATTAATATTATTGGCCTCCCTCCCCCACAATTTGCATGGGCTAGGGGACTTTTTTGTTGTTTTTGATTTTAACTAATATTGTTGCCCCTTTTCCCCTCACATCTTGCACAAGAGAGGTTTTTAATATATGTATTTGAATACTGGTGTGCAGAAATGGGTACATAGCACTTTTTTTTTTTATCTCAGTTCTGTTCTGGAAAATTAGTGAAAGTTCAGTTCACGGTTTGGCAAAAAGTGCCAAGAACCAGACTGAAGTGAACTTCAGCAACCCTAGTCTGTGAGGGGCTTTGTCTGCCTTGGAATTACCCTGAGTACAGACAAACATAGAACTGCATCACCTTTGCAATTGCACAATCCTTGATATGAGTTCAATATTAATGCTGTGTTGTCGAGCCATTGAGTTTGCCATCAAAGTTCAATGGTTTTGCCCTTCATCTTTGTCTAGGTGCTTCAAAGGTGTATGACAACATAATTTTACTTCCTTTACATGCTATACCACTCAATTGACACTTATATGATTGAGGTCAATTTTTTTAACAACCCTCATGTGATGTCCAGCATTTGTAGCTATACTCTGTGTAATACTCAGCTTCATGCTCATAATAAGTAACTTACTATCAGCCTCTGATAAGAGAGCAATAATCCACCCAATTTCTATACACATAAGCTGCATGCCACTGTGGATAACTTGATGTGATGGGCCATCCTCCACCAGTGGTGATAAGCTGTGGAATCCTGAAGGTGAGACCCCCATTTCTAGATTGTATCTATTGTCCACTCTTATGGGCTTTGATGTTATTGGTGCTGTTGTTACTGAAGTTACATTCTGTCCCAATTCCATCCCCTTGGGTCACTTACAAAAGTGGCATTTCAGTAGCAGGCAGGCCGGCAGCGCATGGTAGATGTCTATTGCCCTGCAGTAATAACCCTCCTTATCGGTGTGTACTACTCCTGGCACTGGGTTTGAAAGTGGGTAAGTGTTTGAAAACTTGATATTAAACCTTGTTCCCACAGGTTCTGGACCTCAGAACTTTCAGGATCAGTTCCCACAGTATGCATTAGTATGCCCATGAATTTTATCTGAAGGAAGTCCATAAAGCTTTGGTGAAACTGCAGGAACAGTAAGTGAAAATACTCCTGATTGGGAGAAATCAGCATCTGGACTATCTCTACACTGCTCAATAAGGGGAGTTTTGTTATATATTCATGATCCTTATGTAGAATACAAGCTCTCTGCACATTCCTGGGGCCAACCACCCATTGTGGCATGCTGGACAGCGAGTTTGAAAGGAGCATGATGGTATTGCTGATCAAATTGTTACCTATGGTTATTTGTTTACTGATGGCTCACCTGACGGTGATCAGGGAGTGACTGATGTGACTGATTTTCTTCAAACACCCACCTTTTGCAACTCATGACACTGGCAGGGTGCTGCCCACTATATATCTAAACATTTTTTACATAGATGGATGTAGGAGAACCATATGTACCTCCCAAAAAATCCCAAGGCCCAAATTCACAGGGAAGCACAATTCCAAGACGAGTTTTCAAAAAATTTCCACCTACCCAACAATAGTAAGTATCTTCAGATAAGTCACATTTCCTTGAGAAGTTATGGGGGGGGCAATCCCAGCTAACTCTGCTTATTGACCATTGTTTGAGTCAATAAAAGGGGGGTTTTCATAAAGCACTCATTTTTTGAAGCACACAACAATTTTCACATCTCATAGTGGCAGAGAAAGTTGTTCAGTTTTATTCCCTCTACAACTTCTTCATGCCCAATTTTTTGATTTCACACTTATCATAAAATATGAGCCAAAATACATGTTTTTTTACAGTCTATAGAAATAATAAAAATGAAATTAAAAAATCCAGCATAAAGACATTGTAGCCTGTTAGGGTGACACCCACTATCTGCTAGCTAAGACCGTGTGGGTTCTCTCTACAAGAAGGGGATGGGATCCACGCTCGTGATGGGGGAATTGATGGTTTTGATGCGAGGGGTTATTAATAGATGAGTTTGTTGAGATAGGCCTTTCACACTGAAAACATAGGTGGAATACCTAAGAGAACACAACTGGGGTCCCCTAGGCATATATTTAGGGTTTATATACTATGTTACATATATTGTACATTGTTGTTACCGATGCACTTGTACATGCGCATACATATTGATGCATGTGAAATAAAATTCTCATGCTATCAAAGTGTAGCATCATTTGGCATCATGTAGCGTAATTTGACATAATAAGATAAAATGAAATTTTATTAGGTAATGGGGTGGTTTCCTAACATTACCCCCCTTTTATGCCTCGACTTCCAGGTGAGAAAATATTATGTTTGTCCCCCTTGTAAAATTTTGGTAAGGCTGGAATTTCATGCCCTCATACACCATTCTCGCAATGTGATGCGGAGCATTCGGATTACATTTAAAGAATTGGGTGATCGCATTATGCGTTCACTTACAATTCTCTTTGGGTTCCCATGAATTATTTTCATCGGTGTAGTTTTTCCACTTTATTAAAAACTCCAATTTGTTCCATCGAAGACATGAGTCTAGAATTTCTTCAACTATGTATTCTGGAGCACCTTCTACTATTATCGGAGGTTGTGGAGTAGTTTGTTGGCCAGGAATAGTGGGCGGGTGGTAAGGGCGTAGGCAGGATACATTAATCTCAGGATCAATCTTGAATGATCAGGGTAATTTTAGCACTACTGCATTAGGTGAGATTACTTTAGAGATCACATATGGGCCAACTTGTTTTTCCATAAGTTTCCTCAAAGGTCATGGAATATTCAGGTCCTTGGTACTTAGCCATACCAAGTCACCAACTTTGTACTCTGGAGCACGTGCTCGAGTACGATCTGCGTCTCACATCATGTCATCATGTGCTTTCTTCAATGCTGCCTCTGCTTCCTCTTGTACCTTTTGCATCTTAGATACAAAGTCTTCTACCGACTGTACTTTGACTTCCCTTCTGGGTTCTACTCCCATGCGAGGATGATATCCATAATTTGCGAAAAAGGGTGACATACAAGTAGCCGAATGGAATTTGTTATTGTGGGAAAACTCAGCAATTGCCAGCCATTCAGGCCAGTTGGTTTGTCGGTAGTTGACAAACATACGTAGGTACTGCTCCAACTCCTGGTTCATTCTCTCTGTCTGCCCATCAGTCTGCGGGTGATATGCCATAGATAATTTAGTTTGAATCCCCAATATGTTGTTCAGTTCTCGCATAAACGTGGAAGCGAATTGTGGTCCATGATCAGAGATAACAGTATCGGGTAACCCATGTAACTGCCATACCTGATTTAGATAGAGGCGCACCAAGCCCAATGATGAGGTTTCTGTAGTAGTAGGAATAATATGGACCTCCTTTGTGAAGTGGTCGCATACTACAAATATTGCATCGTACCCTTGAGCCTCGGGTAATCCAGTAATAAAATCCACAGATATATCTCACCACGGCACTTTAGGTATAGGGTTCAGCATTAATTTTCCTGCAGGTTTTTCTGGAAATTTCTTCCCCCTCATGCACATATCACATCCATCCACATACCCCAACACATACTTCGAAATTCCAGGCCACCAATAATTTCTCATTACTAATTCCAATGTCTTCCATCTTCCTGGGTGTCCAGCAATCAGTGTATTGTGATGTAACTGGATGATCTCCCTTTGCAACTCCTGATCCTTTGGTACATACACTTTTCCTCAAAACAACACCAACCCTTGTTCCTCAGCCCATTCATCTCCTTTAATATTACCTTTCTTCTCTCCCTTCAGAGCTTTCACGGCTTCCACTACTTCATCATCCATTTCCAAACATTGTCTAATTTTAGACAACATTTCTGTTTCCGAGCTATCTATTAATAGATGCCCTTGATGCATAGCGCAAATACAAAAGTATTTGGGTTTGAGTAAGGTAACATTCTTATTGTCCTCCTCCACCCCCCTTTTATGATCAATACATCTGGATAATGCATCTGCTTTCCTCATTAAGCTTCCCGCTTTGTGGACCAAGTGAAAATTGAAACGCAATAGGAATAGTGCCCAACACGCTTCCCTGCAATTAAGCTTTTCAGTGGACATGAAGTATTGCAGATTTTGATGATCTGTCCAGATCTCAATCTGATGTGTACATCCCTCTAAATAATGCCTCCATGCCTCCAATGCTCGTATTATCCCCAACATCTCTTTGTCATGCACATCATAATTCCTCTCCACATCATTCAACCCTTTCGACAAGTATGCACAAGGATGCCATTTGTCATCTTCACACAGCATTGATAATACTGCTCCAGTAGCAAAATCGGATGCATTGGATTCCACTTGCAAAGGGCATGTGAAATCTACTGGGGCTAATATTGGTCCCTCCACAAACTTCCTCTTCAACTCCTCAAATGCTGTCTCCCCACCTCCATACTACTCCCTTTCCCATAAGGTTATGTAAGGGTGTGGCAATTTTAGAAAAATTGTGCACAAAGCAACGATAATAATTTGTGAGTCCCAAGAAAGCTTGAACCTCCTTGACATGGGTGGGCAAAGGCCAATCTGTGATTGCCTGTACCTTGATTGGATCCATTTTGATCCCATCAGGGCCAATCAATAATCCTAGGAACTTGATCTCGCTTGCCCCAAACACACACTTCTCTGGTTTCAAAAATAGATCATTCTCTGCCAACCTCCATAACATCTCCTGCACTATTGCCTCATGATTCTCTTCATCCTCTGTGAATATCAGAATGTCGTCAATAAATATTATTACCACGCCTTTGTCTATGACATCCTTGAAAATGTCGTTCATCATATTTTGAAAGGTCGGGGGACTATTAGTCATCCCAAAAAACATGACAAGTGGCTCGAAGGATCCTTGACGCATGGCAAATGCAGCCTTCCACTCATCTCCTTTCTTTATTTGTACATTGTTGTATCCCCATCGTAAATCCAACTTTGTAAAGACCTTGGCTTTTCCCACCTTGTCAATTATTTCTGAAATCAATGGCAGGGGGTACATGTTCTTCACTGTCCACTCATTCAGATACCTATAATCTGTACACATCCTCTTCCTTTGGTCTTTCTTTGGCACAAAGAATATTGGTGACGTCTGTGGTGATTTCGAAGGTCGTATGTATCCTTTGCGCAATTGCTCCTTCAGGAACGCATCCACTTCTTCTTGTTCCATCGGAGATAACAGATATACCTTCGATTTCTTCAGCACAAATCCTGGCTTCATCTCAATCACATGATCCCATGGCTTCCACACCAGCATTCACTCAGACTCCTTCTTCTGGAACACTGACAGATGTTCATGATACACCTTTGGCACCCACTCCTCCACTGGCTTCTCCACCTTCACAATATTCTTGTCCCATGACTGTCCTCCACAAATTGCTCTAAAAGTTTGCTTCTGCTCTTCTTTCTTGATCATGATCAGAACTTCCCCATTTGGCATTTCCTCATCCTCCACTTCCTCCATTGTAACAGAATACTTCCTCGGACGTTCTTTCTCTTTCTTTTTCCTTTTTTCTTTCTTCATCTTCCTCCCATACACATTACATTCCTTAGGACAACGAGTCATTTGTACTTTCCCAGTTTTCCAATCAATTTTGGGATTATGCTTCCATAACCATAGACATCCTATTATTAGATTGGTTTTCCCAAGATTGCACACTTCGAATACGGCTCGCTCCTGATGCTCCTGATACTTTAGTACCATAGTCACCTCCTCCTTGATAGTTCCTCCATGATTGACTGTTCCATCAATATTGTACACCATTATGGGTTGCACCAGCTTGCATGTGTTAATACCATTTCCAGTAATTAAGGACCAATTAATAAATAATCCTGTAGCACCACTATCAAGCAACGCTTCCACATCAATAGCTGCATGCGTGTCCACTGTCTTCAGTCCCACAGTCAAGGTGATTTTGGGTTCTATTTGCACAGAGCGAATAAAGAATTTAGGGGTTTTTGGAAATGGTGCATGACAATTTTCTTTGTCATGTGATTCGCAACAGTTGTACTCCTCCTCAATGTCCTTTTCTGATTTGCTCTGGGTTTCCTCAGATACTAATACATTGTAACGATTCTGGGTCACCAATGGGGAAACCTTCACTGGGAACCTTCCACAAAATTCTTCTGCCTGCCTTCCTCTGGCTTCACTTCCTCGATTGTAGCTTCCCTAATCTTTCTTTTCTGCCTACAACTCCTAGAAATGTGTCCTAACTGCCCACAGTTAAAACATTTAAGTGGGGCTCATCTTCCTGCTTGATCAACCTCCATTGCCTCTGCTGGTGCTGCTGACTCCATAACTATAGGTGTCACTGCCATGGCCGGTGGCTGTGCCCTTGGAGCTTGCACCTGGGGCGCCTTTCCTTTCTCGGACTTTCCTCCAGATGACTTTCCAAATTTACTACTTCTGTACATCAACTTTGACTCTGCCTGTTCCTGCCGATATTGCCATCAAGGCACATTGCCCAATTATACCACTTGTCCAACTTCTCTGGCATAGAAGGTAGTCGGTAGATAGACTTGAATAAAGAGGGATTTAATCCTGCTTTCAAAAACTCTACCAATGCAGCTTCTCCCATGTCTGTTTGTGAAGCTTCTGCTTTGAACTGCAAAATAAATTCATCCGCCATTAGGGAACCTTGGTGCATGGTCTTTAATTTAGCATTGGCTGTCGCCTTTGGATTAGGGTCTCCAAACTGTGCCTCCAATCTCTCCAGAAATTCCTTGAAGGTTGCAAATGGTTTATTTCCTGTGGCAATTTGATTAATAGCCTCATTTCTCCAGAACTGTGCTTTCCCCCCCTGAATGTATGAGAGAGCGAACATAATCCTAGACTCAGCTGTACGAAACTCTGGCTTCCTCCCATGGATGTACAATACTATAGAGCTGATGAAGGATTTTGTATTCTCCATGGTACCGTCAAAGATTTGCGGGGGCGTGTACTTAGGTAAGCACGCTTTTCCATTTCCAGATTTCTCCACTGTCTCATCCTCCTGCAATATCCACTCCACCATCTCCTCCATCTCATCATCTCTTTCTCCTATCATCTCTGGCTGTACTTCTGCTTGTCTGGGCTGTGATGCTGCCAATACTGACACTAATTGCAACATTTGTGCTGTGAGCACATCAATTTTTGCCTCTAGTGCTGGTATGGGAACAGGATTAGGACCAGGATTAGAAGTTGAAGGTTTGGACATAATTGTAGAATCTGTGATGAATCACTTCTTCGACAATTCAAAAAGATTTTCTTCAAGACCTCTCCAAACATCTATGGGTCACGTGATGGTTCATCAATCGTTCATCGATCGTTCATCGTTCGTCGGGCGCCTAATTTGACACTTCGGATCAACAATCCTTCCAACAGTGCCTGATCTTGGAGATAACACTGAATTTGGCTTGTAACTAAAATAGTCATCCAAATAGAGTGATGTAAATCGTAACTAAACCAGATCTGATCAGTTGTCTGGTTGCAGCTGTCCTAATGATGAGCACTGCCTCTCGATCACTGGCAGTCACAATATCAGGTCAGGCCTGGCATTGGCTTACAAAAGAAAAGGTAGATTACGTATATACAAGTACTTCTGGCTCATGCCAAAAGGATGAGTAATCAGATGTGGCGCAGTGAAACAATGATGTATGCACAAGTAAGAGAAGGCGCACTGATATGGGAAGTTGTGTTCTTCTGTTAGGGCAACACCCACTATCTGCTAGCTAAGACTGTGCGGGTTCTCTCTACAAGAAGGGGACAGGATCTGCACTTGTGATGGGGGAATTGATGGTTTTGATGCGAGGGGTTATTAATAGATGAGTTTGTTGAGATAGGCCTTTCACACTGAAAACATCGGTGGAATACCTAAGAAAACACAACTGGGGTCCCCTAGGCATATATTTAGGGTTTATATACTATGTTACATATATTGTACATTGTTGTTACCAATGCGCTCATACATGCGCATACATATTGATGTGTGTGAAATAAAATTCTCATGCTATCAAAGTGTAGCATCATTTGGCGTCATGTAGTGTAATTCAACATAATAAGATAAAATGAAATTTTATTAGGTAATGGGGTGGTTTCCTAACATAGCCCAGCCAAAACTGAGAACATTTTGTTAATGACATGAGGCACCATTGTGAGTAAGGGACTCACAAAATGAGTCGTGAGGTTGCCTTGTTTTGAGATGCAGCAGGTGCAACAGCAGAGTTTAAATTTGACTCTTGACGCGTCCAATGCACATCGAGGTGAAAATTCACCTCCAAACACTGTCATAATGCATCTATTAGGTGCTCTGTGTGTCAATGAATGTAATAAGTGCCACACATGTTGCCACATGTGCCGCCTGTGGCCTACACTGGGTTGTAGGATGGATTTAAGTGCACTAATCTGCTCATTTTCTTAATATCTTAGGGTACAGACATGTAATTAAGGTGTTCTAAAATAATTTTTAGGCCCCCAACAATTATAGACATCCCTGGAACAATTTTAGATGTGTTTAAGTGTTGTGGGGATCACATATGAATTGTAATATTGTAAAGTAGTCAATTCAGGGGTAAGTTACAATCCTGAACAGTACTTTCTCCATGACTCTCACAATAGAAACACAAAAATTTAAGGTCTCTCCAGTATGCACAGAGTTAATTTAGATGGCATAGAACTTATGTACATTGAAAAACTATAGGGATCCCTTGAGATTCCTGTGAAAATGGTTGGAAAATGGCCTGCTTCACTCGAAATTATGGTTTTGTATTGTTTGGCTTATGTAAGCTGTCTGCAGCATAACCCAGGATTGTCCCCCCCAGAAGTTACTGTACTAAAGTTAAGTAGCATAGGGTTCAGTCTTGGTGTCTTTAGCCAAGCCAAACAACACTCTGACAGTAATTACTTAAGTATCATTCCCAGTCAAAACTGGTTCTGACTGGATCTGACTATGCTGAGCAAGCAAGATTTATATAGCACCTGATCGATATCCTAGTCTCACATGATCTCACCAGTCATTTCTTTTCGAGTCCTTTTGAGTCCTACGATTATTCTATGAATGCTCTAGTGTGCCATGTGTATTGTCTACGTCAACTGTCTCGATTAAGCACCTGATTGATATCCTAGTCTCACATAATCTCACCAGTCATTTCTTTTTGAGTCCTTTTGAGTCCTACGATTATTCTATGAGTGCTCTACTTCTGTGCCGTGTGTATCGTCTGCATCAATTGTCTCGATTATATCATCGACCCAAATTCAAATTCCTTCCTATAAATCGAAGCACATTGTATGCATAGGTATCCACAGTTTTCACTTTGAGACAAGATTCTCCTCACATCTGTGTCAACTAGAGTGCTACATGCCTCTTCAATGTACCTTCTCCTGCTGCAATTTCAATGATGAAAATTGGCCTGTCACAGTTACTACACCACTGTCTTTGTCTCCTCCTGCCCCAGACCTGCCTATAACACATGGTTTGAGAAGACAGATGCAGTCTCTGCGAGGGTCGGTGTTGTTCAATTCTCTTTCCAGCTCTTATCCAACTATAAACTAGCCCTCTGATCCACATAACTATTCCACAACAATCCCATATCAGTGCTCCCTGCAGTACTATAAAGACCAGCACCAGATTGAGAAGTTCCAACAAAATGAAGGAGCTACCACTAGGCTTGCTGATTCCCCTTCTGCAGTCTCACAGGCTGTCGTGCTGCGCAGTCCTGAGCAGCCTTCAGGACCATGCATGGTGGGCCCACCTATCATCAAACTCCCAGCCATGGTGATAGCAAATGGTAGTTTCTTTCCAGCTAGCCCATTTATATTCAAACTCCCAGTTGGGACAACGTCCTCTCTCCGCCAATCTTCCCTGCTTGGCCCCCACCAGCATTCACTTCCTGGACATCCTGTATTTCCACCCTCAGTTCACGAGCCTGATCTATACTGTCAAGCACTCAGGAAGTCTGCTCACCAGCATTCACTCCCACCCTCAGTTTGCAAGCTAGAGTTATGCTGCCAAGCACTCAGGAAATCTGCTCGCCAGACCAAGATACATATTTGTCGCACTGGAAAGAAGTCAAAAGGGGTCAAGAACATTGTCTAACTTGCAGGGAGAGGCAATGGGTGGAGATTATGTTATTGCAAGGACAATGAATGATGACCAATGCTTTTCATCATACTTATCATGGATTTTTCTACGTTATTTTCTCTCATGCATCTCATTCCCGATCTCTATGAACAATACCATTTTATCTTGATGACATCTTATACTCCCTACGAGGTTCAATATCATTTTTATTTTGATGATTTCTTATACTCCCTAAGAGGATACTTGATTTTGCTCTTGCCTTGTGTAAATATCAAATGTATGTAACTTTCCTTTTTTGGATATAATAAGCCAACTGAGTTTTAAGACATTCTTTAACCTTCTTTCCCATTCTCTTAGCTATGCCAGGATCTCAAAGCAGCAACACATATACATGCACATGTACCCACTTTTGTGGAGGGTACAAAACAGGCTTATCACATGCCACCTTCTACAGACATGCTCCTTATCGTGATGCTGCCCAGCCTAGTTATTCATCATCATTTCAGGACTTTCTTGATAAATCTGGGGGAGCAGAGTTTCCAACTGATGCTCTTGGTGGTAGTACCCAGAATACAGGCTCAAGCACTGTAAACCTTGAGACTGTTGGAGTAAACTTCCCTTTCTAATTTTGTCTATTACTGAAGTAATCTTGGCCTTTAGGAACATGATGATATGCATAATCAGTGGCAGATGGATTTGAATTTGGATAATATGGTATGTTTCATATCTCCACTGACAGGACTTCAAAGGTCCAATGATACATGTCATCTAATCTTTGGTCAGGCCTCTCAACAGCAATGTCAATTTCATACTGTAACAGGTGACATGGGTCAGCAATTCAGACATGATGATAATCCTGATCCTGATCCTGATCCTGGGAGTCATTATGATATTGATAGGCTTCTGCAAAGCAGGCATGATAATGATCAGGAGGACACAGGCTTGTCTGATAATGAGAGCAGCAGTGAAGAGGAAGAGCCTGAGGAAGAGGGAGAAGGTTTATATAATCCAATGGAGCTTGACACTGATGCTACCAGTGCCAGTGGAGCTGGACAATCTGCTGAAGCAGACTGGTTGTCCTACATATCCAGACTTTCATGCTTGGCCAAATTGGATAGCATGAAAACAGCTATGGCATTTATTGAAGCCTTGAAAACAGCATCACTTGATGATGAGTGGTCAAAACTTGATGCAGAGACTTTATATCAATTGTGAAATCCTTCTACCACACCTGTCAACATTAATGACAACCCCTCATGGTGCCTTGGATTGGATCTATATCTTAGCATTAGCAATGTGTCTCAGGAGACATATACCTTAGTCAGAAAGGCAATTCTTTGGTGATATCCTGATGAGGATATTCCTTCATATCATCAGATTAAAAAATATGTTGCTGAATTGAGTGGAGTCTGCTCAATTGAAGATGACATGTGCATCAACAGTTGTATTGCATATACTGGTCCATTCAAGAATCTACAGATTTGCCCTGAGTGTGGAGAACACCGCCTTGACCCATTTTCCAAACAGCCTTGCCAGCAGCTTCATACAATTCCACTAGGTCCTCAATTGCAGGCAATACAATGAGGGGCACAATCTTCACTGGAAGCAGAGTACCAGTTAGCTGTTACAGAGAAAATAATGAAGGATCTGGATCTTCATGATGGAAAAGTTCCTATCATAAAGGACTTTTTTTTTGGTCAAGCTTATATTGACAAAGTGGATGAGGAGTTCATCAAGGCACATGATATGGTTCTGATGTTCTCCATGGATGGTGCCCAGTTATATGCTAGCAAAGCTTCAGACTGCTGGATATACATATGGATAATTTTTGATTATATTCCTGGAACTTGCTACAAAAAAAAGCGTGTTCTAATTGGAGGCTTCATTCCAGGACCAAACAAGCCAAAGCATCCAGACTCTTTCACATTGCCTGGTCTACACCATTTAGCAGCTTTGCAGAGAGAGGGACTTCCCATATGGAATTGTATTGCAAATACAGTGGATATCTGTCATCCATTTCTTAGCTTAGCAACAGTTGATGGTCCTGGAATAACATATTTGAATGGACTGGTGGGTCACCATGGAAAAATGGGCTGCCATTTATTTTGTTCACTTCCTGGGCGTCACAAAAGAGGGAAGCCACATCATTTTCCAGCTTTATTGAAACCAACCAATTATTCAGTTAAAGGCTCTGATTATCCTGATATTGACATCAATAAGCTCCCATCCATGTCAAGCAAAGTTTATGAGCAGAAATTGGAATTTGTTGTAGGATCTTCAAATGAAACACAACACAAGAAGCATCATTTAGAGACAGGAATAGTCAAGCCAAGTATCTTTCTAGGCCTTAATCCACATTATCGCCTAGATCTTCCTGGATGCTTTGGTTCTGATATTATGCATTTGGCAGCTCTTAATATTCCAGACCTTCTAATAAACTTATGGCAAGGTACACTTGACTGTGATAACAGTGATGATATAAGGACATGGGATTGAGCAGTACTAACAGGTAGCACTTGGGATGATCATGGAAAAGATGTTGCAGCTTGTACACCTTACCTTTCTGGTTCGTTTGATCACCCTCCAAAACATCCTGCAGAAAAGATGTCTAGTGGATACAAGGCTTGGGAATTTCTTGTTTATATCTATGGACTTGGGCCTGCATTGCTTTATGGTGTTCTTCCAGAGAAATACTGGATGAATTTTTGCAAATTAGTTTATGGAATGCACATAATTCTCCAGCATGAAATTGAAGCTGATGATCTGGCAAAGGCACATCTTGCTCTTCTTGACTTTTGTGGTGAATTTGAAGTCCTCTACTGTCAGTGGCATCCAGAAAGACTTCATTTTGTGTGGCAGAGTATTCATGCTCTAACACATCTTGCACCTGAAACTGTTCGAATTGGGCCTGGAATTTGTTCTTCACAATGGACAATGGAGAGAACTATTGGAAACTTGGTTGCAGAGATTTGTCAGCCTTCTAATCCCTATCCAAATCTGTCACAACGAGGTCTGCAGTGATCCCAAGTTAATGCAATAAAAGCAATATATCCTGATCTGGATGAGGAAAGAAATACAATACCAATAGGGGCTATTAATCTTGGTAATGATTTTGTTTATCTCAGAGCAAGAGAGTGGACCTTTTATAAGCTTAGTCATAAATATTTGACTGAGTTGAGAAGCTTTCCATTAAGGGCCTACAACATGGTTCTACCAGAAGGAACTCCTGTTTCAGTTCAGCGATGGGCTAGACTTCATATTCCTACAGGTCAAGTGGCACACTCCAGATGGAAGGAAAGTTTGAAACCATTAGACAAGGTGTGCATGGCGAGAAAATGTTAAGGTGAATCACACTCAAGTTTTCTTTTGTGATCATAGTATGAAACTGACATGTAACTTCAGATAACAAAGTCGGATGGAAATACAAGTTTTGCTGAAGTACTATTTTTCTTTCAATTTCCCATTCAAGTTGATGGGGAACATGAAAAAATTGAAACCTTGGCATTTGTTTCAGAACATTCCTCTCCACATCCTGATATCTTCAAAAAATCCACGTTCACATTTTGGTGGTGCAAACCTGATGTCTGCCTAAATGTGATTAATGTCAAGGATATTACATCTGTTGTTTCTATGGCCCCAAGACAAATTCCAGGAAGTCAAGAATCACAATTATTCCTCTGTGAGAAGCCTGGGCTTCATGTTGCATATATGGGAGGAGTTATGGAAGCAGCTGAAGAAGAATAGATCTACTACAAGTATATTTCAAAGTGTTTTTTCAATTCTTCTTCTTAGTTTTACAGGCTTTGTTACAGACTTGGATGTGGTGTGCACAAACCCATAAGTATGTAGATAGTAGATAATAAATATAGCTTCTACTTGTACACCATAGTGATGATTTCTTGAATGCACTTTGCTGCAGCAACAGCCTCACATCCAAAAAAGGAATTGATGACTAACCCAAACACAGCTTTGACTTGAACCTTTTACTTGAACAAAACAACAATGACCAATCTCACAACCCATCCCAGCGCAGGCAATCGAAACAATACAGAGGTGCTGGACACTTGCCCCATGTCTTACAAGAGGGTCGACAAAGCCATCGTGGATATTCAGAGGCCTGAGACACCCATCAGCCACCGTGCATCTGGTATCTGTCTACCTCACGACCAATCCCCAAAGAGCTTAGAGGATGTTGAAACCCTTCTTAACATCGATGTCCGTAGTTCCACAGATTCATATATCGATAAAGTAATTGAACTTTTTGCTTCAGATGGGGGCCTTTTCCCAGATTCAAAACTACCGATTGCCTCTTCCGAACCCCTCCTCCATCAGCTCTCCTGCTATAATTTGCAGGCAAACAAGTGGAATCTTCCTGCCATCTCCCATTCTCCTGATCAAAAGAAGGCACAGAGCCTGAAGATGCAGAGCGAGATGAAACTTGCCGATTTTCTCAACCAAATTTGTGAAGATATCGCAACTATCACAGGGGTGAAGCGAGTCAGAATGTGGAATGCCAACTTCTGCGACACAGTACTTGAGGGATCCCCAATCTCCCAAAAACCCGACATAATGCTTCTTGATGTTGTTAAGTCGTCTCCCACTACATGGACCTCTGTTCGAGCCATAACTGAGGTAATCACCCAAGAGCATGAAACAAAGAAAATCTCCAACACTGTCACCGATAAATCATACATCATTCTTACCACACAGCCCAATCGCATCCTTGTCCCGATCCTCAGTATCTGGGGCAATTTCAATTTCAGAGTAATGGTCACAGACTGCCAAGGGCAGCTATGCTCATCTGCCTGCTGTATTGGGGAGCCGCATCTCGCTGATTCGCTCAGGTTTCTGCGAGTCATGATTGGGTTTTGCTTTGCACCCAAGAGTATGGTGGGCTATGATCCAACCATGCTGATGGATGACTGGGATAAGGTAACACATATCATCTGTGATGGCAAGAAGTTCAAAGTCATCAAAGCTATCTTTGAGACTCAGTCACTGGTCGGGCACGCTACAAGGGTGTGGGAGGTTGAATTTGAAGGGAGGAGATTTATCCTCAAGGACTCATGGATTGAGTCTTCATGTCCTATGGCAGAATACAAGCTCCTACAATGTCTGCAAGGGGTGGAAGGCATTTCTCAGTTTTTTTGTGGAGAAGATGTCTGTATCAATGGCAAAGAGCTCTCTACAGATATTATCCGGCAAGGCAAGTGGGGGATTAGAACCAAAGTTTGGGTTCGGCGAAGAATCATCTCGTCTTCTATCAGTGACCATATTGCATCTTTTTGCTCAAAGAGAGAACTGATATCAGCTCTCTGTGACATCACTATTGGTATGTATCTCTCACTCTCCCTGATTTGTGCTCAATGTTTTTTTTTGATAATTAGTACTCAAAGAAGAATGACTTGATACATCGGGACATCAGCTACAACAACATCCTTCTACTCCATTTGGAAGACAATCCAGGAGATATACGTCCTGGATTATTGATCAATTTTGAATATGCTGTAACCCTAAGCAAAAGCCGTCCATTAGCACCCGGCTCTCGTAAAGTTCGTATCCTTTTCCATGCCATTTCCAATTCTTGTTTATCCATCCTATAGGGAACTGCACCATTTATGGCAATCAAACTCCTCATGAAGAGGATGAAGTTATGACATGCTCCTCATCATGATCTCGAGTCCCTCTTTTTTGTTTTGATCTATATCTGCACCAACTTGAGTGGCCCAGGTGCCATCTGGACCCAGGAAGAGTTATGTCAGTTCAGCAGCATCCCTCTGTCATCATGGTTCCAGACATCAAACTCTCTTTGTGCAATCAGGACTGCCAAACTTGGTGCCATGTGCAAACTCGACTCGCTGATTCTTAGGTTTTTTGTGCCCTATTTTGAAGATCTTAAAGAATGCATTGGGAAGCTCTTAAAAGCCATGTACTCTTCTCCCGGAACACCTGCACCTGTGTCGCATGATGCAGTGATCAAGATCTTCGATGAAACAATGCAGTCCCTTCCTCATGAGGCCATTGTCTCAGTCCAATTTGAGCCACTATTGGCTGGTTCTCTGTCCTGGGTACAAAAGCTTTCTCTTGGTATTCACAACAACCACCTTGGGATGCGGAAAAATTCAAATCTTTAGGCAAAGACACTTTGGTGGGACATATGAGCAGTTTGACTGGGGGGGAAGATCCCTTCAACTCGGCAGCTTCTCGTCATACCATCACGACATCCAGTGGGGGAGGCAGCCGTAGAGCTCGTGGTTCAAGATCTCATCAGCCTGTTTCTCGTTCATGTTAATTTCATGACATATATATGCTCTTATCAGTACTAGTCAGTACTAGTCAGTACTCCCCCAGCGGTTGTATACTATGCAGACACATATGCAGACCTTATGTACTTATGGACCTTATGTTTACATGTGTGTATGATTCGTGTATGATGTCAATGAATTGTATCGATCAATATATATTGTTTTGTATCAATTATAACATGGGAGTTTGACTCGTACCAAACCACAAACCACGTACGGCACCATGGATCTAAACCATGCCCTATACCAAGCATCTAATCTTGGTCAATTCAAAGAACCCTCTCCTAGCCTGTTGGTCAATTCATACTACCCTCAGGTGGAAGATCATGGAATACCTAGCTTGGAAAGTCACTGTAGTTCACTTTTGAACCATTCATGGGACTCCTTCAAGGTGAAATTCTGCTTGATTGTTATATTATATTTGTACTCACTACATGGCAGAGTCAAATTCCATCCTCCCACTCAAGATCAAACCACAGCACTACAACAGCAAGTTCACAAGAAGGGTATTTAGCTCTTCTACAATCTCATCAGAAAATAGAGCAGGAGAAACTCATTCTCGAAGGGAAACTCAATGCTCTTGAGTGAGTCACTATTCTTGTTGAACCTGGTAAAATCTTAGTCCATCCAAGACAGGCATATTTGTTGCTAGCCCAGTCTCTAAAGCCTGCCACTCCCAATTTACCAGCAACTGTTCCTGTGCTTTCTTCAGTCAAGCCAGAGGATCTCTCAATACCTCTCAGTATAGTTCCTACTGCTGAATGCAAAGACTACTCACTAGTAATGTTCTGGTATCAACACGAATGGAACACTGTGGAGAGTAATCAAGTCACGCACATTGGGGCCAGTGCTCAAGGAAAAACCTGTGTGGCCCAAGGGGAAAATGTTACACTTAAATTCATTGAGGATAAGAACGGGACCGTCATAGATGGCTTCAGGGCCACGGTTATGCATAGGTTTGCTCGTGAGCTCTGGGCAGGCCTGAACAGTATTGGGAAAGCACCAAAAACTTGGGGCAAGGTCAATGCTGCGGTAGCTGCTCAATACCGGAATGAGATGAAGCGGAAATTTCCTGAGCTTCGCCTCTGCGACAATCACTGGAAATCTGATTTCATAGCAACCTTGAATTATCCATCTTGGTACAATAACAACATCGAGAAGCAAGAACATTCAAAGCGCACATCTGTTGATCCCCCTCCCGATGCAAAGAGACCTAGAGTATCTGCAGAAGATCTAGTCACTCCTTCTGTACACCCACCTCCACATAAGAAGTGCACTAAGCACAGTGCTAGAATTCCAGTCCAAGGGGATTCTCAATCGTCTGCATCAGGGGTGAGTTTGTCTTTAATTTGCAAATGCATTGATTCATCCATGACATTCGCAGGATTTCCCATCAGCAGAAGGCCCCAAGGCACCTGGATACGATGCTCACTCCCCTATACAGCATGTATGTGATCCAATGGTGGGCTCCAGGAATCCTGAAACTCATCTGAGATCCCAGGTAAGGTTTCAGAGTTTATCACTACCATTTGACAAAGACTGACTATGCATATCGAGGTCAAAAATCCTTTGTCTTTGGTTTATCCTGCGACTGCCAATCCAGGAGAGAACATCCAGCAACCAATTCCTACAGCTCCCCTCATAATATCCATGTGTAGTGTGGAGTCAGCAGCGATTAGCCAGATGGAGATCCTGATGGCGACAACAGCAGGGATAGCAGTGGACCAGCCAACAACAATGACCCAAGCAGATGGCAATACGGCGGCAATGCTAGCAGCAGATCAGATGGCAATGATGCCAACAGTGGACCAGATGGCGACAATAGTGGTGGACCAGGCGGCGACAATTGTGGTGGACCAGGTGGTGACAATTGTGGTGGACCAGGCGGCACCAACAAACTTGAACATGGTTAGCCAGAAAGCAACAGTGACGGGACAGACCAGAATGGAGACAAGTAATCCCCCCTCTCCCACTTACCCCAACACAACTACCGATGAGATGCCCACAGTCAGCACAGAAACCTTTGACATATCCCTCATCGAGGACTCTGGGGATGGGGCACAGGGCGCTAAACCCAATAGTTCCATCAGTTTCAACCTTTGATAATCTGACTACAACTTCTGCAGCTCTTGTCAATGCTCCTGCTACTGTGGCTCCTGTCAAAGCTCCCACTACTGAAGCTCCTGTTTATGCTCCTGCCACCGTCACAGTGCCTAGTGTAGGACTTGGGACAGGGAAGAAAGCTGGGATGATGTGGCCAAACCCTCATTTGACTACTGCCTGGTAAGTGATCATATTATAGAAGTTCTAGGTATAGACTAATGTTGCCTATTGATAACCAGAAACATATGTGCTTTGGATTGGAAAGAGCATAACCCTCATGGTTCCACAAGCAATTTCAAGTGCTATTATGATAACCTCTCTGCAGAGCAGAAGAAGGTCTGCATGCATTTGTATGTTCTTTAGTATCATGACTCACATAAATTACAGCACTGGAAGGATCGTGAATTCTCCATGGCAAGCTGTCCATATCTATGTGATACAGTCCTAACTTCTTTTTTGATCACAGAAAGCTGCACATGGTGCTTCTGGGGTGTCTGACTGATCAATTGATTACACATTTGGGTAGATTGGAAACACAGGAGGTCACAGCACTGCAAACTGGCTCTGCAGGTTAGCATCATAATTTCTATGTTTCTATGGGCTCTATATATGTTCTCGCAATATAATATGTCATGCATTTTGCCTCGAGAGATTGATCAGTATCGATTCGCCTCAATTAGTATTGATTGATATTATTTGGAATAGAGCAAAATTGAAGCTTAATACAATGTCATTTTGACCCTATGTATATCTATCTAAAAACATCTGACTAGATCTGGCTGCACGTGCGCGTGAAGCTTGATCAAAAGTATCTGAGAAGTGTCTCATTCCTCGATATATATGGAGTCATAGCTATTTACATACATTTACATCAGGACAACAGTTTTTTTTTGTTCTAACTCGATCTAACCCTCTCTGGTTCGACCGACTTTTGACTTGGGTATCATTCATGGCGCTTCCCTCCCAGGCTGTCGCCATCAATCAACTGGTGATTTTCATGGGGTGTGGTGACGATTATTGTCAAGCATATGTCTTTCTCAATCTATCCCTATTGCTTCGGTTATATGCTATCTATCCAGGGACCAAAATTCTTGTCTGGTGAATCGGCTACCGAATACCCTAATTTTAGCCATGCTTGCTCCATTTGTGCAGAGAAGATAATCACTGTCAGAAACTTCCATCCATCGTTCTCCGGGGTTTCCCGGTGAGCCGGATAAAGATGAATAAGGTTAGTACATACTGATGTCAGAAATACAGAATATATCACTAACTCTTCGTGCCTTGTTTCAATTTCGACTCAAGAGCCTTATCCGAGCTATACACGTGGTGGACCGTGACTCAAGTAGTTACATTGCAAGTGAGCTTCATTATTGGGTCTTCCTCTCGAACACCACCTCGGTCCATCATGGCGCCAACCATGCCCGAAGTTCGAATCAAAATCACAGGCCGATCAGACGATCCCGTAATGATGTTAGGAGGTTTGATCTGAAACCAGCGGGCCTTATAAGTATATATATATGTCTTTCTTTTCTGCCTGAAATTTGGATGCTGAGCTTTGGCTGAGCTCCATGTCTGTTCCCACCACACTCTCATACTTGGGCTTACTTTGCGCGAAATCCTCCCCTAGAGCGAATGAACGATATCACTCATCCCGAGAACGCGATGCCCCACAAGCACAATCAGCTTCAAGCGAACAGAATCCATGATGCATGCATGATGCATGATGTAAGTACATGCTTTCGAATTGTGGCGTCGGGGACAATTCACAAAGCTAAAGCGAGGAGCCTAATGACAATTACGATCAGCTGCACTTGGCAGCTGGACTGGACTGCGGGCGGGAATATCTATCAAGACGTCCTGCATCGTATATAAAGCAGCCCAAATTTTGTTTTACAGGGCCCCAGCGTCTCTTCTCTCGAGATCCAGTGTGTATCATTTTGATCCTCCGTTTGCTTTCAATTGATTATTGACATGAAGGGCTCTCCTATATCTGCTCTACTGCGTATCTTCTAACTTAAATTGAAAAAATCACAAGTTTGTATTCTTTTGGTTATTCTCTATCATTGTCCCGCTGATTCTGTCTGTATCGCAGTTCACTCAACATGAGGTCATTCTTCGCTGGAGCCATCCTTGCCTTCGTTCTCTCCATTGGAGTCACTATCGCCGTCCCAGAAGATGCGACCTCCGCTGCAGCCAATCCTGACTGCTACTTCCTTCCTAACTTCGGCTCTACAGTCCATCAATGCGAACAGTGCAAAGAAAACTATTATGCTGTGCCTGTCGACACTTGCGACATAGGCTTTTCGTGCTGCAAGGTATACTGCTGCCTTATTTAGTAATGTAAAGAGGACAGACTGGTTCAACTGCCGATGTTTGAACATCGTTACAAATTTGGAGTGACGGTTGTATCAAGCAAAGATATATGACCCTTTGAATATGAGTGCAGTTCTAGCAAGAGGTGTCTAGTGCAGTTAGTGCGCGGCTCATTTCCAATTCGCGAACCAGTAACAGAAATGAGAAGCTTATACGCTTGAAAATAATTTCAATACCAATGTCTACTAACCGTACATACGGATAGTTGCGGTATACGTGGGGACAGGTTATCTTGGATTAAAACAACGATTATGAAGTTGTGTATGTACGAGAAGTCAGACCGAACACGCAACTTGAACACTGTTCGTACTAACTACGTTGTCCATGTTGTACGTACTTCCGTGCGGTCACTCTTCTAGAGGTAATAAGTCATGCAAAGCAGGTGCCTGTTGAGCAGTGAACGCGTGGGGACTCCTACCTACTTCCAACTCGAGATGAATCAAGCATGCAACCCAAGATAGGCGTAAGGTCGAGTGGGCGCGGAGATGGACCGCAAGGGGGGGTTGACGTTCGTCATCTCATTGTACGCGGATCTTGCGCGGATCCTACAAGTGGTAAAAACAAGCAGCTAGAGGGGAAGGCGAAAGAAGTTTGGAAGGGAAAACTTACAACACGCGAACCGGCCTTTCGAACTCGTACGTTTGGAAGACTTCCTCCTTCGCGATTCCCTCTCAGGAACAACGATGTACCCGGGTGTCATCGCGGGATATGGAACAAGTGGCGGTGGTGGAGGAATGAAATACGGAGACGGTGGTCCATAAGAAAACATGGAAGACCTCGTAGAGGAATTGTGAGGATAAGAGGTATAAGGAGGTGACCTCGGACCGAATGGAGATTGTCTGTACATGGATGTTGGCATGGGACCGGGTGAACGTGGTCCATTGCCATAGACGAAACCTTCGAATGAGGATGATGATGAGGTAGCCGAATACGGGGGAAATGGGTGCGAGTATGAATGACCGGTAGGCGGGAGATGCAGAGGAGGTCGCCGCTGGAAACCACCTCTCGTGTGGGAGCTCTCCATCGAGCCGCGTGCTGTAAGAGCTGCAGCATCTGCGAACTCGGACCTATGATGCTCTGTATCGTCTACCCATTTCGAGATACCATGCATATTGGCAAGGTGATGCTGATATGCCTCGGGTGAGAAGTCGTATTCGGTCATGACTCTTCAACAAGCGCTAGACAGAAAGAGAGTAGGTAAGAGAAGACTCTTGAAGGCAAAGAAACACGTTATTAGATGCACTTTATATGAAGCTGGTAGTCAAGATACTTTGCTCACCGCATGTTCTTATGCCGACCGGATAGGAGGCAGTACAGCGGTGACATTGCCAATGACAGCGGTTTGACCCGAATGTTATACAGCTTCGGGGAAAGTATCCAACACCACCCGATGAAGATAATGACTCGGACTATGGGTATGCCACTTTGCGAAGTTCAAAATGGCTTCCAACAGGGAGATACTGTAGAGTGGCTGTGCTACTATGATGATGTAACATTATATGAAGAATTGAAGATCAATAACAGCACACAGCGTTGCTCACCGTGTCGCGATCTTCACTTGTGTTTTTCAACATTGCATCATTATGGAACGACAGGGAACGACTCGGCAGGCGTTGACAGCAAATGCTGTTAAAGCTGCGCAGAAGTTCTATGTATACTAGTATGAATCTGTATGATCACACGTAATTGTATAAAAATACCAGCGTTCGCGAGCACAGGGAGGCGCCAGGGCAGGATAAAATTAGTCGTGAATTGGTTTTTAGAAATCCGAGATGAGGATCACTACCAACAGCAGCGGGAAACCATTTTAAGCTTTCAGCATATACTTAAGTATTGGAGCCTGGCGTGAGTTACGTATACACCCTTGATAAGTATAGTTGCTGCAGTATAGTAGTGACCAGGAAAATCCGTCAAGTACAAGACGGACAACAGTCTAACATGAGATGAAGAGGCAAATGATAATGTGGGACCTTCGGATGCGGGCTTAGCCTTTGTATGAAAAAAGTTGAAACAACGCGTTGAACAACGCAAATTCCTATTACTTCTGCCGATTATGTATTTAAACACATTCAGTCGGTATCTCGGGAGAATAAGATGAAGGCAGATGTAGGGAAAACGCGAGCTGACAATGCACGCAAACCACCCGAGACTCCGAAGCGTCCAGTCTCAAAATGAGTCCGCACGACTTCGACCTGACAAAAACTCCCTCCGCTGGCCGATGGTCCAAAACTGGGGTCGTAAACTCAAGTAGTATATAATGTGGAGGCGGAAAGAGGTATAGGGGTATCACCAGACGAACAGAGAAGGCCCTTTATGAAAAAGTGGTGGTCTCCGTGAGTTTCTGGGATGTCAACGTTTTTGGAAGTTCGGGTATGTCAAGGATCGGATCGGGCGCACGAGTCACACGACAAGAGCGGCGTGGGGATTGTGACGAAGAGGAAGACTGCTTGGAAGAACGACTACTCGAACGTGAGAGATCAGGAGTGCGAGCACCAGGGGCAGCCGTTGATGATCCTTCGGATCGCGAATGTGGATGTTTGTTCCTTATTCTCGGGACCTTGCCGATGGGATAATGTCGCGATGTGGGAAGAATACCTTTCTCCATATCACGGGACTAGAAAAGAGGCTGTTGAACATGACGATGGATGCGGATGAGAATGAGCAACGTACCACTGCCTCACGGCGAGCAGCCTTTCTTTCACGATGTTTCTTCTTAAAGAAGACTAAGTATACTCCGAATGCGACGGCGGTTGACAGGACAATTGCGAAAATGCCAAAGATACCAAATTTGACTATCAGGGTGGTGGTATTGCTCAAACGGACGGGAATAAAGTCGGCTGGGACATCTGTGCTAACGTTTGGGTCCATGATATGATCTGGATAGGATATGAAGAGGTGGGAGTACAAGGAGATTGGGTTTGAACTTACGTACGATGAATATTATGCTGGATAGGGGCCTTGACAGGCAAACATCATACAAAGACCCCTATAGCTAATGAATCGACGACCTGAATCTTGAAGGATAACCTCCGATGTTCAACGCGCGATGTTACAGCCGCCACGCCGCCCGCCATCTGTCCGAGAAACGTTCAACGAGCTCTGCATCGAGGGTGCGACATAGAATGATGTTGTGCTGTGTCATCATAGAGCCAATGCAACCATTGGATGTGAAAGTGCGATATTTGCGAGAAGTTTCGTGCAGGTCCAGACGCTTTAGCTCAGGTAAGGGTAGAACTGGTCAGAGGAAGTCGACCTGTGCCTGTGTTCGAAATTGATGGGGAACGATCACGTGCAGTAATCAGATTCTAGCATTAGTCACTTACTTAGGCTGACTATCTGTCGCACTCATCTCACTCACTACTTAAACAGACGCTAGGCTAGTACTAGTAAGTAGTATGTACTTAATCGATATTGTGTCACCAGACACAGGCCTCGTTCTCAATAAATTGAGAACTCAGAACGTTTCCCGCTGACACCGTCCATCTTGAGCCTCTTGATCTGACACTTAAATCTCAAATTGCTAGCAGTGCTTGTTTTTTTTCCGCTATGATCATCTGCCGGTTCGCATGAGGTTGAGGAGCGATTCTCATTATATGATCTAGGCCAAAGATGATATCAATTGTTACTGGAGGGTTCCTCAACTAAGCAACTGCTATCCGGTCAAGCTCGCCGTCTAATTATGCATTGTAGCATAGAACGACGATACTGGAAATCCATGATGATAGCGCGCCCACCACTGAAAAGTCAACAGTCGATGCCGGAATACTTACTCCATGACAGTCTAGACCGTACTTACTTTGTTTACATGCTGATACCCGCCTCCGCCACTCAGGATTACTGCCTCGACAGACCAAGATTAGCTAACTTTACTCTTGGATGCGAATAAACACGACTTCCATTATCCACTACGTTATTCCTTTTCAAGTCCGGACGTCCATCGTGCAACCTTGTTATATCGCGTTGGATGCGCTTGGGATGTGGGCCTTTATTCTCGAAGCCAACCACTGGTAGATGTCAACCGGGTTGTCATATAACCTTATCTGTGAAAGAACTGATGAGAGGCTATGTCATCGATTTTAGGGATGTGCCCGAAATAGAAAAACGCCTGACTGTGGCATCCATATGCAACCATCGGTAAAAAATAACTCAGCTACTCGCCAAACTTATTAAGTCCAATGCTGTCAGAATGTGACACTTCTGATGCTGTTATGCTGACTTGCAGATAGATGGATGGAGCCAAGGGCTAGGCCAGCTTAGGCTTTTCAGACTGGAAGCTCAGATCGTTGGTGCTGTTTGCGGACCGGAGGGAAGATACGCATATCGTAAGAGAGATTCATCGTCGGAGCTTTTCAAAGGACTTACTTGAAGGAAAGCCTGAGAACTCGAAAGAAGGTTTGGGAAACACGAATTTGTGTTCCTGACACGTTACGGTTTGATCCACTTCAACTTGTAGTCTCTTGTAGTGCCTCTAATTGGGGGGATATCGTATAACTCCAGTGCTTAGCGAGCGCAGACCGGAAATTCGAATTCGAAAACGGTTTGGATTCTCACTATATAGCATGGGACAACTTCGATTGACCGGCTATGACATCAGCGCATTGAACGCTTTCTTATCTGATAGATATAGTATTGTTAGGGTCGAGCCTGGAAGTGAATGAGATAGTTATACTAGACCACAAAAGGGAGGATTACCATTCGCAGGACATATGTAACACGCATTTGTTCAAAATTTAGGTGGCCAGGGCGGGAGAGCGTTCGCCGGCCCGATCAAAAGATTTCATTTCCGACCACTGCTACCGATCAATTGAAGTCAACATCTTCTCCCCGATTGTGGCCTAGAATAAACTCAAAAAAATTGGAAAAAAAACAAACAAACCTGGCGTCCAGCTGTCCATCAACTGAAGAGAGATTATTGTTATAGCTGGGTAAATTGTCTATTTATCTGCCTTCCCTCGTTGAACGTGCCCCAAATGCTGGGATGAAGGACTATTCTACCCAGTGAGTTTCTCTAGAGCCTCACTGCTGACAAAAGTGTACAGCGAACTTAATCCTTTCCGTCTAGGTTTATCCATATTTCTATTCAATGCGCTAGCATTGGTTCGCCTATCTGCATTGATCTTCGGACAAAGTTCCTGCCGATCACTGACGTCTCTCCAGCTTTGTTGTACTACGACTATGTGTTGACCTTTTCATTGGAAGTCCGTTACATATGGAAACAGAAAATCGGATTATCGACGATTCTGTACATCTTCTGTCGCTACGCTCTGATAGCCAACATCATTTATCTGCTGAGCATTTTAAACAAACTGATGACTAGGGTGAGTCTGATCTTTCCCCCTCCAGAGTTGGTTGAGAGGTTTATCTTCGGCGCCAGTTAGTATGGTTTGAATGCTAGATCCACGAATACTTAGTTTCGGAACCCCATACGACAGCTGTAATTTTGCATACAAGATCGCCGCTTCTTTGGGCGTTCTTGGGCGTTTTGGGATCATTGGTAAGCGTTTTCGGTGTCTGGGTGGCTTCTCAGTGTCTGTAACTCGTTCGTAGTAGTATGGAGTGCCAGAGCCTATGCTTGTAACAGAAGCCGCATTGTTCTTGTGTTCTTTGTGATCCTTGGATCAGTCATCATCATACTCTCCATAGTGCGTCTAGCTTGTATTCACTTGGGAATCGTCTTTTTCTATTCATCGCCAGATTCGTATCCCGTTTTACCAGTGCAAAAGGGATACAACGGTACCACAGTATGTATTCCAATCACTCTAATTCCTTCTTTTGATTAGGCTCAGTAACATTTCAGTGGTATGGAAGTGTGCATTGCTATTTGACCAAGACTGCTCATGGTGGTCTGTAGTAAATGATATTATCTTAGCCTTGATGTGTGTCTTTGAGACCTCATCGGCGATCATTACTACATACATCGGCATCCAAGCTCTCAACGTGGGAGGCCCAGGAAGAACGTCACGGAACGGTATGATGTTTGTCGTTCTGGAACAAGGTATTCTACAATACCATCCTACTACCCACTTTCTTATGCGAGCGTGGGTTCCAGGAGTTGTGTATGTCTGGTACGCCCTTACCTTTTCTGCTTGGTGACGTCTCGTGAACATGGACTATGCAGCGCCTCCTCATTGTGTACAATCGTGTCACTGATCATCCGCTTCGTGAGCACAATTCCTTTACCTCGTCACCATGATATGATCCTGATTTAGTACTTCTCACAGGAATTTTCTGTATGAATCTACGAGTGACTCGCGAAGCATTATTCTGATCTCGCCCAGGGTGGATTCTTACAATGTCTCTCAAACGCCTTTACTCTTCCGTAAGTTCTCCCCTTCACCTCCCTTCCCGTTCTTATATCATTTTGGCTCTCATATAGACTTTCAGGGCTGCTCACAGCCCGTTTCTGTCTACACTTGCGTGAATGGGAAGAGAAACATGCCAGACGATATCGATACTCGTTGGACACACAAACCTCGACCATGGGCCCGAATGCTCAGTTCACTACTATCATGAGCTCCATTCAATCATTCGCCGACAAGTTTGGCTTCCGGGAAATACCCTTGGAGCAGGACCTAGATGATATATTGGAATGCGCCAGCCACTTTGGCACATAATATGGCAATTGGTATAAGAATCGGGAATAAGGTTGATGAAGAACAAGAAATATTGGAAGGTAACGTGATGTCATAGTAATTCTTTAAAATTAGAGCGCCAGCAGCGGATGTATTTTTATCCATTCCTTCATTCCCGTATGTCCGAAGACGTGCGGGTTGTTTTCAAAATTCAGGCTATCGATCACGGAGGTTGCCACCGAGAACTCGGAATAAGATCTGCCCTTGATGGATATACATCAATTAAACGTAGAACGTACAAGAGTCGCGAGATCATACAGCAGCAAGCAAGGAAAGCGATGATAAGTAGATGTAGATGATAAGATATAGACGATAATATAGGAGCGTAGTAATCAAGAACGAACGATCTATAGCATAGAAATGTGTTGACTATCGTTGGGAATACCTCCATAGCATAACCAATTCCGAGTCTGAGATGAAATATAGAACAACAAAGGAATGCGCGGTCTGGTATTCATAGGAACTCCGCGGTCTTGAGATGTTCACGGAGGATGCTGTCTCGGACTGGGACATACAGCAATGAGAACACGGATAACGCAGCGAAAAGGATGCTTACCAGTGTTGAGCGTTACAGCCGTCGCTTTTGTGTCCTATAAGGAACGTAAGAATGAAGCTCGAAAACCCAAAATGAGATATATGTAGCGTACTGTAACGGAAGTAGTATAGAAATACTTATTCCTCGGCGCAGGCGAATTCTGGCGTAGAATGTCCCTGAACTTTTGCTTCAAATCTACTATCATCGTGAGCGACTAAAAGATGACGGCAAAAGCGGCGCACAAACATTTGGTAACGGTCGGGGTGTCATTCGGTCTATCTCCATAGCTAGGCAAAAACATCCTTACCTGCACGCCACTCTGCAGTTTTCGGTGTAGGATATCGAATTTGTTGAGGAATAGGATCACGGTTGCCTTGGACAGAAGCTTCGAGGAACATACTGCACGCCACAAGAGGAAAGAGTCCTCGAGGCGGTTGACGGCGGGGTCTTCGAGGAGACGCTCGTCAAAGCAGGATATAGCTGGGAGGTAAGTTAGTTAGTTGGCTATGAAGGGGTTTTCAGATCGCAGGGATATTCACGAGCGACTGCAAGAGTAGGGTGGTTAGAACGGTTTGAGAAATATTGGGGAGAATGGTCGTACGGAAGATGATGGCGTTAACACCCTCGAAATATGGAAGCCACGCATGGCGCTATCGTATGACTAGAGATCAGTATATTGCACAACGCATACGGTTTTGGGGACATACTAGGGTTCTTGATCCACCTACATCATAAATGATCCACTCATTACCGAAAACGGACGTCCCGCCGACATCTGCATCAAGAGCATTATGGAGTTTGAACGGACAACAGCATCAGTGATGATACTTACTTCCTAGTATATGGCTGCCGGGTTCCGGCCCAAACTTTATCCTGTATTCTTGTACACCAACAGTCCGCAGACGAGCACGGATAATATCGTCGTCTGAGGGCTCGTACGTCCGCGTGGCAATGCGGTCGAGGTCGTTGAGGAAGCTGGATAAGGAAAGGATGTAATGTAAGTATGTAAATGAAATGAAGGCAAAAAGCAAACTAACAATCCAGCCGAGTCCTCCACCCTCATCCTTCTCTTCTCCAAAACGGCGCGAACAGTCTCATCCATCCACAGGGCCTTGACGTCCTCCCTACAACTGGCAATCACCTCTGTCGCCTCGTCATGCAACTCCCTATTCCATTCTCCTTTCTTCTCTTCTGTCGTGTTTCTATGCCTCACAAAATTTCCCAAAGCGTCCTTCCACGCTCTTACCCCGAATTCCCTTCGTCGATCCAACGTCATCGTATGATCGGACAGCACACCAGTGTTCGCTGGACCTATGTCTTCCGTGCCCGCACCCAAGCGGCGTTTCAAGTCTGCCTCGACAGGTTGCAGCGGGCTTAAACGGAGCTTCAGGAGCTGGTGCTTTTGCAGGTCTATGGGCAGTTTCTTGATTGGTTCATTGTCGGCAGGGTTGTCAATTGAAGTGCGCATAATTGTATCAAGTGAAGAGCGGAGAAGAGCATCTGTGCTCACGTTGAAGTCGTCGGGGGCGGTGATGGGTTCGTTGATCATTTCGGCTTCCAGTGTGTCCAGAATGATGAACACGGATCGAATGAGATTGAGCTGAATGACCGCTTTCCAGGATGCACGTTCTTGCTTCCAATCTGCACTAGCATATCTCATACGGAAATCTGACAAGGCAAAGGTTGGGATGTAAGAATATAGTTGTGAAGACAGAAAGTGTGAACGAACTTTTCAAAGTCGTTGATTTTCCACTCTCGGACTGGCCCAGCAACAGTACCTTAACAAGCCCACCTTGCTGTTTCTTTGCCGCAGCCTTTTCCATCCTGATTTCGTCATCTATCCGGTCACTCTCACGCTGTGCCTCGGCATCCTTCTTCTCCCTCAAAATTCGTTCCTCCTGAGTCTCGTTCGGTGGGGGAGTAAGGAAGACTGCAAAGGGATCATTCTTGTCTATGGCACCCATTCTGGGTTCGTGCCTATCCCTCTTAATCCAGTAAAGGAAGTTTTATGCACGAGGGAAGATAATATGTATAGTTGACCTGTTCTGCTGTTTTGATCAGCTTCTCCTCGTGTATGCAAAAAAGACGAACCTTGTGAACAACCAGGGAGGGGATGGGAGACGAATCACCGGGGTGCACTGCAAAAGGAATGTAAGTCATAAGGGTGGCAGATCTCTGCTTCATCAGGCAGCTGCCGGCTCCGTCGGCCACTGGAGTTACCTCTTTAAGCGACCCTTGTCCGTTGGACAGAACGCTAAACCTGGAATCATTGCAGCTGTTCGGCCGAAGCTTTGCCGGGTTTAGTTTCACATGCAGTTTCCGTGATCCTTACCTGCGTTGCCGCGATGTGAGGTCGCACCTTGACCTCAAGGCAGTACTTAATTGCCTGATCGGGAACCTCAAGGTAGCGGTTACCAGCAGTTACCTCGAGGCTTCGAAATTTCAAGTCGCCGGTAATCAGCCGAACCGCCTACTCGATCATTACCACATGTGTATCCCGATCCCCCGGTAACTGGTTACACGGCATTTGTGATTGTCACATGACTCGACTTTGGCATCGCAGTGGCCTGGCAAATTAAAGGCGTCTTGTCAAGTGGGAATTTACCAATTACCATGCATTGCCAGAGCTTCATTTAGACATAATTTGTAGCAGAGTTGCTGTTAGGGTGATACCCACTAAGCTGCTAGCAATACTGTGCATCAGTAAATTGGGTGTTGGTATCTACCGGTACAGACTGGTACAGGCTGGTACAGATCACTCAGCTAACTCACTTAGCTACGATCCATTTCTCTGATGTGTGCACTGGGTTCTCTCTACAAGAAGGCAGGAGGAGGCATGAATGTGATGCTAATTTGAGGATTGATGGGGAAGGTTAAAAATAGAACAGTTGGTTGAGGAAAGCAGTTCACACTCCAATAATGGGTGGAATACCTAAGAGAACACAACCAGAGTTCCCCCAGCTGTATATTTGGTTTATATACTATGTATGTTACACCTATTGTACATTATTGTTACTGATGTGTACATACACACATATGATTGCAAGTGCAAGTGCATGCTGTGCATGTGAAACAAAATTGAGTCAGGACCAGAATAGTAGAAGTGGAAGTGGGAAAATCAGTTCCACTTCCACCAGGTTCCACCTGCATGGCCCACCCCTGCCCAAGTTCCACTTGCACAGATCTACTTAGCAACATCCTGCTGCCCATCCCACCCCAGCAGCATATTCAGCACCATGCACATATAGTGGTGCCACAGACATTAAGTCAAGTAAACATAGTAGATTAGGGTGTTTCACATTGCAGTTTTTTGGCTGTTTTTTAGAGATTTTGATGGGATGTCAAACTTTCATTTTTTGTAAAAAGCAAGCTAAAAAAACAGCCAAAAAGGAGGCAATGCATGAAACCCTCCAGTGACTGAGTACTAAGTGACTGAGTGCCATCATTTCTTCAAGCTGCTTTCAGAGGAATGGGTTATATATAGCTAGTGTTTGAAAGTCTGGTCACATGGACTGGAAACTGGACTGGACCAGACCAAAAAATAGACCGGAGGCAACCGGACCAAAAGTCCAGTTGCCCTGAGTTGCAATCAGTTGCAGTTGCAGTTGCCCAAAGATTGTGCATGAAGGGCAACCGATAAAAAACTGGTTGCAACCAGTCGTAGACCGAACTGTTGGTTGCCATTAATAGGTCTATTTTATAGCTACAAAATTCTCCAACTTTTAGGGAAATCAGTTGAGAATTGATTTGGTTATGATAAAAACAAAGTTGCATGAACATCTGAACCTACATCAGGAAAATCCAATGCTGACTTATTATGCTTAATGCTTCTTAAAGTCAAAATTAAGCAGAATTAAGCAGAATTAAGCAAATGGCTGTTAAGCAGATCTTGCTTAGAATAAGTAGGGTCGTTTCCTGAATTAAGCAAAATTTGCTTAATTTATCCTTATATTGCTGCTTAAACTGCTTTTCGGGAAGTATCAGCTCTCAGGGGGCTGCCTAGCCATGTCAATAAGGAAATTAAGAAGACATTTAAGGAGACATTTGAATCATAAAAATATATATATTTGGCTATTGAAATAGAGTATACTACATACATACATCATCACCGCTAACTAACCCTCCTCATGCAAGATGCGAGGGGGGTGGGCATACAACATAAATAAAAAAATGCAGATCCTGTCGTCAGCGCATTGTGGTGGCCCCTGCTGTCTCTGTCCTGCTCTCCTCACGTCGTCCCTGTCCTCGGCCTTGTTTCGTCATCCTTGTTGTTGTTGTCGCTGGTATCTCCATTGTTGTTGTCCCATCCCCGTCATTGTTGTCCCATTCCCATTCCCCACGAGCAGTGGCTTGTGGAGGTGGTGCAGGGCGGTGGTGGCAGTTTTCCATAGATACAGCAACAGTAAAACCTAGAAGTTAAAGAGTTGATAAGTTGAATGAAAAAAAAAGAAGCGAACATGGAAAAAAATTACCTGGGGCTCAAACAACGATAGACGTCGTTTGTGCCCCTCATCACCCTTCCCCCGCCGCCTGCACCTATTCGCGTCTCTGTTGTTGGGTTGTCCATTGTTGGCATCCTCATTGTGGGTGCTAGCCCTCCTGGTCATTGTCATTGCTGGTCCTTGCTACCTCCCGGACGCCCCCCCCATGGAAGTGGTGGGGGGCAGGTGGGGCCGGTAGTCGTTGTCATAGTCAAAATCACAGGTTTGTACCTAAAAATATTTGTTAACAAGAAAACGAAATGGGAAAAGAACAGAAAAGATACCTATAGCCCAAGAGACGTCGACGATGTCACTTGGGCTCTTTTTCGTTCTCCCTTGTTGTCGTCTCCCCATCTTCTCCATCCATCCAGGCTGCTCCCCGTTTCCACCCCATGAGCACTTGCTTTCAGCATTGGTTGGGGGTGCTGTGGTGGTTGTGGTGGCATGGTTTTGCTGTTCCTGTCTTCTCGTCATTGTTCGTCAGGCATGGGTGCTTCTCTTTTTCATTGTCATTATAATACTGTTAGAACCTATAAATTATTATATGTTAGTTGAAGCCCAAAAAAAAAGCAGGAAAAAGAAAATGTCATCTGTGCCTGTTTTGTGTGCGATGCGGCCCGTTTCCGTCATTTGCTGGCGAGGTGGCAGCTGTGGGTGCATTGAGTGTGGATGTTTACAAACCGGTGGTGGTAGTGGAGGGAGAAGAGAGGGAGGACAGCAGCGATGGCATTGGTGGCATCGATGGGTGGTGATGACCTGGCAGACACGGTTGATGACGACGTGTCGTGGTTGCATGACGAACACGTGAATTTCCATTTTCAGGAAATGCTGAGGGACTTGGAAGAAATTTCGAACATAAGTCAAGCAGTCCTTAGGGCCTTAAGGACTTACAAGATTCTTACAGCCTTTATTTGCTGAAATGTCACTTATCCACTTAATAGATTATATCTGCTTGACTGGTTATCAATTTTAAGGAAAAAATTGTACTTATTTTCCTTAATAAGGCTTAATTTCCTTAATTGGACTCTAAGCTAAATAAGCTAAATAAGTCGACCATTGATTTTGCTGATGTAATGAAAACATTGGCAGATCGTTTTCATCATAACTAAGTCAGTTCTTAACCGATTTCCATAAATTTTGAATCTGAAGGGAGCTGAGAGGTAGGGAAATCGGTTGCAACCAAAGTCCGGTCTGAAACTCAGTTGCAACTGGTCTGGCACAGCCCCGGAATGCAAAAGACCAAAAAAACTGGCTCATATCAGTCCAGTCCGGTTTTTTCCTTATTTGGTAATTTACCTGAACTGGTCTGGTTGCGGTTGCCTTCCTGGGATGCCAAAAAACTGGACCAGACCAGACTTTCAAACACTATATATGGCCATACATATATGCAGTCTCAAACATATTGGTAGACTTGAAATAAATGCCTGCTCTTCCAACCCCACAGCGTCTGCTGCATGGAGCATACAGATATGCAAGAAGGTTGTAACTTGTACATTTGGCTTGTCTGTAGGATCATTGTGATTCTTTGCATCCTTCTTAATGCTCACTCACTCTTGCGTCTGATACCTGTGTATAATGTGAATGGGTCCCCAAATGAAGCTGGTGCCATCCGAGAGGTTGTAGACCTGGTCCTCCATTACAAAGATCATAGTGAGCATGCCATTTTTGCTGTCACTCAATTAGGAAAGCAAAAGATGATTTTGGGCTATCCATGGCTTTGAGACCATAACCCAGAGGTTGACTGGCCTACCAGAGAGGTTACCATGAGCCAATGTCCATCCCACTGTCGTACTTGTTTCACAGAAGCCAGGCAAGAACGTCATGGACAAAAGGCCACAATACAACATACTCAGAAGTGTTGTGCTGTACCCCTGCCTATACCTGCAGTGGAGTTGGAAGGGGTTCCTGATCTGATGCTGGACTCAGATGATGATGAGGAGCCAGAGAAAGTAGAGGAAGGTAATTGGATCTTCTACGCTACAATTCACCCATTGCACGAGGTGTGTGCTACATTGAATAGTACAAACTCTACCTTCATCAGGACAAGTGTGAGTTTGAGAAGACCAAGATTGAGTATTTTGGCCTGATTATCTCGGAAGGTCAGGTGGAGATAGATCCTATCAAGGTGAACAGGGTCACGGCTTGGTCAACACCCACGAACAAGAAAGAGGTGCAGTCTTTTCTGGGCTTCATCAATTTCTATCGGCATTTTATCAAGGATTTCCCACATCATGCACGACCACTATTTGACTTGAGAGGAAAGAAGGCATGGAAGTGGGATAATGCACAACAGAAGGTGTTCAAAAGGCTTAAGGAGATGGTCACTTCCACTTCCATCCTGACCTTTGCTGATGATTCATGTCCTTTTCGTGTAGAAGCCAACAGTTCTGACTTTGCGATAGGTGCCGTGTTGTCTCAGCAGTCTCCGGAGGACCAGAAGTGGCATCCTGTTGCATTCTACTCCAAAAGCCATTTAATGAGAAGATCAAGTCAAGATTGAGAAGCTAGATCAAGCTGAAGAGCTTGACACCTACAAGTACAAGTATATATACTAATCTGGTAGTATGTTATCAATGAATCATATGAAGAGAGCCTAATTAGCAATCCACAGTATAGATAGGGCACTATGCCTAAGAGGATGAAGTAATGATAGTCCACTGTCCACTGTCCAGATAGCAAAGATAGGACATTTGTAACACTACCATCCACTTAAGATCAACACTGCTGATGTTGATCCTCATCTCCTTATTGTGCACATAGGCTCAAATTGTTGTGGCCCTAGTGAAGTATTCAATGATTGGGTGCTTCTCTCAGAGAGTAGCTGCAGAACAGAAGAGAATTGAGTGCTCATTCTTGTAAGAGCAGAAAATGGTGATGGTAGATGATCCTCATCAAAGTTTCTTCTATAAATTGCATATCTGAGTAGTAATAACTCATGTCTTATATGTTGTAGCTCTTTATTTGATTGGATCAGGTGATTAGTGTCTTGACAATATCATCATCAAATGACATATGCTGCCATTGCAACAGAAAGGAGCACATAGAGGACCAATACAGTGATGATGGCATTAGATAAATGATAGTTCAGAGTAGGATCACATGGGAATCAAATCCCTGATCCTTTGCCAGTCATATTTCCAATAGCATCATCAGAAAAGTCATAGTTGTAGGGACTCTTGTTCATAGGAATTTGCTGTAAAGGCTCTTGTTGGGACAGTTTGAGGAATAGTGGAGACAAGGAGGCTCCAGACCGATAATCCCATATGTGAGCCCCGTTAGTTAGTCCAGCTGACAGCCATGAAAAACATTTTGTACACCTTATTCTTTTCTGATTATTTTGGTGATAATTTGGGCTCTAGAGCACGATTTGACTCTTGAGCACACTGTGAAATCTCCAAGAAGGGATATAGATTATTAACCACATGAATTTAACCAAATGATCAAGTAAATCAAAAGTAAATGAGTACTAAATTTGGGGTGACTCAATGCTTGACTTCCTAGCCAACACTGCTGTCACTGCATGACCTCATTGCTAAAATGGCTTCTCTGCAGCAGGTGAGCATTAATGAAGGTCTGGGAGAAATGAACTGCCGTAATTATAGGCCTGGGGAATTTCCAGCCAGTCCTTGACTCAGAGGGATATGCTGAATGTCCTGATTGTGGAGCCCACATACATTGTGGCACAGTTGGGCTTGCCAATCTCAAAAAGTGACACCATGGAACAAAGATCTGCCTGGAAATGAAAGCCAAATGAGATAAGAATGTGAAAATGAAGAGAAACAGATCCCTCCTTATCTTTTTCAACCAGCCCAAACCAAACTTGGTTCCTTCGACACTATCCACTGCATGGCTAGTCCAGGGTCTCACATTGCAACAGGAGAAGGTGCTGGAGTGGTGTAAGGCACCACTCCAGGTGATCATGTGATCTTGTCGATAGAACAGGTAGCTAGTCACATGTTAGTAGTTCATTGCTTGCTATTCTATCGCATTGCACAGCTAGAGAGGCACTCAGCACGTCTCTGTCTTGGTGATGAGAGTGTTCTTTGTACTTTAACATGCTAGCTACTGCTTTTCTCATTGTCTCTTGTGCATTTGTTCCACTTGTTTCAAGCTTTTTTGTCTATTCTCAAGCTTGTTTAGTCTGTCTGCCACCATAAAACCCCATTGTCCACTGTAAAACTGATATCTGCTACACCATACAACCACTACTGAAATACTGCTCCACTACCCTGTTTAACTATGCCAGGACCTGGATACACTAAGAAAGCCTTGAGATGCAACACAACTACCTACGACACAGCCCCTGCTGAAGATGCACCAGTTCTCGCATCTGCTAGCAAGATTGGCAAATTTTGCAGTCCAGCCACCCCCTCAGCCTTTGCCACTGTGCATAGCAACTTGTTGCATGGCCTGCTACTCAACATCCTCAAAAAGGGACAAAAAGAAGGCTATGAAAGAGGAAGGAGCCATGGATACAATGAAGGATACAATGCAGGGCTTCAAGACAGTGCCAAGGACAATTTTTTTGAGAAGTTGAAGGAAGAGGATGAGAAGAAGGCCCAAGTCAACACATTTGAGAAAGGAAAAGAACATGAATGAAAAGATCAGCTTGAGCACAGAAAAAAGGCAGAGGAATGAGCATACAAAAATGGGTGGAGAGAAAGCCATAAAATGGGACTCAAAGAAGGGAAGGAAGCACAGGAAGTGACACATGAGCTTGCATACCAGGAAGGGAAGATAAATGGCCAACTGGAGGAAAGGGAAAGCTGGACGTTGAGCCATGGCGATGGCCTCTGTGCCTCGCTGAGGGAGTCGTCATCCCGAATCTTAGGAGAGGCCCCAGTTTCAAATGATGCAATGACACAAATGGATGCATTTGTGTCTGCTGATCCATATGAATTTTCACCTCACAACATCCAACTCCACTCAGACAATGACAATGACACCATTTTTTTGGCAGCTACTTACAACAGTGTCAACTAGCATCCAGACGGATGAACTCCCCCCCATTCCTGCTACACCCACTGCTCCTGCATCATTGATGACACCCGCCACCACTGCCACATTACCAGCAATGACACCTGCACAGCCACCACCACTGCTCTCCCAGCTTCTCAAAAATGACAGCACACACTGCCGAGTTGACCCACAGCACACCTACAGCCTCCACAAGCCCCCATCTCAAGCTCTGAGCCCCACCATTTCGTCGCCACATCACCAATGGCAACATTATCTACTGCAACCACTCTGGAAACAATGACCTGGGTCTCATCTAGCACGCAAACGACTGCTACCACTCTATGTATTGATTTCCAGGTCCCAAACAACATACAAAAATGGTCTATAGCCCAGGCAATGATGTTACGTGATGATGAGCAGGTGTGCTCATCAAAACACGTTGTCGACTTGATGAAACAAACCTGCTCCCCCCCAAACTCTGAACAATGTCCTAAGAAGCTTCATACACCACCCACCTCTCCCCAACTCGCTTCCCAGACCCCCGTTCCCTCTGAAACACCCAGTGTGACTACCATGTCATCATCAATGTGTTTGTCGATGATGACCAAATCCCCTGCTCTGCCCAACTCAGGACCACCATTGGCAGCTCCAGAACAACAATGTATGCAGCCAGAACCAGCAAAATGCCTCCAAAACACATCCCAAAGCCCTAGCTCGCCTCTGAACCCTCCAAAACAAACTGTTTTGCTGCCACCTGCATCCTACACCCCTGCCGCATCAATAACGATGCCATCGACACCTGACGACACCCCCCACTCACCGTCTATGCCAATGTTTCCATCCATACACCCCAGCTCACCCCTGCTCAACCATAAACAAACTATTTTGCCACCTCCCACATGTTTCGACTGGGCTAACGACACTGCATCATTATCTGTTGCCCCCACATCAGGAAAACTACTTTTTGACACAAGCTTTCCCAGGGTTAAATGCTATTTCCCAGGACCCATCAAGTGCCCTGGAGTACCCTATGATGCTCTGTGATGTCCTGTGCCATATGATATTATACTGTAATTGCACCTCTGAGCATTTCAACAATGTAATTTTTAAATCAATTTTATAACAATCTAAAAGTAGATTATATGACAGCAACTAAATTAAACAAAAAGAGAGAAAAACAAAGCAAAACTAAAACATTACTCCTTCTGAAATATGTGTGAGGGGGATGAATACAATATAATGAGAAATGAGGTGAAACTCATCAAGCTATGCCATTGCCCATGCTGTGACCACCTGTCAGCAAAAACTGCAAAATGCAAAAGAACAGTGAAGCACTGGCCTTTCATCTTATCAGGCCCTTCAAATGACATGTAAACAGATTAGAAATGAGTACAAGACCATGAGAAACAAGCTAAAACTTACCAAGCTGAGAAGTGAGAGATGCAAAGTCAAACCCACCAGGGTGACATAAAGTCAGACCCATTGAGAAGTAAGTTACCAGTAGGCATTGGCACAGATAAACCGGCAGGTGTCATAACCTCTACCCGTACCTGTACCCTTGCGGGTTACCTACCCATCACTGCAGGTAGGGTAAGTTATGGGTATCAGGGGTGCAGGTAGATCCCATGGGTCTGAGTTACATGATACACTAATGATACACTACTGTATTCGACTCTATTACTATGCAATGTCTAACCTATGCTGGCCTCTTGTCTAATTGGGACCTTCAAATGACACCTGAATAGAGTCAGAATAAGCCTAAGATCAGATCAAACAGATGAGAACTTGCTAAGATCTCAAGTACCTCATATCAAGCCCCTACTAACAAAGATGTAGTTGTTGCGAAAGAATGAGTAAGCGCTGGCCTCTCGTCTAAGTGGGACCTTCAAACGACACCTAAACAGAGTCAGAATAAGCCTAAGATCATAGCAAACAGATGAGAACTTACTAAGATCTCAAGTACTCATATCAAGCCCCTACTGACAAAGATGTAGTTGTTGCAAAAGAATGCGTAAGCGCTGGCCTCTTATCTAACACAAGAGGCAGAGCAATATATTACCCTGGAGAAAATGTTGGGAATAATGGGTGAAAAATAAAAGGAACCATCAGTAAAAATATGTTATTTTCCCACACTTTGTCCTTTTGGTTGCTGCAGGAAAACAACTAATCTGTTTCCAGGAGAAAAACTTGTGAACATTAGGGGGAAAAAGGTCATTTTCCCACATTTTCCCACATTTTTCTCTGTGGAAAAATAACTAATCTGTTTCTAGGTGAACAAATTGTGGAAGCCAGGAGAAAAAATGTTATTTTCACCAGATATAGAGAAAATGTGGAAAAAAGATATATTTCCCCTCCATTTTCACCTGATTTTCTCCCGGGAATGGATGAGTTATTTTTGCTGAGCAAGAGCAAAGAGAAAAGTGTGGGAAAAATAATATTCTTTTACTGATGGTTCCTTTTATTTTTCCCCAGGGAAAAAGTGTCTTTTTTCCCTACTATTCCCAATGTATTCTCCAGGGTAATATATTGCTCTGTCTCTTGTGTAAGTGGGACCTTCAAATGACACCTAAACAGAGTCAGAATAAGCCTAAGATCATATCAAACAGATGAGAAGTTACTAAGATCTGAAGTACTCATATCAAGTCCCTACTGACAAAGATGTGGTTGTTGCGAAAGAACAAGTAGGTGCTGGCCTCTTGTCTAATCAGGACCTTCAAACAACATCTAAATAGAGTCAGAATAAGCCTAATATCATATAAAACAGACCAGGACTCACTAAGATCTAGAGCAACCAAAAACATACTCATACAGAAGGTGGGTTAAGTGCGGGTCACAGGTGACAAAGTGTGACCCATACCCATACCTGGAGATACCCATAGCTGTGACCCGCATGGGATACCCCAACCTGTGCCAATGCCTAGTTACCAGGCTCAAATTCAAGTTGTAAAGATAAGTCAATGCGCCCCATGGGGCACAGCGTTCCCATGGGTTGTTCACATGACCACATTAGGAGAATCACTTTTTGACACAAGCTTTCCCAGGGTTAAATGCTATTTCCCAGGACACATCAAGCACCCTAGAGTACTGTGTGATGCCCTGTGATGCCCTGTATGATAATATATTATAATCGCACTTCTCAGCATTTCAACCATGTGATTTTTAAATCAATTTTACAACATTCTACAAGTAGATTATATTAACTAACATGACAGCAATTACACACCGTTAAGCTACTTAATGAGCCTGTACCATCCAAGGACATGGCAATGGCAATGTGGGGTCTGCCACGGCGCAAAGTGAAAATGTTGCATAATGAGCATTCCATCAATAACAATTATCTTTCCACTTAGACTGAAAAGGCAGTCTGGGAGATACTTAATCACTTCTGGACATGTTTCCTGGAGGAACAGTGAGGGGCCCAGCATGCCCATGCGAAAGGTTTAAATAAATAGCAAGTGCCATGATCCCACCAAAGCCAAAAAGAAAACCTTGACAGCAGTACAACAAGAGCACCAACAAGTGAGAGATGCAAAGTCGAACCCATGATGACACAAAGTCAGTGAGCCCCTGCTTGCAAGGTGGATCATGGGTGCTCAACAATGAACCAACAATGACAGGGGACAACAATGACATTGGAGAGGACCCACAATGAAACACACCACCCACCCCCAGCCTCACAAGGGGTGGATTGCATGTGGACTGACAATGACGATGACTGAGGGGGACAGGAGTGAAGGTAGGTGAGAGGGAGGGGGGATGATGATGAGAGGGAGGGGAAACAACAATGAGAGGGAGGAGAAACAACAATGAGAGGGAGGGGAGATGATGATGAGAGGGAGAGGAGACAACGACAAGAGGGAGGGGATGAGAGGGAGGGGAGACAACAACAATGAGAGGGAGGGGAGATGATGATGAGAGGGAGAGGAGACAACAACAAGAGGGAGAGGATGAGAGGGAGAGGAGACAACAACAATGAGAGGGAGGGGAGACAACAAAAATGAGAGGGAGGGGAGACAACAACAATGAGAGGGAGGGGAGACAACAACAATGAGAGGGAGGGGAGATGACGATGAGAGGGAGGGGAGACAATGATGATGAGAGGGAGGGGGGTCAATGATGAGATGGAGGGGGGTCAACAATGAACAATGAGAGGGAGGGGGGACAATAATGAGAGGGAGGGGATGACAAAGAGAGAGGGGATGACAACAAGGGGGGGACAATGACACCACCATCACGGACACCAACAGACAAATGGGAACTGTATATGTAGTGTAGTTACATATCAAATACATGTATTTTATAGGAAATGCAATAATTTTTTTAATATCATATGCAGTGTGAATGACATTTAGAGGACCAAAAAATCTTCTCAAGCATCAGAGGATATCCAGGAAGCATATGAATCATACATTCCTGAGGTGCCCTGGAGCACTTTGGACCAAAATTCACTACCCTGAAGACTGGCAAATAATGGCACTTTACCTACAGAGTGCCCAGGGTAGACAATTGCTTTGGATGCCTTGGCATGCCCCAAGACATCCTAGGGTAACCCAGGACACCCTGGGGACAAAGCAATTTTCCTGATGCAGCACCTTGCCATGAGATATCTCCAGTCTGAAGACTGGCCATCAACAGCTGTTTGGAACACTACAACGATGGACAAGACGATGACGAGCCCCCCTGCAAGTTTTTTCATCTCAAAAATTTTTTCACTCAGCTTTGCCATCTCACGTTTCACCTCAACTATTCATCACTTGCCAACATCCCACTGGTATAGGACTGGGAAGACCTGTCCTCACTATTCCTGTTGGAGTAGCACCTGTACCTGCTGCTTCTGTCCCAAAACTCGACTGGGATCAAGACCCCCATCTTGCCAACTTGAGTAGGGCCCTTTGGGCACTGGGATGGGCACCCCACTGTTGAGTTGTGTTTTGTTTTTTTATTTTAATATCAACCATAGATTTTTTCAAGCTACAAATTTTAGATTTTAGATCATTCTTATTTTCCCTTTTTTTGCATGATTTGTTTTTTTTCTGGTTGTTTTTCTCCTGGGCGATGAGGACATCGCCATTTGGGACATGGGTGGATGGAGTGGTGTGAGGCACCACTCCAGGTGATCATGTGACCTTGTCGATAGAACAGGTAGCTAGTCACATGTTAGTAGTTCATTGCTTGCTATCCTATCACATTGCCAGGCCACAGCTAGATAGGCACTCAGCACATCTCCAGTGCCCAATTCCAAATTGGCCACAGTCACACAAGGAAATAGACAACCACCTGTTCCTATCATAACAAAACCCAGAATCAGCCCCATTTTTGAAAAACTTGACTACCTTGCAAGAAACAGCATGCTCAGAAGTGATGTCATAATGCCATTTTAGGAAATGTGCCTGATTACATAGTTAGTTAGTCCAGCCAAACTGGCCTTAGCAAAAAAATTGACTCCATATATTTTTTTCCAATGCTGGAGCCCCCTTGAGTGGAGAGGTCATTTTTTCTTGCATATTCTACAAGTGAACCTTTGACAATGTGAGGCAAAATGTCCATGTTTATGACAAGTGTAGCAAAGTGCTTCTCTCATGTAGAGAGGAATGTCACTTTTGACATCTACAGGTTTAGGTGACAGGGAGGTGAGGTCTGTTCAGATAGTGTAAAAGGTAGTAGGGTTCTCAAATGAGTAGGTACTAGTTGTTGTGGGGACTCTTCAACAGGAGAATTCAAGCAAAACATACTTTCTTCTTCCCTCTCCTTGTTGCCTGGAATGAGGGTCAATACAGATATCTCCCTCTTACTGACATCCTAGGTAGGGTTAAGGCATGACAGGGGTTACCTCCAGGTAGATTTTGCTCAACCCCTACCCATACCCATGAACACTCTACCTGTACAGGAATGGTTGCAGTTTTATCATGGGTTTGCATGGGTCTTGCTCATGGTGCTTTAAGGTCTGGTGCATAGGACTGCAAAATAACTGCAAACTGGACTGAACTTTCACCAGTCATAACTGGACTTTCAGTTACAATTTTTGAATGTTTGAGACCTTGCAGTTGCAGTTTTGGCAGATTGTGTGACTGCTCTAGACTGTTCAGAACTGGTTAACACCAATTGGAACCACAGTTTTGGATCATGTTGCTGGTTGCCAAGATAGGCAATTGTTTGCAATATTTTCTCACACACACACTCATCCAATCACCACCACCCTCAGTGATGCTGCCTCCCTCCCTTGTCTCACCTCCACCACCTTGTCAACACCTACAGCTGCTGCTCCCACACCCACCACTGCACTGACTAACAAGGACCACAAGCAATGAAAACAGGTCTGTTTTTTTTTTGTTTCATGTTAATAAAAACTAAATATATTTTGTTCATTTTTTAGAAACTATACTACTGGCAATGACACATGCCCATGTAATCTGCCCAATGACATGGTAAGCACCACCCAACTACTCCACCTGCACCATGTCACTAACTCCCCCTAACACCTACATCAACACCCAGAACCAACAATGCACCTGCCCCATGCCTGTGAGCCACTGCTCATAGGGTGGATCACAAGTGCATGCAGTTGACACAGATGACATGGCCTACCAGCACCACAGGACCCCTAGAACATAAGGAATGGCCATAGCACACCCAACCATGATGGATGACCCCAGCCAATGATGACATTGGTGAGCACCATGACATGAGGACAACAAGAACAGTGGAGACAAGAGGAGAGATAGGGACAATGGAAAGGATGGGAAGGATGGGGACAACAATGACAACAACAACAATGACAATGATGACAATGACAGGGATGATGACAATGACCACTACAGGAGATGACAAATGAACAATGACCCAGCTCCACAAGCCACTCAGGCTGCTTGTGGGTGGGTATTTTTATTCTTCTTCAATTACATACAATATAACATACAAAGTAGTCTGTTGGTAGTCTGGACCCATAACTGGTCCTGACCAGTTCATCATGGTTCAGTCTGCAGTTTAGTAGTATGTCAAAAAATGTATAACTGGACTTTAAAGCACTAATCAAAATTGCCAATGGCATCTCCATTCTTTTTTGTGGCAAAGAAGGATTCTGAAGCTCTGCGACCATGTCAAGATTATCACTATCTGAATAAAGGGATAATCCAAAACAACTACCCACCCCTGATAGGTGACTTACTGGACAAATTGAAGGGAGTAAAGTATTTCACGAAGCTGGATATCCAATAGTGTTTTAAGGTCTGGTCTGGTCTGGTTTTTTGCCCATTTTGGGCTGTAACCAGGACTGGAACTGGTCTATTTTATTTCATCTTACTGACTAACCAAGACCAGACCAGCACAAACTGGTCCATGTTGGTTACAACTCAGTTCCAGGACCAGTCATAACTGACTACTACTATGGACATCTAATACCTATCACAGACATCTAATACAATTACATTCAAGTAAAGAAACAAGTACATAACAACCCCTCACAGGGCAGGGGCCCACAAGCAGGTACTAGTAATTGTAAAAAAAAAAAAAAATAAGGAAAAAACAGGGCCTAGCCCCTTTGAAGTGGCTGTGTCATCTGTTGTTGAGATGGCCACTTTGTTGAGATGTGTGTCATCCATTATTAAAGGGGCCATGTCATCCATTGTTGAAGGGGCCATGTCATCTGTTGTGTGTCATCCATTGTTGATGTGGCTGCATTGTCCATTGTTGAGGCAACTATGTTGTCTGTCATTGATGTGGCTGTGTTGTCTATCATTGAGGCAGCTATGTCATCTGTTGTTGAAGCAGCTGTGGGTGGTGGTATCAAACCTAGTAATAATATAAAGAAAACATCAATTAGTATACAATAATGATAACAGAATAAGAAACTTACCTTGGGGGCACAAACAACAGCTCCCTGTCATTTGCACCCTAACTTGAAACTGTGTCTTCGTCCCCCTCATCTGTCAACTGTTGTCATTTGTTGCCCTGGTGGTGGTGGCTGGTGTTGATGTGGCACTTGCAGCGGTCATTGTGGGCCATGTGTTGTGCATGGTGACATGCATCATAAGTGTGTTGTGTGTGGTGTAGGTCATATGCTGTGGGTCGCAGGTTGTGGGATTGTTGTTGTTGTTGTCATTAACCAAACCTAGTAATGATAACATTAGTTAGTGTAGAATAATAACAAACAAAGAAAAAAACTCACATAGGACACAAACAATACTTCATGTTGTTTGTGCCCTGCATTGCATGTGACATGGTGTGCAAGTGATGGCCCTGCATATAGATGGAGAGCAATAGGTGGTGGGCAGAGACAGAGGGGGCAGAGACAGAGGGGGCAGAGATGGATGTGGTGGTGGTGGTGGTGGTGGTGTGTGAGTGAGCTGGCAATGTTTGTGACTGTTGTGCTTTGATTAATAATGTTGTGATTGATCACGCACCTTGGCACCCAAAAGTCTGGTTCTAGACCAGTCTTAACCAGTTTTGGACAGTCTTATCACATTCTCATGATCTCATAGGACCAAGACCATAACTGACTGTAACCAAATCAGTTATGGATCAGTCTGGTCCTTGGTTATTTTCTGGTCTTAGTGACCAGACCTTAAAACACTAATATCCAATGAGGGTACCATAACATGTAAATAAAAGAAGGAGACAAATGGAAAGCAGCATTCAAAACAAACTGAGGGCTGTTTGGGCTGTTGGTTATGTTTTTTGGATTATGCAACTCACTGGCAACATTCCAGGTATGATGAACAATATCTTCTGAGATATAACAGATAATAGATGAAGGATGGGTTGTCATTTACATGGATGACATTCTGATCTTCTCAAAGATGGAAGAGGAACACTGGAAGAGGACCAAGAGGATCCTAGAATGACTATGGGGACATGATCTCTACTTGAAAAAGAGAAATGCAAGTCCAATGTGCAGGAAGTCAACTTCCTGGGGATGATCATTAGGCCCAATAAACTTGCAATGGACAAAACAAAACTGGCTGGGATCAGTGACTGGCCCATGCCTAGGGTGTAGCATGGGTCACACCATAGGTAAAATTTCACACACCACACCCATACCTGCCAACACTGCACCCATTCTAACACTGCAACTGTGATGACAGGTTTTTACCATGGTCTGTCATGAACACTGCAGGTGTGACACCACATATATACACTGTGGATTTTTTGCCTCATATTTGATGTTCTATGCTGTTAAACATCCTGTATTTGTATTGTACAATCCCTTAACTAACTTAACTACACCCTGTACACAATACCTAAGCTGCAGATTTAAAAAAAGTTTTGAATAACACAAATCTTCTATTACTTATTGATTTACATCCACATGATGGATCTCATACAAAAAAAATGAGCATTGGGATTTTATTTAATAATTCTATAGCATCCACATTCAAAAAAAGACACCTTTGTCACTTGTCTTGAGCGATGGAGGGATTTATTTACTTAATAATTCTATACAATACTACAAGAAAAAATGGGCATGAAGTCAGCATGGTGGTGCCCTTCCCACTTGTTACCCTCTGCTGTTGTAGTGGTGGCTCTGCCCATTATGGGTGGTGCTCCTTGTGCATTCCTCCCCCACATTGTGGTACCTGCTCGTTCTATTTGCATCCTCAGCTACCAGCAACATACTCCTCCCCCTCCCCATTGCTCCCTTTTTCTACCCCATGAGGAGTTGCTTGCAGTGGTGGATGGGGGTGCTGCTGTGGTAGTGGTAGTGGTGGTTTGTTGCTGTTATCCCTATCCTCCCCATTGTTGTTGTCATCATCAGCCATGTGCATACCCAACCCAGCAACCCCCTCACCCCCTTTTCCCCACAACCCCCTTTCCCCACAACCCCCTCTCACATAGCACCCCTTTCCATCCCACGAGCAATGGCTCATGGCAGGGGTTGGGGGTGCTGTCATGGTGGGTTGTAGTGGCCATCTTGTCCCCTCACTGTGTCTGTCCCTCATCTCCCTCCCCCTGCTGTTGCTCCCTGCTTCCACCACATGAGCAGTTGCTCACAGCAGTGGATGGGGGTGCTGCTGTGGTAATGGTGGTGGTGGGCATTGTTACACTGTCTCACCATTGTGGTGGTGGTGTTTCCTGTTTTGAGAAGTGGGTGGTTAGTGGTCAGGTGGTGGGGTTTTTGCATGCTTACCTTGCAGGTACCCCACTACCCAGTGCTCCTGGTACTCCCTGGGGTCTCTTAACTCCATATGACCCTCTCATATCCCATTTGGATGGGGAGGAGGGGGTGGGTGTGCACCATGCATTGTTGTTGTAGATAGTAGTAGATAACCTAAAAATAACAGAAAAAAGTGATTAGTAATCAAAAAAGAAGTAAAAGCACAGTGAAAATACTTAATTTACATTGTGTTGAAGGGCCTTGGGCCCCTCAACACACTTTGACAGTTGTTGACGTTCTAATATCCTCATGACATGGCAATTTTACAGCCATGTGTCTTGATGGAATGGCATGGGAACAGGGTCCCCTTTGTCATCCTCCTCATTGTCGCTTTTGTCCGCCATCTCCATTGTTGTCAAGGAGCACAAAACACTGTAGAAAAAAGAATAGTTAGTTATAGTAATTGAAAGAAGCCACCATTGTCGAGGAAAAAGTCAATGTTGATTGGCATCCAGCAATTCAAGCAACCCATCAATACCTATGACACCACAAAAATGGGTACGGTAGGTCACAGATCGAGCATTTTGGCAACCGTACCCATACCCATCAAACCTGTGGGCTGTTTACCATGGGTTTACCCATACCTGTGCTACACCCTACCCATGCCAAGAATGGTGAAGGATGTAAGTTCTCTCCTAGGATTCAGAAACTTCTATCAAAGATTCATTGGCCACTTCACAGATTTGGCCCAACCATTGAACAATTTGATGAAGAAGAACCAGAAATTTGATAGATGAGCAACCGTCAAAAGTCGTTCAATGCACTGAGAGGAAAATTCAATGAAGCACTGGTATTACAGATGCCAGATGCAACAAAACCATTTGTGGTGGAGTCTGACACCTCAAAATTCATGACAGATGCAGAACTCAGACAATGAGATGCAAATGGAGATTGCCACCCCTGTGGCTACACCTCCCATTCTTTCAATGAAGCCAAAATGAACTACAAGATCTATGACAGGGAACTACCAGGTGCTGGAAACATGGAGACATTCCCTTCATGGGACTGCCTTCCCTGTGACAATTTTGTCAAATCACAAAAGTCTGACCTACTTCTGACAAGCACAGAAACTGAGCCAATGACAAGCTAGATGGAGCATCTACTTGTTTCAATTTGACATCAAACTGCAACACATACCAGGTTCCCAGATGGTACAATCAGATGCACTATCACAGAGAGCAGATCATGTAACAAAGGAAGACATGGATAATGAGAACAGGACTGTGCTCCCAGATGAACTATTCATCAAAATAATTAACACTGAACTCCATGGAGCCTGGTTTCAGCAGTTATGCAGGATCACCTTGTAAATAATGCTTTATGGGCTCTAAAGAACAATGGAACTCCTCCAATCTGGAGAACTGGAAATTTAAAGATGGGTTGCTCTTTTTCAAAGACAGATGCTATATACCCCAAGACTAAGGCATGACATGGGTATGGGTAACACCATGATAATGTGCTCACAGGTATGCTCAGGTACAGTATGGGTCAGACATTGCCATACCCAGGCAATACCATACCCATTCCCATGGTTGTATGGGTTTTATGGGTACCAATAGCTGGGTGACTAATCATCTGACTGTGACCACAACCACCCTCCTTGCCAAATGTGAGTGGAGGGGTTTCTTGTTCTATTCTAGGCAACAACAGCAACAACAGCAACAATGGCCCATCCCCTGCTCCAAACACAAGTGGGGTGGTTTCTGTTTTATCCTAGGCAACGATGGCTGCCACCACCCACTCCCTTGCTCCAAATGTGAGTGGGGTTCTACTTCTATTCTAGGTGACAACAATGACAACAACAATGTTCAGGGCAACAATGACAGTGATGACCCCCCTTGCTCCAAACATGAGTGGGGGGGCTCTGCTTCTATTCTAGGCAATGACAATGATGACAATGATGTTCTGGGCAACAATGACAGCAATGACCCCCCCCCCCCCCCCCCTCACTCCAAATGCAAGCAGGGGGGCTCTTCTGATCTGGGCAGTGATGACAATGACCCCCTCACTCCACATGCAAGCAGGGGGGTTCTTCTGATCTAAGCAACAATGACAACAATGTCTGCAACATCTGGACAACAACAACAATGACAACCACCCCCTCACTCTAAATGCGAGCAGGGGGTTTTGTAGTTCAGTAATATAATATACATTTATAAGAAATCTGTAACAAACTGAGGGAGAACCAGCCAGACCCAGGGTAAACCCCCCCAAATCCACAGTAACACTGCAACCTGTTACCATATGGGTATGGTGTTCATGGGTACAGGTAGGGGTTGAGAGAAATATACCCAGGGGTAACCCCTGTCATGCCTTACCCAAGATAAAACCCTGTGCCAGGTGATTGTATGAAAATACAAAGAAACACTTTATATGTAATTATAGCTGTATCTGCAGAAAACACATAATAAAATTACATGTTGAGTGTTTTCTGCAGATACTTACATATAAAGTGTTCTTTGACTTACACAAAGGAACCATGAAAAATGTTTCCTGGATGGATCTGAAAGAAACATTGTAGGATACACTTTTTCTGTTTCTTGCAGACACAGCTTGGATACATGTAAAATATTTCCTTAGTTTTTTGTCTAAATACATCTTGAGAATATCCAAAGGATATACAAATCAGAAGTCTTAAAACATGTGTCTGAGATTGTGTTTCTGTGGGAAACACAGGTTAGTGCCAGCAGTGTTGCCCACATCTGTCTCCCTGGGCTGCACTATAACAGCTCGCGCAAGGATGTCTGATGTGGAATCAGGGTTCAAACATTCAATGTTCAGGATCAGTCATTTTTGTGTCAAGTGGTTGGGAAGCCATGCAAAATGTCTTGCATTTTTTCCATGCTGAATATACACAATATTTTACACTACCTGCACACTTATGCACTTATGTAACCTACAAATTACAATAAGTTGAATAACGATAACTATTAATGTGTGACATTGTGCCACTCATAATGTTATGGTCTGTCACAAATTGCTGCCATGTGATGCTGGAGTTTTGATGCTGGAGTTTTGATGCTGGAGTTCCCATTTCAAACATGCCCTCGACTTAGTCAATCAGCCTGATTCAGAATTTGTTGCATTTTGGAGCTGACACAGTAGGAAATAGGCAATGTTAACACCAGCTAAAAGCCAGCTGAAAGATGGGTAAGCTGCAAAAATATTCAATGAATTGTTGCATGACTTAGCAGGCAGCTATAAATTATAATTCTGTCACCTTGTTGCAGTGGCTTTTTAATGATTGAATATGTCATAATTTGTTTGAGCGACCATTATGTACAAAATGGTGTCAAAATATGGCCTTTTGACATAAAGAACACATGCTCAAAGAGGTTGGATGTCAACTCAGTTGAACAGGCATCCAAATTTTAAATAAATGGATCCTTTTTAACCAGATAACAATAGCATTAATGTGTTGTCATGTCCCAGTGCAAAATTGTTTGACAAAATTTGACAAAAACATTTGCTTTTGTCTCTGACACAATGGAGCAGATATGTCATTGTTTTTTGGTGAGAATCTAATGACCAAATGTCAGCCAAAAGGTTCCCTTTTAGCAGTACAACAAATAGATTAAACATGTCACTGCTTCCCTGGAGGAATCCATTTCCTACAATGCAGAATGTTGTCTGCATTTTCAGTGGTGCAAAGTCTATCATATGTTCCACCTACTTAGCCTGGAACAAAGGTAGACAATGCCCTAGGATTTTGACAATGGAACATGGTCCAGAACTTGATTTATATTAGCTATCCTACAAGGTTCTGATTGGGTTAAATTTTAACTCAACCACAAACACTACTATCAACATTCCAATGGGACCACAATAGTAATCCTATCCTATCCTATCCAAGTTAAACCCATGGTTGTTGGACCCTCAATACAATGTTGGACCCTTGATGCAATGACTTGTGCCTTGGTGGCAGGATGGGGACTTGTCACTCTTGTACCACAATGGTAAACCTATCCTATCCTATACAAGTTAAATCCATGGTTGTTGGACCCTCGATACAATGTTGGACCCTTGATGCAATGACTTGTGCCTTGGCAGCAGGATGGGGACTTGTCACTCTTGTTCAATTCATTGAACTTTGATTACCTATCACCTAGTGGTTCTGTAACTGCAGGGACTAGACAGTCAAGACAGACTGAGTGACCTCAGCAAAAGAATGGCAAAAGAGATCTTCATCAATCACACTGAGTATAAGAGTCGACATGAGTCTGATGAATGAAGGGGATCACCTAGATAAATGTTGAAGGCATGTCCAGAATGGGAGGGAGCCATGCGACAATGTGTTGAAGGGTTTTTGGAGGGGCATTCAGTGGCTGGGACATGATGTCGAGGTGTTAGACGATAGAGGGTCGATGATGTTGCTCTCATTAGGTCACAGTCACTTGGAAGTTCTTTCACCCTGTTATGTTTCAATAACTGGGAACCATTAACTCTCAACAGCTTTGTTAGATCAGTGCTCTGTTCCATGGTGATCAATTTCTGCTTAGTACAAAATTATACTCCAGCTATCCCAAGCTCTTCTTGTTCATTATGCCTTTAACCATATACACCCTCCTGAATCAACTTCCATGGTCTGTTGTGCCTGCAACTGGGCTGTGCACTATATTTCAATGGCTGTTGACAACAATTGGGAACTTGAAGACTTCCCTGGGGATTGGGTGATTAGGTATGATCTCAAGCTGTATCATGTATCAGCTTCACTTACTATTGCCATCCCTAGTTGATGGATACACTCCTCAGAGTCCAAAAGTGAACTACACTGGACTCTCAGGGGGGTTTACAGCCATGAAAGCATCATTACCCTCCACATATTTGCACATAGACAAAGTGCTGATATGTTTTGGGATGGGGGCAACTACTGGTGAGATTGTGTACTTGAGTGTCGTCATGATTATATTCAGTTACAAGGTATGTTGTTTATCTATATATTACTGAATTCTTTCTTATCATTATTTTCTTACAGTGAGGTCCTTCTGGTGAATAAGATCATATTGGAAAATAAAATGTAATAAAATTAGTAGTAAGTCATAACAATCTTACGTGTGACAGTATATAACTAACTTTCACAGGTATTTCTTGCCTGAGTTGTATCCAGCAGTTTATATCTTGGTGAATGTAACTCCAGCAATCTCCCAATCTCCTGCCCCTCCCCTTGTCACTGCAGAGCACTCAGAGGCAGCAACAGCAGCAACAATTGTTGACCATGCCATCACCACTGTGAAAACATTCAGCACACTGGCACCTCTCCATGAGCAATGCTCTAGATCTCTCAACAACATCCTGAACTGCCTGAAATTCAGCTCAAAAAGGATTAACATGGTCTTGGATGCCACTAGCACTGCAGCACAGTTTGTTGCATGGCCATGTTTATGTTTATACAGAGGGGTTCTGGTTCAAAGTCAAAAATACGAGCAGGAGTCATTCATGACTACTTGATCATGGTTCACCACAATGGGCAACCTCCAATATGCAGCCCATAACTATTGAATTCCACCAAGAAAAATCTCCCTTCTCAACCACATTGATAATAATTTGGCTCCCACCACCCTGCAGCTGAATGTCTGGCTACCTCCCCCTCCTATCCACACTCTCTCAGAAACACTGTGCACCCATGACCTCACTCTGCAAAATCATGCCTTTCCATCTCATTCACCTACCTGACCTGCACCACACTGTCCTTTTCCCTTGTCGACAAATGGCAGGACAAATTGAGAAAATATTTTTCATACCCATGCCTCAGGCAATGAAATGGTCCCCAAACCATATCTTGTCATACAGCAGTACGAAAGCCTCTCAGATGCTCATAGGAAACATGACCTGTTCACAGTCATTTCTAACCTTGAAGCTAACCTTTGCTACAATATGGGGAACAAGGCACTGCATATTTCCATCTGACCCTTTCCTGCACGTCGAACCCAACAATTGTCTACGCCTCCCGATTTTGTTCCTGGCCGCCTTGCACTGCCCACACTGCTGTGCACCAGGCTGCCTTGTACAGCACCCATGGCTGCCTTCCCAAGGCTGCCATCTCTATTGCAAATTTGACTATGGATTCCTGTGTGGCTCCCACTAGGTAATTTATCTACACAGTTGAGACACTGCTGCAGTCTTTGTTCCTGTTCCACATTTATTCCGGACTACAGTATTTAAGCTTAGTTAGTTTCACCTTGTATTCCTTAGTTTGTATATTGACATAGACTCGACTTTATCCTGCCAATCTAAACCTCCTTCTACTCCAACCTCAGTTCTCTAAGAGTCTGAACTCCATTCAACTCGACCTCTAGTCTCCCTCTGAAGTTCTACTTCACCTGAACTTAACCTAAGTCCCTCCATACTCCCCCCCTGCATTTACCTGCACTTTCCTGCTCCTACCTCCAAACCTTCAACTTGAAATTAGGACACCAGATGAGGTGAAGGGTGCAGCTTCTTACAAGCTGAAGCCAAGTCCTTTCCATTTCCCCTTCCACAGAATCTGCAATGACCCAACAACCTTCCGCTATCATCACCCGCAGGGTCTGATTGGATTCTGATGTACCTTCTAGGATCAGTTCTTAACAGTATATACGAACTCACACTTCACTCGTCCCATTCCTCTCTATGATCCCTACCAAGACCCACCAGCACACAACAAGAAATTCCCAACATGCTGGTACTATTCCAGGGATCTCTGAAATCCAGCGATCCACCCTTTCCAACCCTTGTCCTGCCACTACTTTTGGAGTGTCTTCCAGACCCTCAAACATATTCCAACAAATCGGCTCAGGAGCCTCTTCAATCAGTGCCAATCTCATGTCCACCCATGCCCCACACCCTTCTGCCAACCTGGAAGGTTTTTGATCAAGAACTCCCCTTGAGTACGTAGGGGGCATCAACCAGCCTAAACCCTTTGGGTTGGAAGATCCTGGTCTAGAGGATGGACCCCCCAGCGGACCCAATGACCCTAGTGGTCCTGATGGCCCTGGGGGTGACCCCGATCCCAATGATCCAGAGGATCAACCTCCCACGGGGAAAACCCCTGACCCAGGGGATAAGTTCATAGATGTCCTTTACAACCTCTCAGAGAGTATCTGCACCCTTTGTCAAAATAACACACCCAAGACCAAGAAAATCAAAGTTCATGACCCGATGGCTGTAATTTACCCTCCCTCACCTATTCTGGTTGGAGTCCAGTTATTCTGGTTGGAGTCTTTTTATTCCGGTCAGAGTCCAGTTATTCCAGTCAGAGTCCAGTTATTCTGGTCAGAGTCCAGTTATTCTGATTGGAGTCCAGTTATTCCGGTTATTCTGACCAGATTCTGGTTACTCCAGATGCTCAACTTAGAGTATATACCCTAATGGATAGTCAAATTTCAAGTCTTAAGTTGTCAAAGTGCCTACAAAATATATTTGTGCAGAGTAAGGATTGAACTCAAGACATCTTGATTAGAGTGATCACATGACAAACCAAACATGTGTGCTTAACCAGTTGAGCCACAGGAGAATTATTAGATAGTAATATAATGTTTATTCATGACACTCTAATTTTTTTCGGAGTAGTGAAAGATCAAATTTTTTTAATTAACCACATCCCTCACATTGAATGCAAGGGAGTGGGGATGATTGTGATTACATAGATAAACAAAAAATCCTCCCTCTCACAAGATGCAAGAGGGAGTTTTATTTATATACATAAAAAGCTAACCGAGGGGGGAGGTAAAAACATGAAGAAAAAAATCCCTCCCCCACACAAAACAGGGGAGGGGTGGCACAATACTAATAAATAATTAAAAGTACAAAAAAAATCCCTCCCCACACAAAGTGTGGGGGAGGGGGAGGGGACATGACCCCGCTGTTGTCTGTCCTTCCACCCATGATCCACCCCATGAGCAGTTGCTCGTGAGGCTGGGGGTAGGTGGCTTGTCATCGTTGTCATTCCACCCACAATCCACCCCATGAGCAGTTGCTCGTGAGGCTGGGGGTGGGTGGTGCATTGTTGTCTCCTATCCCTGCACCTGGGTGCCGTTCCACCCACGTTCCACCCCACAAGCAGTTGCTCATGAGGCTGTGGGTGGGTGGCTTGTCGTCATTGTCGTTCCACCTGTGATCCACCCCACGAGCAGTTGCTCATGAGGCTGGGGGCAGGTGGTGTGTCATTGTCATCTCCTGTCCCTGTGCCTGGGCATCATTCCACCCATGATCCACCCCACAAGCAGTTGCTCATGAGGCTGGGGGTGGGTGGCTTGTCATCGTTTGTCGCTGTCATCCCCTGTCTGGATTTCTGTTTTTTTCTTTTTTTTTTGGGGGGGGGGGTTTGGGCATGTCAGTGCGACATGGCATGAGTACAGAGGTTGGTGGGTGCTTACTAGGCAGGTACCCCCCTTCCGGGGTCTCCTGGCATCCCTCTGCACCCTCCTAGCCCATGTTGACAGCCTCACATCCCATTTGAATGGGGAGGAGGGGATCGGGTGGGCGTGGGCATGGGTTGCATGTTTTTCGTCGTGGCAGGTCGTCCCCAGTAGTATACAACCTAAAAAGCAATAAATTACAATTAGTTAGTTTATAAAAACAAAAAGCAAATGGAAAAAACTCACATAGGGCCCAAACGACACAATCTGTGTTGTTTGGGCCTGTGTTGGCTCGTTTGTGGGTGGTGGCATCGTTACTAGTAGATTATAACCTAGAAAACTAAAAAAATGAGTTAGTTAGTTTATTAAAACAAAAACCAAATGAAAAAAACTTATGTAGGGCCCAAATAATGCAATCTGCATTGTTTGGGCCCACATTGGCTCGTTTGCAAGTGGTGGCATCATTGCCAGTAGATTATAACCTAAAAAACTAAAAAAAAGGTTAGTTAGTTTATAAAAACAAAAAGCAAACAAAAAAAACCTTACTTAGGGCCCAAATGATGCAATCTGCATCGTTTGGGCCCATGTTATGTCTGGCAGTCGAGTAGAACCTATAAAACAAATGAAACAAGTTAGTTAGTATGAAAAAACAAGAAGCAAATGAAAAAAATACTTAGGCCCCAAACGATGCGATCTGTGTCGTTTGGGCCCGTGTTCTGTCCAGTTGGCTCGTTTGAAGGTGGTGGTGATGGTGGCAATGGGTGTGGGAACAGTGGTGGTGGGTGCACATGCAGTGGTGGTGGTAGAGTGGAGAGGAGGAGGAGGCGGCGTTGGCGACAGTGGTGGTGGTGGTTGTGAGCTGGCAGTCATGTGTCACGTGTCATGCATATGCATACTTATTAATTATTCCATTAATGGCTGTGATTAACTATGTACCTTGGTTGGGAAATAAAAGTATTAAATGTATGCCCAAGAATAATTGCTTGGTAGCTCAGTGGTTAAGCATGCTGTTATGTATGCAGACCCAAGGTCGAGTGTTCAATTCTTGATGTGTGTCGAACTTTTATTTGGGAAAGCACATGCATTCCTGTTATTCCTGTTATTCCGGTTGTGATGAGTCCAGTCAGATTCCGGGGATTCCGGCTGTAAATTGGATCCTTATTCCAACCGGAATTGTGCTGCATAGGGAAAACTACATACAAAAAGAATTCCACTGGATTCCAGAAATTCCAGAAATTCCGGCTGGACAAACTGGAATCCAACCAGAATAGGTGGGGTAGTGTAAAGTACTCCCTGACGGCGCCAATCCAAAGAAACTTAGAGACTTCCTAGTCTCCTGCAATCTTCATTTCCACGACCATCCACACATATTTTCCTCTGATGAGGAAAAGATCATAGTTATCCTCTCTTATCTTAAAGGATCAGCTCTCAGTTGGTTTGAGCCTGGTCTTGATGACCTGACAGACTCTGCACACTGGATGTGGGACTACGGAGCTTTCCTCGCTGAGCTGGAAAGTAACTTCGGCCTGCACAACCCAGTCAGAGATGCAGAAAAAGCTCTCTCTGACTTGACGATGAAGAAAGGTGGTCGTATCATGAAATATAACATTGACTTCTGGGAATTAGCTTCTAGGGTCAATTGGAATGAAGCAGCCCTTTGTGACCGCTATTTCCGCAGTCTTCCACTCCAGCTTTGCATAGAAGTTCTCCAGGGTGGTAAACCCAATACTCTTGCAGAACTGCACTTGAAAGTGCAGGACAGCAACAACATCTACTGGATGCAAGAAGATGAATCCTGTTTTGAAACAAAGAATTCCAGTAATGTCACTAACTCTAGTCGGAAGGACTCTTCCAAAAGTCCTTCCCCATTGACAAACCAAGCCTCTTCAAACTCCGCCCATGGTAACACCTCCAACCAGCAGTCTTCCACAACAAAGAACACTCCCTGGGACAAGCCCAAGTTGTCCATCTCCAATAAGTTGGGGAAGAATGGCAAGCTTACTGGGGAGGAACGAGAACATCACATGAGAACAACTTTGTCTCTACTGCAGTGAGGAAGGGCACGTAGCAGGAAACTGCCCAAAATCCAAAGCTGCAAAAGCCTGTGCATCCGTTGTCGTTCCCGACACCACAGACTCGGAAAAATAGTCCGCAACCCTCAGGAAACAGCCATTGGGGCTGGGGGTTGCATTGACCTTACCCATTTGGCTGCCTATGTTTGTCTCAATGCATCCACTCTTTCCGACCCTGACTCCCTAACCATTCTTTTAACCTTTCCCGACTCTTCTGCCCCTTTCTGAACCCTTATCAACTCTGGCTCCTCCCACTGCTTCCTTGACTCCTCTTTCATGTTGGATAACCAACTCAGCATGGAATCCATTAACCCGATCGGTTTATGACTCTTTGATGGATCTTGCAACTCCACCATAACTCAGGTCATCAAACTTCCAGTCACCTTCCCTGCCGGTGAAGTGTTCAATTTGTCATTCTATGTAACCTCACTTGACTCTTCCTGTTCTGCCATACTTGGTCATAACTGGCTGAAGCAATGCAATCTGTTGATTGACTGGTCTTCAAGCCAACTCGCTTTCTGCTCTGCAGATCATAGAGGTCCAGCACCCCTGACATCACCTTTGCCCCCGAACCTTCTGGTAGAAATCCTCGACTCCTCTGCACTTTCTGAACCCCCCATTCCTCCTAAGTTTACACCTCCCAACATCTCTTTCATCAACACTGCCACTTATGCACATGCTAGCAAACTTCCTGGGGCAGTAGCTTTTCAGATGACCTTCGCTCCAGAAGGGTTATCTGCCCGCTCTAACTCATCTGACCTTTCTGATATTCTGCCCAAGTATCACAAATTCGCTGATGTCTTTAATAAAACTAAAGTGGATACCCTTCCTCCGCATCGGTCTTACGACCTCAGGATCGAGACAGAAGACAACACTCCTCTGCCTCCAGGCCACATGTATTCTCTCTCTCCCTGTGAATTAGAAGCCTTATGAGTCTTTATTGATGAAAATGTCTGCTCAGGTTTCATCCACCCATCCAAGTCCCCACATGGTGCCCTGATTCTTTTTGTCAAGAAGAAGGATGGTAGTCTCCGACTTTGTGTTGACTACCAAGGACTCAACCATCTTACAAAGAAAGACCGCTATCCACTTCCTCTCATTTCCGACCTCCTCGACTCCCCCCAAAAAGCCCGCTTATTCACCAAGATAGACTTGTGGCACGCTTATCACCTAGTCCGCATCGCTGATGGTGATGAGTGGAAAACCACTTTCCACACCCGCTACGGATCCTTCGAGTGGTTGGTGGTTCCCTTTGGACTCACTAATGCACCCACAGCCTTCCAGTGGTTTATGAATGACATCTTCAGCAACATGCTGGATGTTTGTGTCATTGTGTACCTCGATGACATCCTGATCTATTCAGACAACAAGTCCCAGCATGGGGCTCACATTAAAGAAGTCCTCCACTGTCTCTGGAAAGATGGACTTTACGCCTCTCCACAGAAATGTGATTTCACAAAGACACTGTGGAATATTTAGGTTTCATCCTTTCACTGGATGGACTGTGGATGTCCGAGGATAAAGTCAAAACCATGCTCGACTGGCCCAAGCCTAGGAAAGTTAAGGATATACAATCCTTTTTAGGCTTCTGCAACTTTACCGCCGCTTCATTAATGGCTATTCAGACATTGTCATACCACTCACCTGCTTGACATGGAAATCCGCACCCTGGGACTTCAACAAGAAGTGCCATGACACTTTTGAAAAGCCCAAACAAGAATTCACTCATGCCCCTGTCTTAACTCAATGGGTACCCAACTCACAGATGGTACTCGAAACTGACGCTTCCGACTATGCCCTAGCAGCTATCCTTTTGGTTTATACTATGGATGGAGAAATCCATCCAGTTGCTTTTCATTCCCGCTCCTTTAATCCTGCTGAACTGAATTACGACACCCATGATAAGGAACTCTTGGCCATTTTCGAAGCCTTCAAACACTGGTGGCAGTATTTCGAGGGTTCTGCAAACCTGGTTGATGTGGTCACTGACCACAAAAATCTTGAGTACTTCAGCACAACTAAGTTGCTCACCCACTGCCAAGCCCATTGGTCTGAATACCTTTCCCAGTTCAATCTCATCATCCGCTTCTGCCCCAGAAAATTGGGGGCCAAGCCAGACACACTCACAAGACATTGGGACGTCTACTGCAAAGGGGGAAATAGCGACTTTGCCTCCATAAACCCAACCAACTTCTGACCTGTATTCACACAGGAACAGCTCACCTCTTCCCTTCCCACCACCTATTTCGCCACACCCGTCCTTCAACAAGCAGTAATCATGGATGTTGAGAAACTTCACCATGACATCTGCACCTCCCTACCCCTTGACCCCTTATCATCCACACATCTTCCAACACCTGTTGACCCCAACTGGACCATAGACAAGGCAGGTCTTCTCCGCCACTTCGACCAGATTTATGTTCCGGACATTGTGGATCTCTGCCTCAAAGTCCTTCAATACAAACACAATCATATCCTCTCTGGCCACTTTGGACAAAACAAAACCCAGCAGCTTGTCCGCCGGGAATATGTCTGGCCAAACCTCCGCACCTTTGTGCAGGAATTCTGCAAATCCTGTACCACTTGCAAACAATCCAAATCACCTTGACACGAGCCCTATGGGTTCCTAAAGCAACTTCCGGTCCCGGAACAACCTTGGAACTCAATCTCCATGGATTTCATCGAACAACTACCCAACTCAGACAGCCACACAGCAATCCTGGTCATCGTTGACTGCCTCACCAAACAAGGCATCTTCATCCCAACTGTCAATGAAATCACAGCCCAAGAATTAGCCAACCTGTTCGTCCTCCACATCTTCTCCAAGCATGGTGTCCCGTTGCACGTCACTTGCGACTGGGGATCCCAGTTCGTCTCCCATTTCTTCTGCTCCCTCGGAAAAGCACTCGACATGTGGATCCACTTCACTTCTGGTTATCACCTGCAAGGTGATGGTCAGATGGAACGACTTAATCAGACGTTGGAGCAGTATCTCTGGATTTTCTGCAACTATCAGCAGGATGACTGGTCTCACCTCTTACCCTTGGGCAAATTTGCCTACAACAATGCTCCCTCCATCTCTACAGGTGTATCCCCTTTCTTTGCCAACAAAGGCTACCACCCAAACATTTCCGTCTTTCCAGAATGTGACTTAGCCTCACAGCATGCCTGTGAATTTGTTGTCAACTTAGACGACCTTCATCAGGAGCTTCAGAAACAGCTTGTGGCCACTCAAGAATGTTATCAAGGCCCTGCGGATAAACATTGGGCACCCGCACCCAACTTCAACATTGGTGACTCTGCCTACATCACTGCGGAAAATATCCACACCATGCATCCTTCCAAGAAACTTTCCAAAAAGAACCATGGCCCCTTCAAAATCATCGCCCGCCTGGGCACTCACTTAGTCACCCTGTGGCTTCTGGACCACATGTGGGCCATCCACCCTGTTTTCCATGTCTCTCAACTAGAAAAACACTTCCCAAACACAATTCCAAATTGAGCACAACCTCCACCTCCTCCAATCACCATTGACAATGAGCTCGAATATGAGATCGCTGAAGTTCTTGACTCCAAGGTTGACAACCGACGTCACTGCAAGATTCTCTACCTCGTCCAATGGGAAGGTTACCAGGGAACTGATGAGGAGACCTCCTGGCTACCTGTTACAGAACTTGACCATGCCCAAGAACTCCTTGCCGATTTTCACACCCACTACCCGCAGAAACCCAGACCATTACCTGCTTAAAGTCTATTCATGTTACTTACTCACTCAGTCTGAACTCAGAAACAAACTTTATTGAAAAAAAGAATTTTTTCTTTGGATCCGACCAGATCCCTACACTACCTCCGCTTCTCCCTCTCCATCTTCATCACCCTCTCCCCCAACTTCGCCCTCTTCTCTGCCCTCATCCTTCTCTCCACCCTCCTCATCTCCACTCTCACTCTCCTCCCCGTCATCTGCCTGCCTTTTCTCCAGATATCTCTGGAAGGCCACCCAGTCATCTCCAGACTTGCAGATCCCATGTCTTTCCCACTGGGACTCTTGCACCGCCCGCTCCACTTCTTCATCGCCCTCATCGATCTCCTCCCTGGTGCTTTCATCCTCCACCCACTCTGGGTCCAAAGTGTCCTGAATCTCCCCCATACACTCCCGCACCACAGTGGCCACCTCAGCAAATCCCTTCCTTATCAACTTCGTCATCTGTTGCATTATCTCTGGGTTTTCCCCGCTAATCCCCGTCACCCCTGTCATTCCCGCCAGTTTTGCTGCAGGGGCCTCCTGCCCCTCCCACACTACCTCCTTGCACTTATGTTTGATGTGTGTGCAGTTGTTGCACATGCGTCCCCTCGCACCCATCTTGAAACAAGCAATCTTCTGATATTTGCATCTAGGCCACTTATCAGTAAGAGAAGACTGAGAAGGGAAACAAGTATGCACCTTTTGCAGGGCAATGCAGCCTGCACCCACACCAGACCCTCCAACTCCTCCAACCCCACTCGCGCCTTCAACTTGGCGACTTGCTCCCCTCAGCCTCATCCTCCAAGCCCACGGCCGCAGCCACCCACTTCTTCTCTGCTCGTCTTGCGGCTGATGCCTCCTTTTTCCATGCCTCTGCCTGGTGCGCCTCCTCCACCTTTGCAGCCTCCTCTGCTGCCTTTTGCACCTCCAGCACCTGGCATTCCTCCTCCCTTGCCGCTTCCTCCAGCTCCTTCATCTCCTTTTCCATCTGCTCCCTCAGTGCCTGCTCCCTCTGTTTGTGTTGGGCCTTCATCGCGGCCATTTTGATCTGCATGGAGACTGCTGGGGGGGACATTTCTGATAGGTGATGGGAGTAGGAAACAACATGAAAATTTTTCAACCAATTGCTGCATTCAGAAATTCAACCAACTGCCTCATTCAGACTCAAACCCTCACGTGCTTTGTAGGCTTGGCACTAAGGGGGAAATACTGTCAAGAACCATTCCTCACCTGATTGGAACCTGCATCCATCTGACCCTTTCCCACACGTTGAACCCGACAATTGTCTATGCCTCCCAATTTCATTCCTGGCTGCCTTGCACTGCCCACACTTCTGTGCACCAGGCCGCCTTGTACAGCACCCACGGCTGCCTTCCCAAGGCTGCCATCTCTATTGCAAATTCAACTATGGATTCCTGTGCGGCTTCCGCTAGGTAATTTATCTATGCAGTCAAGACACTGCTGCAGTCTTCGTTCCTGTTCTGCATTTATTCTGGACTACAGTATTTAAGCTTAGTTAGTTTCGCCTTGTATTCCTCAGTTTGTGTATCGACATAGACTTGACTTTATCCTGCCAATCTAAACCTCCTTCTACTCCAGCCTCAGTTCTCTAAGAGTCTGAACTCCATTTGACTCAACCTCTAGTCTCCCTCTGAAGTTCTACCTCACCTGAACTTAACCTAAGTCCCTCCGTACTCCCCCCCTGCATTTACCTGCACTTTCCCGCTCCTACCTCCAAACCTTTGACTTGAAATTAGGACACCAGATGAGGTGAAGGGCACAGCTTCTTACAAGCTGAAGCCAAGTCCTTTCCATTTCCCCTTCTGCAGAATCCACAATGACCTGACAACCTTCCACTATCATCACCCACAGGGTCCGATTGGATTCCGATGCACCTTCTAGGATCAGTTCTTAACACATATCATCAAAGCCTCAGATCTTGTTTCCCACTTTGCATATTTTGTATACACTCCTGAGGATATCAATCATGAATGTATTGTTTTGCTATCACTTGATCAGGTATGTGACCTACTTCACACTTGTAGCATCTCACATATTCTATTTGTCTTATCTTACATAGTCTTGATGACAGTGGTGGTGTATGAGCATTCACATGGCTGAACCTTCACCAAGCAGGTGGAAGATGGGAGAAACACAATGAGGTAGATATTTCCTTCTGTGTTGTAGTGCAGAGATGTATTAAGGAACAGCAGTCATGAGGAAACATGAGGGGTTTTTTATATGGTCTCTATTATTGTACAGTGATAAACTATAGCTAGCTCATTTCTGTCTGATCTTTGCAATACAATCATTGACAATTCAATCTGCCCCTCAAACTATTTGCAATACAGGATATGTATGTAGGAGAGTTTGGCAAACACTAGGATGATTTCAGTATACTTGTCCTAATGTATATCAAAGACCGGAAGATCTAGACAGAAAGAATAATTATGTATTTTGATGGATGCAATTAGTATGTAGGAAAGGGAAAGGAATAGGAAGGAAAGGTTCAACACCATAAGTAAATAAAAAATGTTGATAGGATTGAGGCCAATACTCTAGAAATCCCAAACCTGTCCCTTGATTGCCTGACAACCATCCACAATAGTATGGATTATGATATGAGCATATTGAAGACTGACTGAGTTGGAGTTGGGCCCCTTGAAAGCCAAAACAAGGGTAAATAGGGATTCAATGCCTCCCTGAAGAGAGTTGAGGTTAACCCCAAAGTCTGTCACCAAACATCTCATCTCATGTGAGAGGTGTAAAGCAACAGCAAAAAGCTCTTCATTGGATAGCTGACCCTCGAACATCTTCATACTTTCAATGGATGAGTCACACCACTCTTCCTTGATTAATTTATAAAGGGCATGGAGATGATACTGAAGGCCAGAAAGTGACCGTGATATGTCAGCAAAATAATTTGGGAGATCAGAAGTATACTTTTCAGCAACATTGAATGAGTGATAAATGACAGCATCCTTGATATCACAATAATTGGTAAGGCAGACTGACAGTCCAGTCAAATCATGAATCTTGCACTCCCAATGATGATTGTACTTCAAGAATGGCCAGAGATTTATGTGTAGTAGTAAGAATCCTAATTAGTAGCATGCAATTAATATGGATGATGTATGAATAGACTAAGATTTTTTTGACATACATATGAATAGAGTTTCCAAGATGGCCATGGAACTGATATAGTAACAGGCTAACATCCTTTGCAGCAATTTAGGTGATCTGTAATTAGATCACAACTTTGTCCACAATACTGCGACGTTAATAGTGAAAGGTCATTCAGGATGCCAATAGTGTCCTTTAGGTAATGCAATTTTTCAGGAGGTAAGGATGGTCAGAATTGGGTGGTGTGAGTCAAGGTATTATTGAAGCTGTGATTGTTGATGTGGGCTGGAGTTCATCAGGTGGGAAGAAGTGAAAGTTTAGGATGATGACTAGGATGGTTGCAATGTATGTAGGAGCTAAAAACATGTTAACATGTAGTTGGGGTATCCTTGTGGTGTCAGATAAGGCAGATGCAGATTCATTGGTTGGTGGCACAAACATCCCCTTGATTTATAGGATCCAAGCGACCCAATATGACAGCTGATCATGGTTGAAAGGTAAATGCTGTGCTGATTCTCTTTCACTATACTGGTTACAAAAGGGGCATTGTTCTACAAAGGAAAAGAAAACCCAATCTGTTTGAAAGGGATGTACCAAATAAAATCCCATGCCAAGGGAGCATCAAAGGGAAATCTCTTTGATGAGGAGATGTGAAATCACTAGTGCATGAAACCCTGCAATCATGCATAGGCAATGCTAGCGAATGGTGCAAAATCTTCTTGATTCCTTAGTAGTAATTGTGAGATTCATCACTAGGTGCATGATAAAAAATTTATAAAAGACCAAGCCCTCCCTCCTTCACATCTGAGTGCCAGATCCTTGCAATCATGCACTCTCCTGAGAATTCTGAGTTGCAAAATGTGTACTCAAGTGCCAATGGATGGTTCTGCATGCCAAATCCTTGCAATCATGCATATAGTGATTTAAGGTCTGGTTAGGTCTGGTTTTTTGACCCTAAAAGGGGTAGACCATGACTGTAACTGGTCTAGGACCAACCTGGATATCAGGGGACTGTAACCAGACTGACTAAGACTGGTCTTTTTCAGTTAATAGACTGAAAAAAAATTAGTTAAGACCAGTTTTTTGTTGTAAAATTTGTCATATTTATATAACCCATATGTATCTCAGTGACCATTATCTGGACAGTATAGCTGTCATATGTTGGGTTAGGTACTGTAATTCCCATCATTTAGTCCAACTTTTAAGAATTTCATCAAGATTTGACCTAGTTATGGTTCAAGTTGTGTCTGTAACTCATAATTTGTAGTATGTAGTTAAAACTTGTTGGGGATGTTAAATAAATGAAATCTACATGGTACATATATTTATGTGTGTTATTGCTATGGATCATGTGATGTCCAATTGTAACCAACATTTTTGTAGCACAAGTTATAAGCAGTACAATCAAAGTCATTCAAATCACAACAAAATACCTGTCATAAAATGTTTTTGGTCATATCTTTTTCAGTTCTCAACCATTTTTAATGAACCAGGGAGTGAAATTGAAGCACATATGTGTGGAAACAGAAGGGTGTAGTCCACTTGACCTATTAACCAGTCTCAACTGGTTTAAACTGGTTTTTGTGTGGTTAACAATATTTTTGAGATCTGAAAGACCATAACTGTAACTGCCAATAACTGGACATTAACTGTAACTGATGGTCCAGTTAACATCAGTTAGGTTTGGTTCAGTTTCCAGTCTTTTTTCGGTCCATAGGACCAGACCTCAAAACACTACATGCATAGATAATGGCTCTCCTGAGAATCCTGAGAAAATGACCTAGACTGCTGGCAAATATGAGCAAACAACATGAATGAGCAGTGCTCTCTCGCAAAAATGTATACTTGAGTGCCAATAGATGGTTCTGTGCACCAAATCCTTGCAATCATGCATAGATAGCAGCTCTCCTAAGAATTCTAAGAAAATGACCTAGACTGCCAAAGCATAAGATCAATTTCATGCAGAAATGATGGTAAATCGCCTGATGCATTGTAGGAGACACTCAGGCTGACACTAGCTAGCAACTTGGATTGAACAACAAAGGATCATCAAGTTTGAAGGAAATTGAGACTGAATTGCCAGCGACTGAACCCTTGCAATATTGCATAGGTGAGAGAACCTGTCTGAGGTTCAATTGGGTGAGTCATGCTAATGTCACCTTCATTGCCGCCTTGGCAGTTACTATAGTATTTACTCAAGTCCTTCACCAAATGTTTACTGTTTGACCTCCTGCAGGATTGCAGGGTCATTGTTGACAAGTTGGAATTGATCTTGAACTGTTCACTAGCCTCAACCTATGCATGGTTGCAAGGGGGGAGGTTCAGTACTTTCAGTCATAGCACTGGCAATTCAACAACTCTTCTCAGTTAGTCTGGATCAGGGTTGTTTCCTTTGAATCTTCATGATCCTGCACCTACTGTCCTCTTGGTGATTGGCAGTGCATGTTGTGCTGCAGGATTGCAGGCTTCAGTACTAGCTGTGAGACAACTACTTACAGTGCGATCTGACATGATAGAAATCTTCCTGGCAACAAACCTTTTGTTGAACCTTTTGTTTAATTTCATATCCTATCATTGTAGCTGATGTTGTAGGAATATTGTAATACATTCCCATAAGACTATGTAGCATGTAATGTAATACAATGCATACAGGTATCTATATGGGAATGTATTGTAATACAATTTTGTCAACATTATCGTTGTGTTTCCTCAAGTATTTTGCTAATAACTCAATAGCTAATGGTCCAAATGGTGCCAAATAAAGACATACATGGTGATAGATTGCGCATTAAATTAGAACAGGTCACGTGACTTCCTGTTTAGGTAATAACTCCCATTTCGGTAGTAAGTCATGAACAATTGTATTACAAAATATTCCAAGCCCACATTTTAGAAATGTGTGACTTAGTGATGTTTCACACTGCTTACCAACCATCAATCCCCCAGGAGCCATCTAATAATTTGATTTGAGACCAGAATATAATGATAACTAAGCTTACAGGACAATAAAGAGGCATTTGATGAATATTTATTTGTCTTTGATCATGATGTGATTTCTTACTAAATTTGGGTATAGACATATATTACATGATAAAACAGAACATATTGTAATACAATGTATTGTACAACAGTGTATGACAATGATAAATGATTTTAAATAGTACTACAATACACTCCACCTAGTCTTATGGGGATGTATTACATTCACTGGGTGCAAGGCACAATACTACTGTGGAAGTACCCTGACAGTATTCCTAATATTGTCAACAGACTTTGTCAGAAGTATTTTGACAGTATCATATCATATTTTGACAGTACTGAAGGTACTCAAGTAGTATCTTAGATTGGTATGAATACTGGCAAAATATCTCTTGGTGAGTATGATGACAGTATTAAGAATACTTCTACAATACTGACATGATACCTCCCCAGAAGTATCTTGCTGTGCAGCCAGTGATTATTTCTACAACATGGGGTGATCATTGTACACAATATATTCTAATTTCTGGGTATGCTACAGCCTACTGCTGAAGTTCTCTGAGCTTGAGTTGATCTTGAACTGTTCACCTCAGTGTCACCTATGCATGATTGCAAGGGCTCACTAACTGGCAGGCACCTGCCATGACCCTGTATATGCATGATTGCAAGGATCCATCTACTCTGGGACTCATTACAATGGGATGTTTTCTCCTCTCCCCATTTATTTATCTAGGTAATCTCCTTCATTCATCAGTAACTCATGTCAACTCTTATACTTGGTGTGATTGATGGAGATCTCTTTTGACAACCATTCTTTTGCTGAGGTCACTCAGTCTGTCTTGACCAGTCCCCCACAGTCACAGAACCACATTCCCATAAGTACTGGCCAGGCTTAATTACATGGTATATGGTAACTTATCCTCAATGCAAGACAAACAATCCATTGAAGTATCCAGTGGCTGTAACATCACTTTTGTTGTGTCTCTCCTCTGCCTCAGTGAAAATCCTACAGTCCCTTTCCATGTCTGAAATGAACTCCCTCACCATCCTACATTTGACCAGGGGATGAGATATTCTTTGTCTGCACATTGAGTCATTGTTTCCTTTAATCTTGAAGTTGCCAAAGAATCCTTTCTCCTCTCAATCTTATTGTGAGAAGGTCCAACCTGTAGTACCATTGAAGCCACATTGTCAATCTTTTGTGATGCTCGTGACTGCACTGCAGTATACATCTATGCTCCAAGTACGCATCTGGGTGTTTATTAATGCCAAGCAGAGTATTACAGCATATCACCCTTCCTTCCCATTACAAACTCAATGCCATGATTATATCTGGTGAGCCAACATCAACTCATGTAATAATGATAGCAGAATAAAGAAGAATGTACAGATGATGGAATATTACCATGTGGGGTGATAGGTGATAGGTAATCAAAATTCAATAAATTGAACAAGAGTGACAAGTCTGCATCCTGCTGCTGAGGCACAAGTCATTGCATCAAGGGTTCAACATTGCATCAAGGGTCCAACAACCATGGGTTTAACTTGGATAGGATAGGATAGGTTTACCATCGCAGTCCCATTGGAATGTTGATAGTAATGTTTGTGGTTGAGTTAAAATTTAACCCATTTGGAAGCTTGTAGGATAGCTAATATGAATCAAGTTCTGGACCATGTTCCATTGTTGAAATCCTAGGGCATTGTTATAGAAATCCAACCTAGATAATACACAAATAAGCTATAAATAGTACAGTAAGTAATCTGATCAAAGTGAGCGCTAGTGAATCTACTCACCTCAGTCTGTGTATAATGGACTGAGGTGTCTATGTCTATCTGGTCGAATATATATATACCATGAGCATGACAATGGAAAAGATGATAAAGAGACTAATAGAAAGGAATATGGACAAGGGGAAATACACATCATTTTGTGTGCTATAATTAGCATGCCACATCAAAGGGCACATTCATGGTGTAGATCTCAACACTGCTCCTCACCATGAATACTCCTCACATGGAATCGGCACATGTTACTGGAGACCCAAGAAGTCATGTAAGCATACAAATTGTTTGACATTGAGAGCCTTGGTGAAAATGTCAGTGATATTATCCTTGGTATTGATGTAGGATACAGTGAGTTCCTTAGATTGAATGTGTTTGTGAAGGAAGTGGAATTTAATGTCAACATATTTAACTCTGGAGTGGAGGAGAGGATTCTCTGACAGTCTAATTGAGGCAGTGTTATCACATAACATTGGGGTCAGAATGTCAGGTGAATGACCGATAGCAGTAAGCAATGTACAAATCCAAATGCACTCTTTTGCAGTCTCAAAAGCTGCAATGTACTCAGCTTCGCATGATGATGCTGCAACTGTTTTTTGTTTGTGAGCAGTCCACAAAACAGCTCCAGACCCAAGTGAACACATATAGCCACCAACACTGCACCTAGTATCAAGGCAACTAGCCCAGTTGGAATCAGTATAGGCCAATAATGAGATAGGGTTGTCTCCACCCAGGTAGAGTTTAAGGTCCCGTGTTCCTTTAAGGTAGCAAACAAGACCTAGAGCAGCATGCCAATGTTCAAAGGAATAAGAGTCCAAGAATTGTGAAAGTTGTTGTACAGCAAATGTGATATCTGGATATGTTGAGATGGCCAGGTGTAATAGGCACCCAACCAAGGAACGATAGGGTAAGTTTGAGAGTTTAGCTTGTTTGTCAACAGGGAGTGCAGCACAGTCAACATGGTGAAGTTTCTGTCCTGGTTCCATCAGTGCAGATAGGGGATGTGCATCGGATTGACCAAATTGGGACACAATTTTGTCAATTAATGCCATTTGCAATAGAGCGACAGTTCGACATATCCTATCCCAAGTAATTGCAATGCCAACGATGAACCATGCTGTTCCCAGATCTGAAGTTGTCTAGACTTTTTGCATTTGGTCTTTGAACTGTTCATTCTCTTCTTTCCGACTAGCAATGGACAGGTAGTCATTGACATGGACCACCACTACAATAGTACCTGTGTCAGCCTTATGACAGTAGATGCACAATTCACATGAGAGTCTTGTAAAACCCCAAGAAATCATCTGCACATTCATTGTTTGATTCCAGATGTGTCCACTCTGTTTCATACTGTAAAAGTCCTCACTGTAACTCCCATACCCAATCTTCTTTCCCAACTTCTACAAAACCAGCCAGTTGTTCCATATACTGAACCTCATCGGCCAGTAAGAGTCCATAGCAAAATGCAGTCTTGACATCAATTTGTTGCACATCCCAGCCAAGCAAGGTGGCAATGTGAAGGAGAATCTGCCAAGATTCCATGTGTGCAGTAGGTGAGGTAGTTTTTGTGTAATCTTTGCCGTAAATCTGTTTGAACCATTTGAAAACAAGGCGTACCTTCCAATGCACTGGAGTGCCATCCTCATTTTGTTTGATGTGAAAGACTGGGCAACCCTTATGTATGCAGCACCCCTGTGGTACGTTAGCTCTTGGAACTAATTTGTAGACTTCCATGTTTTTTTAAGGATTTGAGTTCCTCGCAGTAGCCTTCCTCCCAATGCTTAGAGTCTGCCAAATCCTGGGCTTCCTCCCAGGTATGTGGGTCATCTTCAAATTGTAGTGATCCAGGATCTATATCAGACATCTCTGAAATCAATGTGTGTAATTGATGTGCCTGATCACCAAGTGTAGGGTCCTCAATCAATTGCAGCTCGGCTCGATCATGATCAACGGGTGTAGGCACAATGACATCACAGAGCCCTTCCAAGATTTGCTTCCATTCTGTACATTGCTCCTTTATATGCTCTGTGGATTCTCATGGATTATGTATAGCTCGATCTAGTCTAGTAGTGGCTGGGCCTCCATTTGGATGTTTATCAGTAGGAATTGGCACACTGGTGGATCTGCGTGGTTCCGAGGCTCATGGCTCAGGAGTGTCTGTTGTGACAGGCTCATCAATGGGTAGGTCATCAACAGGTCCTGTGTTGGGTATGGTGATGTCATCATCATGGATGTTGATGGGGATGAAAGTCAACAGAGGAGTTTCTTCTGTTTGACCCAGTGCATCATGCAGTGCAGGTGACGGTACATGGCCATTATGGCTTTTGACAAAACTGACATGGTATGAGCAATATACCTTGCCAGTTTTCCAATTGTAACAGTGATATGCTTTTGATTTGAGCTCATAGCCGATGAGTACACATTCGATTGAGCGTTCATAGATTTTTGGATTGTTTCTGTTCTGGATAAAAATGTACACTTTACAACCAATCTCCCTCATGTAAGAGTAATCAGGTTGCTGTTCATGCCATTTCTCCCAAGGGGTAGAGCCTTTGAGTGAACTTGTTGTAGTCTTGGCATGCAGGAGAGAAGCTGTTAAGTAAAGTTTGTCCCAAAGATAAGGTGGTAAGTTTGCATAAATGTGCACGGTGCATGCCTTCCCCATTAGTGTCCTGTGCATATGCTCAACATGACCAATGTGAGCTGAAGTATAAGGTGCAGTGAATTTATGATCAGTCCCTCTCACCTTTAGCCAGGCTTTGACTTTGTGTGACCTGAGTTCACCATTGTCTGTGATGTATGTCCCCATTTGCAGGCCAGTCTCCTTTTCTCATGCTAGCTCCCATGCCTTGAGTTCAGGAAATGTGTCATCCTTATGCTTAAGTGGTATGGACCATGGGTGTGAGGTACAATCATTCACAATGTTCATGATGTATGAATTCCTGGAACATGACTTTACATCATGCAGTCCCAAAAGATCTACCCAAACTTTTTCCAATTTCCATGTAGCCCTATGTCCTTCCCCCTCTGCGCACTTCTTAGGAACAGGTGAACAGGTCTGTTTTCCAAGGATGCAAGATTCGCATTTAGGAGGTTTAAAGGAGGATTGTGCAGACATACCAGTGATTGTCCCTTTTTGTGCCATGTCTTGCAAAGCTTGATAGTTTGCGTGCCCTGGACAACAATGCCAGGTGATAATGTTAGGAGCTGAGTGGACAGTGAAGACATGTTCAGCAGAGATGGAGTGTAGTGAGAGAGAATAAAGTTTCTTGTTGAATGACAGGACACCTTGGGGTATGTGGGCACCAGTGGACTTATTTGTGATCCAGCACAATGACTCATCAAAATGTGCTATAGCATTCAAATCCTTTGTAAGCAAGCAAACTGAGATCAAGTGCACCACTGCATTTGGAACATAGAGTGCATCACATAAAATGATTGATGTGCCTCAGGCAACACGGAGTTTGATGTCTCCCATACCAATCGCGGAGATAGAAGAACCCCTGATGCCTCGAACTGAACATGGGGTAATAGCATAAAGTGTGATGAAATCTGATTGATCGGGAGAAATATGGATGGTGGCTCCAGTGTCGACATAAAATGGGTGGTCTTGGATGGAGATGGGAGTGCATTGGGCTTGGTTGAGTGGGGCAACTGTAAAAGTGTCCACGGTTACTGGTATGGAATTATCGGTCCAATTGACTGAGGTACAAAACTCCTCCTCAGTCACAAGCCAACCTTCATACTCAACCTCCTCAATAGTCGCATGAGGAAGGGGGTCACTAGCCAGACCAGCAAATTCTCCTGGAATTGTCTCAGCTGTGTTCAAAGCAGCAGAATCACTCATGACAGTGAATGCACAACCAGTGTTGTCCTTCACAGTAATGGGGACCTTTGTGGTAGACTTGGGAGCTCTAGCATTGGATGTCCTTTTGGTGTATGCCTGCTTCCTTGCCACTTTTGATTCCTCAATTGTACTTCCTTCCATACCACTGCCTTTTGAGATACAATACTCTTTAGTGTGCTGGGGTGTTTATAGTTGCTGCAGATCGTAGTCCCGGGAGGCTTGGCCAGTTTGGAGGTCACAGCTAGAGCAAGGGAAGGGGAAGTATCGGCACATTGGTCATTGTCCTGGAGAGACTGTTCATTTTCCAGAAAAAAGCAAATATTTTTGGATATGTATGGTGCAGATGGTGTGGATGTAGCAATGTCATGGGAAATAATGGAACATGCATGAGGAAAATGTGAACTGAGGGAATTCAAAAGCACAATACAGCATAAGAGGTCAGAGGTAATATCTCCCATAGCAAATGTATTGAGCATGCAGATCCATTCAGCTGTTTCAGGGAGGGGTGTATTTGGTGTGCACTGGATACTGAGTGCTTGCTGTAGTAAAGTGACTTGCCTAACTGGTCCTTCCTTCTGATGACAGTTCTGCATGGTCTCCCATTTTTTTTTCACAGATTTCAAAGAATCTAAGAAAGAGCGTTCAGACGACACTACCCCAGAGGCAATGAAAGCTAGTGATTGTCAAGGGTTTTGAAACCCATGTGGGTATTGGCAAGGGTAAGCCACGGGTATGGGTATGGGTACAAAATTTGTGACCCTTGAGAAACCTGTACCTGTGGCACAGGTTGGTGGGTTTCATTGGGATTTATTTTAATGTTTAGAACTACATTTAATATCCTCATTATACTAATTACGAGGCAGGGGCATGCCTGATAGTAGGCAGAGGATGGGCAGTGTTTATATACTTATGCTAATTGTGTATATTTGTTCATCATAAACAGAATGTGACACAGCATGCACACATTTGTTGAATAAACATGTCAACATAAACAGTCATGTGATTCTGTTTATTGCATACAAACATGTGCAACTTGTAAGAACTATATAACTATGGCACATTTGAATGTGTCCCCCCCATCTGGTTAAAAGTCATGTAGTATAAATAGTTATGTATAGTAAAAGGTCTATAATAGAGTAGTGCCTCACCACCACTGCGAGTGTCTGCTCGCGGGGTGTGTAATACTAACAATGCAACTTACAACAACCCAGCGCCTCTCACCACTGCTGTGAGCATCTGCTTGCAGGGTGGATAGGGGGTGCTCAACAAATGGTGATGAACAAATGCACATTACCCACATTGGGATGTAATTCAATAGTAGATAGTATGTAGTTATATTTCTCATATTATGACACACACCCCACATGGGTTTTGCGACCTGTCATACCCGCCGTACCCTTGACTCTTACCCACCCTTACCCTTACCCTTTGTTCACAGGTATGGGTATGCATGGGTAAGGGTACGGGTCAGATTTTTTTACCCCAGGGTTACCCAGGTCATTCACTAATGAAAGTGTATGCAAGGCAGGAATTAGCCTTCCAATTAGATAGAGCACAGGGTTTGTTAGAGGTGGGCTCTGGTACTTCACCAGTGACATATTTGAAAAGTCCATTGAGGGACAAAGTGATGCTGATATCCTCCTTCCATTCTTCGTAGTTGGATTTAAGTTTATCAAGCTTGTCCCTGGAGTATTGGGTAGAAAGCCATATAAGGGAAATGGATGGGGGGTGAGGTTTGGTTGGTGCAGTCATTTTGGCAAGCAAAAAAAAGGCAAAGATGAGAGGGTAGGCAAGAGGGAGGTTTGACTCAAGCAGGGGACAAAGGTAAGGCATGACAGGGGTATGAAAAATGCATGGCAGGGGTATGGCCATAACTTCAAATATTATTACTAACTGCCTATCAAAAGTTTTGTCCCAGCTGGGCAATATATAAGGCTTTGAGAAACCTGAAGTTCTCAAGCCATAAAGTAGAATTTGCATTCAGCAGAAAGGTAAGGGTATGGAAAAACCCATGAAAAAATCAAAAGGTCAGATTTTCATGGGTTTTTCCATACCCTTACCTTTCTGCTGAATGCAAATTTTACTTTATGGCTTAAAAACTTGAGGTTTCTCAAAGCCTTATATATTGCCCAGCTGGGATAAAACTTTTGATAGGCAGTTAGTAATAATATTTGAGGTTATGGCCATACCCCTGCTATGCATTTTTGATACCCCTGTCATGCCTTAGACAAAGGGATCTAACATGCGTGGTACGATGTGTGCTGATAAGATATTGATTGAACAATTGATCGAAGAAACCCATGACAAGGCACAGAGTGGTCGAGTGGCTAGGCAAGATATCTATCGTCACTATGCATGACAGAAGTGGCCCATAACCTATAGAAATCCAACCTAGATAATACACGAATAAGCTCAGTCTGTGTATAATAGACTACATATTTATACCTAGATAATACATGAATAAGCTATAAATAGTACAATAAGTAATCTGATCAAAGTGAGCGCTAGTGAATCTACTAACCTCAGTCTGTGTATAATGGACTGAGGTGTCTATGTCTATCTGGTCGAATATATATATACCATGAGTATGACAATGGAAAAGATGATAAAGAGACTATTAGAAAGGAATACAGACAAGGGGAATATGCATCATTTTGTGTGCTATAATTAGCATGCTGCATGCCGCATCAAAGGGTGCATTCACAGTGTAGATCCCAACAACTGTTTACCTTTGTTCCAGGCTAAGTGGGTGGAAAATATAATAGACTTTGTACCACTGAAAAGGCAGACAACATTCTGCATTGTAGTGAATGGATTCTTCCAGGGAAGCAGTGACATGTTTAATCTATTTGTTGTACTGATAAAAGGGAACCTTTTGGCTGACATTTGGTCATTAGATTCTCACCAAAAAACAATGACATATCTGCTCCATTGTGTCAGAGACAAAAGCAAATGTTTTGGTCAAATTGTGTTGAACAACTTTGCACCAGGACATGACAACACATTCATGCTATTGTTATCTGGTTAAAAGAGATCCAGTTATTTAAAATTTGGATGCCTGTTCAACTGAGTTGACATCCAACCTCTTTGAGCATGTGTTCTTTATGTCAAAAGGCTGCATTTTTTACATAATGGTCACTCAAACGAATTATGACATATTCAATTGTTAAAAAGCCACTGCAACAAGGTGACAGAGTTATAATTTATAGCTGTTTGCTAAGTTGTGCAAAAATTCATTAAATATTTTTGTGGCTTACCCATCTTTCAGCTGACTTTTAGCTCTATTTCCTGCCATGTGACACTTTGTCATGGGCTTTGTCACAGGCTGGGCCCTGCACAAAATTTCGAGAACCTTGCGAGTATTGAAAGGTAGTGACACATACAAGGTGACTCATACCCATACTCCACCACACTCCACTGTTCGTTTGATATTACTTTTACCTTTTTACCTTTTAGCCATTTTGTTACATTTCCAACCTACTGCGGATGGCTTCCACAGTAGTTTTCTTTCTTACTTATAGGTACCTCATTACATTACTTGGTACCTCAGTCATTTCCACATGTATTGTGTCGACTGAGATTCTAACTTCTATTAGGTTATGGGCCCTGCATCCATTTAACTTATCTCAGGCACACAGTACCAAACGTGACCACACCCAAAGTGATAAAGCTTTTCTGACTGACACCATGTCTTCTTGTGAACCAGTGCAATTTGTTTTACCACCTGACAAAAAATTCAACAGTTTAAATTGGACTGAATTCAAGAAGACTATTCTGGCTGCTGCAAAGTCCCATGGTGTTCTTCTCTACATTGACGGTACCCTCCCACAACCAAGTAACCCCCCAACTGGCACAACATTGACCCCAACATCATACTGGGGCTCAAAGACTCCAACTGAAGAAGAGTACCAATGTGATGCTTATGTCCAAGGGATGATTGTTTTGAATGTCAAGAACCCTGTAGGACATGGCATCAAAACTGATGGAACTGCTCTCAAGACTTGGAAGTCCCTTCCTGATCATCTCGACACCATCACCGATCTTGGTTTGATGGATGCTGAAAATAGACTGCACACGATAAAGTACATGGAAGGCAGTGATCTTGATGCACACTTTGCTGCACTGCATGTTGGATGCCAGAGGGTCAACAACCAAGGCGGTACTGTGACTGATGCCCAGTTTTGCATGATCATGTTAGGTTCTATGCCAAAATCATGGAACACTGTTATTAGCACTCTTATGGGTACGAAGACATCAAACGATGCAATTGTCCAGCTTACTATGCATGGCCAATTATTGGCTCATGATATGTCCCCAATCACAGCCCCATCCCATTCGACCCATGCTCTGGCAACACAGACCCAAGCAAACCACAGCGCCAATGCTCCACTGAAATCTGCACAAACCCAGTATGTGGATGTACAGGACACACAGTTGATAAATGCTTCAAGCCTGGTGGGGGAATGGCAGGACAATACCCATCATGGTGGAACAAGTGCAGTGGAGGGAACTCTGGGGCAACAGCTATCACAACCATCCCAAATGCTACTCCATCAGCTAATAGCGTAATCAGCTCTCCTGCCAAATACTATGCATTCATGGCCACCATTCACATGGTGGATAGTAATTTTGTTACCAGTTATGCAGATTCTGCTGCCAGTGATCACTGCTTCATGAAAAGGGAGGATTTGTGACTTATTCTGCCTGTGTCAATCAAGATGGTTCAATGGCCACAGGTGGGATTTTTAGTGTTGTAGGTGTTGGGAGTGTAAAGAAGTCAGTAGTTTTCAATGGAGCACAAGTCCAACTTACCTTTGAGAATGCGCTACACACCCCAATGCTCACACACAACCTCATCTCCATTGGGCAACTTGGCAAATGAGGATTCAATGTGTCCTTTGGAGTTGGGGGAGCTACCTTCATTGACCCTAGCAGCCATATCTTCATGCATGGGAAGCTCATAGGAACAATGTATGAATTGGACTTGCAGCCTCCAACCACATCTGCTTTCTCAGTGTGCTCTCATAATTGTCCCATGGATATAGTGACATGGCATTGTCGCCTTGGCCATGTGGGCATGCAGGCTTGTCACTATTTCATCAAAAGGCTGGAGTTTGCTTCCCGAAAATGCAATCCTCACACATTCCTATAACCTTCTTTGATGTGACTGTCATCCTATCAATGAGCTTCTTTCCCAGCAACTTGTCGATCCTGAGACAGAGATCCTCAAATGGGTGCATGTTGATCTGTGGGGACCTGCACAAGTTCAGTCAACTGGCAGTAAGATTTACAAGATGTTGATTACTGATGGAGGATCTGGCCATACTGAGGTCTATTTCCTAGCACACAAACTTGCTGCAACGACCCTGCAGGCCCTACAGCATTATCACTGCATGGCTGAGAAGCAGACTGGGAAAACCTTGAGGCATGTCAGGACAGATGGGGGTGGGGAGTTTGTCAATGAACTGTGGGAGGCTTATTTCGATAAAAATGGCCTTGTCCATGAGCAGACATCCCATTATTCCTCTTCATCAAATGCTGTGGCTGAATGCGGTAATAGGACAGTGATGGATCATGTCCAATCAATCCTCCATGATACAGGACTACCTGGCACATACTGGGCCAAGGGTGCTGCCATTGTCATCTACTTGAAGGACTTCATTCCTAGCTCCCACCACCCAAACAAAGTACCCTATGAATTGTGGTATGGGAGGAAGCCAGATATTGCTCACCTGCGTCCTTTTGGGTGTACTGCATATGCGCATGTACTGGAGGAAGTTATTGGAGGCAAATTGAATGATCAATCAATCAAGTGCATATTACTTGGGTATTTTGGGTGTGATGGTTACCATTTGCTTGATCAATCGAGTGGAAGAATATTCCATTCACGTGATGTCATCTTTGATGAAGGCATTGCTCATTGTACATTGGATATGTGCTTTCTCATTGGGGGGGAGTATGCTTATGATTATGAAGAAGATCATATTTCACTGAGCAATCCCAATCCATCTGACATTCCTCACATTCAAGATGATGAATGCGCTCAAGGACTAGTACCAGCACATATTGTTGAGATTGCACTGTGAGTCTCATTTTTGATGTGTTTGATGTGTGTGCTATTTTTAGCATTCCCTTTGATATGCATGGTCAAACAGTTCCCCCTTGTCTCATTTCATTCATACCTATCCTTTGTTACACAGAGCACATATATATATATGTTTGGTAGTTACTTCACCACCTCAGTCACTTATACAGAGACTGAGGTGAGCTTCATTAATTATTTATTTATTGATCCATACTTACTGTACCTACAGCACAATCTTGATTGTACTAGGTACAGTACACATCAATACAGTCACTTATACAGAGACTGAGCATGATCTTGATTGTACTAGAATCCACTTTCTACAGGTTATGGGCCACTCCTGTCATTTTTAAACAACGGAAGAAAGTATCCTAGCCACTCGACATTCCACTATGTCATATTTTTTTTTGATCCATTTCCTCAATCACTTTCATCTCAGATCAGCCCTTTGTCTTTCACAAACCCTGCTTGTCTACCATTGCATTTCCATATTCTCCTTTGACAATTCATCGCCCACTAACCATTGATTTCCTACCATGGGTACTGATACTATTGACCCCGCATCCATTTCTCTTATCAAACTTTCTGTACAATATACTGGGGAGAAGCTCGACAAACTCAAATCTAATTACAAAGAATGGTGCAAGGAAATCATTATTGCTCTACCTCTAAACAGCCTTTACGAGTATGTTATGGGTGATATACCTGAGCCCACCCCTACCGAGCTCCGTGTGCTTGCCAACTGGAGGGCAAATTCCTGCCTCACATATGCCTTTATTGCATCCAGTGTTTCTTCCTCTGAATGACAATTCCTGGACATGAAGAAGGGCCCTGAGGTAAATTGGAAGATCCTTCAGGACTGCCATCAGAAGGAAGGGCCGGTACACCAGGTTCAGTTTCTGCAACAAGCACTCTCCATTCAATGCACAAAGGACACACCACTCCCCGAGACAGCAGAAAAGATTTGTGCATTAATAGAACACGCCTTTGCCATGGGTGACATAAAAGCTGACCTCCTCTGCTCCATCGCTCTACTCAATTCCCTTAGTGACAATTTCCCCCATGCCTGCTCCATTATTTCTCGAGATATTGCTGCTTCCTCTACTGAAGCTCTATATGGCTCTAAAGACATCCACTTATTCCTGGAGAATGAACAATCCCTACTTGAGAATGATCACCGCAATGACTCTAAAACCCACATCACCCTTGCAGTACAGCCCAAGCCTTCCAGGTTCCCTGACACACCAACTTGTACCAACACTAACTGTGGGAAGCAGGGGCACATGAAGCAATACTGCATTAAACCTGGTGGTGGTATGGCTGGGAAGTCACTGGAGGAATCGATCACTGCTCACAAGGTGGCTCGTGAGAAGAAACCACTGCCCACTAGCACCTCCAAGGTTCCTGTCACTGTAAAGGATATTAACGGTCGAGCATTCACTGTCATGATTGACTCCGAGGCATCAACCCCACCTGCACCAGAATTTGCAGGACTTGCTCATGACCCTTTACCTGTCGACCCCCCTGATAGAGTATGAGGTGTGGCTTGCTGTTGAGGAGGAGCCTACTACCACTGTTGACTGGGAGCACCATACTTTACCCCTCAATGACATTGCTCTCGCTGTGGAACCCCTTAACCAGACTCAACACTCACATATTACCTTGGATGATCTCCCTTTTATCATTGACTCTGGAACAATAGTTCATATATCCCCTGACAGATCTGATTTTCTTAGCCTGCACCCCATTCCACCTCAATCAGTCAAAGGTGTTGGCAGTTCATGTTAAGACTATTGGTCTTTAACTCAGCCTTGGCTTTGTATGTCACAGTTGGAGGCTTTCCAACTGTCTCGGTATTGCACTAGGAGACTTTCCTAGTGTATCAGGCTTCCTGCCTTCACTTGGGTACTTCCTCAAGTCGTCATGGCTATCCATACTCAGAGGCTTTCTGAGTAGACCATCGGTTTGTGTATCACAGTTGGAGGCTTTCCAACTGTCAAGTTCGAGTTATCACAGCTAGGGGCTTCCTAAGCTGTCGAGTGTTCTGGTTGAGTCTAAGACCATTGATTGAATTAGGTCAAGCTGGAGAATACACAGAGTGTAGCTACAGCTTATATACTGTTCCAGGACTATCTATTGTCCAATTGGAAGGTGAGATGCTTATCAGGTAAATATAGACAAGAACAATAGAAACAATAGGCCTCATGCCTCGCATGAGGTGTCCGATGTCAAGGAGTGCTGCGGCGCAGCATATCAGAGAACAATAAGAGATAAGCCTCATGCCTAGCATGAGGCGTCCGATGTCACGGATCCAATGTCAAGAATCCGATGTCAAGAATCCGATGTCACGGACCTCATGTAAAGGGGTTGTTGTACCACGGTGTGTGTGGGAGTGGATTCAGGTGCATGGAGTCACCATGCATCAAGGTGTCTCCCATCGGAAGTGAGTCGAATTGAACAAGAAAAATGAAGTGCCTGGTCTTGCGGGTCCAGATAACAAATCGTAATATCACCCTCTCTCTATCTTCGAAGTCACTGACTTCAATCAAAATCTCTTTCTCCTCCCTAGTCAGGAGGTGGGGTGGGGTCGTGGGGTTTGAGGGAATCAGTTGGAGCGCAGCAGTGTTCCCAACTCTCCATGTTCTCCGAGCAGGAGTCTCTTCACCAGGCTATATCCGCTCTCATCATCATAGTGAGTATTCCACTGCAGGTCGATCCATAGGGGTCTGCTCACACCCACCAGTGGCCTCATACCAGGGCGAAGCCCTGTCCAGTCAATGCAGAAGTCCTCTGAGATGTAGTCTTCCCCATCTCGCTCTTCCTCAAAACACCACTCTTCATATTGGGTCCTCACCCAGGTGTAGTCTGCCTTCGTGCTCCTCCAGGCAAAGAGGCAACATTTGGGACAGGTTGAGGACATCCTTCTTATCCAGTCATCCCTTGTTATCCAGAAGGGAATCCCATGCGGGCATACCCACGAGGGTCTGCCTGGGAGTATGTTCATCAGTGGTCATTGGTCGATGACCGTTCGCCCAGTCCTTGCTGGGGTTGGTGGTAGGTGTAGTGTCGATGGAGGGGGGAGCATCCTGTGGTTTCTTCGGTTCGGTGGGTGTTTTTGGTCTTGGGGGTTCTACAGCTGTCGTCGCTGTTTATATGCCCCTAGGATTGTCTTGGCATGTTTCAGGTTTCCCTCGGGCTCCCATGAGTTCTCCGAGGTCGGGTATCCGACCCACTTCACTAAGAAGTGCATGGTCCTTCCTTTCTTCTTATGTCCGATGATCGCTTCCACTTCATATTCCGATTCGCCTTCTATCAGATCAGGCGGCGGTTCTGGGAAGTTTGGTCCATGTGTCTCAGTTTCTTTATATGGGGAAAGGAGGGCCACGTGGAACACCAGGTGTATCTTCCATTGTTCTGGCAACTTCAGTCGGTAGGAGAGTGGGCTCAGGACTTCCTCGATAGAGAACGGTCCTTCTCTTTTTGGTGTGAGCTTCTTTGTTTGGTGCATCATTCTGAGGTTCTTTGCTTCTAGCCACACTCTGTCTCCTTCTTTGAATGGGGTGAAGTGCCTTGTCGTTCTTTCCGCCATCATTTGTCTGGCCAACTCGTGAGTTGCCTTCGCTTTGTCTCGGGCCCGTTGCAGTGCAACTATTCATTTTTCTATGGCCGGTATGTTTGTCTTCAGGTAGGGGAGTGGGATCGCCTTGGGCTCATAGCCCATCATGAGGTAGAACAGGGAGTTCTTCTGTATGGAGTGCGTCCTCTGGTTGTGTGTGAACTCTGCAGTCGGGAGGAGGTGCTTCCAGTTCTCCTGGTTGCTCCAGCAGAAGATCCGTAAGTATATTTCCACTTCCTGGTTCACCCATTCTGTCTCCCCGTCGGTCTGGGGGTGGTATGCTGTGCTCATTGCCAGCTTGATTCCGAGCAGTCTTCCTAGCTCCTGGAACAGCTGCGAGGCAAATCTGGGATCTCTGTTGGAGATGATCTTGTCTGGGAGGCCGAATCATTTGTAGACATTGTCTAGGTAGAGGGTGGCCGCTCCCAATGCATCTATCGTTTTCCTGCAAGGGATAAAAATTACCCCCTTCATAAGCCCATGGTCTACCATGACCATGAGTGCATCATAACCATCGGACTCTGGTAGGTCGGTTATGAAATCGGTCGTCACCATTGCAAATGGTCTTGTTGCTTCGGATTTAATTGGTTGTAGAGGTGGTGTCATTGGGTGGGTGTTGACCTTCATTTGCTGGCATGTTGCACATCCAGCGACGTAGTTTTTGATGTACTGGCCACCAGTAGTCTCTCCTAACCATTTCAGTTGTCTGCCATTGTCCCGGGTGTCTGCTGGTTACTCCTTCATGGTATTTTTGCACCAGCTTCTTCCATATCTCCGTTGTCCGGGACATAGCACCTGTCTCGGAAAAATAGAAGGCCGTCCTCTATTTTCCAATCTTCCAATGCCGACTTTATTGGCAGAGTTCCTTTTGTCTTTAGCGCTTCAATTGCGCTTTTTACCAGATTGTCTTTCATGATACTACTTGCAAGTAGATCATGCATTTCAGTGTCAATGAATTTCACAAATACTGTTTCTGGCAGCATTGTGATGTCTTCATTATCATTGTCTTCTTCCGGTATATGGTCCGCTCTCCATGATAGCGCATCGCTCTGTACCATCTGAGATCCAGGTACATGGATGAGTTGCAAGTCGAATTCCGATAGGAATAAGCTCCATCTTGCCTGTCGTCTGTTCAGTTTCTGTGCTGTTCGGAAGTATGTCAAGTTCTTGTGATCTGACAGGATTACCACTGGGTGTTCTGAACCCATTAGGTAGTGTCTCCAGGTTTCTAGTGATCGTATTATCGCTAGTAGCTCCCTGTCATAAATCTCATAGTTCCATTCCATTGGTGTTAGCGCATGCAATATGTATCCGCATGGGTGCCAGTCCCCATTCGTGTCCCTTTGTCTCAGCACTCCTCCTGTCGCAATTGTGAATGGCTTTGTCGGGTCTGGCATCAGCAGTACCGGGGCTTCTGTGAATTTCCTTTTCAGCGTTTGAAAAGCCTGTTCGCATTCCATTGTCCAGTTGAACGCTTTGTTCTTCTTCGTCAGTTCATTAAGCAGCCTGCTTGTCTCTGCAAAATGTCCGATAAACTTCCTGTAGAAGTTTCCAAATCCCAGGAAAGATCTGACTGCCTTTACATTTGTTGGGGTTGGCCAATCTTGTATACCTGCCAGTTTCATGTTGTCCATGGCAATTTCGTTGGGTTGGATGATCAGACCCAAGAATTCCACTTCGTGGACGTCGAAGTTGCATTTCTCTGGTTTCAGGTATAAGTCATTTTCTGCCAGTCTTTGCAGCACCCTCTTTGTCCTTTCCTGGTGTTCATTCTGATCCTTGGAGAATATCAGGATGTCCTCCATGTAAATCATGAGCCATCCTTCTCTGATCATGTCGTGGAATATCTTGTTCATCATTGCCTGGAAGGTTGCCAGTGAGTTACATAATCCAAAGAACATCACCGTTGGCTCAAACAGCCCCCTGTTCATCTTGAAGGCTGCTTTCCATTGATCTCTGTCCTTGATTCTGACGTTGTGATATCCCCATCGGATGTCCAATTTTGTAAACCATTTCGCCCCTCTCAGTTTGTCCAACAGGTCTCCTACCAGCGGCAGCAGGTAGGTGTTCTTGATTGTTCCATTATTCAAGTACCTGTAATCTTGGCAGGGTCATAGCACATCCGAGTCCTTCTTTGCAACAAAGAAGAATGGCAACACCATGGGTGATTTCGATGGTCAGATGTATCCTTTCTGCAGGCTTTCATCAAGAAACTCATCGAGTTTCTTTTGTTCTGCTGGTGACAATGGGTAAACCCTGCAATCTTTTGCTACAAAGTCCAGTTTCAGTTTGATCGCATGATCCCAGGGTCTTGATTCTGGGAATCGTTCCGATGCTTCCTTTTCGAATATCCGTCGGTACTCCTTGTACTGTTTGGGGAGTAGTTCATCTAGGGTCTTCTGTTTGGGGTCTCCTTCCTTCTTGTGTGTCAGGTGTTGAGAGACCGATGTTTTTGCCCTAATCCAGATATTTTGTCCATAAGCATATCACGGTGATCCTTTTGCCTTTACGATCTGAGAGATTGTCTTCATTGTCAGAGAATATCCATATCTTGGCTCATCATACTCCTCTGTCAGCAGTGTCCTAGCTGGTTCGAATATTCCAATGATGGGTTCTCCTCGGATGTAGGTGACCAGTAGCTCATCGTCCTCAATCCTCAGTTTGGGTGTCTCTTTCGGTTGTTCTGTTGCCTGTTCCATTGCCTGTTCATGGTTTGCCTGTGCTGGGTTTTCCTTCCCAGTGTCTTCTTCGTCTTGCGGCCCAATGGGTTCCGCGTTCTGAAGAGTCGTGATCGTGATCTCTTCATCGTCTATTTCTTCTATCGTCGCCTTTCTTGTCTCAGCGGGCATCTTGCTTCTTCTTGGTTCAGCATGGAGGGCTCCCCCCATTAATCTTGCCTTGGTGACGATTCTTCGGCAATCCATTCACCGTTCTTTGTTTGTCAGTTTCTCTTTCTTCAGGGTAATCTTTTCCCTCTGTTTCATGACTATTTGGGCCAATGCCAGTCATCTTTCTTCTTTCTTGGCGGCCAGTTTCTCCAGTTCTCTGGTTGCCACCTTTTTCCATCATGCTCGTTCTTCCTCGGCAGTCTTCTTCTTGAGGGCGAGCCTTTCTTGTCCTTTGGCAACGATCTTTTGGCACCATGCCTGTCACTCTTCTTTTGTCATGTCTAAGGGGTCCTTCTTCTTTTCGGTTCCCCTCTGGCACCATGATAGGTACCCTTCATTGGGTTTCTCAGTTTGCACCCTTCCGATAAGGGTTCTTCCTTTCCCATATGAGAACTCTGGGTTAGTCTCATCCTTCGTTCTGAACTGGAAGGTCCTGATCTTCCAGTCGATCACTGGGTTGATTCTTCTGAGCCATGGCAAGCCCAAGATGACTGATTCCTTTCCCAGTCCTGCAATGAGGAAGGTCATTGGGAAGGTTCTTCCGTTGATCGTCAAGAGTTCCCTGGCATAGTGGGAAATCTCCCCTTTCTTGTTTGGGGTTCCATCCACATTCTTGACCTTGATCACCTTCTCCAGGGGGTGCAGCTCAAATCCGCTGCTCTCCGCAAATTCATGACTCATGAATATCCCTCCTGCTCCAGAGTCGAGTAGGGCTTTGGTTTCGATGGCTTTCCCTCTGCCTGCTCCTAGCACTTTGACATCTAAATGCATAGATTGATTCTTCAAAGTGGCTAGTAGTACAGAGCAGACAGAGAGTTCAGTGGTACCTGGCATCAAGGCAGGCCACCTCTTTAAAAACCCTCATCCTCAATTGCGGCGAGAGCTCCTTTCTTTTCTTCTTTGTCCAGTTCTCCTATGATTGCTCAGATCTTCGAGTAGGCTTCCCTGCCTTTATTCTTTGGGGGTGGCCGGTCCTCGGTCCTCTTTCCCCCTTTCTTGTGTTCAGTTGCTCTGTGTCCAGGCTGGTGGCACACAAAGCACAACCCTTTCTTCATGTGTTTGATCCTCTCCTGATAGGAGAGTCGGTTGATCTCGAGTGTGGTCTCCTTTGCTTTAGAGCTCAGTAGTTTTTTTGTCAAAGCCTCCTGCAGCCTTCCTGTTATGGCTTTTGCTCACCTCCACTGTCCATCGTACTTGGAGGCGGCGTTGATCATTCCTTCCAAGGTTGTCGGGATCATTTCCATATTGAGAACTCTTTCAAGGAGCTTGGGGTTCAACCCATCCATGAAGAGTTCAATGAGGGTGGTGTTGTCATTGATTCCCGCCTTCTCTCACAGGATTTGGAACTGTGTGATGTAGTCCTCCAGGTCCTGTCCCTGCTTCAATGTCTTCATCTCGGTTCTGGCCCTGCCAGCTTCATCGATCGGCGTGAACGCTGTCTTGAGCGCCAATTCAAAGGTTGACCAAGTTCCTAGGTCCTCTCTTTCTGCCCATGTCTGTGCCCAGGGCGCAGCGGTTCCTCCATTCATGAAGGACAATGCAAAGATGATTTTCTTCTCATCGGTGTCGTAGATTCCATGGTTCACTCTCAAATAGAGTTTTACTTCTTGTAAGAACTTTGCAGTTCTCATTCAGTCCCCTGTGAAGTTGGAGGGGGTTCGTATTCTGATCTCCTTGGTCGATGCGGTGGGTTCAGTAGACATGTTGGCATTGTCATCGGATAGGGAGAATGGATCTCATTCTGGGGTTTCTTCTTTATCGAAGGATCTAAAATCCTCTTTGTCGAGGTATCGGGGTTCTTCGTCACTGGTTCTCTTTGAGAACCACTTTTGTGCTGGTTCCGAGTATCATACTAGTCGACCCTGGTATCTATACCATGGGGTTCTTCCTGATGATGATGCTCCGGTTGGAGGTCTGTCTGGGCTTTGTCTGAAAGACATTGTGTCTGCACCTAGGTAGGTGGACTTCGTAGATCAGCTTGACCTTTTGTTAAGACTATTGGTCTTTAACTCAGCCTTGGCTTTGTATGTCACAGTTGGAGGCTTTCCAACTGTCTCGGTATCGCACTAGGAGACTTTCCTAGTGTATCAGGCTTCCTGCCTTCACTTGGGTACTTCCTCAAGTCGTCATGGCTATCCGTACTCAGAGGCTTTCTGAGTAGACCGTCAGTTTGTGTATCACAGTTGGAGGCTTTCCAACTGTCAAGTTCGAGTTATCACAGCTAGGGGCTTCCTAAGCTGTTGAGTGTTCTGGTTGAGTCTAAGACCGTTGATTGAATTAGGTCAAGCTGGAGAATACACAGAGTGTAGCTACAGCTTATATACTGTTCCAGGACTATCTATTGTCCAATTGGAAGGTGAGATGCTTATCAGGTAAATATAGACAAGAACAATAGAAACAATAGGCCTCATGCCTCGCATGAGGCGTCCGATGTCAAGGAGTGCTGCAGCGCAGCATATCAGAGAACAATAAGAGATAAGCCTCATACCTAGCATGAGGCGTCCAACATCATGGACCTCATGTAAAGGGGTTGTCATACCATGGTGTGTGTGGGAGTGGATTTGGGTGCATGGAGTCACCATGCGTCAAGGTGTCTCCTGTCGGAAGTGAGTCAAATCGAACAAGAAAAATGAAGTGCCCAGTCTTGTGGGTCCAGATAACAAATCGTAACAGTTCATCTATTGCCACCATCGGTGTTGGAGATATACAGTATACACCTAAGAATAGCCAGAGGCACATCAATTGTCTTACATAACACTCTCTACATCCCAAACTTGGCAGTTTGGTTAATATAGGTGGGCACACTTGCAGATGACTCTAATGCTGTCACTCATTTTGATGCTGACGCCTGTTGGGTCACTGACAAATCCTCTGGCACTTTCATTGCTCGCGGCACCCGCTTCTCCAGGAAGCTTTACACACTTAATATTCCATCAGCTGAGGTTGATCACGTGCTCGCAGTTCACAAGTCCCCTACTCTTGAAACTTGGCATCGCCATCTGGGTCACACAAACTACCAAGCTCTCTGGGATATGGCCAAGAAAGGTGCTCTCACTGGTGTGCTGCTTGCCTCTTTCCCAAAATTGCCTAAATGTGATTCATGCATTCTTGGCAAGCAGACAAAAACACCAGTTCCCAAGAAACGTCAGGAAGGACTGGGTCATAAAGTGACAAGGAAACTGGAAAAGGTGCTGTGGTATCGCGAGCAGGCAACCATTATATCATGGATATAGTAGATGACTACACTTCCTTCCCATGGTCTATACCCTTATGAAATAAACACAATGCTTTCTCTGAACTCAGGGCTTGGGAGCTTGCTCGGGAGAATAAAACTGGACTCAAGGTCAAAACCTATATCACCGATAATGGTGAACTTAAATCACTTCAAATGGAGAGCTGGTTGAAGACTAGGGGTACTGATCAATGCTTCACAGCCCCTTACACTTCTGCACATGTAGGCCATGTTGAGCAAATGCATAGAACACTAATGGCTAAAGTGTGCACAATGCAAATTTATGCAGGACTGCCCTCTTATCTATGGGACAAATTCTATCTCATGGCTGCTCATTTACATGTGAAGACTACAACACATTCTCTTGCAGGCCTAATGCCTTGGGAATTATGGTATGAGAGAAAACCTGACTACTCTTACCTTCGCAAAATTGGATGCAGGGTGTTTGTACTTATCCCTAAGAAGGATAACCCCACGATCTATGAGTGGTCAATTGAATGTGTCTTGGTAGGTTACAACCTGAAATTGAAGTTGTACTGATGTTATGACTGCACCACGCATAAGCTCCATAGCTCATATCACATCAGATTCCTTGAGAGCCATGATGGCCATGTACTGCCCCCACCCAGCATGCTACAGGAGGATGGAAATATTGACTCCATTGGGAGCCGATCCCCCTTCCTGGGTCCCATTTTACAAAATGATGTTGATGATGAGTCTGTTTATGATTCCATTGTCCCTGATGTGCATTCTCATAACACAGCCCCGCCACTACCACCACCAGCCCAGTCAATACATCAATCAACCTGCATGATTATACCCACTGAGAGGAATGCTAATGGTGGCCCTGCAATTACCAGAACTGCTGCTGCCATACATGACTCTCTGGAAAGCGCTGCTTGGATCAAGGAGGCATGGCAGGAATGTAGGGCTGCACTTGTTGCTGCCAGATCAGACCATGTTCCAAATCAATCCACCGATCATGATTGTGATGTCATTGAAGAACTTTGTCAATCATTTCATAATCTTGATCTGGGCAATCAGGCACATCAACTTCAGGCCCTGATCTCAGAAATGGCGGATTTTGATCCGGAATCACTTCAATTTGAGGATGAGCCAAAAACTTGGGATGAGGCCAAAAACTCAGCTGATGCAGCACATTGGGAACATGGGTACTGCAATGAATTGAACTCATTGAAGGAGATGGGAATCTATAAGTTGATACCTCAGTCTGAGGTCCCACCAGGGAAGCGCATTAGACATGGGAAACCTGTCTTCCATATCAAGCGTGATGAAGCGGGCACCCCTATTAGATGGAAGGTATGCCTTGTTTTCAGGGGTCATGAGCAGATTTATGGCAGGGATTCCACTAAAACCACCTCACCAACTGCACACATGGAATCTTGGCAGATTCTCCTACACATCACTGCCTCTCTTGGATGGGATGCACAACAAATAGATATAAAAACCACTTTTCTCTATGGCTTACTCCTGGACAATGAAATTCAATATATGCAGCAGCCTACAGGATTCAAAGAGCCAGGCAAGGAGGACTGGGTTTGGCAGCTCCAGCGTGGCCTGTATGGTATGAAGCAGAGCAGACGTATTTGGAATCAAACTCTCAATGCACAAATGCTCAATTGGGGATTCACCCATCTTTCTTGTGAATCCTGCATCTATTACAGCAAAACCAATACTGGTACAATAATTGCTGCTGTCCACGTTGACAATTATTTAGCCATCGCGGACACCAAAGACAAGAATGAGCATTTTAAAAATCAAATACGTGAGGTATGGACTATATCTGAATTGGGGACAGCACATTTTATTATGGGTATTGCTGTCACCTGGGACCGGGATGTGCATACCATAGCACTCTCACAAACTGCACTTATTGACAAGATTGTGGAGCAATTTGGTCAAAAGGATGCTCACCCAGTTTCTGCTCCCCTAGAGCCTGGCTTGAAACCACGACACCTTGATCAACAAACCATGTTGCTGGATGCCAGGAATGCTCTTGCCAAACTCCCTTATCGCTCTCTTCTTGGATGTTTGCTATACTTGGCAATATCTACTCGCCCTGATATTTCATATGCAGTACAACAGCTCTCCCAGTATCTCGACTCATACTCACTTGAGCACTGGAATGCTGCTATATGGCTAGTTTGATACCTAAAAGGGACCAGAGACCTGAAGCTTCATCTGGGTGGTCACCTCCCAATTATCTTGCATACTTATAGTGACTCCGACTGGGCTAACTGCCTTGACACTTGTCATAGTGTTGGAGGCTACATATGTTCTCTTGGATCAGGTGTGGTGTCTTGGGCAGCACAAAAACAGAAGGTTGTGGCAGCATCTATGTGCGAGGCAGAATACATTGCAGCATTTGAGAGTGCAAAGGAATGTATATGGTTGCATACTCTACTACATGCAATTGACTTCCATCAAAATTCCCCTACCACCATCTTTTGCGACAACAACGCTACCAAGACTTTATCCAAGGACCCATTACTTCATTCTCACGTTAAGCATGTCGACATTAAATATCATTTCCTGCGAGAGCACATCCAATCAGGCAACCTTACAATTGATTATGTCAACACCCGTGATAATGTCGCCAACATGTTTACAAAGGCCTTGGACCCTAAACAATTTATCTTTCTATGAAACCATCTTGGACTACAATAATGCAATTCCATGCGAGGAGGAGTATTCATGGTGAGGAGGAGTGTTGAGATTGCACCATGAGTCTCATTTTTGATGCATTTGATGCATGTGCTATTTTTAGCATTCCCTTTGATATGCATGGTCAAACAGTTCCCCCTTGTCTCATTTCATTCATACCTATCCTTTGTTACACAGAGCACATATATATATATGTTCAGTAGTTACTTCACCACCTCAGTCACTTATACAGAGACTGAGGTGAGCTTCATTAATTACTTATCTATCAATCCATACTTACTGTACCTACAGCATGATCTTGATTGTACTAGGTACAGTACACATTAATACAGTCACTTATACAGAGACTGAGCACGATCTTGATTGTACTAGGATCCACTTTCTACACATATCACTGCTCCCATGGTATCCACAACACCTGTGATCTCTCCCACTCCTATTGAACAACCTACCTTTTGTCACTCCACCCATAATGTTATACCTACCTGCGCTATCACTGAATCTCACGAGTCTGAACAACTTGTTGGAGATGCAAGATGTGATGGCAAGGAATGGGCGACAGATGCCAAAATGACAACAATCAAAGCTTACCTCACTCATCTAGACGATACCGCAGTACTCCTTGCAGATCCTGACAATAACTGGCTCCCTGATTCCTATACTGAGGCTATGACTTGTCCTGACATGTGGAAGGATGCGATGGATAAGGAGATCAACAACATGCATACTCATCATGTATGGACCCTTGTTGATCGCCCTCCAAATCAAGCCCATGCAAAACCAGTGGACATTTGCCAACAAGTACGACCCAAGTGGGAAATTGATTGGGAGAAAAGCGAGACTAGTAGCAAAGGGATTCACACAGATTCCAGGCATGGATTACTTTGAAACATATGCATCAGTTGTCAGGTATGAGTCGCTATGCATGAACCTTGCTATTGCTGCTACCAAGGATATGGAAGCTTGGCAGATTGACTATGTCAGAGCATATCTCAATGCTGACAGCCAAGTTCTGACCTATATGGAGCAACCAGAAGGGTATAAGGAAGACCCAGGCAAGGTTTTATTGGACTAAGTACTTCAAACTACATAGTCATGACAGTGTGACTTTGGAACTTACCGATTAGTTACAATGTTTGTTTACTTGTTTGTAGTTCTTTACATGCTTGTTCAAGTCCAATACAAGCACGTAAATCTAGGGAACTGCACGGGTTTTACCCACAGGTTTCCCACGCTTTTATTTCCTAATTTGTTCAATGAGTTTTGCATGAAAAATCATAAAAAAAAGATTTTCTGGAAGCTTTTTGTTGGCTCTTTGTGATCTAACACATAAAACAATATTTGGGTGACATCTGTCATGTGACAAGGTTGAAAATAAATTATTTTGTCCCTTATATCACAAACATCCATTGAATAGCTATCAGAAAATCATTTTTTCATGAGTTTTCATGCAAAGCTCATTGAATAAATTAGGAAATAAAAGTGTGGGAAACCCACAGGTAAAACCTGTGCAGTTCCCTATGGAAATCTATTGACTGAGCTCTGCATGGTTCTGCTGCAAGTCATTTCAATACAAGCATGTAACAGGTACAAGCACGTCATGGGTGGCTCCCGTTCACCACAGCTGCACTGAGGATCTATTCCAGTGCTGGGACTGCACTTCTAGACTGGAGACTTGGTCACTAAGGCAATCCAAAAGCCCTGCTGGCACTTGCAGGCAGTTCTCTAAGGCCCCAAAATCTCTGGCAACATATCTAGCTTCATTATTAATCATCCTCTGTTCTATTTACTCTATAAAGTCTCACTCTAGGCAACCTACAACGAGCCGCCTCATAACTACCACCTCGCACCACACCAAAACCCTACCAAATGAAAAACGCACCCAATGCAAGCATTACACACATGGCCCGAGCCCCCGACAAAGCAAACAAATCGGTCGAGAACACACGGCTGCATCTCCCAAATCTTCTAGGAACTTGACACCATTGACAAAACTTACCAAAACTCATGAAACCCCAAAATGGACAAAAAGCCCCAGAGTGGTGCATTGAACACTAGCCTGAGGGATAAGAGCCTAAAGGAGGAAAGAAGAGGGAGGTAGGAAGTCAACGAAAGGACTGATGAACCCACCTGCAAAGCTGCAAAAACCACCATGTCACCAACATCGGAACTTCTGACAGAATGAGCCCAATGGGGCTGGCTAGGGTAGAATAGGGACATAACAGGTACATAAAGCAGTGATGCAAGGGGGAGATGGAATGAATCTAGCGAATGCAACAACAGATTTTTGAGTCCACCCACCCAATCCCTAACACAATGAATCACAATGCACTAAATGCGAATATATTTTATAATGGGTTCAATCCACATGCCAACACTAGGAATAGTGTTTGAAAGTCCAGTTGCATGGACCGAAAAAAAACCAGCAACCGAACTGGACCCAACCGCGGTCTGGTCTGTCTTGCAGGTTCTGCAGCAGCGGTTGTGGACTGGTCTGGTTGCCGGTTGCATAGTTTTTCAAATAATTGTGGACTGGGTAAAGACCGGTTCCAACCGGTCTTTGATCATAATTTGATGTGTTGCTAAGGCAAGTGATCAATTGATTACATGTGATATAAGTAATCTGTGTGCTGGCACTGACTAAATAAGTTATTGTAGGATTGTAATGCCTTAACAGCTATGTCCATAAACCAGGATTCCACACTGTATAGAGTATATCTACATCCACCCAAATGCACTAGTTCAATGGTGCAGTGGTTCATTCATGGTAAACACCCTTCCTCCTCATTCCTCTGAAAACTCCGTAGCACTGTAATTCAATAACGGCTTAACCGATCCTTTCGTAAACTTGGATTAAGTACCATATATATTATATATATATGCTCCCAAAAGCACTAGTCAAACGATGCAACCATTCATCTATGGTAAGCAACCCTTCCTCCTTATTCCTCTCAAAACTCCGTCGGACTATAACTCAATAATGACTGAATGCATCCTTTCGTAAAGCTGTATTAGACACTATATATAGCATATATATATGCTCCCCAAAGCACTAGTTGAACGGTACAGTCATTCAATTATGGTAAGCAACCCTTCCTCCTCATTCCTCTGAAAACTCCGTAGCACTGTAACTCAATAACGGCTCAACCGATCCTTTCGTAAACTTGGATTAAATACAATATATATTATATATATGTGCTCCCGAAAGCACTAGTTAAACAGTACAACCATTCATCTATGGTAAGCAACCCTTCCTCCTCATTCCTCTGAAAACTCTGTAGAGCTGTAATTCAATAATGGTTCAATGTATCCTTTCGTTAAACTTGGATTAGACACTACATATATGATATAGATACACCCCCCAAAGCACTAGCCACATGGTCTAGCCATTCATTTATGGTTTTGTCTGTAGTGTTTACTTATATTACTACTACTAGTTTTCAAAATATATTACTTCGAGACATGTATATTAGTGTACAAATAGTCGGTCCTGACTGGTTGTGAACTGGTCAGGACCAGTCTAAGTATGGACCAGTTTTAAACTGGTTTGGCAACCGTGAGGCAACCGAGTAGGACCGGTTTACACCAGTCCGGTCCTCAGCTGCCTTGATGTTGAGCATGTAAGCAACCAGTCTGGTCCACGGTTGCCCCTGTTGTCGTGAAAAAAGTCCTGGACTTTTAAACACTAACTAGGAACAAAGTGAGGAAAAGTCTAATTGGGAGATACTTAAGTGTGTGACATCCAGCTCAAGGGGGAGAGTAATGGGTAGTAACCCCAGCTATTGTTGAGAGAGGAGGCAAAGGGAAAGAAGTAGAAGGAAAGAAGGAAAAGAAGTGAAGGCTAGGAAGGAGAAGGAAGGAAGGGCAAAGAGTAGGCAAGGATAGGTGGACAAGATACAACACAACCACCGACCACTGACTCAAGAAACAGGTGAAGCCCAGGTGGATGAGACACAAGACAACCACCGACTACGCCAACACGCATCCATTGGAATGACTGACTGCACTGCCAAAACATTGGGAGGAAGGCACAAACTCGGGATGTCCATCACAACCATAAACTGAGCCCAGGGACTGAAGCGCCAAGTGGGAACAATTGAGGAAGTCCAGCATGACTACATAAACTGCAACTTGACATCAAAACACTGGAATACATGCACAGAACCAATCGTATGAGAATCAGCAGTACAGCAAACCAACAAATCTTTTTTTGGGAAATATTCCAATGTTCACAGTGCATCATTTGCATCATCATTCATTCCTCATTCGACACTCCTTACATTGCTCCAGTCAAGGGGGAGCCAAGTCATTCATTGAGGGGGAGTAAGTATACTCCATTTATTACATTCTTTTATCCTTCACAACTTCTTTGTTTGAGGGGGTGTTGGACTAAGTACTTCAAACTACATAGTTGTGACAGTGTGACTTCAGAACTTACCAATTAGTTACAATGTTTGTTTTTTTTTTTTTTTTGGATTAAGGATTTATTCCTTTTTTAAAGGGGCACCTGAACACAATCCCCCAGAAGTAGGCTACACCTAAGAACCCTCCTCATCAACAAGCGCCCGAACCACTACCACACCCTCTCAAGCTTGCAGGACTGGCTGATGTGCTTCCTCCCACTACAGTATTCTATACTTCCTGAGCCCACATGAGCACCGAGGCTTCCAGCTGTCAGCGAGCTGCATAGTTGGTGTATGAACACGGGATCAATCATGGGAAGACTTAACTTGCACCTGTCAGAAAAGAAAAAATGATCGTGGTTACATGAACAACCCTTGCCTTTACTCTGCAGTTCCACCCCCCATCCCCCTCAACTGATACTCCCCCTGTTCCCCATCTATTCCTCCCACAGTATATATGTCCACAGTCCACCCCTTGCCGATGAAGTCCCAAGTCAAGTATGCCAACGCTCTCCCAATAGGGTGTGGGCCATGCAGGGACAGTCCTATGATCGGCCATTGGCAACCTTCCACTATTGGTCTTCCTCCCTGAAGGTTGTAGGTCTCTACCCAATCGACAATGGATTGTGCCCTTGACACAAGGCCAAGGTCTGCACTAAGCAGAGCTGGTGGCGGTACACCAAGGCCTCGAAAATGGTGCCTGAGTCGCATTGAGAGTAAGATGGATAGCAGGGCATTCCTGCCACCAGCGAGAGCATGTGGGGTCCACCATGCAAATCGTTGCAATGAACTCCGATAAGATAAAAAAGGGGTAGTTTATAAAGGATGACGGCTCGAGCCATGAGAGAGGCCCCACAGCGATTAGTGAGGAGGTGTTAGGTAGAATAAAGCACAGTCATAGTGGGGGCACCGAATTCCCACGACCGGATGGTGGTGGTTAAAGATCAAGAAGCAGTGTATTACAATGTTTGTTTACTTGTTCATAGTTCTTTACATGCTTGTTCAAGTCCAATACAAGCACGGAAATCTATCGACTGAGCTCTGCGTGGTCCCGCCGCAAGTCATTTCAATAGGTTTGTCTCGTGACGAAGAACCTATATGGAACAATGGATGGGGCAACCAACTGGTTTGAGGTTCTTGACGAGGAAATGGGAGAACTTGGGTACTATCAGTCGAAGGCAGATCCGTCGGTTCGATCACGACATGCAAATAGCGAGGTCACCATCACTAGCACGTATACTGATGACGTGACAGGAATATCCTCGACGATGAGGGGAGCCGATGATGCGAAGGAGGAGCTTGGGGTGGAAATTTGAGGTCAAGGATCTAGGTGACGCAAATTTAGTCCTCGGTATCCGTATTGACCGTGATAGAGAAGCTGGGACCATCTCCATTTCCCAGCGTGCTTATCTCGAACGCGTTCTTACACGCTACGGCATGACCGATTGTAATCCACGGCCAACCCCACACCCACTCGGCATCGAACTTACTAAAGAACAAGCCCCTTCCACGGAAGCCGAACACCACTTCATGATCGACAAGCCTTACCGCGAAGTCCTCGGTTCAGTTATTGTATGCCCAAATCGCTACCAGGCCTGATCTTTCCTATGCTGTCTCAACCCTTAGCAAATTTGGTTCAAACCCTGGCAAACAACACTGGCTCTGCACTCATGCATGTTCTACAATATATCAAAGGGTCCCTCGACTACAAAATTACTTATGGCGGCCAGGGAAACAGCTCACTCAAACCTTACGGCTATGTTGATGCCGATTACGGTGGTGACAGGGACACGAGGCGTTCTTGCTCAGGCCACGTTCTCTTCATGGCTGGAGGTCCAGTTGCTTGGGGCGCAAAGTACCAGCCAACAGTTGTGCCCTTTCTACGACGGAAGCCGAGTATATGGCACTTACTCGAGCCCGCACAGCAAATCCTTTGGATGTTTTCCGCGATGTCCGAGGTTGGTTTCCCGCAGCCGAAACCAGCGCACTTGTATGGAGATAACGCGGGGCGCAGTCGCTCTTACATGAAACACAAAACACAATGCTCGTGTCAAGCACATTGACATCCGTCACCACTACATACGAGAACGCGTTGAAGATGGGGACATTATCGTTGATCATATCTCCTCCGCCGATAATCTTGCGGATATCTTCACCAAACCTTTGGGCAGGGTTGCTCACCATCGCATTTGTACTCTTCTCTGACTTTGTGAGGAGTAGGGTATCGAGTCAGGGGGAGTATTGAAAGGTGGTGACACATACAAGGTGACTCGTACCCGTACTCCACCACACTCCACTGTTCGTTTGATATTACTTTTACCTTTTTACCTTTTAGGCATTTCGTTACATTTCCAACCTACTGCAGATGGCTTCCGCAGTAGTTTTCTTACTTACTTATAGGTACCTCGTTACATTACTTGGTACCTCAGTCGTTTCCACACGTATTGTGTCGACTGAGATTCTAACTTCTATTAGCGAGAACCCATATAGTACGCATAATGAGCTTCTCAGTTCGACTCTTCTGCACTGGCCGTAAAGACGTTTCCTTGCGTCGCATCAGATAATTCTCCCGCCTTGAGGTACTTGCCAGTATTTTCTACGCCCAGTCCGAAGATGGCAATGGACATCCCGACATCAAACTTCAGATCAGGGATCAGACGACTGTGATGCATTCCTTTTAAGATTTTCATGATGCTCACTGGCCGCGGCTGAGAATGGTGTGTGAACTCTCAAATTTCTATTACTTAGACTGATATGAGATGGATTTCCATAGAGAATGGCCGCGGTGTGTCAATGTGTCACCAGCCCTCCTGTTCTATGTGACCTCACAGAGGCTTTATCTCACGAAGCTCTCATGCTCAAAGTTATGGAAAGTCTTAAAAGAGCACGTCTTCGAAGATCGCCGAGTCTTTGGAAAGTCTGGAATATTCTGCCTTTCGAGTTCTCCATCAGTACAGAGATGCGTGAATCGTGAACCTGCGTTTCACATTGCTAGTATAGATTACATATGGGGGAAATAATCATGAATGAGAAAGTACGTGTCCGTGTCGTGAAGGATGAACGTCATGCAAATGGTGTCATCACGAACTATCGTCAAGAACGTATGCCGACGCACTACTTGATTTTGGGTGAGGTGGTTAATTAAGGGTTGCAAATTGCATCGCACACCCGGGTCGGTCGAGAATGTCCAAAAGTATAAAAGCGAGAAGAATACTATCTGAAGCTATTAAGAGAGAAAAGGAGCAGTCAGTGAACACCGCCTAAACAGCGATTAAGAGGCGTTAGAACACCACCTTTCGAATATCCGACCTGTCGCGATGAGATCTCACAGGAGGCCTGGTAAGAACCACCATGGCACCTGAGTGGCGTACGCTTCCCACTCAGCCTTGAACAACTTTTGCATTTGCTTGTCTTCTGCCTCCGCCCGGCTAAAACCAACGCACAATGTCCACGCCCACCAAAGCGCCCAGACAGTGACGGCGGTGCCAGGGATCCGGAGTGGACCACAGGTGGTCAGCCAGCTGCCTTGTGTGAAATGGGAGAGTGCGAGCCCAGCAACGACGAGGATGGAGCCAGTGTAGGCTGGGTGTCGCACGTAGCCGTAGAAACGGGAGGTGATTAGGCGGTGTTTCGGGTGTACGGTCAGATCAAAGGTGAAGAGCTCGCCTAGGGCACGGAAACAGTCGATACGAATGTAGGCGCCAAGCATGACGGCGAGAACGCCGATGACGAAGAGTGGCGTAGCGCGAATGGCGGAAGGTTGGGAGAGTGGACAAATAAGGGAGTTTGTTGAGATGGGAAGTGGGGAGGAAAAAGGGGAGATGGCGGTGAAGTAATACGTTACTTCGAACACTGCGCACCACCAGAGGATGATCTGATGAATCTAAGTACGAGAATTGTCAAGAGGATGGTTTACGTTGAGAAAGTCTTGGGACTTTACTTTGAAGATAAGAGGTGCTATTTGGAGGGCGTATGGCTCTTCTGTGTGATAGCGATTATTAGGATGCGTCGGGTTAGGTGGCGTATACGCGAGTTGATTGGAGACCGCTTGGATAGAGATGAGTGCAACCCGGAAGAAAGACATGACAACGTGACGGCCCCGCGACTGAATAGTGTTAAAGGATTTTGTGGGAGGAACATTGAAACACTGAGCAAGTATTTATATCAAAAGCCCAAGGGTTTCCAGTTGGTAAGGACCAGGAAATGGAAGCAAAGATCCATGTTACATGTGTATCCCGATCCATTGTCCGATTTCAGGTCGAAATGGATTTCGTGCTTCTGCCCCCAGATTCTCAAGGTGGATCCCTCGAGGTGACTCTACTTGGCAGTTTGTATTTGCCGTCTCCATCTGTGGGCGCTATGCAAGTAATACCAACATAGAGGTAAGTATTACGGACGGAGAAGCGAGTTCACGTTCGTCCGCGGACTGGAAAGTGTTCGGCAATCTCCGGACCGAATTAAACCGATCTGAATTTGCAAAGCTTCCATCTCACCATCCCCTCAAGTTTTTCGCTTTTATGTCAAGTCAATGGTCACCATCTTCTTGGAAGTCGAAACCTGTCGCACAGGTAAATAATCGAAATCCATCATCTGATTCCGACCGAGGATTTACTTAGCTGTCTACTACATACTTACACGTATTTAAAAAACAATAGGACGTAGCTTATCCAGACGAACAGCATCTTTCGAGGTGAGTATGGCCCTGCCATTCTTGTCATGTTCATCCGCCCATCAGTACCTAGGGTTCTGTCCAAGCTTGGTACTCTACCTCCATTAGTTACGCCCTCCGAGGTGAGCAAGCTTCTTGAGCAAAGCCAAAAGCTACACGGATCTCCGTGTTTGTTGTCTCAAATTGGTCACCCTGCAACAGATCGAGCGTCTCCGCTATCAGATCGGCCTCGTTCAGCGCAACGAGGCCTTTCTCCTTCATGCTGGTGATTGTGCAGAGAGCTTCGATGCGTGTACTCACGTAAGTCGTCCTCATTACCTCATTATTGCTCCTCTCCCTCTCCGTCGGCTTCTTGTATTGATTGCGCATCGTGCAATACAGGAAAATATCTCCTCGAAAATCGGTCTCATTCTTTCCTTTTCCCTCATTCTTATTTGGGGTGCTCGCCTTCCTGTGGTATGTTTTCTGTAACATACCGCTATTCGCCTTGCTGATCATTCATACAAGTTACGCATCGGTCGCATCGCGGGCCAATACGCTAAGCCGCGAAGCAGCGGCTTTGAGAAAATCGGTGATCGGGAAGTACTGAGCTTCAGGTTAGTCATCCTATAGAACCCCGCCCGAGAGCGTAATTAAGCTCATTCTGTTCCGTGGTTGTAAAAAAAAAAAAACAGAGGTGACAATGTCAACGGGTACATCTTTGATTTTTGTCACTCTACCCGCGAAGCTTTAACTTATATTCCCCCTCGCGTTTTAGACTTGACCACAACAATCGCACCCCAGATCCAGAACGCCTGCTGAGGTATTCACACGCCTCCCGTTTTCTGCGCTCACTACTCATCTTCGTTTACGCTTACATAGTGCCTACTTCCATTCCACGACGACCTTGAACTATGTCCGTAGCCTTCTCACCTCGGGCTTTGCATCCCTACGCCATCCAAGCGAATGGTCTTTGAGTCACGTTCGTTCTCCATCCCTTCGGTTCGCAGATTTTTCCGTCTTGGAAGTAGTGCTCCGTTTGCTGATTTAACTATATACATACATGCCTCACTCCTGTCCTACCGCATGTTACGTTTTTATGCCCCAACTTTTCCCCTTAACTCAAAAATACAATCATCGATGCTTGCTGCTGCACGCACGTCTTGCTCTTCATCTCCCTTCTATTCTCGTCGCCCGAACTGACCGTTGACTCCTTTCTTGGTCATGCTACAGGCGTGAATTCGAAACCATCGTCCAAGGTTTATCAGATGCGCTTGACTTTAGCCGAACGATCGGTTTCGACTCCAGTGCTTCGTACGAAAAGGGAGGCGGACGCGGAACACTCGGAGAAGTTGACTTTTACACCAGGTAGGGACTTTGCCTCGTTTTGCATACTCCCCTCTTCCTGCTTCCCTTCCTTCTATCTCATCATCTTCTCAATAATTTTTCATATGGATCTCCCCTCGGTCATTTATCCTCATAACTTCCTAACACGTTCTCAACCATTCTAGCCATGAGGGACTCATGCTCAACTACGAAACTGCACTGACACGCGAATTCCCCGTGCCAGTCTCAGCGGCGTCTCCTAGCTCCCCTCCTTCTCCCAAGATACCGGAAGGAACACCACAACTCCACGCGTTTTATAATACCTCTGCCCATTTCTTATGGATCGGGGACCGCACGCGCCAGATTACGGGGGCGCATGTAGAGTACTTCCGTGGGATTAGGAATCCAATTGGAATCAAGGTCGGCCCGAGTATGGCGGATGACGAGCTGGTTAGATTGCTCGATGGTGAGTCGTCGTTCTCTCCGTGGCCGAATCATTCTCGTTGTACGAATAATCAAAAATCTAATGCCTCGCTTTCCTCGTTGTAGTCGTCAACCCAGATAAGGAGACAGGAAGAATCACTCTGATCACGCGTTACGGTGCTGGAAAGGTAAGAGATCTTGTGAAATCTTGGCTACCGAATGTCACGGCCATCTTCCTTTCGGCTCAACCCAGATCGATAAACACCTCGCTGGGCATATCGGAAGCGTACAGAAATCAGGACACCCCGTGGCCTGGATGTGTGACCCTATGCATGGAAAGTAAGCCTTTCCGATTGCCATTTTCTACCTAGCCACAATCTTCTTACGCCCCCTTTTGCGTCGATTACTTCCTTCTCTTTCCTTTTCTGGAAACTTCTTTTCTGGTTTTATTCGCCTCCTCTTCCCCACCTCTGTCCAATCTAACACTCGTAACACAACTCACTAATGTGAACGTATCCAGCACGCTAACCTCCAACACTGGGCTCAAGACCCGTCATTTTGGGACTATCATTAATGAGCTCACAGCGTGCATCAGGATCCACACCGATTGTGGTTCTCGGCTGGGTGGAGTCAGTCTGGAGTTTACTGGTGAGCTCAACGACGAGGGTTTCAGTGTTACGGAATGCGTCGGTGGGAGCATGGAGCTCAGTGAAGAAGAGCTTGGCCTGAGATACCAGGTCAGCGTCGTTTTATGTAAAAACTCCGAGATCAGCGGACACTCATGGTATAATGGTCTTTCCCGTGTTGTAGTCCTTCTGTGACCCACGTCTCAATTTCGAGCAAAGCCTCGGTGAGTTGACCAACAGTGGCAAAGTCGATTGTTTTTTTTTTCGACTCCTGATCGTCTCATCAGACGTGGCATTTCTCATCTCCAATTATTTTAAAAAGGAACGTAGAGGCAACCGTCATGGCGATGGCGATGGCGATGTCTTGTATTCTGAACTTGGTGGCCGCTTCGCAAAATAGAATAGGATCTATGGAAGGTATATCTTTTCTACAAATGTATATCATATCAAACCCGGAGTTGAACGAGCCCCTCTCATGTACTAAAAATGGCATGGGAAAGATATATAGTTACTATGTCTCTAAGTTTCCAGACATACTATTGTTTGCCCGACTGCTCTCCTCAGATCCGACGGGTCGATGTGTTGGAGAGGTGTACTGCTACATGGTCCTATGACTCGGGAACCGAATCAACGATGACGGGGCCTCACCCTACTCCGATTATCGTGAGTTACCATCAGCTATCTTAGAACTTGCGTTGTCCTGAGATCTCCATGTTATACAACCCTCCAGAAGTAACAAGAAACGCAGTGATCTCGAGTCCCTATACTGCTGCTCATCAGCTATCTGAGAATGTGTGTGGGATCTCCATGTTTTTCGATATGGAGCAGAGGGGGGGAAAAAAAGAAGAAACATGAAAAATAATGTTTCGCTACTGTGAAAACAACGAAAAAAAAAACCACACGTAGAAGCGATATAACAGAAATCACAGAGACAGTTCACAAACAGAAGACTTGATAGTGATCAAAGGACCCCCGAAGATCCCCCTATATGTATCCTTTGTTGTCAAAGATCCGGATAAAAATAAAACTGGCTATGTTCCCAATCCGGATAGCCTACTAGCCTAGAGGGTGGTCGGTAACAGACATTTGATAAATTCTCACACTTCTTTCTTTGGCTGCCGAGTGATGCTGATTAATAAGGTGATGGACATCAGTAGGTAATCAACTGCTCGAGCCTCATGGTAATTGCCAGGACTGCTAGATATCATCGCCATGCACACGCGCTGTTCATCTAACAGCCCCCCTCTGCTCACCATGGACACTCAAGCTAGTACTCAATGTTCTTGGTCCCCGGCTGGTGAAGAGAGGATGATAACTTTTCTTTGCTCTAAAAAGGAGGCTGCTGCAGGTGGTGCCAACTTCAAGCCTGCAGTTTGGAATGCACTCATTGTAGAGATGGCCCCACATCTTGGTCCAGGTGCACATAAGACCACCAAAGCTTGCAAATCAAAGTATGGACAGGTGTGTAGAACTTCACAGACTCCTCAGTCTTTCAACTAATACTCTCTAGCTCTGGTCTGCATATACTATTGTCTCAACTCTGAAAGGGCTATCTGGGTTTGGCGAGCAATGGGATGATGAGAAAGGAATGAACATAGGGGTAGGGGAAGTGGATGCTTGGAATGCATACTGTATGGTGAGTTATATTGATACTATGATCATCATGCTACTGATTCAGGGTTCCTAGAAACATGATAAGGCAAAGGCCTATACACATAAGGGATTTCCTCTGTACAATCTCATGTCAAGACTCATGCCTATTCTTGGGAAGGGTACCCATGCTTTTCATCCATCAAATCAGACATGGGGTGCTTCTAGTGCCATATCAACAATAGTTCCTGAGCCACTCAGCAATGATGAGACAACTGCAAATACTGTAAGAGAATCACTGTATTCTCTTACCAGCTTTCACAATATGCATTACACAAGGATGACTAATACACACAGTCACATGTTCATTGATCTTTATCGTACGATGTTTTAGATTATCATTCCCTTTTGAATCCATACCAAATTCCTGTTTACTTTGTCCCTTGCCTCCTGAGTGCCTGAAGTACAGGAGTACTTTGGTTACACTTTTTTTTAAACACAAACTTGGCCTGGACTCCTGGAACTCCAAAAAGTCTGGACAGAAAGACCCTTGGGTGATCAAATTGCCTTAATTGCCTTGCATCCACACAACAGAAACTGTGTAGAAAAACACTGCGGAGTACGCTTCCCAATCACCACCACTGCCAAACAACACACCAACCGTAGGCCCTGAGCAGCAAAATTAATCCTTTCTGGGTAAGAAGCTGCCAGGTGGAACTGTACCCAAACAACACATATATAACAACAGAAAAAGTTGCCCATTGGAATTGTTACCACCACCCCACACTATCTTTTCCACTGCATAGCTCAAACATCCTGTCTTGTCTCCCTTCAGTTCCTACATCACTCACCACCAGGAGTCGAGCTCAACGTACTGCCGATCCACCTGTGGTTGAACACCCTGCTGTCACAACACCATAGCCCCTGACCTCACTGAACACAACACCTGCACCAACCTCACCTGTCATTTCCCTGTCCCAACCCCTGCCTCCATTGTAGCCATTGTAGCAGAGGCCCCAGTGGAGTCCATAGCAGAGTCCGCAGCCAGAGTCCGGATTTCCCTTAGCAGTCATGTGACCTCATAGATAGACACATGTGTGTGTAGATAAGAATCATCTGGGCTTGTCTGCATCCTTTCTGACTCGCATCTAGTAGTAGACGCGAGCCCTGTCTGAACCATCTCATCTAGTAGTAGATGAGACCCTGAGAGACTGCATGACTCCACCATCCCAAACCAAACTACCACACTCAGTCCTCAGACTCAGACTCCAAACCCACTCTTGCAACTCGTGTTAATATGACCCCCGCTTTTGACCCTCTATATGTGCCTGCAGAAGTATGACAAGTCTCACCATCCACGGCTCCAATCCTGACCATGGGAAGACTCACTGTCACTGTCATATGTCAATTCGACAATGCTTGCAGGTGCTATTTCTCGATGAAGGATGTTGCTGCTGCCAACCGCATCAGCAAAATCATTTATAATTTTGAGTCTACTGCTGTCCAATCTTGGATCAGCGCAGATGAGGCTTTTCTCATTGGTCTCCAATTCCCAGAGTTTCTCATCACATTAAAGAAGAAGTTCTTACCTCGCACCTGGGAGGATGACCTTGTCCAGGAACAGATCACAGTCCAGGGCTCAACGAACCTGCTCACTTGGGTCAACAAAGTCCGGAATGCAAATGATGAACTCAGGGCTGCTAGCTCACCTTACCACATCCTTAATGACCATTTCTGCCTTCATCTCCTCCCTCACCTCTCAGATGGCATGAAATGCCTCTACAAAGCTAACAACAGGATTTCACCAGGCGCCACCAAAGGAATGTTAGATGCCATCACAGATTTTGATGACTGGCTCGAATGCTTAGAATTGTTGGAATTGGACTTACAAGCCACTTGTGGCGTGGCATGGGTCATGCGCGCTACCAAAGCCAGTAACATTTTGAAGGACTCCAACATCATCAACACAACTGTGACTGCCCCTAACAATGCGACTGCTTATGTTCTGTCCACTGCCCTCCCCCCCTTGACCGACCCCGAGAAAGACTTACTTAGACTTCACCAGTGCTGTTTCAAATGCCATATCTTCTATGTGGAGCACATCAGCCAAAATTGCACAAACCCTCGACTGACCTTAGAAGACTGCAAGAAAGTAATGGCGACACATGTGGCAAAGGCAAAAGTTGCATATGAGAAGAAGAATGGGACGACCACCATCGCGGCCATCTTCAAAGGTGCACACATTTTGGAGGAAGAAGTGAGTGACAAAGGGTCTGATGAATACATGGATGCCCATGAATCAGATGAGTATGTTCCACAGTCTCTCTCCCTCCCCTCACATCTTGTTTGGACTTGTTGTGTTGATGCACCAGCCACCTGCACTCTAACCCCAATTAAAGCTCTTATTGACAATGGTTCCCCTCCAGTCTTGATTTCCAGTGATCTTGCCGAACTTTTGTGCCTCACACCTCACCCTTTATTCAAACCTCTTTCAATTTCTGGCGCATTCCATAAAGATAGCACAACTGGTTCCACTCCTCTTGTTTTGACACATTACTGTAGACTACTGGTCCAATCCACAGACACTGCTTGGAAATCACACATGCTCAATGCTGTGATCTGCCCAAACTTACACATGGACCTTATACTAGGGCTTGATTTTCTGGTCAGAAATAGAATTGTTCTTGATGCCCACCTCCACATGGCTGTTGCCAAAGAGTCCGGATACAATCTATTAAACCCTTCTGAACCAAAAACATTACACAGACCAACTGTAAGATCTCCACATGAAAAATGCAAGCTTGAAGCATGGGTAATCAAAGAAGGCCAAGCAGCAACATGCGAAAGACAGAAACTTGTACATATGGAACTCATGGCACTTTTTGAAGAAAATGAGAAATGTTTTGATATGGAAGCCTTCACAACTGGGCCACTGGATCTGATTGCGACAATCAAAACATGAACTCAACAACTCGTGGGAGAAGCAACGTTACTGAAACTGGATAAGAAAATGAAAGAAGACTACATTGACAGGTTCCCAAGTGACATTCCACATGTGAAGGACCTGCCTAGGGACGTCTTCCACCATATCAAACTTCTCCCAGAAATGCCCATATCCATCGCCTGTGCATATGCCTGCCCACGAAAATACTGAGCTGGCTGGAAAATGCTAATCGACCAGCATGTCACAGCAGGAAGGATCCATCCCTCTTCCTCTCCGTATGCCTCACCATTGTTCATCATCCCCAATGTGGACCCTAGTGTACTCCCTTGGTGGGTGAACGACTACCACCACCTTAACTGTTTAACGGTCCCTGACAACTACCCTCTCCCAAGAATTGATGACATCCTTGTGGATTGCACAAAAGGCAAGATCTGGGGAAAAATCAATATGACAAATTTGTTCTTTCAGACACTAGTGCACCCTGATGATGTGAAATATACCACAACTTTAACACCTTTCAGACTTTGGGAATGGGTAGTCATGCTGATGGGCATGCATAATTCACCTGCGACCCACCAACGTTGGGTTACACTGGCCCTCAAGGAATACATTGGGAAAATCTGTCACGTCTATTTGGACGACATCATAATTTGGTCAAACCCTTTGACAGAACACATGAAAAATGTAGCATTAATTTTGGAGGCACTGCGGAAGGCGGAACTGTATTGTTTGGTTAAGAAGTCCACATTATTCACAACAGAAGTTGACTTCTTGGGCCACCATATTTCAGCCAGAGGAATCGAAGCTGACAATAGCAAAGTTAAACAAATCCTTAACTGGCCAACCCCAAAATCAGCAAAGCACATACGACAATTTCTGGGCCTGGTCCATTACATCTCTTCCTTCCTACCAACACTTGCAGAGTACACCGCAATCCTCACACCGCTGACACACAAAGAGTGCAATGCGAATTTCCCAAAGTGGACTGCCAAACACCAATTTGCTTTCGAAAACATCAAATGCCTGGTAGTCAGTCAAGATTGCCCAACAATGATCGACCACAAAGACCCGGGAGAAAACAAGATCTTTGTCACATGCAACGCAAGCAAGCGTAGAACTGGAGCAGTACTTGCTTTCGGTCCCACCTAAGAGTTTGCTTGACCCATGGCATTTGAGAGTCGTCAACTGAATAGTGCGGAATGGAACTACCCAGTCCACAAACAAGAAATGCTTGCTATAGTGCAAGCGTTGAAGAGATGGAGAGTTGATCTTTTGGGAATGCACATCCACATCAGAACAGACCATAAAACATTGCAAAATTTCGATTTTCAATGGGACTTATCTCAATGCCAAGCTCATTGGATGGAATACATGTCCCAGTACAAATACGACATCACTTACATCCACGGAGAAAGAAATACAGTGGCTGATGCCTTATCATGACTTCCCGACTCCATCGATGACAGCCCAACAAGTATATTGGTGTCGTCTGTCTTCACCATATCCAGTGACCCAAAACTAATTATGAGGATCAAAAATGGATACAAGGCAGACCCCTGGTGTGTAGGGATCCTAGACAATCTGCGGCAAGGGGTTATAGACAACAAACTTAACATCACACTCAAGCATGGTCTACTATTTTTTGGTAACCGGCTGGTGATACCCAAATACAAGAACCTGCATGAACACCTTTTCCAGCTAGCCCACAATAACCTCAGACATTTCAGGGCTGAGAAATCATACGCAAACCTACGGGATGATTTCTAGTGGCTGAATATGAGAAGAGACCTTGCAAATGGGTATGTACTTGGATGCCCAGATTGCCAGTGAAACAAATCGAGCACCACCAAACGCACAGGTCCACTCCACCTGTTACCCATCCCAGACAGAAGGTTTGACTCAGTGGCAATAGATTTCATAGGACTGCTTCCTAAGGACAACGGGTTTGATGCAATCATCACAATGATGGACAGGCTTGGGGCTGATATTCAGATCTCCGCCTGTACCTCTGACATGACAGCCAAGGACTTTGCATACATTTTCTTCAATAAATGGTATTGCAAATATGGTTGCCCTCTGGAAATCATCAGCGACTACAATAAGATCTTTATTTCGAAATTTTGGCAAGTGTTAATGAAACTCTCGGGTGTTCAACACAAGATGTCTACTTTGTATCACCCCCAAATGGATGGATCATCAGAACGGACACCGTTTCCATGTTGAGTGTAATCAGAAAGGCTGGGCTAAAGAAGGTCTTTACACTCCCCCCCCCCAATCTGAGCAGACTCTGCTTGGACACTCGGACTGTCTGAGTACTGTCTGAGTACTGTCTGAGTACTGTCTGAGGACTTTGCTCAGACTTTGCTTGGACTTCTTTGGCTGAAAGTCCTGCCAAACTAAATGTCCAGTCTGAGCTGAGTCCGAGGGTCCAAGCAGACCAGCACTCATACAGTCCTAGGACTGTCCGAGTTGCTTATATAATTGACTGAAAAATCTGGGGCTACCACAGGGATTGAACCCTCATAGTCACATGATAAAGTACAATTAAGTCAGCGATATAACAGTTAGACTAAAGCATCATTACAGGTAAGTAGTTATATCTCTCTATGTACTGCCCTGGCTGTGATGACAAATCAACACAGCTGCATCATCAACAATGCTGGCAATGGTGCTGCCTCCTCCTCACCTCCTACCCCAATAAACAACAACGGGAATGAGCCCAAACGACAGCATTGTCATTTGGGCTCACTTGTAAGTGTTTTTTTACATGATTTTTGTTCTTTTGTTTAACTAACTGAAATTTCTTTAATCATAGGTTTTATCTATGTTATAACGACGCTGCAGCCTCAAAACCATGACAATGGCTGACACAGCCACCACCCTAGGACCCAGCAATGGCAAGACAATGGCCATGCTGACTTGGCCAAACGGAATGACAATGCAATGAGACGACTGGGACTGGGAGATGGAATGATGAGGGGACAAGCAGGAAACAATGAAAGGAAGGCAAAGCAAACGAAGAAAAGGCCCAAGAGATGTCGTTTGACGTCTCTTGGGCTGTTGGTAAGTTTTTTTTTCTTGTTTTTGTTACTAATGAACTTTTTAGGTATTATCTAGTACTGCTGACAATGAGGACAACGAGCACTCAGAACCACTGCCACGAGCAGCTGCTTGCGGAGTGGGAGTGGGTGCAACTTCGAAATGACAAGAATGGCTACTGATGCCCACCATGCAGGACACACCACCTGCCTCCAGCCTCACAAGCAACTGCTCATGGGGTGGATGGTGGGTGGAATGATGATGATGGCAGGGAATGACAACAGCACCCACCCCAGCCCTACGAGCCACTGCTTGTAGGGGAGACCCAAGAGATGTCAACGTCTCTTGGGTCCTAGGTGAGTTTTTTTTTCTTTTCTCATTTCATTTTTTGATCTGAACTAACTTTTTATAGGTACAAACTACTACTGGTGATGATGACAATGATGACACCTCCACCACCACTGCTGCGACCCCCTGCTTGCAGGGTGGAAGGTAAGGGTGAAGAGACGAGGGGGAAGGGAGATGAGAGGGAAGGGAGATGAGAGGGAAGGGAGATGAGACGACAACAAGTGGAGACACCCACGATGACACCTGCCCCATGCCTATGAGCATCTGCTCATGGGGTGGTTTGGGGGGGAGAAGCATGGGGACAGGAGAGCGAGATGGCCAGGGGATAACCCAGGGAGAGACAAATGCTGCCACAAGCAACAGTTGCTTGTGGTGGGTGTTTTTAATTTATTTTTATTATTGATAGTTATGGCCCCCTCTCAAGCTTGCGAGGGGAGGGCTTAGTATTATACATATTAATTACCCATATTAATTACCCCTTGCACAGATGCAAGGGGGTCAATTTAATAATCTATTCATGATATATAAAAAATTAGATTTCAGTAATAAATAGATATGATGTATGTAACTTGAAATGACTACTTGGCCTAAGTGGTAGAGTGTGCATGTTTTGTTGTCATGTGATTGCTAGTCCAGAAGGCTGTTGGTTCAATTCCTGCTGTGCACACATTATTTTGTGAGACTTATAAGACTTTCTCTAAGACTGGAACTTGGACTTTACTTGGACAGTTGTTACAATTTTCCTTGTAACTCATGGAACCCAATGCACCCGACAATCCCCTCCAGACAGGAGGCACCTCTTGATTCATGCCTAGGGCATGCCCTTGACATCAGACACACACACAACGCATGCTGACTGCATGCATTCGATCCCCTTCCCACGGAAGGCACCCTTGATGCATGGTGACTCCATGCACCTGAACCCACTCCCATGCACGCTGTGATACGACAGCCCCCTGACATGAGGTCTGTGACGTCGGACTCTCACGATCAACATGCTGCGCCACAGCATGTCCTTGACATCGGATCCTTGACATCAGATCCGTGACATCGGATGCCTCATGCAAAGCATGAGGCCTATTGTTTCTATTGTTACATTGATACGCATCTACCTTTCCGATTGGACGATAAGGACCTCCCTTCTAGTATAAGTACTGCAACTTGTAGTAGGGATGTCCTTAGTTTAGATCTAGGCAATCTACAGCCTTAACTTGCAACTCACAAACTTACTTGAAACCACTAAGGAAGCCCCTTAGTGCGTGAACCTGAATGACTCTATGCAGAAGGCCTGCTAGAGTGCACTATCCATCTTATGTCGGATGCTCCGAGTAAGACCAGTGCTGAATGACTTGTCGAGGAAGCACCTCGTCGAACAACAATGACTAGATCGAGTGGTTGAGGCTTTGCCCTTAACATAAGATCTAAACCATCTGCTAGCCCACCTACCTAGGTGTAGGCAATATGTCTCAAAACACTCCACAATGACCTGGGTTTAGACAAACCCCAGACAGACCACCAAGAGAAGCAGAACCACAGCCAGGTTCATCTTGGTATCAATACAATGGAAGACTAGTCCATTACTCGACCCCAGCACAGCATTGGTTCTACAGATCAACTGACAGACAAAGAGGAGACTACCTCACCGACGAAGACTTTGAACAGTCACACACACCCCCACCCGAAACACCCACACACTTCCTGATCGACGAAATCGACGACCTCTATAACAAGATGTCTGAACCCGCTGCAACCACACCCACGACGTCTGTAAAGGACATTCAAATCCGATCACCCACAGACTTCTCAGGAGAGCAGACCAAGACCGCCAAGTTCCTGCAGGAGATAGACCTATACTTGCGAATCAATGACCAGGTCTATGACATGAATGACAAGAAGATCATCTTCACCCTGTCCTTCATGAATGGAGGGACAGCAGCTGCCTGGGCACAGGCATTTGTCAACCAACACCAGTCCGAGGGACTCGGTGAATATGCAGACTTCTGACAGAAGGTCTTAGACCTGTCCTTCATGAATGGAGGGACAGCAGCTGCCTGGGCGCAGGCATTTGTCAACCAACACCAGTCCGAGGGACTCGGTGAATATGCAGACTTCTGACAGAAGGTCTTAGAGGCCTTCTCACTGATCAACGATGCCGGAACGGCAAAGACAGAGATCAAGAATCTCAAACAAGGTTCAGGGAACCTCAAAGAATATGTGGCGAACTTCCGCATCCTGAAAGACAGGATGGGAATCACTGAAGATGCAGCCATGATTGAGTTATTCATGGACGGACTGCACCCTGAATTACTGAAGAGGGTACACATGATGGAAACAGTACCCAACACTCTCGAGGGCTGGATAAGGGTAGCCTCAAAATATGAAGGCCAATGGAAATGGGCCATGGCAATCCTGGGGAAGACCAGGCAAAACCAGAAGACAAACAAAACAATGAAGAAAGGACAGCCCTCTCTTGACATCAACTGACTGACGAACCAAGAATGCGTGGAACACCTCTGAAAGGGACTGTGTTTCATCTGCCATCTACCAGGACACCGATCGTCTGACCACAGGGATGGAAAGAACCCCACCCAGATGGGGTCAGCGCCCCCTCCCTATCGAAGCCGCTTCACCCAGAAGAAGACTGGAGTGGACGCCTATCAGAAGATCCGCATGATGCTGGATGAACTAGATGAAGAAGAAAAGGAACGAGCCCTCAACCTCATGGAGGAATCGGGTTTTTAGAGCAGCGGCCTGATACGACGCCAGTCACCGCTGAAGTCTCCATAGGATCTGTACTCTTAGCTACAATGAATAGACAATCTATGCGCCTGTCTATTCGTGTAGCTGAGTCAGACCATGGGAAAGACATTGCAACGAATGCGCTCCTCGACTCTGGAGCAGGAGGAGTCTTTATCAACTCAGACTTTGTCGAACAAGAAGGGATCAGGACACATCCCTTAGGCCATACCATCTGGGCCACGAACGTAGATGGAACCCCGAACAGACGGGGAATGATCACGAGATACATGAAGGGAAAGCTCCACATCAATGGACGGAGCTACCCAATGGAATACCTAGTCGCTGGACTAGGCAAAGAATCAGTAATCCTGGGCCTGTTGTGGCTATGGGAAGTAAACCCGATTATCGATTGGAAGAAAGGAACTCTTGAGTTCCAAGACGAAGGACGACGCGCTCAAATCCAACGAATCCTGGAGAAAACAAGGAGAGCAGAATGGGCCCTCCATGATGCCCTAAACCTCCCCAAGGTCGACACCAGAAGGGAGGTGCCGAACGACAAGATGGCACGAATTCGACGCATCGTGGCCAAAACAAGACAGAAGCTCTCCGAAGAAAAAGAGAGGAACCTTGCCCGAGCCCGACTGGCCATGGCAAAAACAAGACAAAGGCTCTCCGAAGAAAAAGAGAGGAACCTTGCCCGAACCCGACTGGCTGTGGCAAAAACAAGAAAAGGACTCTCCGAGAAAAAAGAAAGGAGCCTCGCCCGGGTACGACTAGCCGTGGAAAAAACAAGAGAAAGGCTTTCCGAAGAGAAAGCCAAAGCACTGAATTCTGCCCAGATAGCTGTCGCAAAGACCAGAAGCAACAGCACTCCGAGAGAAGCCAGAAACCTCGAAGCAGCACGACGTGCTGTTGCAAAGACCTGAGAAAACCAGAAAAAGAAGCAACTGGAAAAGGGCAAAAGCAATGAATGTGACAGGGCACAACGAATCGTGCAAAAGATGAAGGAATTGCTAACCTCCACAGGGGAGGGAAGCACTGGCAAACGGAACTTGAAAATGGCTCTACGAAATAGGACGAAAAACCCCCAAGAGGCTACCCCGACACATGATTATGGAACCCCGAATCACGGTACTACTGAAACTAGAGTACCGATGCCCAGGGAGACCCCCCCTCAAGTGAAGGTTGAGGAGGTACCTGATGAGGAACTACTGGCAGACACTGGCATGGAAATACAGGCAATGGAAGAAACCCACGAACAAGATGCGATGGACCTCCTGGTTGCATATGTATGAGGAGAACCAGTCATTGGCATATTCGAACCACCAGAAGAACCACCCCTGACCAAGGAGCACCGAGGACCCACCCATATATATGTACGGAAAATGAACACGATCTCCAGGATTATGAAGGCCAAGGAGTCCCCACGATACATATTCTCAAAAAGTGCATGGATCAGAGCAAAGACATCCATTTCCCAATGACTCGCGCATGAACAGGATGAGGGGAAAGAGGCCAGCAAGCAGACCCTGGACGACCTACTGCCACCGGAATACCAGAAATACAGGCAGGTATTTGAGAAAGCTGCATCCGAACGATTCCCGGAATCGAGACCATGGGACCATGCGATCGACCTGAAAGAAGGCTTTGTACCAAAGGATTGCAAAGTCTACCCACTGACACCGAAAGAACAAGAGAAACTCAACGAGTTTCTAGATGAAAACCTGGAAAAAGGATACATCTGACCGTCGAAATCACCCATGGCATCCCCGTTCTTCTTCGTATCGAAGAAGGACTCCGACACTCTATGACCTTGCCAAGACTATCGCTATCTGAACGAGGGAACAATCTGAAACAACTACCCTCTACCATTGATTGGAGATCTCTTGGACAAGCTGAAGGGAGCAAGATTTTTCACGAAACTCAACATTCGATGGGATACCATAATGTACAGATAAAGAAAGGAGACGAGTGGAAGACAGCATTCAAGACTAACCGAGGGCTATTTGAGCCAATGGTGATGTTCTTTGGGCTGTGCAACTCACCGGTGACATTCCAGGCCATGATGAACGATCTCTTCCGAGATATGCTAGATGAGGGATGGCTCATCATCTATATGGACAACATCCTGATCTTCTCGAGGACAGAAGAAGAACACCAGACAAGGACCGAAAGGGTCCTCGAACGACTACGACAATGCGATCTCTACCTGAAAATAGAGAAGTGCAGATTCAACGTACAGGAAGTCGAGTTCTTGGGTATGATCATCAGACCCAATGAACTTGCAATGGACAACACGAAACTGGCTGGGATCAAGGACTGGCCCACACCAAGGACAGTGAAGGACGTGAGATCCTTCCTAGGATTTGGAAACTTCTATCGACGATTCATTGGACACTTCACGGATCTGGCCAGACCGCTGAATGACTTGATGAAGAAGAACCAGAAATTCGAATGGACAAGCGACTGCCAGCAGTCGTTCGATGCGCTAAAAAGGAAATTCAACAAAACCCCCATACTGCTGATGCCAGACATGACAAAACCATTTGTGGTAGAATCTGATGCCTCAAAATTCACGACAGGCACAGTACTCAGACAACAGGATGCCAATGGGGACTGGCACCCATGCGGATATATCTCACATTCTTTCAACGAAGCGGAAAGAAATTACGAGATATATGACCGAGAACTATTGGGAGTGATCTGAGCGCTAGAAACATGGAGACACTACCTGCAGGGGACGCCGTTCCCTGTGATGGTACTATCCGATCACAAGAACCTGACGTACTTCTGTCAGCCACAGAAACTGAACCGACGGCAGGCTAGATGGGCCATCTACCTGTCACAATTTGACCTGAAGCTACAGCATGTACCGGGATCACAAATGGTACAATCTGACACCCTATCGAGGAGAGCAGATCACATAGCTGAAGAAGACACCAATAACGAGGACAAGACCATCCTCGCTGATGAACTGTTCATCAAAACGATTGACACTGAGCTCCAGGGAGCCCTGGTCTCAGCAATAATGAAGGACAACCTCGTAAATGACGCTTTACGAGCCCTGAAAAACAACGGAACCCCCCCAATCAGGTCTGCATTGGAGGACTGGAAATTCAAAGATGGCCTGCTCTTTTTCAAAGACAGATGCTAGGTGCCACAGGACGAAACCCTCCGCCGGGCTATCATATGGAAATACCATGATAGCATCACGACAGGACACCCTGGACAATGGCAAACGATTGAACTGATCCGACGTGACTACTGGTGGCCAGGAATGGCCAACTTTATCAAGAAATACGTTGAAGGCTGCGCGAAGTGCCAGCAAATGAAAATGAACACACACCCGACGACCCCACCACTGACACCGATATCATCTGATGCCAGCAGACCGTTTGAGCTGGTGACGACGGATTTTATTACGGACCTGCCTGTAATAAACAGATTTGACTCAATCATGGTCATGGTAGACCATGGTCTTACGAAGGGGGTAGTTTTTATCCCTTGCGCGAAGACGATCGATGCGCTTGGCACCGCGGACCTCTACCTGCACCATGTATACACAAGATTTGGACTCCCCGGAAGAATCATCTCAGACAGAGACCCTTGATTCATGTCCAAACTCTTCTGAGAACTCGGACGACTGCTCGGAATCAAGCTATCCATGAGCACCACCTATCACCCCCAGACTGACGGAGAAATGGAGCGAGTAAACCAAGAGCTAGAGGTTTACCTCCGCATGTTCTGTTCGAACAAACCTGAAGATTGGGAGCATTATCTCCCAATGGCAGAATTCGCGCACAATCAGAAGACACACTCCGCAGTAAAACACTTGCCGTTTTACTTGATGATGGGATATCAACCACGTGCTATCCCCACCCCATATGAAAAGACGAACGTGCCAGCTGCCGAACAAAGAATCCAAGAACTCCTCTCTGCGAGGAGGGAAGCTCTTGCTGCACACGAACTAGCCAGACAGGCTATGGCCACCCGAACGAAAGGGCGATACGAACCGTTCAAGGTTGGAGAACAAGTATGGCTTGACTCCAAGAACCTGAATTTCCTACCCAACGAGAAAGCTGGCGCCAAAACGAGAAGGGCCCTTCACAATTGAAGATGGTCTGTCAAGAACAACATACCGATTGAAATTGCCGCCGAGGTGGAAGATCCACCCGGTATTCCATGCGGCATTACTCACATGATACCATGAGAACGACACTCATGGACAAAACTTCCTGACTCCACCACCTGACCTTGTGGAAGGAGAAAATGAATACGAGGTGGAAGCGATCATCGCACACAAGAAGCACGGCAAGACACACCGTTACCTCGTGAAATGGGTTGACTACCTGACATCTGAAAACACATGGGAACCTGAATCAAACCTGAAGAATGCCCCCGAGATCTTGACGGCATATAAGAAGAGGTACCACCTCTGATGAAAACCCAAGAACCCCCTCTCTTCCCGCCACGACACTCCCCAATATGCCTGCTGAACGACAATTCACCCGAGACTACCTACGAAACTGATTGAACACTGACGTCCTTCGTGTTCACCTTGCCCACGATCCACCAAAATACCATCTAGCCAGGATGTGCTTCTATTATGCAAGCACTATCGAACAGATGGAACGAAATCTAGAAGAAGCAATGAACGATGCAGATGCCCTGGGGATCGAGCAAGCGATCCAGGAGATGATTGCACCACAGTCAGACAGACCGAGAACAGCTGAGGAGAGACCTCACACCCCTTTAGGTCGACACAGACGACCACCGACCTCGCTCTCGCCATTCAGCGAGCAGAGCAACAGAGACAAATGACGAACTCCCTCTGGAGACTCCTCCCATTCTACGAAGAACCCGAAGATCGTGCCTAGGGCACCTGAAGTGATCGATCTGACCACCCCCGAACCCGAACCAAAAACCACTCAACCGCCATGGTCCCCCCCACACATGAGACATGCCAGATGTTTCATCTGCCAACAGATAGGCCACTTCAGCCTGATTTGCCAATGATATGTTTGCAAGTATTGCAAACAGCAAGGCCCCGGACATTATAGGATGAACTGTCCGGAGAAACCTCGGAAGGATGAAGAGACCGATCAAAGAGAAGCCGAGCGCAGACAGCAGCTCTTCCTTGACTCAGGATATGATGATTTTGACGATGACGTGATGGGAAACATGACGGGAGAACCCTATGGGAGGATTTAAAAAGGCAGAGCTCACGACAATGGCATGACAAGACAGACCCATGCTTACAAGAATTTCAATCCTCGCCATCGTCATTGGCATGACCCTGGCTGCAGCGGCAGCCCTGACCCTTGCATTCTCCCTCTATGCCATCTTTCGACGAAACCCCAAACCCCCAATTACAGACATCGAATTCGCCATCCTGCGATGACCCCCTTTCAATGATACCGACGACTCCTTGACACCGCTACCCAGGGCAGCGCAAACCCAAAGAACCCGATCATGGTCCGAGTTCGGACATGAATTATTCCTCCATTGTACCCCTCGACCCCAACCTACCCACATATCCAGACCGCATGCAATCAGACCACGAAGGAGAGATGAAGATTTAGGTCGAAGTGTGGAACTTTCGACCATAGCAAGGGGGTAATGTTACAATTTTCCTTGTAACTCATGGAACCCGACGCACCCGACGATCCCCTCCAGACAGGAGGCACCTCTTGATTCATGCCTAGGGCATGCCCTTGACATCACACACACACATGACGCATGCTGACTGCATGCATTCGATCCCCTTCCTGCAGAAGGCACCCTTGATGCATGGTGACTCCATGCACCCGAACCCACTCCCATGCACGCTGTGATATGACAGCCCCCTAACATGAGGTCCGTGATGTCGGACTCTCATGTCCTTGACATCAGATCCTTGACATCGGATCCGTGACATTGGATGCCTCATGCTAGGCATGAGGCCTATTGTTTCTATTGTTACATTGATACACATCTACCTTTCCAATTGGACGATAAGGACCTCCCTTCTAGTATAAGTACTGCAACTTGTAGTAGGGATGTCCTTAGTTTAGATCTAGGCAATCTACAGCCTTAACTTGCAACTCGCAAACTTACTCAAAACCACTAAGGAAGCCCCTTAGTGCGTGAACCTGAATGACTCTATGCAGAAGGCCTGCTAGAGTGCACTATCCATCTTACGTCGGACGCTCCGAGTAAGACCAGTGCCGAATGACTCGTCGAGGAAGCACCTTGTCGAATGACAACGACTAGATCGAGTGGTTGAGGCTTCGCCCTTAACAACAGTACTTTAGAAGGTGTAAATAAATGCACAATTGATGTTGTCTGAGAAAAGTCCGAGTGCAGTCCGAGCAGAGTCTGAGTGAAGTCCTCAGACTAGGGGGGGGGAGTGTGAAGTACTGGGCTAAAGCACTGCCTAAGGTCCAGTTTGATATCATGAACAGTGTGAATGTGTCTACTGGCATGTCACCATTCATGTTGAAGACAGGATGATCACTGAGGTTACTACCCCCCCTCATCTCACCAACCCCACCCACTGACAAGCCAATCGAGGAAGAGACAGCATGGTCATTCTTAATGGAAATGGCTGAACTTACACAGGCTGCAAGGGACAACCTCTTGGTGGCTAAGGTGAACCAAGCACATGTGGCAAACAAAAGCAGAGGAATAGATCCCGCATACAAAGTAGGGGAGACAGTAATGCTTGCTACTGCACACCGTCAATGGGATTACATGCAGGGGAAGGACAGATGGGTAGCTAAGTTTATGCCTCATTTTGACGGACCATACAAAATATTATGGGTGCATCCTGAAACCTCAAGTTACACCCTCTGGCTGCCACCATCCTTGAAAGCATTCCCAATGTTCCACATCTCACACCTGTGGAAACACATCCCAAATGACAATGAACTCTTCCTGGGGCAGGCTCACCATGCACCAAAACCACTGGTCACAACTGATGGTACAACTGAATACTTCATAGAGAAGATAATGGATCGTCGTCCTCATGGGAGAGGTTACCAATACCTCATTTGCTGGACAGGCTATGGCCCAGAACACGACCTGTGGTTACTGAAATCTGAACTGATCGATACAGACTCTGGCAAAGTGGGAAGCACACAACCAATAGTAAGCAGGACAGTTTTTTGAGACTGGGGTTGTCTTTATGGGGAAGGTGTGAGTGTAAGAGAATCACCGTATTCTCTTACCAGCTTTCACAATATGCATTACATGAGGATAACTAATACACATGGTCACATGTTGATTGATCTTTATCATACGATGTTTTAGATTATCATTCCCTTTTGAATCCATACCAAATTCCTGTTTGCTTTGTCCCTCACCTCCTGAGTGCCTGAAGTACAGGAGTACTTCGGTTACAAATACACCTGCAATAACACCTTCCACTCAGTCCTCTACTATTTCTCCATCTATTAACTTGCTGGCTCGAGCCCCACCATCTGAAAACCATGAACTACCACCACCTTCACCTCCTGCATCCATTGCATCCAGTATGCCACCACCACAACAAATTCCACATGCTCCAGGACCATCAACCTCCTCTACCACAAAATGAAAATACTTAGCAATGGAAGCTAGCCAGTTAGGCCAGACATCCTTGGTAGGGTCAGGAAAGAAACAATGCTCTGCTGTACCAGATGCAGTCACTCTGAACAGGATCAAGGAATCACTAGACACATTTAATAAGACTATTGAATGTAGTCTTGTACAGCCTCAGGAGCACATTTGTGATACCTCACCAGAACACTGATGATACTCAACCCAGAAACCCAAACAAAACACCTAAAAGGGTCCTATTTGGTATAACACAAGTCAGAGAAAGGTTGTGATTCATTCTAAACTTTCACCAATCTCCAATAATAACAAACTAGATGATCCAAACAAAGTTCAGGATGTGTAAAGTAGTTTCGAGATGTTGCAATATTTTTAGGGATTGCAAAATGAACTGTGAAGATATTGGTGAGTGATGGAAAGGTTGATAAATGATGTGAGAGGTGAACGACAATGAATATGAGAGGATGACAATAATATTGAGAGGCAAAATGAGGATGAACAAGTTTTGATGAAATCCAAAGATTTTCAGACTAAAACTTGTGACTTAAATGAGGAGAAGACAGTTTTTAGTTCTCTACTACTAATACTATACTTGGGGGATGCTTCCCTTCTTATTCATTGTGGATAATACAAGGTTTTGTAGGTTAAAAAGAGATAGTACCAAAAAGGCAATAGTGGGCATGTGGAGAACATGAGGCAAAAGAAAACATATGGACTTCAGGGATGAAGTAATAACCAATACGGAACAATAACCATGAGTCTAGGGAGTGTGGGAGACAATAAATCAAAATATAGACTGTCCTTTTGTTCTAGAATTGGCTAAATATTGCAAAAATCACAAAAATATCGCAAAACATTGTGATGCACCTTGAGGTGATGTGTGCTGTGCTGCATGAATATAACCAAAATGTGGTTCATCAAAGTCGATTATGTAAAGGAGAAGTGATGGGAAGCATGCGACATGTTGGGGTCCATGCTGAAGTGTGTGAAGTAGAAACTAAAAATGCAAAATCTTTGAAATGTCTGAAGTTTGATCGGAAGCTTGCAAAATAGTTGAAAAAGGTTTGAAATATGCCAAAAATGGATGTGAAATGTTTGTGGCTGTGCATTGACCATCTGTGAATCCGCAAAATCAATTTCAGAGCTTGTACTAGCTAGTGGACCTATCAATGCTGTGCTAAAGCCATTACTTGCCTCCAGGATATTGAGACCCACTTGGACGACGCATGCATGATTGTACTCATCAATCTCTTCAAAGCTGATACTGCTGAAGCAGACACCTATATGTCACTGCAGTGTGATGTCCTTTGCAAGAAATGGCTTGATAAACAGCTATTCAAGCATGGTGGATTTCCTGTGATGGTTGAGCCTGTTGATACAATAGTTTGATTTTCTTTGTTACTTCCTTCCATATTCTAAATGAACATTGTTGCTGTCATAGAGACTGTATGTAAAATCATATATTCCTACTCCATACCCCTTCTTCAGAGGTCTGTTCTGTACTGCTGCCACATGTCATTAGCAATTTGATCTCTTCTCACATCTGCTGCATGCCGCTCTGCAGTCCTGGCAGGTCCTTGTGCTAAATCTCCAGTGGCTTCATGGTTACTAGGTTCTGCAACTCTGTCAGCACCATCCTGTTGGAGAAGATCATCTATCTCCTCCTTGTCATACTCTCAAATGAAGTTATGAATTGCTGCAAGTGCTGGGGCAATTTTTGCTTGTGTATTGACATCCAGGTTACAATTGCCTCTCAAGATTGTGAAGCGGTTCTTCAAGATGCCAAAAATGCACTCAATAATATTATGTGCTGAGGCATGCCAGAGATTGAAGAGTTGCTGAGGATTGGCTGGACTATTGTGAAAATGTAAGAATAGTATAATCATAGTATTAAAATATACAATACCGAAGCTCAGCACAGCTCCATTCTTGAAGGTGATAATGCACACCTTGACAGGGGAGCATCAGGGAAACAGAGCTTGGAAAGCCTGCATCTGCAAGGTAGTAACAACCATTGCCTGCTGGAACATACAAATCTGTGATGTGAACATCATTGAACATTGTCAAGTCTGTAATAGATCCCTCCCATCCACTAAAGACATACACAAATTTGTGCATGACATCACAGGCAGCTAGACAGTTTTGTGTTACACACCCTTTATGGTCATGAGCAATTGCCTGTTGTTCTGGAGTATCTGAACAGTCAAAATGTGTCCCAACTCTACACTCCCCCACCTATTCCGGCTGGATTCTGGTTATTCCAACTGGAATTTCTGGAATTTCTGGAATCCAGTAGAATTTTTTTTGTACCTATGCAGCACAATTCTGGTCAGAAAAAGCATCAAATTTACACCCTGAATCCCTGGAATCTGACTGTACTCATCACAACCAGACTAACCAGAATAACTGGAATGCACATGCTTTCCCAAATAAAAGTTTGACATACAACAAGAATTGAACACTCGACCTTGGGTCTGCACACATAACAGTGTGCTTAACTACTGAGCTATCAAGTAATCATTCCTCTACATACATTTAATACCTTTATTACCCAACCAAGGTGCATAGTTAACTGCAGCCATTAACAGAATACACATACATGCATTGCATGACACATGACATGTGACTGCCAGCTCACAACCACCACCACCACCATCATCAACACTGCCTCCTCCTCTCCACTCTACCACTACCACTGTGTGTGTACCCACCACCAGCACTCCCACACCCACTCCCACCATCACACCCCTTCAAGTGAGCTGACGGGATGGAATGCAGGCCCAAACAACAGCAACTGTGATTTGGGCCATAGATAAGTTTTTTTTTTTTCTTTTTTTTTTTTTTTGCTTTTTGTTTTATCAATCAACTAATTGTATCTTATTGCTTTTTAGGTTGTATACTACTGGTGATGACCTGCCATGATGAAAAATGTGCAATCCACACTCATGCCCACACAATTCCCTCCTCCCCATTCAAATGGGATGTGAGGCTCTCGACATGGGCTAGGAGGGTGCAGAGGGATGCCCCCAGAAGGGGGGTACCTGCCTAGTAAGCACCCACCCACCTCTGTACTTGTGCCACATCACACTGATGTGCCCAAACCCCCACCCCCTCCCCCCCCCCAAAAAAAAACAGAAATCCAAATGGGGGATGATGGTGACAAACAATGACAAGCCACCCACCCCCAGCCTCATGAGCAACTGCTTGTGGGGTGGAACATGGGTGGAACGATGCCCAGGTACAGGGACAGGAGACAATGATGACACACCACCCACCCCCAGCCTCACAAGCAACTGCTCATGGGGTGGATTGTGGGTGGAACAACAACAACAACAAGCCACCCACCCCCAGCCTCATGAGCAACTGCTCATGGGGTAGATTGTTGGTGGAATGACAGACAACACACCTAGCACAGTGGGGTCATGTCCCCTCCCCCTCCCCCGCACTTTGCATGGGGAGGGATGTTTTTTGTACTTTTAATTATTTATTAGTATTGTGCCCCCCTCCCCCATTTTGCGTGGGGGAGGGATCTTTTTCTTCATGTTTTTACCTCCCCCCTCATGCTGAATGCGAGGGGTTAGGTTTTTGTGTATATAAATAAAACTCCCTCTTGCATCTTGTGAGAGGGAGGATTTTTTGTTTATGGATGTAATCACAATCATCCCCACTCCCTTGCATTCAACGTGAGGGATGTGGTTAATTGAAAAAATTTGATCTTAATTACTTCAAAAAAAGTTAAGAGTTGTGAGTTTGAGTGTCATGAATAAACCTTACATTACTAACTAATAATTCTCCTGTGGCTCAACTGGTTAAGTACACATGTTTGGTTTGTCATGTGATCACTCTAATCAAGATGCCTTGAGTTCAATCCTTACTCTGCACAAATATATTTTGTAGGCACTTTGACAACTTAAGACTTGAAATTTGACTATCCATTAGAGTATATACTCTAAGTTGAGCATCTGGAGTAACTGGAATCTGGTTGGAATAACTGGAATCTTGTTAAAATAACCAGATTCCAGTTGGAATAACTGGAATAACTGGAATAACTGGAATCTGATTGGAATTGGTGGGGGAGGGTAAATTACAGATCCAATGCACCCCACAAAAAAATGGGTAGAACTTGGGGTTGTCTTTGATGTACTCAGAGACTTGGGTATTTATTTTGGGTAAGTGGACAGAATCAGTATAGAAGGGTGGAGATGAGAAGATATCGAGCCTCTTCATAAACTATCTGGGATACATAATATGCAATGTGAGCAACTTGAAGCAATGGCATTAGAAGACTGTGACATACTTGGAAATTGTGTCATTTGAGTGCTGGAAGCGCTCCCCTACATGGTGAATTGACAGCCCAGTTGTACATTGATATAGGAAGATTGCCAGCTGCTCTTCAAGCATGACTGACTTGGAATGCTTGGTGCCAATGACCTGGAGATATGCAACCAATATCCTGAAGACAAAGTTCACAATGGATGGCCTGCCATGAGCTCTGCAACCTGACCAGCACCAGTCAGTGCAAATGTGTGATAGGGAGTTTTGTCAAACTGTGGGGTGCCAACATAGCTTGCACAACAAGATTGACAACAATGGCGGCAACCTGTAAAAGTTGTGGGTGTCATTCCTGATTCATGATATGCAGTATGGTAAGACAACGGAGGAAACTAATGTAGTGTAGAGAATTGATACCTAGAGTAGATGAGAATACACTCAGTTCTTGTATAAATGACTCTATTCAATGTGTACTGTACCTAGAGTAGATGAGAATACACTCAGTTCTTGTATAAATGACTCTATTCAATGTGTACTGTACCTAGAGTAGATGAGAATACACTACAAGTACAGTAAGCAAACTACATGAAAAGTACGAGAGTTGACGCTCACCTCAGTCCTTGTATAAGTGACTGAGGTGTTCAAGCAGCTATCTACTGTACATATATGAGTCCTGTCAGATACAGAAACAAAGGGATAAAGGTATGAGACATTTGTTTAAACACATCAAAGGGGGGCACTAAAAATAGCATATGCATCACACACATTGGTTGTCACCCAATCACGGTGTGATTCTCAACACTCCTCCTCACCATGATTACTCCTCCTCACATGGAATTGGTCATTTCAAGCCCAGGAAATTTCAAAAATAGGTGAATTGTTTAATGTCCAAGGCTTTTGTGAACATGCTGGCAACATTGTGTTTGGTGTTAATGTAGGTAAGGCATGAGTTGGCAGATTGTACATGCTCACAAAGGAAGTGGTATTTGATGTTGATATGCTTTATGCAGGAATGCAGGAGAGGGTCTTCAGACAGGTTCTTGGTTGTGGTGTTGTCACAGGAAATTGTAGTAGGAGAAGTTTGACTGTAGCCAATAGCATTGAGTAAAGACTGTAAAGTGCATAGCCAAATGCATTCCTTGGCAGCTTCAAATGCTGCAATATATTCGGCCTCACAGGAGGATGGAGTGATGACCTTTTGCTTCTGGGCAGCCCAGGAAATAGCTCCAGAACTGAGGGAGCAGATGTAACCACCAATGCTCCAGTGGGTATCAAGGCAATTAGCCCAATTGGAGTCGCTAAATGTGTGAAGTGTAATGGGAAGGTTACCCCTAAGGTGTAATTTAAGGTCCCGAGTCCCCTTAAGGTAATGGACAAGTCAAAGGGCCACCTTCCAGTGGTCAAAGGAATATGAATTGAGGTACTGAGATAGTTGTTGGCCTGTGTGTAAAATATCAGGACATGTGGAGATTGCCAGGTAGAGTAGACAACCAACAAAGGATCAATATGGTAATTTATTGAGCTGAAGTTGTTTGTCAGGGGAAACAGAATCATGATTGACATGTTGAAGTTTACATCCAGGCTTGAGGGGAGCAGATGTTGGGTGGGCATCTTTCTGGCCAAATTGTTTGATGATTCTATCAATGAGAGCTGTCTGTGAAAGTGTAACAGTGCGAGTTGCCCTGTCCCAAGTCACTGCAATACCCATGATAAAGCGAGCGGTTCCCAATCTGAAATGGTCCACACCTTGTGCATTTGATCCTTGAAGTGCTTGTTCTTGTCTGTGGAATCAGTGATCACCAAATAGTTGTCAACATGAATGGTGGCAATCACAATTCCTGAGTCAGTTTTGCAGAAGTAAATGCAAGATTCACAAGAAAGGTGGGTGAATCCCCATTCAATCATTTGCGCAATGAGTGTCTGGTTCCAGATGCGCCTGCTTTGCTTCATGCCATATAAGCCATGTTGCAATTGCCATACCCAGTCTTCCTTTCCTGGTTCCTCAAAACCAGTGGGTTGTTGCATGTATTGTACTTCATCATTGGGTAAGAGGCCCTAGAGGAATGCCATCTTCACATCAATCTGTTGGGTGTCCCAACCTAAGGAGGCTGTGATGTGGAGAATAACTCTCCAGGATTCCATGTGTGCAGTAGGTGAGCTCATTTTGGTGTAATCCTTACCATAGATCTGCTCAAAACCTTTAAAAATAAGGGATACCTTCCATCTGCTTGTCAGTCCCATTTTGTCATTTGATTGGAATACCAGTTTCCCTTTATGGATACATTTTTCTTGTGGAACTTCAGATCAGGGAATGAGTTTATAGACCCCCATGTCCTTCAAATATTTCAACTCATCCTTATACCCTGCCTCCCAGCATGCTGCATCCACTGAGTTTTTCACTTCATCCCAAGTCTTTGGCTCATCCTCAAATTGAAGTGACTCCAGATCAAAATCAGTCATCTCTGAGATCATAGCCAGGAGATCATGTGCCTGATCACCAAGATCAAGCATCACATGTGTTGGTCTTCACCTGATCATGGTGTGATTCTCAACATGTAGTACTTTGGATATCCTGTCCTTATAAGCTAAATGCAACACAGTGTGGCTGTCCTCTTCCTTGAGCCAATAATATGATGTATTGGAAGAATTGTCTCTGAACTTTACTACTGTGAAGCCTATCCTATGCAGGATGCAAGAATATTGCTAAATCCATCTTACCTTGAGCCCATGCTATGCATCTGGTGCAAGAACACTGATAAATGCAACTTGAGAGGCAGTGAACTTGAGCCTATGCTATGCATCATGATCCTATGTTGTGCATCAACTCTATTCAATATCTGATGCATTTTTTCACAAGTTCCAACAGAATATATGTGAGAAGAGATATCTATTTCTGTTGCTGACCACCCTCTTATCTCCAAAGGTTTTCCCATGATGTTTTACAGTAGCCAAATATTTTGGGTCATTTTTGGCAACATTATGGAGGGGTTTGAGGTTCATTAATGTTTATTCCTAACCATGATCAGTATGTAATCAACAGAACCAGGGACCAAAGTTCATATGATGATCCATGCCCTTGAGTTCTAGTAGAGATAGGATTAATCCCATGTTGTCTTTGTAGCAGTACTAAGGGTAAGCAAATGATGGATAATCCATAATCCTAAGGCATTACTTCTCAATTCCAATCAATACATATTCAGATTCTAAGACATGAAAGAGCCATCCATCTGACCAATCCAGACCAATCCTATTCTATCCAATCCAATCCAATCCAGTCCAATCCAGTCTGATTGTTAACAACAACCAATCCAGTCCAGTCCAGTCCAGTCCAGTCCTATCCCTGAAGCAATCCCAATCTAACTAGCATCTGATCTAAACTGAGGCATCACCTCATTGGCCGGGGCCTATCACCTGAACACTCCATATGCATGAGTAGACAGCATGGGTCAAGCAATATGCTCACCTCAGTCTAATCACCACATTCTTGTTACGATATTCTTGGCCATGAATACTAAGGGTGAGCAATGAGTAGAAGCAGTAGACACCATTGACATCACCTACCCACCACTCCTCTCATGACCCATGTTGGATGAGATCACCAGTTGTTAGTCGACTACTTAGATGCCTGATCATTACCTGTCATGCCCACAGTTGCTGTCTTCTTTCCTGAGTTTCTTTTCCCAGATTTTTATGCTTTCTTCTTGGGAGCCACAGTTGAGACCATAGATTCAGCATCTTGAAGTGCAGTATTAGAAATATTGCTATGTTCAATGCCAAGATCCTTACCTTCAATATGTGAATTAGTATTTAAAGGTCCAGTCATATGGACAGGAAAAAAAAACTGAAACTGAACCAAATGCAACTGAAAGCAACCAGACTGTCAGTTGCAGTGATAGGTCCACCTTGTGCTCTAAGCTCTGGGAACACTTCCAAATGCTTTGACACATCATCACACATGCTCCCAACCCCTATGAACCCCATGAAACCATTCTGAAGCTATTTTGTAGCACTTCAAATGACTTTGCAACACTTCAAGCAAGTTCAAATGACTTTGCAGCACCTTGAATGCCTTCAGCCACCGTATGCCTATCGCACTGCCCTTCAGACACATGCAGCACACCTTGTACGAGTTAGTGTGTCACATATTGAGCACCACTGGACACAAGGAGACACAACAACAATGGGCTTTTAGGACACGATTGTGGCACTTTGATGTTTTGATGATATATTAGATCAATAGGACAGGTACCCTTGATACATCGTGACTCTATACAATTCCCTTCTCATCATCTCTCATTTACTTTATGATTTGGAAAGTTCTTTATTGTTTTATATCTTGCCTCATGTAGTCCTCATGTTTAATTTCCTTTTAAGTACCATCTCTTCCAAACATATATAGCCTTGTATAGCTACTTAGAAAGACAGAAATAGATCATCCTCTCATATCCATCATCTGATTTAAGAGCAATCCTCTTGAGTCCAAGTCTCTCATCTTAGACCTGAAGTTTAGCAGGTTACCTCGAACTTTCTCGAACTTTCCATATTAGCTTCTCAAAATTATCGTCTATCGTCTATCCCCCTTTTGAGACTTTTTTGCATCTCTATTGTCTATCCACAGCATTAGTCAAAATGATTCTTGTCCTCCACAAACCCCTCAGACATCCTCAAACTTTCTTGAACATCTTTGAACATTTCTTGAACATCTTTGCAGAGCTTCGTATACCCTCAAACTTCATCGAATATCATCAGACCTCTTAGAACATAATTCTGCCACCCTTGGGTTACAGTGTTGATATTTAGTACCACCTTGCATCCTTCCTCTAACTTGCATTATATCATTTGAGACCTTTTTGTGGGTTTTGTTTGGGTTTCTGGGTCAAGCAACATCATTTTGGAGCCCACTGTGAGGGGTTTCTAAATCATTTCATTGCCTAATCCATCTCAAATCTCCTGGCTTAGGCCAACACAAGCTAGAAACCTTCGAATCAATACTCACCATGCCTTTGAATCTCTTGAACAATCGAGAGATATTTTAATCCCAGTTTCCAAAGCAAAATCAACACATTGTCGACTATTCCCTTCACCTATCCCATGTCTTCATCCTCATCCTCTACTTCTTTGTCCTCATTGTCTACCTTGTCATTCATCCTTCCAACAACTTTGACACCTCTACCATCTTTCACCCAAGTTTTAACCCCTACCCCAAGAGTCATCACATTCATGACTACACAAGCCACTATGCCAGCTCATGGTCATTCCACGGCTCCAAAATTTGACCCCACCCAGCCTTGAGAACTTTGCAGATATGTTAATGAGCTCGAATTGCTTTTCTCAGTGTGCAGTGTTATGAACTCCAAAGAAATGAAGAAGCACACTTGCTGCTACCTTGATATCGACACTTCTGAACTTTGGGAGTCGATCCCAGAATATGATGCTGGTACTTCATTCCAGAATTTTCACATCACTATCCACAAACTGTACCCTGGTTCTGAAGACATCGCAAATGGTCAATTTCGGACATGGACAAACTTGTCGGTGAACACCTTTGCATTGGTATTTACAATGCAAATGATTTGGGATCATATTTTTAGTCATTTTATAACATTACAAAGTTTTTATCTACTAAAGGCAGGATTTCTGATGCTGAACAAAGCAGAGCCTTTGTTCATGGTTTCCAACCAGGTTTATGGGCTAGAATCATCCGATGACTTGAGCTAAAATTCCCAGATCATTATCCTGACCCATACACTCTGAACAACATCCATGATGCCACAAAATTTGTTATAGCATGCTCAAACTCATACTCCATTTCCCAGCAATCAATCTCAACCTTGAATTCATTGCAGTCTAGCACATTGATCAACTCTGAAGATGCTTCCCACATTCTCAAATGTTTTTCATTGAACTTCACATTGGTTTTCACAGCTTTGCATCCAACCAGAACAGTGTCCAAAATTTCTGTCCCGACCTTGTTCTTCACTGATATAGCGCCTTCGACCACATTGAACCAAACATTTGATGGTACATATCACAGTTCGCACATTTCAGACAATGTAGAAGCTCATATTGCAGCGCTTGAATGGGAACTAGCTCTTGAAAAAGAGCTTGCACTTGAACAAGAAATTTTCACACTTTGAAATTGTCATGTCACACCTCCCAGTCTTTATCACATAGTTCCAGCTTCATCACACATGTCCATGCCAGTTTCATCATCTTCACCTTTGATAGTTCCAGTCCAGTCCACTCCAATAGTTGCAGCTTCATCAGCTTCAAGTTTGATCAACCCCATTCTACCTGTTTCATTAGTATCAACTTTGCCATCATCAGTCTTGCCAGCTTTGCCTTTGTCCATCGCATTGATAAATTTGCCTTTGCCTATCGCACCAATTGTATCAGCTTTGACAGTTTCTTCAACTTGCCCTCTCACACCATTTTCACCTCCACAATGTAGGTCAATCTCACCTCTGATATTTTTGTTGTATTTGTCCCCATCATTGCCCACTTTGACCTGGACTTTCTGTTTGCCACTCCCAATATTTTTGTCCTCAATCTTGCCATCTGTGCCATTTTCCATTTCATCATCTGTTTTGATATTGCTTTTGCATTCATATATTTCATCACCATCTTCATGTTTGCATTCACCCTCAAAGTCCAATATAGCACTCGAAGTTCCCTATCCATTGTATATCCATAGTCCTCTTGTGTACCCCTCATCCCTGAAATTTTTATTACAATCCAACAAGGTTTTCCCTGACATCATTTTCAATCCCTCAATGTCTCTTTCAATTTCTATTCGACCAGTCCCTCGACCCAATTATTGCGATCATGGTTAGCATTCTCAACATTGATCAAATTTGCCTATTTCTTTTCTTGTCCTTTTCATTTCGACTTCATTATATTTATAGAACACATCTTTGCTATGCTTGACATTCTTCGAAATAGCTTCGACAGCTTTTGCTTCTATGCGCCCATATAGGCTTTTGCTCATCTCAATCTCAACCTCGATGTCCATCAAATCTGCCCTATGCTCATTCCCCTATGCCAATATTCCTTTCAACCTCATTTTCTCAACATTTGATCAGCTCAACATTCTTTGATTAGCCTCAACGGCTTTTATTTTTAGCTTCAACACCTCATTTTGCATCACTTCATTTCGATTTAATTCAATTTACCTTTGCAGTTCAATCAACTGACCGGGATGGTCAGTATTTTTGTCAGGGGGAGGATGATAGGTCCACCTTGTCATTCAAGCTCAGGGAACACATCTACAATCATTGTTGAAGCTCTATGAGTCTCTACAGACCTCTACAAAGCTCTACAAACCCATACAAACCCCTCCGAAGTTCTACAAACCTCTACAAACCTCTACAAAGTCATGAAAATGCTTCGAAGTTCTTCGCAATACTTTGAAATTCTTTGTACGCCTTTGGCCACCATAATACAATTCCCCTGACCTTCGGACACACATTCCACACTTGCTACACATTGCCACATCGCATTCCGAGCACACCAGACATGAGGAGACAAGACATTTCGCTTTTTAGGACACATTGCAGTGTTTTTGACATTTCCATGATATATTGGAACAATAGGACAAGTACCTTTGATATATTATGCTTCTACATGTTTCCCCTCACATCATTTCTCATTTATTTTGTGATTTGGATACTTCTTTATTGTCTTATTCCTTGCCTCATGGGAGCCTCATCGCCTTATTTCCTTTTTAGTACTATTTCCCAAAAACTTTTAGTCTTGTACTACTATACAACAACAAAAAGAAATAGATTGTCACATCAGTCCCTCATATATCATATTAGTCTGACTCAGGAGTTTCCCTCTTGAGTTCCAGCACCTCGTCTTAGCTCTAAAGTTCTGCAAATTGTCGCAAACTTTGTTGTACCGTCTCTAAACTCTCTCCTATCATCTCAATCCTCTCTTGTCACCTTTGACTCCCATCGCACCCCATGTTGTAGTAATAATATAATACATTCCATGCCAACTTGTATGTATGCAGGAAATGTATTACAATACATTCCCGACTAGGTATAACTATTTATAAGGTCCCCTGCCAACCAAATTGTACAGCATTTTGGCATCAGGAAGGACTTTGAATAATGTAGAAAATAATAATATACTGATTACTCCAAAGATAAGGTATCGCATGCCAGCTAATCATCCTCCTCGTCCTCTATTGGTGGGCCCAAATCATGATCATGATCTACTTCATCTGCATCAAGCCCTGCATCAACCCAATCTCCCCCCCACATAGCCTCGAACCTACTTGCTAGCGCTCGATGCAGGTGTGCCTGATAGCCAGCATAGGCAGTCATTCCTTCAACTAGCTGATGATCGACATGTAAATGTTTGTTGACATGTTGCTCCCAGATGTTCACGCAATGGCACAGCGTGACCAAAACACGCCGCATCTCCTCCCAGAGTAGATCCACCTCCTCTGACCACCAAGCTGCTCAGGCGTGAGCCTTCACCCACTCCACACGCAAGGCTGCTTTGACCCCCACATGTCTGGTAGTGTCCATTCCTAGCCATATCCATGACATGCGCTTGTAGCCTTCGTGAGGGTTGCCAGCATGTCCATCATCCTCCTGACGACCAGCTCGAACATCCTCTGAATCCTCCATGCAGCAAACATCAGTCTTTGGCACTAGTTCTCTCCACTCCCAAGGTTTCCCCAATCCCATTGTGAGGGACTTCCCAGCAGCCCATGCCATGATGTACTTCTCGGTATGCATGTGAATCCTGATGTCATTGCATGCAATCAATGCATGCGATCTTGTAGTAGGTCCCTGGTAATGGACTTGTCAGGATTTGTATGTTAGCAGCCATGACCTAATGTGTAGTTGGTTCCTAAGACGGTTGAGGGAAGTGCAACACTGCGCTTTGTGAAATTGAAGCTCAATCTCAGGCAATCCTGCACGACAACACGTCGCGTACTGGTCTTTTGTCAGTACCAAAGGCAGAACCAGAGAGATATTTTCGATGGTTCCCAGGTCGTCGAGAGGTGGGAGTTGTGCCATGGGCATGTACACAGCTTGCAATGTGCGGAAGTTTGTGATATGGCACCCAAGCTTTGTCCTCTGTTCAACGAGATTGGTCTTTTGCTTACTTGTAACTGCAACCTTGAGTTCTACATCTACTCTTATGCATCACCTAAAAGGAGAAAGGAGAAATGAGAAACAGGTATAGGAAGGAAGTTCTAGTCATATGTACTGTAGTTCCTCCAACTCCAACCCAGCTAAAATGAAGGCACTCAGAATCACATCATGGATGGCAGGAATCCCTCGAGTAACCTGCTCAGCTTCCTCTTGTGCTAGCTGCAGTCGAACATCAGCTTCTGTGAGACCTTCAGAGTATGTTAGCCTGATTATCAACCATGGAAAGATGGACCCACGAACCCGATTTCAGGAATTCATATGGATTTGGTTGTGTATCATCAGCCTCATAAGCCTCGACCATTGTCCACCATGATTCCACGTTATCTACCTGTTGCTCCAAGAATGCGTCAAATGCGTCCTTTTGCAATTGACATTCAGGCAGTGCACAGTGTAGACATAAACATAATAGGGAGCCTAAGCCATGTGAACAATCAGTTGCTATGTCTCGAAAAGGAAGAAAAAAAACTCACCTAACCCCACGAGCTTCTGCCAATTCCAATAGCCGAAATGATTGTCCAACATATTGTGCCTTGAGCCAGGTCCCATCTCCTGAGTACTTGTTGCCATGCCACTGATATTCACCCATGGTCTTTCCACCCCTTCACCATCAGTTCTTCCTGAACCTGGGAGGTAGTTGAGCAAATACATTCTCTGGCACAAGAGGGTGTGGGCGCGAAGGTGGAGTTTTGGGACCACAAAGCAAACAAAGAAAAGGACACCAATCAGTTGGAGATGCATCGGCAGGGTCGTCAGGCGTATGAAGAGATAGATCGCCCATTGGCAGACAATGTCATATGATATGACACATGGCTGCTGGGGGTGGTGGTGCTTGAGGGTTGATGCAAATATATAGTTCATGTTTGCGTAGCTAAGACAACATTAGTTTGGTTGGAGAAGCAAGCTCGAAAATGACATACCGTTCACCTTTCTGCAGATCACCGACTCCATTAGGTTCCACAAACTCGTGCCGCCCACATACAACTAACCCTGCCCCAGTGCTACCATAGCCTTTCAAAAAACTTGGTGTTTGCATAATCAAGGGCAGCAAGCCCACTGCAAGTGCTCATCTGCAACAGGTTTAGACACATCCTTGACTTGGTTGAATTATGCAAATACCTTGTTCTGATCAGTGACTGTAAGTAAATACTCACGATAAGGTCCGTCCTCCACAAAATAACTAAGCCCTGTTCCGAGCCTGGGGTCCTTTGCCTTGCTGGAGACAAGGTGGCACTTGAGTCTAAAGCATGCATCAAGAGCAACAAAGAGGGTGTAGAGAAATCTGGGTGGGCATGAGGATCTGGTAAAGGAAAACATGTAGAACTTTGTACCATTGTTCAACTGGTGCATCCTCCCACCCTTCTGGTAAATTTATGCCTGGATGGGGGCAAGCAGGGCAAATGACTGCCAACTCCCCCAGCCATGTACCTTGAACCCCACATTCATCATGTCCCCTGCCAGCCCTCTTCAACATGTCCCCTGCCAGCCCTCTTCAACATGTCCCCTGCCAGCCCTCTTCAACATCTTCAAAAATCTTTACTCGCGCATGATGCACATGAAAGTTTTATAATGGTCCTTCGGTGCTTTCAACCCTGTATTGTTGGTGAGTCTCTTGAGGGCTGTATAGAAGTCATACATTGTGACTTTGCCTTGAAGCATTTGTAGGTGAAAAAACTCGAGCAACCGAAAAGTACAGCATGTCTGAGGCTCCATTGGCGTTGCAGGAAACCACTCTTGGCACAGGAGTTGCTGGTGAAAAGTCCCCACATTTTGAATGTTATCACAATTGCAAAAGTCGACCAAAAGATGGTGGAAGCTGTTGGTGTGTAAAAAGAGGAAGTTTGAATGGCCAGGGTGAGGATTAGTGCAGATAGACCCATGATTATGACCGAGTTGGACTCGAAGGCCAAGTTCCTTCAAAGTGCATGTGTCGAAAAAAGACCCATTCCACTTCTATGATGGTCTAATTAGCGCAAAGTTGAACATTCATGAATGCCTACATACCTCGATGACATGAAGTGGGTGATCCCGATGATCTGCCACACAACAGGCCTCGCATACAAGATCCATGAAAAAACAGTCCCAACATTGGAATAAAGGATGTTCCATTCCACATGGGCAAGCAGGTTGCGCCGATCCACAACCTTCAAGCATCAATAGTTCATCGAGATATTGAGGAGCCAAGGGCACCCGGTCCTTTAGTGGTTGATCCTGTGTACTAGGTTAGTCAAAAAGCTTGATTGGGCATTGAACTACTGACAGAAAACAAGTATCTTTTGGCACACGGTCCATTAGAAACAACGTCAGGATTTGTTTCCACTGGCAGTCCAAGCATGGTGTCAGCGCAGGTGATATCAAATGCAGGGCTGTCCATTGACTCCTCCACATTGTGCGTCTCAGGCAATTCCATGGTTCTAGTGCATTTGGCAGGAGGTGGGAGTGGGGGTGGGGTCACTTGGTGTTGCTCACAAAATACCCATCGTCCATCCCTTGATATCGATTCAACTACGGCAACTTCAGGCTCCGGCGTGTGTATATCTGCCAAAGTCAGTTCCTGTATATCCGAAGGCATGTAGTCGGCTTTCAGCTTTCTCTTTTGCCATGCCATTTCAATGTGCCATTTCAACACGTCAGCTGTCAGCTGTTCATTGGATATTTGGATGTTGTACCTTGATCGATTATCTTATCAATATCAGAATCTAAGCATGCGACCATCACTTGAACACCTCAAGGAGAACCAGATGTCGAAGCACCTGCTAAGTCTGGAAGTTCGTATCTAGATTCAGTACTACAGTAGTTTAGGTTAGACGGCCAATAATTTTATGCAAACCATTTGGCATGTGAGAGGACTCGGAGTGGCTCTGCACGATGTCAAATCTTGTGAATGCCAATAGGAACTTTCAGATCTACATAGACTTGATAATCAACTATTATGAACTGCAGTCACACCTCAAGTACATCTGAGTCAATAACTACAGCGATCTTATTATTCTCGATGTATTCAACTCAGTTGCAACCATTTACTAGTAATAGCCAGTTTGAATTCATGTTAGCTTCCATTTAGGACTTCTAAACCTAGTTATATCACAGTCTAGACATGTAATATTCAATGTACTAGACCCCAATTCATATATTTTAACGACGCATCACACCTCATGACAATATCTTTCAAACCTCGAGGTAAGTACCTATCAATCCAATAACCTTGTTATGTACTGATTTGATTCTGTTGCTCCTCCAAAGTCAAGCACATTCTTATCAATGGAAGATCATCCTTATCACTTACTTGATCCATTACTGCGACATCCTTTTCTCTAACACCCAGATACTTTACTATGAGCAGCAGCACTAAGTTAGGAGTATTTATGAGTTGCTCGCTTGTGTTCACTGGTAAGGCAGTCAGTCACATTGCTGATCTTGAATTTTGCTTACCTCATTACTCTGAACAGCCTCACGCCAGGACAACATTGAAACCAAGATCAACGTCTTCTTCAAAGAATTATCCCACTTTACCATCTTCAATCTGGAGCATCAGTGCCACACTTGCAAACCTCCCATCATAATCAGTGATGGCAACAACAACTTGGTTGCCCACTCACGAAAGAGCTGACTCAAATTTTATGTTGTGAAGGAGGGACACACTGAGGGCATATATACTCATTGGTCTGGGTGCGTTTCTTGTTAAGGTCCAGTTTGATTAATGAATTGAAACAATGTTACAGAAAAAAGGGTGCAGAGAAGGCAATCCTAGGTGCTTCAGGGGCGAAGTACATCAGTGTCAAAACTTTGGCAGAGGCTCATGCAGAATGGGCTACCCATTGCCAACAGTACCATGGTCAAGATCAGTGTGACAGAATCCCTGTATCACCCATTCCTCACCAGCAGCAGATCCACATGCCTGTAGCCAAACTGCGGGCAAATCTGGATGCAAAACATAATCAATGGGACAAAGGTTGGCAGGCTGTTGAGACTTCGGCTGCTAACAGAATGGCATTCACGCCCCCTGTCCCTGGTTCACCCAGCAATACCCGCTGACAATGCCTTCAAGCCCAAATCCACGAGTTGCTGCTGATGGTCCAAGAACGTGTTGGCAATGCACCGTCTTCACTTGTGCCTCCACCAACACCTCTTCACAAGGACCTTGGAATCTTTGCCTCAGCTCCCAGTAACTCAGCAGGCAATCTTTGTAGAGAACCTCCACCCTTGCCTTCCCCTCTGTTACCCATGGGTGAGCGTCGCTTGGGCTCTTCAACTGCTTACTTTGCTGTGAATGGTGGTAATTCCCTTCCTGTTGTTTATACACAGTTGTAAGTAAATCTAGCCTTCGAATGACTTCTTCGCTGATATTGGCAAGGTCTCCTGCTTTTGATTACCTTGAGAATGTGTCACCTTCACCCTACACTCCTCCACCTCAGATGTTGATTACACATTCACGAGAGCAGGTTGAACAGTTTTATGGGCTATCTGAGGAGGATGTCTTATGAACTACTTGCATACTTTTGAAGCTTTACATAGATGAATTATGCCATGAATCAATTCCTGATGGGATACTTATGTTCTGTGATCAATCAGGTTTGGGGCGAAAAAAAAAAAAAACTTTTAATTTGGTTCAACTAAAAAGCAAACATCATATCACACGATATATTCTGTCATCTTTGTCTTTTGAATGGCTAAGCCCCAAAAATCTTCGGCAAATCAACCCACTGAGAAGAAGAAGCCTGGAGTTCAATCGAAATTTCAGGCTGCAGAGCTGGAATTTCTTGAAGCCAAACTTCCCTCGTACTTGAACGCACACCGTACACACTCCACCCGTGCTTTTTGGACTCCCCTTTTCAAGGAATGGTGGTCCAAATTCCTGTACCAGGGCATGTGTGCACCTGCTGCTGAAGTAACTTCAGCTCCAGTTTCATCTCAGGCTGGCGAGGCATCCACCACTCCCCACAATGAGCCCAACTCCTCGACAAATTCCCGAATGCAAAGCCCAGTCGAAATGTCGGAGGAAGAACTCCAAGCGAAGGCTAATGAGGTTAAGGCTATTGTGAAGGTATGTCATGTTTTATTGTTAAGTTTGTTGGTTTGACAACTTACATTTGGTAAAAGTCACTTAAAGGCTGGTTTCAACACCAGTGCACTGTGAACAATTGCACTTTGGGGCAGAACACATTTTCAACATGGCTATCAGCATTATGAAAACCACCCACCAGCGTTCCAAAATGGCCAACACTATGGAGATTCTATATGCAGCATGAAGATCACCACGAGAAGATTGCAGTGGAAATGGATAAGCAATGGCCACAACAAGATTTGCCGGAGGCGAAAAAACTTGATTTTCATTGCAAGCTGGCATGGGAGTTGTTGGCAGAGGAGTCAGACAATGTGAAAGCATCCTTGGAGGAGGAACTGGAGGTGGAGCATGATGAAGAAGTCCAGGCCCACAAGGTTGCTTCCCTTGGGCTTCCTTCTGATGACCCTGAGGATCAGGCTGAGTGAGTGTTACCATTTGTTTATCAATTCAACAGCTTACAGTATAATACAGAGCCAGACAATGCATGACTTCTGTAGTGCAGCCTATGCTTGACACACTTCACGCCTACACAGGTTTCCACATTACGATGCTCTGTGGGGTACCACCAAAGGAAGATGGTGGCACATTTTCCCTATTGACATAAGTTTGGTTATTCCATTCTCGTCCTTAAACTCACCTGTGGCATAGAATCCACTCTGGGAAAACTGGGGATAGCATCCCAAAGAATTTTACTGAGTGGGACACCAAAGGATTCAAGAAGAAGGTGCTTGACCAGTTCATGCACTTTCTTCTCACATCATGTATGTATCACATATTCAATTGGTTTAACATGCCTCATGATCAATGCATGATAGGTGTTGACTCTTCTGATTCAAATTCTCTTCCTGAGAACTCAGGCGCATCGGGCTCTACCAGTGTATCTACTCCCAATTGACTCTCTCACCAAATCTGGGAATCGACACAGACAACAATGGTGGAAACAACAAAGAAAATAATCTTGACAGTGCACAACCACCCTCCCCCATTATACATCAATGTGACCCTCCCCACATCAAAAGTCCTTTGAGAAGAGAGTTGGATGCTCTATCGGAGCATGACAAGGAGTCAAGGCTGTGAAGTCTAGACTGCATGAGTGCATACGAGGTGGAAAGGGAAAACAACATTGCAAGAAATTGTGAGGCTCTGAAGGAGCTTGATCTCGTTGGTGCAGTATCTTCTCTTATGAAGGCGATCTCCACTCCTGTTAATGCCCACCTACAACTGCCTCACACCAGTCTCAATGGTGGTCCTTCTCAAGGTGCTTGTCCATTGGATGAGACCGTTCCTGGCCCCGATAACCCCACTACATCTTGTGTCGAGAACTATTCTCCTACCAAACCCTCTGCTGCTTCACTTTTGCCACCCACCACAGCCTTGTCTGATGAACCCTCTGCTGTTTCGCTCTTGCCACCTACGACGGCCTTGTCTGATGAACCTTCCCCCATTTCGCTCTTGCCACTAATGACGGTATCTTTGCTTGATGAACCCACTGCTCCTTCACTCTCTATTCAATCGCAAAATGGGTGGCCTGACTGGATGAAGCAAGGGTGGACATTTTTAATGATGAGAGATCATGGAGAGGATTGGATGAGGCTTGCAATGGATTGGGCAGAGCTGGAGCTCAAGTATCAAACCCTCAGTGCAAGCTCGGGACCATCCACAGCGGGGCACTTATTTGGACTCCCTACGGCTGGTCGCCCACAAGCAGTTGCATGGTGGCTTGGTTGGGGTCACAAGCACATTGAGGACGAGGTGCTGGTGGGCGATATCAATGCGTACAGTAGCACGTGGTGGTCGTGGTGGGGGGGGGATCAATCCTCAGTGGTGGACCAAAGACCAAAATGGGCAACTAATTGCTGGTGGGCATGGAGATTGGGACCACCCGTGAGTCCCTGGCCCTAACAGCATCTTCATAGTGCTTATGTGTCTTGTCTGGTGGTTTGCAAAGGTGGATGCCCCTGCACGCGCGACATGGCTGAAGGCTGTGCAGGATGTGGCATGGGTGGTAAGCAAGCTGCAGGATATTCACAGCCCTCTTCCTGTCAAGGCAGTTACAGGGTAAGTATTTTTTCTTTCTCAAAGCTAATAATGCTCTGATTTGCTATCCTCGCAGTAAGCATGCAGCACCTGCCATCTCGGCATCGGCATCATCAAAACGGGCTAAGAAGAGCTGAAGTTGTTTATTAATGCTCTATTTGTGTTGCTACTCCCATTTCTGATCTCCCATCATGCCTTTTTTTAAGCAGAAATATATCTTTGTTCTGTTGTTTAGTTGGTACAAATAGAGGCTGATTAGGTGCTGAAACAGCACTGGATGCCATTGTGTCGCACTTTATATTGATGTGAAATGTATTACAATACTTTCCTGCATACACACAGGGTTGGCACAGAATGTATTGTAATACATTCCTGTGTACATACAGGTTGGCAATAAATGTATTGTAATACATTCCCATATACATACCTGTATGCATTGTATTACAATACGTGCTATGTAGTCTTATGGGAATGTATTATATTATTACTACAACATTGGCTGCCCATCGCCATTTTGTACTATTCACACCTTATTCTCGTCACTATCCTCGAAAATCTTTGAAACAACTCAAAATTCTTTGGACTTCTTCACACACACTCGAAATTTGTTGAACCTCTTTGCAAGCTTTTGCAGTACTTCATACAGCATCATGTCACATCACATTCACACTCATTGCCGATGGCAATATTTAGTACCACCTCGCCCCCTTCCTCTGACCCGTGTTATATCATTTGAAGCCATTTTATAGGTTTTGTTTGGGTTTCTGGGTCAAGCAACATCAGCAGTTGCCCCATTTTGAGGGCAGTTGGGTTGCTGGTTGCCTCCATTTGAAATTATTTGAAAACCATTGTAAAACCAGTTGACATTGGTTGCAACTGGTCTTTACAGTACATATAATATCCTACATACTAACCTAAACTTACATAGATAATAAGAAAAAAGAACTAATATAAGTAATAAGTATCATTAATTATACAAATTCTACATGGAGAGGGAGAGGCCTGAGTGAAAAAGCAGTCATTTGCCAGGTGTTTATATACCCCGTGACTGTGCATGGACCATTTGGTCATGCTTGCACTGCATAGACAAAAAGTGGCGTGCAAAAATACAAAGTGGCACCACTTGTGAAATAATTCCCATGACCACCAAGAACCCATGATGTCGCTTTCTCTCCAACATCTGCTCTCACCACCAACAATGCTCACACTGCCTAGCTCAGAAACACAGGAAACTCAACTTGACAAGTGTAAAGTGGGCCCAAATGATGAGCTAGTCATTGTTTGGGTCCCAGGTATGTTTTTTATTGGTGATTTCTTTTTTTCTACAAACTAATACCTTTTCTTTTTAGTTTCTTACCTGTTGATGATGACATCATGCACCTGCCACTTGCCCTCATGTTGCAGCACTAACACCAACCTCAGCCGGTGCCAACAACAATGAGGTGCTGCCTTCAAAGCGGGCCCAAATGACAACTAGTGTCGTTTGAATTGGGCCATAAGCATAGATTGTTTATCATTGATTTCTTACTTCTATTAATTAACTAACTACTCTTTCTACTTTTTAGGTACTTGCTTGTTGCTAATGACATCTCCCACCCACCTGCACCTCCAAACCCTCTCAGTATCCATTGTGGCTGCTGTGAGCCTCTGCTCACAGGGTTGCAATGGGTCCCTTTTCTAGACAATGATGACCTGTGGTTGCCATGTCACACAGCGCAACCACCCTGCCTGCAAGCCACTGCTTGTAGGGGGAGATGGGGGCACTGACTGACAATGTGAATGAGTGGGGGCAACAATGACAATGCAACAGGGGTGGGGTGATGAACAACATGAACAGGGAGGATGACAATTGACAATGTGATGACATGGAGATGGCAATGTTTGACAATGCAGGCCGATGGCAATTGCCAACACAAATGGGGGGATGGCAATGTTCAACAATGTAAGGAGGTGGGGGGAATGGCAATGTTCGACAATGGAGGGGGAGGGGGCTGGCAATGCTTGGGGAGGATGACAAACCATGGACACCTTCACAAACATGAGACTGTGGACTTTTTCTTTTTTTTTCTTTTTATCAGTCTTTTTTTTTTTTACTTCTTAACTACCTCCCACCGCTGTGAGCATCTCCTCACAGGGTGTATTGTAATGAAATATACAGTAAAGTTAAAGGACAAAAATGGCTGGAAAAACTGGTGTCAACCAGTTTTTTCAGGGCATTCAAACTGATTAGGACTGGTCCTAATTGGCTCAGTTGCAGTCCATCTATTTTGAGCAATGGTTGGGATCCTGGTTGCACTTCTTGGAGGTCAAAAAACCAGACTGAATGGGACCTTTAAACACTAATGTGAATGATCTTCAGGTGTTTCATGGCTGATCATCTGTTGAGAATCACACCATGAGTAAAGTGCTGCTACATCATTTGATGTGGCTGTTCTGGCATGTATGACATGAGTACTATATTTAGCACATCATTTGATGCATGTGCACAATAGATACCTTTGTAAATGGTCTCTTGGTCTCATTAGATAGATATATATACCATGTTCAGTAGTTTAGACACCTCAGTCACTTATACAGAGACTAAGGTGAGTATTTTCTTCATAGTTATCATTTATCTGTTAGCTCACTGTACCCATAGTTTACTTTGTACACTCTAGGTACAATTAGCGCAATATAGTCACTTATACATAGTGTTGCCTTGACCGACTTGGGGCATTTTTGTATTCTTCAAATAACTTGACACAATGGACTCAGCTTGCTTAGTGTGGAAAGAGGACCCATTGACTTTTGGCGCTCCCTATCTATTTACATTCAATCCCCTTCCCGTGGAAGGCACCCTTGACACATGGTGACTCCATGCACCTGAACCCATTCCCACACATGCTGTGATATGACAGCCCCTTGACATGAGGTCTGTGATGTCAGACTCTCACAATCGACATGCTGCACCGCAGCATGTCCTTGACATTGGATCCTTGACATCAGATCTGTGACATCAGACGCCTCATGCTAGGCATGAGGCCTATTGTTTCTATTCTTACTTGATACACATCTATCTTTCCAATTGGATGATAAGGACCTCCCTTGTAGTATAAGTACTGCAACTCGTAGTAGGGATGTCCTTAGTTTAGATCTAGGCAATCTACAGCCTTAACTTGCAACTTGCAAACTTACTCAAAACCACTAAGGAAGCCCCTTAGTGCGTGAACCTGAACGACTCTATGCAGAAGCCCTGCTAGAGTGCACTACCTATCTTACGTCGGATGCTCCGAGTAAGACTAGTGCCGAATGACTTGTCAAACAACATTGACTAGATCAAGTGGTTGAGGCTTTGCCCTTAACATAAGATCTAAACTATCTGCTAGCCCACCTACCTAGGTGTAGGCAATATGTCTCGATACACACCACAGTGACCTGGGTCTAGACAAACCCCAGACCAACCACCAAGAGAAGCAGAACCACAGCCAGGTTCATCTTGGTACCAATACAATGGAAGACTAGTCCATTACTCGACCCCAGCACAGCATTGGTCCTATGGATCAACCAACAGACAAAGAGGAGATTTCCTCACTGACAAAGACTATGAACAACCACACACACCCCCACCTGAAACATCCACCTGCTTCCTAACAGACGAAACCGACGACCTCTATAGTGAGATCTCTGAACCCACTGCAACCACACTGATGACATCTGTGAAGGACATTCGAATCCAATCACCCACAGACTTCTCAGGAGAGCGGACCAAGACCACCAAGTTCTTGCAGGAGATAGACCTGTACCTGTGAATCAATGACCAGGTCTATGACATGAATGACAAGAAGATCATCTTCATGCTGTCCTTCATGAATGGAGGGACAGCAGCTGCCTGGGCACAGGCATTTGTCAATGAACACCAATCCAAGGGACTTGGAGAATATAATATGCAGACTTCAGACAGAAGGTCCTAGAAGCCTTCTCACCAATTGACAATGCTGGAATGGCAAAGACTGAGATCAAGAATCTCAAACAAGGTTCAGGGAACCTCAAGGAATATGTGGTGAACTTCCACATCCTGAAAGACAGGACAGGAATCACAGAAGAGGCAGCCATGATTGAGTACTTCATGGACAGACTGCACCCCGAATTACTGAAGAGCATACACACAATAGAGACAGTACCCAATACTCTTGAAGGCTGGATAAAGGCAGCTTCAAAATATGAAGGCCAATGGAAATGGGCCATCGCAATCCTGGGAAAGACCAGGCAGAACCAGAAGACAAATGAAACAACAAAGAAAGGACAGCCCTCTCTTGACATCAACCAACTGACGAACCAAGAATGCATGGAACACCTCCGAAAGGGATTGTGTTTTATCTGCCACCAACTGGGATACTGATTGTCGGATGGAAAAAACCCCACTCAGACAGGGTCAGTGCCCCCTGCCTACCAAAACCGCTTCACCCAGAAGAAGACTGGGGTGGACACCTACCAGAAGATCCACACGATGCTGGATGAACTGGATGAAGAAGAAAAGGAATGAGCCCTCAACCTCATGGAGGAATCAGGTTTTTAGAACAGTGGCCTGATACAACACCAGTCACCGCTGTAGTCTCCCTAGGATCTGTACTCTTAGCTACCATGAATAGACAATCTATGCGCCTGTCTATTTGGGTAGCTGAGTCAGACAATGGGAAAGATGTTGCAATGAATGCACTCCTCGACTCTGGAGCAGGAGGAGTCTTTATTGACTTGAAATTTGTCGAACGAGAAGGGATCAGGACATATCCCTTAGGCCACACCATCTGGGCCACAAATGTAGATGGAACCCTGAATAGGCAGGGAATGATCACAAGATATGTGAAAGGGAGGCTCCACATCAATGGATGGAGCTACCCAATGGAATACCTAGTCACCGGACTAGGCAAAGAATTGGTAATCCTGGGTCTGTCATAGCTGTGGGAGGTAAACCCGATCATCAATTGGAAGAAAGGAACTCTTGAGTTCCGAGATGAAGGACAATGGGCTCAAATCCAATGAATCTTGGAGAAGACAAGAAGAGCTGAATGGGCCCTCCTGAACACCCTAAAACTCCCCAGGGTCGACACTGAAAGGGAGGCACCCAATGACAGAATGGCACAAATCCGATGCATTGTGGCCAAAACAAGACAGAGGCTCTCTGAAGAGAAAGAGAGAAGCCTTGCCTGAGCCAGATTGGCTGTGGCAAAAACAAGAAACAGGCTCTCCAAAGAGAAAGAAGGGAACCTCGCCCATGCCCGACTGGCCGTGGCAAGAACAAAGGCAAGGTTTTCTGAGAAGAAAGCAAAGGAGCTGAATTTGGTCCAGAAAGCCATCACATAGACCAGGACCAAGGGCACTCCTAATGAAGAAAGGAATCTCGAAGCAGTAAGATGCGCCATTGCCAAGACCCGAGAAAACCAGAGGAAAAAACAACCAGAGAAGGGCAAAAACAATGGATGTGACAGGACATGACAAATCATGCAAAAGATGAAAGAATTGCTAACCTCCACAGAGGGAAGCACTGGCAAAAGGAACATGAAAACGACACTATGAAACAGGATAAACAACCCTCAACAAGGGACTACCCCGACCCATGATTATAGGACCCCAGATCACGATACCATCAATGCTGAAGTACCTATGCCCAGGAAGACTCCCCCTCAGGTGAAGGTTGAAGAGGTACCTGATGAAGAACTACTGGCAGACACCAGCATGGAAATACAAGCAATGGGAGAAACCCACAAACAAGATGTGACAGACCTCCTGATCACATATGTATGAGGAGAACCGGTCATTGGCATATTCGAACCACCAGAAGAACCACCCCTCACCAAGGAACACCAAGGACCAACCCATACATACATATGGAAAACAAACACAATCTCCAGGATTACAAAAGCCAAGGACTCCCCACAATATGTATTCTTGAAGAGCGCATGGATCAGAGCAAAGACATCCATTTCCCAGCAACTTGCACATGAACAAGATGAGGGGAGGGAGGCCAGCAAACAGACTCTGGACGACCTACTGCCACCGGATTACCAGAAATACAGACAAGTATTCGAAAAAGCTGCATCTGAACAATTCCTGGAATCAAGACCGTGGGATCATGCGATTGACTTGAAGGAAGGCTTTGTACCGAAGAATTCCAAAGTCTACCCACTGACACTGAATGAACAGGAGAAACTCAACAAGTTTCTAGACAAAAACCTGGAGAAAGGATACATCCGACCATCGAAATCACCCATGGCATCCCCGTTCTTCTTCGTGTCAAAGAAGGACTCTGATGCTCTGTGACCTTGCCAAGACTATCACTATCTGAATGAAGGAATGATCTGGAACAACTACCCCCTGCCACTGATTGGAGACCTCTTGGACAAGCTGAAAGAAGCAAGATTTTTCATGAAACTTGATATTCGATGGGGATATCATAACGTACGGATAAAGAAAGGAGACGAGTGGAAGGCAGCATTCAAGACTAACCGAGGGCTATTTGAGCCAATGGTGATGTTCTTTGGGCTGTGCAACTCACCAGCAACATTCCAGGCCATGATGAATGATCTCTTCCGAGACATGCTAGATGAAGGATGGCTCATCATCTATATGGATGACATCCTGATCTTCTCAAAGACAGAAGAAGAACACTGGATAAGGACCGAAAGGGTCCTCGAATGACTACGACAATGTGATCTCTACCTGAAAATAGAGAAGTGCAAGTTCAACATGCAAGAAGTTGACTTCTTGGGCATGATCATCAGGCCCAACAAACTCACAATGGACAACACAAAGCTGGCTGGGATCAAGGACTGGCCCATGCCAAAGACAGTGAAGGATGTAAGATCCTTCCTAGGATTTGGGAACTTCTGCCAAAGATTCATCAGACACTTCGTGGATCTGGCTAGACCGCTGAACAATTTGACAAAGAAGAACCAAAAATTTGAATGGATGAACAACTGCCAGCAGTCGTTCAATGCACTAAAAAGGAAATTCAATGAAGCCCCAGTACTGCTGATGCCAGACACAACAAAGCCATTTGTGATGGAATCTGATGCCTCGAAATTTGCAACAGGCGCAGTACTCAGACAACAGGACGCCAATGGAGACTGGCACCCTTGCAGTTACAACTCACATTCTTTCAACAAAGCTGAAAGAAATTATGAGATACATGACAGAGAACTACTGGGAGTAATCTGAGCACTGGAGACGTGGAGACACTACCTACAGGGGACACCATTCCCTGTGATGGTACTGTCTGATCACAAGAACCTGACATACTTCTGTCAGGCACAGAGACTGAACCGACCACAGGCTAGATGGAGCATCTACCTGTCACAATTTAACCTGAAGCTACAACACGTACCAGGATCACAGATGGTACAATCTGATGCCCTATCGAGGAGAGCAGATCATATAGCCAAAGAAGACACCAATAACGAGGACAAGACCATCCTCACTGACAAACTATTTGTGAAAATGATCGACGCTGAACTCCAGGGAGCCCTGGTCTCAGCAATAATGAAGCATGACCTCATAAATGATGCTTTACGAGCCCTGAAGAACAATGGAACTCCCCCAATCAAGTCTGCATTGGAGGACTGGAAATTTGAAGATGGCCTGCTATTTTTCAAAGACAGATGCTACATGCCACAGGATGAAACCTTCCGCTGAGCGATCATACAGAAATACCATGATAGCATCATGACAGGGCACCCTGGACAATGGCAGATGATCGAACTGATCTGACAAGACTACTGGTGGCCAGGAATGGCCAACTTCATAAAGAAGTACATCGAAGGCTGCATGAAATGCCAGCAAATGAAGATCAACACACACCCGACGACCCCACCACTGACACCGATATCATCCGATGCCAGCAGACCATTCAAGCTGGTAACAACAGATTTTATTACAGACTTGCCCATAATAAATGGATTTGACTCAATCATGGTTGTGGTAGACCATGGTCTTACAAAGGGGGTAATTTTTATCCCTTGCGTGAAGACGATCAACACACTTGGTGCCGCAGACCTTTACCTGTGCCATGTATACACAAGATTTGGACTCACCGGAAGAATCATCTCAGACAGAGACCCTCGATTCACATCCAAACTCTTCCAAGAACTCGGACAATTGCTTGGGATCAAGTTATCCATGAGCACTGCCTATCACCCCCAGACCAATGGAGAAACGGAGCGATAAACCAAGAGCTAGAAGTTTACCTCCACATGTTCTGTTCGAACAAACCCAAAGATTGAGAGCATTATCTCCCAATGGCAGAGTTCATGCATAATCAGAAGATGCACTCCACAGTAAAACATTTGCTGTTTTACTTGATGATGGGATATCAACCATGCGCTATCCCCACCCCTTACAAAAAGACGAAGGTGCCAGCCACCAAACAGAGAATCCAAGAACTTCTCTCTGCGAGAAGGGAAGCTCTTGCTGCACATGAACTAGCCAGACAGGCTATGGCCACCTGAACAAAAGGGCAATACAAACCATTCAAGGTTGGAGAACAAGTATGGCTTGACTCCAAGAACCTGAAGATTGGCTACCCAATGAGAAAATTGGTGCCAAAACGAGAAGGGCCCTTTGCAATCGAAGATGCCCTGTCGAGAACGACATACCAACTGAAACTGCTGCCGAGATGGAAGATCCACCCAGTCTTCCATGTGGCTTTACTCACACAATACCATGAGAATGACACTCATGGGTGAAACTTCCTGACTCCACCACCCAACCTCGTGGAAGGAGAAAATGAATATGAGGTGGAAGTGATCATCACACACAAGAAGCACAGCAAGACACGCCATTACCTTGTGAAATGGGTTGATTACCCAACATCTGAAAACACATGGGAACCCAAATCAAACTTGAAGAATGCCCCCAAGATCCTGACGGCATATAAGAAGAGGTACCACCTCTGACAAGAACCCAAGAAACCCCCACTATCTGAACTGAACCCCAGCCAAACGACACCCCTGATACCCCCCAAACAACGATTGACCCACTGAATGCTGACACCCTTCACATTCACCCCCACCACCCCCCCCCCCCCCTTTTTTTTTTTTTGATAAAGAATGAATATGAGAAGAACATGGCAACTGGACGATGAGTCATTGACCAGTCACCAAGAATGAACAGACTGCTGGGGCAACCCTCTTGGGAATGCCTGCATGGAATCACATTCTGGATAAACAGAGACGACTGGATAAAAAGAGTATCCTTGACTTCCCCGAGATGCTGCCTCTATATGCGGAGGAGCACAAGGATGGATTTGACCTGGGTAAAAGCACAATTTGAAGAGTGGTGCTTCAAAGGAGAGTTAGATGACGACAACTATTTCCCTGAAGAATTTGACCTTGACCGCGATGGCCTAACCCCAGGCAGGAGACCACTAGTGGGAATTAGCCCACTACTGTGGAATGACCTTCAGTGGAACACCCACTATGATGAAGAAAGTGGATTTGAGCTGGCAAGGCAGCTCTCATTTGGATGACATGGAGCACTGGGGACATTGCTGCGTTCCAGCCAACACCCCCACACATCCACACCCCTGACCACTGAGCACAACTAGGTGCAAAGCAATCATCCGCAAAGACGTTAAATTACCGACTGTCTGCAAAGACATTAAACTACTGATCATCCGCAAAGATGTTAAACTACTGATCGTCCGCAAAGACGTTAAACGACTGATCATCTGCAAAGATGTTAAATGACTGATCATCCGCAAAGACGTTAAACTACCAACCATCTGCGAGATGTTAAACTACTGAGCATCCACAAAGATGTAAAACTATGGTGATTGCCCTTGATACTGCACAAACCCTGAAGACCCCTCCCCTTCTGACAACATCACTGACTCCTTGACACCACTACTAGGGGCAGTATAGAACAAAAAGAACCTGATCATGGTCCAAGCTTGGACATGAACGGTCCCTCCATCCCACACCCAGATGCCAATGCCATGACATACTCACACCACAACCAATTTGATCCCAGAGGAGGAACAAAGATTTAGGTCAAAGTGTGGAACTTTCAACCATAACGAGGGGGTAATGTTACAATTTTCCTTGTAACTCATGGAATCCGACTGACCTGACATACCCGACAATCCCCTCCAGACAGGAGGCACCCCTGATTCATGCTTAGAGCATGCTCTTGACACCAGACACACACACAATGCATGCCAACAACATGCATTTGATCCCCTTCCCATGGAAGGCACCCTTGACACATGGTGACTCCATGCACCCAAACCCATTCCCACACATGCTGTGCTGCAGCATGTCCTTGACAGCGGATCCTTGACATTGGATCCATGACATCGGATGCCTCATGCAAGGCATGAGGCCTGTTGTTTCTATTCTTACTTGATACACATCTATCTTTCTGATTGGATGATAAGGACCTCCCTTGTAGTAGGGATGTCCTTAGTTTAGATCTAGGCAATCTACAGCCTTAACTTGCAACTCACAAACTTACTTGAAACCACTAAGGAAGCCCCTTAGTGTGTGAACCTGAATGACTTTACACAGAAGCCCTGCTAGAGTGCACTACCTATCTTACATCAGGCGCTCAGAGTAAGACTAGTGCTGAACGACTCGTCAAGGAAGCACCTCGTTGAATGACATTGACTAGATTGAGTGGTTGAGGCTTCGCCCTTAACACCCAGTTTGTCAAATCCAATTTATAAGGGCAACCTTAGAGGCCACTTAATTCTTAATTAGTGAACTAGCAAAGGGAAATCCAAAGTTGTAATTATGGTACATATTACAGGGAGTGAAAGTGCATATAGAAAAGGGAAATCCAAAGAGAAAACTTCAAGGACCCCTTTGCCAATGCCCAGTATATGTGAGGATTGCAAAAATCAAATAATAACCTAAAAATAGAAAAGGCAGAAATAGGCAGATCAAGGCCATCAAATGACATCATACCCAGGGGTAGATGTCAGAAAGGGTACTCTGCCTCTAAATATAAACCTGTCAACATGCACAAATGTGACAGAAAGGAAAATTAGTAATAAAATAAGTACAAATCATAGAAAATGAAGAATAGGAGGAAATGAAGTGAGGAAAAATATAGGACAGATGTAAAAAATAGGAGAAACACATGGAGCACCCCCTAGTCCCCTTACATCACCCCCTCTCTAAGATGCACTGCCCCAATGCATTCAAAATCGCATATGACCAAAGTCAGTGACTTGAATGCGACGTGGTGCAGCAGTGTGCCGTCGGTGGAATTCCTTGACTAACCAAGGGGCATTCACATCGGATTCCTCAACCCATGAGTTCTCCTCATACTCGTAACCCTTCCAGTGCACCAAATACTGGAGTTTTCCTCGATGCAACCAGCTGTCCAAGATTGACTCAACTTTGTACTGGGGTTCTCCCTTGATCACTGTAGGTGGTGGTGGTGGACATGAATGGCATCCTGGGAATGGATCTGGGGGAGCTGGAAGGAGTTTGACGACATGAAATACTGGGTAGAGTCTGGACATGGAGGCTGGGAGGTGCAGATGATAGGCATGCACTTGACAATGGGGAAAGGTCCCAGGAAGCGATGGGTGAGTTTCTTGGATGGACATGTGTGGGAGATGTCACTGGAGTCAAGATAAACTTGATCACCAATCTTGCATTGAGGGGTCAGAGAATGGCGTTGATTGTAAAAGTGCACCATGTTGTCCTTTGCCTTTGCTAAAACTGCCTTTGCCTCCTCCAAGCTATCCCTCATGCATTCTGTGAACTCATTCACTGTCTTGATGTGTGAGGGAGTTTGGCAAGGTTTGAATCCCATGTGTGGATGCTGTCCAGTGTCTAAGAGGAAAGGGGTCTGTTGAGTGGAAGCATGGATGTGGTTGTTGTATCCAAACTTGGCCAAGGGGAGAAGATCATCCCAATTGTTCTGGCACTCATTGATGAAATGCAGATGATAGTCGAAGTAAGGAGTTTGATCCCCAGAAATCAGTTCTGCCATGAACTGAGGGCCACAGTCAGAAACAAAAGCACCAGGAAGTCCATGTAATTTCCACACATGGTGGAGATAGAGTCAGGTGGCACCCAGGGCACTGACAGTGGTGTGAGTGGGGATGAAGTGAGCGCATTTTCCCACTGAATCAACTGTGCACATCACTGCATCAAACCCATTTGACTCTGGCAACTCCACCACAAAGTCAACACTGACAACATCCCAACAACTCTCTGGAACAGGAAGAGCAGCTCGCCAATAGGTTTGCGATGAGGAATCTTGGTGCATAAGCAAAAGTCACAAGTACAACAACACTGACCAATGAGCCATGACATTTGTGGCCACCAATAATTCCATGAGGTGAGCTCCAAGGTCTTCCAGTGTCCAGGATGACTGGCAATTGGTGAGTCATGGTGTTGGGATATGATGTGCTGGTGAAGGTCTGGGCCATTGGGGACATAGATGCAATCCCTGAAATACAACAAGTCCTCCTTTTCAGCCCACTCTGCCACACACAAGGAAAGGGTGGATCCCTTCCTCAGTTCTTTAACAGCTTGGGCAACAACATCCTCATGTAAGCCACTACAGTTTGCACAATGAATGCTGTGTAGGATGTCCCACTCCTCACCCTGGGGTGCAATGCCTTCCACATCCAGTTGGTGAACAGGTTTGGCTGCAACAACACAATGGTCTTGATTGTTGTTGCTGCCATCCCCATGGTCTGCATGCTGGGAGAGGGCATCAGTCTTCCCCATGCTGCGACCCAGATGGTGGTGCAAGGAGAAGTCAAATCTGGATAGATACAGGGACCAATGAGCTTGACAGTGGTTCAATTTCTTGGCCATCATAAAGTACTCAAGATTCTTGTGATCCATCCAAATTTCCACCTTGTGTTGGGCACCCTCAAGGAAGTGTTGCCACTCCTCAAGTGCACACATTATTGCCAACATCTCCTTGTCATGGATCTCATAGTTTTGCTCTGCAGCACTAAGGCTTTTGGAATAGAATGCAACAGGATGCCACTTCTGGTCCTCCAGAGACTGCTGAGACAATATGGTGCCCATTGCAAAGTCAGAACTGTCAGCTTCTACACAAAAAGGGTGCAAGTTATCAGCTAAGGTAAGAATGGGAGAAGAAGTGACTATCTCCTTAAGCTTTTTGAACACCTCCTGTTGTGCATTATCCCACTTCTATGCCTCCTTTCCTGTCAAGTCAAACAGTGGTCATGCATGATGTGAGAAATCCTTGATAAAATGCCAATAGAAATTGATGAAGCCCAGGAAAGACTGCACCTCTTTCTTGTTTGTTGGCATCAACCAAGCTGTGACCCCATTCACCTTGATAGGATCCATTTCCACCTGACTTTCCAAGATAATCAGGCCAAGGTACTTGATCTTGGTCTTCTCAAACTCCCACTTGTCCTGATGAAGGTAGAGTTAGTCATTGCAGGATGAGGTGTGTGATGTGATGGTGCTCTTCAACCATGCGAGTGAAGATGAGGATGTCATTGAGATAGATACAAACAATGCCTTTGAGGATGAGGTTGTGGAAGATGTCATTCATCATGGTCTGAAAGTTGGCAGGACTATTAGTAAGGCTAAAGAACATGACGAGCAGTTCAAAAAGACCATCGTTGGTATGAAAGGCTGCCTTCCACTCATCTACCTCTTTTATCCTCACGTTATTGTAACCCCAACAGACGTCAAACTTGGTGAAGTATTGGGCTCCACAGAGCTGGTTCACAAGTTTGGAGATGAGAGGTAATGGGTAGTGATTCCTGACTGTGATGTCATTGAGCCTTCTATAGTCTTGAACCAGTCAAAGTGAGCCATCCTTCTTCTTGACAAAGAAAAAGGGAGAGGCCATGGGTGGCTTCAATGGTCAAATATGTCCAGAGGCCAGGTGCTCATTGATGAACTGGTAAGCTGTTGCTGTTCCTCAGTTCCTCAGGAGAGAGAGGATAGACCTTGCAGGATGAAGGGGTTGCACTGGGGGTGAGTTTGATCATGTGATCCCACAGCTTGTGTGCAGGGAGAGAGTCAAACAATTCCTTGGAGAACACGTCCCCAAACTCATGCAGATGAGGAAGCAAGGAATCAGTAGAGGATTTCACAGTATTGTTTTTGTGGAAGGCCTCAGCAAGGTGTTGGGATATGTTTGATGTAGCACACACCTTGTGTGATGGACAAATCACAGTGTAAAAGATCCAATCAATTTCCTCCACTTCCTCTGGCTCCTCATCATCATCTGAGTCCAGCATCAGATCAGGATCCCCTTCTAACTCCACTTCAGATATAGGCAGGGGTCTGGCATGACACTTCTGAGTACATCATATTGAGGCCCTTTGTCCACAATGTTCTTGTCTGGCTTTCATGAAACAAGTGCAACAGTGGGATGGACACAGGCTCATTGTAACCTCCCCAGTATGCCAGTTGACCTCTGGGTTATGGTATCGAAGCTATGGATAGCCCAAGATCACCTTCTGCTTTCCTAACTGAGTGACAGTGAAAAGGGCATGCTCACTATGATCTTTGTAATGGAGGACCAGGTCTACAACCTCTCGGATGGCCCCAGCTTCATTTGGGGACCCATCCACATTACAAACAGGTATCACATGCAGGAGTGAGCGAGTACTCAGGCAATGTTGTTGTGCAAGATGGGCATCAATGAAGAGACCAGTCACACCAGAGTCCAGGAGTGCAGAGACACCAAGTATCTGTCCAGTGTCAGTAGTCTGTAGTTCAATTGCTAGGCTCAAGGAATGTGGAGAGGGAGTGGATGCAACAATATATGTTGGAATAACTGGAATCCAGTCAGAATAACTGGAATCCACTGGACTCCAGTAAGTCCGATCGGAATAGGTGGAGGAGTGTAAATTACTGCCTTGGGTCTACATGGGTTTACACACATAATAACACACTTAATAGGGCATGGCACGGGTATGGGTAACACTGTGTGTTTCTGGTCATGGGTATGCATGGGTACAGGTACGGGTATGGGATTGCCATACCCAGGCAACACCATACCCTTTTCCATGGTGTTATGGGTATGTATGGGTATGCTGGTACCCAGATTTTGGTCAGGTGAGTAATCATCTGACCTTGTTGAATACTCACAACACATCTAATTTTAAACTATAGGATGATCCAACCACCACCATAGCATGGCCAAAATGATGTGAACTGTCATTTGGGCCTATAGTAAGTTTTCTTGTGTTTCATTTCTTGTTTTTTGTAAACTGATTATATTTCTTCTTTTTCAGGTTATAAACTACTGATAACGACCGTCAATGGATGACAACAGCTAATGACACACACCCAACAGTGCCATGTCACCCAGGCCCATGGTAATTTTTTTTAGTTCATTTCTTTTTTTCGTAAACTAACTATTTTGTTTCTTTCATTTCCTAGGTTGGAATTCCCTCAGAACAAGGAGCTCACATGGAACAACCCCATGCCAATGCCGCCACATCACGACAGCACACCACCTGCCCCAGCCTCAGGAGCAACTGCTTGTGGGGTGGATAGCAGGTGGAATGATGACAATGACCAGGAGGAGGACCCAAGGACCCAACTGCCACCACAAGCAACTGCTCGTGGGGTGGAAATGGGGATTGACAAGTACAGGCACACCACCTGCCCCAGCCTCATGAGCAACTGCTTGTGGGGTGGATAGTGGGGGGAATGACAACAATGACCAGGAGGAGGACCCAAGGACCCAACTGCCACCATGAGCAACTGCTCGTGGGGTGGAAATGGGGATCAATGACTACAGGCAGCACCCCCCCCCCCCCTCTCTCGCTGCAAATGCAAGTGGGGGAATTACTCATTCTGTTCTCAGTGACTACAGGCACCACCCCCCTCCCTTGCTCCGAATGCAAGAGGGGGGGGGGGGGGTTTGTTTTGTTTTCATTGACTACAGGCACCACCACCCCCTCCCTCACTCGAAATGTGGAGGGGGGGGGGGGTTTCTATATTAATTTAATGTAATGTATTTATTAGAATAGGTCCACTACCCCCTCCCTCGCTCCAAATGTGAGCGAGGGGGCTTCTATTAACTTAGTTTTGTAATAAGTTATTAAAATAAGTATTCTTCTCGAAACCCACGAATAACCATGGGTAACCTGTGGAAACCCATGGTAATACCATACCCATACCCATGTGGGTATGGTGTTCATGCATACAGGTAAGAGTATGAGAAAATATACCTGAGGGTTACCCATGCTGTGCCCTAACACTTAACCACTGATATACCAAGTCTTTATTCCTACATACATTTAATACCATTATTACCCTTTAATACCTTTATTACCCAATTGAGGGCATACACATAGCTGCATGCATTGCATGACATGTGAAACATGACTGCCAGCTCACAACCACCACCACCGTTGTCAACACCGCCTCCTCCTCTCCACTCTACCACCACCACTGTGTGCACACCTGCCACCAGCACTCCCACGCCCACTCCCACCATCACCACCACCCTCAAATGAGCTGACTGGACGGAACATGGGCCCAAACGATGGCAACTGTCATTTGGGCCATGGATAGGTTTTTCTTTTTTTTCTTTTTTTGTTGTTTTATCAATCAACTAATCGTATTTTATTGCTTTTTAGATTATATACTACTGGGGACGACCTGCCACAATGAAAAACACGCAACCCATGCCCACACCCACCTGAAGTCCTCCTCCCCATTCAAATGGGATGTGAGGCTGTTGACATGGGCTAGGAGGGTGCAGAGGGATGCCAGGAGACCCCAGAAGGGGGGTACCTGCCTAGTAAGCACCCACCAACCTCTCTACTTGCACCACGTCACACTGATGCACCCAAACCCCCCCCCCCCCCCCCAAAAAAAAAAAAACAGAAATCTAAGCAGGGGACAATGGCGATGAATGATGACAAGCCACCCACCCCCAGCCTCACGAGCAACTGCTCGTGGGGTGGATTGTGGGTGGAACAATGCCCAGGTGCAGGGACAGGAGACGACAATGACACACCACCCACCCCCAGCCTCATGAGCAACTGCTCATGGGGTGGAACATGGGTGGAATGATGCCCAGGCACAGGGATAGGAGATGACAATGCACCACCTGCCCCCAGCCTCATGAGCAACTGCTCATGGGGTGGAACATGGGTGGAACAACAACAACAACAAGCCACCTACCCCCAGCCTCACAAGCAACTGCTCATGGGGTGGATCATGGGTGGAATGACAGACAACACACCTAGCACAGCAGGGTTGCATCCCCTCCCCCTCCCCCACAGTTTTGTTTTGTACTTTTAATTATTTATTAGTATTGTGCCCCCCCTCCCCCATTTTGCATGGGGGAGGGATTTTTTTCTTCATGTTTTTACCCCTCCCCCCCCCTCGTGTTCAGTGCGAGGGGTTAGCTTTTTATGTATATAAGTAAAACTCCCTCTCGCATCTTGTGAGAGGGAGGATTTTTTGTTTATGTATGTAATCACAATCATCCCCACTCCTTTGCATTCAATGTGAGGGATGTGGTTAATTAAAAAATTTTGATCTTAACTACTTCGAAAAAAATTAGAGTTGTGAGTTTGAGTGTCATGAATAAACCTTATATTACTAACTAATAATTCTCCTGTGGCTCAACTGGTCAAGTACACATGTTTGGTTTGTCATGTGATCACTCTAATCAAGATGTCTTGAGTTCAATCCTTACTCTGCACAAATATATTTTGTAGGTTTGACAACTAAGACTTGAAATTTGACTATCTATTAGGGTATATACTCTAAGTTGAGCATCTGGAGTAACCGGAATCTGGTCGGAATAACTGGAATAACTGGACTTTGACTGGAATAACTGGACTCCGATTGGAATAGGTGGGGGAGGGTAAATTACAGAATACATGAGGCAAGATATAAAACAATAAAGAACTTTGCAAATCATAAAATAAATGAAAGATGATGAGAAGGGAAACGTATAGAGTCACAATTTATCATGGGTACCTGTCCTATTGATCCAATATATCATCAAGACATCAAAGCGCCACAATTGCATCCTAAAATCCCATTGTCATGTCTCCTCATGTCCAGTGGTGCTCAATATGTGATGCACTAACTCTTACAAGCCATGCTGCATGTGTCTGAAGGGTGGTGCAATAAGCATACAGTGGCCAAAGGCATTTGAGGTGCTGCAAAGTCGTTCGAACTTGCTCAAAGTGTTGTGAAGTTGTTCAAAATAGTTCAAAATAGTCTTGGAGTGGTTTTGTGGGGTTCATATGGGTTCATAGGGGTTCATAGGGGTTGGGAGCATGTGTGGTCATGTGTCAATGCATTTGGAGATGTTCCCAGAGCTTAGAGTGCAAGGTGGACCTATCACTGGACCAGACTTTCAAGTACTACATGCGCACCATTAAATTTGGCAGGGGGGGATGGTTTGATCTGGGCATGCTCCTTAGTGGGCATGTATTGGGCGTGCTTGGAGTCATAATGGGGGGAATATTGATTATGGGCTAGTCTGAAGAGTTCTTACAAAGTTTTCAATCATAGATTTAAGCAAATCAATTTGCATGCATATTCCGGTAACATTGCTTTCAAGCTCATTGAGGCACTCTGATATGTCCATGGTGCTAGGGGGCGCATTAAGCGAAAATGGCAGCTCACTGAAGGTGGGAGTCTCAGGAATGGTGTGTAGGGAGTCTATGGAGCTCTGGAAAGCATTGTCCACTCCATAACTGCCTATCTTGAGCAGCATGTTCATGATTTTGGGCCTTAGGAGAGAGTTTCTACTATAAGGGCAACCTTAGAGGCCATTTGATTAGTGGACTAGCAAAGGGAAATCCAAAGTTGAAATTATGGTACATATTACAGGGAGTGAAGGCACACCTACCAAAGGGAAATCCAAAGAGAAAACTCTAAGGACACCTTTGCCAATGCCCAGTACATATGAAGATTGCAAAAATCAAATAATAACCTAAAAATAGAAAAGGCAGAAATAGGCAGATCGAGGCTGCTGAATGACATCATACCAAGGGGTAGATGTCAGAAAGGGTACTCTACCTCTAAATATAAAACTGTCCACATGCACAAATGTGATAGAAAGGAAAATTAGTAATAAAATAAGTAAAAACCATAGAAAATGAAGCATAGGAACAAATGAAGTGAGGAAAAATATAGGATGGACATAAAAAATAGGAGAAACACATGGGGCACCCCCTAGTCCTCTTACACAATTGTTGCAACAAGCACTCATGACCCAATCCACAACTGAAAACCCCCTTCCTGAGACCATAGACCAGATTTGTGCTCTTATTGACTGTGCCTTTGCCATGGGCAATATCAAACCTGACTTGCTTAAATGCATAGTAGTACTCAACTCCCTTGGCAATTGTTTTCCCCATGCATGTTCTACCATATCTTGGGATATTGCCACCTCAAGCACAAAGTCTCCTTACACTATAAAGGATATTCATTTGTTCTTCAAAAATGAACAGACCCTTATTGAGAACAACTGCTATGATGACTCCTGACCCTCTATTGCTCTCTCTGCCCAGGTCAAACCAGCAAGGTTCCCAAATACACCCACCTGCACAAACCCTACCTGCATGAAAGTGGGACCATTGAATATTGCATCAAGGCTGGGGGTGGTATGGCTGGAAAATCTATTGAGGAATCAATAACTGCCAGGAGGGCAGCACATGACAAAAGGAAGAAACCCAACACATTGACCACTAACCCAAGGGTCCCTGTCATGATGAAGGATGCCAATGGAAAGGCCTTCACAGTCATGTTTAATTCTGCTGATATGTTGCTCTCCAATGATACACCCACCTTTGCTGGTATCACTAGTGACCCACTCCCCACTGCCACTATTGAGGATATAGAGTATGAGGGTTGGATTGCTGTTGAGGAGGAGATGACCACTACTGTAGACTGGACACACAACACCTTTACCTCCATGAAGATGTGTTCACTGTTGAACCTCTCAATCAAGTTAGTCATTCTCAGCTCTCCACTGCCGAGTACCCTTTTATCATCAACACAGGTGCAAGCATTCACATTTCACCTGAAAAATTGGACTTCATCATATTACATCCTATGCCACCTTGTCTTATAAAAGGTGTTGGAGGATCATCCATTACTGCTGTAACATCAAACTGAGGATCACTCAGGGTGCATTAATCCTATTATGCAATGCCCTTTACATTCCTAATGCAGCAGTTCAGCTTATATCAGTGGGTGTGCTGGTGGATGACTTGAACACCATAGCTCACTTCGATAATTCTGCATGCTGGATCATGCATAAGTCCTCTGGGGCAATCATTGTGCATGGATCACAACTTTTGAAGAAACTCTACACACTCAACCTTTATACTGCAACTGTCAACCATGCTCTCACTGTCCACAAGTCTCCCAATCTTGAAACCTGGCACTGTCATCTTGGTTATGCCAATTACCAATCCCTCTGGGACATGGCCAAAAAGGGGACATTGACAGGTGCACCCACCATACTGACCTCTAAACTGCCTAAATGCGACTCATGTGTACTTGGCAAACAAATGAAAACATCTGCTCCCAAGAAGCATGTGGAGGGGATAGGACCTAAGGCAACAAGGAAATTAGAGAAAGTAAGGGTAGACTTGTCCAGTCCCCACACTGTGAAATCCCATAGAAATTCGTATGTTATGGACATAGTTGATGATTACACATCTTTCCCTTGGTTGATACCCCTGTGTAACAGACATGATTCTTTCTCAGAACTGAAAGCTTGGGAGCTTGCCTGGGAAAATGAGACAGGACTCAAAGTGGGGGATTTACATCACCAATAATGGAGAGTTGAGGTTGCACAAGATGGAAATGTGGCTTAAAACTTGAGGAACTGAACAAAGATTCACTGCTCCATATACCTCTGCCCATATTGGGCAAGCTGAGCACATGCACCACATGCTTATGGCTGAGGCTTGCACCATGCAGATCTATTTGGGTCTACCACTTTTCCTCTGGGATGAGTTTTATTTAATGGTATCTCACTTACATGCCAAAACTATGACACACTCATTACAGGGATGTACACCTTGGGAATTGTGGTATGGCCACAGTCCAAATTATTCCTACATGCGCAAAATTGGTTTTGTGCTTTCATTGTTATCTCCAAAAAGGACAATCCAAAAATCCTCAAACAATCTATTGAATGTGTATTAATAGGATATGAGTCAGCATCAAAAGCTTACTACTGTTACAATTGTGCTACAGGAAAAATGCATAGTTCCTACTGCATCAAGTTCCTTGAAAGTCATGACAGCCATAGTCCACCCACACCCTCCATCCTGGACATTGATACACCTTTCAATGAACCAGAAGAGAAAGGCACCCACATGTCAACATCAAATATCACTTCCTTTGTGAACATGTCCAATTGAGCAAACTACATCTGACCTACATCAACACTCACAAAAATGTTGCTGACATGTTCATAAAGGCCTTAGAGATTAAACAATCCACATACCTTCAGAACTCCATAGGCCTCCACTATATTTCATGCAAGGAGGAGTACTCATGGTGAGGAGGAGTGTTGAGAATCACACTGTGAGTAAAGCACCGCTACATCATTTGATGTGGCTGTTCCAGCATGTATGATGTGAGTACTATATTTAGCACATCATTTGATGCATGTGCCCAATAGATACCTTTGTAAATGGTCTCTTTGTCTCATTAGACAGATATATATACCATGCTCAGTAGTTTAGACACCTCAGTCACTTATACAGAGACTGAGGTGAGTATTTTCTTTACAGTTATTGCTTATCTGTGAGCTCACTGTACCTGTAGTCTACTTTGTACACTCTAGGTACAGTTAGCACAATATAGTCACTTATACAGAGACTGAGTTTACTTTGTACACTCTAGGATTGATTTTCTACATCATCATGCATTTGGCTGAAGCAGTGTCATGCATGGTAAGAGCCTCAGGCTGTGCAGAAATCTTGTTCCCTGTGTCAGTGTCCATGTTGGCATTAGGACCTTCAGTTGTGCCAGCATTGATGAACATGGGCCCAAAGTCGAGGATAGGAGGAGGGGTTGCAGCAACCTTTGCATTTGTCTTCCTGCAGGGTGCTTTCCATTTTGGAGAGGTAGAGGTTGCGGGGTTGGGAGTTTCCTCAATTTCACCTTCATCATCCAGCTTATTAAGTGTCTTAGCATTGACCAAAGATTTGACAGGAGGATATTCATTGTTTCCTTGGGCCTCATTGATGACATTGAGCATGTGGAATGCCTGATCACTGTTGAAATTAAACCCTGAGATATATGCTGCATACATGAGGCAATACATGCAGCATACACATGTTACTGCGCTTACTGCACATACATGTGGTAAACACATTCCCAAGTCATGTGACATCCTTATTATTATGTATATAAGGAGAACCTGTACCATAGTAGGAATACAGTGTTCTTACCTCTGCTAACCCTAACTATAAGTCTAACTAAACCACAGGTAGGTTGTAAGGAACGTGTTGTCTCTTCCCCTGTGCAGTGTATATAGTCTGCTCCAACAGGTTATGGGCCCTTCTGGGCATGTCGTGAATGCACCTTAATTGGCTGCGAATGACATTGACTTCATTGTCTCCAAATTATAACCTTGCGCTCTTCATGAGCTGCATCGCGCTCCCTGCGAGCTGCACTTAAAACCTAGGTTGACTAGGGTTAACCACTCTGAAGGAGTGTTTTTTCCTGAGATTGTGAAACATGTTCTCTTGGATAAAAGACTGATTGAGCACTTATAACAGCTGCCACCACAAAAATCATGTCTTCAACCCTTGAAAAACTCGTACAAACTTTTGATGGCTCAAATTACATTCAATGGGCCAACTCCATGAAGGCGTGGCTCAGGTCTCAGGGCCTCTGGCAGATAACTAGCAGGGCGGAAATCAAACCACCTCTGGCACCTCCTTTGACAGCGACAAACACTACTGCCAAGCTCCAGACCTGGAGCAACAAAAATGACCAGGCTATTGGTAGCCTATTGACCCACCTGGCCCCCTCCATTCAGCAGTGTGCCAACACCAAGGACACTGCTGAGGAGGTGTGGGACCTCATTCACACCAATTATGGTGTCGATGGCCCCTCCCAAGTCTTTGCAGACTTTAGGTCTGCAATAGCAATCAAAATTCCAGCTGCAAAATCCTGTGCCAGAGATTGCTAAGATGGCTGACAAGTTGGAGCACCTCACAGCTGCCAACATTGCCATCCCCAAAGTAGTTCAGGCAATGATCCTACTTCCTGCGATGCCACTTGAGTACAATTCTTTGTCCACCACGGTCCTTAACATGACCGCTACTAGTGCCTTGACATTTAAACATGTCAAGGACTCCATTGTCACTGAAGCCTCAAGGCGCATGGCAGTTGGGAAGCCTACCGGCCTGCCTCAGGCCACCAAGCTTTCCACTGTCAAATGCAAAGGGGGAAACCCCAAATGACAGCCCAAAGAAGGGCAAAACAACAATGGAGATTCGTCCTGAAAACGTGGATGACGCAGGGACAAAAAGACTAAGGAGGAAAAGCCTAAAGAGAAACATACCCACCTTGCCTCCAGTGCCTTTACCACCATAAATGGTAATGGCACCATCATACTGCCGATGCCATTCATTCAGCACATCGAAAAGCGTGACCACACTCCCACAAGGGATCCTTGCTGCACAGGCATATATGGCCGTGGCCTCTACCTCTCATTCAGTTTATGCCGAATATCAGCAAGCTCAAGACACCCTCGAGCAAATGCATCTTCCATGCAGCGCAAAAAATCTGCAACTGCTGGAAGAGCACCTAACAGTGCAAGAAGGTAAGAGGAGGAGGATCGAGGATCATGGAGGTAGAAGATGACATCGTCTCCCTCAGATCGGAACCTCCGGTTTCTGATGAGGAAGTATGGAAAGCCATTGACGAGATGCTCGTTGATGAACTGCTTGAAACAGGAGGATATGATGACAGGTCAGTCCTTTTCCCTGCAGCAAGCACAAAGATTAAAATTCCAATGATTACAGCAAACTTTTCATGTGAAATTTTACCACTATTAAATGTATCATGGAACTATTTAGATCTTAATATATGTGTTATGTGTGCAAATGGAAATTGTAAGAAAGGTGCTGACTGGATCATGGATTCAGGTGCATCAAAACACTTCACTGGTGAAATGAAAGATTTTGCTTCTTACGAGCCTTTACTGAGAAAGGACTCTACCTTGGTTCAACCAGCCACAGGTACTATTCATATAGTAGGAAAAGGAGCAGTCTTCATTAGACACCAGGTAGTATATCACGGAAAGTCAGAGATGCATGAAACACGATTATACCCCGTCTACTACATACCCGACTGTAATACTCAATTACTGTCAATGGGCATCTTCTTGCAAGACAGAAGTGATGTGCATGGTTCCTCCACACACATTTCATTTTTTGAGAAAGGAAACCCAATTATGGATTGTATCCCTCTTAGGAGATGTGACACAATTTATTGGGCTCAGACTCATATATTGAGCACCAAGAGGGTCAATGTCACAACCATGTATATTGCTGACTACTTGACTTGGCATAGGCGACTTGGACACCCATCCAAAGAGGCGCTAGGGAAAATGCCTAATAGCACCATAAAATTCCCAAGGAATTTAATTATTCCTACAGACAAAATTATATGTCCAGGGTGCTCTGAAGGGAAAATGACATCAAAATCTTTTCCTGAATCAAATTCACGTGCAGAGAAATCCTTTGAATTAATACATTCTGATCTAAAGGAACTCTCAGTACTATTGTACCACAAACATAAATACTTTATTGTATTTCTGGATGACAAGATGTCACATATCTGGGTACAGTGCCTTAGAAAGAAGTCTGATGCTGCTGCAGCAATTAGAGAATTTCAGGCAATGGCTTTGACCCAGTATGGCACTACAATTAAGCACTGGTGTGTTGATCCAGGGGGGGAGTTCAAAGATTGTGAGCTACAAAATACGCTCAAGGATTTTGGCATCAAAATAGAGATGTCTGCACCCCACATTCACCAACAGAATGGGCGCACAGAGCACGCCATAAGGACAATAATGGAAAAGTCGCAAACCCTGCAATTTACCGCTTGTCTACCACAATCATGGTGGGAATTTTGCATTGAACATGCAACACACCTATACAACCAAACCCCAATAAGGCACCTGAAATGGCTGACACCTTTTGAGGACCTAACGAAGGTCCACCCAGATCTAAACAATCTGAAGGTCTTCGGTTGCGGTGCTTACATCTATCTACCCAAGGAGAAATGTCCAACCACATTAGCTCCTTGATTGGAGTTAATGACATATCTTGGATTAGAAGATGGCATTAAAGCATACTGTTTCATGCAACTTAGTGGCACAATATTCATTGGTGCTATGGCACTATTTGATGAAACATTGTTCCCATGCTGTCCCAGAGCTAAAACTCCTGCCATGACAGACCTTGGTGATTTTCCACCTCCAGAACCAGAAGATGATGACCACTCATCTGGAATGGATGGAGATGATTCTATACCGCCACAAAATCTGCCCCTTCCTCCATCAGAAAATGATGATGATGATGATGATGTACCAAGCGAGCAAAAGCCCATGATGATGCAACTGATGCTCCTCCTCTGCCACCTCCAGTAACCACTGAGGACTTTTGTCCAAGATGTGAAGATCAACAGGAATGGCAGCAATTGCCCTGTTGATCAGGCAGGCAGAGGAACATCCCAAACTGTCCCAGCAATACCTATGGAGAGAAGTGACTCCCCTCTGACATAGAGAGAGGCATTGCATGTGATCAATATTGGAAGAGATCTGTGGGTCAAGATTTGGATCATAACCAAACATGACCACGATCTCAACAGCAAGAACTGGTTGCTGGACTGAGTTTAGCACCCCACGAGAGTGTGCCCGATTCCAATAATCAAGAACATGGGGAAACTGGACAAAGCAGGTTATATTCAAAAGATAACCAAGGAAGGTGAAGATAAGCTTATTTGCTGGCTGTTGTCAAGCAGTCACACCATCATGTGAAATAAGAAGTTCCAGACCAATTTCACAATATTGCATGCCTACCATGGCAGCAGCAACTTGAGTGGAAACAGGCTTGTCATGAAGAATTAGAAGCTCTTCGCAAGCGACAAGTCTATGACATCGTCGATCTTCCACATGATCAAAAAACAATCAAATATAGATGGGTTTTCTCTGTGAAATTGGACAGAAGAAAATGAGCCAGACTTGTGGCGAAAGGCTTTTCACAAGTTGAAGGTGTTGACTTTGATGAGATTTTCTCACCAGTAGTCCACTATGAGACCATACGCCTCATGTTTGCACTTGCATCTCTAGAAGGCATGTATATGACCAGTCTAGATGTAAAAACTGCATTTTTATATGGCAAACTAGAAGAGGAGATCTATATGGATCAACCCAAGGGTTTCAGACTCGAGGGAAAAGAGTGCAAAGTAATGCGCTTATGCCGAGCATTGTATGGCCTTAAACAGGCCTCACTAGCATGGTGGAAAGAGCTAGAGGCATTTATGTGCACCATTGGGTTTGTGCGTGCCAGCTCCGATGCCAGCATTTTCATACACAAAGATCCTAAGACAGGCAGCATTGTTATTGCACTGGTCTATGTTGATGATGGCTTGTTCATGGGGAAGAACAAGAAACTTGTGGATGAAAAGAAGAATGCTTGTCTGAAGCATTGGGAGTGCCATAGTACTGAAAAAGTCATGGAATTCTTAGGCATGCGCATCACCCAGACTGCAAGCAAAATCAAACTTGATCAAACTGAATATCTCGCCAAAGTGCTCGAGAGGTTCAAGATGACAAATGCCAAAGCTGCCCCCACTCCGCTCCCAACTGGTTACAAACCATTGGAAAACATGGCGATGCCAAATGCAGTGCTTAGATCAAAATATCAGTCTGTGATCAGATTTTTATTGTATCTGATGCTTGGAACACGACCTGATATTGCTTACATGGTAATCAGGATGTCGCAATTCTTGGCTAATCCTAGCCAAGAACATCTAGACAAAGTGATGTACATCATGCACTATCTGGTGGGAACCCAGAAATATAACATAGTATATGATGGAGAGAAATCCAAAGGGCTACAGGCCTTCACAGATTCTGATTGGGCAGCTGACACTGTCAAATGCCAATCTACAATGGGTTATTTTGCTACTCTAGTGAGTGGCATTGTGTGCTGGCAGTCCCGTTTACAAAAAACTGCAGCACTGTCATCCACAGAAGCCAAATATATGGCTCTCTCCGACACTTGTCAACAGATAGTGTGGATAGAGTCCTTATTCCAGGAACTTGGATATATACTGAAGTGCATACCAATCTGCACTGATAATCAGGGATCCATCTTTATTGGATCAAATCCAGTTCAGGAAAGAAGGACCAAACATATAGACATTTGGTACCACTATACCCACGAATGCATAGAAAATGACAAAGTCACAGTCATTTTCATTCCTGGAAGTGATAATCTGGCTGACATGTTCACAAAGAACCTTGGTGCCATCCTATTCAGGAAATTTAGAGACTCTCTCAGAATTACTTTTGAGATTCAAACTTAGCTGCTTAGAGCACTGTATACAGTTTGAGGGGGGGTGTTGAAATTAAACCCTGAGATACATGCTGCATACATGAGGCAATACATGCAGCATGCACATGTTACTGCACTTACTGTGCATACATGTGGTAAACACATTCCTGAGTCATGTGACATCCTTATTATTATGTATATAAGGAGAACCTGTACTGTAGTAGGAATACAGTGTGCTAACCCTAGCTATAAGTCTAACTAAACCACAGGTAGGTTGTAAGGAATGTGTTGTCTCTTTTCCTGTGCAGCATATATAGTCTGCTCCAACAATCATGAGACATGTGTTGAGGGTCCAGGGGTGGAAAACTTGTAATGTTATCAGGATACACAAAAAAGTAGGTCAATTTCATCTTCAGTGTTGACCAAGGGACTGGGGTTTGAAAGCTGTGAGGCAGTGCATACTCTAGTCAACTACAACACAGTAAGAAGGTCAGATTTCATGAGTGCTTGAGTACCCAATATTGAATACTTGTAAACAGGGAAACCTTGGAGCGAATAGTAAATGGGGGGTCAGAAGAGTAAAAAATGCACCAGTGCAGAGTCTGTAAACTGAGCAATGGAGATAGGTAAGACTACAATGTACAAGAACTGATCCTTCAATGCTCAGAAACACTACAAGTTGTGGGTACCTGAGTATAACACTGACGCCACAAGGGTCCTAATTTGCTATTACCAAATGAGATTCTTGCAGAGCCATGACGAGATATAATGAGTATGGTGTATGGGTTATACAGGACATTGCGAATAGTTGGTGGAACCCAAATCAGCCGTTTGGCAGCAGAGAGGATCCAGCCATCTCCATCCATCATCCATGAAGCATCAAGGCCTAAATTAGTCCACCCATGTGCCAACTGGTCTCCTGAATCAGAGACAAGTTTGGAGCTGTCAGGTGTGAACACAATTGAGTTGGTGTTTCTGGTGTGATCTTGCAGTTCCTTCAGCTGCTCACCCATCTTCGCATTCCACACCCGCACTGACTGGTCATAAGAGCCAGAGACAATTTGGTTACCATCAGGTGAGGATGCAACTGAGGTGACCCAACCGGTGTGACCTTGCAGCTCCCTCAGCTGCTCACCTGTCTTTACATCCCATACCCGCACTGACTGGTCATTAGAATTTGGTTGCCATCAGGCAAAAACACAACTGAGGTGACCCCACCAGTGTGACCTTGCAGCTCACTCAGCTGCTCACCTGTCTTTACATCCCACACCCGCACTGAGTAGTCATAAGAACCAGAGACAATTTGGTTGCCATCAGGTGAGAATGCAACTGAGTTGACCCAACTAGTGTGACCTTGCAGCTCCCTCAGCTGCTCACCTGTCTTTACATCCCACACCCGCACTGACTCATAAGAACTAGAGACAATTTGGTTGCCATCAGGTGAGAATGCAATTGAGTTGACCCCACTGATGTGACCTTGCAGCTCCCTCAGTTGCTCACCCATCTTCACATCCCACACCAGCACTGACTCATCAGAACTAGAGATGATTTGGTTGCCATCAGGTGAGACCATAACTGAGTTGACTGCATTGGTGTGACCTTGCAGCTCCCTCAGCTGCTTACCTGTCCTCACATCCCACACCCGCACTGACTGGTCATCAGAACCAGAGACGATTTGGTTGCCATCAGGTGAGAACATAATTGAGTTGACCACGCTGGTGTGACCTTGCAGCTCCCTCAGCTGCTCACCTGTCTTTACATCCCACACCCGCACTGACTGGTCATAAGAACCAGAGACAATTTGGTTGCCATCAGGTGAGAATGCAACTGAGTTGACCCAACTAGTGTGACCTTGCAGCTCCCTTAGCTGCTCACCTGTCTTTACATCCCACACCCGCACTGAGTGGTCACGAGAAGCAGAGATGATTTGGTTGCCATCAGGTGAGAATGCAACTGAGTTGACCCAACCAGTGTGACCTTGCAGCCCCCTCAGCTGCTCACCTGTCTTTGCATCCCACAACCACACCAAGTGGTCATAAGAACCAGAGACAATTTGGTTGCCATCAGGTGAGAATGCAACTGAGTTGACCATACCGTTGTGACCTTGTAGCTCCCTCAGCTGCTCACCTGTCTTTACATCCCACACCCACACTGACTGGTCATTAGAACCAGAGACAATTTGTTTGCCATCAGGTGAGAATGCAACTAAGTTGACCGAACTGGTGTGACCTTGCAGCTCCCTCAGCTGTTCACCTGTCTTCACATCCCACACCTGCACCAAGCCATCATAAGAACCAGAGACAATTTGGTCACCATTCTTAGACAATGCCATGCATACAACTGCTCCTTTGGTAATTATTGTCAGCAATGGTACTGTGATAGGGCCCCTGGGCAGTGAAATTGATGGAATACATGTAAACCAATGTTTCCAATGTGTCCAGACTGGTGAATGTTGATACCATGTAGATAATGCTGAAATGTACAAATGTGGAGTTGACTTTGATGCATGGCTACCTGCAAAAAAGGTGGAGAAACGTCCAGCATCTGCCAAGTAGTCCAGCAGGTCTGGCAGTTGCTTTCCCTGAGACAGCATTGAGACCTTTTTGATCCAGTCTTCAGCATCCTTCAACAATGGTGAACACTGGACTTTGGCATCCAAAAGATTCATGACCTCAATCCAGAATAGTAGCTTGTCACACATGAACTCATTGAGGCAGAGGCACAGGTCATTGGTGTCATTCTCTGCAGGTGCTCGAGATAGGTGCCAAGCCCAGCACAGTGAAGCATATCATAGAGTAGGTGTGAGGTTTTTGTGCATCCGATCACTGAGCTCAGGAACATCAGAATCAAAGATGTATGATGAGTCAAGGTTACACATGTTGAAATGCAGTGATTTCTGCATAATGGAAAAGCAGTTATGGGCCAGGAAGGCATGATGAGCAAACAGGTCACAGAATACATTGATCTCATGGCTCAGATAGTTTGGTTGGGGGGAAATCCTGAACCGTGCTCATGCTTGAGTGAAGATAAAGTCAGAAAATGAAGTGTGGTACCAGTAGACACAGTCATCTTTGGAGGAGATGAACAGGACAGCATGTAGAGAGTCCACAACTGCCTTGACTGTATCCTGATGTGTGTCACTGAGGTCAGCTAGGACAGACATGTTGATCCTGCTCTCTGTGCAGAGGACTGTGTGGAGGATCTGCAACCGTTTGCCACGGACACGGTCATCTCCAAAAGCAACTCCCAAGATCTGCTCATATAACTCATCAACCACCAGTCGTTCACCCCTTCCAGCTGACATTGGCCATGAGCGTAGCATGCATTGCAACTGGTCAAGCCTCTCAGGGATAGAGAAAGGAGGATCAGGGGATAAGAATCTGACAGCAGTGGTGGCATAGATGAAAAATCCACCTGCCCGGCCTGCCAGTTCTTCTAGTTCAGGCTTATCCTTTAAATCTGGAAGCACTTCGCGCAGGTATTTCTCAATGTCCTTTTGGACGTTGGAAGGGTCAACCTCATGGAGCTTGCAAACTGCATTCTCAGGGAACGACTTGCACATGTTGACAACTCTGGGATCTGGTCGACTTGTCACAAGGAACTTGATTCCGGCAAGCTTATCAGATGCAATAACATGAAGCAGCTCTTGCAGAAAGTTGGTTCCACGATCACTCTCGTCGAGAGCATCCACGACGACAATAGGCACTTGAAGGTGATCTCGGCGAGCAAGGGAAGCCTGCCATGGCTTTGCAAGCAGTTCATCCATCTGGAGGTGTAGCTCTGCGTCTACGATGTTTGAGTGGCTCTCCAGGACAGGTAAAACTTCAGATGCGAATGAGGCAAACAGTTCGGCGAGGTCACGGCACAGCGTCGTAATGAGGAGCTTCGAGTTCTTGCTGTCGAGTTGGCGCGAACAGAAGAAAGAGGTGAATGGAATGCCAGCTTCCTTTAGCTGCTCACAGATAGTGTAGGCAATTGTAGTCTTGCCCAAGCCAGCCAGTCCATTGAGCCAATACACTGATGGAGCTTTCACAGGGTCAGTCTCCTTTGCCCATCCCATAATCTGTTCAATGATGTCGACACGTGTATCCTTAGTGCACGGACCACGTGAAACATTGCCGAGGTTGATGGCAGCACTGAAAGCTGCTTCACGAGAGCGAGGGAGGGTCTGGAAAACTATGTGCTATGAGCATCATTAGAACGATATCATCACAAGTGAGATGTAACACACCTTCAGGATATCACGCGTGTTCCTTTCCACCAATAGAGTGAGCTCAACCTGGAGAGCAATCAATGAAACATAGTTCAAAAGATCACAAGCAACTTACGTAGAATCTCTCAAGCGCATCTTTAATTTCTCGACATGAGGAAATGAGCTCTCCCGCATCGGCCTTGTTGTGAGCCAATCTGACCACAAATCCTCGTTTCTGCATGTCCTTGATCTTCTTGTCTTCTTCTTCCAGTGACCTGTGGACGCCATATTAGTGATTGCACTTCGGAATATGTGGAGGAGTAGAAGCGTGCTTGGACAATTTTATTATTATCTGATTCAACGGCTTATGGTCCTTGGATTCCTTCAACTTTGCCACGAGCATCGATGCCAACTGATCAATACTTTTCAAGACCTGTTCCATTTCTTCGTGGTTGCCCGATGTTTTCTATCCATGGAATAAGCCTAAGATTGACGTCAACGGTGCTAATAGGACACACCTTGTATAGTTCAACACACGCGACGACACCGCCAACGACAGATTTCAGAGGAGGGAAGACAACTGAGGACTCATTGAGAACCTGGAGCAATTCATAGGCCCCCATCAAGGTGGTTTGGGCTAAATGAGAGTTAAAGCACTGACGCAGAGACTTTGAGAGATGGGGATCTACCTGGATAAGACGAGGGTTGGGCGCTCGGCCCAGTTTGGGCTGCATCACTTGGCGATGGTGGGCGAGATCGTAACCGTCTCAGAGTCTTTACAAATGGCGAGAGAAAACGACTTTGTTTCTGGTTTGGCATGTCGGGGTCAGGTCGCAAGCGGTGTAGGTTATCGCAATGTTATCGCAGGACCCCTGAAAGTTCACCCAAATTCCTGATCCGGTTGGTCCTAATTTTTATCCGGACAGGTTTGGGCGGTTTTTATCCGGAAATTGCCTCAGGCGTCCAAATTGCCCGGTTTTTATCCGCACCAAACCTCAGGCATCTGCTAAAATCTCATTTTTTTCCTCTGCTGCGCAGCAAATGACGCCTTAGAGCTACATATCATGAGACTGACGAGGTACGTAGTACAGGTGCTGCACAGGATGCATATGTCTACGTCGTCAAGAGGTAGAACCTTCTTTCGATGTCCAGCCAACGACGTCACTGCCTTTATTATGTTAGCGCAGCCTTCTTTCGAGGTCCTAAATAGTATCCCATCCTGCTGTGAAATCTTCAATCCGTTCTCTAATATAGCTGGTGCAGAGGCAAGGGTGCAGAGAAAAGCTAATGAAGGTACCAAAGAAAACTTCTGTTAGTACATAATAAGTTGATAATAAGCGCCATCGTTCGATAAATTAACAGGTGTTATAGTCTAATAGTTACTGCTCCGCTTTGTACATCATTGTTATTACTTAGGAGGTATTGGGTTCAATTCTTGTATGTACTTATTTTTATCCGCACTCGGACCAGGCCTTCAGTCGTTTGGTCTGTTTTTATCCGCACGACTGCCTCAGGGATCTCCCCAAAATTTCTCAGTTTTTATCCGGATTGACTCAGGCATTTCCGGATTTTTGGCCGGTTTTTATCCGCACTTGCCTCAGGCATTTGGGTGAACTTTCAGGGGTCCTGTTATCGCTGGTTCCGGTTATCGATGAACACCACGAGGTGGATCACGTGAGCATTCCACGACCTTAGGTATAACGCGAAATGCAAGATAGTCTAGACCTACAAAAAACACAACTCGTAATCTACTTGCTAACCTCATCTCAAGACAAATCAAACCCAGCATTCGACGTGATAGCTTGAATCAGCTTCTCACGAAGCACTTTTTCACTCTTATAAAGGGGCAGCTACGACGATGAGGCGAAAAAAAAAAAAAAAACATCAGCATAAGTTCCAAGTAACAAGCCAGCCCCAAAACAAAAACAACGTACTTTTAAAAGATTGACACAAGTGCTAGCAGTAGGCAACCGAAGCTGATCTTGTCCCGAGTCGCGTATTGAGAAATTAGGCACGAGTTCTTTGAACCCCCTAAACGAAACTTAAGCTTAAGCACGTAGCACACCACATGATGAACAACGAATAAACACGTACAACAATGGAGGTCTGCTACAGCTAGTGACGAACCTCAGTAGAGCCATGCGTTGTTCTTGATTGAAAGAGTTGACGACCTAGTTGGCGTTGGCGTTGGCGGTTTGGCGTCAGTCGGGAACGAGAGTATCAAAAACGTACCTTCCAAAACGCAACGATAGTACCCTCATTATCATCATACAACCCACCATAATTAGTGTTCCCCCTCAAATCATCAAAATCAATAGGCGCATTCACGCCTCCCAACAAAATCTGGACTTCCTGCTGATTAAACATCCTATTCAACACCATCATTCACCACCCAACTCAAACTCAAAAACCGTGGGAAAAAAAGAAAAAAACGCACCTAATCCACCTACGGTCAATCATCTCCGAAAGACCCTCGAAAAACGCCTCGCTCTGAGCCTTGATCTGCTTGCTCAAACGGTAATGCGACACTAGATAGATATACTGCAGCCGATTTTCACGCGTCACTGCGATGTTGCTTCCGTTTGGGACTAGGTCGATCGTTTTGGGGCTGCCGAATTCTACGCGGCGTACATAATGTCATCATCATCAACAACGAAAATGCCAACCAAATAGGGGATAGTAATAGCGAAACGTACCATCAATAGCGACGGTGAAATTAAGAGCAAGATCTTCCAAGTTGCCTGTATAGTGTTTCAAGAATATAAGACCGTTGTATAGATCTGGATCGAGCGATTCGAGATCGTCCAAGAAACTTTGTCTGCCCAGCCACTGTTTGGTTGATAAAATGAGAAGCGGTACATATATATATATGAAAGTGGGTGAGCGTGCGTACTTTGGCAAGGAAGAATCCAGCAAAAGCGACGTCGACGAGGATACCCTCGTACATCGCCTTGCCAAGTATTCTTCCTATGAATCGGTACCAATTCAAGCTGTGGCCTGCATGAACCACCATGATGATGATCAGCCAGGCGAATAAATTTAAATAAAAAACGAAAAACACGTTACCCTCGGTAGCATACGCGTGCGGGTTCGGATACAGCTCGTTCTTCACATTCGCTAACCAAAGCCCCCGATCGGTATCAAAAACCTCTTTACACAACGACGTAAAAAACTCTTTAAACACACCCCCTCCATCAATCCCCGCCCTACAAATTCAACGTCAGCTCAAAACGACCACACCCGCCCCCAAAGACAAACACAAAGACAAAAACACTCACTCCTCCGCCCCAAACTGATCAATAAACGTAATCTCAACCGGAGCTTTCAAATCCGCCTCTCCAAGTCTATCAAACCCATCCTGGGCCACACTCCCCCTCCTTACCTGGACCCTCGTCTTCCCTGAGCCGGATCTCATCCACATCTGCATAGGGTTAACAGGGAACTGGGATTGAGCACGGGATTGCGAATGTTGCATTGCGTCGTTGTATACAAAGTTGCGGAAGATGGAGACGCGGACGTCGAAAGGGATGGAGAAGGGGATGTTGTTCAGGACGCCGAGACGGGGGGAGAGGTAGGCTAGTTGGCGTTTGGTGTGAGTTGGTGGGTGGGTGAGGTGGGAGTTGTTGGTTGTGGAGAGTTGTTGTTCTTCGAAGCTGGGGAAGGAGAGGTTAGTTTTGGCTGGGCGAGGGAAAGGAATGGCTGGGGATTACATGGCTGCTTCGACGAACGACTGAACGTCGATTTGAGATGTTACAAGCCAGTGGTCCGGAGGAAGGAAAGGCTTCCTCGAGCTAGTAAAGCAACATCAACAACGCAGCAAACCTATGAAAATCGGTACTCACTCCCTAGCATGTATACCAACCAAACACCTCGTCACCTTTTCTCGTACACCCTCCCACGTACACCTAACCGTACCACCCCCACCATCAGCACTCGCCCCAGCAAGCCTAGCCATAACACCCATACCCCCATTCACATCGCCCCCATCCTCACGCCAATAAAGCACAAACGCAATATTCAACAATTGCCGACTAAACGATCGCAATTCATCCAAGGTTAACGGATTCCTCTGGGTCTGGGTGGGACCCACCCCTCCAACACCACGTCCAGACAACGAAGATGAGGACGAACCCAATACATGCCCATTCGTAAACCCCCCGGCCTCCACCCCCGAACCCGTACCCGAATTCGAAGCTCCGAAAAACTCGTCATCGCCCATAGTCCTCAACGCCTGCTCGTATAAATCCGTCAAGAACAACAACGCCGGCCATTCTTTGCTATTCCTATGATTCAACAACGTCGTAGACGCGCTCGCGTCTTTACCGAGCACACTACCTCTTACGTACCCTCTATACACTTCCCGAACCAAGCCGGCACCTGTAGCGAGGACCGCGCCGAGGACGGCGGGCCAGATGGTGCTTAGTGCGAATAGACATTCGATGAGGGCGGGAAGGACGGTGGTGCTGTGTATTTCTTTACGTGAGAGTAAAGCTGCGATATGTGTTGGGGAAGGGAGGGTGGCGAGGCGTTTGAGAATGCGGGGATCTGGAGTGGGTATGGGAGGCGGTGGTAGAGGGGATGATGTGTCGAAAGAAGAGACGACGGAGACAGAGATGGATTTAGTGGTGGTTCCGGGGGAGTCCGAGTCCGAGTCTGCATCATCGAGATCGTGGTGTGTGTCGTCCCATGTATGAACGGTGCGTTTCTGTGGAGGATTGAGGATGAAGATGGGGATGGCGTTGAGGAGGAGAGTTAGGAGACGGAGGTAGGCTGATAGGGCGTCTGGTTTAATCTTCTGGTATCGTGGAGGAGTGAGTACGTGGAGTGTGGCGATGAGATGGAGTTTATCCTCGCCAGAGATGGTTCCTGTTGTGAAAGGGGTAATATCGACAAGGGGAAGATGGTCAAATGGGATCTTGGAGGAAAGGTATGTGAGAGATGGTGGAGGGAGGCGGTAGAGAAGTAAAGGGATTGTAAGGATTTGAGTAAAGATGGAAGTTAGAGCAATAGAGAATTGTAGGGTTGAAGAGGGGAATGTTTGTAAAGGAAGGGCTGTCAATGGGATTAAAAGTTGTAAGGAAGGTTCATTGCGTGATTCGATAGGCTAAACAGGTTCATTAGCAGTATTATAAGCGATAGAGATTTTGTTAGAAGACTTGCAATATTTTTGATAGCACGACCGAGAAAAACATGAAGATCACGCTGTAGTAGATATGTCGTGATCTCTGCTGTAACTTGGGCCCCATGCACACCAAGATACTTTTCCGTTACAGTTGCGGACAGAAGAGTATTGAGGACTTTGAGGTGATAAGTAGCACACGATGAGCTATTATATGTATAAGTATTCTCTGTTTGCGTAAAACAAAAAAAAACACAAGCTCACAGTGGGGATTTGGAGACTGAACGTAAAAGTAAGAAACAAACCTGTCTTACAAGTACAAGCCAACTATCACTTCTCGCCAATCTAAACAACATATCTAGAATGCATTAATATCTCACCTAAACTAGAATTCAAAAAAAAAAAAAACATACCATCCCCAGATTGAACCATTCTCATCGACCACATCGCCAACGCCTCCTCGTCCCTGCTACCGATCAACACCAAACACCTCAACCCTCTCAAGCCATCCATATCTTGCTCGAATATCCTCCTCATCTCCTTTCTGCCCATCCTCTCCTCCCGTAATCCACGCCACCACGCCTGCAACTTTACCGCTCCTTCTTGCCTCTTTCTCTCCTCTAACCGCTCTGTTCTTCGCACCTGTGCTTGATTGAGGATCGCGCTCCGAGATGAGGCTGAAGAAGCTCCTCCAAGGTTGATCTTTCGCTTTCTCTCATCTCCGAATACTGGTAACATATTAGGATCGATGTAAGAAGCATTAGTGAGGATGACTCAGAGAGAACGCGCGGTGCTTAGTCAGCGCTGCCACTTCATGTCCGAGATGTACTTACTACATAAGTGACTCCTTCTCAGTATGCATCTCCCTGGAAGGAACGCCTTTTGAAAAGTTTCATACCTGGAGTTAAAAGGTTTGGCTTTCCAGGGGGACTTTTAGCGAAAAAGGAACCGTAAAGACGCCATTGCAGTCTGGACTATCGGCATAAGTATATTTGAACGCGCTCGATTACATCGCCGGGCGCTTCAAGTTTCAAAACCAAACCCAAGTTCAACCAAAATCTACAAAGGCAGACACGTGTCTAACCTCTTTGTCAACAACAACCTCACCAGTTCTCCTTACCTTTGAACAAAACATGTCTTCGGACAGACTCACAAAGAACCTCTTTTCTTTCTTTCACAAGGAACTTGTATCCTTGGACGCCGTGCAACACGCTCTACTTCAATGTGGTAACGCACTAACTGAGGACAATATCCAGTCATTTCTTCGACATCTCGTTTCGCAGTCTTTGTCTGATAGTAGCCAATCACTCTTGGAACTCGTCCTATCAGGTAACCTTTCTCAGATCAACTTCGATTCCTCAATTTGTTCCTCATACTTTTCTCTACTGCCTTAGGAGGGTCGTGCAGTGAGACATTATCAACATGGATTCTGAATCACTTTCCTACAGCTAAGGACGAGTATACATCGTCCATAGCTTTTGCCATCATCACAAGACTCTCCGTTTTCCTGCTGTTTGCATCCCCCTTTGACAGAAAAGCTTCTGAATTACTAAACTTGTATCGCCATCGCGTGGAACTTGCACCTAAAGCCTTAGGTGCCCTCGCTGCGGCCACCTTTCCCGTTGAGCTGGAGAGAACGGAAGATGATCAGGACGATTGGGGTTTTAAGGCTTCGCAACGGCAGAGAAAACGGGCGAAGAGAGTAGCCGCCAAGGCGGCTACTCTCTTCGATCCTAAATTGTTCAAATCTCTTGGACTATTAGTTCCTAAATCTCCTGAAGAGGTTGACATGGTTTCTAAGCTTCTCATAGATGACCACAAAGCTATTCTTAAGGTCCATTTGTCTCATGCTCCAATCAGTTGTTTACGTATCTAACTTCTTTTTTTTTACAGTTTTACCTTGACAGATTGCGAGAACCGGATATTGCAGCTACGATTCAACAGGGCTTTATTGTTCAGGATGTTATGCTTGAACCACAGGCAACGACGAGAGTTGAAAGCCAATCAGCGCCTTCAGACACTGCTGCCGACGATACAGAAGATATCCCATCTGCATATCCCATGGTACAACCTATGAAAGCGTGGGTATAAACAATATTGCGCGTTATTGAATAGTCTCTGATCAACGCCATCTCCAGAGCCCTTTATTTCGACAGCGCAGAGGGATTCGGCGAGTGGCGCATTCTCATCTCCACCAAGGCAGATCGCGACCTGCGGGAGGCACGAAGGAAGCAAGCCAAATTTTTCAAGATCGTGATCAAGAAAATCAAGTGAGCGCACTCGATATTCCGTTTTTTTTTTCGCTCGTCAACCTTCTTTTATGCAGGGAACTTTCGAATGGACATCTATCAGATGACAACCATAAGCGTTTGAACGGGCAAGACACCGAGATTCCGATCTATGAAGCAAAAATGACTAGGGATACTCGATTAATTGTCGGTGTTGTTCTTCGGTAGCATTTCCGACTGCTCGGCGAAACTCATAGATATCGTACCTTTAGTACCAAGTGGACTGCATTCCGGAGTACGATGTTGAGGTATGACATTTGCAATCCTTTCGTTCGATTTGCTGATCGTAGCGACGACTCGGAGTGCAGGTTGAAAGACAAGGTAAACCGATCTTGGCAATGATGATTGCAATGCATGAAGGTTTATTAATCCTCTTGCCATAGTCATCAAAATCTTCGGCATCTACACTCACGCTCAAATTGATAAGCGCCTTTGGGATTCCATGGGACGTCAGCTAGGAAGAAAAGGCAAGGAATACCGCGACAGATGCACGTTTCGAAACCGCCCACACCATGCGGGTGATAACGTGATCATGCCTGCCATCTTTCCACCGCAGGAGAAAACGACAAACGTTACTTCTATCGTACCTGAACTGCCAAAAGAAGATTTGGAAGAGGTGAGTGAAGTCAAATGTAGATCGTTTACACAGCTGCTGACTCGTTTTAGATACATTCGCTTCTTGTGTAAGTACTCCGTCTTTTAGCATCATTTATAGTCTGCTGACTTTTGACCAAGCCTTGAGAAATTCGTCACTTTATCTCAGGTTTGTGTTGGTGCTGCCTTAAATAAACTACGCTAATAGGGTTTATTAAGGCTCTGCTCAATAGTATGAAACTTTGTCCAGCGCCGTTTGCACTGCTCGTTTTTAATATCAATTTCAGGTATAATCGCAGATCTGGATGTCGCTCACGTTTTCAATGTCACGTACGTTGACTGCAAATCGTTCTTGTTGTTTTATTTGATGTTCAACCCATAAGGCCGCAAGAAAAGGAGATCATCGAGCATCCATATTCGTGTTATGTTATTGGGCGGAGCGGCACTGGGTAAGCCCTTCTCGTCTTCTTATTATGCCCAACTGACACATCGTAATTCACGCAGAAAGACAACCACAATGCTGTTCAAGATGCTCGGAATCGAGCGAGCCTTCAAGTTGAAACAAGGCTCGATGGACAAGCCCCGACAGATATTCGTCACTCAATCTAGAGTTCTAGCCAGCAAGGTCGAGGAATATTTCTCCAAGTTGTTGGATTCCCTGTCGACAGCTGGGAGGTCCACTCAGGAGCTGGTACAACTCGCCAAAGAACAAAAGTCACAGAGCGGGGAACACGGCCTCATCGACCCCGATGACGACATCCATTGGCAAGCTGACCTGCCGTCGAAATTCAGCTTACTCAAGGACGAACATTTCCCTTTGTTCCTCACCTTTGATCGAGTGAGTCTGTAATATACTGACCTTGTCAATTGATCTTCCGCTGACCGCGCGTACAGTTGCTGACCGCGCGTACAGTTGCTGACCTTGCTTGAAGCTGACTTGGCCGAATTATCTCCTCAATTCACCTTCAGGAAAGGCACAGCGTTATCTCCCGCATATCATGCCGTCGAACCGGTGACTCCTGTTCGTTCGAGTTCGAGAAGTGCTGGGAAGTTCGTAACCTATGATGTCTTCCTGGAGTCCTATTGGCCGCATTTCTCACAGACCCTTCGAAAGGGGCTAGGTTAATAACTCAGCTTTGCATTTTCATCTCACAGCTAATCAGTCTATTTGTAGATCCTTCGCTTGTATTCAACGAATTGATAGGTCAGATATAATGGTTCTCCTCTCTTCTACTCGTCGCTGACTTCCTACTACCAGGTGTCATCCAGGGATCTGAAGAGTCACTAAGCTACGAGAGTCGATTCCTTGACCAGCATGGTTACGAGAATCTCAGTCATCGTGCTCAATATACATTTGCTAATCATCGCGATATCGTCTATTCCATTTTCCAGGCCTACACCAAACAGAAGCGCTTGCTTGGCGATTTTGATGCCGCTGACAGGTGAGTTGAGACGAAGCGAGACTTTCTGCTATGCCCAAAACCCTTTTTTCGCTAGGACTCATGACATTCTCAAAGCTATTGATGTGATCGGTCTTCCAGGGAAAAGGTTCGACTATCTGTGAGTAAATTCACTCCATTACGCTTCCCACATCGTTGCTGAAAATGCTACATTAGATATGTAGACGAAGCGCAGGACAATCTTCTCATTGATGCGCTTTGTACGTTGAAAGACATCAATTAAGTATCGGAATTGTCGCTGACGTGTATTGCCAGTATTGAGGTCTCTGTGCCGGAATCCAGATGGACTTTTCTGGGCTGGTGATACGGCACAGACAATCTCTATTGGAAGCTCGTTCAGATTCAACGATCTCAAGTCATTCCTATTCCGTCTGGAGGTTAGATTCGATTGATATTATCACACCTTACATGGTGCTTATAGTGCTCCAAAGCAACGAAGACAGCCTGTCGTCAATCAATTCTACCTCCATCTCACTCAAGAACCTCCCCGTACATTTCAACTAGGGGTCAATTATCGATCGCACGGAGGCATTGTCCATTGCGCTCATTCAGTCATTGAGCTTATAACGCAGTTTTGGCCTTACGCAATAGATGTCCTGGCTCGAGAACAAGGTATCGTGGATGGCTCGAAACCTGTTTTCTTCGGTGGATGGGATGAAGATACGGTTCGATACGTGAGTCTGCCCTCCGTCCTCGGTTACCGTATGTGTTAATCTTCTTCTCTCCGCAGGAACAATTTTTATTTGGGGCATCGTGAGTCTTGACTGTATCTACTCTGACTCGCCATCGACGGTTTTACTACTCCAGCGGAAGCCGAATCGAGTTCGGGGCCCGACAATGTAAATGGATCTTAACGTTGAAGTCATTGCAGTCTTTTTATTCTATTCTAACCTCGTGCTAGGCATTCTTGTTCGAGATGACGGTGCACGAGAAGAGCTGAAGCAGCAGGTCGGAGATATCGGATTGATCATGTTCGTACATAGCACCCGGGAAGTTTCAAGCTAACTATTCCGTTTAGGACGCTCTACGAAAGTAAAGGATTGGAGTTTGATGATGTATGAGCTGTTCAATCTTTGCCTTCATGTTCATTTAATTGATACATCTTCGAAACTCAAGGTTTTGTTATACAAGTTCTTTGAAGACTCCACCGTGGATCTCTCCCAATGGCGAGTCGTGTTGAACTTGCTCGGCGACGAGAGCAACTTGAATATTCCTGCGCCTTGCTTTGAAGAGTCTCGTCACGCTGGAGTCTGTAGCGAAGTAGGTCAAAAACGTCAACCATTCTGAACAGCGCTAATTAAGTTGGCTATCACGTCTAGCTCAAGTTTCTTTACGTGGCTATAACGCGAGCCAGAAAAAATTTGTGGATAGCCGATTGCTCAGATAAAGGCGAACCAATGCGAGTAAGCAGAGTCCAAGACTTTCGTTGAATCTGCCCTCTTATCGGCTATCACAGCTGTTTTGGACCGCGCGGAACCAAATCCAACACTGCACTCCTGGGATGGACGTCCCACTCCTCGCGGTTTCTTCTACTCCAGAAGAGTGGGAGAATTCTGGGAGAAGTCTATTCCAAAATAAGCGATATCTACAGGCATTGCATTGCTTTGAACGTGCTGGACTGAGTCGGGAGGTTGCCGTCTCGCGTACCCACTACCTCCGACAACAAGCTCGGTTAATACCTGTGGATAAATCACGCAAAAGCCAACAGAACCGTATTTCCGCATTTCTGGCAGCGGCAGAGGCTTTCCTGGAATGCGCTACAGCGGCCATCAACTCCAAGGAAGAGCGAACATACTATCGAAACGCCGGTGATTGCTTTGAACGCGCCGAAGACGATTATCGGGCCGCTCGCGCTTACGCAGAAGCCCATGAATTCACCACCGCTGCAAAGCTCTTTCGCATATGTGCGAAATTTGATGAGGCTGTCGATATCGTGAAACGATTCCTTCATAAAATTGATGCCGACGTGGCGCAAAACATCTTCGATGTCGCTAGGCTGTTCTACTTCAGAGGGAGCGAACTTCAGTAAAGTCTTTTTTATATTTGTCGGGCGACAGAATACGCTTCATTGACATGCGTCGCTTTCCAGCAAAGCAAGACAATTATTCGATTCGGATGAAGAAGAATTAGGATATCTCGAAGAGTACGATCTTGACGTTTCTCGAGCCGCAGTCCTGAAGGAGCTCGGGAGATACAAGGAAGCAGGGGAGATACACCTAGCAGAGGGCAGGACACTCGAGGCAATTGAGCTCTTCTTGATAGATGATAACGACCAGGACACTGTTCGGCACGGACACGCCTGCATTCTTCAAGGCCTTTGGCGACATCTATCTTTTGCAGTGAAGGTGGAAGATGAAGGAGCAGAGGCTATCCAATTGTTGGAATTGGCATCAAAGGTCAAGCTGACATCAACCGATACTGTGGTCAACGATGAGGTAAATCAATGTTTATGATCAACTTCCGCTGTTAATCAGAAAATTCAGTTGGCTATGTTCCGTGCTATCAGATCGTCTGATACCTCCCAGCTTCGAGATCTCGGTGCCAAGTTTGCATCCAGGAAAGAAGTGATACAGGCGCTACTTTGCTTCGATCATTATTTCCATACTTTCCCGCACATTATGGTCATGGACGCGCCTGAGTTGTCCAAAATACTCGATGATTTCCTTGTGTACTGCAGCCTCCTTCGTTCTGTCGCCATCTCTCCCGACCCGTGCAACAGTCCTCTCATGCGAAAGCTGTTCTGTATACATCCGTCCACAGAGAAGGTTTGGATGTTGCCAACTGGGACATTCTTGCACAAAATGATCGTCGAATCTCGAGCCGTCATACAAATAAGGGAGGACGCTATTCTCATCCATGAATGGCATCTTGCTCATCAATTCAGAGAATGCCTCTTCGAGCGTCTACGCAAGCGGGTCATTGCGGAAAATGAGATGTGCCGACGAACGGCGGTCTTCACTCCTTGCCTCAACTTTGCCATCAACGATGTTTGCAATAGGCCAGAATGTCCTCGAAGCCACATTTCGTATACATCCTTCACCCACGCTTGGTATAATCTCCAAGCTAGGATCCATTTTCTACAAATTCTTATCTTTCATACTCTACATGCAATTCCCATGGATTTCTTGGATAGGGTGAGACAACATCGGTGAGAAAATGTCCCAATTTTGCCGCAGCTGAAAGTATTTCTAATCTCCATCCGTAATTCCCAAAGATATTGGATCAATCGACTTCACGAAACCCTTTATCCATCAATTTCCTACCTCGGGACGGTCGCGAGTCTTGATGTTGCACTGATACCAGGGTATCATCGGGCTATTGAGGTCGTGAAGGGGTGGTCTCGAGACTTTCTTTTCTATAGCCGTCATCCAAAGCGTCCAAGATTGCTGACTGAGGTCTACCAAGCTACCAATCTATGCTTTTACCTGGATAGAGCCAATGCACGTCGATACATTGACCGCGCACCCATCTTCAACCTGTTCCACACGATTCCAGATTATTTCCGCCACCTCGAAGGGAATGATTCACCAGGTGCTTGCGTTATTCATGACCTTGCCTGTTCGCTGCAAGGCACAGACAATATGTTCATCTCGGTTGGAATACTGTTCGTAAAGTAAGTCTTCTGAAATTGATGCGTTCGAGAGAGTCGTCTTAAACTCATCCACATTCAACAACAGACAAGTAGTAGACAAGATGCTTCCCATCGATGTAGCTGCCTTGTGCGATATCATCGACTACCTCTGTGGCTCTGTCATTCTCGTCCGTGTCAAGTATTCTTTGCACAATGTGACCCTTCCTCGAAGCTGGTTTATCAATCTTTTGTGGCGTCTTAAACGGGAGACACAAGGAGTGGAAACAAATTCCTTGCACTACCTTATAGGCTCTATTCAGCAACTGCTGGATCGCCTCCAAGCAGGAGGTGGCCTCAGTGGTTATTGGTTGTCTCCGCGTGACCGGCCTGGACACTTATCGCTCGAACCTTCAGAGCTTCCACTTATAATACGACATATTTCTATTGCTCGCCTGTGAGTACTTCACCTGCGTTGGCACAGACGACAAGAATGACTTTTGGGTCTTTAGATGCAGGTCAATTTGTCTTTGTGCGCCAATCTCATTTATAAGTCTTAGTTTCTGTGCCTTTAACGTTTTCTCAAGTGGGATACAACATAAACCATGACGGTCTTAGGACGAAGATTTTGTATATAATGAAGTCACTCAGGACCAAGCCTCCTCACTATCTCTATCGTGGGCGAGTCCACTTCACACTGAATACATCTTACCCTGTTTATTCAACATCTTGTAGGTATGTACAAGCACGCGAGTGGCACGATCTTGTTCTGGCGGTCAGACAGCCGAGTACACAGTCGCCCCTGGATGAGATGATCCAACTGTACCACGAAAGTGAGAAGCCTGGCCGGTATGCTCCTCCTACAGGCGTCCGCCGTGTCTTCTACAAGTCTATCGAGGAAGTGCCGCACCTTCTTAGCGAGGCCTCCGCACCTTCGTTCCTTTCTTCACTTCGCGCAGATGCACCCGCCTTCGTACCTCGGCAGATCCGCAAGGTTGATGATGAGAGAGCTATAGAGGTTCCTAACTCTGAAGATCCTTCAGGTGGGGCTGAAGAACATGAGGACATCGAGGAGCCCGAAGTGGATCACACAGATGTCATGAACAGTACCACCGCGATAGAGACGGTTGCCAATACAGAACTTCCAGACACAAACGAGTTGCCTTCAGAGGAGAAGATCCACGCGACACGCGTACTCCAGATGGCTTATCGGAAAGTTCTGAATCGGCGGCGCAAAGCAAAGAAGACGGTGGCAGCATTGTCGAGGACATCATTCTTTGAGGCTTGCTTTGCGGAGGCTTCTAGGATGGATTGGCCACACGGGGAGTACTACCGTAAATTATTCCTTGGTCCGCTCCCACACGTGCTTGTCTGTCTTAGTGGGGTCTATTCGTATCTGGTTGGAGCAAAGCACGAGGTGAAGGAACGGTTCAAGCTTGCCGCTCACCAGGAGCTGGACGATGTCACGAAGAAGATGACGAAATTGAAGTGAGTGTCCTGCAATGTTTGCCCTTGATCTAACCCCCTCACACACACTCTCTCTCTCCTTAGCGGACTCTTGAAGGATGCTCTACGCCTACAGGCAGCCCTACAACCACCGTCTGAGCTACATCGCCAGCGCAATGTGGAGGAACTCAAGACCCTTGTACGCGAGGTAGAAAAGCTGCTAGACCAACTGCCATCTGGGTCTACGCTAGAAGTGAAGAAGGATTTGGAAATAGCATTGAAGGGGATAGTGATGGTCAAAAAGCTGCCCAAGGCAAAACCCAAACCGAATATTCCGCCGGTTGACTGGATTGATTTCGAGGATGGCACTTGATCGCTGTTGCGAATAGCAGGTTTGAAGCCATGCCGCACAGCACTTGTGCCCGTATTGAGGACTCGCAGTATGTACATATATATATAAGTAACCTACATGTTATAAGCACATCTTGATATAGCTGCGGCGCTTTTTTGAAAAAATTTGCACAGCATTCAAATTCATGATATATATCAGGTGAATATGAGTACACGGCGCTTCTACCCGGTTACGACTCGAGCTCGCAGAGCAGCGGTTAACACGATAACGTTCAAACTGTCAGTATCATAGACCCGCATCGGAAAAAAAAAAACAACCCATTGCAGATACCACATACATACATCATATATATATATCATCCAACCCCCCACCAATCAATCGATGTCTATTCCAAGATTCGTATACTAATGTCGGTATTTATAATGTCTGTATCTGTATTTTTGGTATTGGTATTGGTATTGGTATTGAGTTCGCGACTAGCGTCAACACGCACACACCACAACCGGCGAAAAGAAAAAAAAAAAAAAATGAAAGAAACAAAACAAAACAAAAACAAGAAAAGAAAAGCAAAGCAAGAGCCGGCTCGCGCCAACCAAGAACAAGAAAGAAGATCCAAGAAATCCAGTGCGGTTCGGTGGTAGCCCGGCACCACCTATATCGTTCATCGTCGTATCGCCATGGTCATATTATCGTACATCGTACCGGGTGCGTATCGTCAAACCACAAACGTATCACTCAACCAACGCAGAGCAAGGGGTAGATAGGTAGACGGAGGACGGAGGAGTGTGGAAACAAAAAGGTTTTTTTTTTGGTTATGAGGGGTAATAAGCGTCGTCGTCCCATGATTCTAAGGTATGCGAAGAAAAAAAAGAAAAAAAAACTGAGTAACGCACGAAACACCAACATCGAGCACAAAGAAAGAGAGGAGAGCGCACCTTCTGTGATACTCCTCCATGCCATGTAAAGTATGGCTACTGTTGCTGTTTCGAGTATGGTGGCTACGAAGGAACCGTCGACGCGTGAGTTGGAGTGCTGTGTGTGTGTTTAGGTTAGTGTTAGTATGGGAATGGAGGGTAGAGGCAGGTGGGGCGAGTACGGACCTGACAGATGACTTTTCCGAGCAAGAACCAAGCTAGTTGGGAGAGGATGAATAGGACAGCGGCGAGTGTGTACCAGTACATTGGGCGAGTCTCGTAGAGGACACGTGTGACGATGTAGGACATGAGTGCAAAATAGATGATAGCCGTGCTGTTGGGGTGGTTAGAGCGTGAATGTTGGAGGGAGGGTAAGGAGAAAAACGAACAGAGGAGGCCACATGTTGAGTAGGACGAAGAGACTGATACTGTGTAATGAATCTGGTGGATTGGAAGGTGCACCGATAGTCTGTGTCACGCCGAGTGCGACATCGAGTGAGATATATGTTGTTAATCCGAATATCAACAACGACAGGACGTAATACGGCTTTTTGTTATCAAAATCAGCCAGATAAACACACCAAAAAGATTTTTTTAAATTTAAAAACGTACCACCAAACTACTCAGTGTGCCATCTTCCACAACCTGAGTGGCCACCACGGCATTAGCCAACAACCCCCAAAAGAGTGCAGCGACGACACCAGCGTGTACAGCCGTAATAACCACAAGAGCCGTACCACCCTGCTTCAAGAACCCACCGGTCGTTAAAAGCTGTAACGGCAGACTAAGAGCATACACCGCCAAAAACGAACGAAGCTCCACACGACCGACAGCGGCTTTCCGACGATGTGTTAGGTATATGAGAGCGATGACGCAGAGGAATGAGAGTGCGCATGCTAGGATGTTTGCGAGGTTACCGAGGACGGGGGAAGGAGCTGGTGGGGAATGTGCGAATGTAGGAGGGATAGCGCAGGTTGGGTTTATACCGACTGGTGCAGTGGATGGGGAGGAGGAGACGCCATGAAGAAAAGAGGTGTTGGAAGTTCGGAGGAGCTGTGATGATTATGGGGATAAGATTAGGTTAGGTTAGGGTTAGGTAGATGAATGATTACTTGACGGTAAAAGAGGTTACACCAAGGATAAGAAGGGACATTTGTGCATAAAGGCTTGAAATCACCGAAGCGCGTCATGACGGACGAGGGACGAGGGTTGAAGCTAAGCTGAAGCTCAAGGCCTGTGGTTAAGTACAACTAGTCACAACTGGCCCGTTGCCTACCACACGTTTCTTCAACCACTTACGTAAACTTCTTGACAACCACCAACTACTTAAGTACTCCGGATCATCGGTCATACAGGACGTGAATCATCATCTGCAGATTGAAATAGCTTCAAAAGGTATGTTCCTTCGTAATCTCACCTATGATGATTCCATGCCTCCTCGTATCAAGATCTCCGATGATCGCAAGAAGCCTCGGATAGTATAACCTCCTGCAAGTTAATTCTCGTGCAAGGACGAGGAATTGAAGTGGGCCGGGACATGAGTCTTTCAGAACAAAATAACGAGGGAGGTTTTGTTAAGTTCAGGGTAGTAGATCGAAATCTCCTCCTACCCAAGTGGCAAGGAGACACAATACTCGCCCTGCAAAAACAGATGATTGTTGGAAGATGCATCTGATAACACACCTAACAGTACTAGAAGTTGTTCATAATTAGCCATTTTTGGGCCATTTTCGGCTCATTTTTGATTTCATTTTGAATCTCATTTTTCAAACATAAGGATTCATAACACAGGAAAGATTTTACATAATTTTGCATGTATTAAGGCTCTTCTAATTAAAACAGAATATGCATACAAGTGTTTGTTCTCATTAGAAGATTATTTTGCAAATTACAGTGGCTCACAAAACAGTCCCAATGTTTGGTCATTTTGGACAGATGGTATGATATGATTTGATTATGTTATGTAATAACAGATGGACTTGGTGCAGAGTGATGACATAAAACATGGTCTTGGCACACTCATGTCCAACAAACCACATCATCTTGACTTTCTAATAATACACCTGGGTCGTGTGATTTGGATCAAAGCTTGTGGAGTAATGAGCCAAACCAAGTTGGGACTCATCGAAACAGTTTTGTGAGCATCTATTATTTTGCTGTCTAGTACTTGATATGACCCCTGGGCCCCACCTCCCTTGATAACTGCCTGTATGCACCTGGGCATACTTTCTATGACTTGACATACCTCTGGTGGAATTCCATTCCACTCATCAACCAATCAATTCATGTGCTCCTTTGAGGCCACAGGTAGAATTGGGACATTTGAAAGACATCATAGCCATGTGATGAGGTATTACAGAGCTGGGTGGAAATTCACAACAAACATTCAATTTATACAACAAAAACAAGTCAATTGGACAAACCAGGCAGCATCTGAAACTCTGAGACCATGTAGCTCAGAAAATTGGAAGAAAGTTTGGGATAGCACTTCAGGCCCAGCAGACTGGGTGGATGGTAGCAGTTGGACAAACATTGGACTTAGGAAATACTTCTGCTAAAACACCAACCACTGGCATCACATGACAGCCAAGGCAGGATAGCTCCCCATTGTTCAACTGGAACCTTTAGTACTCTCTCTCAACATTTACACAGCCAATTCTTATAGAAACTCTGGCCACCAATCAACATTCCTTACTTGAAATGATCTGTCCTTCATTATGCCACCAGGATGCCTCATACATTGACAGATCCAGTGCTTGTAAGCAATATTGAACTACTCAATGTAGTCCAGTAAGTAATTTCACACTATTTCTGACAAGTCAACTTGATACACACAGTATCACAAAGTTTTACGGTCATATGAATGTTGAGCAAAGTGGCAAGCTTTGGATCTTGCATGTGCCACACAAGAATCTCTGCTCATTGAGGAACAACTTGCAAACCAGTGGGTGAAGGAGGGTGAAACAATGATGGAGCTTTTGCATCTCAAGCAGTAGGACCCCTCACTGGGACAGATCACATGAGGATATATATCACATGCTCTAATCACGATCATGTCTGCATCGTGAGTTTGTACAGTGCCCATTGCTCAATGGCCACCACTGAAATATATCCATTGTTCTTGGCTACTGCTGATAGTCAAACAAATGATGTCTCCTCCTCAGTTCACTGGCAATGCCCAAAATCAAGTGCCAACAATGTGCATTTCAAGGTGAACAAGATGAGTTTCCTCAAAAACCAAATCTTCAGTACTATAAGACTTGCAGACCATGTACAACAAAGAAAGCAGAGAAGCAGCAGGCCAAGGACAGAGACAAACCAAAGCAATGTGCAGCTGGCAAAGATAGGGCACCCGGCAGCATTCTGACACTTACATGGAGTGTGTTCATTTTAGCCATCGAGGAGAACAATGACAGCACATTTGAGGTCCACACTATTATCACACTCAAGAGTGACAAGACCACGCCAAAAGCACTGCCAGAAAATTCTGCTCATGGTCTGGCCAAGAACATCACAAAGGCTGTCTGGGATGCAACAGGCTTTAGATTCAAGTACATTTAGTTATTCTGAGCCTCTAAAAAGATTCTTACATCAATCAGCTTCAAGAAGAAACAAAAGAGCTGGGGAAATGAGAGTGTTGCCATCTACACTTTCTATTGTGCACAGCTCAATGGCAAACAGACCAAGCACAAGTTGAATGAAGACACCAGGAAATGACATGCACATATGACAATGGAACACTTCGACTGTGATGGATGGGTTCATATCACACTTGATGATGAAGATCTGGAAAGGGCAGTCATACACATGACACATTACCAATGCCACCACCCTTACATCAACATCTCAATATTGCCAGATGTTGCACAGGAGATTGAAAGATTGAAAGATTTATCTGCAGCAAAGGTATGTATGTGATGCATGATAATCAGCTAGAACAATACTTACATTGGGCACTTCTTATATCTGGCAAGCGATCCTGAAGAAACATCCTGGGACTGAATTAATGCAGAAGCAAGTATATACACATTGGGCCCACCTGCATGAAGCAACTTGGCGACTTGACAATGACCAGGTTAAATCCGTGATCAAGCTTTGGAGTGCGTCGATGACATCAATGTCGAGATAATTCCTGTTCCTACTGAAGCCAGAATTTTGTCACTTGCTTTTGGGTTCAAGAATATCTTGGCTGACTATGGTGAAGACCTGTGTGAGATTGCAATGGATTCCACATGTAAGCAAGATTTAAACTGATTAACAATATTATCAGTATTTTTATGTGATTTCGAAGGGAAAACAAATGCCTTGAGCTATGAATTATATGCTGTTGTGGGCGAGGCGGATGGCCAAGCACTTCCACTCACACTTGCATTTACATGCTCAATGGATAGAACCACAGCTCCAGGTGCTAAGGATCGCATGCTTCAAGCTGTCCTTCAGTGTATTTCTCACTATTGCCCCAATATTGTATCTGTCAACACAGATAAGGATCAAAGCAAGCTGAGTGCGGTTAGTGAAGTATTTCCCAATGCAAGGAGGCAATTATGCTACTGGCATGCAATCAAGTACCTAGAGACATGTTTAGCAGAAGACAAGCCACCTGCAAAGTATGACCCACACATTGGCCATACAAAATTTGACTTCATCAATCCAATGTGGGCCCCAGGCATTACATCTGGTTGGTTGGAAGATGGGATCCTTGAGAAAGATGCAGATTGTGACAAACCTGAGGATGAGGAAGATGAAGATGATCATCAGGTATGCTCTACTAAACACAAAATAAATTCAATTATCTTATGTGTCGCATGTCGTAGAAGAGGCAAACAGGAGCACCAACTTGTCTCCCACCTATGTTTATATTGATTGCAGGTGGAAAGCACATGCTAGTCTGGCCTGCTCCACCCAAAGTAATGAAGGCAGACTTGCCAATATTCTGTCCAATGGACCACCACATGACCATTGTGGAGAAGTTCCATATACATCTACATCAACATCCTCAAATTCCCCTTAATGATGAACAGTTTACGCATCTGACATCACAAGAAATTTACCACAGCACCATCAAAGATATATATTACATATTTCTGCTACCAAAACAGTCTCATGCAGGTCTGGGCATATCTGTGGAATCGGTGGTACACACCAAATCAATGGAAGCTGTGGGCTTGGTCAGCTAATGCAGCAATCCATATACTGAAGACAACCATGGTTGTCGAGAGTCTATGGCATAATCTTAAGCACAGGTAGTGTTTGAAGGTCCAGTCCATGGCTATGTAAATTTTTTTTGGAATTTTGAGATGTAATCTGCTTGTTAAAGCCTTACAACTTATCCTGTCATTTCCAGACTGTTTGTACACAATGTCAATATATGATTGAAAAAGTTTGTCATTATGCCTCAGTGGTTTTTACAGAATTAAACATATTAAACATAAAACAAAATTTCCAGTCTATATATTTTCTGAGGTTTTAAGAAAAATGTATGAACTGGAAAAATTGTTTTGTGTTTAATAGGTTTAATTCTGTAAAAATCACTGAGGCATAATAACAAAACATTTTTGGTCCTATCTTGACATTGTGTACAAAAAGTCCTGGAATGCCAGGATAAGTTGTAAGGCTTTAACAAGCAGATTACATCTCAAAATTCCAAAAGACTGTTACATAACCATGGACTGGACCTTCAAACACTAAGCACAGGCATCTTCATGAGTTCAACTGCCCACGGCTGGACCTAGTGACTCACATAATTATCTCCGATGTTTTGCCTTGTATATAAAGGACACTGGAATACATCCAAGGATTGAGGTGGGTAGGATGGCCAAAGGAACTTGCTGGTTGGAAAACCGACTTTCATGCTGATTGGATGGATATGGCTTGAAGTGACAAGCATTGGCTGGTGGAGAAAGAGCTGAAATGGCTGAAAGCTCCTAAAAAGACAAAGGGACATAATGAACAACTAGCTGAGATTGCCGAGGAAGAGAATTGTCCTCATGGAAAATACCTCACCAAGATTGATCATTGGACTTGCAGCTGCCCTGCATACCTCATTAGCCAGTTCTTGCTGTGCAAACACCTGGTTAGAAAGGCAGACAAACTACTCAACAATCAGCCACACTGTGAACTAGTGTTCTTTGCAAATATGAAGCAGCAGTCCACCATACTACTCTATCGAGGGCATACATTTTGAGGCTGGCCAAGAAGAGACATGAGTTCGAGAGAGCGAGATATGGGTTTTAGGTCATGAACTTTGACAACCACGGCAGGAATCCAACACTGGTAGAAGATGTTCAGAAGTGCTTGAATCTCCAGCCTCCCAAGCCAACAAAGAAACTGAAGTGGTCGAGAAAGTGGTGCATGACAAGAATATTGGAGGAAATGATGGGGAGGAGAGCTGCAAAGATGAGGGATCAGAGTTGGACATTGAAGAAAATCCTGAAGCAGAGCATGTGAGTTCCACTGCAGATTGAGTGCTGTAACTCCATTCCTAACAACATTGTTTGTGTAGGTATTCATTTCAGATGCTCGACAAGCTCATGTGAAACGATGCTTCTCAGATCTGATGGCGGTGATAGCACAGCCAGGAGGACTTCATCCAAAGATGGCTGACATAGTTGAATCAGTGTTGGCCAAGATTGAAAAGGTGGGAGGGGACATTGGACAACATAAGCCAAGATGGTTATGTCAATGCACTTGGAAGGACTCCAATAATAATACCATGTACCTTGATTAGATCAAAATATACAACACACAGTCACAGGTACTACTTAATGTGTACTAAGATATGATAAATAGCAACCAAACACATGATAGGTATTCTCATGTGATTTGTCCCAGTGAGGGTCCTACTGCAGGTGTTGAGCTTTTGCATTCAACCACCAAATGAGCACATGTGCAAGTTGCAGAGGCCAATTTGCATATTGGAGTTGTATGAGCAATGCTAGACACTGAGCATGTCTCCAAAATTTTACTATCAGATGATGAGGAATCTGCCTTCAATGCAATTCCTGAGACATCATCAGACAACTTATCAGAGGATTTCAATGATGAATCACATTCTGATCACAGTAAGTCTTCTGTCTTCTATCTCTATGACCATCTGACCTGGATTGAACACAAAGCTCATCAAGTGACTGGGTCATATAACCAAAGCACCGCTGCTCTAACTGAAGCTTCCCTGAAGGTTCTTAGTAATGGCCAGGCTTTATCTTCCCACAATGGAGACAGTAGCCCATAGTTGGTGTGCACCATAGCATGTCATACATCTCAACTTCCTTTCATATGTTTCTTTTGGTTACTTGTATCATTATCCCTGGTCCTTTCCATTGCCATACTAGTATTCTGTGACCTTTCTTCTCATGTACAAACCATGTGTGCCACCTCATGTAGTACACTGTTTATATTACTATCATGATTGGTTGATAACAAGCATGAGTTGTGGCCATTCATTTATCACAACACAACTGTAATGCATTTGTCTCTATGTTCAAGAGTATCCTCATCTTTCTATCTATGTCATCAGAACACAGCCATGGTGGTCAGCATTATACCAATAATGTTGCCTTTGTAATTCACACTCTGCAGAATTAGCTCAACAATGCTCAACATGCACTTGCAACTGTGGTGGAACACCAGCAGAACAACTTGCTGGTCTGAGTGAAACAATCTCAAATCCCATATGGTAAAGAACTGCAGCTTCCCAACTTGGAGTAAGGATCTTCTATTCTTGGAATGAGGTGTCTGAAAGTTGCATAAATCTAGCACAGACACTCAACACTACTGAAATTTGTACCAGTCCCCTATGTTCCTCCTGCACCTATAATTCCCAGCCCTACTGCCCAGACATTGCCAATCACACCTGCAGTTGAGCTGTCACAGTCATTCTCTGACCTTATTGTTAGACACCATGTAATGGGCAGTGTAGGATACACCCCACAATGAGCTTGCGAGTTTTGCTGATTATTTATGCATTTTTATATTGCTAAATATATCTTATATGCAGCAGCATCTGACTGACTGGAAGGCATGCCTGCAAATGATGGGTTTGATCATACACACTCACACTTCAATACACAAAACAATTTCTTTCTTGGTGGCACAACCATTTCTCCTCTGGTAGGCCAATATATTGACGTGGAGCCAGAGGAAGAGGAATTGTACAATGATGAGGGGGATACAATGATTTGTGGCCAAGGCAAAGATATCTTATGTATGTTGAAACTCTTCACTAATAGGAACATATTGACTTATAACACTAATACCTGGCAGGATCCTTGTATGAGACTGGTATCCAAATGTGGCCAGCACCTCAAGTGCCTGACCCTGTTCCTCCTCCTGTGCTATTGTCTACAGCCCAGGCAGTGCTGCCTTTCACTTTGCTGTCTGTGCCAAGTCATTCTAGCACATCAGGCCATGGGTGGATTACAGATCCACTTCTATCAATGTCTCAAAATTCTGCCGCTCATCAATTACAAGTTGGCAACATGTTGGCAGCCACCTCTGGCAGTGATCTGCAATGGTGATTGCATGATCCATCCTTTGTCATGAGAGTCTGCATCTGTTGGTAGTGCTTTGTCTAATTTACTTATACAGGAGCAAGGCTGTCCTACCAACACACTTGCAGATCATCAAACCCACAGTGGAAGGTCATGTCTACCTGTACCTCAATCACTTGAGTTCCACACTGAACAGTCACAAACACCATCACAAGTATCATCAACATCAGCCTGGAGCCTTGCCAGCCATTATTTCAATTCCTCCCAGATGTCAAATTCACAATATATCATGTGACCTGGAAAAGATGGAGTCAATTGGACAATCTTATGCAAAAATTATGAACCAAGGATGAGGTTGTTGACAGAAGAGGGCTAACAACTTTGGACAAGAACAACATATGGCTAGTGCAAGATATCATTGCACTGGACATTCTCAACCTCAGTGGTTTTCCAAACACAGAGGAGTGATCACAAATTGCTAATGAAGCACTCTCCCAAGCTATTGCTCAGACCGGTAAATGTACATTCTACTCCTCTGCCTGCCCCACATCTGAATGAGCTAATGTTGACTACTGTAACTTAGTTACAGATGCAAACTCTGTCATAATAAAAGATATGAGAGCTTACATATAGCATCACTGATTGCATAACCAATTCATCAGTAAATTGGGTGTTGGTATCTACCGGTACAGACTGGTACATATTACTCAGCTAATTTGCTTAGCTATGATCCATTTCTCTGATGTTGATATAGATAAAAGCTGGCATCAATGGTGTCCACTCCACCCTCAGGTGTGTTTGTGACAGGATGGCACCACAGGTCTATGGTCTCTATCCCAGCTCTGAAGACCTGGATGCTGGAATTTATTCACAAGTGTTCATTGCTAACAAGGTTAACAATTTGAAGGTATCAGGTGAATATCTGCATGTTGGCCATGATCCAGAATCTGGCATACATTTGTTTGCCTCTCATTGACTCACCAAGCTAATAAACCTTTACTGACTCAGAATAAGCTTTATTATAATCACCCAGGTCTCATGATATTTACAAGAAAGAGAATTTTGCTATTACTCATCCAAAGGTGTTGCATGCAATCACAATATCAAATTTGGTCCTCTTTTCCCACTCAATTATAATGTGCTTCTGTGTGCCTGTGTATGTCTACCTTTTTACTATCCTGTTGACCGATGTGACTAAATGGTCATTCCTGACAGATTCAATGGGTCTTAGATTCATGGTCAACTGGTCAGCATCACACAATTGACTTTGATGAGGTTACATATGGCCCAATATTCCAACATGAGATGCAGGAAATGAGACAGATGGAAAATGGCTCATCATGGAAAGGGCATCAGCTTATGATGCTTTGCAAGGGATATTTCAATCTGAGGTAACTATCTTGTTATTATCATTATGTTTAGATAAACTTAATTCAAAGCTATCAGGTCTTTGGCTTCTGTTGTGTCCAGCAGCTCATCAAACCTGCAGAGTTTTCTTGAGCCAGATGATGAAGATACCTGGTGTTCAGATAGTTTCTCGTGAAGCAGACCATAATCAATAGAATCAAATGGAATGTTGCCTCAGCAATCGAGATTTGATCACAATGACCCAATTTAGTGTAGTCTCATGTGATCAGCCTGTCATTGATAAACTGCTAAAGCTAAAACCTGCTAATTTGCTGTCATGATCTGTGTAGCACTGGAGAGCACACCGCCAACTCACTGAGGATGATTGTGCTTATGCTTGGGAGCTACTATGTAGAGACAGGCAAAGGCCCGCATGAACAACATCTCCATCCTGAGCAGTAGCGAATGGGCTAAGAGAAAATAAACCCCATTCTTCAAAGGGAGTGGGTCCATGTTGATCGGGAATGGGTAAGGAATCGTCACAAACATCCAAGACGTTAGCTGCATCGAAGGTTGAAAGTCCTACAATCAAGAAGGGGGTTTTTGCCCTCCCTTGAATCCATTGAGACCCGGAGACCGTGGGGGGGGGGGGGTCCTGGGAAAGGTCAAAGGCATGGTTAACACCGTCATCTTCTGCCAGTGCCTCCGAGTCTTCATCAATGTTAACGTTGAGGCCATTGGGGTCAATGAACAACCCAGCGAGCAATTTGGCATGTACTTCTGCCTCCTCGTCTGGATCTTCACCCCTTGAGTCATCATCATCACAGACAATGTCTCAAGAGACAAAGACGGGGTGGGGGGTCGGAGGCATCAACATCGACAGCAGTGGTGAAGTCGGGTGTGGGGAGATCACACTTGACTCGAGAGTCGATAGATGACTGATGGAGGAACCCTCATATGGACGAGCAACAGAAGCAGGCACACGAGGTGCCCTAGATCCAAATTGAACAGCCAACCTTCTTCCAGGAGGAGGAGGAGGAGGAGGGGGTAAAAAGTCATAGTAAATGCCTATGTCATCGCCTGCGTCATAAGTCAAGGGCAACAATGTTCTGCAGAACCTCCACCTTGGATCCATACACACCGTCATGATAAAGTCCAGTATAGGATATCAGAAAGGTTGAATGAAGGTTGTCGTCACAACCCATGACTCAATGAGGTAAGCCCCCAAAATAAAATTTAGAATGGACTATGTTGAGCATGCCAGCGAGCTCTTTCCCCCCTCCACCTGGGCCCTCCTCGTCATCTCCGCTATCTTCAATTCTAAACATTTCCTCATTATATACATACATACATGTATCCCATCAAGCCCTTTCCGCCTCCTCATCTTCGTCGTCTATAACTAACTGGTACTCGTCCAACCCATAAGGCAGGGGAGTAGCATTACACCTCGAGTGCCACCATGCCGTCCACCACTCTGTTTTTCCCCGGACAGGAAGTGATCCCATATAGGACCTTTTTGGAGGAGGCATTTAGTTGAAGGCGAGCAGAGGCCAGTAACCGTTGCATCGACCACCTTGCCGTAGGCTCCGAAAAACTCACGCATAGAATCCGATGTTGATGTCGGAGAGAGTCCACCCACAAAGTAGCGTGTGTTTCGCAGATGTTCTTCGCGAGGAGATACCTTTTTTTTTTTTCAAAGTAGAATCCCAAACCATTTATGTAAGCCTTAAGTTAAGGCTTTTTAGACGACCTGAACCATTAGCCTTGGAATATATTCAAGGATTAACGCTGAGGCACCAGGGAGTGGCGCCATTACTAGTTACTAATATGGAATCCTGAACATGCCTTGCTATAGTAATTTGTTGTTAAACACGTCCTGACAACGTCCTGATGAAGTGTGACTGTGGCATCATCGCCATGATAATTCCAGAGCTTGAGATCCTTCCAGTAAATGGCTGCCAAGAGAGAGTTCCTTCATTATAATAAACTAGACATCTAAGAGACTTCAGGGAAGTATACAGCAATGAGATTTCATTGCGCGAAATCACGACTTGGTGTGGTTGTGGTTGTGGGAGATAAAAATAAAGAAAACAAGTAACTTATGGTATACCGATCCTCTAGCAAAGCCGCGCCGCAAAACGTCAACAAGCAAATTACATAAAAAAAGCCAGCGTGTCACGCCAAAACCAAAACCAAAATCCAAGACGAAAAAAAATCCAACCAAGGGACTATCTTCCCACTCCAATCACAATTGCAACCGCAACCGCAAACAAGGTACAGGTACACCCCCATCTCTTCAACACACCCAACCCAAAATCCCAGACCCTACTAGCTACGGGGACAAGGTAGCAAACAAAGTCAAGGCGTGTAAAATGGGTATACCTTGAAGAGAAGTATGCTGTATGCTGTATGCTGTATGCTATGATGTGTATGTGTATCCAGGGTAAGAAAGACGAATGAAGGGAAGAAAGGAAGGGAAGAGGGGGGATAAGGGAGGCAAAAAGCACAAAAAAGGGGAAAAGGAAAAAAAAATTAAGAGTTCCGAGTCAATATGTAAACAAAGGATGGCGGACATTTCAAGAGGGTAAAATGGACGTAAAAACGTAAAAACACATGGACGTGATCCGGCGGCGGCGGTATCTATGTGAACGTCGCGCGTCAGCTAACCCCACGTCAACCTGCATCGAATCCCTAACTCACCCTCACAAGAAACGATATATAAAACGTTTGAATAAAGAATAAATATTCACTCATTCGCGACCTAACACAAACAAAAACCCCAATCAGCCAACTCCACCAAAAAAAAAAAAAACACAAGACAAAGATAGAAAAACGCAAAAAAACGCACCTTCAACACCCTCCTCCCCTGCTCCCCACTACTACCAGCATCATACTCGTCCTCTTCATCATCCTTATACCCACCATATGCCCCCCTCAAATCCTCCTCACTCTCCACACCCCTCCCATAACCCATACCCGCACCCGTCCCTGCTGCCCCCGTACCCGTACCCGCATTCACATTCACATTCACGTTCGCCTCCGGATTCTGGTAATGCGACGCATACGACTCCGCAGCGGGGGACATCTTATTATGCCCTTCACTCCTAGGCGGAGACATCGCCCTACCAGGTACCAACGATGAATCTGCGTACCCCTGCTGCTGCTGCTGCTGCTGTTGTTGTTGGGGGTACGTATTATTACCCAACATATCATTACTTCCTCTCCTCTGCGGCCCCAGCCCCACCCCCGGCACGACCCCAGCAGCGTCCAACAACTCCTGATTCGACCCCGGCGAGCGCGGCGGCGGCGGCGAATGCGTATGCGAGAGGGAGATCGAGTTCTGGTACCCTGGCGTGGCGAATGCGGCGTAGGGGCTCGCACCGTCTTGTAAAGCGTTGGCGTACCCAAACCCGTTTTGGTCACGCGTACTACGGGCGCGGGCTACGCCTATACCCGCTGCACCGGCTGCTGCACCGAGGCCAGTGTCGGGGTTGTATTGTCCCATGGTGGGGGTGTTAGGGTAGGGGTTGTACAAATCTCCTACACCCGGTGTCGTAGGACCAGGTGAAGGCCCACGTCCGAGTTCGCGCATACCGTAAGTCTCGCCGTGGCCTTGTTGGGAGTGGTTCATGGGAGGCTGCGAGTACGTCCCGTGGGAGGAGACCTCGGAGTATTGTCCGAATCCTCTTCCATCTGCGCCGTCGTCGTCGTAGCCTGCTCCTGCACCGCCGGTGGCGGCGTAATCGTAGTGGTGCGCGGGTGTGCGTAGGTTGTATGGATCCCTGTCGTCGTCGTCTAGGAATACGGGAGCTGGTACAGCAGCTGCTTCTGCTATCTCTTTGTCGAACTTTTTGGCGCGGCGCCGACGGATGGCGTTGGTGATGAGGGCGATGATGAATACGAGCCCGATGAGTCCTACGACGGAGAATACACCTGCTACGGCACCTTTATTTGCGAAGAATCTGTGAAAGAGTGGTTGGTTTTTGTATTTTTAGATATTTATTGAATTTGAATTATTGGAAGAGGCGGAACGCCATAAGAAGGAGGAAATAGAAAAAAAGAAGAAGCTGAGACAAGGCAGGTCGTCAAGTCAACCAAGGGAACGGTTGTAGAGTTGTCATAGCTCATGTGAAATGAATCCCAACTCACCCTTTAGAACCGGTTGAGGTCACCGATGTGCTTGGACCGATGGCAGCAGTGTTAGATGGTGTCTGAGTCGCGGTCGAAGTGACAGTTTGGATTGAGGGAGGGGTATTGGTCGCGTTCAGCCGAGTGCTTGAGGGCGTTGATGCCGTCGATGATGACGCGGTTGATTGAGTGTTTGTGGAGGAAGATGATGAGGTATTTGAGATGTTCTGTGATGTCGAGCTACTAGTGGGAGGATTAGTAGCAGAGGATGAGGTGTTGTTAGGAGGAGTAGCAGAAGTTGTAGTAGCTGGAGCAGAAGTGGAAGTATTAGTCGAAGTAGTAGTTATCGTTGAAGCGGATGTTGAGGTCGTCCTAGTAGAGTTTGCTAAGTGAATCTAAGATTAAAATCCACACTACTCACGAACTCAATGACGAACTCGTTGTGCTGGTGCCTATACGTACCACAAACGTGTAGTGAGCTTCCAAAGCAACAAGACAAGTCCGTCCCACACTTACTGGTAGTAGCAGACATTTTTAATAGAGATTCTTGCTATAACGAGTGTGAATCCGCGCTGTATACGAGTCACGGAGGTCTGAACCGAACAACGCTTGTCGTCGGTGGGAAGAAAAAAAAAAAGGAAGAGCAAGCCTTAACAGTGCCTTGCTAAATTGCTAATATTAATAACAAATATCAATATCATCCTTCGGAATTATGTAAGTATCCTCACCCGCTATCCCTTTCTTTTATCCGCAGAGTCCTAGTCAACCTCGATGGAATGCAATTGCCAATGTTCCTGTAATGAGAGTCCAGTTCAACTTGTTGGTCTCTGTTCAACCGCTACAACGTTTCGCAATGCATAAAACTTGTGCCCTATTTTTGGTAACTGATCAGTTTCAGCCCTCGTGCTTCATGTTCATTTGATGTCCATGTGGGTTTTATATCTGTTTCGCCGTTCAATATTGTTTGTCCTATTACAAGACAGTCTTTTCCCCACATTCGCTTTCCATATAGCCGGGGTTCTGCACCTTTCAAAAATGGCTGTTTCGGATCGAGTACTCTGATAACACAGCGCCGCAATCACAAGCTCTGGAGTCTGCATCAGTCATCAACGAACTTTCTACTAGACCCATATCTTCTTGAACTCTGAGTCTCAGTCAGTGATCGGTACATGTACAGATACTCGAGTGCCTTCCATAACGTTTCAACCGCATCACTCAACTTCTGATATCGACAACTTTGATCCTCGCATACGCATACGCATACGAATTCATCAATTCATACACACATACCTAAACTTGGATGCCGAGTATCGTGGTCCGTGCGCATAAGATCAACTTTGCCGCTGAAATTAATAGTAATACATAGCTGAACGTATATTCGTGGGCGATTCTGGATTAATCCGGCAACCTTGGCCAATGACAGGCCGATCATTGCTATGCTTACCTCTGGATTCTTCACGTGCGAATTCGGGGCTTTTCTATTGCTATATAGTATGGCATGCACCCTTTTTTTTTTTCACATGAACACTCTCGCACAAACTGTTGGCGTCATCATATCAGGCTCCCGGGCCACAGGACCCGCAGCGCTCCAACTCGATGACCAGACTATCAATACATCAAATTCATGAATGAATTTACACTCAATTGACTCTTCTTGCATACGTATACAGGAATCGCGGCACAGACAGATCGTAAGTAAGCAAGCTCCCGCGCCGTCAAATACATATGTAATCACATTCCGAATCCGATGCTGTCGTTGGCTCACAGCAAAGTAAGCCGCATATGAAACCCTCCGCTTGGCCGAACGAACGCAGAATCTGACAAGAATCTGAGAGGTCTCAAGGCTTGCCGCCGCCACTGCCAGTATTGATTGTTACTTGAGAGCGATTGTCGAGGTTCCATTTACACTGAGATGTTTGAATTATTTTTAAGAGACTCAGGAGGGACCTGGCGGTGTGTCCATCGGTACACGCGAACTGCCATGCAGGCTCCGTTTTTGTTTACTTGCGTTTCACAGTCAAGAACTTGAGATTAATGCTCCTGATCACAGCCTGTTCACTACTATTAACAACACCAAGGCCTTCTCGTTTTCTACATGTTAAATAAATTCAAAAAGAAACGGAAACGGAAACGGAAACTTGAACATATGTACTGTTCTTGATTCGGAAGGTATACACTGATACAGTCACTGGTCCGGAAGGATTTCTCCGCAATTGGAAAGCTGCCGAGTTAGTAGCAGGTGAGCCTCACTGATCCGAAAGGATTTCTCCGCAATTGGAAAGCTGCCGAGTTAGTAGTACATAGGCGAGCCTCACTGATTAGTCAACAGATAGGACAATATTATCTTCGTGCACAGAGTAAGGTGATCAGTATGTAAAATAGACAGTAAAAATGAAAAGTGTAAACTAACTTTCGTTGCACAGAGTAAGGGATGGATCGGGCGCAACGAAGGCGAAGACGAAATATATAATATAGTAAAAATCAAGTGTTGATAGACGTTGTACCCGTACATAATAGTCGCGTCGAAGAAGCATGTGCTTCAATTGAAGTCCTCGGATTGTGGTAAGTGCCAAGGGGCCATCCTTACACCCATGAGTCCCCCACTCGAGAAAATTTGTATGTTGTCTATGTCCAGAGCTTCGGTATCTTCGAGCATTCCAAGTCTGCCTGACAACCACTCGGTCATAACCCACCCATCGCAGTCGCACCAAGTACCGCTTTCCAAGGCCGCGACAGCCGTGCATCGACAACCTTGTCGATCATGTTTTCTTCCTAGTGCCGTCTTCCGTACTAACCACCGCTCCAGGTCGGGTGAATTCGCGGGTCAGGAAAAAGTGTGTGGGGTGGTTGGCAACAAAAGGTTTTCAGGAGACTGGAGTGAAAAAAAAAACTGGGGAAGGTACTACGAATTGTTGGGAAGGCGCTCCGGGAGTGTGTATTCAGATTTCTCGGGGAAGCTCTTGGTGACGGTGTACACTGTAGGGGCCCGTCACTGCCGGGCATGAATTTTGTAACGTGTTTCTTGCCGGCGCCCTTGCGTTTGTTAGTTGCGGCGCCAGTGTTCCGTCGACAGCATGACTAGGACAACCTTTCTTATACACGATCTGATTCTCAGGAGCCCGGTGCTCATTTGCATGATAAGCCTGTCGGATCTTGGCTGCCACTGGCAGTAAGTTGTCCTGCGCCTCCTTAACATCAAGCTCCGAACGCGCGATGATCTCGTGTGTTAGTCTCCAAGGGGTTAAAAAAAGGATATCAAGATCATTTTTTCTACCTCGAGTAGAACTACATAAAAGTTTTAAAACGTCCTATGTAGTCTGGAAAGTCACGTGGCGCCATAGTTATATATTATGTAATCTATCTAATCAACTCGAACCAAACAAGGCCCCTGCTCATATTTTGAGCAAGGGGGTGAGTTACTCGACAAAATAAAATAAATTCCTCACGTAAAAACACGAGGGTGGTATGTGAGCCCTCTTCTTGCTGGGGGCAGTCCCTTGCCTTGTCATCCCTCACATCGGCTGTGTTATTGTCGTGTCGCGCCATTCCTCCAGGACGCAACGTCTAAGAGAGCACTAGGATGGTTTTGATTTGTCTTGGGCAGGGTTTCACTAACGTTGAATTGTCTGGGACGCAAATTGCACAGTATACGTTTCAAAAGAAAAAGTACTTTGAGAGTTGACGGCATGCGCTTTATTGGCCTGCTTGCAAGAAGGACCGCAACGGGAGTAATCCAGGTCCCGGCAGCGATGGATAAATGCCCTTGAAGGGAAGCAAGTATAGGAAAGAAGGCGGGTAAGAATACCAGCCGAACGCTTCGTGTCGGAGGAATAACGGTTTTCGTTCCGCTACTGGAACTCCTCAGACAAATGAGAGGTTTGAACGTGGAGGTTCACATTACGTAATTGAACACACTCAACCACGAACGCAGATCCATGGTAAGTCGTGCAGTGCATTTCAACTTTGTAATGTGAGTAACTAGTTCACTTCTACTTCAGGCTCTTTCAGTAGGAGGAATCGCGACATCTGGTGCAGCTACTGCGCGTACCTCATTCATATCCCAGCCCAACGGTGTCACAACCGGAAGCTCATCAAATCCTTCATCCTCCACCAATGCCCCCGTCTCATCATCAGGAATGGCTCCAGAGCTAGAATCCACGCTATCTCTCCTCTCTTCGCACCGCTCCGTGCTAGGGTACATGCTTGTGTCACGCGGGCATCCAGTGAGTATCATCCGGCACTCCGGGGTGATATTCGAAGGCGACCAAGGACGGAGGTATGCGAGTGCTTTAGGGAAAATCGTGGAGAGTGTGCAGGGCGGGCTGGAGGACATTGCAGGGGAGGGAGATGTGGTGAGTTTGTTTATCGTGGTGAGTGAAAAGCTAGAGTGAGTGTGATGGCCTTTTCTTTGCAGGATGAGGTCCGATTTTTGAGGATACGGACGAAAAGACACGAGTTGATGATCTCCCCCGGTGCGTTTGCATACAGTCGTGGTCCTAGAGCTCGGAACTGATGAAAGATGCAGACGATCGATATTTATTGGTTGTTCTGCACGATCCAGCAACATGACATTTCTAGTGCTCTCAGACTTATTGGTTGGGATTCGCTTCATTTTGATCTGTAGCATCGTACACACATTCTTTCTTTCTGCCGCTCTATAATCTACGGGACTCTTGGATAATCTCGATCTTTTCGATCTTACGTTCGGTCCGAGTCAAGATATCGTGAGCTTGTATTGGTTCTTTGTCGGTCCCTCCATCCTGCTAAACAACTCATAAGTATCATATTCTCTCGTACAAGGCCAGGCATATTACAACCCCCACTTAATTTGACCAGATCGAACCTACACCCACAATCATCAGGATGCAAACTTCAGGATCACATTCCGCTCATCTGTACGACCTGTACCTTCAATTGCGCACATTAACCAATGGCAGAAACGCATAATAATTATGTCTTTACCTTTGTTGTTGGGGTGTTCCAGCATCAATATGTCTCGGTAGTCTACACCTTGACAATGTCACCTGCTGCCCGCCCACAGTGTACCCAACCGCCGGCCCCCGACAAGCTGTCGTCTCCTAAACAGGGTACCTCTTCGACCTCGACCTCGTCCCTATCTCAGGTATAGGGATGAACATAGTCCTTTCAACTCGTCTTTGCAGCTGCTCAAAGCCCGTCTCAATATGCTGGATTAGGGCCGTGTCTCTCTCGGGAAATGAGACACAGCGTTAGCACTTCGAGTTTGCTCGTCCAGCGCCTGCAAGCGTAAATGATTCGTGTTGCTGGATACAGCGTCCTCGAGGACATTCAATCTTGTTTGAATTTCGAGATTCGTACACGACGCCTTCTATTTCAACTAAGGTATTCGTATTGCGACGTAACGACGTTTGCTAATTCCTTCATCCTGCTAGTGATGTTAGTTATCTAAGGCGAGAATCGCGAGATCTGGACATTATCGATGATCGGCGGATGCACCTGCTGATTGCACGACCCCGAGGTGCTTGTAAAACGAAAACGAAGATCGCAACGCGTGATAAGTTTATTGCGATATACTTTTGAAGAATTGTGGCGTAATTGGATTTGGATTTATTTGCCATCAGGATAATTGTGAAGACAACCCCAAGCGCGATCCCTTGGAAGGCCCTTTGAGGAATATTAATGGTAGCCTAGACAGTGTGTAGGGTGTGTGCAGATCTGTGATACGTACAAAATTATGATTGGCACTGTACTGCACTTCGCAACTTACTGCTGAAAGACAAAGCAACACCCGACGTCTTTCATGAGTCGTTCCGAATTCAGATTCAGCACTCAACCAAGGCTTAATTTAACCCTTGTAAGGAGAACCCTGGATTTTATTCACCTCCGTACATCCTTCGGGCTTGTGTCTCTAAAAGAGAAGCAACCCAAAGGCGCTACCAGGGCTCGAACCTGGGTTTCGGGAAGTCCTTGGCCGACAAGACATCAGAATCCCGAGTGATAACCACTACACTATAGCGCCAGCTTGCCTTCAAGTGGCAGGAAACTCTGCATAGAGAGCACATCCGATCTTTGCTCAAAGTGTAAAAACACACAAGGTGACATTAAAAGAGAAATTTAGCAAGGCGCACGCCGCTCTGTGGTTATTTTCTGTGCACATATTGTTGTTTTCCAAGGGACCTCCTACCTGCTTGTCCCCTCAAGAATCACCTGGACCAGCCGTGCGTGCCCCCTTCATCACTTGTCTCGTTGAGTATAGATTAGGGGCATCACCTGCCCTGTGTTGCTCCTGTTTATTTGCCTCGTTTGCCAGCACAGCAGTGCCGCCTAGCTGGACTCATACACCGCGCCTTCCACGTGATGATTAGTGATCAGGACATTCTGGATATGGGTGGGTCGTTAGTGTTTCAGGATTACCGTAAGTACTAGTAGTAGAGAGTGTTTGGGACCATACTTGTATATTCTATTGTGCGAGACACGTGCCGGCGCGGAGTCGTCGGTTACAACACATCTAAACGTTACAGCGAAATGGTCAGCTAACTAGCTTTGTTTTTTCTGGTATCAAACCCTTTCTGCTAGCATTACTCACTAATGTAACTGGACGGAGATTTAAATGATGCCGAATTTACGATCGCTGGCTGTACTTAACGACGAGCCAATATTGATGTAGATCTGGGCGATATTTTATATCAAGGTGTTATAGTGTAGTGGTTATCACTCGGGATTTTGATATATGCCTTCCCGAAACCCAGGTTCGAACCCTGGTAACACCTAGGGACGCAAAGACTCATGCCGATTTTAAAAGAATGCACTACTTCAATTGTATTTTGCCTCTGTGGTTTGGTTTACATAACTTGCCAATGAAAAAAACACGTTTAATCTTACTATTATTATGGGATAGACTACTTATAAGTTACCTTATACGTTTACCGATCAAACAAACCAATTAAATTTTGGTGACCTGTTGAGTTGAGGAAATTATAATTGCCAGCGCGTTCCGAGTTCTCAGCGTGTCTGAGAACAAGGTCTTGCTCGACCTGATTGAGGAAGGTGAGTCCAGTGTGATCTATCGATGCGGGAAATGCCGTGGCCGACGGCTTAGTCACCGGTTCGGTGCAGACGAGGACTGATGACGACAACGCAGACAGGAACGGCGACAACAAAGGGGATGAAGACAACGACAACGAAGACGACACAGGCCAGGACAACAACAACAACGACTACTACGTGGACGGACAACCACAGGGACGAGGGCGGCACCAGAGCGGCACGCGAGGAGCAGGCACAGGAGATGGAAACGGCGCCGTACAATGAGGAACAGGGCCCAGACGATAACTGGCGCCCCCTGATCCCCTCCACTACCACTCCGCAGAAATGAATGCAACAGCGGCCCAAATGACGGTTTCGTCGTTTGGGCCCTTGGTAAGTTTTTGGCTTTCCTTCTCATATTTTCAAGTAATTGTTTTTCTTCATTGTTAAGGCCTTAATTACTGGAACAACAGATGGTGACGATGACGGGAGATACCCCTGATCCACCACGCACTACCCCGAGGACGGCAACGAGCAAGAAAGAGCTGAAGAACACAGCGAGTGGGGACCATGAGGGACCAGACGGCGACAACGACGAAGACGAGGACGAGGACGAGACGGCGTATGACCAGGAAACGGTACTAACACAATTTTTTAGGTATAGACGACCCAGTATCCGCCCCCGACCGCTGTGAGCAACTGCTCGCAGGGTGATGCATGGGTGCTACCTGACGAAAATGGAGGGTGACGAGGAAGCGACGAGGAGGAACAACACCGCAACGAAGGAGGTGCAGGCAATGGGTACGAGAACGGCAATGGGTACGAGAACGGCAATGGGTACGAGGACGACAATCACAGGAATAGCGGCGACAGCGGGAACGAGGACTGCGGTGCACATGAAAACGGTGACAGCAGCGAGGATAAGGACGACAGAGGCCAGCGAACAAGGGCAGGGAACACCAGGGCCTACGATGACAAGGGACGGCCCAACTTCAAGCACCCCACCACCATGACCGGGGACGACGAAGACGAAAGGCGGAGGCACCAATGGCAATGGATGACGAGAGTTCACGACCCAGAACCAACACGGCGGGGCCAAACACCCCCAAGGACCCAGAGCGGGAACGGGAACGGGAGGCACAGGGAACGGGACACCGAGGGCCACGAGGGCCTCTAGGGACCAGGCCAACACGACTCAACCAGGGAGGGGCATGACACCGATGACGCACGACCTGCTGCCCAGAACACAGTATGCAGGAGACGGCCGGAACGGGGTGTTTTCTTCTTCTTTCCAATTCTTAGAATAAGTTTACCGCACCTCCCTCACAACGCGGGAGGGGCCGATTTTGTATTAGTCGGGTCTTGTCCCCCTCCTCGCATTGTAGCAAATCATTCATGTAATGATCACTTGTTGCATTGTTTAAACACAAAAGAGAAGCTCACCGTTTAGTGGTGGTAACTCCAACAGGCAGTTCAGCTTCTCTTCTAAATGGTTCAACTTATCATTACATATATGTTTGCTATAAATACAGAAGCCAGAAAGCCATCTGTTGTTCGGTTAGCACAGGCAAAAACATGCTTGCAAGGAGTTGACTATGGTTTTTATTTTATTTAGAATCTATGCTATCCTGCTGGGATTTGTATCTCATTAGTGCAAGACAAGCAGAACTTATGAACAATCCTGATTCTCCTGTTACAATTTTCCTTGTAACTCATGGAACCCAACCAACCCGACCAACCCGACGATCCCCTCCAGACAGGAGGCACTCCATGATTCATGCCTAGGGCATGTCCTTGACACCAGACACATGCACAACGCATGCTGACTGCATGCATTCGATCCCCTTCCCGTGGAAGGCACCCTTGACACATGGTGACTCCATGCACCCAAACCCACTCCCACACATGCTGTGATACAACAGCCTCTTGACATGAGGTCCATGACGTCGGACTCTCATGATCAACATGCTGTGCCGCAGCACTCTGTGACATCGGACACCTCATGCAAGGCATGAGGCCTATTGTTTCTATTCTTACCTGATACGCATCTATCTTTCCGATTGGACGATAAGGACCTCCCTCATAGTATAAGTACTGCAACTCATAGTAGGGATGTCCTTAGTTTAGATCTAGGCAATTAACAGCCTTAACTTGCAACTCGCGAACTTACTTGAAACCACTAAGGAAGCCCCTTAGTGCATGAACCTGAACGACTCTATGCAGAAGCCCTGCTAGAGTGCACTACCTATCTTACGTCGGATGCTCTGAGTAAGACTAGTGCCGAACGACTCATCGAGGAAGCACCTCGTCGAATGACATTGACTAGATCAAGTGGTTGAGGCTTCGCCCTTAACATAAGATCTAAACTATCTGCTAGCCCACCTACCTAGGTGTAGGCAATACATCTCGATACACACCACAGCGACCCAGGTCTAGACAAACCCCAGACCGACCACCAAGAGAAGCAGAACCACAGCCAGGTTCATCTTGGTACCGATACAACGGAAGACTAGTCCGTTACTCGACCCCAGCACAACGTTGGTTCTATAGATCAACCGAAAGACAAAGAGGAGACTACCTCACCGACGAAGACTTTGAACAGTCACACACACCCCCACCCGAAACATCCACCCACTTCCTAATCGACGAAGTTGACGACCTCTATAACGAGATGTTTGAACCTGCAACCACACTGATGACATCCGTGAAGGACATTCGAATCCGATCACCAACAGACTTCTCAGGAGAGTGGACCAAGACCGCCAAGTTCCTGCAGGAGATAGACCTATACCTGTGAATCAATGACCAGGTCTATGACACAAATGACAAGAAGATTATCTTCACACTGTCCTTCATTAATGGAGGGACAGCAGCTGCCTGGGCACAGGCATTCATCAACCAACACCAGTCCGAAGGACTCGGTGAATATGCAGACTTCCGACAGAAGGTCTTAGAGGCCTTCTCACCGATCGATGACACCGGAATGGCAAAGACAGAGATCAAGAATCTCAAGCAAGGTTCAGGGAACCTTGAAGAATATGTGGCGAACTTCCGCATCCTGAAAGACAGGACGGGAATCACAGAAGATGCAGCCATGATCGAGTACTTCATGGATGGACTGCACCCTGAATTACTGAAGAGGGTACACATGATGGAAATGGTACCCAACACTCTCGAGGGCTGGATAAAGGCAGCCTCAAAATACGAAGGCCAATGGAAATGGGCCATGGCAATCCTGGGAAAGACCAGGCAGAACCAGAAGACAAATGAAACAACAAAGAAAGGACAGCCCTCTCTTGACATCAACTGACTGATGAACCAAGAACACGTGGAACACCTCCGGAAGGGATTGTGTTTCATCTGCCACCAACCGGGACACCGATCATCCGACCACAGGGATGGAAAGAACCCCACTCAGATGGGGTCAGCGCCTCCTCCCTACTGAAACCACTTCACCCAGAAGAAGACTGGGGTGGACACCTATCAGAAGATCTGCATGATGCTGGATGAACTAGATGAAGAAGAAAAGGAACGAGCCCTCAACCTCATGGAGGAATCAGGTTTTTAGAACAGTGGCCTGGTGATGTTCTTTGGGCTGTGCAACTCACCGGCAACATTCCAGGCCATGATGAACGACCTCTTCCGAGACATGCTGGATGAAGGATGGCTTGTCATCTACATAGATGACATCCTGATCTTCTCGAAGACGGAAGAAGAACACCGGATAAGGACCGAAAGGGTCCTCAAACAACTACGGCAATGCGATCTCTATCTGAAAGTAGAGAAGTGCAAATTCAACATACAGGAAGTCGACTTCTTAGGCATGATCATCAGGCCCAACGAACTCGCAATGGACAGCACGAAGCTGGCTGGGATCAAGGACTGGCCCATGCCAAGGACAGTGAAGGATGTAAGATCCTTCCTAGGATTTGGGAACTTCTATCAAAGATTCATCGGACACTTCGCGGATCTGGCCAGACCGCTGAATGATTTGACGAAGAAGAACCAGAAATTTGAATGGATGAATGGCTGCCAGCAGTCGTTCGATGTGCTGAAAAGGAAATTCAATGAAGCCCCAGTACTGCTGATGCCAGATGCAACGAAACCATTTGTGGTGGAATCTGACGCCTCAAAGTTTGCGACAGGCGCGGTACTCAGACAACAGGACGCCAATGGAGACTGGCACCCATGCGGCTATATCTCGCATTCTTTCAACGAAGCCGAAAGAAATTATGAGATATATGACAGGGAACTACTGGGAGTGATCCGAGTGCTAGAGACATGGAGACACTACCTACAGGGGACACCGTTCCCTGTGATGGTACTGTCCGATCACAAGAACCTGACATATTTCTGTCAGGCACAGAAACTAAACTGACGACAGGCTAGATGGAGCATCTACCTGTCACAATTTGACCTGAAGCTACAATACGTACCCGGATCACAGATGGTACAATCTGATGCCCTATCGAGGAGAGCAGATCATATAGCTGAAGAAGACACCGATAACAAGGACAAGACCATCCTCACCGATGAACTATTCGTGAAAACGATTGATGCTGAACTCCAGGGAGCCCTGGTCTCAGCAATAATGAAGGACGACCTCGTAAATGAAGCTTTATGAGCCCTGAATAACAACAGAACTCCCCTAATCAAGTCTGCATTGGAGGACGAAGACGGCCTGCTCTTTTTCAAAGACAGGTGCTATGTGCCACAGGACAAAACCCTCCGCCGAGCAATCATACGGAAATACCATGATAGCATCACGACAGGACACCCTGGACAATGGCAAACAATTGAACTGATCTGACGAGACTACTGGTGGCCAGGAATGGCCAACTTCATAAAGAAATATGTTGAAGGCTGCGCAAAATGCCAGCAAATGAAGATCAACACCCACCCGACGACCCCACCCCCAACACCGATATCATCTGATGCCAGCAGACCATTTGAGCTGGTAACGACAGATTTTATTATGGACCTGCCCGTAATAAACGGATTTGACTCAATCATGGTCGTGGTAGACCATGGTCTTACGAAGGGGGTAATTTTTATCCCTTGCGCGAAGACGATCGACGCACTTGGCGCTGCAGACCTCTACCTGCACCATGTGTACACAAGATTTGGACTCCCTGGAAGAATCATCTCAGACAGAGACCCTCGATTTGCATCCAAACTCTTCTGAGAACTCGGATGACTGCTCAGAATCAAGCTATCCATGAGCACCACCTATCACCCCCAGACTGACAGAGAAACGGAGTGAGTAAACCAAGAACTAGAGGTTTACCTCCGCATGTTCTGTTCGAACAAACCAGAAGATTGGGAGCATTATCTCCCAACAGCAGAATTTGCGCATAATCAGAAGACGCACTCCACAGTAAAACATTCGCCATTTTACTTGATGATGGGATATCAGCCACGCGCTATCCCCACCCCATATGAAAAGACGAACATATCGGCCGCCGAACAGAGAATCCAAGAACTTCTCTCTGCAAGAAGGGAAGCTCTTGCTGCACACAAACTAGCCAGACAGGCTATGGCTGCCCGAACGAAAGGGCGATATGAACCGTTCAAGGTTGGAGAACAAGTATGGCTTGACTCCAAGAACCTGAAGATTGGCTACCCAACGAGAAAACTGGCGCCAAAACGAGAAGGGGGGCCCTTCATGATTGAAGATGCCTTGTCGAGAACGACATACCGATTGAAACTGCCGCCGAGATGGAAGATCCACCCAGTATTCCATGTGGCTTTACTCATGCAATACCATGAGAATGACACTCATGGGCAAAACTTCCTGACTCCACCACCTGACCTCGTGGAAGGAGAAAACGAATACGAGGTGGAAGCGATCATCACACACAAGAAGCATGGCAAGACACGCCGTTACCTCGTGAAATGAGTTGACTACCCGACATCCGAAAACACATGGGAACCCAAATCAAACCTGAAGAATGCCCCCAAGATCCTGACAGCATATAAGAAGAGGTACCACCTCTAACGAGAACCCAAGAAACCCCCACTATCTGAACTGAACCCCAGCCAAACAACACCCCTGATACCCCCCAAACAACAATTGACCCACTGAACGTTGATGCCCTTCACGTTCACTCCCACCCCCACCCCCTTTCAATAAAGAATGAATATGAGAAGAACATGGCGACTGGACGACGAGTCATTGACCAGTCACCATGAACAAACAGACTGCCGGGGCAACTCTCTTGGGAATGCCCGCATGGAATCACATTCTGGATAAACAGAGATGACTGGATAAAGAGAATATCCTCGACTTGCCCAACATGCTGCCTCTATGTGCGAAGGAGCATGAAAATGGATTTGACCTGGGTAAAAGCACAATCTGAGGAGTGGTGCTTCAAAGAAGAGTTAGACGGTGGAGACTATCTCCCCGAACAATTTGTTGTTGACTGCAATGGTCTGACCCCAGGCAGGAGACCACTAGCGGGGATTGGCCCACTACTGTGGAATGACCTTCAGTGGAACACCCACTATGACAAAGAAAGCAGATTTGAGCTGGCAAGGCAGCTCTTATTTGGACGACATGGAGAACTGGGGACATTGCTGCATTCCAGCCAACACACCCATACACCGACACCCCAGACCACTGAGTGTTAAGACTATAGGTCTCAACTCAGCCTAGTCTTCGTATGTTGCAGTTGGAGGCTTTCCAACTGTATTGGTTCTTGCAGTAAGAGGCTTTCTTACTGTATTGGGTTCTGTTCAGGACTTGGTGCTTCCTAAGTCGATATGGCTATCTGTACTCAGAGGCTTTCTGAGTAGACCATCGGTTCATGTATCACAGTTGGAGGCCTTCCAACTGTCGAGTTTGAGTTATCACAGCTAGGGGCTTCCTAAGCTGTTGAGTGTTCTGGTTGAGTCTAAGACCGTTATTTGAATTAGGTCAAGCTAAGGAATACAGGCAGTATTACTGTAGCTTATATACGGTTCAGAGAATGTCTATCGTCCAATCGGAATACGAGATCCTTGTCAAGTAAATATAGAAGGAACAATAGAACAGTAAGCCTCATGCCTAGCATGAGGAGTCTGATGTCATGGAGTGCTGCGGTGCAGCATGTTGAAGAACAATAGCAAATAACCCTCATGCCAAGCATGAGGCATCCGATGTCACGGATCCAATATCAAGGGTCCGATGTCAAGGAGTCCAATGTCACGGAGTCCGACATCACGGAATGCTGCGGTGCAGCATGTCGATCGACAGGAGTCAGGTCAGGGGGTGTCTCCATCGGAAGTGAGTTGTGTCATGTCAGAAAGGAAAAATGAAGTGCCCAGTCATGTGGGTCCAGATAACAAATCATAACACTGAGCACAACTAGGTGCGAACTGATTGTCTGCAAAGACGTTAAACTACCGATCATCTGCAAAGACATTAAACTACCGATTGTCCGCAAAGATGTTAAACTAGCGATCATCTGCAAAGATGTAAAACTACAGTGATTACCCTTGATACTGCGCAAACCCTACACACCCCTCCCCCTTCCGATGACACCACTGACTCTTTGACACCACTGCTAAAGGCAGTATAAAACGAAAAGAACCCGATCACGGTCCAAGCTTGGACATGAATGATTCCTCCATTGTACCCCTTGACCCCGACCTACCCACATAACCAGACCACACCCGATCAGACCACGAAGGAGAGATGAAGATTTAGGTTGAAGTGTGGAACTTTCGACCATAGCGGGGGGGTAATGTTACAATTTTTCTTGTAACTCATGGAACCCGACCAACCCGACCAACCCGACGATCCCCTCCAGACAGGAGGCACTCCATGATTCATGCCTAGGGCATGTCCTTGACACCAGACACATGCACGACGCATGCCGACTGCATGCATCTGATCCCCTTCCCGTGGAAGGCACCCTTGATGCATGGTGACTCCATGCACCTGAACCCACTCCCACACATGCTGTGATACAACAGCCTCTTGACATGAGGTCTGTGACGTTGGACTCTCACGATCGACATGCTGCGCCACAGCATGTCCTTGACATTGGATCCGTGACATTGGATGCCTCATGCTAGGCATGAGGCTTATCTCTTATTGTTTCCTGACATGCTGCACCACAGCACTCCATGACATCGGATGCCTCATGCAAGGCATGAGGCCTATTGTTTCTATTCTTACCTGATACACATCTATCTTTCTGATTGGACGATAAGGACCTCCCTCGTAGTATAAGTACTGCAACTCATAGTAGGGATGTCCTTAGTTTAGATCTAGGCAATTAACAGCCTTAACTTGCAACTCACAAACTTACTCGAAACCACTAAGGAAGCCCCTTAGTGCGTGAACCTGAACAACTCTACACAGAAGCCCTGCTAGAGTGCACTACCTATCTTACGTCGGATGCTCCGAGTAAGACTAGTGCCGAATGACTTGTCGAGGAAGCACCTCATCGAATGACATTGACTAGATCGAGTGGTTGAGGCTTTGCCCTTAACATCTCCATTTGGAGGGCTCAACATGGTTTTTTCAGGTTGACTTTGCATGTGCATTGCCCCCTCCTATTGGTGGTGAAAATGCTGCATTACATAGTTGAACAGTTGGCATTAATGCACAGACAGCACAGTCAGGAAGCAGCTATGGGAAAAGTCACAGAAATGCAAGAAGGGGACAAACTACTGTATAATTAAATATTGGCCCCACCTCTGCATTACAAAAGGAGAGGGGCTGCAAACTAATTTAATATTCCCCCTGGTGCATTTGAGGGGGGGGGGTCACTCTGGCCTGGCCCTGTCCTCCCTGCTCCACCATTGTCACTGACATTCCCCCTCCCATGGTCATTGGCCATTAGCACCCTCTATCCACCCTGCAAGCAGTCACTCACAGTAGTGGGGGGTGCTGGGGTTCTTGTTGTCTGGCCCTGCTGTTGTTGTTCACATCATCATCTTGCTTTTGTTGTTGGTTACATGCCCCCATCATTGTGGTGACATGGCTGTTAGCACCTGTGTTTGAGGCAGAAAGAGAGATGACTGTGATAACAGGAGTTGATTGACTGGGGGATGTGGCAGAAGTGCAGCCCCTTATATGTTAGGAAACCACCCCATTACCTAATAAAATTTCATTTTTATTTTATTATGTCAAATTACGCTACATGACGCCAAATGACGCTATACTTTGATAGTGTGAGAATTTTATTTTGCACACATCAATATGTATGCGCATGTACGAATGCGTCAGTAACAACAATGTACAATATATGTAACATAGTATATAAACCCTAAATACACGCCTAGGGGACCCCAGTTGTGTTCTCTTAGGTATTCCACCTATGCTTTCAGTGTGAAAGGCCTTTGTCAACAAACTCACCTATTAATAACCCCTTGCATCAAAACCATCAATTTCCCCATCATGAGTGCGGATCCTGCCCCCTTCTTGTAGAGAGAACCCGCATGGTCTTAGCTAGCAGATAGTGGGTGTCGCCCTAACAGAAGAACACAACTTCCCATATCAGTGCACCTTCTCTTACTTGCGCATACGTCATTGTTTCACTGTGCCACATCCGATTACTCATTCTTTTGGCACAAGCCAGAAGTACTTGTATATACATAATCTACCTTTTCTTTTGTAAGCCGATGCCAGGCCTCGCCTTACATTGCGACTGCCAGTGATCGAGAGGCAGCGCTCGTCATTAGGACAGCTGCAACCAGACAACCGATTGGATCTGGTTTAGTTACGATTTACATTACTCTATTCAGACGACTATTTTAGTTACAAGCCAAATTCAGTGATATCTCCGAGATCAGGCACTGTTGGAAGGGTTATTGATCCAAAGTGTCAAAATAGGCGCCCGACGAACGACGAACGATTGATGAACGATCGACGAACCTTATCACGTGACCCGTAAACATTTGGAGAGGTCTCGAAGAAAAAATTTTGAATTTGTCAAAGAAGTGATTCATCACAGATTCTACAATTATGTCTGAACCTTCAACTTCTAATCCCCGTCCTAATCCTGTTCCCATACCAGCACTAGAGGCAAAAATTGATGTGCTCACAGCACAAATGTCACAATTAGTGTCAGTATTGGCAGCATCACAGCCCAGACAAGTGGAAGTACAGCCAGAGATGATAGGAGAAAGAGATGATGAGATGGAGGAGATGGTGGAGTGGATATCGTAGGAGGATGAGACGGTGGAGAAATCTGGAAATGGAAAAGTGTGCTTACCTAAGTACACACCCCTGCAAATCTTTGGCAGTACCATGGAGAATACAAAATCCTTCATCAGCTCTATAATATTGTACATCCATGGGAGGAAGCCAGAGTTTCGTACAGCTGAGTCTAGGATTATGTTTGCTCTCTCATACATTCAGGGGGGGAAAGCACAGTTCTGGAGAAATGAGGCTATTAATCAAATTGCCACAGGAAATAAACCATTTTCAACCTTCAAGGAATTTCTGGAGAGATTGGAGGCACAGTTTGGAAACCCTAATCCAAAGGCGACAGCCAATGCTAAATTAAAAACCATGCGCCAAGGTTCCCTAATGGCAGATGAATTTATTTTGCAGTTCAAAGCAGAAGCTTCGCAAACGGACATGGGAGAAGCTGCATTGGTAGAGTTTTTGAAAGCAGGATTAAATCCCTCTTTATTCAAGTCTATCTACCAACTACCTTCTATGCCAGAGAAGTTGGATGAGTGGTATAATTGGGCAATGCGCCTTGACTGGCAATATCGGCAGGAACAGGTGGAGTCAAAGTTGATGTACGGAAGTAGTAAATTTGGAAAGTCATCTGGAGGAAAGTCTGAGAAAGGAAAGGCACCTCAGGCGCAAGCTCCAAGGGCACAGCCACCGGCCATGGCAGTGACACCTATAGTTATGGAGTCAGCAGCACCAGCAGAGGCAATGGAGGTTGATCAAGCAGGAAGACGAGCCCCACTTAAATGTAACTGTGGGCAGTTAGGACACATTTCTAGGAATTGTAGGCAGAAAAGAAAGATAAGGGAAGCTACAATCGAGGAAGTGAAGCCAGAGGAAGGCAAGCAGAAGAATTTTGTGGAAGAGTCCCAGTGAAGGTTTCCCCATTGGTGACCCAAAATTGTTACAATGTATTAGTATCCGAGGAAACCCAGAGCAAATCAGAAAAGGAAATCGAGGAGGAGTATAACCATTCTGAATCACGTGACGAAAAGGAGTACAACTGTTGTCAATCATGTGACAATTTTCACACATCATTTCTGAAAACCCCTAAATTCTTTATTCGCTCTGTGCAAGTAGAACCCGAAATCACCTTGACTGTGGGACTGAAGACAGTGGATATGCATGCAGCTATTGATGTGGAAGCATTGCTTGATAGTGGTGCTACAGGATTATTTATTAATCAATCCTTAATTACTGGAAACGGTATTAACACACGCAAGCTGGCACAACCTATAATGGTGTACAATATTGATGGAACAGTCAATCATGGAGGAACTATCAAGGAGGAGGTGACTATGGTACTAAAGTATCAGGAGCATCAGGAGCGAGCCATATTCGAAGTGTGCGATCTTGGGAAAACCAATCTAATAATAGGATGTCCATGGTTACACAAGCATAATCCCGAAATTGATTGGAAAACTGGGAAAGTACAAATGACTCATTGTCCTAAGGAATGTAATGTGTATGGAAGGAAGATGAAGAAGGAAAAAAGGAAAAAGAAAGAAAAAGAACGTCCGAGAAAGTATTCTGTTACAATGGAGGAAGTGGAGGATGAGGAAATGCCAAATGGGGAAGTTCCGATCATGATTGAGAAAGAAGAGCAGAAGCAAACTGTTAGAACAATCCATGGAGGACAGTCATGGGACAAGAATATCATGAAGGTGGAGAAGCCAGTGGAGGAATGGGTGCCAAAAGTGTATCATGAACATCTGTCAGTGTTCCAGAAGAAGGAGTCTGAGCGAATGCCGGTGTGGAAGGCATGGGATCATGCGATTGAGATGAAGCCAGGGTTTGTGCTGAAGAAGTCGAAGGTATATCCATTATCTCTGATGGAACAAGAGGAAGTGGATGTGTTCCTGAAGGAGCAATTGTGCAAAGGATACATGCAACCTTTGAAATCACTGCAGATGTCACCAATATTCTTTGTGCCAAAAAAAGACCAAAGGAAGAGGATGTGTACCAATTATAGGTATTTGAATGAGTAGACAGTGAAGAACGTGTACCCCCTGCTGTTGATCTCAGAAATAATTGACAAGGTGGGAAAAGCCAAGGTCTTTACAAAATTGGATTTATGATGGGGATACAACAATGTATGAATAAAGGAAGGAGATGAGTGGAAGGCTGCATTTGCCACACATCGAGGATCCTTCAAGCCGCTTGTCATGTTTTTTGGGATGACTAATAGTCCCCCAACCTTTCAAAATATGATGAACGACATTTTCAAGGACGTAATAGACAAAGGCATGGTAATAATATTTATTGATGACATTCTGATATTCATGGAGGATGAAGAAAATCATGAGGCGATAGTGCAGGAGGTGTTACAGAGGTTGGCGGAGAATGATCTATTTTTGAAACCAGAGAAGTGTGTGTTTGCAGCAAGCAAGATTGAGTTCATAGGATTATTGATTGGCCCTGATGGGATCAAAATGGATCCGATCAAGGTACAGGTGATCACAGATTGGCCTGCGCCCACCCATGTCAAGGAGGTTCAAGCCTTCTTGGGACTCACAAATTATTATCGTCGCTTTGTGCACAATTTTTCTAAAATTGCCACACCCTTACATAACCTTACATGAAAGGGAGTAGTATGGAGGTGGGGAGAGCAGCAGCAGACAGCATTTGAGGAGTTGAAGAGGAAGTTTGTGGAGGGACCAATATTAGCCCCAGTAGATTTCACATGCCCTTTGCAAGTGGAATCTGATGCATCCGATTTTGCTACTGGAGCGGTATTATCAATGCTGTGTGAAGATGACAAATGGCATCCTTGTGCATACTTGTCAAAAAGGTTGAATGATGTGGAGAGGAATTATGATGTGCATGACAAAGAGATGTTAGGGATAATACGAGCATTGGAGGCGTGGAGGCATTATTTGGAGGGATGTATGCATCAAATTGAGATCTGGACGGATCATCAAAATCTGCAATACTTCATGTCCACTAAAAAGCTTAATTGCAGGCAAGCACGTTGGGCACTATTCCTATCATGTTTCAACTTTCACTTGGTCCACAAAGTGGGAAGCTTAATGAGGAAAGCAGATGCATTATCCAGACGTATTGATCATAAAAGGGGGGTGGAGGAGGACAATAAAAATGTTACCTTACTCAAACCCGAATACTTTTGCATTTGCGCTATGTGTCAAGGGCATCTATTAATAGATAGCTCGGAAACAGAAATGTTGTCTAAAATTAGACAATGTTTGGAAATGGACGATGAAGTAGTGGAAGCTGTGAAAGCTCTGAAGGGAGAGAAGAAAGGTAATATCAAAGGAGATGAGTGGGCTGAGGAACAAGGGTTGGTGTTGTTTTGAGGAAAAGTGTATGTACCGAAGGATCAGGATTTGTGAAGGGAGATCATCTGGTTACATCACAATACACTGATTGCCAGACACCCAGGAAGATGGAAGATGTTGGAATTAGTAATGAGAAATTATTGGTGGCCTGGAATTTCAAAGTATGTGTTGGGGTATGTGGATGGATGTGATACGTGCATGAGGGGGAAGAAATTTCCAGAGAAACCTGCAGGAAAATTAATGCTGAACCCTATACCTAAAGTGCCATGGCGAGATATATCTGTGGATTTTATTACTGGATTACCCAAGGCTCAAGGGTACGATGCAATATTTGTAGTATGTGACCACTTTACAAAGGAGGTCCACATTATTCCTACTACTACAGAAACCTCATCATTGGGCTTGGCGCGCCTCTATCTAAATCAGGTATGGCGGTTACATGGGTTACCCGATACCATTATCTCTGATTGCGGACCACAATTTGCTTCCACATTTATGTGAGAACTAAACAATATATTGGGAATTCAAACTAAATTATCTATGGCATATCACCCGCAGACTGATGGGCAGACAGAGAGAATGAATCAGGAGTTGGAGCAGTACCTATGTATGTTTGTCAACTACTGACAAACCAACTGGCCCGAATGGTTGAGAATTGCCGAATTTTCCCACAATAACAAATTCCATTCAGCTACTTGTATGTCACCCTTTTTCGTGAATTATGGATATCATCCTCTCATGGGAGTAGAACCCAGAAGGGAAGTCAAAGTACAGTCGGTAGAAGACTTTGTATCTAAGATGCAAAAGGTACAAGAGGAAGCAGAGGCGGCATTGAAGAAAGCATGTGATGACATGATGCAACACACAGATCGTACTCGAGCACGTGCTCCAGAGTACAAAGTTGGTGACTTGGTATGGCTAAGTACCAAGGACCTGAATATTCCATGACCTTCGAGGAAACTTACAGAAAAACAAGTTGGCCCATATGTGATCTCTAAAGTAATCTCGCCTAATGTGGTAGTGCTAAAATTACCCCGATCATTCAAGATTGATCCCGAGATTAATGTATCCCGCCTATGCCCTTACTGCCCGCCCACTATTCCTGGCCAACAAACTACTCCACAACCTCCGATAATAGTAGAAGGTGCTCCAGAATACATAGTTGAAGAAATTCTAGACTCATGTCTTCGACGGAACAAATTGGAGTTTTTAATAAAGTGGAAAAACTATACCAACAAAAATAACTCATGGGAACCCAAAGAGAATTGTAAGCGAGCGCGTAACGCGATTGCCCAATTCTTTAAACGTAATCCGAATGCTCCGCGTCGCATTGCAAGAATGGTGTATGAGGGGATGAGATTCTGGCCTTACCAAAATTTCACAGAGGGGACAGACGTAATATTTTCTCACCTGGAAGTCGAGGCATAAAAGGGGGGTAATGTTAGGAAACCACCCCATTACCTAATAAAATTTCATTTTTATTTTATTATGTCGAATTACGCTACATGACGCCAAATGATGCTACACTTTGATAGCGTGAGAATTTTATTTCGCACGCATCAATATGTACATGCATGTATGAATGCGTCAGTAACAACAATGTACAATATATGTAACATAGTATATAAACCCTAAATACATGCCTAGGGGACCCCAGTTGTGTTCTCTTAGGTATTCCACCTATGCTTTCGGTGTGAAAGGCCTTTGTCAACAAACTCACCTATTAATAACCCCTCGCATCAAAACCATCAATTTCCCCATCACAAGCACAGATCCCGCCCCCTTCTTGTAGAGAGAACCCACACGGTCTTAGCTAGCAGATAGTGGGTGTCGCCCTAACTGTGTATATATGTAGTGGGTTTATGCAGGAGTAGTGTACTTAACACCCCCCCCCCCCCCCCCCCCCCTAATCCTGCATATCTAACATCAGGAAAACTACATTGGTGTGGCAGTGTATGGAGTGTCTGGAACGTATGGCAGTGTGGGGCCATCCCAGCCACTTTTAGCCACAATCTCAAATTTTTGCCACACTCACCACACCATCCACAAAGTGGACTTCTTCTACAAATGGGTCAACTCATACAATACTTCTGGATTGATGATAATTCAGCCATCATACTGCAGGATAACAAGTACATGAAAAACTGCCTCAAAATGCGAAATTTTGTTTAGTCGTTTTCCAGCTGTAGGCAGCGTATCTCTGCCGTCTGCTCATCCATCAACTCTCTGTCAAGTCCAACGTTTGTATATGAACATTTTGCATATACAACCCAGCACCCGCCCCCAGCCCTGCAAGCCACTGCTTGCAGGGTGGATCACGGGTGCTAGCAGCTGACGATGAAGGGTGACAGAAGGGGACAGGACAACTGGGATGATGGTCCCAAAGTGACAACCACCCCCCCCTCTCACTCACAAATGTGGGGTGGGGGTGGTTTTTAGTGTAATTACATATTTATTAGTTTAGATAGAATAATTTATATACTGGGTGAAACCCGTGCAGGAACCAACACCCACGTGTACCTGTGCTATTGCCTACCCACCACTGCCACAAGCTTCTGCTTGTGGGGTGGTTAGGTGGTAGCAAGACCATACATGATATGCCCATGACAGCAGCACCCCCAACTACTGGCATGAGCAACTGCTCGCGGGATGGAAATGGGGAGCAATGACAGGACAAGGATGGGGATGGGGATGGGGAAGATGAAAGGTTGCCTGGTTAGGGAACCTCAGTAGTCAGACAGACAGACAGGAATAGGTTATCTTTGTTGCAGAGAGTAAGGGATGGGGCAACAAAGGGGAAAACAGTCTACTACCTATAGTATTCTAAATATAGCTTTCCACCTTGTACATATTGAGAAAAAGGCTGCATCAAGACTTTCTATATATAGAAGGGCCACATCAAGACTTGGAATGATGGGAACACATCATTCTCGGGGATTGATGGCAGTGATGGGAATTTGATGAGATTTTTGATGGGAATAATAGGGGGCGCAGATTGATGTGGAATTGATGTGGAATTGATGGGAATGTGATATCATTGATCAATGCATAGTGGGCATTGTTTCACAGTCCGATTCTATGTGCGTTATGTGTGTTGGTGTGTATGGCTGTTTTGCATGCATGTTGTGTGTGTGTAGTAAGTCTGTGAGGGCACCAGACTTACAGAAGATGACAATCACAATCACGAGGACGAGGATGGGGAAGACAATGACAACAACCACCAGTAAACAACCAGGAGTGGAGGGCAGGGCACCACCACCACTGGTCCTATGCGAAGAACTCCATCCTCTATCCCCCACTTGATGCGAAGCACCCACCCAAGGGCCTATACACCCTACTTCTCATTGCGGTAAGATTCCACTACATCCCATGATGATTGTTGTCAATCCTTAGTTTGGCAGGTGGAACAGGCTTTTGCTGCATTCCTGAGTGGCACATACATCGAGCCACAGCTTTTTGCACACAAGCATTATTGGCACGCGATAAGGGTCTTCCTCGGTCACATAGAACATATCAGTGAGAGATGCTGGGGGCTTGTCCTCATGTCCCAAAATGGTGCTGATGATGATATGGGCAATGATCTTACTGCGAGGGGAGTACTAACGGATGGGGGCACCACTGCACCAGGGATGATGAGGATGGTTTCTATTATTAATGAGTTTCATGGCCCTTCCCTTGCTTTGTGTGAGGGAGGTTAATTAACTTAATTAAAAATTGTGTTGTCCCCCCTTGCACAAATGCAACAAGATTATTCAAATGAACTTTATTGTCTGTAGCCTAAATATTGTGTATGGTTTACAGGGTGCACTTAGGTTAGTTGAGGATTATACAATACAAATGCAGTATATTTAATAATGTAGAACAAGGCACAAATCAAGTCAAAAGCATGGTGTATATTCATGGTGTCACACCTGCGGTGTTCACAACAGACCATGGTAAAAACCTGTCACTGTGGTTGCAGTGTTAGAATGGGTGCAGTTGTTAAGAACTGATCCTAGAAGGTACATCGGAATCCGATCAGACCCTGCGGGTGATGATAGCGGAAGGTTGTCAGGTCATGGCGGATTCTGCGGAGGGGAAAATGGAAAGGACTTGGCTTCAGCTTGTAAGAAGCTGCACCCTTCACCTTGTCTGGTGTCCTAATTTCAAGATGAAGGTTTGGAGGTAGAAGTGGAGAAGTGCGGGTAAATGCAGGAAGGAATATGGAGGGACTTGGTTCAAGTTCAGATGAGATTAGAACTTCAGAGGAAGACTAGAGGTTGAGTCAAATGGAGTTCAGACTCTTAGAGAACTGAGGTAGGAGTAGAAGGAGATTTGGATTGGCAGGTTAAAGTCGAGTCTATGTCAATATACAAACTGAGGAATACAAGGCAAAACTAACTAAGCTTAAATACTGTAGTCCAGAATAAAGGTGGAACAGAAATGAAGACTGCAGCAGGGTCTCAACTGCGTAGATAGATTACCTAGTGGGAGCCGCACAGGAATCCATAGTTGAATTTGTAAAAGGGATGGCAGCCTTGGGAAGGCAGCTGTGGGTGCTGTACAAGGTGGCCTGGTGCACAGCAGTGTGGGTGGTCCAAGGTGGCCGGGAACAAAAGCGGGAGGAGTGGATAGATGTCAGGTTCAACGTTGGAGTAGGGTGAGTGGTCACCTACTCTAGGTAGTCATGTGACCTTGTTGGTAGAGTAGCATAGCCACATCGTTGTAGTTAGGCATTGCTATAGCATTGCATTCCATTGCCTCAGCGATAGGGCACCTCTGGGGTGTCCATCTTGGTGATGAGATTGAGATTCGGCTCACTCTAAGCTTCCTGGTCTTGTGTTTTGACTGCCACATCACTCTGCTAGGTTTGGCTTCATTTTTTCGGTCTAGTTCGCGTCTCGTCTTGTGTCTTGAGCTTTATTTTGCATCTCGTGTCTACTATCTCGCATCTTTGAGCACCTTGGCTTGGTTATTTGAGTTTTGAGCCCCCAGCATCCATTTACCTCGTCACCACTCCACTTGTTAGTATGCCAGGTCCAGGACAAGGCAAATGAAGCCAGAAGGAGAAATGGCGCGATAATGTGAAAAATGCAGCCAACGATGCGATGTGCATCTGCACAGCCACTGCCACATCATGAGATGATGCAACAATACAACCACCACTGTTTACCTACATGCATGAAGATGTCCAAATACTCTTGGATGAAGCTCAACTTGATGGATGGGAAGAAGGTGTAGAAGAAGGACTAAAGATGGGGAAGGAGAAAATACTTGAGAATGGACAGAAGATGTGGGAAAAGGGGAAGAATGCTGGATATAGGTTGGGAAGAAAGGATGGTCTTGATGAAGGGGAGAAGTTGGCAGGCCATGGGGAAGGGCTTTGTATCTCAAAGGAGGCCCACACCCATGAGTTATGGAGAGGTGCCATCCTCCTGGATGAGGCTCAAGTCCAGACTGACCCCGAAACAACCACTTGGACCGACACTAGCACCCAGGCAGCTCCCATGACTGACAAAACGACTGTGCAGCCCAATGCCCCCCCCCCCCCCGAATGTCACTGTACCGCCCTGCAAATGGAGCTGCCTGCCTTTGAAGACCCCCAGCCCTCGAAAATCACCCAAACGGTTGCTACCAATGACATCTGCACCCAAATCACACCCAGTACCAACAAAATGGCTAGCCAAATGGAGAACAAACCCTACCCAGCTCTTGTTACCCACCAGAACCCCCCTTCTGCCACTGCCATGTCACTGTCAACAGCAGCAACAACACCCGAACCAAACAGCCGAAAAACAACAACTTTGGTGATGACTAGCACCCAAATGGCTGCCCCCACCCTAGAGACAGCTAACCAGGCCGTAAACAGCGCACAGAGATGCTCTACCATCCAGAAAACAGAGTCGTACAATGAGGACCAAACCTGCCTGTCAAAACACGTTGTTTGCTCAACAAATCGATACAGGAGCCGCCCCATGTCACCCTGCTCCCCCCTGCTCGTGCCCCAGACCCCCATCGAAACCCCTGAACTACCCAGCACAATGGCCACATCATCATCGACAATGGCTGAACCCCCTTCTATACCACATTCTGGACCACATCCCACAGCTGAGAAATGACAAAACAAACTACTGGAACCCTCAGAACACCCCCGAGCCCTGTCCCAGACACCCAGCTTGCCCCAGCATGCCTGAAAACACGCCGCTTCGCTACCTATGACAGACGAATACCAACGGCTATGAAAAAACACCATGGCGACGATGGGACCAACCCCCAGACCCTCTTGTTTCCCCCACCAGGCCCTGTCATTGACACCCGCCATCCATATCAACTCCAGTGCCCAGACCATGCCCAGTACCAGCGAGACGACCCCACAGACTAGTGGAAGCCCGGCTGTTCCAAAATCAAGCATGGAGGGAGTTGAACCCCCCCTGCAGTCACAGAACATGACACCGGCAGCTCGCACCGACTCTACCACCCAAACCAACACCAACGTCGTCACCACTGTCGATGCCAGCACTCAGACGGCCTCAACCAGCCCCACCATTGTTGATACCAGCACCCAAACAATGTGCAACCCCAAAGGGAGAATGGCTACACCACAAACAGCACCCCCCAATGATGAACAACCATGCCTGTCAAAATTGCCGCCCACAGACCCTGATCCTGAGCTACAAGGCTCACGCTTGGCTCTTCTGCACAATGATATGCTTGAACTACCACTACCTGTAGCACATCCTGAGTCCCCTGTTAATGACCTGCAACTGCCACGAGAGGCCACACTATGACCGTCGCGAATGCCATCACCACCACCCACTGCACATTTTGACTGGGCTGAGGATGCCGAGTCGTTACCCATCGTCTCTCAGTTGCCGCCACCACGAGACCTTTCAGCACTACGTTCTAATACCCCCCAACCTTTCGACTCTATACAAAGGCAAACCCACCATCGTAATCAAGTGAGGAACCCCCCAATCCATTTATTCACTCGACAAGGTCAACTGGTGTGGACTGCAGGTCCTATCATCACTTGCAAACATCCTTTTGGACTGGGCCCAGGTAAACCAACCATTCTGAGTCCTGTATTTCAAGAGCCCCCCCTGAAACTTGATTGGGACAGAGACCCTCGACTGGCAGATTTGAATAGGGTGCTCTGAGCTTTGGGATGGGCACCGTGTTGAGTCGTCTTTATTTTTTTATCACACATAGAATTTTATTGCATCAGTTTTATTTTGTTTATTTTTTCATATACCTATCTTCTCCTTCTTTTTGTCTCCCTTTTTTCGAGGCGACGGGGACGTCGCCATTTTGGAGATGGGCAGATGGAGTAGGGTGAGTGGTCACCTACTCTAGGTAGTCACATGACCTTGTTGGTAGAGTAGCATAGCCACATCGTTGTAATTAGGCATTGCTATAGCATCGCATTCCATTGCCTCAGCGATAGGGCACCTCTGGGGTGTCCAATGTGCAGAAAAGGGTTGGACAGATGCGGGTTCCGATCGGGCGAGGAATGGTTCTTGACAGCAGTGTTGGCAGGTGCAGGTGCAGTGTGTGAAATTTTACCCATGGTGTGACCCATGCTACACCCTAAACACAACTTCCCATATCAGTGCACCTTCTCTTACTCATGCATACATCATTGTTCCACTGTGCCACATCTGATTACTCATCCTTTTGGCATGAGCTGAAAGTAACTGTGCATACATAATCTACCTTTTCTTTGATAGGCTGATGCCAGGCCTCACATTGTGACTGCCAGTGATCAAGAGGCAACACTCGTCATTTGGACAGCTACAACCAGACAACTGATCGGATCTGGTTTAGTTATGATTTACATTACTCTATTCAGACAACTATTTAAGTTACAGGTCAAATTCAGTGATAACTCTGAAATCAGGCACATTAGCTGAAGAAGGGATTCATCACAGATCTATCTGTTATGTCCAAACCATCAACTTCTAATCCTGGTTCTAATACAAAATCATTTATCAGCTCTATAGTATTGTACATCCATGGGAAGAAGCCAGAGTTTTGTACAACTGAGTCTAGAATAATGTTTGCTCTCTCATACATCCAGGGGGGGGGGAAGCACAGTTATGGAGAAATGAGGCTATTAATCAAATTGCCATGGGAAACAAACCATTTGCAACTTTCAAGGAATTTTTGGAGAGATTGGAGACACAGTTTGGGGATACTAATCTGAAGGTGACAGCTAATGCCAAATCAAAAACCATGTGCCAAGGCTCCTTAACAGTGGATGAATCTATTCTGCAGTTCAAAGCAGAAGCTTCACAGACAGATATGGGAGAAGCCACATTGGTAGAAGTTTTGAAAACAGGATTAAATCCCTCATTATCCAAGTCTATCTACTGACTACCTTCGATGCCAGAGAAGTTGGACTTGATGTGCCTTGATCAGCAATATTAGCAGGAACAGGCCAAATTGAAGTTGATGTATGGAAGTAGTAAATTTGGAAAGTCATCAGGGGGAAAGTCTGAGAAAGGAAAGGTGCCACAGGCACAATTGGCAGTGCAAACTCTGAGGGCACAGCCACTGGCCATGGCAGTGACACATATTGTTGTGGTGCCAGCAGCACCAGACACTGTAGAAAGTCAATCCTAGAATACACAAGAGTAAACTAAGGTACAGTAAGCAATCTGTAACTTGGAATGTGAGTTAATACTCACCTCAGTCCTTGTATAACTGACTGAGGTGATTGGGTATCTATCTACCTGTATATATATGTTCAGTCAAACAAAGGGATAATGAGAGAAAAGGTATCTATGAGTCATTTGTATGGGCACATCAAAGGGATGTTGTCAAGAACCGTTCCTCGCCGATCAGAACCCGCATTCCGTCTGACTCTTTCCTGCACATCTAACCCAACATTTGTCTACTCCTTCCGATTTTGTTCCTGGCCACCTTGCACTGCCCACACTGCTGTGCACCAGGCCACCTTGTACAGCATCCATGGCTGCCTTCCCAAGGCTGCCATCTCTATTGCAAATTCAACTATGGATTCCTGTGCAGCTCCCACTAGATAATTTATCTACGCAGTTGAGACACTGCCACAGTCTTCGTTCCTGTTCCGCATTATTCTGGACTACAGTATTTGAGCTTAGTTAGTTTCACCTTGTATTCCTCAGTTCGTATATCGACATAGACTCAACTTTAATCTGCCAATCCAAACCTCCTTCTACTCCAACCTCAGTTCTCTAAGAGTCTGAACTCCATTCGACTTGACCTCCAGTCTCCCTCTAAAGTTCTAACCTCATCTGAACTTAACCTAAGTCCCTCTGTACTCCTTCCCATGTTTACCTGCACTTTCCCACTCCTATCCCCAAACCTCCAACTTGAAATTAGGACACCAGACGAGGTGAAGGGTGCAGCTTCTTACAAGCTGAAGCCAAGTCCTTTCCGTTTCCCCTCCCGCAGAATCTGCAACAACCCGACAACCCTCCATAAACAATACCCACAGTGTCCGATCAGATTCCAACAAACCCTTTAGGATCAGTTCTTAACAGATGTGCTAAAAATAGAGTGCACATCAAACATGCTGATTGCATGATCATGGTGTGAATCTCAACACTCCTCCTCACTGTGATCACTCCTCCTTGCATGGAATTGTATCAGCATAGGCCAAGGAAGTTCTGAAGGTAATTGAATTGTTTAACATCTAGGGCCTTTGTGAACATGTCAGCGACATTTTTGTGAGTATTGATGTAGGTGAGATGTAAGTCAGTGGATTGTATGCATTCACATAGAAAATGGTATTTGATATCTATGCATTTGACATGGGAGTGCAACAGGGTCCTTGGACAGGGTTTTAGTGGCAGTATTGTTGCAGGAAATAGTGGTGGGGAGGGTTTGGTGGTAGCCAATAGCGTTGAGTAGGGTGCACAGCCAAATACATTCTTTGGTGGCTTCAAAAGCTGCAATGTATTCTGCCTCACAAGTTGATGCTGCAACAACTTTCTGCTTGCCCACAGCCCAGGAGACAGCACCTGAACTGAGTGAACAGACATATCTGCCGACACTGCATTGGGTGTCAAGGCAGTTGGCCCAATCTGAATCACTGAATGTGCAAAGTGTGATCGGATGGATGCCCCCGAGGTGTAACTTAAGGTCCCATGTTCCTTTCAAGTATCGGACAAGCTGGATAGTGGCCCCCCAATGTTCGAATGAGTAAGAGTCCAAATACTGTGAGAGTTGTTGTACTGCATGAGAGATGTCAGGACATGTGGAGATTGCCAGGTATAGGAGGCATCCAATGAGGGATCTGTATGGCAGTTTGTTGAGTTGGAGGTGCTCTTGAGAGGAGAATGATTGTGGGTTAGCACGATGAAGTTTAGAACCAGGTTCAAGGGGTGCGGACATGGGGTGGGCACCTTTTTGGCCAAACTGTTCAACAATTTTATCAATGAGTGCAGTTTGTGAAATGCGATGGTATGAGCAGCCTCCCAAGTGATAGTGATGCCCATGACAAAGCACACAGTACCTAGTTCTGAGATTGTCCATACTTTGTGCATCTGATCCCTGAAACACTCGTTCTCCTCCTTCAAATCTGCAATTGATAAGTAGTCATTGACATGGATGGCCACAATGATAATCCCTGAGTCAGTTTTGTGATAGTATATGCAAGATTCACAGGATAATTGTGTGAAACCCCATTCGATCATTTGGGCATTGAGGGTTTGGTTCCAGATTCAGCCACTTTGTTTCATACCATATAAGCCACGTTGTAACTGCCAAACCCAGTCTTCCTTCCCAGGCTCTTTGAAACTGGTAGGTTGTTGCATATATTGTACCTTGTCGGTGGGTAGTAGCCCATAAAGGAACACTGTCTTGACATCAATTTGTTGCGCATCCCAACCAAGGGATGCCGCTAAGTGAAGGAGTATTCTCCACAACTCCATGCACATGGTCAGTGAGGTAGTCTTAGTGTAGTCCTTGCTATAGATCTGTTCAAAACCCTTGAAAACAAGATGAACTGTTACAATTTTTGTTATTGTAACCCAGGACAACCAGATGTATGCCGGCAAGGCCAGGTACTTTATTTTTCCTTCACACTCGACATGATTCATCCCGATGGACCCTCTGATATGACTCCCACCGATTGACAGGCTGCACCACAGCAGCCCTCGACATTGGGTCCTTGACATTAGACCCTTGACATTGGATCCGTGACATTGGATGCCTCATGCTTGGCATGAGGCTTATTGTTCTATTGTTCTTTCTATTATTACTTGACAAGGATCTTGTATTCTGATTGGACGATAGACATCTCTGAACCATATATAAGCTACAGTAATACTGCCTGTATTCCTTAGCTTGACCTAATTCAAACAACGGTCTTAGACTCAACCAGAACACTCGACAGCTTAGGAAGCCCCTAGCTGTGATAACTCGAACTCGACAGTTGGAAAGCCTCCAACTGTGATACATGAACTGATGGTCTACTCAGAAAGCTTCTGAGTATGGATAGCCATAAAGACTTGAGGAAGTACCCAAGTGAAGGCCAGAAGCCCGATACACTAGGAAAGCCTCCTAGTGCAATACCGAGACAGTTGGAAAGCCTCCAACTGTGACATACAAAGCCAAGGCTGAGTTAAAGACCTATAGTCTTAACATAAACCTTCCATCTGCCAGTCTCATCTTGCTTAATGCAGAAAACAGGTTTCTTTTTTTGGATCTGTTTCCCCTGGGGTACGTCACAGTGAGGTATCAGCTTGTACACACCCATATTTTTAAGAGATTGGAGCTCATCTATTGGAGCTCATCTATATATCCCTCTTTCCAATGATCCACATCAATAGAGTTTCTAGCTTCCTCCCATGTCCGGGGGTCATCTTCAAACTGGAGTGATTTGGGGTCGAGATCTGCCATCTCTGAGATCAGGGCCTGGAGTTGATGTGCCTGATCACCGAGATCAAGGTTGTTGAATGACTGTCAGAGTTCCTTGATGATGTCATGATCATGATTAATCAAGGGATCTGGTGAGTGATCAGTCTGATTAGCTGTCCAAGCAGCTAATGTCGCAGCTCATTGCTCCCATTGCACTTCTTTGACTTGTATAGCACTCTCCTGGGATTCTTGAATGGCATTGGCAGTTCTGGTGATGGGTGGGTCACTGTTTGGATTTTTCTCAGTAGGGATGGGTATGCACGAGGAACAATGTGGGATGGGCTGTGCTGATGTAACTGGTTGTTTGTCAGTGTCATGAGCATTTTCATTGAGTGTGTTGTAACCACTGGCTGGTACTTTGTCATCCTCATCATCCAGGGGAAGGGGATTGAAATTTGATATGGGATTTTCTGTCTCAGCTCCCCAATCTTCTGTGGCAGTGGGTGGAGATGGTGAGTGACCATCATGACTATTGAGGAACTTGATAGGAGCTATGGATTTTGCCTGTTGCATGATTATAGCATTGATATGACTTGGACTTCGGATCATATCCCACCAACACACATTCAATGGATCATTTGAAAATCTTGGGATTATCTTTCTTGGGGATAAGGACAAACACTCGACACCCAATTTCCTGTAGGTAAGAGTAGTCCAGCTTTTGTTCATACCAAAGTTCCCAAGGTGTGTTTCCACTTAGTGAATGAGTAGTGGTTTTGGCATGTAAATGGGAGGCTGTCAGATAGAATTCATCCCATAAATAAGCTGGTAGTCTAGAATAAATGTGCATGGTGTGAGCCTTAGCCATGAGTGTCCGGTGCATGTGCTCAACCCATCCAATATGCGCCAAGGTGTGAGGTGTGGTGAAAAGTTGATCAGTCCCCCAGGTCTTCAACCAAGCTTCCATTTCATGTGACTTTAGTTCCCTGTTGTCAGTGATGTATGTTCAAGCCAGTGGCAACACTAGGCTGCAAACACTATTTCTGAGAGCCTCTAAATTCTTTATTCACTTTGTGCAAATAGGACCTGAAATCACTTTGACTGTGGGATTGAATACAATGGACACACACACAGTGATTGATGTGGAAGCATTGGTCAATAGCGGTGCTACAGGATTATTTATTAATTGGTCCTTAATTACCAGAAATGGTATTAGGATGTTCAAGCTATTGCAACCTATAATGGTGTATAATATTGACAGAATGATAAATTGTGGAGGAACTATTGAGGAGTAAGGAATGATAGGGGTAACCCTCAGGTATATTTTCTCATACCCATACCCATACCTGTGAACACCATACCCATACAGTTAAGGGCATGGGTACACCATGAATTGTCATGGGTATAGGGAAAAAAACCATGGGTATAGAAGAAAAATTGCAGGTATCAATACAAAACTTGTATGTAAGCCACAAGAAATGTTAGTACTACAAAATGTTATAATAAGTCCTATCTACTCCTTGCAGACACAGCAGCTACCACATCATCAAGTACTATGAGCCCACAATGAGCCCATGAACCAAAGTAGAGGAAAGCCTGAATTGAGGATGGTGAGAGTCTGTTGTGAGTGAATGGGAGAAGATGACAGCCTTGTGAGAACACCCATTCAACAGAGGTAGAAGTGGCTGAACATTGCATCAGAGTTATCATCATGTAATCCAAGTCATATACTAACTACACTTACCAGGAATGCTCAAGTAGTCCAGAGCCATGCAATAAAGGTTTGGGTAGACATATCAGTTGTCTCCCCACCACTTCAAAGGATCCTTGACATCCTTGACAGGGAGTTTGAGGTATTCAAGGATCTCACTCACACGAGGAGCAGTGGTAACTGAAAGGTCACCAAAAGAGGCAAAGCCACTATCACTCTTGGTCTTTGAATTCTTCATGGGTGTCGTGTTGGATTCATCAGCCACCTTCTCATACTTTGCAACATACTCCTCTTGGACCAGATGTTCCACTTCTTCAATCCATTCACCAGGCCAATTCTGCTTGTGGGAATACTTGAGTTTTATTCCAGGGTGTAGGACCATGGTGATACAGTATATAGTAGAAGCATCAATAAGTGAGTAGTAGTGATCCATTTTTTTACATGTGAGTGCCATGGCTGCTGTGAGGGAGGAGTGGTATGCTTTCCCTGTTTGGTAGTGGATAGTGTTTAAAGGTCTGGTCTATAGGACCAAAAAAAGACCATTAACCAAACCTAAGTGGACAGATATTAACTGGACCAGCAGTTATGGTTAAGGGCTGGTCTTTAGCAGTTAAGGTTGAGGTCTTTCAAATTTGAAAAACATTGTTAACTGCAAAAAGACCAGTTAAGACCGGTTATTGATCACGTGAGCTGTTTCATATAACTGCCCTGCTTATTACCTTGAATTTGGCCCTTGGTTCATCCAAAATGGTCAAGAACTGAGAAAGATATGACCAAATACATTTTGATACCATTATATTTTTGTGATCAGCATAACATTGATTGTACTGCTTATAAGTTGTGCTACAAAATGTGGGGTATAGTTAGACATCATCCATGACATCAAAATAACACACATAAACATCTGTACACTGTATATTTCATTCATTTAACAGCCCTGACAAGTCGTAACTACATACCACAAACTGCAACTGCAAACTGCAAACTAATACACTGCACTTTTGTTTTGGCCAAATCTCAGTTAAATCTTGACGGAATCTCTTAAAGATTGGATCAAACGCTGAGGAATTACAATGTCTATTCTTCCGTTTAACAATTAAGTGTTTCGGGTAATATTTGTTGAGATACATATAGGTTGTATAGTACAACAAATTTCATGACAAAAACCGGTCTTAGTCGGTCTGGTTAGGTCCTCCCAGTATCTGGGTCAGTCCTAGACCAGTTACGGTTATGGTCTACCCATTGTAGGGTCAAAAAATCGAACCTAACAACACTAGTAGTGGAGGTTGCTCATTATCCAGTCCATCACAGGAATGATGATGGCAACACTAGCAGAGTCTTGGGAGAAGAAGAGGGTCACATTCTTGTATTGGAGGAGGACTGCAACAAGATCCTCAGCAGTAGCCCACTCCTCCATTTTCAGTTCAAATTTCCAGAGCTTGAGGGACTTATCAGCTGTCATGGCATCAATAACCATGTGATACTTGACTGTGAAGTGGAGCATATAGTATGTAGAGTGACAATGAGTGACAATGTTGCAAGGGAGGATGTGTGACTTGAGTTTGAGCTCTTTGCAATAGCAATGCCAGGTGGGGAGGGTAATGGTTGTTGACTGTACAATTGCAAAAGCAAGGCGGTGAAGTTTTGTTATCACCTTCATCCAGCTTGTCCAATTCATCAATGCCATTGTCTATATTATCTTGGTCCAGAGAGTCATCATCATCATCATCATCATCATCATCTTTGTCACCACTCTCCAAGTCCAGGAGGTCATCTACATTGTTAGTGTCACCATCTTCAGTTGTCTTCCCTAACCCAGTGTTGAAAGGACATAGGAGGGCTTTTGCAGAGAGTTGCAAGGTATGGTTGAACTTCAAGGCTCCCATGTCTGCGAGAGCTTTGCTTTGTGTGTTGTTTGATGTTGCATTGTTGGCATTCATGGCAAGGATCTGTAGATACCATAAGTTCAAAAGCATAATGTTTGAAAAAATGAGTCAATAGCAACATCAATTCCAATAAACTTTCTAAAACTCTGAATATATTTGTATAGATCCACAACCTCAAAAGTCGATGGGTCTTCTCTCAACACTAAGCAATCAGAGCACATGGCGTCCAGTGATTTCCAAAATACAAAAAAGGCCCAAGCCACTTGTCAGCAAGGACCTTATCCAGATCCAGCATCACAAATGTTCATTTTGAAGAGCGTCCATCATAGGAGATGTTATCCCCCTTAGTCAGCTCAGAGCTCTAGTCACCCTACTCCCATTTTTGGAGAAAAAACAGATCTTAGGCTCACAAAGGAATCATCGGTGGAGTATAGCATGCACTTCTTCTGACTGGATAAGTATTTTGATAAAGAACCATTCTACACACTTACTGGTTGATCCTTGCTATGGAATCTCATGATGAGGGGCTCATTACTGTTCCTCTTGTCTGGATGTCACTTTTTCTTGACTTTTTCAATGGTGTATTAATATACGTTGATGATACTCAACCCGGAAACCCAAACAAAACCCACAAAATGGCTTCAGATGGTATAACACGAGTCAGAGGAAGGTTGCGAGGCCCTCTAGATGTCACCTGTCAGACCAACCATCAAATAGTCGTAAAACAACTGCTTGTCGAAGCAGTTTGAGGCTAAAAGAATGTGTTTCGAGACTTTGCAATGATTTTTGAGGGGTTGCAATGATTTGCGAGACTTTGCGATGATTTTCGAGATGTCACAATGCTTTTTGAGATGTTGCGATATTTTTTGAAGAGGTTTCGAGGAATTTCGAGTGCGCAGATATGTTCGGACGCAAGATCGGGGGACTAGACAAGTAGTAGAAGTGACGAAAAGGCTAATCGAGGGAAGCGAGAGCAAAAATAGCATAATGCAAGGAATTTCAAGGAATTTCAAGGAAGTTTAGCATAAAACACCAAACTTCGGACTGAATAAGACTAAACTGTACTCTCAAATTACTGTGATCTGGGAGGAAGACAACGACTTTCTTCTTTTTCTTTGTATCTAGTACATCTTTTTATATAAAATAAAGAAAGTACCTAAAGAGGCTAGAAAACATGAGGCCAACATGTGGAAAACTCGAGGCAAAAGACAATATAAGTATATCAGAACAATAGAGCGAGCCTAGAAGGGGTGAATATAACACATGATGAAGAAATAATAAGAAAGAATAGCTAAAACCGGACTGTCCTTGTTATAAATTGAATAGAAGATCAGAAACTGCTTCGAGCGGATTGTATGCATGCACATGTGGTCGAAATGTGTTCGATATACTCGATATAGTGTCCCATGTGTCCAGCATGCATCCGAAGATCATTTGAATAGGAAATACTGTGTCCAACGATGTTTTTTGAGGTTTGATGTTTTTCGAAGATTTTCGAAGATTCTTCGGACTTCGTTTGTGGCCCGATATCATGCGATGATTATTTGGATGGTGATATAGTGTCCGATGTCGATTTTCGATGTTTGATGATGTTTGATCACGTTCAATATGATGCTCGATCATGTTTGACAATGCTCGACGATGCTTGAAGTCGGTCGAGGAAATATTGGACTTGTTCAAAGGCTGATATCACTGCGATATTGCTCGATACTGGTTCAGAACTTGTCAACAATGCTCCAAGTGTCTATCCCAAGCTGTCCAAAGGTCGAGGAGTTGTACTATAGCAGCCAAAGGCATACAAAGAATTTCGAGGTGTCGCAAAGAGTTTCGAAGCATTGTGAAGGATTTCGAAGCATTCTCGTGACTTTGTAGAGCTTTGTAGAGCTTTGTAGAGCTTTGTAGAGCTTCAGAGGGGTTCGTATGGGTTCATAGAGGTTCGTATGGGTTCGTAGAGCTTCGACGATGATCATAGATGTGATTTTCTGAGCTTGAATGACAAGGTGGACCTATCAATGTGGATCGTTGAGCACAATAGCATTATTGATCTTCATGAGGTCTTAGACTCAGATGGGAATTGAATGATAGCCATGTCTACAGATATTACCTTGTGCTTGCAAGGTCTCTCCACCCAACAATGATTGTTTCATGCATTTTTCAACATGCACAAACAGACCTCTCCTATTTTGGGTACATTAGGGGCAGATCCAGTCTGCACAGCCAGGAGTTAACCAAGGTCGACAATGAGCAGTGCACTGGTGTTGCCATGTTTTCAGTACTCCTTGTGGCAGTTTCTTTTGAATTTCCATAAGCAAGGTTTATGCTGGCGCTTGCAACAGCACCTAGTATACATGGCATTGTACAGCTAAAGCCTGGTTCTGTGTGTAGCTGGACAGCCCACTGTGACATCTGTACAGAGCTGCATAGAGCTATGCAGTTCACGTGGTGTCTGTGGCGCTCTATGGGAATATATGGGGATCTATGCTGTACTATGATTTTGATTGACATCTGTGGGAGAAATCAGGGTTTGCTGATACGAGAGAAATAATAGATTGGCAACAATTTTGCATCTGATCATAAAAAAAATAAAATGATCTTGTCTTGGAACAATTATTTGGAACAACTGGAATTCTGGACAAATCAACATAATAACATACCTTCACTTGCAGATTTGCTACACTGGCAGATTGCGATGCACACGCTAGTGTAAACCACAAGAATCTAAGAAGTGCAGCAATGAATTTGTATTTGACCTCAGTGAGCTTGAGAGGCAAACAGATGGGGACATATGACCTCATACCACAAGAATGTACCACAGAGTCCAGAACAATGAAGGAACAATAAAAACACAGGCTGCCGGGTACACATGATTCCAGGTTACAGCAAGTACTCTCATGTAAGATAGACCTCATTCATACTCAACTACGTCATGTGAATTTAGCACTTACACACTATCTCATCTGTAGTGCTTAAAAGTCCGGTCCAGTCCCAGTTTTTACCCTCCTCGAGGGAGAACTGGGACCGAGACCGGTTCTTATATTTCATGTAAACTATGAAAACCAAACTGGACCCTACAGGGCCAGTCCATATCAGTTACATATCAATTCATAGACCAGTTTTGACCGGTCTACGGACTATATACTATTACATTTGATACAAAAAACTAATAAAACAAAACAAGAAAAAAAAAAGAAAAAAAAAGAAACCACCCTGCGAGCAGTGGCTCACGAGGCTGGATGTGGGTGCTGGGGAAGGCTGGTTAATACAGAAAGGAAAGATAACGGCCCCCTCCATCTTGCACTTTGAGTGAGGAAGGGGGCTGCTGCTCTCATTGTTGTTATTGTCCCCGTTGCGGCTGTCATTGTTATTGTCGTTGTTGTCCCCATTGTGGCTGCCAGGTGTCATTGTCATCATCCCCAGTTGACATTTGTCTTTGTCATCCCCTCCTTCAGTCGTGGTACCTCGTCCCTTGTGCATTTGCCATTTGACACCAGTTTGTTGCCCGTCATTGTCGTCTTGCATTTGTTGTTAGTCAGTTAGCGCCCATGATCCACCTCATGAGCAGTGCTCATGAGGCTGGACATGGGTGCTGAATCCCTGCATGTCGTTAGTGACATGGCAACATCAGGGTGATATGGGACGTACCTGGACTTGGTGTTGTTGGCAAAGTAGCACCCACAATCCACCCCATGAGCAGTGGCTCATGAGGCTGGAAGTGGGTGTTGTCAGTGTTAGAATATACATAAAATCTAAGAAAGAAACAAGATATTAGTTAATTACAAATGAAAGTAAAGATTAAAAGAGTACTTACCTGGGGCACAAACAATGACAGATGTTGTTTGTGCCCCAGTTGTGGACAAGGTCATTGTTGTTGTGGGGGTGGGAGAGAAACCGAGTTGCAAAATGCATTGTGGCTTGTGGCAATACAGTACAAATAAGTATAAACATATAAATGAAACATGTAAACACGTCAAAAATGCATAAACGAAAGTGCATGTGACCATGCAAACAGATGCAAATGGTCAGTGCTATTTAAACAACTTACATTTCCCTCTTTTCATTCGGGCATGCCCCAAGTTGTACACATATATAATATAATAATTATATGTATGCATACTTTTGTTACCATCTAAGTTAAGGACCGTGAGTTCGGTCCTGAACTGGTCTACACCGGTTCACGACGATTATATTAAGTAGTCACAAGAATCAGAACTGAGGACCAAACTGCTTCAGGAACTGGTTGAACTGGGACCGACGGTCCTCTAGGACTGGTTACAATTTCAGTTCAGTCCGGTCTGGTCCTCGGTTCTTGGGACCAGACCTTTAAGCACTACTCATCTGTGAATGGTTTTGGGTGACCATTTCTCAAAATTGGGCTCTGAGGAAAGGTTTAACTTTACATAATGAAGATCTTATCAAAATCTTGGAGAGTCTGCATGTTTTGTGGGAGGAGTATAGGTTTTAATCCTGAAAGTTAACATTTTGATTGCAACTGCTTTTTTTTTCTTTTTTTTTTTTTGGTAACTGGTTTGAGCCCAAAGCCCATGGTCAACTCCAACTACACATAAAATGCGCATCTAGGAGGACACCGGCTGAAGAGAATGCTTTTATGCACACCACTAATGGTAGTGTGGGAGTCCACTGTCTTTCAGCAATACCCACTAAACTCTTCAGAGGGATCAGGGTTCGAACCAAGAGTGCAAGGGTATGTCCCCCTGAAATGAGATGATGGAGTTAACCATTGAGCCATCTCGCCCCTGATTGCAACTGCTTTCTGATCAACTGCCAACTTTGAAAGTCATACTCCTCTGTCAGTCACTCTTCAGCACAAATTTTGTTTTGCCAGTTCAATTTAAAAATAGTTTATAAACCTTTCCTCAGAGCCCAATTTTGAAAAACGGTCACTGAAAGCCATTCACAGATGAGATGGTGTGTAAGTGCTAAATTCACGTGATGTAGTTGAGTATGAATGAGGTCTATCTTACTTGAATGATCTCCCAATGAATGTGGAAGTGCAGGAGTTCGTATATACCATCATGCAAGAAAATATACTCATGCCACACACTTTTAAATTTGAACTCAAGATGATATACTGTATAGGTAATTTTGTGTGTGCCAGCCTCACACAGCACTAGTAGTATACAACAAGGGTGCCTGTCAAGTGCCTCAGGCTGTCGACACCAGACAGATTCAGGCAGCTGCACCCATAGGTACAATGATCACATGTATTATTTTTTGAAACCCCAAGTTTCCCATCCTTCCTTAATTGCAAGCAGGACAACACATATCATAATAATTTATAAAAGTCAGAGTACTCAGTTGACACAGTAAATGTGGAATCAACTCTATTGTTTGTCATGTACCTAATAGGAGCTAGAGTACTAGGTAATGTTGCAATGTACATAATAGTACAAAGAATCAGGAAAAGAACATACCTCAGTCAATGCAGTAAATGTGGAATCGACTGAGGTCTGAGATACACTAGAATAGTATTTCCAACTGCAGAGTGATGTATGCCATCTCTGAGGTTTGCCAGAGAGTGTAAGGCACTTTCAATTAGTGATGGCTTGGGCTTGGCTTGAGCAGGCTCAGGCTTACAAGGGAGATTTGCAATTAATGTCTATAGAGGTCATCTACACTACATCTTGTACAAATTGTGTAGTGGCACAAGTGCCGATCCCCAACTCTGGTGCTTTTCCTTTTTTTCTTGCTTGCAATCCTTAGCTCGTTTAATTCAGGTTCAATATGCATCTCTAAACTATACATAATACACATGAACAACCCTCAAATCTCTCCCTCATCAACCTCTTCGGACACCTTGAGTACCTCCTGAAGATCTGCATTTTTCGCAACCTCCTGCGGTTCAACCCCAATTGCATCAGAAAACATTACAGCATTTGGCTCAGTAGCACCATCATAGTCAGCCAGCAAGATCACATCCTGAATGTTGAAGCTAAGAACTAAATCATCCAGTTCTCTGCTTTGACTGTCTCTGTAGGAGCTGATTGTGAAGATTACCATAACTGTGGAGTTAGCATCCAGTTTGTCATGGAAATTCTGTAGAGACCCATATGTGGAAAGTTTGAATGGCTTCCTGCCATCATACACCGGAACTAGTCTCAGGAAAGTGAGGTCAAGCAATATCTAGTATTGTTGTTACATACCATCCTCATTCCAGCTTCGTACAGGAGCTCCCCAAAGAGACTTTGAGCTAGACATATTCTTAACTGGGGAAGGTGGTGGGACTTTAGATTTGGATGGAGAGTAGTTTGTAGATTTCTCTTGTGATGAGGTGTTCAGCCATATATCTTGGCAAGTTACCAAATTTCTTACCTGTTTTCTTGGAGGAAGACAAACTAATACCACCTTAATACATATTTACCACAGATTTCTTATGGTCCAAATGTTAAGAACTGATCCTAGAAGGCACATCGGAATCCGGTCAGACCCTGTGGATGTCGATAATGGAAAGTTGTCGGGTTATAGCGGGTCCTGTGAAGGGGAACAGAAAGGACTCAGCTTCAGCTTATAAGAAGCTGTGCCCTTCACCTCGTCTGGTGTCCTAATTTTGAGACGAAGGTTTGGAGGTAGGGTGGGTAAATGTGGGAAGGAGTATGGAGGGACTTGGGTTAAGTTGAGATGAGACCAAAGCTTGGGAGGAAGAACTAGAGGTTGAGTTGAATGAAGTTCAGACTCTTAGAGGACAGAGGTAGGAGTAGAACAAGATTTAGATTGGCAAGTTAAAGATGGGGCTTTGTCGAGTCTATGTTGATATATGAACTGAGGAATACAAGGCAAAACTGACTAAGCTTAAATACTGTAGTCCAGAATAAAGGCAGAATGGAAGCGGAGGCTGCAGCAGTGTCTCGACTGCATAGATAAATTACCTAGTGGGAGCCACACAGGAACCCATAGTCAAATTTGCAAAAGGGACAGCAGCCTTGGGAAGGTGGCCATGGTTGCTGTACAAGGCGGCCTGGTGCACAGCAGTGTGGGCAGTGCAAGATGGCTGGGAACAAAAGTGGGAGGAGTTGATGAATGTCAGATTTGAGGTGCAGAAAAGGGTCAGATGGATGTGGGTTCCAATCGGGCGAGCAATGGTTCTTGACAGTATTTCCCCCTTAGTGCCAAGCCTACAAGGCACGTGAGTGTTTGAGTCCGAATAAGGAAGTTGGTTGAATTTCTGAATGTCCCACCCAGCAGTCTCCATGAACATCAAATTGGCCACGATGAAGGCCCAACACAAACAGAGGGAGTGGGCGATGAAGGAGCAAATGGAATGGGAGATGAGAGAGCTGGAGGAGGAAGCGATGAGGGAGGAGGAGCGGAGGATGCAGGAGGCACAAAGAGCAGCAGAGGATGCTGCAAAGGCAGAGGAGGTGCGCCAGGCAGAGGCACAGAAGGAGGCCGCAAGACGAGCAGAGAAGAAGCGGGCGGCTGCGGCTGTGGGTTTGGGGGATGAGGCCAAGGGGAGCAAGTCCCCAAAGAAGAAGAAAGTCACCAAGTTGAAGGTGAGGGTGGGGTCAGAGGAGTCTGAGGGTCCAGTGCAGGTGCAGGCCACCTTGCCCTGCAAAAGGTGAGTCTCTTGTTTTACTTCTCAGCCTTCTTTTACTGATAAGTGGCCTAGATGCAAATATCAAAAACTTTCTTGTTTCAAGATGGGCATGAGGGGATGCATGTGCAATAACTGCACGCACCTCAAACACAAGTGCGAAGAGGTAGTGTGGGAGGGGCAGGAGGCCCCTGCCCCCCAAACAGCAGGAATGATGGGGTTGACAGGGAATAGCAGGGAGAATGTGGAGCTGCTGGGGTAGCTGATGGAGACGGTGAATAAGGGATTTGGTGAGGTGGCAACTGCAGTATGGGAGTCCATGGAGGAGGTCTGGGATGCATTGGACCCAGATTGGGTGGAGGACAAAAGCACTGGGGAGGGATGAAGATGAAGTGGAGCAGGCAGTGCGAGAGTCCTGCTGGGAAAGGCGTGGGATCCGCCAGTCTGGGGGTGCCTGGGTGACTTTCCAGAGATATCTGGAGAAAAGGCAGGTGGATGACAAGAAGGAGGAGGAAGAAGATGATGACAGTGATGATAATGAAGAGGGTGTGGGGAACAAAGAGGGTGAGGGAGAAGCAGAGGTGGTAGTGTAGGGATCCTGTTGGATCCAAAAAGATTCTTTTTATTTTGCAATAAAATTTGTTTCTGAGTTCTGACTGAGTGAATGAGTAACATGAATAGGCTTCAAGTGGGTAATGGACAGGGTTTCTGCAGGTAGCAGGTGTGAAAGTCTGCGAGGAGTTCTTGGGCGTGGTCAAGTTCTATAACAGGTAGCCAGGAGGTTTCTTCATCAGTTCCCTGGTAACCTTCCCATCGGATGAGGTAGAGAATCTTGCAGCAGCGCCAGTTGTCAACCTTGGAGTGGAGGACTTCAGCAATTTCATACTCGAGCTTGTCATTGATAGTGATAGGAGGAGGTGGAGGTTGTGCTCAATTTGGAATTGTGTTTGGGAAGTGTTTTTCTAGTTGGGAGACATGGAAAACAGGGTGGATGGCCCTCATGTGGTCCAGAGGCCGCAGGGTGACTGAGTGAGTACCCGGGTGGGCGATGATAAGTCCACCATGCACACTAAGCTCTGGGAACGTATCCAAAGGCATTGACACATCAACACACATGCTCCCAACCCCTACAAACCCCTACAAACCCCTACAAACCTCGTGAGACCGCTCCAAGACTATTTCAAACAACTTCGAACAACTTCGAACAACTTTGCAACACTTCGAACAACTTCGATTGACTTTGCAGCACTTCGAATGTCTTTGGCCACCATATACCTATTGCACCGCCCTTCAGATACACACACCTTGTAAGAGTTAGTGCATCGCATATCGAGCACCACCAGACACGAGGAGACACAACGATGGGATTTTAGGATGCAATTGTGGTGCTTTGACATCTTGATAATATATTGGATCAATGGGGACAGGTACCCATGATAAATTGTGACTCTATATGTTTCCCTTCTCATCTTCTTTCATTTATTCTATGATTTGCAAAGATTCTCTATTGTTTTATATCTTGCCTCATGTATTCCTCATGTTTTATTTCCTTTTTAGTATCACCTCTCCCAAACATATATAGCCTTGTACTAGCTACTTAGAAAGACAGAATAGATCATCCTCTCACACCAATTGTCTGATTTAAGAGCCATTCTCTTGAGTCCAAGTGTCTTGACTTAGTCTCAAAGTTCAGTGTTTTATGCCGAATTTCCTCGAACTCCTCATACTAGCTTCTTGAAACTATCGCATATTGTCTATCCCCTCTCGATGCCTTCCTACATCCCTATAGTCTATCCTCAGCCATCATTGAAAGTGTCCTCGTCTTCTATAAAGCCCTTCGAACTTCTTCAAACATCATTGCACCTCTTCAAACTTTCTTCGAACACCATCACCACACTTTGTACACTCCCGGACTTCATTGAACTTCCCTCTAATGTCATCGCAGCATTTTGTACACTCTCGATCTTTATTGAACTTCTCTCTAACACCCTTGTAGTGCTTCAAATGCTCTCGAACCTTATCAAACTTCATTGGACACCCTCTAGAGTTGTTTTCATAGCCTTGGGTAACAGCGGTGATATTTAGTACCACCTTGCAACCTTCCTCTAACTAGTGTTATACCATTCGAGCCCTTATTGTGGGTTTTGTTTGGGTTTTCTGGTCGAGTATCATCATTTTGGAGCCCACCGCGAGGGGTTTCTAAATCATTTCATCACCTAATCCATCTCGAATATCCCTGCTTAGGCCAACACAAGCTAGAAACCTACAAATCGACACTCGCCACGCCTTCAAATCTCTCAAACAATCGGGAGATATTCTAATCCCTGTTTCTGAAGCAGAATTGACTCATCGTCAACTATTCCCTTCACCAATCTCATTGCCCTCAACATCATCCTCTACTTCTTCATCTTCATCATCTACATCTTTATTCATCCTTCCAACAACTTCGACTCCTCTACCATCATTCACACAAGTCTTAACCCCTACCCCTAGAAACATTGCATTCATGACTACACAAGCAACGATGCCAGCTTGTGGTCATTCCACGGCTCCAAAATTCAACCCTACCCAGCCACAAGAACTTTGCAGATACTTTAACAAGCTTGAATTGCTTTTCTTGGTGTGCAATGTCACGAACTCGGAAGATATGAAGAAGCACGCTTGTCGCTACCTCGATATAAACACTTCCAAGCTCTGGGAATCAATTCCAGAATATGACACAGGCATTTCGTTCCAGAACTTTCACATCGCTATTCACCAACTGTACCCTGGTTCCAAAGACAATCGGAAATGGTCAATTTCAGACATGGACAAACTCATTGGTGAACAACTTCGCATAGGTATTTACAACGCAAGTGATTTGGGATTATACTTTTGATCATTCTATAACATTACAAAGTTTCTATCTACTAAAGGCAGGATTTCCAATGCTGAACAAAGCAGAGCCTTCATCCAGGGTTTCCAGCCAGGCTTATGGGCTAGAATCGCTTGACGACTCAAACTAAAATTCCCCGATCACTACCCCAGCGACCCCTACCCACTTGACAATATTCATGCAGCAGCAAAATTCGTTTTAGCAGGATCTATCGGCTTGGATTCGACATTGCTACTCAATTCGCATTCTTCAGCACCTTCGGCAATCCCAACAACCTTGACATCTTTGCCCCAAATTAAATCGGAAGACCTTATGGCAATCCTCGAGAAATTGCAGCCACTCTCATAAGAGTTTTAGCAGGTTTGAAGACCATGAACACTACTCGACCTAACAGTGGATTTTGTTCGGATCAGCTCGAAACTTTAGTTTGCATCTTTTGTGGGCTTACAGGACATTTTATTAGTGATTGCTTGGTTTGCCAGTCTTATATCAACAAAGGAAAGTGTAAGAAGAACACTGAAGGCAAAATTGTTCTCCCAAATGGTCAATTCACTCCTCGAAGCATCCCCGGTCATTTTATCAAGGACAGGATTGACGAATGGACTCAATGAAACCCTCCATCTAACGTTACCCCTTTGCTAATGTATAATATCGCACCTTCGACAGTTTCTTTGATGCCATCCAGAGGTGTCTACCAAATTACCGACCTATCCACAATGGCCGAAGATCGTATCGCACAACTTGAACAAGAGATATATGCTTTGCAAAGTGGTAGACCTTCTGCGCAAACTGATTCGAATGTGGTAACAGTTCCTACCTCATGGCCCTCGATCCCTGCACCGGTCAAACGGTCAAACGGTTCATCCCACAACTACCTGCACCATCGATATTGTCCACAGCAACCAACCCACCTACTTCAAATTCGGCACCATCTTTGACCTCCAAGAAACCATCGCAACCGGTAATACATCCCTACAATGGCGCTAAAGAAAATTTGTACCTACCTCCTCATGAACACAACTTCACATCAACAGGAAAAGCAAAAGATGGCCCATCATACCATACCCAAGCCCCCATTCAAAAGGACAAAATCACTGAAGATGCCTTCACTCGATCGATGAAAACACCAATTATTACTCTAACACCTGAAGAATTACTATTGCTATCACCCCAAAGTTCGTACGAAATGGAAGGAACAGGTCACTGTGCATCGCATCCAGCAACCTGAAGGAAATAACGCTACAAATCTCCTTCATGATGACATTTTCATAATTGATGACCCTTACAAAACCTATATTAGCAGTCTTCGCCATGGAGAAATACCCAAACCTTTTATCGCAGCAAAGGAATCACACTCTATTAGATCAGTTATTATGAACGTCAATGGCAGAAATCCAGTCGAAAGTGTAGTCAATCTGGGTTCATCGATCATCACAATGTCGGAAGAAGTCTGTCACAAACTTGGTCTCGCATATGATCCTTTGATACACATCCCTCTACAATTGGCTAACAGTGGTATTGACCAGAGTCTAGGTTTAGCATGGAATGTACCTTGCAAAGTCGGTAGCATCACTCTGTATATGCAAATACACATCATCTGTGATCCAGGATATGACATTTTGCTCAGACAACCATTCGACATTCTCACAGAGAGTATGGTGAAGAATTATCAAAATGAAGTGCAAACGATAACAATATTCGATTCAAACTCGACATGATCCTGCGCTATTCCAACTATCCCCTGATCTAATCATCGAAGAAGAGTAGTTCACAAGGATTTTTGCAACTAGAGGATCAAATCTTGGAGAATAACTAGTGTGCCCTCATTATTTCTTTCGACCATTCTAATTCCTCTATAACTATTGAGTACACTGCAATTATTCCTGATATTGACTCCTTGAACTCTTCGAACCCCTTTTCCTTTTCCTCAATTCTTGCAAACTTATATTTAATGGCTAGTCACCAGTATGCAACGTCTTTATTGGCCTCGATGGCCACCTCTATGCATGACTCTGCTATCATTTCCCCTCCCCACATCTTGTCAACCGACTCTATATACCCAATCTTTGCAGCCTCAAAGAAGAAATACAAACCAGTTGCACAGAAAGTTCGACCAGTTATTACTGAACTACCTGATCGATTTCGCATCATTCGAACAATCACTGGTGACCCCCTCAAGAAAATGCCAAAACTCAATCCTCACCCCCCATCATTCATCCCTTCTCCCCGATATACACTCGAATGCAAAGCTATTATTGACAAAAACCATCCTGGCAATTTCCTATGGCCAGAAGAACGAAAGCTTATGCACGACTTTATTTGAAATCACAAAATGGGTTTTGCATGGACCAAACAAGAACAAGGAAGCTTTCGCCCCGACTTCTTTCCTCCTATCAAATTCCCTGTTATTCCTCACACTCCACAGGTCAAACATAATATCCCTATACCTCCTGGTCTGTACAAACAGATCTGTAAAATGCTGAAGAAGAAGATAGAAGCAGGAGTTTATGAGTCATCAAACTCATCGTATCGATTGCGATGGTTTTGTGTTGTGAAGAAAGATGCAAAATCACTTTGAATCATCCACAGTCTCGAACCTCTTAATCAAGTAATGATTCAGCACTCTGGCATCGTCCCAATCCCCAAGCATCTAGCTGAACAATTTGGCAGATGCGCTTGCGGTGGAATGTTGGACCTATATGTCGCATTCGACAAAAGGAAAGTCACAGAATCATCTCGAGATCTAATGATGTTTCAGACACCTTTCAGAGCGCTTCAAATTGTCACCCTACCAATGGGTTGGACAAACTCAGTTCCAATCTTGCACAATGACGTAACATTCATCCTACAACCCAAAATCCCTCATATCACCATCCCTTACATCGATGACACACCAGTTAAGGGTCCAAAATCAGAATATCAAACTATCAGAGGATCTTACAAAATGATTGCCAATAATCCAGGCATTCGACGCTTCATTTGGGAACATTTCGAGAATCTAAATCGTATAGTCCAACACATGAAGTATTGCGGAGGAACATTTTCTGGTCCAAAACTTTACCTTTGCATCCCTGAAATAATCATTCTAGGTCATCGATGCAATATCGAAGGTTGTATGGCTGATCCCACTCGCATCGCAGTGGTTAGCAATTGGGGACCTTGTCAAAGTCTTACCAAAGTCAAGGCATTTCTAGGAACTATTGGAGTTTGTTGTATCTTTATTTGAAACTTCACTCAACGTGCTACAGCTCTAATACACCTTACACGAAAAGATGTCCCTTTCAAATTCAGACCAAAACAAATCGCAGCACAGGAAGACCTGAAGCAAGCTCCCCAGCAATTCGTGCTATCGACTACTCATCCGATGCCCCAGTTATCCTATCAGTCGATACTTCATACATCACTATTGGTTTCTTTCTCACACAATGCAATCCTGACAACCCTCGAAAACAATATTACAGTCGATTTGGCTCGATCATGCTTAACGACCACAAATCCTGGTATTCACAAGTGAAACTCAAACTCTATGGTCTATATCATGCTCTCAGAGCACTTCAATTGTACCTAATAGGGGTCCGAAACCTTATCGTTGAAGTTGATGCAAAGGCATGCTCTTGAACCCTGATATTGCACCTAGCACTAGCATCAATCGATGGATCATCTCGATCCTCACTTTTCACTTCATGTTAGTTCATGTCGTAGGTACACATCATGGTCCAGATGGACTTTCGAGACGTCCTCCACAAGACAAAGATGATCAGTTTGATAACAAAAATGATTTCGGAGACTGGATCTACCATCTTCATGGTTTCATACACCAAATCAATCCGATTATGACTCGACCCTTCACTTCCTATCGAGTTTTGACACTCTCCCTCTCCTCAGATCTCAGTAAGGGGGAGGATCTGACCTACGATGATGTCCCACAAACAAACAATGTGAAAAAGGAAGATAAAAGAATAATTCAGGTTCGAAAATGGTTAGAGGATTTGGTACGACCTCCAGATTTATCAGATTCCAAATATGCTACCTTTGTTTGATATTGGACTGAATTCTTCTTAGATTGCGGCAAACTTTGGAGGAAGGACTCGCACGGAGCTCACAAAATCGTCGCAATTCCCAAACATCATCTCTAAGTTATTCATGCAGCTCACAATGATATCAGACACAAAATGGTCTTTGCGATGAAAGCCATTATTTCCCTATGATTCTGGTGGCCTAACATGAAAGCAGACATCGCATGGTATATTCGCACTTGCCACCTGTGCCAGGTATGACAAACTCGAAATCTCCTTATCCCACCTACAGTCGCCACACCCGCACCTTTATTTGGCAAAGTCTACATCGATACCATGCAAATGCCTCCCTCAAGCAGATTCAAGTATATCATACAAGGTTGACATTGACTAACGACTTATCCCAAGTGGCAAAACCTTTGACGAGAAAATGCCATGACCCTCAGGGACTGGATCTTCAAAGATATCATTTGTAGATGGGGTTTGCTATACGAAATCGTGAGCGATAACAGATCAGCATTCATCGCAGCATTGGAGTACCTTTCAAAACGATATCACATTAACCACATTCAAATTAGCAGCTACAACTCTCATGCGAATGGAATCGTCAAATGAGCTCACTTTGATATTCGACAATCATTATTCAAAGCAGTCGATGGAGATCAGAGCAAATGGTCAGCTGGAGCACACTCAGTGTTTTGGGCAGAATGAGTTACAGTTCGTAGATGCATGGGTTGCTCTCCTTACTTTGCAATTACAGGATCACATCCCCTAATCCCACTCAACATCTCTGAAGCAACATACTTGCAACCCCCTCCCAATTCTATCTTATCGACAACTGATCTCATCGCTTGAAGAGCAATAGCACTACAGAAACGATCATCCGACCTCAAAATTCTCTATTTGAAAGTCTATACTGCTCGACTCGAAGCTGTGAAACGTTTCGAACTTGTTCACAAATGAACAATGCATGACTACGACTTCGAAAAAGGCGACCTGGTCCTACTTTGCAACATTCAAATCGAGAAATCCCTCAATTGCAAGATGCAACCTCAATATTTAGGTCCCCTCATTGTCATCGATCAAAACTATGGAGGAGCCTACATCATCTGCAAACTCGATGGATCAGTATTTCATCGACTAGTTGCAGCCTTCTGACTCCTTCCCTATTTTGCATGAAAATCAATTCCCCTGCCGCCAAACTTCCTCGATATCGACTCTGAACATCTCGAAAAACTGCGAAACACTTCAAATGTTGACGAAGATATTCCCGAAGACCTTCCGGACTTCAAAGATGAATAATTATCCCTTTCTCTTTGTTCGCAATCACTTACCTATGACCTCGATTTCTTTTAGTGTACAATACAAGTTGCGATATCGCATTATAGCATGGTCACGCAAACTCCAAAAGGGTTTTTCAGCCATGATGATCTACTGAGCCTTTCCCTTATTCCTTTTTTTTTTTTCTTTCTTCTTTCTTTTCTTTCTTACTTTTCTTATCATTACTTTCAAGACTCACAAAAAATCAAAATTATAAAACAGAAAGAACAACAAAATCTTCTACTCTTCCAACCTCTCCTCCACCACTTCTATCTGCCTACACAAGACCTCCAATTCAACCTTCATCCCTGCCAACTTCTTCATGAGGATCTGGCAACACATCACCCACTCCTCATCCACAGCCTCAGCCTCCTTGAATCCCCGCACTTTCCTTCGCTTTCACCTTTACCTTTCCCTTCGACCACTTTTTTTTCTCCTTTGAAGGTCTCGAACATCCTGTGACCAGTTCAATGTTGATAGGTCCACCTAGCGCTATAAGGTCTGTAACCACTCACAGCAGTTCCGCATCAATCTCCCACGACACTTGGAACCCTTTGAACACCTTTGAGCCTCGCAAAATGCTCCCAAACAGGCTTCGAGTGGCCTTGCACTACCTCGATCCCCCTCGATCCCCCTCAAACAATATAGGAACACTTCAGACATGCTCGGCTGCTGTCATCATGGCCTCTGGCACTCTTACTACACGCCGACGAGTCATAGCAAGGCTGACCAAGCTATTCGGCCACCGACTGAGCATGCGCGAGGCGACTAAGGACACGATGAGGTGAATTTCAAATGTTTAGATGGTTTGTAATGACATAGGACAAGTACATTTTGCACATATCAGGACTCCGGAGATTTAATGCTTATCTTTTATTGTTTTACTCAGTGATAGAGGTTTATCTTTTATCCTAGACTTCACCTCATGTAGGCCTCATGTTCTCCTTACCCTTTTTGGTAGTACCTCTTCAGAACTTATTTAAACTTGTAATAGTTACTCACTTAAAAAAGGAAGAAAGAGATTGTCTTACTTCACTATAGTCTGATTTAAGAGTTCAGCTCTTGAGTCCAAGCCTCTCATCTAGCCCGAAGTTCTGCGAATCGTCGCGAACTTCCTCGAAACTTCGTATTAGCCCTTGAACCCTTTGTCTGTCATATATCGTTATCGCCCCTCGTCACTATCATTGCCGCCCCACTCACATATTCCTTCTACACACTTCGTAAAACTGTCTATACCATTTCCAATTACCTCGAATGTCTCCTATAACCCTTGAACCTTATCGATCTCCCTCGAACTTACATTGAGAGGTCTTGTGCCCCTTCGAACATTCTCGAAACCGTTCGTACCCACTCGGATGTCTTACGCCTCCATCGGGTTGGATTTGGTGACTTTTAGTACCACCTCGCACCCTTCCTCTAACTTGTGTTATACCATCCAAGGCCATTTTAGTAGGTTTTGTTTGGGGTTTCCAGGTCGAGCATATCAATGTCAACAATGGGGCCTACGATGCAAATTCGAGGTACTTTCGATCTGAAGGACAGGTTAGCATACACTACGAAATCATTTCGAATAGGTTTTGTACCTGGTTTTGGGTGCGAATCTGGTTTTGCAACCCTGAATCCTCTCACTTCACCTTTGTGAAGTCCCCGCCTCGAGACCCCTTCCCAGTAGCACCCCTGCACTGCCTGAGTGCACTTCGTGCACTTTGGGGCTCCCTCCTTGACAATGCACAATGGCTGGGATCTCATCCTAGCACATTGATTGCACTACGACATTGTTAGCAATCAGAAAAAACATTGAAGCCAAACAAAACAAAAAACTTACTGGGCCTTCAAAGTTGAGAAGTCTGCTCTCAGCAAACCTCCTCTGCTTGCTTTCTACCTTGTCCTCGATGATCTTGTCCTCCTCATCCTCACTTCCCTCAATCTCCACTGCCTTCCGCTTCCCAATCCTGATTATTGGCAATCCTCCCAAATCTTCTTCCTTGTCCTCCTCTCCAGCATCTAGCCCCTCGATCACTCATGCTTCTGCTGTGAGCTCCACATTTTGTCGCTGCAGTTCCTCCTTCAACAAAGTTTTAGCACAAAATGCAGCAAGAGCTGCATTTCGAGCATCTCCTAATGCCTCCCTTCAAGCCTCGATCTTCACCCTCTTCACATCTTCCTCCACCCTGCGAGCCTCCTCCTCCTCCTCCTGAACCTGTCTCACTTCATCTTCCCTTTGCTCTCACTCTACCTGCTCACTCAGATCTGCAAACAAGAAGGCCCCCCCCACGAAAGCTATTTGCATCGAGCCATCAGTTTGAACAGCTCAAATACTTCGATGACAACTTGTTGCACAGTTGAGTCACATTCCTCGCCCAAGTCGTCTCCCAGTTCATCATATTCCGCCTGAACGTATCATATTAGAATCCTTGAATATCGAATAAGAAGGGGAAACTTACCATCTTCTCACAAAACCCTTTCCCCCACACTTCAAAGTCAAGTTCTTCTGCGACACTGCGATCTGGCATCGATTTGGCATATTTGAGGACTTTGGTGTTAGGTTTGGCAAGGAGGGACATGGTAGAAGTAGTTGGAGGTTTAGAGGTTAAGGAAGGAGAACGAGAAGTTTTCGAGTTTTGTTTACAGCTTCAACACAATCACACATTTCGCACGTGACTCTGATCAGCTGACTGGGACAGTCAGTATTTCAGATGATAGGTCCACCATGCGCACTAAGCTCTGGGAACATATCCAAAGGCATCAACACATCAACACACATGCTCCCAACCCCTACGAACCCCTACGAACCTCGCGAGACCACTCCGAGACTATTTTGAACAACTTTGAACAACTTTGAACAACTTTGAACAACTTTGAACAACTTTGCAACACTTTGAACAACTTTGATCGACTTCGCAGCACTTCAAATGTCTTCAGCTGCTGTATACCTATTGCACTGCCCTTTGGATACATGCAGCACACCTTGTAAGAGTTAGTGAGTTGCATATCGAGCACCACCGGACATGAGGAGACACAACGACGGGATTTTAGGATGTGACTGTGGCGCTTTGACATCTTGATGATATATTGGATCATGGGGACAGGTACCCGTGATAAATTGTGACTCTATATGTTTCCCTTCTCATCTTCTTTCATTTATTCTATGATTTGCAAAGATTCTCTATTGTTTTATATCTTGCCTCATGTATTCCTCATGTTTTATTTCCTTTTTAGTATCACCTCTCCCAAACATATATAGCCTTGTACTAGCTACTTAGAAAGACAGAATAGATTGTCCTCTCGCACCAATCATCTGATTTAAGAGCCATTCTCTTGAGTCCAAGCATCTCAACTTAGTCTTGAAGTTCAGTGTTTTACGCCAAATTTCCTCGAACTCCTTGTACTAGCTTCTCAAAACTATTGCATATCATCTATCCCCTCTCGACGCCTTTCTACATCCCTATAGTCTATCCTCAGCCATCATTGAAAGCATCCTTGTCTTCTATAAAGCCCTTCAAACTTCTTTGAACATCATTGCACCTCTTTGAACTTTCTTTGAACACCATTGCAACACTTTGTACACTCCCAGACTTCATTGAACTTCCCTCTAACATCATCACAACATTTTGTACACTCTTGATCTTTATTGAACGTCTCTCTAACACCCTCGTAGCCCTTTGAATACCCTCGAACCTTATCAAACTTCATCGGACACCCTCTAGAGTTGTTTTCATAGCCTTGGGTAACAGCGGTGATATTTAGTACCACCTTGCAACCTTCCTCTAACTAGTGTTATACCATTCAAGCCCTTATTGTGGGTTTTGTTTGGGTTTCCTGGTCAAGTATCATCAGCGATGATTTCAAAGGGACCATGGTTCTTTTCGGAAAGCTTCTTGGAGGGATGGGTGGTGCGGATATTTTCCGCAGTGACGTAGGCAAAATCACCAATGTTGAAGTTGGGTGCGGGTGCCCGATGTTTGTCTGCAGGGCCTTGATAATGCTCTTGAGTGGCCGCAAGCTGTTTCCAAAGTTCCTGATGAAGGTTGTCTAAGTCGACTACAAACTTGCGGGTGCGCTGTGAGGCTAAGTTGTGTTTGGGGAAGATGGAAATGTTCAGGTGGTAGCCTTTGTTGGCGAAGAAAGGGGATATGCCTGTAGAGGCGGATGGAGCATTGTTGTAGGCAAATTCACCCAAGGGTAAGAGGCAAGACCAGTCATCCTGCTGATAGTTACAGAAGATCTAGAGGTACTGCTCCAGGGTCTGATTAAGTCATTCCATCTGACCATCACCTTGCGGGTGATAACTGGAAGTGAAGTGGATCTGCATGTCGAGCACTTTTCCAAGGGAGCAGAAAAAATGGGAGACAAACTCAGATCCACGGTTGTAAGTGACGTGCAATGGGACGCTAATTCTTGGGCTGTGATTTCATTGACAGTTGGGATGAAGATGCCTTGTTTGGTGAGGTGGTCAACGATGACCAGGATAGCAGTGTGGCCATCAGAGTCGGGTAGTTGCTCAATGAAATCCATGGAGATTGAGTTCCAAGGTCATTCCAGAACTGGAAGTTGCTTTAGGAACCCATAGGGCTTGTGACAAGGCGATTTGGATCGCTTGCAAGTGGTACAAGATTTGCAGAATTCCTGGACAAAGGTGTGGAGGGTTGGCCAGACATATTCCTGATGGACAAGCTGCTGGGTTTTGTTTTATCCAAAGTGGCCAGAGAGGATATGATTGTGTTTGTACTGAAGGACCTTGAGGCAGAGATCTGCAACTTCCGGAACATAAATCCGGTCAAAGTGGCAGAGAAGACCTGCCTTGTCTATGGTCCAGTTGGGGTCACCAGGTGCTGGAAGATGTGTGGATGATAGGGGGTCAAGGGGTAAGGAGGTGTGGATGTCGTGAAGTTTCTCAACATCCATGATTACTGCTTGTCGAAGGATAGGTGTTGCAAGGTAGGTGGCACGAAGGGAAGAGGTGAGTTGTTCCTGTGTGAATACAGGTCAGAGTTGGTCAGGTTTATGGAGGCAAAGTCACTATTTCCCCCTTTGCGGTAGATGTCCCAACATCTTGTGAGCATGTCTGGCTTGGCCCCTAAGTTTCCAGGGCGAAAGCAGATAATGAGATTGAACTCTGAGAGGTACTCAGACCATCTGGCTTGACAGTGGGTGTGTTAAGACTATAGGTCTCAACTCAGCCTGGTCCTCGTATGTTGCAGTTGGAGGCTTTCCAACTGTATCGGTTCTTGCAGTAAGAGGCTTTCTTACTGTATTGGGTTCTGTTCGGGACTTGGTGCTTCCTAAGTCGATACAGCTATCCGTACCCAGAGGCTTTCTGAGTAGACCATCGGTTCGTGTATCACAGTTGGAGGCTTTCCAACTGTCAAGTTCGAGTTATCACAGCTAGGGGCTTCCTAAGCTGTCGAGTGTTCTGGTTGAGTCTAAGACCATTATTTGAATTAGGTCAAGCTGAGGAATACAGGCAGTATTACTACAGCTTATATATGGTTTGGAGATACCTATTGTCCAATCGGAATGCAGGATTGTTATCAAGTATAAATAGAAAGAACAATAGAAAAGACAGGCCTCATGCCTTGCATGAGGCATCCGATGTTACAGAGTGCTGCAGCGCAGCATGTCAATCGTGAGTGTCCAACATTATGGACCTCATGTCAAAGGGCTGTCGTGTCACAGTATGTGTGGGAGTGGGTTCAGGTGCATGGAGTCACCATGCGTCAAAGCGTCTCCCATCAGAAGTGAGTTGAGTTGAATGAGAAAATTAAAGTACCCGGTCTTGCCGGCGTACATCTGGTCATCGTGGGTTATGATAACAGAAAATCATAACATCACCCTCTCCCTATCTTCAAAGTCACTGACTTTGATCACCATCTTCTTTTCTCCACTCAGGAAGTGGGGTGGGTCGGGGTCTGAGGGAATCGGTTGGAGTGCAGTAGGGTTCCCAGTTCTCCATGCTCTCCAAGCAGGAGCCTTCTTGCCAGGCTATATCCACTCTCTTCATTGTAGTGGGCATTCCACTGGAGGTCGATCCATAGCGGTCTGCTCACACCCACCAGTGGCCTCATGCCAGGGCAAAGCCCTGTCCTGTCGACGCAGAAGTAGTCTTCCCCGTCTTGCTCTTCCTCAAAACTCCACTCTTTGTATTGGGTCCTCACCCAGGTGTAGTCCACCTTCGTGTTCCTCCAGGCAAAGAGGCAGCATTTGGGACAGGTCGAGGACATCCTTTTATCCAGTCATCCCTTGTTATCCAGAAGGGAATCCCATGTGGGCATACCCATGAGGGTCTGCCAGGGAGTATGTTCATCAGTGGTTGTTGGTCGATGACTGTTCGCCCAGTCCTTGCTGGGGTTCATGGTAGGTGTAGTGTCGATGGGACAGTGAGCATTCTGTGGTTTCTTTTGTTGGTTCGGTGGATGTTTTGGTCTTGGGGGTTCTACAGCTGTCGTCGCTGTTTATATGCCCCTAGGATTGTCTTGGCGTGTTTCAGGTTTCCCTCAGGCTCCCATGAGTTCTCTGAGGTCGGGTATCCGACCCACTTCACTAAGAAGTGCATGGTCCTTCCTTTCTTCTTATGTCTGATGATCGCTTCCACTTCATATTCCGATTCACCTTCTATCAGATCGGGCAGCGGTTCTGGGAAGCTCGGTCCATGTGTCTCGGTTTCTTTATATGGGGAAAGGAGCACCACGTGGAACACTGGGTGTATCTTCCACTGTTCTGGCAGCTTCAGTCGGTAGGAGAGTGGGCTCAGGACCTTCTCGATAGAGAACGGTCCTTCACTTTTCGGTGTGAGCTTCTTTGTTTGGTGCGTTGTTCTGAGGTTCTTCGCTTCTAGCCACACTCTGTCTCCTTCTTTGAATGGGGTGAAGTGCCTTGTCATTCTTTCCACCATCATTTGTCTGGCCAACTCGTGAGTTGCCTTTGCTTTGTCTTGGGCCCATTGCAGTGCAACTATTCGTTTTTCTATGGCCGGTATGTTCATCTTTAGGTAGGGGAGTGGGATCGCCTTGGGCTCATAGCCCATCATGAGGTAGAACGGGGAGTTCTTCTGTACGGAGTGTGTCCTCTGGTTGTGTGTGAACTCCACGGTCGGGAGGAGGTGCTTCCAATTCTCCTGGTTGTTCGAGCAGAAGATCCATAGGTATACTTCCACTTCCTGGTTCACCCGTTCTGTCTCCCCATCGGTCTGGGGGTGGTATGCTGTGCTCATTGCCAGCTTGATTCTGAGCAGCCTTCCTAGCTCTTGGAACAGCTGCGAGGCAAATCTGGGATCTCTGTCAGAGATGATCTTGTCTGGGAGGCTGAATCGTTTGTAGACATTGTCTAGATAGAGGGTGGCCGCTCCCAATGCATCCACAGTTTTCCTGCAAGGGATAAAAATTACCCCCTTCATAAGCCCATGGTCTACCACGACCATGAGTGCATCATAACTGTCGGACTCTGGCAAGTCAGTTATAAAATCTGTCGTCACCATCGCAAATGGTCTCGTTGCTTCGGATTTGATCGGTTGCAGTGGGGGTGTCATTGGGTGGGTGTTGACCTTCATTTGCTGGCATGTGGCGCATCCAGCAACATAGTTCTTGATGTATGTCATCATTCCTGGCCACCAGTAGTCCCTTCTGATCATTTTGGTAGTCTGCCATTGTCCAGGGTGTCTGCTGGTTATTCCTTCATGGTACTTTTGCACCAGCCTCTTCTGCAGTTCTCCGTTGTCGGAGACATAGCACCTGTCTCGGAAGAATAGAAGGCCATCTTCTATCTTCCAGTCTTCCAATGCCAACTTTATCGGCGGTGTTCCTTTGGTCTTTAGCGCCTCGATTGTGCTTTTCACCAGGTCGTCTTTCATGATACTCCCTGTGAGTAAGTCATGCATTTCGGTGTCAATGAATTTCACGAATACTGTTTCTGGCAGCATCGTGATGTCTTCATTATTGTTGTCTTCTTCTGGTACATGATCTGCTCTCTGTGATAGCGCATCGCTCTGTACCATCTGTGATCCAGGCACATGGACGATTTGCAAGTCGAATTCCAATAGGAATAAGCTCCATCTTGCCTGTCATCTGTTCAGTTTCTGCGCTGTTCAGAAGTACGTCAAGTTTTTGTCGTCCGACAGGATTACCACCGGGTGTCCTGAACCCACTAGGTAGTGTCTCCAGGTCTCTAGCAATCGTATTATCGCTAGTAACTCCCTGTCGTATATCTCGTAGTTCCATTCCATTGGTGTCAGCGCATGCAATATGTATCCGCATGAGTGCCAGTCCCCATTCATGTCCCTTTGTCTCAGCACTCCTCCTGTAGTGTGTTTCGAGGCGTCTGATTCGATTGTGAATGGCTTAGTTGGGTCTGGCATCAGCAGTACCGGTGCTTCTGCAAATTTCTTTTTCAGCATTTGAAAGGCTTGTTCACATTCCATTGTCCAGTTGAACGTCTTGTCCTTTTTTGTCAGTTCATTAAGTGGTCTGCTTGTTTCCACAAAATGTCCAATGAATTTCCTGTAGAAATTCCCAAATCCCAGGAAGGATCTGACTGCCTTTACATTAGTCAGGGTAGGCCAATCCTGTATACCTGCCAGTTTCGTGTTGTCCATGGCAATTTCATTGGGTCGGATGATTAGACCCAAGAATTCCACTTCGTGGATGTTGAACTTGCATTTCTCTGGCTTCAGGTATAAGTCATTTTCTGCCAGTCTTTGCAGTACTCTCTTTGTCCTTTCCTGGTGTTCATTCTGATCCTTGGAGAATATCAGGATGTTGTCCATATAAATCACGAGCCATCCTTCTCCGATCATGTCATGGAATATCTCGTTCATCATTGCCTGGAAGGCTGCTGGTGAGTTGCATAATCTGAAGAACATCACCATTGGTTCAAACAGCCCTCGGTTTGTCTTGAAGGCTGCTTTCCATTGATCTCTGTCCTTGATTCTGATGTTGTGATATCCCCATCGGATGTCCAATTTTGTAAACCATTTTGCCCCCCTTAGTTTGTCCAACAGGTCTCCTACCAGCGGCAGTGGGTAGGTGTTCTTGATCGTTCCATTATTCAAGTACCTGTAATCTTGGCAGGGCCGTAGCATGTCTGAGTCCTTCTTCGCAATGAAGAAGAATGGGGATGCCATGGGCAATTTTGATGGTCGAATGTATCCTTTCTGTAGGCTTTCGTTGAGAAACTCATCAAGTTTCTTTTGTTCTGCTGGTGACAATGGGTAAACCCTGCAATCTTTTGCCATAAAGTCCGTTTTCAGTTCGATTGCATGATCCCAGGGTCTTGATTCTGGGAATCTCTCCGATGCTTCCTTTTCGAATATCCATCGGTATTCCCTGTACTGTTTGGGGAGTAGTTCATCAAGGGTCTTTTGTTCGGGGTCTCCTTCCTTCTTGTGTGTCAGGTGTTGTGAGACCGATGTTTTTGCCCTGATCCAGATATTTTGTCCATAAGCATATCGTGGTGATCTCTTTGCCTTTACGATCTGAGAGATTGTCTTCGTCGATTGGGAGTACCTGTATCTTGGTTCGTTGTACTCCTCTGTCAATGGTGTTTTAGCTGGTTCAAATATTCCGATGACTGGTTCTCCTCAGATGTAGGTGACTAGTAGTTCATCATCTGCAATCCTTTGTTCGGGTGTCCCTTCCAGTTGTTCCTTTGCCTGTTCCTTTGCCTGTTTGTGGTTTTCCGGTGCTGGGTTTTCCTTCCCAGTGTCTTCTTCATCTTGTGGCCCAATGGGCTCTGCATCTTGAAGAGTCGTGACTGCAATTTCTTCATCCTCCACTTCTTCGATTGTTGCTCTCCTTGTTTTGGTGGGTGTCTTGCCCCCTTCCCATTTAGTTCGGAGTGCCTCTCCCATTTCTTTTGCTTTAGCGGCAATTCTTTGGCATTGTGCTAGTCGTTCCTCACTTGCCAATTTCTTTTTGAGGGCGAGCTTCTCTAGTTCTTTAGTGGCTGCGTGGTGCCACGTAAGTTGCTCTTCTTCCTTTGCCTTTGTCTTGAGGCCCATCTTTTCTTTTGCTTGGGCAACCATCCTTTGGGCCCATGCCTGTTTCTCCTCTTTTGTCATTTCTTTGAAGGGCCTCCCTTCTTCTTTGACCGTTCTCCAGCGCCAAGCCAGATGTTCGTCATTGGGTTTCTCCATTCGTACCCTCCCAATGAGGGTTTTCCCTTTCCCAAATGAGAATTCTGGGTGGGTTCTGTTGGTCATTTGGAATTGGAAGGTTCCAATTCTCCAGTTGATTACTGGATTGATTCTTCTGAGCCATGGCAGACCCAGGATGATTGATTCTTTCCCTAGTCCTGCAATGGTGAACGTTGTCGGGAACGATCTTCCATTGATCGTCAGGAATCCTTTGGCGTAGTGGGAAATCTCCCCTTTCTTGTTCGGGGTTCCATCCATGTTCTTGACCCTGATTGTCCTCTCCAGGGAGTGTAACTCAAATCTGCCGCTTTTTGTGAATTCGTGGCTCATGAATATTCCTCCTGCTCCTGAGTCGAGTAGGGCTTTGGTTTCGACGGCTTTCCCTCTGCCTGCTCCTAGCACTTTGACATCTAAATGCATAGATTGATTCTTCAAAGTAGCTGGCAGTACAGAGCAGACAGAGAGTTTGGTGGTACCTGGCATCAAGGCAGGCCACCTCTTTAAAAACCCTCATCCCCTATTAAGGTGAAAGCTTTCTCCTTTCCTTCTTCGTCAAGTTCTTTCATGATCGCCCAGATCTTCGAGTAGGCTTCTTTGCCTTTCTTCTTTGGGAATGACTGGTTCTCGGTTCTCCTTTCTCCTTTCTTGTGTTTGGTTGCTATGTGCCCAGGTTGGTGGCACACAAAGCATAGCCCCTTCTTCATGTGTTCGACCCTCTCCTGGTCAGAGAGTTGGTTGATTTCTAGTGGGGTTTCTTTTGGTTTAGAGTTCGCGGGCCTCTTTGCCCAGCTCTCCTGTAATTTCCCAGTTATCGCTTTTGCTCTCCTCCATTGTCCGTCGTATTTGGAGGCAGCGTTGATCATCCCCTCAAGGGTTGTAGGGATGGTTTCCATGTTGAATACTCTTTCAAAGAGCTTGGGGTTTAACCCATCCATGAAGAGTTTGATCAGGGTGGTATCGTCATTGATCCCCGCCTTCTCTCGCAGGATTTGGAATTGCGCAATGTAATCCTCCAGGTCCTGTCCCTGCTTTAGTGTTTTCATTTTGGTTCTGGCTCTGCCAGCTTCATCGATCGGGGTGAACACTACTTTGAGCGCCGTTTTGAAGGTTGACCATGTCCCTAGGTCTTCCTTTTCTGCCCATGTCTGTGCCCAGGGCGCGGCAGTTCCTCTGTTCATGAATGACAGCGCGAAGATGATCTTTTTCTCATTGGTGTCATAGATTCCGTGGTTCACTCTCAAATAGAGTTTTACTTCTTGTAAGAACTTTGCAGTTCTCGTTTGGTCCCCTGTGAAGTCAGAGGGGGTTCAGATTCTAATCTCCTTGGTAGATGCAGTGGGTTCGGTAGACATGTTGGCATTGTCATTGGATAGGGAGAATGGATCTTGTTCTGGGGTTTCTTCTTTATCAAAGGATCTAAAATCCTCTTCGTCGAGGTATCAAGGTTCTTCGTCACTGGTTCTCCTTGAGAACCACTTCTGTGCTGGTTCCGAGTATTGTACTAGTCGACCCTGGTATCTATACCATGGGGTTCTTCCTGATGATGATGCTCCGGTTGGAGGTCTGTCTGGGCTTTGTCTGAAAGATGTTGTGTCTGCACCTAGGTAGGTGGACTTCATAGATCAGCTTGACCTTTTGTTAAGACTATAGGTCTCAACTCAGCCTGGTCCTCGTATGTTGCAGTTGGAGGCTTTCCAACTGTATCGGTTCTTGCAGTAAGAGGCTTTCTTACTGTATCGGGTTCTGTTCGGGACTTGGTGCTTCCTAAGTCAATATGGCTATCCGTACCCAGAGGCTTTCTGAGTAGACTGTTGGTTTGTGTATCACAGTTGGAGGCTTTCCAACTGTTGAGTTCGAGTTATCACAGCTAGGGGCTTCCTAAGCTGTCGAGTGTTCTGGTTGAGTCTAAGACCGTTATTTGAATTAGGTCAAGCTGAGGAATACAGGCAGTATTACTACAGCTTATATATGGTTCAGAGATACCTATTGTCCAATCGGAATGCAGGATCATTATCAAGTATAAATAGAAAGAACAATAGAAAAGACAGGCCTCATGCCTTGCATGAGGTGTCCAATGTTATGGAGTGCTGTGGCACAGCATGTCAGGGATCAATAAGAGAATAGCCTCATGCCTAGCATGAGGTGTCCGATGTTACGGATCCGACGTCAAGGATCCAATGTCAAGGACATGCTGCAGTGCAGCATGTCGATCGTGAGTGTCCGATGTTATGGACCTCATGTCAAAGGGATGTCGTGTCACAGTATGTGTGGGAGTGGGTTCAGGTGCATGGAGTCACCATGCGTCAAAGCATCTCCCATCAGAAGTGAGTCGAGTCGAATGAGAAAATTAAAGTACCCGGTCTTGCCGGTGTACGTCTGGTCGTTGTGGGTTATGATAACAGAAAATTGTAACAGGGTGAGTGAGTTAGTAGTGCTGAAGTACTCCAGATTTTTGTGGTCCAACCACATCAATTGGGTTTGTGGAACCCTCAAAATATTGCCACCAATGCTTGAAGGCTTCAAAGATAGCCGGAAGTTCCTTGTCATGTGTATTGTAATTCAGTTCAGCAGGATTAAAGGAGCAGGAATGGAAAGTGACTGGATGAATTTCTCCATCCGCAGTGTAAACCAAGAGGATAGCCGCCAGGGCATAGTCAGAAGCATCGGTTTCCAGAACCATTTGAGAGTCGGGTACCCATTGAGTGAGGATGGGAGTGTGGGTGAACTCTTGTTTAAGCTTTTCAAAAGTGTCGTGGCACTTCTTGTTGAAGTCCCAGGGTGCAGATTTCCATGTCAAGCGGGTGAGTGGGATGACAATGTCTGAATAGCTGTTAATGAAGCGGCGGTAAAAATTGCGAAAGCCTAAGAAGGATTGAATATCCTTAACTTTCCTAGGCTCAGGCCAGTCGAGCATGGTTTTGACTTTATCTTCAGACATCCGCAGCCCATCCGGTGAAAGGATGAAGCCTAGGTATTCCACAGTGTCTTTGTGGAACTCACATTTCTGAGGTGAAGCATAAAGTCCATTCTTCCAGAGTCTGCAAAGAACTTCCTTGAGGTGAGTTCCATGCTGCGATTTGTTGTCAGAGTAGATAGGATGTCATTGAGGTAGACGATGACACAAACATCCAGCATGTTGTAAACTTTGCACTCCTCCCCGTATTCCTATCAGAGTCCTAGGAGTCCGAGTTTTTCAATAAGAGTCCGATCAGAATCTGATAGGAGTCCTACTAGTCTGACACTAGTCCTAGTAGTCCGATAGGAATCCAATCGGAATGTATCTTGATGACCATGTACTGTTGTTTCCAAGAAATTCCTAGTAAAGTCTTATGCAATTCCAACATGAAGTCGGACTACTGCATTTTTGAAGACTTAACTTTCCCCAAGTGCTTACAAAATAAGTGGGTAAAGCAGGGATTGAACCATGGACCATGGGATGTAAGTCACATGATGACTAAACAAGCACTCAACCAGTTGAGCCACAGGAGAATTATTAAATATGTAATACAAAGTCCATTTAATGCACTTAGGGATAGTTCACATATTTTTAACCTCCCTCACGAGAGCTTGAAAAAAATTGATTAGCCCTCGTGAAGACGTGAGGAACTAATATAACTAATATAGATTAAAAATATACCCCCCAACACAAACGCAGGGGGGAGACAATTAATTATACTATTTAAAATTCTACAAAAACAAAAAACCACCCCCCCATTTTGTGGGAGGGGAGGGAGTGGTGGTGCGTTGTGTTTTGGTGTGGAGGTGGTGACACAGCTATTAGCACCCGTTCCACCCTATGAGCAAAGCTCGCAGCGGTGGGGTTCGGGTGTTGGGGTGCCGTCTCCTTCTCGTAGACCCCACAATCCACCCCATAAGCAGATGCTCATGGCAGTGGCATGGTGTCCCCTGTGTGTCCCTCGTCTCCTCCTCCCTCGTCTCCCCCTCCTCGTCATCATTCCACCCACTGTCCACCCCACGAGCAGTTGCTCGCGAGGCTGGTGGTGAGTGGTGTGTTGTTCGGGGTGCCGTCTCATCGTCCCCACCCCCTCGTCATCCCCCCCTCGTTGTCCCTTGCCACCCTCATCTTGTCCAGTGCTGGTGCCCATTGCCTTCCCCTCGTCTCCCCCTCCACCCTCCACCCTCTCATCTCCCCCTCCACCTTCTCATCTCCCCCTCCCTGTCATTGTTGTTGTCATCATCACTTCCTTGTCTCCCTCCCCATCCCTCTTTGTCTCCATGGGTGTTCATGGTGGGGCCCTGGTGGCATTGTCAGGGTCGTCTCACATCCCTCCGCTGTTACCAACAGCTTAGAACCTAGAAGATAAAAGAAAAACAGTTAGTGTAAACTCAAAATCAGAGGGAAAAAAAAAAAACTTGCCTAGGGCTCAAACAACGCAGATTGCATCATTTGGGCCAGTCCGTCCATCTGTCCATTGTTACCCTGTAGTTTAGGACCTAAAAAACAAAAGAAAGATGTTAGTTAGTTTAGAAAACAAGAAACGAATGAAAAAAAAAAAAACTTACTGCAGCCCAAATGACGATTCCATCATTTGGGCTGCTTGTGTCCGTTGATGGCCATTGGCCCCTCTTGACGGCACGGGAGTGGGAGTGGGAGTGGGTATGGTGGTGGTGGTGGTGGTTGAGGTGGTGGTGGTGGTGGTGGTTGAGGTGGTGGTGGTGGTGGTGGTGGTGGTGGGAGAATGATGAGCTGGCAGGTGTGGTGATGCGGCTTTGTGCTTTGTCATCACACCCACGGGAATGGTATGTAGTGCAGTACAAGCACGTACCTGCAATGACCACTTAGTGTAGTGGTCTTGTTGTTACTGTAAGTTTATGTAATCATATTAGAGCTCTGGGGTTCAATTCTGTCATGGGTGTCTACTTTTTCTACTATTACTAAGCAATGCTGCTATCATTCCTATCGGAATCCTATGTTGTCCAATGTCTCTGCATAACCTCGGAATATTCCTATGTGATTCCTATGGTCAGAAATTCCTAGGAAATTCTGATGGTCCAATCGGATTCTGATCAGACTGCATCAGACTGGACTAGGACTGAATCTGCCATTTCATGTCAATTTGGCTGGTGAAAATGACATCGGAATATGGTTGGATTCCGATCGGACTCTGATTGGAATCATCGGAATCATCGGATTCCTATAGGAATACAGGGGGGAGTGTAAAGACCTCCAGCATGTTGCTGAAGATGTTGTTCATAAACCCCTGGAAGGCTGCGGGTGCATTAGTGAGGCCGAATGGAACTACCAACCACTTGAAGGATCCATAGCGGGTGCGGAAAGTAGTTTTCCATCCGTCACCATCCGCAATGCAGACTAGGTGATAGGCATGTTGCAAGTCTATCTTGGTAAACAAGTGGGCTTTTTGGGGGGAGTCGAGGAGGTCAGAAATGAGTGGAAGTGGGTAGCGGTCCTGTGAGACAGTTGAGGCCTTGGTAGTCAACACAAAGTTGTAGGCTCTTTCTTCTTGACAAAGAGAATAGGAGCACTGTGTGGGGATTTAGAGGGGCAAATGAAACCTGAGCGGACATTTTCATCAATGAAGACTCATAAGGCTTCTAATTCAGAGGGAGAGAGGGAATATGTGCGACCCAGAGGAGGGGGAGCATTATCCTCCATCTCTATCTTGAGGTCATAAGGGCGATGTGGAGGAAGGGTGTCCGCCTTAGTCTTATTAAAGACATCAGCGAATTCATGATACTCAGCGGGAATGTCCAATAAATTTGGCAGGTGTGAAGATTGAGCAGAGCAGGCAGATAATCCTTCTGGAGCAAAGGTCATCTGGAAAGCTACTGCCCCAGGAAGTTTGCTAGTGCGCGCATACATGGCAGCATTGATGAACGAAATGTCAGGAGGAGAAAACTTAGGTGGAATGGGGGGTTCTAAAGGTGCGGGTGAACCACGGGTATCGGTTCAGGGACAAAGGTGACGTCTGGAGTGCTGGACCTCTATGATCTGCAGAGCGGAAAGCGATTTGGCTTGAAGACCAGTCAATCAATGGATTGTATTGCTTCAGCCAGTTATGACTGAGTATGGCAGAACAGGAAGAGTCTATTGAGGTTACATAAAATGACAGATTGAACATTTCACCGGTAGGGAAGTGACTGGAAGTTGGACAACTTGAGTTATGGTGGAGTTGCAAGATCCATCAAAGAGCCGTAATCCAATCAGGTTAATGGATTTTGTGCTGATTTGGTTATCCAATGCAAAGGAGGAATCGAGGAACCAATGGGAGGAACCAGAATCAATAAGAGTTCAGACAGGAGCAGATTTGTCAGGAATGGTTAAAAGAGTGGTCAGGGAGTCAGGGTCGGAAAGAGTGGACACATTGAGATGAATGTAGGCAGCCAAATGGGTAAGGTCAATGCAACCCCCAGCCCCAATGGCTGTTTCCTGAGGGTTGCAGACTATTTTTCTGAGTCCACAGTGTCGGGAATAACAGCGGAAGCACAGACTTTTGCAGCCTTGGATTTTGAGCAGTTTTCTGCTATGTGCCCTTCCTCACCACAGTAGAGGCAAAGTCATTCTCTCATGTGACGTTCTCGTTCCTCCCCAGTAAGCTTGCCATTCTTCCCCAACTTATCAGAGATGGACAGCTTGGGCTTGTCCTGGGGAGTGTTCTTTGTCATGGATGACTGCTGGTTGGAGGTGTTACCGTGGGCGGAGTTCAAAGAGGATTGGTTGGTAGATGGGGAAGGGCTTTTAGAAGTGTCCTTCTGACTAGGGTTAGTGAAGTTACTGGAATTCTTTGTTTCAAAGCAGGATTCATCTTCTTGCATCCAGTAGATGTTGTCACTGTCCTGTGCTTGAAAGCGCAGTTCTGCAAGAGTATCGGGTTTACCACCCCGGAGAACTTCTATGTGAAGTCAGAGCAGGAGACTGCGGAAATAGCAGTCACAAAGGGCTGCTTCATTCCAGTTGACCCTAGAAGCTAATTCCCAGAAGTCAACATTATATTTTGTGATATGACCACCTTTCTTCATTGCTAAGTCAGAGAGAGCTTTTTCCGTGTCTCCAACTGGGTTGTGCAGGACAAAGTTGCTTTCCAGCTTGGCGAGGAAAGCTTTGTAGTCCCACATCCAGTGTGCAGAATCTGTTGGGTCATTAAGACCAGGCTCAAACCAACTAAGAGCTGATCCCTTAAGATAAGAAAGGATAAATATGATCTTTTTCTCATCAGAGGAAAATATGTGCGGGCGGTCACAGAAATGAAGATTACATGAGACTAGAAAGTCTCTAAGTTTCTTTGGGTTGGTACCGTCGAAAGTGTCAGGGTTGCAAACTTTGATTTATTCAGTCTTGGGTGCATTGTTCTGACAAAGGGTGCAGATACTCTCCGAGAGGTTGTAAAGGACATCTATGAACCTATCCCCTGGATCAGGGTTTTCCACCATGGGAGGTTGATCATCTGGATCATTGGGATCGGGGTCACCCCAGGGCCATCAGGACCACTAGGGTTGTCAGGTCCACCAGGAGGTCCATCCTCTAGACCAGGATCTTCCAACCCAAAGTGTTCAGGCTGGTTGATGCCCCCTATGTACTCAAGGGGAGTTCTTGATCGAAAACCTTCTGGGTTGGTGGAAGGGTGTGGCGCATGGGTGGACATGAGATTAGCACTGATTAAGGGGGCTCCCGAGCCAATTTGTCAGAAGATGTTTGAGGGTCTGGAAGATACTCTGAAAGTAGTGGTGGGTCGAGGGTTGGGAAGGGTGGATTGCTGAATTGCAGAGATCCCAGGAATAGTACTAGCGCATTGGGAATTTCTGTTTGTGCACTGGCAGGTCTCAGTAGGGGTCATAGAGAGGAATGAGACGAGTGAAGTGTGAGTTCGTATATACTATTCTAGAAGGCATGTCGGAATCCGGTCGGACCCTGCAGATGTTGATAACGGAAAGTTATTGGGTTATAGCAAAGGGGAACAGAAAGGACTTGGCTTCAACTTATAAGAAGCTGTGCCCTTCACCTCATCTGGTGTCCTAATTTTGAGACAAAGGTTTGGAGGTAGGAGCAGGGAAGTGCGGGTAAATATGGGAAGGAGTATGGAGGGACTTGGGTTAAGTTGAGATGAGACCAAAGCTTGGGAGGAAGAACTAGAGGTTGAGTCGAATGAAGTTCAGACTCTTAGAGGACAGAGGTAGGAGTAGAACAAGATTTAGATTGGCAAGTTAAAGACGGGGCTTTGTCAAGTCTATGTCGATATACAAACTGAGGAATACAAGGCGAAACTAACTAAGCTTGAATACTGTAGTCTGGAATAAAGGCAGAATGGAAGCAGAGGCTGCAGCAGTGTCTCGACTGCGTAGATAAATTACCTAGCGGGAGCCACACAGGAATCCATAGTCAAATTTGCAAAAGGGACAGCAGCCTTGGGAAGGCAGCCATGGTTGCTGTACAAGGTGGCCTGGTGCACAGCAGTGTGGGCAGTGCAAGGCGGCTGGGAACAAAAGTGGGAGGAGTTGACAAATGTTGGGTTCAAGGTGTGGAAAAGGGTCAGATGGATGCAGGTTCCGATCGGGCAAGGAATGGTTCTTGACACCAAAACTGCTCCCAAAACTGCAATTGCTCACAGGAATGTATGGTCCAAAAATGCGACTGACAGGGATCATGCAGTAGAACCTGACAACAGTGATGAATATACTGTTACGCTGAGCAAAAACAGGTGGGTTGTATGTGAGTCTGCCCTTGACACAATGTAAGAACCCTGTGACTGTATCAATGTTGGGTCAGCCATTGCCAGGTTGACAAACAGTGCTGAAATGGGGTTTATAGTATCCAGAGCATTAAGGTGAGCAGCTGTTTTGTCCTCAAATAGATTACTGAAGCAGATTTTTGAAGGCACCACAATCTTGCTATTGTTGTTGTAGCAGAACCATTGAACGCAAGGCAAGGTTTTGATATCATCGCGCAAATCTCTTGTAAGTATGTAAGCAACAGCTGGACTTGATGCTTGCATACTATACTCACTTGTTTCTACTCGTCGACATGGTAATATCTTGCTTGCTGTGATCTGGCGACTTCTCAGTTGACTTGCATACAGTATTATTCGCACTGCTCCAGTTTTTGTCAGAATGAATAAGTGTGTGTGATCAGTGAGTGCAGCCTTACTTATCCTCGTTAACTCTTTGTTTCTTCTGATTTGCCATTGCTGTAGTGTCTTCTCCTTCAAAACTTTTATCACTGCTACATTTCCTGTCCCAAGATATGTATATGTGTCAACAAAACATATATCTATATGTACTCACTGTCGAGAGTTTTGGGTGATGGAGGTCTTAATGGGCAGCTGTTCATTTGCAGAATCCATGGGAATTGTGTGGTGCATGTTTGTTAACTAGTGTTTTAATGTGATTTCTTATTGATCCATCCTCTATTAATCAGGATGGATGTACCATTAGGTGCAGATGTACCATTAGGATGCATTCCGGGTGCTTTTCCATGCATAGCAACATCCATTAATTGTCATAACAGGCTTTTGTGCATGTTCCTCAATCTTATTCATGTCAGCCACTGCAAATTATAAATCCTAGGTTCAGTGTGCACCTGCACATGTGCTCAGTTTGTATGGCTAAAATTTCAATATCATTTTGACCATGCACACCATATCTCCTTCAAAACACTCATCTGAGCAGATATCGTGGTGCTTTTCTCCTGCTGCTTGCACTGTCCATTCTGCATGGCTTCCTCAATACCTGTTGCATTATCAGTCCACATGTTATCAGAGGACAATTGCAATATGTCAAATGTGACTCTTTCCCGCTTACTTCTGATCATGATCAACAGTGAATAGTCTGACAAAGTGGGCAAACACACGAGTTGAATCGGAAACTCATGGGAAACTGCAACTCTATGAGTACGATGATGACACTAAGATAAGATGCACATTTCAGATCAATGTTATGCCTGGCAGCTACACCTTTCTTGTCTGGAAGGATACTTCCAAGGAAGTTGTCCTTGATGTCACTGGATACATCACCGATTATTTGTTACCTCCCATTATGAAGAAAACAAAGTCAGTCCAGTAACATATGCATTCTATACATTCTGAAAACTCATCAGGTTCAACCCAAACATCAACCGGTCCCTTTTGTACAAGCTCAGTATCGTAGGACCTGATGAAGTCTTATTCAAAAAGGCCATTTCTGCACTTCAGCAGATTTATGTTTTCTTTGAGGACTCGTTTGCAGAAGGTGTCATGTGACCTTATGTTGGCAATGTTGTTGGTACTTTGGATGCCATTCTCGCTCAGACCAGGTTCATTACACCAAGTGCATACAATATGTTTTCTGAAGCACCTGTTCCTCATGACTTTGATCCTGATCATGTGTTGGCTGATCTCATTGCAACCAACCATTTCAAGTTTACGGATGACAATGTAGTCTCTTTTTTTGAAATTATTCCAGATGATGATGAGTCTGTGATTAATTCAATGTCTCATATTATATATAACATCATACTGGACTTTTAGGAAGTTGCACAAAGTTGAGGCTATGCCTAACATTTTCTGGCATGGTCATCTCATTGAGGCCTCATTATGTTTTCGCTCTATCAAAGTAGGCTCAAGCCAAGTGTTTCTGACAAGGCTAGATTCTATTATGTTAGTTAGTTGGATTGGTGCTCAGGTTTGTTCAACATTATAAGCTGTCAATTTATACTAAAGAACTTTTAGCTGTTCAAAGACCAATGTGAACAGTTGAAAAACACAAGCAGTATGGAAACTGAAGTGATTAGTAGGAAACATCGTGTCATCGCTGACGATCTTCTTGAGGAAGATGTTATTGGCAAACGAGTGCATGATGAATGACTCTGACTTACATTTTCCAAATCACTGTTTGGTCTCAAACTTTATGATCCATATATTAGCAGATACATATTTCTTCCATCATATCATAACAGCTGCTCTGCATTCCATTCACCACTTGTCATTATTTTTGTATAAAAATAAGGTCTACCATTATTTTTTGCACCATCATAATTCCAAATTGTATCATCTATGAAAAGTCAACTGTAAAATGCTGTCCTCCTACATAAATGATTGCTCTCAAATGGTAACACTGCTCACCTTGCACTGTCCTCAAGTACAGTTTCAGTGATGGAATTGTTAGAGGTTGTAGTTCAGGATTGATCTCAATTGCCCAAGAGGGAGGTAACACACTTTCAAAACAAAGAGTCTGCTGAATAGCCTGATTACAATGTAACTGATAATGAACAATAGTAGCAGCCTCATTGTCTCCTATGTTGTTCAGAGCATGTTTCAGGAGTATTTTAACCCATGTTTCTGATGTTGTATAGGTAGCATTTACACATAGACCAAGATCCACTGCATTTGATGCCCAGAGACCAGGAGTTGGGATGTAAGTTATTCTCATAGCAATTGGGATCTGTACATTGTAGTCACAAGTAGCACAAGAACATACAACTACCATCTGTTCAGAATTATGTGGATCAATTAACTTTATAATTTCAGTTATATCCACCAACCTGGGCCCAGACCTAGGAAACATATCATTGTTACATGAAAAAAGATAGTCTCTGAGCTGGTCTCTGGCATCATTCATTATACTAGATGTTTGGATATTTTGCAGCTGATCAAATAAATTAGCCATCAGGTTTGTGCATGGAGACTTATTGCTCCAAATGACTTGCATGTCTGAATGAAATTGGTTGTATAGACAAAAGTAGGATGTGAATATAGAGTCATATGAACAAGACCAGTCACTACTTGACCACTGGCATAAGTATGGAATTAAGTCACACACAGGAATATTCACAGCAGAAGCATGGCTCTGATTCTGTTTTCTCTTTTTGGCAGTAGGATTATCAGCATCACAGTTACTGCTTTCTGTCTTTCTTTTATTGCCCATTTCATTGAAAATTACCTTTCCTTTAATTATTTTTTGTTCCATTCTTCTTCAGGATCAGGAACAACAAGTAGAGTACCAGTTTTAAACCTATGTCATATTAGAGTATTGTGCTGCAAGACTTCATGCCATTTTGTTTCTTGTATTAAATCATATGGTAATGGTTTATTGAGATCTGAAAGGGTTACAGGCTGAATGATGGAAAGGTCATTTTGAGACTTGGGACAAGAAGCTGATACATATGCAGCAAACCCACCCTCATGTAACCAAGCCAGAACATTTTGCATTGTTTTGCCTTGTGCAGAGTGACCAGTTGATGCAAACCCTGGTTCAAAAGGCATCTGGCTACATTGTATTCTTGCTTTTACTATCTGTACATTATTGTTATCATCTTGCAATTTGATTTTTGCTGAAAATGTCCACTTAATAGGTTCAAGTGGAAATAATTTGGGTGGTAACTTTTGCAATGCAGCCTTACTGCTTGGAAACTCAACAATAGCACCTATGCAATATGTAAAGCCTGAAGGACATACTGCAGTTAAAAAACTTCTCAGAATACCTTGAGATCCATTAGTTATACCCAATTCTGTTGAAATGTTTTTCTTATGCAGTATAACTGGCATTCCAATGTACATCAGAATAAATCCAGGTAGAGCTCCTTCATTACCCAACTTGGATACAGCAGCATTTAGAAGATCAGACCTTGAAGGCTGTGGTATAATACTACCACTTGCAGTATCCAATGCAGCACACATAGTCAGTTCATCAGTAGGACAGTTTGCATTTGCTCTTTGCATGTTGATAGCTTGTCGCAAAAGATTTGTTGCAACTATTGCCGTTGCATTTCTGTTTGTGTCTGTACTCATACCAATGCCTTGTGGATTATCTGGTGACAGTACAACACAACTATTGAATAACTTAACATCATCAGCAGTGCACTGTCACTTTCATAATCTAAGTACTGCTTCACCATATTCTGGATCATTCTTCATACACTTTTGTTCTTCTAATATTATTACCTCTGTAACTGATTTCCAAGCCAGACGACCTAGGTGTTTCATTAGTTCTTGTTCTGTAGCTTTGGCATAGTCTTTAATATGTGAGTACAAAGGACTACCAAAAACAGGTGGATACTGATAGAAGTCACCAGCAAATATCATAATAATCCCACCAAAAAAGTCATTGTTACCTTTGGCATATTGTAATGCATGATTAGTGTTCGAAGGTCCAGTTGGATGGACCGAAAAAACAACCGAAACCCAACTGAACCCAACTGATTGCAACCGGACTGTTGGTTGCAGTTGCTTGGTTTGGGAGTTGGTTGGGTTGCTGGTTGCCTCACTTAGAAAATATCTAAAAACTGATCAAAGACCGGTTGCAATCAGTTGCGACCGGTCTTTTTGCTGTATATAAATGTACAGTATATACAGTTAAAGCTACATATATACAGTGAAAAAGAACTAATATAACTACTAATTATAACTAATTATTAGTGAAGTGGGATGGGCACACAATGAAAGTACTCGTTTGGTGGGTGTTTATATACCCTGTGGCAGCACATGGACCATGTGGTCACGTTTGTGCTCCCAAAAACAAAAGTGGCACCACTTGCCAGATAACTTCCCACGACCACACGACCAACACCAACCTCGCCGTGTCCACGAAAAATGACCACACAAACAAATGAACACAAAGTAGGCGGCCCAAACGACGACCTAATGTCGTTTGGGCCCAAAGGTATGTTTTTTTTTCATAGTTTTTTTCTTTCTTTTACTATCTAACTAACTAATGAAATGTTTTTTCTTCAATTTTAGGTTCTTTTGATATTGACATTGCCCACCCACCCAACGACACTCCCGAGTCCTATGCTGCTGCTGCAAGCTGCTGCTTGCAGGGTGTAAATGGGCCAGTTTCTGGAATCTGGATCATAATGACCATGGCTGCCACCTTCCACCTACCCTATGCCACCGCTGCGAGCCTCTGCTTGCAGGGTGGCAACGGGTGCCATGTCACAAAGCACCACCACCCTGCCTGCAAGCCACTGCTCATAGGGGGAGATGGAGGTGCTGACAGGGGATGTCAAATGACAACACGAACACAAATGACCAGAACGGCCAATGGTGGGGGCAACAAACAACAGGATGGTGAACACAGGGGATGACAATGAATGCAGGGGGATGAGAATGAATGTGGGGGATGACAATGAATGTGGGGGAGGACACAGGGGATGATGATGCAGGGGATGATGACGGACGACAATGCAGGGGATGATGATGGATGCGGACAACAACGACAAGAATGACAACAAATGCAGGACAACAATGACGATGAACATGGGACGACAACAATGACAACAATGATGAACGTGGGGCCTACTCTCACTGCCAACGCAAGAGTGGGGTCATTTTTTCTTTTCTTTTTTTCTTTTTTTTCTTATTTTCTTATTTTCTCATTTCTTCTCTCTCTGAATGACTCCCCACTGCTGTGAGCACCTGCTCACAGGGTGCAATGTATTTAATTGTATTTAATATATAGTAAATTTTAATTATATAGTAAAATATGCTGGAAAAACTGGTGGCAACCAGTTTTTCAAGTTGCGGTCCTTCCAATTAGGGCAACCGTTTGGGCCGGTTACGGTCCATGGTTGCCCCTTTTGGGGGGCAAAAAACTGGACCAAACCAGACCTTGGAACACTATGCATGATCAGTACTGGACATGAGTTGACTACTCAAAAGTGAAACTTCATCACACATGATAAGAACCACATCTTTAAACTCTTCATGTACACTTTTACGATCTGTGATATTGATCAAAACACTATAGTCCTCTGCTACATCTCCAGCAATATGATTTCCTTTTCCTTTACCTTGTTTCTAGATCTTGATTGATAAACCTTTATGAATTGTCATACCATCAATTAGAGATGCAGCTGATCCACTAGGAGCTAAAAAGTGAATACTATGTTGATAACCATATATCTTCATGATTTGTTGAACAGCATTTACAACATGTGTCTTTCTGGTGCCACCTGGTCCAGATAATAACATTCGCATATATGGCTTAAAGTTTGCCTCTGTTGGCTTGTTGACATCTTTCTCTTTGTCTTCAACATATTTAAAAAATTCTCCAGCTATAATCTTAAAAGCAATTACTTGCTTTGCATTTAAGGTTTCTTTAGCTATTATACTTTCTAACAGCTGGTCTCTAGATTGTATAGGTGATGCTGGTCCAAAAAAAACCTCAGAATTTGGTATAGCACTCTTTAGCATGTGACTTTGATCAGTAACAATATTATCACCATTTTCAGTACTTGGAACAGCTGCATCGACATCCATTTGGTTGCTTACATCTAATGCATTGTATCATATTTTTTAAGGATCTTTTCTTGTTCAGCAATTTCAGCTTTCCATACCTTCATTTGATGTGGTGTGACTTTGGGCAACAAATTATCATCAAATGTCATGTCAGTTGATAAAGGCTTTCTGTGAATGTTCAGTTTCTCAAACCACTTTTATTGTATTAATTTTAGCAACTCACAATTCACATAAAAGTCCTTTTTAGATAAATTATGGTCCTGGACATTGAGCTCAGTTAAGTCATCATCAAGATTGTTTGATATAGATTTAGCAAGTGCTTGTGATTCACATGTTAAAGCTTCACATTTTCTTAATTGTTCTGCATCACACTCATCTTCACATTCATGTATTGCTTCCCAGTTCTTCATAACTTGTCATGCATAATCAGGAAAGTTATATGACAAGTATAAGTTTTCAATAGTAGTATCAATTGATGCAATAAGTGGCATATCATTATGAAAAGGCTTGAAGTGACTTAGCATAAACAATTGATACTCTGATGCTGTGGGCTGGGGTATCAACATGCCAATCACTCCCAGAACTTTGTGTGTTTAGTTATATGGTGTTTAACATTAGTATGCTCAACAATCTGATGACTATCATGCAACGGATGTGGAAATAGAAGATTATATCTACAATATGTTCCCAATCTTTTGTATGCATCATCTGAATCCTTTTTAATTTTTTTCTCTATTCTAAAGCAGCGTACAAATTCATAAAAAGATACATTATCAAGTTCACGATCTCTATAAATGTAGTTGTCAATTTGTGTGTGCTTTAGGAGTGTACTATTCTTATTAACATGTATACAAATTGGCATAAATTCAACATCATCTGATTCTCCAGCATTGGCTTCATCATCTGCATCAATATCACTGTCTGAACTGGGTATATTATGTAAATCTAGATTTGTCATCTTCTGTTTGATATATAGCAATAACATCTTAGAAAGCATTGGCACTATTTTATGTGAGCCTGTTCAGTCTGCATGACCACATATATAACGTGCAACTTGCTGGGCATGAATCTGTTGCTGTTTTCCAAATTGAGATAAGCATTTGTGTAGAAGATTCTTTGCCTGATCTTTTGTGGACATATTGCTATGATTGGACTCAGTAGCACACAATACAGCTTTTGATAAAAGAGACAGTATTTCATAGGTTTTTAGATCTTTTTTTATAATGTAGTCAGTGATGTAGAACATTGCAGCTTTAGCAGCTTTTCCAGATAATATAAATTTCAGGTCATGATTATGATGGCAATATACCAGTATAAGAGGATTATAGTAATTTACATTTGGATCTAAACACAATAAGTAAATTGAGTTTGTTTCCGAATCAAACCACAATGATTTGACAAACTCATGTGGAAACTGAAATTGGCAAGTGTTAGCATGTCCATATTTGTGGCATACATTATGACATGTATATCGCTGTAAAGCTTCACCACACAATTTGTTATGATTTTCTGTTATCGTAACCCACAACGACCAGATGTACGCCGGCAAGACCGGGTACTTTAATTTTCTCATTCGACTCAACTCTCTTCCGATGGAAGACACCTTGACGCATGATGACTCCATGCACCTGAATCCACTCCCACACACACCATGGTACGACAACCCCTTTACATGAGGTCTGTGACGTTGGACCCTCACGATTGACATGCTGTGCCGCAGCATGTCCTTGACATCAGACGCCTCATGCAAGGCATGAGGCCTATTGTTTCTATTGTTCTTGTCTATATTTACCTGATAAGCATCTCACCTTCCGATTGGATGATAGATAGTCCTGGAACAGTATATAAGCTGTAGCTACACTCTGTGTATTCTCCAGCTTGACCTAATTCAATCAACGGTCTTAGACTCAACCAGAACACTCAACAGCTTAGGAAGCCCCTAGCTGTGATAACTCGAACTCGACAGTTGGAAAGCCTCCAACTGTGATACACAAACCGACGGTCTACTCAGAAAGCCTCTGAGTACAGATAGCCATGACGACTTGAGGAAGTACCCAAGTGAAGGCAGGAAGCCTGATACACTAGGAAAGTCTCCTAGTGTGATACGAGACAGTTGGAAAGCCTCCAACTGTAACATACAAAGCCAAGGCTGAGTTAAAGACCTATAGTCTTAACACAATTTTACCTCATTGAGAAACAATAACTTCCAGTCATTCAGATCAAAGTCACTTCTTAAATGCATTGGTGGAGGCACATGTGGCAGGTGTTGTATTCGGGGTTCAAAATCTTTGTCCACAATAATATCAATGCTGGGTAAATCATGCTTGATTATTCCTTCCAAATATGTGAACTATTTTTTTTCAAATGCTGGATCAGATGTAAGCCATGCATGTAGATCTGTAGGGTTGAGTGCACCTACAAGCCATATCAAAAAATGTCCATGCAAACCACCTCTTTCTGTACATTCAGTAGTACCATAAAAAGCTTGTAGGTGACCTAATATTCCACCTTGTGTACTGGACTGACCTAAATCAAAGTTCCAACCAAATAAATGTTCAAATAAAGCATGGATAGAAAATTCAAAAAAATCAGCAGCTGCAACTGGAACTTTGGCTAGTTGCAAGGCTCACTCTGTACTAGAGACCAGAACAGGAAATCTGTCATTCAAATTTACAGATAGATCACCACACATCAATTGAAATATAGGACTATGTGCAGCATTTGGATTGGCAGTAAAATACAAAGAAGGAATACCGAAAAAACCAGCATAATTGTGTATAGTATTTCTACTGGAAATTTTTGAAGCTTGTGAGCCAGGAATTTTTGCAGCAATTGTATTGACTTGTTTTAGAAGATCCATGATACTTTTTTGTTCATTACTCAATTCAGCCATTTTACCTTCCTTTTCCAAATGATTTGCAACAGTTGTAAGAGTATCAGGTGATATAGCCACTAGTTTGTCAGCAACTGAATCAAAATGAGAACTTTTTACTGTGAAATATGTTTGAAGATGAGCCATTCTATGTTCAATAATGTTCCATACTACAAATATAAATGAATGATGATATCTGAAAGAAAGGTCAGACAGAGATATACAGTAATTAGCTTGCTGCTGAAATGATGTAGGTACAGGCCGAGTTGGATCTTCAAAGCCACCTATGCCAAAAGGAAACAGTGTTGGCTACATTCCTAGTAACAGACTGGGATTGTTGTATTCTAATACAGCTGAAGCACCATGATGAATAACAAGATCAGGTTGGTCTGAAGAATTGTGTATGAGATTGCACAATGCAGAGGAAGTAAAGGTACATCCTTGTAGCTTAACACTCTCAGGATCAGCCACACCCATCTTTTCTAAAAATATAACAGATTCAGCCTCAGCAACATGTTTTTCATTTAAATCCAAAGCTGGATGATTATCCACACCTGCAGTTTCCTGATCGAAAGTCGATTTTACATCTAACTCTGTATCATGTACTACATGTTGTTCTAATCCAGGCAGAATATTATCATTAGGATACAAATCAGCATTGCGTGGATCAAGAGTAATATTAGCATACAAGGGATTTTTGGCTTCATATTTGAGCCAAACCAAAAAGTCCCATACTTTGCTTTTTCTAATGCAAAACATGTTTTTTAAACATTCATTCTTATACTTGCCAGGACCAATAAACACAACTGATAACATCTGGTTAACATGATCAGGAGTTCTAGGTAAAACAGATGCTGTTGAAATGACATTCATATCATGAGCACAATTGTTACCATGAAATACACGAGGCTGGATGGGATCCAAGGACTGATATAAACATGATACATGTGCAGTGCACCAGTAAACAGCACAGGTCATTTCTTCAATCCAAGTTAGATCTTTGAATTGATCTGGTAAGTTTCCTTGGAATAAATTCTTAGCCAGAGCAAAACGAGGCATTTGATTCTTCTGGAGTTGTGTATGACAGTCCTTACAGAGGTGCAATATTGAATTGCTAAATTCAACTTTATCAGCCACAACAGACACAGTCAAACCCTTAACATCAAGCATAAGATGCTGCCAGTGCTGAGGTAAAGAGGCAAATGCCACAAGATATGAAGGATTCTTACATTGGAGAAGATGCAGATTGAGTGAGTCATAAACTTCATTGAAGTTTTGAAGTAACACATCTCCATAACTGGCTGGTTTGACCTGCTGCAGCAAGCACAAGTCTTGAACATGGACAAATTGTGGCATTGCAATATGACTGTAAACAGTTATAGATTACTTCATCATCAGGCAATGTAGGCCAGTTGTCAACAATGTTGTTAGTATTTTTAGTGTTTGCTTCAAGATGATTGTGGAGCTCTTTTGCACGACTGGTTTTTGAGTTTTCATTTTGATGTATGTTTTGATGTACATTTGCAGGCTTGGTAGATGCAGATACAATAACAGGACTATATTCTAGATTCAACAAGTATATCACTGCATCCCTGAACGAGAAAGAAGCAGGTACTTGAAAATGAGGCTCAAAACCTCTAATGTTTCAATAATAAGAGTCAAAGAAGTTCTTGCATCTGTCTCTGAAACTTTGTACTATAGCTGCAGCATAAGAAGCATGTGAATTCTGAAACAATGGCTGGCATGACACATGTATTCAATTCAAAACAGATTTCAGAGAAGAGTTAGAAAGTGTCTTTGGCAAAGGATTGGGATTGCTATTTGTCAATGACAGCAATTGTACTTCTAGTTTGGATTCATATGGAGCAGTAGAAGTTGAACAGCAGCTGTGATGTACATTTCCAGGAATCAACAAAGCATTAATGACTGTGTTACCAAATTGCTTCCTAAAGATCAAGTAGTGCAACTCAGAAATGGGTGAACTTGCAGACACAGTTTCACCAAGGGAGTTGTCAGAGATCAACTGTGCTCTAGATCTTATCATGCATTTATTTCTACAACTTAAGAATTTTTGGAATATGTTAGAGCTCAGTTCAGATTTGTTTAAACTAGAATAGGGAATGCCAAGAGACTTTAGGCAGGAAACCAGTTCATGTTTTGCCAGTTGCAAAAGAGAGGCTAGGTAATTATTCTTCTGGTAATAGAACCAAACAGGATGATCCAGGGCAGAGGACAAGAGATCAAAGTTTTCCAACAAACTCCAAGGGTGGAAAAGGTTTGCAGAGATGTCCAAACCACAAAGTCTGATTGTAGACCTATGAGCCAGATTGCACACAATAAACTCATTGCATGAGAAGTATGTCATAAATGGCACATTTTCAGCAGATACTGCAGAGAAAACAGCAGAAAGCCAGTCACATACAGAATCAGAAGAGTGAAAGAACTCAGAATACAAGTCAGGATGATAGAGGGCATCAATAGCAGGAATGACATCCTCAGGAGGGACATAGGGATAGCAGCATACAAGCTTGGTAAGAGGGAAAAAGCACTGGAGTGGTAGTTCACCCATAATTTTAGAGGTAGTTCTCATGATAGTTCACTTTTACAGAGTGGTAGTTCACTTTTACCAGTATGGTAGTTCACTCTCACAGTATGGTAGTTCAGGTTTAAGAGGTAATTTGTGAGGAAATGTACAGGAGAACGTGACAGCTTATGAGACAGATGGCAATCAGCAAGTAATGGTGAAAAGGTCAGTGCTTAGAGTGGAGGCAATTAATGATGTGGCAATACGGCACTCAACACAGACAAATATGGTCACATGAAAAACTGAACAGTGTTTGCAGGTAAGACTGACACATTTCTCTTTGACAAAACCCTCCTCTTACTTATGTAAGAGAGTCAGGGATAGTACACCTCAAAATGGAGGGAGGGCTATGAAACTAATCAAATAAAAATAAAACCCCCTCCATGTCTTGTGCGAGGTGATTCTGCTGCCCCAAGCATGGGTATTAGCGAACTCCAGGGGTAACCCTCAGGTATATTTTCACATACCCATACCCATACCCATGAACACCATACCCGCATGGGTAAGGGTACGGTGTTACCATGGTGTTACCATGGTGTTACAGGTATTACTACATGTTACATCATATACAAACCCCCCACAAATCTGAGGGTTTGGGGGGATGGGACACTCATATACTACTACTCTACTACTCTTCAGGACTTCAGAACAACTGTAAAGTGTTGAGATCTACACCGTGAATATGCACTGTAGGCACCCCCTTTGATCTATTAATATTCCCCTTTGATCATATCTCTCCCCTTGTCTCTTTCTCCCTTTATACCTTAGCCTTTATCATTCCCCCCATTGTTAACATTATAGTATATATATGTACATTCATAGATTGAATACCTTAGTCTACCATATAATAAACTGTGCTCATTGTGTACTGGTTAGGTTGGATCTCTACAGGTTATGGGCCACTCTTGTCACCCTTAAGTGACAATAGAAATCCTTCCTAGCAAATTAACAATCACGTGATTGTCTCGGTTGATCAACCCTTGATCAATTCTTTGCTAATCTTATCTTATCTTGATGTGTTCTGGTTTCCTGGTGCATTTCCATCTCTTTGTTGTTGCCTCACGCACTTACCTTTCTCCTCTCGTTGAATTTTGTTTACCTTGAGAACTGCTACTATGCCTGAATCCTTGGATCCAAACTCTCTCAAATCAAATCCCCCATCTATTTCCCTCATCCGACTCTCCACACACTATACTGGGGTAAAGCTCGACAAACTCCAGTCCAATTACAAAGAATGGTGCAAGGATGTTACTGTCACTTTATTCCTTAATGGCCTGTTTGACTATGTCACTGGCGACTTACCACAACCAACATCTGCGGAACCTCGAGCCCACTCTAACTGGAGAGCTAACTCTCGCCTTGCCTACGCCGTCATTGCATCCGGAGTGGCATCTTCTGAACGCCCCTTCCTGGATTCTTCAAAGACTGCACAGGAGAACTGGGAGGCCCTTCGAGCCTGACACCAGAAGGAAGGACCGGTCAGACAAGTTGCTTTATTACAACAGGTGCTCTTTATACAATGCATGACCAACACACTCTTACCTGAATCAGCAGAAAAGATTTGTACACTCATTGAATGGGTGTTTGCCATGGGGAGTATTACTCCTGATCTCCTCTGCTGCATTGCACTCCTTAACTCCCTCAGTGTGAATTTTCCTCATGCACATTCCATCATTTCCTGTGATATAGCAGTGTCGACAATTTCTGCACCTTACACCTTGAAGGACATTTGCCTCTTCCTGGAGAATGAACAGTCCCTTCAGGAGAATGATCACCATATTCATAACACCCATTCCCTTGCCCTCGCCACTAGCTCTAAACCCCCTAGGTCGACTTCCATAGTGATTTGTAGTAATTGCAAGTGCCCTGGTCATATTGTCCCATACTGTGTCTCAAAAGGGGGGGGCATGGAAGGCAAGACTATTGAGGAGTTGAAAGCAGCAAAGAAATTAGCATATGAACGGAAGAGGTCCAGGAATGGTGCAGCAAAGTTGTCCCCCAAAATTCCCATTACCTTGAAGGATAGTGCTGGCCATGCTTATACAGTTATGCTCAACTCCAGCATCCTCTCCACTGCCCAGGTGGCTCCTACTGAGTTTGTGGGCCTTGCTAGTGATCCACTTCCCCATGCTATGGTAGAGGAGGTAGAATACGAGGGGTGGCTCGTGACTGAGGAGGAGTTCTCCACTTCAGTTGACTGGGTCCAGAATTCCATACCAACTAATGAGGAGGTGCTCACAGTCACTCCCCTCAACCAAACTCAGTGTACCACTGTCTCACTTACTGATTGTCCATTTTATGTTGACACTGGCACCACTATTCACCTTACTCCTGATCGCGCAGATTTCGTCACCCTCTGCCCCATTGCCTCACATGGAGTTAAAGGCGTGGGGGGATCGTCTATTGCAGCTATTGGCATGGGAAATATCAAACTTCGGATCGCTAGAGGCACATCAATTATCTTACGTGATGCGCTTTATGTCCCAAATGCGGCAGTATGCTTGATTTCCGTCAGTTCACTCGTGAGGGATTCCAAAGTTGTAGCTCATTTTGATGACTCATCTTGTTGGATCACCAATCAGTCCACTGGTGCTTTCATAGCAAGGGGTAACCCTACTCCAGAACAAACACTTATATGCTCTGACGTTGCAATCCACAACTGTGGACCATGTGCTCACTGTTCATAACACCCCCAACATTGTAACTTGGCATCATTGTCTTGGGCATGCAAACTATCAAGTGCTGCAGGACATGGCCAGGAGTGGATCCATCACAGGTATGCCCATGCAATCCTCATTCAAACCCCCTAAATGTGACTCTTGCATACTTGGAAAGCAGACTCGAACACCTGTTCCCAAGAAGCATGCAGAGGGGAAGGGGCACAGAGCTATGTGTAAATTGGAGAAAGTCTGGGTAGACTTATCTGGACCGAACACTGTAAAGTCACAAGTCGGGAATCTGTATATCATGAATATAGTCAATGATTGCATGTCACACCCATGGTCCATCCCCCTGAAACATAAAGGTGACGTGTTTTGAGAACTCAGAGCTTGGGAACTTGCCAGGGAAAAGGAGATGGGCCTTCAAGTAGGCACATATATTACTGATAACAGTGAACTCAAAACCCATGAAATGGAGGCTTGGCTCCAGTTGCACAGGACAAATCATAAATTTACTGCACCATATACTTCTGCCCACATTGAATGTGTTGAACGCATGCACAGAATGTTGATGGGAAAGGCACGCACTATGCACCTCTATGCAAACTTACCCACGTACCTCTGGGATGAGTTATACCTGATGGCAGCTCACCTACATGCAAAAACTACAACTCGCTCACTCAATGGTATCACACCTTGGGAGAAATGGCATGAACACAAACCAGACTACTCCTATATGAGGGAAATTGGATGCAAGGCATACATTTTTATTCAGAATCAACATAACCCCAAGATCTACAAACAATCTATAGAGTGCATCCTAATTGGATATGAGCTAAAATCAAAAGCATATTGGTGCTATCACCGAGAGACGCAGAAAATTTATAGCTCATATCATGTCAAGTTTGTTGAGACCCATGATGGTCATACACCTATTCCATCACAACCCCTGTTAGATCCATATCCAGCAGAGCCAGTTGAAGGCCCACTGATCCATGACTGTACACCTATCATTGATGATGTTGATGATGACTTCATCACCACCGCTGTATCTACCCAGGACCCTATTCTGGACCCACCTACTTCAGTAATGATGCCTACTTTGCTGGTACCAGTCATGCATCAATCATCCAGAATACCAATACCCACTGATAAGCATCCTGTTAAGGGCAAAGCCTCAACTACTCGATCTAGTCGATGTTGTCCAATGAGGTGCTTCCTCATTGAGTCGTTTGGTACTAGTCTTACTCAGAGCGTCCAACATAAGATGATAGTACACCTCTAGCAGGCCTTCTGCATAGAGTCATCTGGGTTCACACACTAAGGGGCTTCCTTAGTGGTTTCAAGTGAGTTCACGTACTAAGGGGATTCCTTAGTAGTTTCGAATGAGCTTGCAAGTTAAGGCTGTAGATTGCCTAGATCTAAACTAAGGACATCCCTACTATGAGTCGCAGTACTTATACTAAGAGGGAGGTCCTTATTGTCCAATTGGAAAGGTAGATGTGTATCAGGTAAGAATAGAAACAGTAAGCCTCCTAGGCATGAGGCATCCGATGTCATGGACCTCATGTCAAAGGGCTGTCGTATCACAGCATGTGTGGGAATGGGTTCAGGTGCATGGAGTCACCATGCGTCAAGGGTGCCTTCCACAGGAAGGGGATCAAATGCATGTTGTCAGCATGCATCGTGTGTGTGTCTGGTGTCAAGGGTATGCTCTAAGCATGAATCAGGGAGTGCCTCCTGTTTGGAGGGGATCATTGGGTGCGTCGGGTCGGTCAGGTTCCGTGAGTTACAAGGAAAATTGTAACACATCCTGGTGGAGGACCAGCGGTGACCAGGCTCAAAAAAGCTGTACAGGAATCCAAAAAGTTGGCTGAACAGGTCAAGGCAACTCGCACGGAATGGAGAAAACTCTTAGATGACCTCCATACCGTCATCGGACCTAATACATCATTGATCGATCATGATCAGCAGGTCGAGGAATCACTTGATGACACTACATTTGGTGATCAGGCACATCAGCTCTCCGCACTAATTTTGGAGATGTCAGTTATTGATCCGGAGTCACTACAGTTTGAGGATGATTCACGATCTTGGGAAGATGCCAAGAATTCAGCAGATGATAAATGATGGGAAGAAGGCTACCAGGAGGAATTACAATATATGTCCATATACAAACTTATCCCATGCACTGATGTACCACAAGGTCACCAAATTCATAAAGGTCATCCAGTCTTCCATATTAAACACAATGAGACTGGTCAAGCAGTTCGTTGGAAGGTACAGCTTGTATTCAAGGGATTTGAATAGATCTATGGTAAGGACTATACAAAAACCACCTCACCTATGGCGTGCATGGAATCTTGGTGGATTCTCTTACATATAGCAGCATCACTTGGATGGGATGCCAACAGATTGATGTCAAAACGGCTTTCCTCTATGGCCTTCTACCAGATGATGAAATTCAATATATAGAACAGCCAACTGGTTTCAAAGAACTGGGGAAGGAGGATTGGGTATGGGAATTGCAGCGAGGGTTATATGGCATGAAACAAAGTGGGCGTATTTGGAATTAGATGCTACATGGCCAGATGGTATCCTGGGGATTCACGAGATGAGTCATGCATCTATTACTGAAAATCTGACACAGGTACCATCATAACGGCTGTTCATGTGGACGATTACCTTTCCATCACTAGTCGCAAGGAGGAGAATGAGCGCTTCAAAAACCAAATGCGAAAGGTGTGGACAATATCTGATCTTGGTACAGCTCAGTTTGTTGTTGGCATCGCCATCACCTGGGATACTGCACACCATACAGTTGCTCTGTCCCAAACGGCATTAATTGACAAGATTGTCTCTCAGTTTGGTCAGACTGATGCTAACCCATTGTCAGCACCAATGGAACCTGGACAGAAATTGTGGTGTGTTGACCGGTCAAGTCTTACACCTGATGTGCAGACTAAACTACTAGGACTACCATACCAATCACTTGTAGGCTGCCTCCTATACCTCGCCATCTCCACGTGCCCAGACATATCATACACTGTTCAACAACTTTCACAGTTCCTTGATTAGGGCATGGCATGGGTAACCCTCGGATATATTCCCTCGTACCCTTACCCATACCTGTGAACACCGTACCTGCATGGGTATGGGTATGGTGTTACCGCAGGTTTCCATGGGTTACCCATGGTTATTTGGGGGTTTTGAGAAGAATCCATATTTTAATAGTAAATTAAGTTAATAGAAACCCCCTCGCTCGCGTTTGGAGCGAGGAAGGGGGTGGTGGACCTATTCTAATAAATAAATTACATTAAACTAATATAGAAAACCCCCCCTCTACATTTTGAGTGAGGGAGGGGGTGGTGGTGCCTGTAGTCAATGAAAACAAAACAAAAAACCCCCCCTCTTGCATTTGGAGCAAGGGAGGGGGGTGGTGCCTGTAGTCGCTGAGAACAGAATGAGTAACCCCCCCACTCACATTTGCAGTGAGAGAGGGGGGGGTGCTGCCTGTAGTCATCGATCCCTGATTCCACCCCACGAGCAGTTGCTCATGGTGGCAGTTGGGTCCTTGGGTCCTCCTCCTGGTCATTGTTGTCATTCCACCCACTATCCACCCCACAAGCAGTTGCTCGTGAGGCTGGGGTGGGTGGTGTGCCATCGTGATGTGGCGGCATTGGCATGGGGACGTTCCATGTGAGCTCCTCATTCTGAGGGAATTCCAACCTATGAAATGAAAGAAACAAAATAGTTAGTTTACAAAAAAGGAAATGAACAAGAAAAAAAACTTACCATGGGCCCAAACGATGTAATCACATCATTTGGGCCCGGGTGATGTGGCACTGTTGGGTGTGTGTCGTTAGCTGTCGTCATCCATCATTATCAGTAGTTTAGAACCTGAAAAAGAAGAAACATAATCAATTAGTTTACAAAAAACAAGAAATGAAACACAAAAAAACTTACTATAGGCCCAAATGACGATTTGCGTTGTTTGGGCCATGCTATGGTGGTGGTTGGATCATCGTATAGTTTAGAAATAGACATGTCATGAGTATTCAACAAGGTCAGATGATTACTCACCTGACCAAAATCTGGGTACTGGCATACCCGCACATACCCATAACACCATGGAAAAGGGTACAGTGTTGCCCGGGTATGGCAATCCCATACCCATACCCATACCTGTGCATACTCGTGACTGGAAACACATGGTGTTACCCATACCTGTGCCATGCCCTATCCTTGATTCCTATTCCTTTGAGCATTGGCATGCCACCATCCACCTTGTTCACTACCTGAAAGGAACATGGGACCTGAAACTATATTTGGGGGGCAATAATCCAATCTCTTTATTGGCGTACACTGACTCTGATTGGGCTAATTGCTTAGATACGAGGCGCAGTGTTGGAGGATATGCATGTTTCCTTGGATTGGGTGCCATATCCTGGATGGCTCGCAAGCAGAAGACTGTCGCAGCCTCATCTTGTGAGGCTGAGTATGTTGCCACTTTTGAATTAGCAAAGGAATGCATCTGGATTTGTACCCTACTCATGGCCATTGGACACTCACCTACTGCACCCACCCACATGCTTTGTGACAACACCACTGCCATCAATTTATCTGAAGATCTGCTTCTTCACTCCCACGTCAAGCATGTCGATATCAAATTTCATTTCCTTTGTGAGCACGTCCAATCCCAGGAGCTTTGTGTACAATATGTGCACACCCGTGATAATATTGCAGACATCTTCACTAAAGCCCTGGATGTCAAATCTTTTGCCTGCCTTCATGGATTCCTTGGACTCCAGTAATTACCTTCTTCATGCCAATTCCATGCGAGGAGGAGTATTCACGGTGAGGAGGAGTGTTGAGATCTACACCATGAATACATGCTGTAGGTGCCCCCTTTGATCCATTAATATTCCCCTTTGATCATATCTCTCCCCTTGTCTCTTTCTCCCTTTATACCTTAGCCTTTATCATTCCCCCCATTGTTAACATTATAATATATATACTTACATTCATAGATTAGATACCTTAGTCTACCGTACAATAAACCATGCTCATTGTGTACCGGTTAGGTTGGATCTCTACATAAAGTAGATTAGAACCTAACAAATGACAGAGTACTTACCCAAATATGAACCCTCTCACCATTCCAACAAAGATGTTGGCATCGGAAAAGAACAAGCAACTGCAACCCTCTCGTCTCTTTGGAACATTGAAATGACTGTATATTAGATTATAATTAAGCCTAAGATCACAAAGAACTCACCTATATATGAGACCCTCTCCTGCTACCCCCCTTCTAACAAAGATGTTGGCATCAAAAAAGAATGAGCAACCGCAACCCTCTCATCTCTTCGGAACATTGAAACGACTGTATATTAGATTATAATTAAGCCTAAGGTCACAAAAAACAATGTAGAACTCACCTATATATGAGACCTTCTCCTGCTACCCACCTTCTAACAAAGATATTAGCATCAGACAAGAACGAGCAAACACAACCCCCTCGTCTCTTTGGAACATTGAAATGACTGTATATTAGATTAAAATTAAGCCTAAGATCACAACAAATGATGGAGAACTAACCAAGATATGAGACCCTCTCCTGCTACCCGCTTCTAACAAAGATGTTGGCATTGAAAAAGAATGAGCAACCAAAACCCTCTCGTCTCTTCGGAACATTAAAACGACTGTATATTACATTTAATTAAGCCTAAGATCACAACAAACGATTAAGAACTCATCTAGATATGAGACCTTCTCTTGCTACCTCCCTTCCAACAAAGATGTTGGTATTGGGCAAGAATGAGCAAACACGACCCTCTAGTCTCTTCGGAACATTAAAACAGCTGTAAATGAGATTAGTAAAACCATATACCTGTGTGTACAGGTATGGTGTTTCACAGGTATGATAATCCCAAACCCGTACCCGTACCTGTGCATACCCGTGACCAGATACTCATGGTGTTACCCATACCCATGACACTCCTTAGTGGGTATAGGCAGTCCTTGTTCCCTTCCTCCTCATTACCATCCATCTGTGTGCCGTGTCCCTGGGTGTGCCATTGGCAGTAGGTTCTGGTAGGTCCCCATGTGTATGTGTGGTCCTGTCCCCATGACGGTCCTGGTCATTGTGGTCCCTGTCTTCCCATTCCCTGTCATGTCCCTCCCACTGTCATTCTCCTTGTCCTTGCCATTGAACCCATGTCTGCTGTCATTGTTTGGGGGTGTTGAGGTTTTCATTGGGAGTGTCAGCTTCTGGCACTAGTATTTGCCACCGTTGTAAGGTTGTGCTGGTGTGAGGGTCCTGGGTCGTTGTAGTTGTGGTTGCTCCCTGTTGGGTGCTGGTGCTCATTGTTGTTGGTGTTAGTCTAGCCCCCGCTATCCACCCTGGAGCAGTGGCTTGCAGGGCTGGGGTGGGGCTGTTCTTTGTCATCGTGGGGCCCAGGTGCTTGTTTGCATCATCATAGGCTGGTTATCCATTGTGGTTGGGCATGGCATTCATTATGTCTGAGGCTGTCGTTATAGCATGTTTATAACCTAAAAATAATGAAAACTATTTTGTTAGTTGAGAGAAACAAGGAAGAAACATAAAATAAACTTGCCCAGCACCCAAATGACATCCATCATCGTTTGGGCCTGTTTTGTATGTGGTTCATAGTCTCAGGTATCATTCTCCATCATGGTGTCAGGCATGGGAGTCAGGGCTATGGGTGTTGATGAAGCAGGGCTGGTGTGATCGAGGTTATGCTACATAGTCACTGACACTGTTCACCCAGCTTTCGGGCCATTCCTTTCTTCAGTGGCTGAAGAACTGTTATGATTTGATGTTATGATTTGTCTACAGGAACCCGCAAGTACGGGTAGTTCATTTCAGCTCTTATTTGACTCAACTCTCTTCCGACGGAAGACGCCTTGACACATGGTGACTCCATGCATCCGAACCCACTCTCACACGTGCCGTGGTATGACACCCCCTCTACACGAGGTCCATGACATCAGACACCTCATGCCAGGCATGAGGCTATTCTCTTATTGTTCTCTGATATGCTGCGCCGCAGCACTCCTTGACATCAGACGCCTCATGCGGGGCATGAGGCCTATTGTCTCTATTGTTCTTGTCTATATTTACCTGGTAAGCATCTCACCTTCTGATTGGACGATAGGTAGTCCTGGAACAGTATATAGGCTGTAGCTACACTCTGTGTATTCTCCAGCTTGACCTAATTCAACCAATGGTCTTAGACTCAACCAGAACACTCGACAACTAAGGAAGCCCCTTAGTTGTGATACACTCGAACTTGACAGCTTAGGAAGCCCCTAGGACAGTTGGAAAGCCTCCAACTGTGATACACGAATGAACAGTCTACTCAGAAAGCCTCTGAGTATGGATAGCCATGACTACTTGAGGAAGTACCCAAGTGAAGGCAGGAAGCCCAATACATTAGGAAAGTCTCCTAGTGCGATACCGATACAGTTGGAAAGCCTCCAACTGTGATACACGAAGCCAAGGCTGAGTCGAGACCTATAGTCTTAACAAAAGGTCAAGCTGGTCTATGAAGTCCACCTACCTAGGTGCAGACACAACGTCTTTCAGACAAAGCCCAGACAGACCTCCAACAGGAGCATCGACATCAGGAAGAACCTCATGGTATAGATACCAAGGTCGACTAGTACGATACTCAGAACCAGCACAAAGGTGGTTCTCAAAGCAAACAGAAGACGAGGAACCAAGATACCTCACTGAAGAAGACTTCAGATCGACAAGCAAAGAAGAAACCCCAGAACGAGACCCATTCTCCTTATCCAACGACGACATCCCCGATAACATGTCTACCGAACCCACCACATCGACCAAGGAGATTAGAATCCGAACCCCCTCTGACTTCACAGGGGACCGAGCGAGAACTGCAAAGTTCTTGCAAGAAGTGAAACTCTATCTGAGAGTAAATCATGGAATCTATGACACAGATGAAAAGAAAATCATCTTCACATTGTCGTTCATGAACGGAGGAACCGCCGTGCCCTGGGCACAGACATGGGCAGAAAAGGAAGACCTAGGGACATGGTCAACCTTCAAAACGGCGCTCAAAGTAGTGTTCACCCCGATCGATGAAGCTGGCAGAGCCAGAACCGAAATGAAAACACTAAAGCAGGGACAGGACCTGGAGGATTACATTGCGCAATTCCAAATCCTGCGAGAGAAGGTGGGGATCAATGACGATACCACCCTGATCAAACTCTTCATGGATGGGTTAAACCCCAAGCTCTTTGAAAGAGTATTCAACATGGAAACCATTCCTACAACCCTTGAGGGGATGATCAACGCTGCCTCCAAATACGACGGACAATGGAGGAGAGCAAAAGCGATAACTGGGAAATTACAGGAGAGCTGGGCAAAGAGGCCTGCGAACTCTAAACCAAAAGAAACCCCACTAGAAATCAACCAACTCTCTGACCAGGAGAGGGTCGAACACATGAAGAAGGGGCTATGCTTTGTGTGCCACCAACCTGGGCACAGAGCAACCAAACACAAGAAAGGAGAAAGGAGAACCGAGAACTGGTCATTCCCAAAGAAGAAAGGCAAAGAAGCCTACTCAAAGATCCGAGCAATCATAAAGGACCTCGATGAAGAAGACAGGATGAGGGCTCTCGCCGCAATAGAGGATGAGGGTTTTTAAAGAGGTGGCCTGCCTCAATGCCAGGTACCACCGAACTTTCCGTTAGCTCTGTACTACTAGCCACTTTGAAGAATCAATCTATGCATCTAGATGTCAAAGTGCTAGGAGCAGATGGGAGGAAAGTCATTGAAACTGAAGCCCTACTCGACTCAGGAGCGGGAGGAGTATTCATGAGCCACAAATTTGCAGAGGAAAACGGACTCAGACTGCGCCCCCTGGAAAGAATCATCAAAGTAAAGAATGTGGATGGAACCCCAAACAAGAAAGGGGAAATCTACCAATATGTCAGGGGACCACTAACGATCAACGGGCAAACATTCCTGATGACCTTCCTGATCGCGGGATTAGGAGGAGAAGCAATCATCTTGGGCCTGCCATGGCTCAGGAAGATTAACCCTGTGATCAACTGGAGGACTGGAACCTTCCAGTTCAGGGCAAAGAACGAGGGTCACACAGAACTCTCACATGGGAAAGGAAGAACCCTCATTGGGAGGGTGCAAACCGAGAAACCCAATGAAGGGTGCCTATCATGGCGCCAGAAGGGAACCGAGGAAAAGGAGAACCCCTTCAACATGACAAAAGAAGAATGACAGGCATGGTGCCGAAGAATAGTCGCCAGAGAAAAAGAAAAGATCGATCTCAAAATAAAGACGGAGAGAAGAGCAACGGGTGCAATTCAAGAGGCTAGCTGCCAGGGAAAGAGAAAGACTCCTTTCCAAGACAAAGACACCAACGAAAGAAGAACGGCTTGAGCAATGCCAAAGAATCGTTGCCAAAGCAAAGGTGATGGGAGGAGCCCTCCACACGGAACCAAAAAGAAACAGAATGCCCACCGAGACCAGAAGGGCGACAATAGAAGAAGTGAACGATGAAGAGATTGCAGTTACAACTCTTCAGGATGCGGAGCCCATTGGGCCACAGGACAAAGAAAGCACAGGGAAGGAAAACCCAGCATCAGCAAACCACAAACAGGCAATGGAACAGACAACAGGACAACCAGAGGAGACACCCATGCAAGAGATCACAGATGACAAACTACTAATTGCCTACATCCGAGGGGAACCCGTCATTGGCATTTTTGAACCAAGGAAAACCCCGCTGACAGAAGAGTACGACGAGCCAAGATACTCATACTCCCAATCAATGAAGAAGATCTCCCGACTCGTAAAGGCAAAAGGAACACCGTGATACGTCTATGGGCAGAACGTCTGGATTAGGGCAAAGACATCGGTCTCACAGCACCTGGCGCATCAAAAGGAAGGAGACCCAGAACAGAAGACCCTGGACGAACTGCTCCCAGAGCAATACAAAGAGTACCGATGGATATTTGAGAAGGAAGCATTGGAAAGATTCCCAGAACCAAGATCCTGGGATCATGCGATAGACCTCAAATCGGACTTTACGGCAAAAGATTGCAAGGTATACCCACTGTCACCAGCAGAAAAAAAGAAACTCGATGAGTTTCTCGATGAAAGCCTGCAGAAAGGATACATCCGACCATCGAAATCGCCCATGGCGTCACCATTCTTCTTTGTTGCGAAGAAGGACTCGGACGCGCTACGACCTTGCCAAGATTACAGGTACTTGAATAATGGAACGATCAAGAACACCTACCCGCTGCTGCTGGTAGGGGACCTGTTGGACAAACTAAGAGGGGCGAAATGGTTTACAAAATTGGACATCCGATGGGGATATCACAACGTCAGGATCAAAGACGGAGATCAATGGAAGGCAGCCTTCAAGACAAATCAGGGGCTGTTTGAACCAACGGTGATGTTCTTTGGATTATGCAACTCACGGGTGACCTTCCAGGCAATGATGAACGAGATATTCTGTGACATGATCGGAGAAGGATGGCTCGTCATCTACATGGACGACATCCTGATATTCTCTAAGGATCAGAATGAACACCAGGAAAGGACAAAAAGAGTACTGCAAAGACTGGTGGAAAACGACTTATACCTGAAGCCGGAGAAGTGCAAGTTCGACGTCCATGAAGTGGAATTCTTGGGTCTAATCATCCAACCCAATGAAATTGCCATGGACGACACAAAACTGGCAGGTATACAGGATTGGCCTACCCCGACTAACGTGAAGGCAGTCAGATCCTTCCTAGGGTTTGGGAATTTCTACAGGAAATTCATTGGACATTTTGCGGAGACAAGCAGACCGCTTAATGAACTAACAAAGAAAAACAAGATGTTTGACTGGACAACCGAATGTGAAAAAGCCTTTCAGACACTGAAAAGGAAATTTGCAGAAGCACCGGTACTGCTGATGCCAGATCCAACAAGACCATTCACAATTGAATCAGACGCCTCGAAACACGCAACAGGAGGAGTGCTGAGACAAAGGGACACAAATGGAGATTGGCACCTATGCGGATATATATCGCATGCACTGACACCAACGGAACGAAACTACGAAATCTATGACAGGGAACTACTCGCGATAGTACGATCGCTAGAAACCTGGAGGCACTACCTGATGGGCTCAGATCACCCGGTAGTAATTCTCTTGGATCACAAGAACCTGACATATTTCCGAACAGCACAGAAACTAAACAGGAGACAGGCAAGATGGAGCTTATTCTTGTCAGAATTCGAATTACAGCTTGTTCATGTGCCCGGATCTCAAATGGTGCAAAGTGATGCTTTATCACGAAGGGCCGACCATGTACCGGAAGAAGACAATGACAATGAAGATATCACAATGTTACCAGAGACGGTATTCGTGAAATTCATTGACACCGAACTACATGACCTCCTTGCAGGGAGCATCATGAAAGATGACCTGGTGAAGAGCACAATTGAGGCGCTAAAGACCAAAGGAGCACCGCCAATAAAGTCGGCGCTAGAAGACTGGAAGATCGAGGACAGCCTCCTATTCTTCTGAAATCGATGCTACGTCCCTGACAACGGGGACATATGAAAGAAGCTGGTACAGAGATACCACGAAGGGGTAACCAGCGGACACCCAGGACAATGGCAGACAACTGAAATGGTTAGAAGGGACTACTGGTGGCCAGGAATGATGACGTACATCAAGAACTACGTCGCCGGATGCGCTACATGCCAGCAGATGAAAGTCAACACCCACCCAACAACACTGCCCCTACAACCAATCAAATCCGAAGCAACAAGGCCATTTGCAATGGTGACGACCGATTTCATAACTGACCTACCAGAGTCCGACAGTTATGATGCACTCATGGTCGTGGTAGACCATGGGCTTACGAAGGGGGTAATTTTCATCCCTTGCAAGAAAACAATCGATGCACTGGGAGCAGCAACCCTCTATCTGGATTACATCTACAAATGGTTTGGCCTTCCAGACAAGATAATATCGGACAGGGACCCCAGATTCGCCTCGCAGCTATTCCAAGAATTAGGAAGATTGCTCAGAATCAAGCTGGCAATGAGTACAGCATACCATTCCCAAACTGATGGAGAAACAGAACAGGTGAATCAGGAAGTAGAAGTCTACCTGCGGATCTTCTGCTCGAACAACCAAGAGAAATGGAAGCACTTCCTTCCAACAGCAGAGTTCACGCACAACCAAAGGATGCACTCCACCCAGAAAAGCTCCCCATTCTACCTGATGATGGGCTATGAACCAAAGGCGATCCCGCTCCCATGCCTGAAAACAAACATACTGGCTATAGAGAAACGAATAGTCGCATTGCAACGAGCCCAAGATGAAGCAAAGGCAACTCACAAGTTGGCCAGACAGCTGATGGCAGAAAGAACTACACGGCACTTCATGCCATTCAAAGAAGGAGACAGGGTGTGGCTAGAAGCAAAAAACCTCAAAACGACGCATGCAACAAAGAAACTCGCACCCAAAAGAGAAGGACCATTCTCCATCGAGAAGGTTCTAAGCCCCCTCTCCTACCAACTGAAGCTACCAAACCAATGGAAAATACACCCGGTATTCCATGCGGCACTCCTCACCCCGTATAAAGAAACTGAGATGCATGGTCCAAACTTCCCAGAACCTCCGCCAGACCTAATAGAAGGTGAATCGGAGTACGAAGTGGAAGCGATCATCGGACATAAAAAGAAAGGAAGGACCATGCACTTCTTAGTGAAGTGGGTTGGATACCTGACCTCAGAGAACTCCTGGGAGCCCGAGGGAAACCTGAAACACACCAAGAAAATCCTTGGAGCATATAAACAGCGACAACAGCTGTAGAACCCCCCCAGAACCAAGAACCCACACCCCGACATGGCAGAGCAGACACCCATTATACCCCCCAAACGACATTTCAACAAACAATTCCTACGAGACCCATCGAACATCGACACCCTCTGCACCCACCTCACCCATGACCCAGCCAGATATCATCTCGCGAGAATATGCTTCTACTATCAGAGCACTATCTACCAAATGAAGAGAAACCTAGAAGAAGCCATGAAGACACTGATGACCTCGGTATCGAACAGGCTATCCAAGACATGACCAACGCATGGTCAGACAGAATGAGAGCGGTTGAAAGAAACCCTCATACCTCCACAGATCACCCCAGACACCAATGAAACTCTCCCTCGCCCTACAACAGGCAGAAAAACAAAAAGACAACATGCACTGCCTCTGGAAACGCCTCCCCTTCTACGAGCAACCAGATGAACACCTCCCTGGCGATCATCGACCTCACAACGCCAGAACCTGAACCTCGATCGACCCAACCACTGTGGTCCCCTCCCCACATGAGAAGCGCCAGATGCTTCATTTGCCACCAGATCGGACATTTCGGCCTCATCTGCCAGAAACACATCTGCAGGTACTGCAAATGATGAGGCCCCAGGCACTACAGCCCCGACTGCCCGACAAGGCAGCAGAAAGAACAGGAGGAGGAACGAAGACGACTGGACTTCCTCAAGGCAGGATACGATGACTTCAACGATGAAGCAATGGCGAATATGACTGGGGAACCCTACAGGGAAGTGTAGGAGGGTGGGGAGAATAGTTCACAAGTCAAAGTCGGTGACTTCGAAGATAGACAGGAGGCGATGTTATGATTTGATGTTATGATTTGTCTACAGGAACCCGCAAGTATGGGTAGTTCATTTCGGTTCTTATTCGACTCGACTCTCTTCTGACGGAAGACGCCTTGACGCATGGTGACTCCATGCACCCAAACCCACTCTCACACGCACCGTGGTATGGCACCCCCTCTACACGAGGTCCATGACATCAGACACCTCATGCCAGGCATGAGGCTATTCTCTTATTGTTCTCTGATATGCTGCGCCGCAGCACTCCTTGACATCAGACGCCTCATGCGGGGCATGAGGCCTATTGTCTCTATTGTTCTTGTCTATATTTACCTGATAAGCATCTCACCTTCTGATTGGACGATAGGTAGTCCTGGAACAGTATATAGGCTGTAGCTACACTCTGTGTATTCTCCAGCTTGACCTAATTCAACCAACGGTCTTAGACTCAACCAGAACACTCAACAACTAAGGAAGCCCCTTAGTTGTGATACACTCGAACTCGACAGCTTAGGAAGCCCCTAGCTGTGATAACCCAAACTCGACAGTTGGAAAGCCTCCAACTGTGATACACGAACGAACGGTCTACTCAGAAAGCCTCTGAGTATGGATAGCCATGACTACTTGAGGAAGTACCCAAGTGAAGGCAGGAAGCCTGATACATTAGGAAAGTCTCCTAGTGCGATACCGATACAGTTGGAAAGCCTCCAACTGTGATACACGAAGCCAAGGCTGAGTTGAGACCTATAGTCTTAACAAGAACTGTATATTACAATATTACTAACTAGATGCACCAAAGCCGCTTCAGGCCTCCAGTGGGCTTTACATACTGCCTGGGCTTCAGGGCTTTGAGCTGGGCCTTGCACATCACTACTTATATCGAATGAGCAGGAGTGGTTCCTCCCGATGTGTTTGTGGTTGAATGGCAAACCCAGTGCTAGCTGTGTCTCCATATAAGTATTAGAGCCTGTTCAGCTGCGTGGGAAATTTCTGATTCCCAAAGTAAATTTCCCACCATTGCCGTCGGACTCTGAATTCTTGGGTGCAGTGTGGACATGCACACCAGTGCTAAGTAGACTTGGACGCTTGCCGTGCCCATGCTTCTACCTCATGGATGGACACACTCTTATACAGCACTTTCGCCACATTATCTCATTTGCCTCTCTTGCTTACACCTTCACCACCCTCCACACCATTCAGTATTCAATGTGGGACCATTGTGACAACAACAACAACACGACTGCTCAAACCACAGAAGATCACAACTCAACCAACTTTTCTGCTTCATCTTCCACCCAAGATACTCCATCCAGCATTAGCACCTCAGAAAACATTGAGAAGACAAGTGGCTGACTGAAAGTGAAATCACACTTCTCCTCAACTACATTGAAGCAAATGGTGTTTTGATGACTGCATGAGGCCTCAACCTGAAGAAATCCAAATTTAACAAGGCTCATGCCATGGTGAAGTCGAAGGATGCTGCTCAATGTCATTACAAATGGGGTCATGTATGTTTCTTCATTATCAACAGGGTTTTCATCACTGATCCTCCATTATAGCTATGTACTACATACAAGGCAGTTTTGGAGTGGGATAAGAAGTCTGGTAGTGGCTGGAATGACTCTTATGGGGCCAATGCACAAACCACAAGTGAAAAACAGGTATTTGAGGAATTCCTAAAGACACCTGAGGTATGAATGTGATAAGTCTCATTTGAGCTTCCCACTGATGATATAAATAGCATGCACCACTCAGGTTCTTCATGACGAGAGCATGGCCGCATTATTGCAGAATGCAGGGCTTTATGCCTGGTGTCCAGCCTCATGGAACGCATGCTTTCGATCCGTCCTCCCACTCAGTGACAGAAATGCTCAATGCTGTCAATGCAGAGGAGGACGGGGCAGAGGGTCAAGTCAGTCCTCTTGATTCACCTATGAGTAACATGCCAGCAGCCCATGTTACTGCCTTATCTCCTCTCATAGACTGAAATTGGACTGAATTGGACCGGAAAAGACCAGACCAGTGGTCTATTTATGGACCGGTCTTTTGCAGTTCAGTTAGCAGTCTTTTCATTTTGAAAAATGTTGTAAAACCGAAGCAAACTGGTCTAAACCAGTTAGGACCGGTTTTATCGTGGGAACATATATTGAACCATGTTCCCACATAAAATCCGGAAAATTCGACCTCTGGTTCATAAAAAATGGTTAAGAATTGAGCAAGATATAACCAAATCTATTTTTGTATGAGTATTTTGTTGTATCAGATTGATTTTCATTTCATCTTACTCATATGTTGATCATTTGCTTGATTCTATTAATGATCAGAGGACTAACATGTATAATAATACTCCCACCATTTGTCAATGCATGCTATGCATCACATAATTTATGGTTGTCACATTACATTTCTTTGGTGTTCAGCATGAGTCATTCAGTAGATGTATTTTTATATCGATCATAGCCAAGTCAAATCTTGATGAAATGTCTTAAAAGTTAGACTGAATGATGGGGAATTACAATGTCTATCCATCTGTACAGTGGTTATAAGGTCCGGGTAATATTTGCTAAGATACATATGGGTTATATTAATGACAAATTTCACGACAAAACATTGGTCTGAACCAGTCTTAGCTGGTCTTTTTCGGTCTTTTAACTGGAAAGGACCGGTCCTGGGTGGTCCAGTTTGGTTCTAGCAGTATTTGGGTCAGTCCTGGACTGGTTTAGGTTGCGGTCTCTATGTTATTGGGTCAAAAAACTGAACTGGACTGGACCCTTAAACACTAATTGTGGTCACTTTCTTGAATAAAATTCTGGAGAGTACACAGAGCAGCAGGAATGCAAGCCTGAAAGGCAAGGGGATAATGAGGAGGGAGAAGGAGAATCCAGAAGCATTGCTTGAGCACTCCAAAAATATGCTCGATAACATTGCATGCCTGAGCATGACGAAGGTTGAATAATTCCTTTGCATTTGTCGGGCTATAGGATTATTATAACAAAACATTAAATACATCAGACAAGGCACATACCAAACACCTGCAGCACCCCACTCCTGAAGATGATACCAAACACCATGGAAAGGAACAAGAAGTTCCTTGCAATGAGGATATCCTGCATCTGCAAGATAATAGAATCCTTCAGGTACTGAAAACCCTTTCACCAATGCATCAGCCCAGACCTGAGCATCAGTTGCAGAACCTTCCCAGCCTGTAAGAATGTATGTGAAGAGCATGTCAAAGTTACATATGCAGAGACAGTTCTGTGAAAGAAAGCCTTTTTGATTCCAGTAGAGACTTTGGAGAGCAGTGGGTGGAGAGAGGGGCATATGGGTACCATCAATTGCTCCAAGGCATCCTTGGAAGAAAGGCCATAGTTTTCCATTATCATAAATCCTGCGAGAGACAGGATCATTGGGGGTTGAACGTCAAACATATTGGCCATAAAAGGGTTGAGATGAGAAGATGATGGTCATTTTTCGCAAGTATCTGTCATCAGATTGGTATATAGATTGTCATCACCAATGATCACAATACCCACAATCATCCCATTTGCATGCTGAAATTGCTCTCCAACATGACGTATAGATAAGCCGGTGACTGATGTATAGAGAAAGATAGCAAGCTGTTCCTCAAGCATTACATATCTAGTATCACCATGGCCCATTGACCACAGTTCTCTGATCAGAGCATGGAAAACCTCCTTGTGAACTCCGAGTTCAGTACGAATGTGCTCAGGATGACCATGCAGCAGCTCTTGAAGCCAAGCATAGCCAGACAGGATTGATGTGTGATATGGCTCTTTCATGTGATAGCGAAGAATTAGATACATGAGTGTTGGCAAGAGCAGTGACAACTGTAATGTGATTGCAAAAATAATGCTGCAATGTAAATGCATTGTTGCTTGGGCTGAATCCATTGTGATAATGATGTAGTTGTTATCTACGATGAACAATTTGATAGTTATCTACACAATGCACGTGATGAGAATTCAACATCCAACGGCAATGGCAATGGGAAACCCAGCAGATACAAACATGTTACTTTGGGAATCAGAAAATGAAAACCCGGAAATTTTTTTTGTGTTTTGCTGATGTGGAGGGTGGCCATGTACCTGACCTAAATTTTTCGAAATAAGGAAATCGGCTCGTAGAAACATCATCATTAGGCTCTCTTCTACACATTTAGACAGTTTTTGAGGCATCCAGATATTTGTGCCGGCTTCCAAAATTGGGTCACTAAAAATTGTCGTGTTTGTTTGTCCCTGGGTCTGTGGGAAGATCAGGTGGAAGGAACAGAAACATGACATGTCACAGGACAACTCAGCCAAACAACAGTTTTGAAACGCAAACTTCCTTCTATGCCAAACCCTGTAACACAACGATGCATAGTGCACTCTCTATCCATGAGATCCTAGACGCGGTCTTCGCATTCACAGATCCAGGAACAGATGCTTCGGCGGCCCTGGTCTGTAAGACATGGTATGTCATTGACGGACTCTTTTCCCCTTAAACCACAACTCATGAATATGGCTAATTTCGGTTATGACAGGCAGGAAATAGCCCTCGATGTGCTTTGGTACCACATTGACAGGTTGGATCAGCTGTTCAATATCCTTGCTCCAATGACCTACATCACTCCCCCAACACATGTAAGCTCACCCCTTCCAACCGACCCTGCAACCTTCATACTCACCAAGCCTAGATATTCACGCAATACGCAATCCAGCCAAATCACTGGCCCCGTTTCCTTTATTACTCAAGCCGAATTCATCATCTCTCGCTGACAATAATGGCCTCTGACATGGAATATGAAGCTTGCTCTCAAATCGCGCTCTCCAGACCCGTGCTTAACCTGTTCCCAAGCCTCATTTCGCTGAATGTGGTGGTCACATTTCCACCTTCAAGGAACCTTCCCTATTTATCCCTTTTCCTATGTGAAGGGTTGAGAAGGCTTACCGTATCAACCCCACGAATGGTGCAAATTGGAGATGGACTTGATTATGGGGGTGAGAGTGGAGAAGGAGATGAAGTAGATCTAGCATCCGTGGATATCACCTCCTGGTCATCTTTCTTCGCCCATGCCCTCCGATCGCCACATATTGAACACCTTACCCTGACCCCAATGTGGAAGCCTCGCGCGATTAATCAGACTTTATCAAGCTTCCTTGAGTCACTGAAAGATCTGCGGACTCTCACCATATATGACGCTCTTCTTACATCCCAAGTCATGTCTGTGCTATCGCGTTGTCCACGGCTCGAAGTCGTGCAAGGCCATTCATTTAACTCGCCAATCAGCAAGCCTGGATCCACCGATAATCTAATCTCCGATGATAGCAGTGACGAAAGCGTAGAATCAGACTTGGAACAACCCTTCTCACCGGTTCTTCTCGCCTCTGCGTTTCCAGCTCTCCGCGCGCTATCACTCAGAGCAAATGTAACAGATATCACCACCTTCATCAACTCTGCATTTTCCCCTTCCAGCAGCCTCACCTCTTTATGCATTCACACACTCCACCACGAACTGTACTGTAATATCAAATCGTTCTTTTCCACACTAGCGGAACTATGCGTGGGCTTAACGAGGGTGGTCTTTAGAATGCCAGAAGTAGAGGCAGCGGGGCCAAGCCCATATGACCTGTATACGTTTGGGATGGAGCTTGAGTTCGTCGATTTTGATGTGATCGAGCCATTGTGCGCTCTTTCAAATCTCCGGTCGTTCGTGTTGAATACGCTCTACCCGCTTTCGCTTAACGATGAGGAAATAAGGCAGATAGCCATGGCCTGGCCGGAATTGGAAGAGTTAGACTTGAACCATTTTCCTTCCCCAGCAGTCAATCTACTACAGCGCCTGACACCGGTGGGTGTAGCTGCCTTCGCCGAACTCTGTCCGAACTTGCGTATACTGAGGTTACATATCCTCCCCGAGTTGGACTACGACTCATTCCTGGAGCCACCAAAACCCTTCCAGAAGCTGGACAAATTGGTAGTTAGTATCTTGAACCGTCATTGCAATACATACGATCTTGCTGCCTTCCTGGACAACGTCATACCATCCAGCTGCTCTCTGACATGCCGTTTTTATCAGGAAGGCACGCCGGTTCGTCTCAACAGTGGTTTGGGGGTGCCTATGAGTCGCTGCTGGGCCATGGAGTCTGAGGCGACCTGGAGGAACGTGGAGTCTTCAATGCCGCTAATGAGGCAAGATAGACGGTTTGTGCCCAAGTGGAAGGAGCTTCGAGTGCTGAATAATACCGGCCTTCCAGGTTTCTAACCGCATTACATAACCAATATGTTTTTGTATTGAAGTGTGTTCTCGCTTATGTTCAGCGGCTTGCCAGTGTCATTCAAGTCACTAATCGCAGGCGCAGGATTTCCTGCAAGAATAGATTTACCAGCTATTCGAAAGGAAGATTTACATGTCTCTACGTGCACGTGTGTTCCAGCTGTGTCCATTCAAGTTCTTGCCGGTGATTACGGGCACCGCGATAACAGCACTCGCAGAAGGCATTGGATGATTTCCCGCGGCTTTCACGCTCTAGATGATGCGTGTGTGATATGATACATACCGTGGGAAATGAGGCGAGGTCCGTTGTCCGTCACGGTTGGAAGAGTCATAGTTAAGTAAATGTTAATCTCGGCTCCAGATGTTGAAGAAGAGGCCGGTGGAGTCGGAAGCCAGACGCAACAAACATTAGTCTCCAGCCCTCTCTGTTCCGTTTGTTTTTTGCCTTCGACCTCCACGGAGCGTCTCCTGCCTTATTTCGTCGGGAACGATAATCCTGATTAGGGAACAGAAATTTTCATCGCTAACGAGCTTGCCGGGTCACGTATCACTAGAAACTTGTCAGTCGTGATTCACCCATGCTACAGATCTTCAAACTTCCTTGTTGGTAAGTGAGCTTGACGATTGGATGAGTAAGATAACCAGTCAACAGTCTCACATATAGACATCACTAGCAGGTATAAATACGCCGACAAGTGTGTAAAAAGCCCACTGAAAACGTTCCTGGTAGTACACAATAAAATTATCCACACAATCATCGATAAAAATGTCGAATAGACTCATTTTGGTGCGCGACATTCGCTTCTACTAACGCCATATCATGACTGACAGGTAGCTCTGCTCCATAGGTTACTGGTGTTAGTGGTTTCATCGCAGGACATGTCGCAGACCAACTCTTGACCGCAGGATACCGAGTTCGAGGGTCAGTCGCTGAGATATCTGTGAAGGCGATGGGGCTAACGTTATACGGTCAGGACTGCGCGTGGTGCGAAAGCCAAGAAACTCACTGAGACGATCAAGCGGCCTGGATTGGAGTTTTTCCAAGTCGACGACATCATTAACGGTGATCTCACCGAGGCACTCAAAGGCATGTCATTTTCACGTTCCAGCGGCCAATTTGTCTGTAGCATTAAATAAGCAAGAACTTCAGGTGTCAGTGCTATTATTCATCTTGCCTCTCCGCTCTATGGAAGAGCAAGCGTTGAGAACACTTTAGACGTGAGATTCTCTTCTCATATATATCATCGTTATCTGAAATTTCATAATGAACAGAGTGCGAAAGTGGGAACTCTTCATGTCCTCCGTGAAGCTGTGAAGGCCGCAATTGAGAAAGTCGTGGTCACAAGTACGATCGGCACCATTCTGGCTCGTACGTCTACTTCTAAATAAGATGAAAAAATTGACTGACTCTTGGGCAGCTGATTTTGGCCCTGTATTCACTGGCAGAACACTAACCTCGAAAGGTTCGCACCCCCGCAGATATGTATAAAATTGTGATAGTAACTCTCATTAACACTGAATAGACTGGGGTCATGCTACTGCGGAAGAAGCGAAGGAACCTAACCGGGATTCGGTCTATGTCTACATGTCGGCAAAATACTTGGCAGAGAGAGCACTATGGGAGTTTGTCAAGGAACATCCCCAGCTCGATGTCGTGACCAGTAAGTATTTCCTTCTGTTTCACGGTTGGTGTATGTCGCAATTCTCAAATACTTCGCAGTCCTCCCCACTTACACATTCGGCCCTTACCCAGAGACCTTCTCTCGCCCCATTACCAAAGAAAATATCGGCACAAACGAGGCGGTCTACGGCATCATGAAAGGGCCCCAGGCTGTAGTTATGCCATTTGTTGTCGACGTTCGCGACGTTGCGAAAGGCCATGTCCTTGCCCTGGATCTCCCCCGCAATCCCGGTGCACTTGAGAGACGCTACATCGTGAATGGCGGCAATATCACCTGGAGAGAGGCCATTGACCATCTTAAGATCACCCACCCAGAGTTGAACACACCTCCCTCCTCCGAATATCCCGATATTCCAGGCCCTCTGTCGGTTCTTGACACGTCCAATACGATTACCGACCTGAAGTTTGGCGAGTTCATTGACGTCAAGAAAACTATCGACGACACCGTTGTTGCGTTGCAGGATGTTGAGAGGAGCTGGGCTTAGGCCAGCAATCGTAAACACCGAACGTGTAAGACAGTTATGCCAATCGCCTTGCAAGTTGCTCAGGCTATACACCAACTCGCATAACTACTGTTCCCTCGCCGTACAAGTTGACGATCGCGTGGGCGAGAGGCATTCAGAACATTTTATTTGCAAGAGAAACTGCCAGTGTAGCGTAAAACTTGTATTATAATAAGTTTATATCAATGATAATTCTGTATTGGATGATACATAACTACATTATGAACTTGACCGAGGCAAGGGGATCAGAATGCCAGACCGGACCCCGGTTGGTTGATTGCACCCCAAAGGCTCGAAAAAAAAAATGGACATCATCAATTTTTTCGCTCTCTGAGGCCCATTTGAGCACTAATGATGATGGAATTTCAATTATATACTACTTTAAAGGACACAAAAAATGCGAATCAAGAGTGAAATTTATTACCAATATTACCCCTAACTGATCCACATGATTTGTACAAGCTGGAAAATTTTATTTGTGGTCCATCTTGACACGAAATGGCATCCACGGAAGAGGTAAGTCTAAAATAACATTGTATCAGTTCTGAGACAAAGTAAAATCATACTACATCCCAGATCGACGCAAATGGATGTGCAGAATGTCCAGATTGTCACGAGAAGATCAACTTTGGGACTGCCGGGATCCAGAACATGCACAAAATGCATCAGAACTCACAAAACTGCCAAAATACTATAGCAAAGAAGCAACGAGAAAACAAAAGACTCAAGAACAGAACCTTGGATGGGTTTCTATGCCCCAGGCCAGCATTCATCGCATCAAGTGTACAGCCTATCCCCTTGATATGCAGTTTGCCAGTTCCAGGTGAATGCATGTCTACTGCATTACCATCAGCAGTTGTTTCTGGGCCCAAAGAAAGCAAATTACTGAACTGTCATACCCTGCAAACAAATGGGCTGTGAATCAAAATGGGTAAGTTTTATTAATATGAATGAAGTAAAATGCTTATCTTCAGCATTAGTATCATCCCACGTGTGTGGAACTTGAACAAGCGCCCCAAAATTGGGTTGCAGTCCTCGCAGGGAGGAAAGACATCATAATTACCTTATATAGAAGCGTCCCTGAATCACGTGGGTGGTTGGTTCAGCAAAACCTAGCGAGATAAAAAATTCGACCCTGGGTATTCCATTAAATGGAACCCCGTTGGACCGAGGTATGAATAGATCTAGAGCTATAATCCAGCACGACGTGCACTGCATGTCCGAGTTCTGATCGCAGGCAGGACGCAACACATCGAACGGGCAGGAGACTCTGAACTGTCCGATAGGCGCTTGTCAAAATTTCAAACTTTGAAGTGTGTATTCCCACGTTATGTTTATGTTCAGCGGCTGACAGTGCTGATGGCAGACGCAGGAAGATTTCCTTGCGGCAGTTTCGAATTCCGAGTTGCAGTGCTCACTGCTTATCCTTGCCTGACCTTTTTCAATCAAGTATTCGAAGGAAGATGTCACTCTGGGCCACTTACATGTGTTCCAGACACCACGACTGCAGAATAGGTACTCATATAGAAGGCATTGGAAGTCGAATTTCCTGCGGCTTTCACGCTCTAGATCATGATAAGGTGATGACTAGTAACCGTGGGAAGTAACCCTCTGTTAGGTTTAGCTAGGAGCTGTGTAGGTATCATGGCTATAGAGGTGAGTGTGGCAATCTAGACAAGGTCAAGTACTTGTTGCCCACGTTGTCAGGTCTGATTCTTATAGGCTTCTAATTGACCTGTCTATGTCCACCTGTCACCTCACTTCGGATCTAACCATGTCTTTCCCGACGTCCTATATCTTATATCTACACGAGAGACCACCGGGACGTCTCCCCGCTTCTTTTTCACACTCTACTCCCAGGCGATGGTGAAATTAGGATCGTCGCGGTTAGTTGCCCTTTTTCGTTGGTGTAGCCAAACTGTAATAACATTTGGGCGTGTCAACAAGGATGTTGCAGTTTTACATCCAATATGCTAGCATCGGTTGGTTCAATTGGTGATGTCACTTGGGTTCCTCGATGCTAAGTGATGGCTACTTATAGCTCTCCTGTACTACGATTATGCACTTACATTCGGGATGGAGCTCAAGTACATGTGGGGCGAGAGATTCCGACTATCCACTATACTCTACGTCTGGTGCCGTTATGCACTTGTCGCGAACATCGTTTATCTCTTCACTATTTCCGGGAAGATCGATATCAGGGTGCGTTCTACCCCTTTTCCTTTCAATGATCAACTTGACATGAATTATTCCCCTCTCAGTATGTATCCTACCGCCTACATTCATCTCGTAGTCGTGTATTGAAAGTTGTCTCTCCGAGTTGTGATGCAGGGTATAAAATAAGCAGTGCATTGAGTGTCCTGGGCCGGACAGCAGTCATCGGTGAGACCTATTACATGCTGGATCTATCGTGTTTCATCCTCACTCGTTATTTAGTCGTGTGGGGTGCACGAACGTACGCAGTATTCGGAAAGAACCGTATCGTCCTAGGTTTCTTTGCTACTGTTGGTCTTTCCTGCATCATTTTGGACATCGTAAATTGGCTCGTTATGACTCGTTTTCCGACCATCGACTGACCAACGCTATAGATGCACATACCTGTACTCATATGCAATGGGAATTCAACCAAACCATTGTACGTTTTGCTAGGTTTTCTGTTCCCTTCATGTCTCGTTGATGGAGGATTTGTAGGAGTGAGATCTTATTGTTATCCCTATCTGGCTCTCGTTGAAGTTGTATTACTAGTCGGGGGTCTTTTAGCCGGAGTGATGTGCATTTTCGAGGTTTCTTCGGCCTCACTTACTACGTTCCGGAGCATCCAAACTCTGCAAGTTGGCGGTGCATGGTATATGCAGAAAAAGGCCTTCATGTACCTACTCTTGGAGCAAGGTGTGAAGCTCTTCAATTTGGTTTATTGTTTTTTCCTGATCTGTCATACCTAGGTGTTCTATATTTCTGGTATGTTCAACGCCAGTATCCAGTCCCAGCGATCGAGTGATTAACGTTACATCCAGTTTCGCCACGGTTCTCACCGTCGCATCTCTGGCTCTCAACCTCGTAAGTTCTGCATTGTAATTTCAAGATCAGCTGCTTTCTGACCCTTTTCACTAGCGAGTACCAGTATGTCGCCATGCATACATACGTGTATCTCGTGATAGTAACAAGGCGAACTAGGGCGGATTCCTTCAACGCCTCCTCAATGCCTTGACTCTACCGTAAGCTATCTGCTGCGCATCTAATCTTAGGTTCTCATGACCGTTTTTGGTAGAATATCCGGAATGATGACCGCTCGTTTCCTGCTGCACCTCAGGAGGTGGGAGGCTAAGCACTCCAATCTTGGAACTGACAGTGATGGATATTCTACCCGGGCTCATGTTATGGAGTTCAACAACAGCACTAATCAGGGAGCCAGCCAATCGTATATAGACGACTTTGGGGAAGATCCTGTGCGACGCGCGGAACAAGATCGTGGCCGCTTCCCTTTAGGAACGTCTGGGGCTTAAAAGCATCTATTATTATTCTACTGGGCTCAGTGGTAACTATTTGGGGTATCATGACTTAATTGCACGGATGTTAATATAAGCTATATTTGTAGCAATCTCGGTCTCGTGTGTGTGGGATGCTGATTGGATGCTGACATCCAACTTCAATTCTGCATCCAATGGTCTTCAGGATGGTCTCCCGCGAGACAGCGGTAGATTAGCTTGTCAGGAACTGCTCTACATGGGATGCATTATATTCCGTTCTTGTCAAAATGACTTTTCGATAAAACTGGCACTTACTAATAGAGGCCAGCGCATTGCTTCATTCCGGCCTATGGACACAGCCACCAATAAATTAATAAAACTCTTGTTTGGGCTGTAAGAACAGATTATCACCCCATTATGATAGCATTTTGAGGGGCCCATTGTTCCACCTGAGGCTGGCAGTGCAAAATGAGACTCCAATAGAACAATACCTCAATGCAAGATAGCTTCAACATCAGAAGACCATTTTTGCAAACCATTACTGTGCTCTGACTAAAAACAAGGGGGTGTCACATGTTCAAATTGGTTGGTTAGTTAGTCCAGACCTCAGCTCGTTAATTTTTTTTGGAATGTCACATGATTGAGTGCCTGAGGGCTGTGTAGAGCCGAAGAGAAGCCCCAACAGTCCCCCATTCAGAAAAAACACCCCAGAAACACTGGGCAAGTCTGGAACACGTCAAGTACGTGACAACACGTGATGTCGGTAAGCATCTCCATTCAATAAGAAGGGTCTAATCTACCAGGTATTAAAATTACACAAGGAGGCAGAGACACTCCCAGAACTGACAGTGGAGAATGGGACCATATTCTGTCCAGCTTGTGAAACTTGAATCAACATCGGGAATGTTGGTATACAGAATTATTACAAGCGACACAAGGGTAGTGCCCAGTGTACAATCAACTTGAGAAAGAAAAAGGTCAAAGATGCAGTGGAGAAGACAAAGCAGAATGCATTGAGGTTTTTTCAGCCAAGACCACCTAGAGTACCATCCACAGTCACAGCACCTGCCCTGGTGACCCCACATACATGGTCACCCACAGCCTCTGGTTCCTCCAGCACCCTCATACTGCAGCGAGATGGAAGTCCACCATGCAAACAATCCAATACACAAGTCCTAGCTGGCTGCCTGATCGGGCACAAACTTCTATTTTTGCATGCGCATTGGAGCTCTTTCTACAGATGTTGGTGTGGCTGACGAAAGGCATCCTCTTGCAGCTTTCACAGGAAACCCAGGTGGATGTGTGGATGCAGGCGAGGATGCATGGGAGAAGTTTGATGGACCACTGAATATGCATCAGGAAAGGTTGAAGGAAGTCTATGCAAGCTACCAGTCTTTTGGTTGCTATATTGAACTATGTAGCACAGTATAACAGGGGGAAGTCAACATAGTAGTTATTTCCCTGAAGATTTTTCCTGATGCGCTCCTTCAGAAACCTCCTTCAGAGCTCCAACACCTCATCCAAGTGGGGGAAAAGGGCCTCATATGTAGAGAGGCAGTTAGAGGGGGTGCATCACAAAAAAAACTATCTATGACCTTGCAGGACCTATGCTTATCTTGCGGGACCTTGCCTATCTGCCAGGGAGACTCTGATTTTAGAGTGCTTTTATGGTCAAGCATGGTGCCTTGATCTATCTACCCCTCACCTTGATAGATCACTCATAGCTTGTTGATCTTGTAGTTAATTATTGGCCAAGATGATCTTGCAAGGTCGAAAACATCTAGTATGACGACTGTAATCATAATAATCTACCAAGAGGACTCAGGATGAGATGTACATGCGAGGAAAGCCTGAACCTGACCATCTTGCATGATAAGCTTGCTCCATCCTTTCAAGCAATACCTGAATGAGCATTCAATTCCTGCATGGATTGTCTGTTCAAGCTTGTCATGACCGACACACATGAGCAGGACTGACTTCCTGTGAGACCGCCAAGTTGCTCTCCAGTCCATCATCGCAGGCTGGCGCAGGTCATTTATTTGATGGTTTTTTGGCCAATCCTTTCGGCCAGATCTTCCTGGGTGCATGAACATGTCAACAAAAGCCAGAAGCTCAAATTGGAAGAGAAACTCACTTATTCCACCAGGCGATCATCTCGTTCACAACCTCATCTTCAGGATCATCCTCGAACCACATCATGATTGTGTAGTAGAATTCCTTGTAATTGAAGTGCAGGTCGATGGGACTAAACTCCTGGGCGTCCAAGAGAGCCAAGCAAACCTAAATATGCATGTCAGTAATCAATAACAAGGTGTACACATGGTTAGCCTTACCTGAATAGATGACATCGTTTGACCCAGAGTAACTCGGGTCAGCGACATAGACATCACAATAATAGTGACAAACTAACGTGTGTTGCGGCATACACAATTGTGCACCCTGTTACGCTCATCAACTTGCACAGTGCAACAACAGTTGGCCGTGATGAATGGCACAACTTTGTTTCTTCCATTCCTGACCCCAGAAAGATATGTTTCCATGCCTAAAACAAGTTAGTTCAAGCCATCAAAGATTGAAGTGACTAACTCTGACAAGGAATTCCAACTTGAATAGGGCAGTATTGGGATTGCAGGCATTGTATGCGCGACTTTGACTGTAGCAGAATGTGGGCCAGTTGAATGCATTGATCTGAACATCTCCACTCATAATCTCTCCACGAAAGCTAATGACACATCAGTAAAGTGGAAATGTGATGCATAGACTCACTTGTCAAACTTGTCTGTCCATTGGCTTAGGTACTTCAAGGGACAAATGAGTGGACCTGTCAATGAGTTTTTGATCCCTCATTCACTCTTTTGCAAGGGTCGTGAGTCGTCAGCTTTATATTCACATAGAGATGCAAGGTTAAGAATATCATTCTGGAGTTTCTTCCAGTCGTCACCCTGTGCCTGGAGAATTTGGTCCTTTAACTAGAACAAGTTGTCAGTAGTACATGCCATGATGGGAATTGTAATCAGAAAACGCTCTCACCATGTCCGAGAACAAACAAGTATCAGTCTCATCTTGTGCCATGGGATGTACAACCCCCTTCAAATGTGTCTTAAGCTTGATCAGTTGCTAATATGCAGTGAGATTGAGTGATTTTCGCTTGAAATGCTCACATCTGTCCTCAAACATATTTAAAAAATTGGTTGATATGAATATATGCACATGTGCTCACCTGTCTGTTCTTGATTCTTCATCCTCGGTACCTTCATCATCATCATCGTCATCATCTTTGTGTACCCAAACACCATCCTTGAGCAATCCAGCCTCTATTACGGAGTGGATAGGTGCAAACATGTCGATGATGCATGGAATCAAGCGAGCTGCATGCTCAAATTGTCTGAGCTGCTCTCTCCTGTAGAACATAATGAAATCAAAGATGTAGTATGAAAGGGATGCATATACTTAATCTCAGGAACCTTTTTCTGTTCCTTCTTGCTTTTGGGCAATGGTTGCTGGAGATCATTCATGAGTTCATTGTAAATCTTCTGGCAATGCGCTTGTTGGTGTGATGAAGGGGCAGCGGATGATCATTGGTCAGATAAAGGGGTGACAGCAGATGATGGGGAAGGGGGGCTTGAGCTGGAGGTGGGCATTGAAGAGAAGTAAGGAGATGTGAGGACTTGGGTTCAAGTCAACATTTGGTGAGTTGCTTACATCATCTTGCCCAATTTGGGCACAATTGAATACCATATGCATTCTTTTTGCAATGGCTGTCTGTTATGTCTGTGGCAAGACCCTCAACCAAAATGTCAGTGCTCGTGCCATTTCTGCCCATATATACGAATGTGAAAAGAAAAATGGCAAGAAGAAACAGTTTAATTATGTGCCAGTTGGACAATGCATTGCCAAGTCTTCAAGTAGCCAGCAGCCCAATGAGGCTGATATGTCCAATCTTCCAGCTGATGGACCTGATCTTCCTGGTACCTCGCCCCCTGATGATGGACCTATCATTACTCAATCTGAGGTGTTACAACCTTTTCGGCGCCGACTACCTGCCAAGTTCATCGATCATGTTATATCCCTTCCCCAATTTCACAATGTCTTGCAGCTACAGGCAGATGATATGGATTTGGAACAAAGACTCAGCCCTGAAACCACTCCTCCTCTGAGCCCACAGCCAGAGAGGCCACAGCCAGTTCCAGCCACAATCGTGCACAATACGACTCCGAACTCATTTGGGGTCTTCCATCGATATCTTGGATGCTTCCCCTCCCACAACTCTGATGACTCTCAGGTGATTGATTATGCTTGTGATGCCTCCACCTTTGACAATGTGGACCACACTGAAAATGAGCAACAACTTGCTGAAGATGATCAGCAGCAAACAACACCTCAACCAGACAAGAAACCTCTTTATTATCCATTCCCCAACTGTACTTGCTATCGACTCATTCACTGGTTCTATGGAAATCACAACAAGACAGTGGAGGACTTCCAGCAGCTCATCGATGAGATACTGCTCAGTCCAGACTTCAGAATAGAACACATTGAAGATATGGACATCAAGCATGAACTCAAGTGACTCGATCAAGCTGTTATACCACCCATAATGCCTATGGCAAGTGACATTGATGATCTATTTCCTCCATCCAAAAGCTGGGCAGAATCGAGCATCATGATAAAGCTCCCTCCCCCCAATACTTGATTCAAGTTGAAGAGAGAGGAGGATGCACCAACAGTGACGATATATGGTATTCTTACTTGAAGGGATTACTCATGCTTTTATGTGAAAGTCATTCTTTGATTTTCATCTCAAAGGCTTTCAACTATGGTGGAAGCCTTCTGATGGAGAGCAGGCTCAGCGAGTCCATTGTGAAGTCTACAACTCTGAGACATTTCTAGAGATGGAAGAGCAAATACTGCCACTGTCAGCACAAGACATCCAAGGTAATGTCTGGGAATCTGTGGTGGCACCGATCATGCTATATTCAGATGCTACTCACCTTGCAAACTTTGGTGCGGCCTCGCTCTGGCCAATATACATGTATATTGGCCTGTTATCACAGTACATCTGGTCCAAGAAATCCTCATTTGCAGCATTCCATCTTGCCTATCTTGCATCAGTCTGTCTGAAATTATTTCATTTGCTTGAGTACAACTGACCTTGTGAAATAGCTTCCAGGCTAGGTCGCAGAGAAGTACCAAGAGGCCTATGGCATCACACCAACTAAGGACATGCTGACACATCTCAAGCGTGAATTGGTGCAGGCAATTTGGGCATTGTTGCTGACACCAAAGTTCATGCTTGCCTACATTGAAGGCATGGTCCTTGTTTGTGCTGATAACATCAAGAGGCACCTCTATCCCAGGTTTTTTGTCTACATGGTGGATTATCCAGAAAAGTGAGTTTTTTAAAAGTTTGCTTCAATATTATTAATCATCCTTGGTATTTGATTCGTAGAGTGCTGATGACATGCACCAAGCACTTGGGGCTCTGCCTCTGCCCACGTTGTCTTGTACAGAAGAAGTATGTCTCAGAGCTGGGTATGTTGAATGATCAGAGGCAACGGAAACATCTCTGCATTGATAGCGAGTGCATGAGGGCTTCCATCAAACTGGCACGTAAGCTTATCTTTTGAGAAAGGTCGTCTTATCAATGGAACAGCTCTTGCACAGGTTTTGGGTGATCAATCATTGACTCCTACACAGGTGAATTTCTCACAATGACAATATTTAAATTTATTTGATGTAATATTTGTTCAGAATGCATTTTCTCAAGTGTTACTTCCCCTGGGCGTAAACTATTTCAACATGTTCATCATTGATTTCCTCCACGAAGTCGAACTCAGTGTTTAGAGAGGATTATTTCAACACAACTTGCAGATTCTCTATGCTGTCAGTGGTAATGCAGTGGTAGAATTGGATAACCAGTAGGAGTCCATTGCTTTGACTTTGTATACACTGAAGGAGTATCCACAGATACCATGCAGTATCACCATTTGGCCGATCAACAATTTGCTGCTTTTGCCAGAATGTTTTGGATCTGAAGCAACCAGCTGCTCAAGACTTTGAAGATCTGCTGCAGGTATGAGTGTTGATGATACTCAACCCGGAAACCCAAACAAAACCCACAAAATGGCTTCAGATGGTATAACACAAGTCAGAGGAAGGTTGCGAGGCCCTCTAGATGTCACCTGTCAGACCGACCATCAAATAGTCATAAAACAACTGCTTGTCAAAGCAGTTCGAGGCTAAAAGAATGTGTTTCGAGACTTTGCGATGATTTTCGAGGGGTTGTGATGATTTTCGAGACTTTGCAATGATTTTTGAGATGTTGCGATGCTTTTTGAGATGTTGTGATATTTTTCGAAGAGGTTTCGATGTAAGGGGACTAGGGGGGTGCCCTGTGTGTTTTTCCTATTTTTTATGTTCGTCCTATATTTTCCCCCACCTCATTTCCTTCTATTCTTCATTTTCTATGATTTTTCCGGATTTTATTACTAATTTTCCCTTGCTATCATGTTTGTACATGTTGACACTTTTATATTTAGAGGCGGAGTACCCCTTCCGACACATACCCCTTGGTATGATGTCATTCGGCGGCCTTGATCTGCCTATCTCCACCTTTTTCTATTTTTAGGTTATATTTGATTTTTGTCGTCTTCACATATACTGGGCATCAGCAAGGGGATCCTTAGAGTTTTCTCTTCGGATTTCCCTTTGCTAGGTGTGCCCCCAATCCCTGTATTATGTAGCATAATTTTAACTTCGGATTTCCCTTTGCTAGAGGCTTAGGTTGCCCTTATATTCGAGGAATTTTGAGTGCACAGATATGTTCGGATGCAAGATCAGGGGACTAGACGAGTAGTAGAAGTGACGAAAAGGCTAATCGAGGGAAGTGAGAGCAAAAATAGCATAATGTGAGGAATTTTGAGGAATTTTGAGGAAGTTTAGCGTAAAACACCAAACTTCGGACTGAATAAGACTAAACTGTACTTTCAAATCACTGTGATCTGGGAGGAAGATGATGACTTTCTTGTTTTTCTTTGTATCTAGTACATCTTTTTATATAAAATAAAGAAAGTACCTAAAAAGGCTAGAGAACATGAGGCAAACATGTGGAAAACCCAAGGCAAAAGACAATATAAGTATATCAGAACAATAAAGCGAGCCTAGAAGGGGTGAATATAACACATGATGAAGAAATAATAAGAAAGAATAACTAAAACTGGACTGTCCTTGTTATAAAATGAATAGAATATCGGAAACTGCTTCGAGCGGATTGTATGCGTGCACATGCGGTTGAAATGTGTTCGATATACTCGATATAGTGTCCCATGTGTCCAGCATGCATCCGAAGATCATTCGAATAGGAAATACTGTGTCCAACGATGTTTTTCGAGGTTCGATGTTTTTTGAAGATTTTTGAAGATTCTTCGGACTTCATTCGTGGCCCGATATCGGTGCGATATTGTTCGACAATGGTAGGGAATACGTCTGGCATGTGTGCGATGATTATTCGGATGGCAATATAGTGTCCGATGTTGATTTTCGATGTTCGATGATGTTTGATCGCGTTCAATATGATGCTCAATTGCATTCGATATGATGCTCGCGATGCTTGACAATGTTCGATCATGTTCAATATGATGCTCAATCGCATTCGACAATGCTCGACAATGCTCAAAGTCGGTCGAGGAAATATTGGACTTGTTCGAAGGCCAATATCGCTGCAATATTGCTCGATACTGGTTCGGAACTCGTCGACAATGCTCCAAGTGTCTATCCCGAGCTGTCCAAAGGTCAGGGAGTTGTACTATAGCGGCCGAAGGCATACGAAGAATTTCAAGGTGTCACAAAGAGTCTCAAAGCATTGCGAAGGATTTTGAAGCATTCTCATGACTTTGTAGAGCTTTGTAGAGCTTTGTAGAGCTTCAGAGGGGTTCATACAGGTTTGTAGAGGTTTGTATGGGTTTGTAGAGCTTCGATGACAATCGTAGATGTGATTTTCCGAGCTTGAACAACAAGGTGGACCTATCAGCGTAATATATACTGTCATCTTATTAACTAACGTCTGTATAGTGTGCTCTTCCTTGTTTCGAGGGATTGATTCACTCGCCGTACAATGTGATGGTGCTCGATACATTATTCATTGTTGCTCTGTGGCATGGATTTGCAAAGATGAAAATACACTCTGACATCAGCATCCAAATACTTCGAGGCTTGACTGCTGAACTAGGAAGGGTCATGCAACAATACAAGCGCAAAGTCTGCTCACATTTTCATACACAGGAAACTCCAGCCGAACACAATCGTCGCATGCATCGACTCACCAAGCAAGGAGAACAATCCATGCTCAACACTGATAATCAACACAGTTGCACGGTCAAAAAGGAATACAATGATAATACCTACAAGTACCATTCGCTTGGAGACTATGTTGATGCTGTCATTTGCTTCAGAGCAATGCCCTCTCTCAGCTCACAGACTGTTTGTTGCCATTCATCTCTTTTGCGATGGAAGCTGATTCTCATCATAAACCAATCTGCAGGGTGAAGCCGATCATCAAGATCCAAAGCAATTGTACAAGAGGACCAATAAACGTGCCCATGAAAAACAAATTGGAAGACATTGCGCACGAAAGGGAAAGCTGCATGACATCTGTGAGAAGATACATCGACTGCACTGAGGCCTTCAACCAGAACCCCTACCTGCTGTGAGCCCCAATCAATGTTATCAAATGGCCCAAGGTTGTAGAAATTTGAAAATCCTTCCTGTCTGGTTACCACAACACAAGGACAATCCAGCTGTGAAGGTGAGTCACTCAATCTCACAGGTCACTTATTAATGTAATTTTAATTGAAGGACTTTGTACCAAAACTCAAGGATCACATCCTTCAGCACATCCAAAATTCGATGGCTGATGAGTTCCCAAGCGCTGATCGTAACAAGGTAGAAATCTTACACTATGCAGTATATTTTCACCAAATTCTTTGGATCAATTTTACTACCTACAGCATGCGATGGGATCAGGACATTATCAATGTACATACTTGATCGGATATGATGGTCTTGTCAGATGATGAAGATGCTGACTATCCATATTGGCACTGTCGCGTCATTGGAATCATGCATGTCGATGTGCATGAAGTTGGTGACAAGGGAAATTTCAAACGGCTGGATATTTTGTGGGTTTGCTGGTATGGTCTCAATGCAGAATATGCTTGGGGATGTTCAGCAAAACAGCTACCACAGGTTGGTTTTTGACATTCAGATGATTCTGACACCTTTGGCTTTCTGGACCCTGCCGACGTGTTGCATGCCTGCCTCATGATCCCGGCTTTCACACTCGGCCAAACAGATGACTTGCTTCCTTTGCCCTCGCTTGCTTGTTGATCAAATGAAGATGGCAAGGACTATGTATGATACTATGTGAATTTGTGAGTGCCTCTGCCCCATTTCAACAAATTTCAATTGACTGTTTGCCCAGTTTTGTTGACCATGACATGGTCTGTCTCTTTATGGGCATTGGAATTGGCCATGCATCAATCTGTTCACATCTCAAGGGGTTGCTCAATGATGTTAAAGCTGCTTTTGTGAAAGAGAAAGCTCATGAAACTGATGATATGGATCAGGAGGAAGACATGGCCCCACCCAACAACATTTCGCCAGAGGACATCGACATGGACTCGGAGTTGGTAGAGGATGTTCCCATGGGTGATGAGGAAGTGGACAATGATGATCAGGGTTGGGAAACAGAAAGTGGCGAGTCTTCAGATTCTGAACACAGTATGGATGAAGATGAAGATTAGATGTATTTTATATTCTATGACTGTGATGATGATATTTCTACCTGCCATGATGTTGCATCTCATGTCACACCACTGTGACATTCAACGCTGAATGCTAGTCTGTGAACTTTGACCATTGGTGAGTTATCTGGCTCATTTGAGCATGCTAACCACTTTGTTTTCCTGCATCTAGCATGCCTGTATGCAGCTTATCCTGAGCTGATATCCCAACATCTCACATGCCACCACCCAACACACATTAGACCCCAAACACATGGACGATGGCCAGCGATATGTATCAGGCTCTGAGGACGAAGATGAGGTCACCCTTCTGGATGCAATGCAGGGCAGGATTGATGGCTTCAATCAATTCACAGACCTCCAGTACCTTGCTCATCCCATTCATCACCATTGGATGTGCCACCTAATCCATCTGAGTGCCGAATACTCATTGAGCACTGAAAATGCTGTTGAAAGGCTCATACACATTGTTCAAGTCCTGGCAACACATGTTGAACAGTTGGAAAATGTGCTCGTGCATGGTCTGCGCTCTGGGAATTTACAAGGTGAGTTTTCCTTTCCATCCATTTCTTTGCTTACTGATACTCTGATAGTTTATCATTCCAGTGGCTCAATTCTCCCATGTTCATGAAGTGTTTCCCCAGCACGACTGCCACTCCCAAGCATGTGACGAAGAGACCCTCACCTCCAAAATGGGCCAATGAGAACTGTCTCCAATCTTCATCAGTCTTTGAGTGTGTCCCCATTGCTGACAGAATCCAACTCTCAAGCAACTGAAATTAATGGTGTTTCCTATCTGAAAGAAGTTGTACACAGTGCTGCATGAGGAGCCTACAATAAGTTTTATTGTTTCTGTTGAACTCACAACATCTGTGACACACATAACTGCCAGCAGTTGACAATAGGGCTCACTCAATAATCTTGAACTCGTAATTCCTTGGTAGTTTAGCATAGAACATGTCGCTTAGAGCTTGTTGTTACATAGATACTAATGTTACCTTGTTTGACGCATTCTTACCTAGTTTATCTTGAGATCACAGAAGAATCAAGGTCAACAACATTGAACTATCATAACCATGACTGAGATGGACCGCACTTAGTGTACCAAGCTTAACATACTCAGGTATTACTGTTGTCGGGCCAGTTACCATGCTGACCTTGCTCGCCTTGCTAGATTGTTCAATACCTTGGTGCCTCCTTGCAAGTCTTGCATCATGACCATTCTGCCACCTCCCCAGTCAGACTCTGAGCATAATTAATTCCTACCTTGGTGGTAATATGAACCCATCTACCTTGAATGTATGCATAGATATTTCTTATATTGAAAGTTGTACTGTGGTCATTATTCAACCTCCCTGGAAAATCCCTAATCATAACGCTACCTTGCATGTCCTTGACAAGGTCCCCACAAGGCAAGCTCTTATCAATGTCACCCATCTCAGTCGTCAAGCTCATAATCCCATCTAGTAAGGTAAGCCGCTGATCGAACAACATCAGGCAAGGTCAGTATGCTACATACTTACCTTCCGAGATCATAGTCTGACATTTTTTGTGATGTGATAGAGCAGGTCACACAAGGATAAGTAGGACCAATGTATAGGGTACCATTATCGACATAGTGTGTAGTATGCTTCCTGTTACATGTGACTACAGTCTACCTGTAACACTAGTAACATACCCTGGGAATACCTGGGGTATCACAGCCACACTGTAGGGTGTCACTCCTGACCCCCTACATTCCCCCCCTTTTAGATCAGCCCACAGTTGATCTATGCTAAGAAAAAGAAAAAAAGGAGAGTATAGGTGTGAGGTCGCCGGCCTCACACAGTTGGATGCGCTATTCACAATAGATAGAAATAAAAATAATAAAAATAAAAGAATGACAATGTCTCATGTATGCAGATCTCCACGTTCATAACTTGAGAGACATACACAAAATTGCGATTTAACTGGTGGCCACTCAGGACTCACCTTGTCAATGATATCGTTGACAAGAAAATTAAAATGAGCTATATAAAAAATCCATTACAACCACCTGTTGGCAGTCATCGCCCTTATTCATATGATGATTCATCATTGTGTAGAAGGGTGGAACCAAAGAGCAATGAGCTGATATGATAAGAACCTCAGTGAGTGGGATAATCACTGTGTATTGCTTATTATATACCTGATATGATAAGGCTAACATGAATGTAAGTAAGTAATATAAAGGGAGAGTAACATAGCACTTACACCTCAGTGAGTGGGATAATCACTGAGGTGTGAGGGTGACAATGACAACAGTTAAATGAGGCAGGCAGATATTATGTAATACCCACTTTGGTTATCATCGGGATGTCTCGATCCACAACACTCCCCCTCGAGATGGCCATGCTAGGCGAGTCCAAGAAGCCCACAGAATTTCTCAAATTTGACACAGGCAAGGGATTTTGTGAATATGTCTGCAATCATGTCTTCAGTTGGGCAATATTCGAGAGTGACTCTTCCTGAGGAAATGGTTTGTCGGATGAAGTGGAAATGAATGTCAATGTGTTTGGTACAACCATGGAATGTGGAGTCCTTCAAGAGTCGGATAGCACCCTGGTTATCACAGTAAAGTAAGGAAGGTGGTTTAAAATGAAAGAAAGGGAAAAGATCAGTAAGTAATTTCTGAATCCATAAAATGTCCTTCGAGGCATGTGTTAGAGCAATGTATTCAGCCTCTGTACTTGAGAGCATGATGATCGGCTGCTTCTTCACACTCCAGGAAATGATACCTAACCCAATGAAGTAGGCAAAGCCCGAGATAGAGTGGCAGTGGAGGTGTGAAGCCCAATCAGCATCGGAATAACCAGTTACAATGGAATGGTCCCCCCCAATGATAAGCTTGAGGTGCTTGGTGCCCAAAAGGTAGCAGAACACATGAGTGACAGCATGCATATGGCTTGATGTAGTCATCTCAAGGTGTTGGGAAAGTGCAGCCAAAAATGCGATGGTGCTCGATGGTAACAATCTGCTGGGACCAGGGGGAGTGGAAGACCTAGGAAATGAACCAGGATGGTTCCTAGAGGCTATGGAATGCACAAAATATGTGATGGGGGCTGAGGAGGACAAACCTACACTGCAGGAAGCAATGAGGGGTGATGAGAAGTGTGACTGGCATGACACGATCGAGGCAGAACTGAAACAAGTCAAAAAGCTATGCACCTATGACCTTGTCATACCGCCACGCAATGCCAACATTGTCCCATCTGGATACACATTCCAATGCAAGCGTAACAAGGATGGGAAAATCACATGTCACAAGTCACAACTCATCACCAAGGGCTATGAACAACATCACAGCATCAATTACTTTGAAACTTATGCCCCAATGGTTCGCCCAGCCACCCTTCGCATTCTCCTATCACTTGCCACCCAAAAATCTGCATCAGTTGACCAGGCTGACGTTAAGAATGCCTACCTTAATGCCCCACTCAAGGACAGCGAAGAAATCTATATGAAACTTCCTCCCCTCTACAACAACTACTGAAAATTACTGCCCGAGCTTGAGGGGAAGGAGGGAGTTGTTTGTAAGCTGCTGAAAGCCTTATATGGGACAAAGCAGGGAGCTCACCACTGGTATGCTGAGTTGAAATGAGTCTTTCTTGAACTCGGTTACACTGTCTCCCATGCTGACAAAGCTGTATTCTACAAGTTCAGTGGCAACAAATACACCATTGTTGCAGCTGCTACAGATGATTTTACCATCATTGGTGAATCCGATGACTCCACCTTGCTTGTCAAAAAGCAGTTGGGTGAACGTTTTGAGATTTCTGATCTTGGTCCCATCAAATGGCTTCTCAGGGTCAGTATTACCCATGACCTCAACAGAAAACCCATGGCTCTAGGTCAGCAGGCCTACGTTGAGCAAATCCTTGCTTGCTTTGGTCTCGAGGATGCCCATCCGGCCTCCACGCCAATGGAACCTGGGATTGACCTCACTCCTGGATCCAATGCCATATCATCGAACCTCCTCATGCCAGGAGGGAAATCAAAATATCATGAAATGATTGGTTGCCTCATGTATGCTAGTGTGATGACCCGACCCGACATTACATTTGCCGTCTCGGTCGTCGCATTGTTTGCATTGGTGGCTGTGCCTGATGAGCTGGCAGGTTGTCTGCATCATCCACGGCCATAGAGGGCCTCGTCGAACTGTAGTAGGCCTCTAAGGGAGTCTCGTCTAGCCCTCCTTTGATGTGGAGGAGGCTCTGGTGTGTTTTGGGAAGGTTTTAGTTGGTTTTGGTTGTACTGGGGCAGATTTTGATGATTTTTGGCTACGTTTGAATCGTTTGAGGTTCGTTGGGTTTTGTTTGGTGTATTTGGATCGTTTTGGGGTGTATTAGGATGGTAGGAAGCTTCGGGAGGTGTAGCAGTCATGTTTGGAGGTTCTGGATTGGTAAGTTCTTCCATCTCCCCCTCAATCTGGACCTCCTGATCGACTGGTGTTAGGAACTTGTTCTTATTGAAGTAGACGTCTCGTTCGACTGTAATCCTTCGCTTCTGTGACCAATATATCCTATATCCCTCAATTCTTCATCATAACCCACAAAACGGCCTTCCTCCGCCCTTAAGTCCAGTTTCCCTGTATTTAGCCTTTTCACCCATGCCATCGCACCAAACTCCTGCAGGAGAGAGAGGTCAGGCTTGTTGCCTGTCCCCATCTCATGTGGAGTTTTGTTTCCAGGCAGGGCACATGTTGGCGAGCGGTTCCGCACCCAGACAAAGTGTCGGTGCACTTCAGCCCAAAGGAATGCGGGTAGACCGGATGCTTGGAGTAGGGACCTAGTGCCCTTGATTAGTGTCCTATTCACCCATTTGGCAACACCATTTGATGCAGGCGAGTCATGCGCCGTGAGGTGGAGGGCTGTGCCATCGTTCTCCAGGTATTCGGTGAATGCTTTGCTCATAAATTTCCCACCGTGGTTGCAACTGAAGATTTTAATCGTTTCTGCGCCATGTTGGACCTTCGCCCATGCTTTATATTTTTTGTAGGCTCCGAATGTGTCCGACTTTGCTGGGAGGTAGTATGGTTTCTCCTCATGACTATATAAATCGAGGTAGATGTTCGCAAATTTGTTCCCCCCAAGCGACGTGACTTTTGCTGGGCCCCATAGGTCAGTAATGACCTTGTCACCATAGGCTTTGTATGCTGTGGTGCTTTCCTTTGGGAACGGCTTGCGGGTCGCTTTCGACTTTATGCACACCCCACAAAATTCGGGCTTGGAGTTCATGTCGAGCTCGATCCCTGTGACCATCCCCTTTGCTACCATGTTGTGCAGGTCATCATGATTTATGTGGCCCATTTTACAGTGGAGCTCACTGATTGACATGACCTTTGTAGCAGCAATGGCAGCAGTTTCGATTTTGGTGGTGGTTATGGTGTTTTCACTGATGCGGTAAAGGCCTTTGACCAGGGGGATTCATCCTATGACTTTCATCTTTGGTCATGGACTCTCAATTTTACAGCAACCATTGCAAATATGCAGTCCAAGTCCGGTGCGGTCCATTCTGGAGAGAGAGAGAGGATGGTGAACACCATGCTGGGTGAGTAGTGGACATTCTTGAGTAAAACTCTAGTCGGTTTCTCATTATTCCCCATTGGTAGGTCAATTTTCATGTCCCCCCTGCCAAGCGCATTAAATGTGCGCCCATCTGCTGCTTGGATTGACTCTGGTGAAATTTTGTAGTAATTTATGAACTTCGATTTGCTTGGCGAGAAGTGACCTGTGGCACCAGAGTCGATAATTATTCCCCCCATCTGGGATATGGCATGAGCTTCAGAATGGAAGTCTGAGGTGATGGTGAGTACAAAGCTCTCATCATCTTTGCGAGAGGGACCATAGATTGCGAATGCATAATTTGTGGTCTCATTGTCCGATTTTTCTGCCATGTTGGCAGTCATCGACCCTTTTTTGTTCTCTTTGCCTCCCTTTTTAGTCTTCCATCATTCAGGCGCTTGGCCTTCCTTTCCACCACCTTTTTCCCAACATTGGTCCTTTGTATGTCCATCCATACTACAGTTTGGATTGGTGCAGTGGTGCTCATTCCTTGATATAGGCTTCCCCCCTTTTCCTTTGCCTTTCCCCTGCTGCTGAGCACTCATGGCTGCATTAGACTTGTTAATGTTGTCTTCGATGGCCATTGATGAGGCTTCCTCGATTAGGTGCCAAATTAATTTGGAGCTTGTGAGGGGGTTTTTGGCTTTGCGAGCAGCAGCGCTGAGCATGATAAAGAGGGGTCGATAGGTGGGAGTGAGAGATAGTGAGGTATGGATGTAGGTGACGAATGACTGGTCAGAAATTTCGATGCTCATCTCTGCGAGCCTTTCTTTGAGCTCAGTCATCTCCGTTAAGTGTTCCCTCATGCTTTCTCCCTCTGTATAGTGCATGTTCTGCAGTTTGGCAAGGAGATCCATCTCATACATCCTGCCCTTGTTGGCATGGATCAAGATGAGCTTCTTCCACACTGTTAGAAAACAGCCCCATTACCTAATAAAATTTCATTTTCATTTTATTATGTCGAATTACACTACATTACACCAAATGACGCCAAATGATGCTACACTTTGATAGCATGAGAATATTATTTTGCACGCATCACTATGTACATGCCTGTATGCGCACATTGGTAACAACAATGTACAATATATGTAACATAGTATATAAACCCAAAATATACACCTAGGGGACCCCAGTTGTGTTCTCTTAAGTATTCCACCTATGTTTTTGGTGTGAAAGGCCTATCTCAACAAACTAACCTATTAATAACCCCTTGCATCAAAACCATTAACTTCCCCATCACGTGCATGGATCCTGCCCCCTTCTTGTAGAGAGAACCCGCACAGTCTTAGCTAGCAGATAGTGGGTGTCGCCCTAACAGAAGAACACAACTTCCCATATCAGTGCGCCTTCTCTTACTTGCACATACATCATTGTTTCACCATGCCACATCTGATTACTCATCCTTTCGGCACGAGCCAGAAGTACTTGTATATACATAATCTACCTTTTCTTTTGTAAGCCGATGCCAGGCCTCGCCTTACATTGCGACCACCAGTGATCGAGAGGCAGCACTCATCATTAGGACAGCTGCAACCAGACAACCGATCGGATCTGGTTTAGTTACAATTTACATCACTCTATTTGGATGACTATTTTAGTTACAAGCCGAATTCAGTGTTATCTCCGAGATCAGGCACTGTTGGAAGGGTTATTGATCCGAAGTGTCAAAATAGGCGCCCGACGAATGACAAACTATTCACGAACCTCGACGAACCTTATCACGTGACCCGTAGACGTTTGGAGAGGTCTCGAAGAAAAAATTTTGAATTTGTCGAAGAAGTGATTCATCACAGATTCTACAATTATGTCTGAACCTTCAACTTCTAATCCCGGTCCTAATCCTGTTCCCATACCAGCACTAGAGGTGAAAATTGATGCGCTCACAGCGCGAATGTCACAATTAGTGTCAGTATTGGCAGCATCACAGCCCAGACAAGCGGAAGTACAGCCAGAGATGATAGGAGAAAGAGATGATGAGATGGAGGAGATGGTGGAGTGGATATCGCAGGAGGATGAGACGGTGGAGAAATCTGGAAATGGAAAAGCGCGCTTACCTAAGTATGCACCCCCGCAAATCTTTGACGGTACCATGGAGAATACAAAATCCTTCATCAGCTCTATAGTATTGTACATCCATAGGAGGAAGCCAGAGTTTCGTACAGCAGAGTCTAGGATTATGTTTGCTCTCTCATACATTCAGGGGGGGAAAGCACATTTCTGGAGAAACGAGGCTATTAATCAAATTGCCTCGGGAAATAAACCATTTGCAACCTTCAAGGAATTTCTGGAGAGATTGGAGGCACAGTTTGGAGACCCTAATCCAAAGGCAACAGCCAATGCTAAATTAAAGACCATGCACCAAGGTTCCTTAACGGCGGATGAATTTATTTTGCAGTTCAAAGCAGAAGCTTCGCAAAGGGACATGGGAGAAGCTGTGTTGGTAGAGTTTTTGAAAGCAGGATTAAATCCCTCTTTATTCAAGTCCATCTACCGACTACCTTCTATGCCAGAGAAGTTGGATGAGTGGTATAATTGGGCAATGCGCCTTGACTGGCAATATCGGCAGGAACAGGCAGAGTCAAAGTTGATGTATGGAAGTAGTAAATTTGGAAAGTCATCAGGAGGAAAGTCCGAGAAAGGAAAGGTGCCTCAGGCGCAAGCTCCGAGGGCACAGCCACCAGCCATGGCAGTGACACCTATAGTTATGGAGTCAGCAGCACCAGCAGAGGCAATGGAGGTTGATCAAGTGGGGAGACAAGCCCCACTTAAATGTTTGAACTGTGGGCAGTTAGGACACATTTCTAAGTATTGCAAGCAGAAGAGAAAGATCAGGGGAGCTACAATCGAGGAAGTGAAGCAGGAGGAAGGCAAGCAGGAGAATTTTGTGGAAGAGTCCCAGTGAAGGTTTCCCCATTGGTGACCCAGAATCGTTACAATGTATTAGTATCCAAGGAAACCCAGAGTAAATCAGAAAAGGAAATCAAGGAGGAGTACAACTGTTGTGAATCACATGACAAAGAAAATTGTCACATGTCATTTCCGAAAACCCCCAAATTCTTTATTCGCTCTGCGTGAATAGAACCCAAAATCACCTTGACTGTGGGACTGAAGACAGTGGACATGCATGCAGCTATTGATGTGGAAGCGTTGCTTGACAGTGGTGCTACAGGATTATTTATTAATCGATCCTTAATTACCGGAAATGGTATTAACACACGCAAGCTGGCGCAACCTATAATGGTGTACAATATTGATGGAACAGTCAATCGTGGAGGAACTATCAAGGAGGAGGTGACTATGGTACTAAAGTATCAGGAGCATCAGGAGCGAGCCGTATTCGAAGTGTGCGATCTTGGGAAAACCAATCTAATAATAGGATGTCCATGGTTACGGAAGCATAATCCTGAAATTGATTGGAAAACTGGGAAAGTACAAATGACTCATTGTCCTAAGGAATGTAATGTGTATGGGAGGAAGATGAAGAAAGAAAAAAGGAAAAAGAAAGAGAAAGAACGTCTGAGGAAGTATTCGGTTACGATGGAGGAAGTGGAGGATGAGGAAATGCCAAATGGGGAAGTTCCGATCATGATTGAGAAAGAAGAGCAGAAGCAAACCTTTAGAGCAGTTCATGGAGGACAGTCATGGGACAAGAATATTGTGAAGGTGGAGAAGCCAGTGGAGGAATGGGTGCCAAAAGTGTATCATGAACATTTGTCAGTGTTCCAAAAGAAGGAGTCTGAGCGAATGCCAGTGCAGAAGCCATGGGATCATGCGATTGAGATGAAGCCAGGGTTTGTGCTGAAGAAGTCGAAGGTATATCCATTATCTCCAATGGAACAAGAAGAAGTGGATGCATTCCTGAAGGAGCAATTGCGCAAAGGATACATACGACCTTCAAAATCACTGCAGATGTCACCAATATTCTTTGTGCCCAAAAAAGACCAAAGGAAGAGGATGTGTACTGATTATAGGTATCTGAATGAGTGGACAGTGAAGAATGCGTACCCCCTGCTGTTGATCTCAGAAATAATTGATAAGGTGGGAAAAGCCAAGGTCTTTACAAAATTGGATTTACGATGGGGATACAACAATGTATGAATAAAGAAAGGAGATGAGTGGAAGGCTGCATTTGCCACGCATCGAGGATCCTTTGAGCCGCTTGTCATGTTTTTTGGGATGACTAATAGTCCCCGACCTTTCAAAATATGATGAATGACATTTTCAAGGATGTAATAGACAAAGGCGTGGTAATAATATTTATTGATGACATTCTGATATTCACGGAGGATGAAGAGAATCATGAGGCAATAGTGCAGGAGGTGTTACGGAGGTTGGCGGAGAAAGATCTATTTTTGAAACCAGAGAAGTGTGTGTTTGGGGCAAGCGAGATTGAGTTCCTAGGATTATTGATCGGCCCTGATGGGATCAAAATGGATCCGATCAAGGTACAGGCGATCACAGATTGGCCTGAGCCCACCCGTGTCAAGGAGGTTCAAGCCTTCTTGGGACTCGCAAATTATTATCGTCGCTTTGTGCACAATTTTTCTAAAATTGCCACACCCTTACATAACCTTACACGAAAGGGAGTAGTATGGAGGTGGGGAGAGCAGCAGCAGACAGCGTTTGAGGAGTTGAAGAGGAAGTTTGTGGAGGGACCAATATTAGCCCCAGTAGATTTCACACGCCCTTTGCGAGTGGAATCTGATGCATCCAATTTTGCTACTGGAGCAGTATTATCAATGCTGTGTGAAGATGACAAATGGCATCCTTGTGCATATTTGTCAAAAGGGTTGAATGATGTGGAGAGGAATTATGATGTGCATGACAAAGAGATGTTGGGGATAATATGAGCATTGGAGGCGTGGAGGCATTATTTGGAGGGATGTACGCATCAGATTGAGATCTGGATGGATCATCAAAATCTGCAATACTTCATGTCTGCTAAAACGCTTAATCCCCAGCAAGCACATTGGGCACTATTCCTATCACATTTCATTTCCCACAATAACAAATTCCATCCAGCTACTCGTATGTCACCCTTTTTCACAAATTATGGATATCATCCTCGCATGGGAGTAGAACCCAGAAGGGAAGTCAAAGTACAGTCGGTAGAAGATTTTGTATCTAAGATGCAAAGGGTACAAGAGGAAGCAGAGGCGGCATTGAAGAAAGCACGTGATGACATGATGCAACACACGGATCATACTCGAGCACACACTCCAGAGTACAAAGTTGGTGACTTGGTATGGCTAAGTACCAAGGACCTGAATATTCCACGACCTTCGAAGAAACTTACGGAGAAACAAGTTGGCCCATATGCGATCTCTAAAGTGATCTTGCCTAATGCGGTAGTACTAAAATTACCCCGATCATTTAAGATTGATCCCAAGATTGATGTATCCTGCCTACGCCCTTACCGTCCGCCCACTATTCCTGGCCAACAAACTACTCCGCAACCTCCGATAATAGTAGAAGGTGCTCCAGAATACATAGTTGAAGAAATTCTAGACTCACGTCTTCGACGGAACAAATTGGAGTTCTTAATAAAGTGGAAAAACTATACCGACAAAAATAATTCATGGGAACCCGAAGAGAATTGTAAGTGAGCGCATAACGCGATCACCCAATTCTTTAAACGTAATCCAAATGCTCCGCGTCGCATTGCGAGAATGGTGTATGAGGGGATGAAATTCCGGCCTTACCAAAATTTCACAGAGGGGACAAACATAATATTTTCTCACCTGGAAGTCGAGGCATAAAAGGGGGGTAATGTTAGGAAACAGCCCCATTACCTAATAAAATTTCATTTTCATTTTATTATGTCGAATTAAACTACATTACACGAAATGACACCAAATGACGCTACACTTTGATAGCGTGAGAATGTTATTTCACACGCATCACTATGTACGCACCTGTACGTGCGCATTGGTAACAACAATGTACAATATATGTAACATAGTATATAAACCCAAAATATACACCTAGGGGACCCCAGTTGTGTTCTCTTAGGTATTCCACCTACATTTTTGGTATGAAAGGCCTATCTCAACAAACTCACCTATTAATAACCCCTCGCATCAAAACCATTAACTTCCCCATCACATGCGTGGATCCCACCCCCTTCTTGTAGAGAGAACCTGCATGGTCTTAGCTAGCAGATAGTGGGTGTCGCCCTAACACACACCATGTCAGCAGTTTTCTCCCCTTTAATTTGCAAGAAGGTGGATTTGTCAACAGTATGGTAGATAATGTCTCGGATGGTCACCTGGTGCTGATCATAGAGATCCTGCTTCTTCTCGTGCTTCTCGAGCTCCTCATTGGTCAATGGAACAAGCTGACCAGGCTTGTAGTAGTCGCTGCTGGCTTCTTGGAGCTCTATTGGCTTTTACATGGTGCCCATGATGTGCCATTTTAGCCCTTTCAAAGTGAGTGTATTGAGGACTCATTCCTGGTATGTTGACCAGTCAAAGCCATCAGGTTGTAGCTTTGGAAGGGAGGTGATTTGTGTAGTGAGCATTTCGGACATGTCTTGAGCAGTAGCAGGGCCCATAACCTGTAGAAGGGTGGAACCGAAGAGCAATGAGCTGATATGATAAGAACCTCAGTGAGTGGGATAATCACTGTGTATTGCTTATTATATACCTGATATGATAAGACTAACATGAATGTAAGTAAGTAATATAAAGGGAGAGTAATGTAGAACTGACAACGACAATGGTTAAATGAGGTGGGCAGATATTACATAATACCCACTTTGGTTATCGTTGGGATGTCTCGATCCACAACACGTTGTAGTCGTCCTCTTCTTCATTGGAGATTTCATCCTCCTCGTCATTGTCAGAGGTGTCCTCCTCCTCATCAAGCCATGGTGGATGTTCTTCCCCCATGTCCATCCAGTGCTGTTTGACTGGTGATCCACAATTGCTAGGATCATCGCACTCACTGGTGTACATCCACCAATGGCCATCATCATCTTCATATAATCCATTAGGGTATGGCTCTTCACCATTCCCAGATTCACTCTCATGGCAGGTGTCTTTACCACCTGTCATTTCTGAATAGACTCTGTCACAATGATTCTTGTCGTCTTCTTGGTTTTCATTGACAAACATATTCATTTGTCCTTTGTCAACATACCTTCTTGCTTGTTGATCCATTAGACAATGTTCTGCATTGTCCCTCTGCTCGTTCATCTCCGGGATTTTCTTTGACTCGTTAACAAACATATACATTCGTCATTGTACTGTCTGTCAGGCTCCGTGTTTGTCCCAGCATTCAATAAACGACTTGGTTTCATTTGGTTTGACGAACATCTTGGTGTCGTCTGGCATGCATACTTTACATGTCAGGTCAGTGTTAGCTAGACAGCGTAGTTTGCTGTCCACTTGGTAATCTGTAATGGCTCATTCACTCGCGAGCCGTGTCACTTCTTGGTGCACAATCATATGTTCCCCATGATTTTCCATGGGGCGGGGTGGGCAAGGTGTGGTAGTTTTGAAAGAAGGGGGCCTATCTGTCACTACTGAAACTGGATGATGACATCGGTCATCCATTACAGCCTCTGCGTAACGCTTGAACGTTGTCCACTCTCCCAATTTACCACCCACCAGAGGTTCTAGCCTCCGTAGCCTGTCCACTATGGAACCTTCCATCTCGGTCATAACAAAAGCTCCTGCTAACCCGCGGATACATTTGTTCCATCTGCTCTCGTCAAAACCTTGTTGTGGTCCCAAGGTAGGCATAAGCATCGTGAACGCACTAATGTTCTGCTGCTCAGAAGGCATGGCACCTCCCATGTAACCAGTTCCATCACCTGGTGGACCTCGTAGCTCGAGGCCCTCTTCAGCGTTGAGCATTTGCTCAATTTCGTGCACTGCGTTTTCGCAGGCTGGTGTGTCTGTTTGATGGCGCATCCATATGTAATCTGTAGGATTATAATAGAAATACTCATTTAGTACTTTGATAGACTGAATACCATAGTATTTGTATGGCATATCAACGCGACTTCGCATCAAGCAAAACTGTGATATGTCACCTCGTGACAGCATCACATTGTGCATATCTCTCTCTCGTGATGCATTTGAGTGCCTATTGGCACCCATGAAGGGGTTTGCAAGGACCTGTTGGTCCTCACTTTGTTCCAGGCAGTTGGTTTTGACTGGCATAGCCATGTCAAAGGAGAGAGAGTTTTTGTAGGAACTCACTATTGCCAGTTTGCTGGCAAACTGGGAATGGATACTTAAAAAAGTGTAGAGAGGTGGTTAGAGGGGGTGATAGAGCAGGTCACACAAGGATAAGTAGGACCAATGTATAGGGTACCATTATCAATGTAGGGTGTAGTATGCTTCCTGTTACATGTGACTACCTGTAACACTAGTAACATACCCCAGGAATACCTGGGGTATCACAGCCACACTGTAGGGTGTCACTCCTGACCCCCTACATCATAGGATTGTGTTGTCTGCTTGAGTACCTTGTTACCTATCATCAAGTTAGTGGTGTTTTACTCAAAGGCAAACTTGAATGCTTGATGGACACTATCGACAAAGTGTACATAAACCTATACAGCAGTCAAAAGAGGGAACTCACTATATATTAGATCACCAACCCTTTCTTCCCCGACTGACATTGAAGCAATCCTACCACGAACAGCTCATCAAGGAAGCATGATGCCTTGATGGCCCTTGCCGATTGATGTGGATACATTTAATGACCCATCTAAGGACACATGAACCATGTTATTCTCTTCCGGTGCACAGATCAGGCCAAAGCAGACTGGGATGAAGGATAAGTGGCAGTGCTTTGGGATCTGAGTGGACTTACCCCCTGGCAAAAGCCCCCATACATCATATCCATTTGGCATCCACAATGAGCTGGGGGACCCCTGGGATTACACAGTTACCAACAGAGTCTTAGTGTTGCCTTCCAAAACCTGTGTCACAAACCTGCAGCCAAACCTTGAGCATTGTCAGAACTGCGAGATGCTTATGAAGAATGCAAACTTACAAGGTGTTCTTCAGCAGATGGAAACTGGTGTCCAGGAGAACACCACCCTGCCATATCATAGCATTGGAGGGCTGGTAACATTAGTGAGGAGAAAGCAGGGTGAAGTGAAGGCTTTGCGCTTGAGGAAACTGAACGATGCATGGAAGTTAGCAGGGAAAGCAGTCGTAATTGATGATCTGAAGCAATGGGTAATGGCTGTGGGTAGCAGGAGGGTGGAATGTGTTGATCAATTTGTCTGTGTAAATCTTGTGTGAAAAGGAGGAATTTGAAACTTGCTGGATTTGTATGATTGCACAGCACAGCAGATATATCACCCACAGAACTATACCGAGGAAGATGAGCTGTGGGGGCTTCTGTTATGGCAATTGGGTGGTGCTTGAATTGCAGGAATTGTGCACCATGCTTTGAATCTACCATCACTCAGCACTCTTCGATGTCAAACAATTATCCCAAAGCTCCTTGTCTCCACATCTGCACCCACAGTATTGGAAATAGAGGCAAATGTCCTAAGCTGCTTCCAAAGCATATCTGAGATCCTAGAAAGCCAGCATGTTGTTCACCAAGTCTTGATGCTGAATGAGTTGAAGGCAGAAGAGTGGCCACATTTGGATGAGGAAGCCAACAAGATTGTAGGGCTGTGTTGGGAGCACAGCAAAAACACCAGTCTTGAATTTAACTCTGAGAAGGAAGTCGAGCTGTCACTTGAGGCTATTGAGAAAGGCGAGGTGCATCTTGCATCTGAGGTTGGTGGTGATCGAGTCATTGTGATTGTTGTTGATTTCTCATGACACTTAATTAGGCAACTGTTGGTGCACTAGGTATCTTGAGTGGTGAGACGTGTGTATATGGCGCATGTCCAATTCTTATTTCAGGATCCTGTAAACATGAGTCTGGGATGGAGCATGTGGATTTGATTAATACTGCATATCTAGGCAGCCAAAAATTGAAACTCAGAACAATCAGCATCACATCTGATGGCAAGTCCCGGCATGGTGAAGCTCTTGTATGCTTGGTGTTCAAACATGAACTTGCTCCCACATCTCCAATCTACGATATGTTGCATGTCCTTCCTCTTATGAACCTCAAGGTTGGCGATGATGATCTTACTGCCAACAAAGACTACAAGCATGTGTTCAAATGCCTTTGCAATCTCTTGCTTCAAGATAAGGGATTAATTGTTCATGGGGTTCATCTAAAGCCAGCTGTCATCTGCTCCCACTTCCATAGCAACAACATGACCTTGACATGCATTAACTACCTGCTAAACCCTGATGATCAACAGGATGTAAAATTGGCATATGATATGCTTCGAGATGTCTGGTCCCTTCCTGATTCAGGACCTGATGCATTACCAGGATTTTAACAGGCTTGAAAATCATTCCAAATGCTGGGAGCACTCCTTCATCATATCTTGATACCTTACATCTGCATCAACCTCTCATTGTCCAAACAGCTAGTTCACCTTAGTGCTGCTGCGCATCTACTCCTTGCTCTTTGGGCTGAAGATCAAACTGGAACAAAGCTCATGCCCACTCAGCTCTATGTCGATATCATGATGATGATCAAGAATGCTTATTTTTGTGTTGCAAAGACTAAGGCTGATGATCCAGAAGAAAGCTTTTGGATCATACTTCTTGGAACAGATTGCCTTGAGATCCTCTTTGGAATTTTGAGGACCATGGTTGGAAATGATGCCAATCTTGACCTTCTACAGCTTGGTCTTCACCTTACTGGGACCACTGAAGTCGCAACTATCCTGGCAAGGTATCCACATTGGGATTGAGCACCATGATGCTTGAAGCTTCCTGCTCTCTCAAAAGATGGGTTTCTTGTTCATGCTCACATTGATCACATCAACCCTGCATCATGGCATGGTGATGTCAAGGTCTCTCGAGTTGTGCTTTAGACATGTTGGAAGCTAGGGAGATGCAAGATTGAAGAAGATTTTCCTTTTCTTGCAGACATTCTACCTTCTGTCATGGAATCCGCATTCGACATCTTTTCTCAACTTGGCAAGGATCTAATTATGGCCTCACAAGATGCAGATGACTATGATGATACCCTGGACAATGTCAATGCTTCCATTTCAAGTACAGTCTATAGTGCTTTAAGGTTCGGTTTGGTCTGGTTTTTTGACCCCCAAGTGGGTTAACTGGTCCAGACCACAAGCCCAAGTGATGTAGACCATAACTGAACCGATAGGACTGGTCCTAATTGGTTTGGTTATGGTCCAAAAAACCAGTTTTAACCAGTTTTCCCCCATTTTTTCACAGCTAACTAATAATTATGTATACAAAATAAAATAAATACATCAGCATCCCACGAGCAGATGCTCACAGTGATGCAGTGTAGCTTTGAATGAAAAATTGAAAAAGAAAAAGAAAGTGAAAAGAAATAGCCCCACCGTCTCACATTTGTAGCAAGGGTGGGGACTGCCATTGCGTTGTCCCTGTGTCACGTCCCTGCAATTTGTTGTCCCTGCATTGCCTCGTTGTTGTCCCTGCATTGCCTCCTTGTTGTCCCTGCATTGCCTCCTTGTTGTCCCTGCATTGCCTCCTTGTTGTCCCTGCCATTTTGTCATCATTGTCCATACTGTTTCATTGTTGTTGTCCCTGCCATTCATTGTCCCTGTGTTGCATCCCCGCCATTCATTGTCCCTGCATTGCATTGTTGTCATCCCTGCCATTTCATCATTGTCATCCATTGTTGTTGTTGTCCCTGCTGTTTCATTGTTGTTGTCCCTGCCATTTGTCATCCCTGCCCTTCATTGTCCTTACCCTTCATTGTCCCAGCCATTCATTGTCCTCCATGCTCATTGTCCCTGCCATTCGTTGTTGGTCATACATTGTCCTGGTTCCCATTGTCATTAGCACCTCCATATCCCCCTATGAGCAGTGGCTCGCAGATGGGGTGGTGGTGCTGTGTGACATGGTCATCATCCAGGAAAAGGCCCATTGCCACCCTGCAAGCAGAGGGTCACAGCGGCAGTGCAGGGCTTGCATTTGTCAAGTGGTGGGTGGGCAATGTTATAGTTAAGATGCAAGAACCTAAAAGAAAAACATTTAGTTAGTAAAAGAAAGAACTCAATATGAAAGACTTGCACTGGGGCCCAAACGATGACTAGCGTCATTCAGGTCCCCTGCCTTGCATTTGTTCGTTTGGGTGGTGGTGCATGTGTCATTCGTGGTGAGTGTGGATGGAAGGTAGCATGGGAGCATGGGTCAACAAGTGGGGTGGTATTGTAAACAAATGTGTCAATCTGTGATGCAATGTGACAAACATGTCAATGCATGTGTTTATTTACTGTGAACAAACATGTACAACTACAGTAACATATATAAACCCCACCCATTCTCATGCCATCCCCCCTTGTAGTTAATGTATTGTATATCCTATGTACATTAGTTTAGTGTTCTCTAGAGTATATAATTCAACTGTACAAAGACCAGTTGTAACCGGTTTAAGCCAGTTTTACAACAGTCTTCAAATATTTTCAGAAGTTGTTAACCATTAACTGAACTGCAGTTTTGGTTAATAACTATTTTCAGAAAGTTGGACCAGACCGAAGCATGGACCATGGTTTGGTCCAGTTTGGTCCTCAGTTCAATCAACTGGACTTTAAAACACTAAGTACAGACCCACCACCAGGTCCAGATCTTGAAGATGCCGTTGATGAAGAACATCCATCAGGAAAGCACAGTCCCTGCATTGAGCTCAATGGAAAACAGGTCTACAAAGCACGTTATCTTAATCAAGCATTTGAGAACTACAAGAAACCTGGCTCTACAGATCAATTGAAGTGTGTGGCCAATGTCCAGCACTATGCTGTAAATCAACCAATGTGTATGACAGCATGCTTGATCATGATCCTGCATCAAGTGGAGATGTTGTGCAAATGGACTCACCTATTGCTACACTGGTCTGCTGTAATGGTAATCTATTCCTGTGCATTGGTGAGGTGATTGACATCTCAGTTGACTCATGTCACACTGATCAGGTTGCAGTGGAGTATCTCACAGAGCCATCAGTGTTTATATCATATCAGATGCTCTTCCTGATCCCAGCAAGCATTGAGGATGATCCTGAGCTGAAGAATGATTGGCATTGGTCAGGTAAACAAGGAACATCATATTGAGTTGCTGGATATCTCATCCAACCGATCAACCCAAGCATTTCAACCAAGGAGCTTGGGAATCCATTTTATCTGTTCAAGAGTGGTGTTCTTATGGCACTAGGGGCTTCCATTCTTGAACGACTCAAACAGGACCATGGAATTTCTATTCCCAATGTCAAAAAATCAGATAGATTTCCTTATTGTGAAGCAACAGGTAAGTACACTAGATTTGTTACTTGTGGTGCACAACTAAAATTGTAGACAATCAGGCAAAGCATGTTTCCTTTGTGAAGATGAACATGCGACACACAATCTAGGGGTTTCGAATGAATGCACTGCTTGCATTCCTTCCATCGCACTTCCCAAGTCAGCACAAAGAGTCCTCAAGCACATGGTTGCACACATTCTCTTTGACCCATCAGTTAATCGAAGTGCCAAGCCATGTGGATTATGTCTTCAGTCATCTCTCCTCTGTGTCTATTATCTCAAGAGGGGGAAGGGTGTGGGAGCTAGTGAACAAGTTGATTCCACAAAATCTGTATGTGCTAACAAGATACCATTTGCATATGCCATTGCCACTATATCAACTTCTTCCAGCCCATCATCAAATGTTCCCCTATCTGTACCACAGCTGCACCGTGTGTATGGAGATACAACCTTTCAGATCACATGCGATCAAAGCATCCAGCCATCTTGCTACCACCCTATGAGTCCCTTTGGCAGATAATGAATGCCAAAAAAAGTCAGCTGAAGGAAATGTGGAACAATTGTCACAAACATAAGAAGATGCAGAAGTCAAAGAAACAGAATGCATCAGGTTTGATTATTTCCAAAGCTCATAGTTCCTGTCTCACATTATGGTAAGTCTCCCTTGATAGTCAATGCCTCATGCTGATGTTATAACAGGGATGCCAACAATGATGGAGATGCTGACATGTCGGATATAAATAGCGCTTGTCCATAGGACTGGAAAATAACTGCAAACTGGACCAAACTTTCACTGATCATAACCAGACTTTTGGTTACAGTTTTTGAAAGTTCGAGATGTTGCAGTTGTGGTTTTGGCAGATCATGTGACTGCTCTAGACCATCCAAAACCGGTTATCACTGATTGGAACTGGAGTTTCGGATCATGTTGCCAAGGTAGGTGATTACCAGTGATTGTTTACATTATTTTCTCACACACACTTCTACCCTCAACAATGTTGCCTCCCTTGTCCCACCTCCACCACCTCGTCAACCCCCTACAGCTGCCACTCCCACCAACTAACAAGGACCACAAGCAACAAAACGGGCCCAAATGATGTCTATTGTTGTTTGGGTCCTAGGTATGTTTTTTCTTTGTTTGTTTCATGTTTTTATCAAATGACTAACTTTGTTTTGTTCATCTTTTAGGAACTTTACTACTACTGCCAACCTATGCATGCTGACACGATGCACCCACCTGGTAAGCACCATCCGACCACTCCACCCATGCCACATCACTGACTCCCCCTAACACCTCCGACAATCCACCCACCCCAATCTAGTGAAACTCAATGGCAACGTGCATGGCTGCAATTGTGCCATGTCACACTGCAATGCAGGCCCAAATGACAGCAACTGTCGTTTGGGCCCTTGGTATGTTTTTTTCCCTGCTCATTTCTTGTTTACATCAACTAACTATTACTTTTCTTTGTTTATTAGGATATATCTATGATTACTACCTGATGAAGATGATGACCACAATGAACCACTACCAGAGCACCCTCCACTGCCGCTGCAAGCCCTCTGTGCTTGTGGGGTGGATATGAAGTTCACAGCAACATGGAGAATGCACAACGATTCCAATGCTGGCGCCAATGTCAACAATCATGGACAATGATGGGAATAGGCCAGGACAGCAGAAACGACAAATGCGGGAGACAATGGATGCATGCGATGGGAATCGAAGAACACAGGGAACGACAAACACAAGCAATGACGGGGGGAAAACAATGAACACGCAATGAAGCAGGGTGGGGGACGACAAACATGCAACAATGGGGGTGGGGGGGATGATGAACGTGCTACGACACAGCACCTGCCTCTAGCCTCATGAGCCACTGCTCGTGGGGGGAGACTGTGCTTTTCTTTCTTTTGTTTTTGTTTTTGTTTTTGTTTTTGTTTTTGTTTTTGTTTTTGTTTTTGTTTTGTTTTACTCCAGCCCCAGCCCCATGAGCCTCTGTCCTTGTGGGGTGGATATTTTTATTTTTTCTTAACTATACATACATTATGACATAGCCAGTAGGTCCCATAACTGGTCCTAACCAGTGTTGAACTGGTTGGGACTGGGTTCAGTGTAGGACTGGTCAGAACCAGTCAATAAACCACACACAAACCACAATAAACCAGTTTATTGCAGTTTCAGTTACAGTTAGAAAAATGTATAACTGGTTTGGTCTGCAGTTTTGGCCCAAAAGAGAAGAAAACCGGACCAAACCAGACCTTAAAGCGCTAGATATAGAGGCCCTTGGTGGTGTGATACCTGAAGCTAAGGATCTGAGCGGCAGCAAGGATGAAGATAATGAGGATGAAAATCAGCTGAGTGACATGTATAAGGAGCTTGAGCATCTGTTGAGCGATGAAAATATCATTTCGGGGTTGGTGGAAGATATTGAAGCTAGAAACTCACCAATACTGCTGCAATCCTCAACACCAGTTCAAGATAATCAATAGAGATTGGCAGGGGTAACCCTTGGGTATTTTCATTGTTACCCCAGGGTATGATGCAAGGGTTTATTTCAAATAGTTTCCTGATGATGCTCAAACATGGTCCTATCCATTTTTAGTAATTATCTGAGCTTTTAGCATGTTGAAAAGCACAAGGTAGTAGTCTAGTACTGTCTTTAGGAGAATACCTTTGCCTGAATAACTCAATAGGCTGGGACCATAGAGGAAATAACCCAACTTGCACAGCAAAGAGTGGTCAGAGAGGTCATCAAGTTTCATAAGGGTTACTATACTGATATCATGGGTGGTTGACATCTTATAAAGTGTGACTCTGTATACCCTTGTACCCTCCTCAGGGGTAAGGGTATGTAGAGGGTAGGAAAGTTCATACCCTTATCCTTACCCTCACGTACCCTTTGCCCATACCCCCAGGGGTACGTAAACCCTTGCCATTCACTAATAATCAAGGAGACTGCCTTCTACATCTGGTAGTCCTCCACCCATACTAGATCATCCAATACTGCAAACCATTGCAATGATGCCAACCATGGATCCCACAATGGATGGCCAGTTCACTGTTGATGCTCCAATGACATGGGTAGGCTGAAAATGGAAAGCCCGGGACTTGTATTCAATTCTGGTGGTATGTACATGTGGACAAGCAGTAATGGAGAGCAAGATATCATGAAATGTGAATGTTATCAAGTGCAAACATGCTGGATGTGAAATGGGTTGGGTGAGTCAACTGATCCTTTCCAAGGGAGGCTAAACAAACTCATTGGTTATCCAGTACCATCTACACTGTGTTCAGCTTGAATACAGCATCAATGGGTGGGTGTGTGAGGCCTGTGAAGCAAGTGGGAGCAGTCAACGACATGCAGGGAAGAAACAGTGCGAACAATGATATTAATTATTGCCTTATATGGTAATTAGTTCCCACAGTTAGTTAGTTAGTTTGCTGCTGGGCAGCTTTTAAAAAAAAAATGACCTGGTATCCTTAATTTTTTTTCTGACACCCCCTTGACTAAAAACTGAGTTTTGCTTTTTGCACCAAACTCGCTTACAAAATGCAATTGATCTACTAATCTACTGCAAAAGCCAGAGGAATACAAACAAATGCAAATCAATGACACACGAAGGAAACACTCATGGGCAGATTAGCGTTTCATTCCTACATCATTTGTTTGTATTTATTTGTTGCAAGATCAAACCTGTTGTATCTCACCTAATTCTCTGTCAATTGGGCTCATTTAACTTGATATAGATGGGTATACAATTGGGGCATCATTGGACAAATGTTTGACAATATTTGGATATATTTGTTTTCCCAACAATATAGTGATATCTCACTCAATTTTTATCAATTGAACTGATTTAACTTCATACATAAAGAAATATGATTGTCACTCCATTGGACAAGAATGTTTGACAATATTTGGCTATATTTATTTTCTCATTATCAAAGTCATCAAAAAGACTGTACCACAGTCAGTTTTCACTTTATTTAACTTGTAGAGTGGGTACATGGTTTGGGCACTTTGAGAGTCATAAGTGTGCTGATCATGACAAATGTTGTTTATATTTTTTGCTAAATCATCAAAAATACTGTCTCTTGCTTAATTCTTGTGTAATTTGTTTTATTTAACTTGAAATAAAAAGATTCATTGTTGGCCCATTATTGAGATCATATTTAGAATTGTTTGGCATGGTTTGCATTGTCTAAATTTAGTATCTCAGTCAGTTTTTGTTCAATCTGACTAATCTAGCCTGCAAATGAAATGTATACTGTTGAGTCCTTATATTTATATAAAAATCATTCATACACCCTGGAATTGAGGAATAATTCAGTGCTATTTTTCATATGACAAAATCAGTGCCATTTTACCCACAGTCAGTAATTTGAGCTGGTCTAATATGTATGAAATCAAAGTGCTGTATCTCACTCATTTATTGTCCAATTAGGCTGATTTAACTCCTGATGGCAAAGTATATTATTGGCCAATCATCAGGAGATTGTTTGGCATTGTTGGCATGGCTAAATATAGTATATCATTCAGTTTTCATCCAATTTGGATGATTTAACTTACTGATGCAAAGTATACTGTTGGAGATATTTACAAGTATTTGGCATTGTTTGTTTATCAATCAAAAAGATCAAAAGACTATATCAGAGTCTGAATTGGGTTTGTGGAGGGTACATGGCTTAGGCACTATAAATGTGCTGACAAAGGTTGTTTATATTTGATTGTTTAAATATAGTATCTTGCTCAATTCTTGGCTGTTTTGTTTTATTTAACTTGAAATAAGATGATACATTGTTGGCCTGTCACTGAGATCATATTGGGCATTGTTTGACATTGTTTATGTTAGGAAACCACCCCATTACCTAATAAACTTTCATTTTTATTTTATTATGTCGAATTATGCTACATGACACCAAATGACGCTACATTTTGATAGCATGAGAATTTTATTTCACACGCATCAAAATGTATGTGCATGTACGAGTGCGTCAGTAACAACAATGTACAATATATGTAACATAGTATATAAACCCTAAATATATGCCTAGGGGACCCTAGTTGTGTTCTCTTAGGTATTCCACCTACATTTTTGGTGTGAAAGGCCTATTTCAACAAACTCACCTATTAATAACCCCATGCATCAAAACCATCATTTCCCCCATCATGAGCGCAGATCCCGCCCCCTTCTTGTAGAGAGAACCTGCATGGTCTTAGCTAGCAGATAGTGGGTGTTGCCCTAACAGAAGAACACAACTTCCCATATCAGTGCGCCTTCTCTTACTTGCACATACATCATTGTTTCACCATGCCACATCTGATTACTCATCCTTTCGGCACGAGCCAGAAGTACTTGTATATACGTAATCTACCTTTTCTTTTGTAAGCCGACGCCAGGCCTCGCCTTACATTGCGACCGCCAGTGATCGAGAGGCAGCACTCATCATTAGGACAGCTGCAACCAGACAACTGATCGGATCTGGTTTAGTTACAATTTACATCACTCTATTTGGACGACTATTTTAGTTACAAGCCGAATTCAGTGTTATCTCCGAGATCAGGCACTGTTGGAAGGGTTATTGATCCGAAGTGTCAAAATAGGCGCCCGACGAACGACAAACTATTCACGAACCTCGACGAACCTTATCACGTGACCCGTAGACGTTTGGAGAGGTCTCGAAGAAAAAATTTTGAATTTGTCGAAGAAGTGATTCATCACAGATTCTACAATTATGTCTGAACCTTCAACTTCTAATCCCGGTCCTAATCCTGTTCCCATACCAGCACTAGAGGTGAAAATTGATGCGCTCACAGCGCGAATGTCACAATTAGTGTCAGTATTGGCAGCATCACAGCCCAGACAAGCGGAAGTACAGCCAGAGATGATAGGAGAAAGAGATGATGAGATGGAGGAGATGGTGGAGTGGATATCGCAGGAGGATGAGACGGTGGAGAAATCCAGAAATGGAAAAGTGCGCTTACCTAAGTATGCACCCCCACAAATCTTTGACGGTACCATGGAGAATACAAAATCCTTCATCAGCTCTATAGTATTGTACATCCATGGGAGGAAGCCAGAGTTTCGTACAGCAGAGTCTAGGATTATGTTTGCTCTCTCATACATTCAGGGGGGGAAAGCACATTTCTGGAGAAACGAGGCTATTAATCAAATTGCCGTGGGAAATAAACCATTTGCAACCTTCAAGGAATTTCTGGAGAGATTGGAGGCACAGTTTGGAGACCCTAATCCAAAGGCGACAGCCAATGCTAAATTAAAGACCATGCGCCAAGGTTCCTTAATGGCAGATGAATTTATTTTGCAGTTCAAAGCAGAAGCTTCGCAAACGGACATGGGAGAAGCCGCGTTGGTAGAGTTTTTGAAAGCAGGATTAAATCCCTCTTTATTCAAGTCTATCTACTGACTACCTTCTATGCCAGAGAAGTTGGATGAGTGGTATAATTGGGCAATGCACCTTGACCGGCAATATCGGCAGGAACAGGCGGAGTCAAAGTTGATGTATGGAAGTAGTAAATTTGGAAAGTCATCAGGAGGAAAGTCCGAGAAAGGAAAGGCACCTCAGGTGCAAGCTCCGAGGGCACAGCCACCAGCCATGGCAGTGACACCTATAGTTATGGAGTCAGCAGCACCAGCAGAGGCAATGGAGGTTGATCAAGCAGGAAGACAAGCCCCACTTCAATGTTTTAACTGTGGGCAGTTAGGACACATTTCTAGGAATTGTAGGCAGAAAAGAAGGATTAGGGAAGCTACAATCGAGGAAGTGAAGCCGGAGGAAGGCAGGCAGAAGAATTTTGTGGAAGAGTCCCAGTGAAGGTTTCCCCATTGGTGACCCAGAATCGTTACAATGTATTAGTATCCAAGGAAACCCAGAGTAAATCAGAAAAGGAAATCAAGGAGGAGTACAACTGTTGTGAATCATATGACAAAGAAAATTGTCACATGTCATTTCCGAAAACCCCTAAATTCTTTATTCGCTCTGCATGAATAGAACCCAAAATCACCTTGACTGTGGGACTGAAGACAGTGGACATGCATGCAGCTATTGATGTGGAAGCGTTGCTTGACAGTGGTGCTACAGGATTATTTATTAATCGATCCTTAATTACCGGAAATGGTATTAACACATGCAAGCTGGCACAACCTATAATGGTGTACAATATTGATGGAACAGTCAATTGTGGAGGAACTATCAAGGAGGAGGTGACTATGGTACTAAAGTATCAGGAGCATCAGGAGCGAGCCGTATTCGAAGTGTGCGATCTTGGGAAAACCAATCTAATAATAGGATGTCCGTGGTTATGGAAGCATAATCCCGAAATTGATTGGAAAACTGGGAAAGTACAAATGACTCATTGTCCTAAGGAATGTAATGTGTATGGGAGGAAGATGAAGAAAGAAAAAAGGAAAGAGAAAGAGAAAGAACGTCCGAGGAAGTATTCTGTTACGATGGAGGAAGTGGAGGATGAGGAAATGCCAAATGGGGAAGTTCCGATCATGATTGAGAAAGAAGAGCAGAAGCAAACCTTTAGAGCAGTTCATGGAGGACAGTCATGGGACAAGAATATTGTGAAGGTGGAGAAGCCAGTGGAGGAATGGGTGCCAAAAGTGTATCATGAACATTTGTCAGTGTTCCAAAAGAAGGAGTCTGAGCGAATGCCGGTGCGGAAGCCATGGGATCATGTGATTGAGATGAAGCCAGGGTTTGTGCCAAAGAAGTCAAAGGTATATCCATTATCTCCAATGGAACAAGAAGAAGTGGATGCATTCCTGAAGGAGCAATTGCACAAAGGATACATACGACCTTCAAAATCACTGCAGATGTCACCAATATTTTTTGTGCCCAAAAAAGACCAAAGGAAGAGGATGTGTACCGATTATAGGTATCTGAATGAGTGGACAGTGAAGAACGTGTACCCCCTGCCGTTGATCTCAGAAATCATTGATAAGGTGGGAAAAGCCAAGGTCTTTACAAAATTGGATTTACGATGGGGATACAACAATGTATGAATAAAGAAAGGAGATGAGTGGAAGGCTGCATTTGCCATGCGTCGAGGATCCTTCGAGCTGCTTGTCATGTTTTTTGGGATGACTAATAGTCCCCCGACCTTTCAAAATATGATGAACAACATTTTCAAGGACGTAATAGACAAAGGCGTGGTAATAATATTTATTGATGACATTCTGATATTCATGGAGGATGAAGAGAATCATGAGGCAATAGTGCAGGAGGTGTTACGGAGGTTGGCGGAGAATGATCTATTTTTGAAACCAGAGAAGTGTGTGTTTGGGGCAAGCGAGATTGAGTTCCTAGGATTATTGATCGGCTCTGACGGGATCAAAATGGATCCGATCAAGGTACAGGCGATCACAGATTGGCCTGCGCCCACCCATGTCAAGGAGGTTCAAGCCTTCTTGGGACTCACAAATTATTATCGTTGCTTTGTGCACAATTTTTCTAAAATTGCCGCACCCTTACATAACCTTACATGAAAGGGAGTAGTATGGAGGTGGGGAGAGCAGCAGCAGACAGCGTTTGAGGAGTTGAAGAGGAAGTTTGTGGAGGGACCAATATTAGCCCCAGTAGATTTCACACGCCCTTTGCAAGTGGAATCTGATGCATCCGATTTTGCTACTGGAGCAGTATTATCAATGCTGTGTGAAGATGACAAATGGCATCCTTGTGCATATTTGTCAAAAGGGTTGAATGATGTGGAGAGGAATTATGATGTGCATGACAAAGAGATGTTGGGGATAATACGAGCATTGGAGGCGTGGAGGCATTATTTGGAGGGATGTACGCATCAGATTGAGATCTGGATGGATCATCAAAATCTGCAATACTTCATGTCTGCTAAAATGCTTAATCCCCGGCAAGCACATTGGGCACTATTCCTATCACGTTTCAATTTTCACTTGGTCCACAAAGGGGGAAGCTTAATGAGGAAAGCAGATGCATTATCCAGATGTATTGATCATAAAAGGGGGGTGGAGGAGGACAATAAAAATGTTACCTTACTCAAGCCCAAATTCTTTTGCATTTGTGCTATGCGTCAAGGGCATCTATTAATAGATAGCTCGGAAACAGAAATGTTGTCTAAAATTAGACAATGTTCGGAAATGGATGATGAAGTAGTGGAAGCCATGAAAGCTCTGAAGGGAGAGAAGAAAGGTAATATCAAAGGAGATGAATGGGCTGAGGAACAAGGGTTGGTGTTGTTCCGAGGAAAAGTGTATGTACCAAAGGATCAGGATTTGTGAAGGGAGATTGTCTGGTTACATCACAATACGCCGATTGCCAGACACCCAGGAAGATGGAAGACGTTGGAATTAGTAATGAGAAATTATTGGTGGCCCGGAATTTCGAAGTATGTGTTGGGGTATGTGGATGGATGTGATACATGCATGAGGGGGAAGAAATTTCCAGAGAAACCTGCAGGAAAATTAATGCCGAACCCTATACCTAAAGCGCTGTGGCGAGATATATCTGTGGATTTTATTACCGGATTACCCGAGGCTCAAGGGTACGATGCAATATTTGTAGTATGCGACCGCTTTACAAAGGAGGTCCATATTATTCCTACTACTACAGAAACCTCATCATTGGGCTTGGTGTGCCTCTATCTAAATCAGGTATGGCGGTTACATGGGTTACCCAATACCGTTATCTCCGATTGCGGACCACAATTTGCTTCCACATTTATGCGAGAACTAAACAACATATTGGGAATTCAAACTAAATTATCTATGGCATATCACCCGCAGACTGATGGGCAGACAGAGAGAATGAATCAGGAGTTGGAGCAGTACCTACATATGTTTGTCACCTACCGACAAACTGACTGGCCCGAATGGTTGGCAATTGCCAAATTTTCCCACAATAACAAATTCCATTTGGCTACTCGTATGTCACCCTTTTTCGCGAATTATGGATATCATCCTCGCATAGGAGTAGAACCCAGAAGGGAAGTCAAAGTACAGTCGGTAGAAGATTTTGTATCTAAGATGCAAAAGGTACAAGAGGAAGCAGAGGTGGCATTGAAGAAAGCATGTGATGACATGATGCGACACGCAGATCGTACTCGAGCACGCGCTCCAGAGTACAAAGTTGGTGACTTGGTATGGCTAAGTACCAAGGACCTGAATATTCCACGACCTTCGAAGAAACTTACGGAAAAACAAGTTGGCCCATATGTGATCTCTAAAGTGATCTCACCTAATGCGGTAGTGCTAAAATTACCCCGATCATTTAAGATTGATCCCGAGATTAACGTATCCTGCCTACGCCCTTACTGTCTGCCCACTATTCCTGGCCAACAAACTACTCTGCAACCTCCGATAATAGTAGATAGTGTTTAAAGGTCTGGTTGCATGGACCAAAAAAATGACCGCAACCGAACTGAACCCAACTGAATGCAACCAAACCATCAGTTGCGGTTGCTCAGTTTTGGGGGTCGGTTGGGTTGCCGGTTGCCTCGATTCAAAATTATTTAAAAACCATTCAAAAACCGGTTGCAATCAGTTGCAACCAGTCTTCTGACTGTATACAAACTATTACTTATGTACTAGATATTACAGTAACAACAAGACAATAAACTAATGTACTTACTACTAATATCTACTATTTACACAATATATAACAAAAATGGGACAAGCCCAAAGGAAAACTATACATTTGGTGAGGGTTTATATACCCTGTGGCTGTGCACAGACCTTTTGGTCATGTGCTGCCACAAAAAACAAAGTGACACCACTTTGCCTAATGATTCCCACAGCCACAAATCATCAACGACAACACTTCAACCATCACCCACACCACTTCAACCATCACCCACACCACTTCAACCATCACCCACACCACTTCAACCATCACCCACACCACCCACCGCCTACCTCAGAAGTCCCACCCGCGAAGTGAGAGTGTAGAGGGCCCAAACGATGACTAGTGTCATTTGGGCCCTCAGGTATGTTTTGTATCATCTTTCTTTATTAATACTAACTAATTTGATCTCTTTTTTTACAGTCTTATGTCATGTTACCCACCTCCTGCCTCCGTGCCCTCTCAGGCCCTGTGCCGCTGCTGCGAGCCTCTGCTCACAGGGTGGCAACGGGTCCCATTTCTGGACAACAACGCAACAATGACAAGGGCACCACCAACGACAATGTGGCTGCACTGCCGCCCCACCCAACGCCACATTGTACAGCACCACCACCCTGCCTACAAGCCACTGCTCGTAGGGGGAGATGATGGTGCTGATGACGATGGAACACAGGATGACAACGATGACAAATGCTGACAGATGCCAATGACAACAAATGCCAACAAATGCCACTGAATGCCACCGAACGCCAACACCTCTGAACGCCAACACCACCAAATGCCAATGCCACCAAACGCCAATGCCAATGCCAGTGAGCACCCACGCCACCAAACACCATTGCCAGGGAATGCCACTGCCAGGGAACGCCAATGCCAATGCCCAACGCCAATGAACAGTGGGGAAGTCAAACAAGTGGGGAAGGGGGACAAATGAACAGTGGGGAGACAATAACAACGGACAGGGGGACAACGACATGGTACCAACGACCCCCACTCTCGCCAGAAATGCGAGATGATGGGGTCGGTTTTTTTGTTTTTCTTACTTTTATTTTTATTCATTCTATTAATGACCTGTCACTGCTGCGAGCACCAGCTCGCGGGGTGTCTTTTAATTAGTTTTATTTAATATGATACAAATTTTAGTTAAGAGATGAAAATAGCAGGTAAAACCAGTTCTAACTGGTCTTTTGGAGGCAACTGAACTGACTGGGACTGGTTGTACCCGGTTCGGTTGCAGTTGCTCCAATTTGGGTGATGGTTGCAACTGGTTGCGGTTGCCGGTTGCCCATTTTGGGGTCAAAAAACCAGACCGAACCGGACCTTAAAACACTAATAGTAGAAGGTGCTCCAGAATACATAGTTGAAGAAATTCTAGACTCACATCTTCGACGGAACAAATTGGAGTTCTTAATAAAGTGGAAAAACTATACCGACGAAAATAATTCGTGGGAACCCAAAGAGAATTGTAAGCGAGCGTGTAACGCGATCGCCCAATTCTTTAAACGTAATCTGAATGCTCCGTGTCACATTGTGAGAATGGTGTATGAGGGGATGAAATTCCGGCCTTACCAAAATTTCACAGAGGGGACAAACATAATATTTTCTCACCTGGAAGTCGAGGCATAAAAGGGGGGTAATGTTAGGAAACCACCCCATTACCTAATAAACTTTCATTTTTATTTTATTATGTCGAATTACGCTACATGACACCAAATGACGCTACATTTTGATAGCGTGAGAATTTTATTTTGCACGCATCAAAATGTATGCGCATGTACGAGTGCGTCGGTAACAACAATGTACAATATATGTAACATAGTATATAAACCCTAAATATATGCCTAGGGGACCCTAGTTGTGTTCTCTTAGGTATTCCACCTATGTTTTCGGTGTGAAAGGCCTATTTCAACAAACTCACCTATTAATAACCCCACACATCAAAACCATCATTTCCCCCATCACAAGCGTGGATCCCGCCCCCTTCTTGTAGAGAGAACCCACATGGTCTTAGCTAGCAGATAGTGGGTGTCGCCCTAACAGTTTATATCATGTAAATTTGGCATCTCAGTCAGTTCTTCTTTAATCCAACTGATCTAGGCAGCAAATAAAGTGTATACTGTTTGCACATCATCTGGTTTGAGTATGCTGACAAATATTGTTTGTATTTATTTGTTAAATCATCAAAATGCTGTATCTTGCTCAGTTGTTTGCTAATCTGTTTCATTTAACTTGGAATGGAAAGATGTGATGTTGGCCCATCATTGATATCATGTTTGGCATTGTTTGTATTATATAAACTTGGTATGTCAGTCAGTTCTACTTTAATCTGACTGATCTAGCCTGCAAAGAAACATATATTTGCACAACATCAAGAGCTATTTGGCATTATGTGTTATTGATCAAAATAGCTGTATCTGCCTCAGCTCTTGCACTATTAGGCTTTTTTAACCTGTAATAGAATGGCACATCATTGGTATATTATTAATCAAATATTTTACATTTTTCTAAATTGAATAATTGAACTTGAAAATAAAATATATATTTCTCTATCTCTTTTTGATCTCTTACCACCATGTGCAAAGTCATATAGTGACCCCTTACTGCTGGGCATGGCCAGATATCTGGCTTCATCTGGAGTCTGATCTCTGGCTACACTACACTCTAGGAGCTCATATGTAACAACAAGAATGCAATTTTGATATATGCTAAAAAATGAGTACTTTACACTCCCCCACCTATTCTGGTTGGATTCCAGTTCGTCCGGCCAGAATTTCCAGAATTTCTGGAATCCGGTGGAATTTTTTTTGTATGTAGTTTTCCCTATGCAGCACAATTCCGGTCAGAATAAGGATCCAATTTACACCCGGAATCCCTGGAATCTGACCGGACTCATCACAACCAGAATAACAGGAATAACCGGACTAACTGGAATAACCGGAATGCACATGCTTTCCCAAATAAAAGTTTGACACACATCAAGAATTGAACACTTGACCTTGGGTCTGCACACATAACAGCACGCTTAACCACTGAGCTACCAAGCAATTATTCTTGGGCATACATTTAATACTTTTATTACCCAACCAAGGTACATAGTTAATCACAGCCATTAACAGAATAATTAATAAGTATGCATACACATGACACGTGACATGTGACTGCCAGCTCACAACCACCACCACCACTGTTGCCAACGCCGCCTCCTCCTCCTCTCCACTCTACCACCACCACTGCGTGCGCACCCACCACCACCATTCCCATGCCCAATGCCACCATCACCACCACCTTCAAATGAGCTGACTGGACAGAACGCGGGCCCAAGCGATGCAGATCGCATTGTTTGGGGCCTAAGTATGTTTTGTTTTCATTTGCTTCTTGTTTTCTCATACTAACTAACTTGTTTTGTTTGTTTTATAGGTTCTACTCAACTGCCAGACTTAACATGGGCCCAAACGATGTGATTGGACAGAACACAGGCCCAAACGATGCAGATTGCATCATTTGGGCCCTAAGTAAGTTTTTTTTTGTTTGCTTTTTGTTTTTATAAACTAACTAAGTTGTTTCTTTTGTTTTATAGGTTCTACTCTACTGCCAGATGGAACACGGGCCCAAACGATGTTGCCATCGTTTGGGCCATAGATAAGTTTTTTTTTTTTTTTTCTTTTTCTTTTTATCAATGAACTAATTGTAATTTATTGCTTTTTAGGTTGTATACTACTGGGGACAACCTGCCACGACGAAAAACGCGAGCTGACTGGACGGAATGTGGGCCCAAATGATGGCAATGTCGTTTGGGCCATAGATAAGTTTTTTCTTATTTCTTTTTGTTTTTATAAATCAACTAATTGTAATTTATTGCTTTTTAGGTTGTATACTACTGGGGACGACCTGCCACAATGAAACACGTGCAACCCACGCCCACACCCACCCAATCCCCTCCTCCCCATTCAAATGGGATGTGCTGTCAACATGGGCTAGGAGGGTGCAGAGGGATGCCAGGAGACCCCAGAAGGGGGGTACCTGCCTAGTAAGCACCCACCAACCTCTGTACTCGTGCCATGTCACACTGATGTGCCCAAACCCCCCCCCCCCCCCCCCCCCCCAAAAAAAAAAAGAAAAAAACAGAAATCCAGACAGGGGAGACAGCGACAAACGATGACAAGCCACCCACCCCAGCCTCATGAGCAACTGCTCGTGGGGTGGATCGTGGGTGGAATGACGCCCAGGCGCAGGGACAGGAGATGACAATGCACCACCTGCCCCCAGCCTCATGAGCAACTGCTTGTGGGGTGGATCATGGGTGGAACGACAACGACAACAAGCCACCTACCCCCAGCCTCACAAGCAACTGCTCGTGGGGTGGATCATGGGTGGAAGGACAGACAACAGCAGGGTCGTGTCCCCTCCCCCTCCCCTGCACTTTGTGTGGGGAGGGATTTTTTTTGTACTTTTAATTATTTATTAGTATTGTGCCCCCCCTCCCCCATTTTGCATGGGGGAGGGATTTTTTTCTTCATGTTTTTACCTCCCCCCTCGCGTTCGGTGCGAGGGGTTAGCTTTTTATGTATATAAATAAAACACCCTCTCACATCTTGTGAGAGGGAGGATTTTTTGTTTATCTATGTAATCACAATCATCCACACTCCCTCGCATTCAATGTGAGGGATGTGGTTAATTAAAAAAATTTGATCTTTCACTACTCCGAAAAAAATTAGAGTGTCATGAATAAACATTATATTACTATCTAATAATTCTCCTGTGGCTCAACTGGTTAAGCACACATGTTTGGTTTGTCATGTGATCACTCTAATCAAGATGTCTTGAGTTCAATCCTTACTCTGCACAAATATATTTTGTAGGCACTTTGACAACTTAAGACTTGAAATTTGACTATCCATTAGGGTATATACTCTAAGTTGAGCATCTGGAGTAACCAGAATCTGGTCAGAATAACCGGAATAACTGGACTCCGACCGGAATAGGTGGGGGAGGGTAAATTACAGTAAAAAATATGAATCTATAGGGGGTTTGCTTAAGCAACCTAAGATGTAGGTGCATGGCTTGCTTAAGTATAAGTTGGCTTAAGCACATATTGCCTGTAATATTGTATGCACAGAAACAATAATTGAACACCCTGAGCTCATGTCCTGTCTCAACCATGCTGCTAAAGCACCCTCCCTGCTCAAGCACCCTCACCCTCCCCACTCAAGCATCCTCCTGCTCAAGCACTATCCCCACTCCCCACTCAAGCACCCTCCTGCTCAAGCACCCACCTTGCTCAAGCATGCTCTCTGCTCAAGCATGTTCTCTGCTCAAGCAAGCTCCCCACTCAAGCAGACCCACCAAGCTTGAGCACCCTTCCTGCTCAAGCACCTCCAATCTCAAAACAGGGATAGGACTACTTAATGTGCTTAAGCACTGAGCACTCAATAAGCATTTTAAGCAGTCCATGAGCCAGCTTATAAACAAGCACAGCTTAAGCACCCAATTAAGGTGCCAAACAAATAACAATAATATAAATATGTCTCTACTGACACTTCCACCCTTTGGAAACCATATATTATGGCCTCAAATTGCTTCATTCTATATCATGTGGAATTCTCTGGTGCAGGCAGTAGCAGCATAACTAGTGTTTAACATAATGTGGTGAACTTTGAACTTTGAACACCTGACTAAATTGATGAACTAAATTGATGACTAAGTCTGAGTTTGATTCAAAGTTTATGTGGATTAAGCATTGTTCAAAGGGCTTAATGAGCTTAAGGAGATATGGTGCTTAAGCTGACTTATACTTAAGCAAACCGTGCATCTACATCTAAGGTTACTTAAGCAAACATCCTATGGTGCTTGGAAAAATAGCTGTTATATAGGTAGGGAGTGACATGGGTAACCCTCAGGTATCTTTTCCCATATGCAAACACTGTACCCATTCAGGTAAGGGTGTGGTGTTACCTGGAGATTTTATGGGTTACCTGCAAAACTCACAGGTGTACTCAAAACCCACGGTTACCCCATGGATTATGAGTGGTGTTTGTCAAAATATAATATATTATATGTATCTACTCACAATACATATTTATTTATCAATAAATAAAGATTGGGACCCCATGCACTTGTGTTTGGGGTTGGTGGGGCAAAACCAAGAGAAACCCCCTCCATCTCACTCTTGGGGTGAGTGAGGGGGCAGGGCCATAGAACAGAAATCCCATCTGCCTTGCTCTTAAAGTGAGTGAGTGGGTGGTGCCACAGCAGCGGTGATGGGTGCTGGGTTGCTGCTCATCATTGTCCCTTGTTGTTGTCATTGTCATCCCTTGTTGTTGACATTGTTGTCATCCCTCATCATTATCATAGTCTCTTGTCATTGTCATTGTCATCCCTCATCATTATTGTAGTCCCTCATTGTTGTCATTGTTATCCCTTGTCCTCGTTGTCCATGTGCATTGATTGATGGTCATTAACACCCACCATCAATAAGCCACCTTGGCCATGCTTTCTGAGCATGACAAAATGAAAGGGCCATGTAATCTGGGTCTAGTTCCTTGGTGACAATAACAAATCTGAAAATTGTAACATAAACTACATGTACAAGAATATGTATGTACAATGTCTACAACCAGCTTGAACTAGTTTTGATCAGTTTTCAGTAGATATAAAATCAGTACAACTGCAACTGACCTACTGAGAAATATAGTGCAACTGCAACCACAAAATGACTGGATTGCAGTTCAGTTTGGTCCGGTTTCAGTTTCTTTTATGGTTTGATAAACCAGACCTTCAGACACTACCCTCTTCCACCATTGGGTTCAAAGCTGAGCATTTTTGAGATGTGGTGCTCTGTTCAGGATTCTGACTCCTATTGGAGTTGGATGGAGTGTGGAACAATAGAGTTGAGCATGCTGGGAGGAGGGAAATGTGTCAACCATGCACTTACCTTGTAAAGGTTCTCCTCCTTCTCCTGTGCCACCTTCTTCTTCTTCTTCTTAATGATCAGTTCAAAAAGTACAATGATTGAACTCATGGCCTGCCATTTAGTCTGCACCTGTAATGAGCTCCAGGTCTGACCTGGGATGGTTCTGGCAGCAGCAGTGTATATCTTCTTCTTGAAATTGCCTGCATTGCCAATCTCTGACTTGTTGTTAATAAAGTACAGAAGGATGGTCTCTGTCTCATGATCAGCCCATTGTTGAGACACAGTACTAGCAGCCTGAGAGTTTGCCATAATGATTGAAAGACAGTGAAGGTAAAGTGCTGCTATGGCAGTAGCAGAAAAAAAGACAAGGTGTTGCCATGCTAGCCAGAGATCATGAGCATTATCACTCATCCAGTAGAATTCAAGCTCCAATGGCAGTGTTCCAGCAATTTCTGATCACACAGGCAGGCTTGGCAAAAATGTGGCATAGATTTCACACACAGCCTATTACCGAATGTGCTCTTAATCTCAGATCTTTCTCCCTCTGAAAGGAAGGACACAACTTTTCTGGAAATTTGCTGTGCATAGCAAAATTCATGATACCACATGAGAACAGCGACAAATGCAGCCACTTGAATTGTTTTTCCAAGCCCAATGCTGCCCATGAGCAAAATCAGCTTTTTGAGGAAGGTGTTTTCTACCATCTTCAGGGCACCCACCAGCTGGTGCCAACATAAGGCCAGAGGGTTGCCATTAGAAAGATCCTGCAGCCCTGCTTGGCCTTCATCTGTCCAAAAATCATGACAACTGTCTGTGTCTTGCTCCAGGTTGAAGAAGGGGATCAACTTTTCAGCAGAGCCCATGATCTCCTGAACAGGATGTTATTACCTCATAAATGGGGCAATTAACATTGTACAGCAGCTTTTTGGTTGTCTGAGGTCATTCAATATATGCTGTAATCTTTGTAAAACCCCTCTGTAGATAATTTGATCACAGGAGCATGGAGTCAGAAATAAATGATCCTGATACAGGCAATTATGTCCTTTTCATATATAAATGTACTGTAATGACAGGCTATAGTATGGTACATGTTCAACTGTAATTACTGGTCTTGTCAAGTGCAGAAACTTGGGGCAAAGGAGGATTTGGTTCTGGTCAGATCTGGTCAGAAGAAGTCAAAAGTTGGGCAGGAGGAGATTGTATGGTGCTGATCACTTACACACTGCTACTTTTGTGCAACCGCCAATCTGGCTGCCCCAAAAAAAAAAAACTTTAGCCCTAAAAAAACACAGTCAGGAACTATTTTTAAGCACATTTGAGGTTGAGTAAATAGTGTGAAAATTTTGATGTGGATTGAGTACTGCTGTGCCCATCTATGAATAACCTTGCAAATGCCAGAAACAGGTATAATGAACTTGAAACAATAATTGGATTTTGTTGTTCACACCATAGTTCATCATGAAATACTCTTCCAGTTTTTGTGATATCAGTATTTTGTCAATACAACCTCTTCAAAACACATATAAGAGTGCTTATACAAGAGGGATAAGAACTACCCCTTTTTTTGCAAGTTGTAGAGGTAAAAATGTAACCACCTGCCAAACTGAAGTCTGCTTGAGAAATTTTCTCACTCAGTTTTGAAGCTAATAAGAAACCCTCAATACAATATTTTCTTATCACTAAAAGGAGTGCTTCTACAAGAGGAATAAGAAAATCGTTGTTTTTTGGAGGACCAGAAAAGTTTGTACAAAAATAGCGGTGTGTAAGTGATCAGTGCCATAGGATGAAAGGGGTATGGGCCCACATGCACAGCACACTAATTTTAGCCTGGGTATTTGAGATATATTTTACCAGCACAATTTTCAGCACCGGTTCTTTGAGAGAGAATCATGCATTTGATCTGACACATGGCACTGCCAACCAGTGTGGACATTCACCTAGTGCTGTAATCCTACACATGGCACTGACTGTTGAACAGAGAGGACTGGATAGTCTATTATTCATAAACTATCTACAATAAATATTTATGCAACCTATTGATGCATTGATCAGTCATCTAATTTGGTGATTAGAAGTCTGTGTTATTAATATTTGTGGGCACATCATTACTAGTAATTTACTACTATAATCAGTGTTGTTGTTGGTGTTGCCTAATATGACTACTGCTTATTCATCACTCTCCCTTGACACCTATGTTATACCTATCCACCTAACAAGATCCTTGTGTTTTGGTCTTGGCAGTGCCTTGGTAAGTATGTCTGCTAAGTTGTCCTCTATTGTGCAGTACTGAATGCTGATCCCATGAGAGATTAGTTTCTCACATACAAAATGGTGCTGGATGTCAATGTGTTTTGTATGGCTGTGATTGATGGTGTTGTGAGAGTAGTTGATCACACCTTGGTTATCTACATTGAGTTTGGTGGGTCCAGAGTACAGGATGCTGAGTTCAGAAGTGAGCATTTGCAGCCATATGACTTGGCACTTTGCTAAGCTTTCTACCATGTAGGGCATGACATGGGTAACCTGCAGGTATGTTTTGGGGTACCCACCCCACCATACCCCTATGGGGTAAGGTGTGGTATTATCACAGTTACATGTGGTGTACTGCAGGTTCAGGCAGCTTTCTACAGGATTATTCTAAATCCATATAATTATATATATTACTACACTAAAAAACCTTTCCACCCACTCACATTTGAAGTAGGGGGAGCCATCATCATCTTTACCTAGAAACAGAATAAAGCCCCCTCCAGCTTGTGTTTGAAGCAAGGGAGGGGGAGTCATCATTGTCATTACCTAGAGCCAAAAGATAGCCCCCTCCAGCTTGTGTTGCACACGAGGGAGGGGGAGTCATTGTTGTCATTGCCTAGAAACAGAATAAACCCCCCCTCCAGCTCCCATTTGAAGCGAGGGATGGGGAGCCATCGTTGTTGTCACCTAGAAACAGAATACAGCCCCCTCCAGCTCACGTTACACACAAGGGAGAGGGAGTTGTCATCATTGTTGCCTAGAAACAGAATAAACCCCTCTCCAGCTCGCATTTGAAGTGAGGGAGGGGGAGCCGTCATCGTTGACACCTAGAAAAAGAAAATAGCCCCCTCCAGCTCATGTTTGAAGTGAGGGAGGGGGGCCATTGTTGTTGTTGCCTAGAACCAAAAGATACCTCCCTCCAGCTTGCATTTGAAGCAAGGGAGGGGGAGTGGTAGCTGTAGTCACCAAGAACAAAAGAAACCACCCTGCTCATGTTTGCAACAAGGGAGGGGGTGGTGGTGGCTATGGTTGCCTAGAATCAAACTAGAAATCACACCGCTCACATTTGGAGTGGGGGAGGGGCTGTTGGTGCTGGTGTTGCCTAGAATAGAGCCAGAAATCACCCTGCTCACATTGGAGTGGGGAGGGGCCATTGTTGCTGTTGTTGCCTGGAAAAGATGAGGGAGGGGGTGGTTGCCAGAGCCATGGGGTATTGCCATTGTCATAGCTGTCTTTGTTGTCATTGTTGTTGATATTATTGTCAAATGATTGTTGACATAGATCAACAAAGTCATGTGGTCACATGGCTATTGGTATACCCATAAAAACCTGTAAAACTGCAGGAACAGGTTGCAGTATTGCCTGGGTATGGCAACTTCTGACCTGTACCCATAACCATGCATACCCATAACCATATTATCAGGGTGTTACCCATACCCATGTCATGCCCTACTACCATGTATTCAGCTTCCATCAAAGATAATGCCCATCGGTTGCTTCTTTGATTGCCAAGAGATTGGCCACCTGCCATCTGGAAGCAGTATCCAGAAATATATGTTCAATCATTGATATTTGATCCCCAATCAGCATCCAAGTATGCAAGGAGTCCGACTTCTCCCTTTTTCTGGTAGACAATACCAAGATTAAGAGTGCTGTTAAGATACTGGAATATGTGTTTGACAGCAGTCTAACAAGTAGGTCCAGAGTTGCTCATGAATTGACTGAGGGTTTGTACTGCAAATGAAATATCAGGTTGCATGCCAATTGCTGCATACATAAGTGATCTGATCTCACTGTGGTATTTGGGGATATCATGAGGCTCATCATTGGGTGTTTTGATCAGTTGGACATTAGGGTCCAATGGTGTGCTGGAGGTATGACAACTTTAGTACTATTCGTTATTACGCTATTCGGTCTGTACATCCGAATAGCATGTTTTACCTTCAATAACTACTTTTCACTTCAAATAACTAGTACAGGGCTAGTTTACAGTTCCAATAACTACTGCTTGCCATGGCACCACTTGTTGTGGCCATGGCCTGAATTGAATATGCACCTGATGCAAACTATTCCTTCTTTGGCCATGTGGCTGCCAACCAGTGCCACATAAAATCTCTTGTCCAATGGCTCGTCTTGCTTTCTGCCCTCCTCATCACCTCTCAACTTACTCACATGGCAGCTCTGGGTCATGATTGGGTGAGGAAACACCTCGAGAAGCATCTGAAGAAACCATAAAGGCATACAAAACATGGCTTGGTACGTCACCTATCAATCAATTTCCTAAGCTGGAATGTAATGAGGTAGCGATAATAGATATGCCGCATGAAGTTGCAGACAACCCATTCTTCAGTCGCAACAATGTGATGAGCTGGGTCAACCTCAAAAAATCTGGGTGATACCTCCACAATTTGAGCTGACAATCTGGTAAAAAACCATGAGTGGTCCACAATTACCTTGTCAAAACACAACCTGACCCTCTAAAAGAAAAGTGAATGTTTCTTCTGTAAAACAGGAAGCTGTGAAAGCAGAACAGGTTTGTTTTGGTACAGTTTGATCACATTGGTTGCACTTACCTTTTTCGACAGGTTGCATTGCTGGCCAAACAACCCAACATTATCATTGTCTCAGATGACAGCGAGATCAAGAGTGGTCGACCAATCCAAAAGAAGCAATGTCCGGAGCGACCCACAATCATTGGCCCTCAAAACAACATGCATCCAATTTGGATCATGATGTCATTGAGATCCTGGATTCTGGTGAGGACAAAGCCAAACCAGGATTGCATGGCGGTGACAGGTTCAACAATCCCAAATGGGCGATATCACACAATATGAACCCATCTGTCCCTGGGCCAAGCGTCAAAATTGAGCATGAGACCTTGGGCCCAAACCACCGTGAAAATGCTGATACGAATTCTCCTACTCATGACAGCGAGCTTGCAAGGGACAGTGATGGCAGGTTTGTTGTTACGTGGAAGTTCAAAGTTGATGCTGTCAAACATCTTGATAGTGTTCCGAGCCGTTGGCCTGTCCCGAAAGTCAACACTGCATATGTTCTAGACTTTATGAAGGCTGGCTTACCTGAGAACGCAAAGAAGAGGCTAGATGCATTTTTGAAAGCAGAGGTGTGTCGTGGCTCTAGTTGTGTCTAAAATTCCAATCTCAACCACCATCTTTGTGATAGGATCAAGACTCGTGGGGAAAGGGGTCCAATGGCAGCACCACTCAAGACATGAAACTTGGGCTTCTTGATGGCCTTCTGACCTGCCGCTCATTGCATCAGTGCAATGGAGCTCTTCATTGCAAGATGTTCAATAGCAAATCACTTGATGGCTACAAGTGCAATGAGGGCAATGATTTGGAAAAGATGAGAGAGATCTTTGAGGCTGAGCAGGCCCAAAACAAGGCAGATGGTGAAACCATGCTTGCAGTGACTGATGCGTATGACTTGGTTTCCTAGTAGTCAATATCTTCTGTGACACTCCTCACTAGATTTTATTGCTTAATAAAGGGGATGAAATGCAAGAAACGTTGTGATAGAAGGGCTGTCTTAAAGCCACTCAGAAACATAAGGTGTCCATCATTAATGTAATGCTTCACATGTTCTCAACATTATACTATCCAGCCACTGTCTACTGAGGGTAAAGGGCATTTTGTTGGATGCAGTGAATGGATGAGGGTTGAAGAGTGGCAGCACATATACACTCCAATTCCTTCTGCTGTCAATGAGACTATTCTCTTTCAGTTGGTGAATGGGCAAGCTGTTGAATCTCCAGATCTTCATCAATATGAAGCAGCTTGTTATGCATTCATTCATCCTTGCCATGGGCAGCAAAAGTACTGTAGTCAGTAATCTGGGTTCAGCTCACAACCAAATCATTTGTGTTGACTTCCTGAAACCTATACAGAGCATACCCATTTTTGCCAGGGCTTTTCAGTGCGCTGTCAACTGGTCCAATGCAAATGTCCTGCAAGGAAGATAGTATATGTATCACATGATCCCAAGAGACCTAAGGCTGTCATAGTATTCCAAGGCCACCACTTGCACCTGCCTTGGCCTGAGGAAAAGCCTTCACAAGAGGCAAAGGCTGATCTTCAAAAATGCCTTGAGGTGTTAGGAATTCTGGGTGCAACAGCCGACAAGGTTGATAATGGTGAGCACAAAGTTTTCACAATTCCCTACCACAACTTGAATGTGATGAGGTTTCAGAATCTACAACAATTGCACTTCTCGGGTGTTCATTGAGTGCAAAGCATGACACATTCTGACGACGGAAGCTCCTGCAGGAAAAGATCCAAGAGATGAAAGACAAGGAAGTGCCTGCAGGATATCAATGGCAGGGTGCGTCGAACTGCTTGTTCACTCATACAAATCATCATGATGTGCGGATTCATACAGGAATCATTGATCAGTATGAAAAAGACCAGAAATTGCCGCTGAACGAGTGCTATCTATGGCATCTTCGGATGGAGGGCAATATTAAGCTCATTGTGACGATGAACTCAGCACTTGTGACACTGATTCATACAGTGTTGTATTTTGTTGGGGATTATACCTTCAAACAGGTCCATGGTGAACTGGACGTGTGTGAATTTGTTATCTGGCATGCTCCAACAAATGAGTGTGAGTGTGGCTATTTTCTTTTCAGTGCCAGTGCCAGGAGTCTGAAGTTTCACTTCAACCAGGTGTGACGATTTCACGCATATACTGCAATTCTGCAACTCGTGAGGCTTTCGGCTATGTATTTGAAGCTCTATTTATGTCGATTGAAAAAGCCACCGTTCGCAAAGTCAAGTTTAAGGTTTTCGACCCAACTACTGGGAATCTTCTTGCAGTTCTTCTTGACATGGAGGCTGCACAAGTCCAAGGCCTTGGTGATGCCATTGTTAGATTATGGATGAATGACCCAAGCAAAAGTGGCATTCTTGAGACTGATCCCAACATGCTCGTTCAGTCAGTCATCAAACTGTGTACAGTGCATTTTGAGAGGCAAGTTCCGATCTACCTGCACATTTTCTTAGATAGTTATTAATTTATCTACAGATGTAGTGATGAGCTTGTCAGAGCAATTGAGTCTCAGGCCATTGAATATCTCAACAAATTTTGTGCGCTCTCATCGGAGGAGGATATTGCTGCATGGCATGCATTTTGTAAGGATCACCCCAACGAGAAACTGAGAAGTAGTTTGTACCCATTAATACTACTTCTACTGTGCACTGAGTTCACTATTTTCTCAGATTGGTATGCACACAAGATTAGTTACCCATGGTTGTTACCCAGTTTCAACAAATCCCTCTCCTGTATTCCATGGGAATTTTGGGACTGAACACCACACCACACAAATCTGGTTGAAACCGCTCATGCAGGTACCAACCAAAGAACAGAAACTGGCCTTCGACCACTGGAAGCCATCCAACAGTATGTGATTAAGTGAATAACTGCCACTGTGATGCTGCCCACTCACATAACATTAGTGCACGAGTGCTTGATGCTTCCACTGCAGTGTTGATTGCAGCCACAAATACAACATGCATTCTTCACAACCCCCACAACACTGAGGTTGACCGTGCTTGATGGGTGGTTGGTCGCTGAACTCATAATGCTCAACAACACGCAATCCATGCTAACCTAGATTCAAGCATCGATGACGTACACAACCAACTTTTGGCAGCATCACAAACTCAGAAAGAATTGAAGGCAAAACTCCAAGGCTTGAACAAGAGGAAAAAAGAAGCAGGTCAGACACCAAGGCATAACCGATCCACATCAAAATATGATGACATCAAGATACCCCTCATCCATGGCCTGGATACTGTCCACATCAGAACATCCAGTAAGAGATTCAGCCTGTTTGGAAAGAGCTGTGATTGACAACTTGACTCAGACTCAGCTCGTCCAGATTCCCCACAATCATCACGGTTCAACAGCCCATGGCCACAAGACGCGAGTCTCACCACTAGCCATGACACGGCGAAAGATGGAGGGGACAACTTGACTCACAACATTCAATCTGGCTTTTCATTGTCAAAACATACCTGCGATCTTGCACAAAGGCAACAAGTTCCGAGCACAGATGACATTGTTTCCCACTTGGGGCCACTTACTCCTTTCTCATATACAAGTCCCCCCTTTTCTGTCCCTTCCAATTCTCCTCCGCCACTGCAAGTCGAAGTTGGTTCTTCCATGGTCTTTCCTTTCAATGTTCACGTGCTGCCACCAGCCCAACCTTCCACCCTTCCCTTCTCAGTCCCTTTCGATTCTCCACCACAATTTTTGATGGTCTCTGCAGCTCAAGGTCATGTTCAAGCAGCTCCCACCTACACACCAGACCCTGATCTTGATCTGCCTGGGCTCGATGAATTGGATGCTCATTTGGAAGAATTGTTTGGACCTATCAGATGGAGTTCTTAATACATATATGATACATAGGCTCACAGCATAGTTAAATGATGGCTTGTCCACTGGCAATCAGTGAGCAAGGACTCACACACTGTGAGCAAAGTTGATGTTCGGGATGGAACATGTATGGCCTTAAAAAACGGACTTCCAAAAGTGATACTCATCCAAGTCCCACACCCCCACACCGAGCTCGCAACTTCAGCTATTGACTCTGATCTGTAGCTGTTCATGCCAAAAAGTGTGTAGGTCTAGTGATTCGGACCTCCGGTGCGAATAACTGAATAATGAATGTTACTAAAGTTGATAGTACTCGGTGTGCTGAGAGGGTGTGAATCTGTCATTTCAAATCTCTCCAGGACGTGGTCATTTCTTATCAACTTGGGCTTTCTATAATAGTGTTTTTTGAAGGCTCTAATTAGACGAGAGGTTCATGCCTTCCCATTCCTTTCCAATGGTCCTATTTATATTAGAGTAGAGTATGACAAAAGGGTATCTTATCTCAGTGAGTTCTTGGTTATTTCTTATCAATTTGGGCTTGATTCTACTCTATAATAGTGTCATTTGAAGGCTCTAATTACATGAGAGGGTCACACCTCCCTGTTCTTTTGCAGTGGTCCTATCTATGTTGGAGTAGGGTATGACAAGAGAGTATCTTATTTGGGTAAGATCTTGGACATTTCTTATCAACTTGGGCTTGATTCTACTCTATAATAGTGTCATTTAAAGGTTCTAATTAGATGAGAGGGTTGCACCTCCCTATTATTTTGTAAATCAGGGATATTAGAAGAGAGCAGTGTTCCCATTAGAACAGAGGACAGTATGTACTAGTTGTAATACTATGTAACAGAAGTAGTATACTGATCATGAGACTGCCAGTAGACATAGGACCCCTGGTTGACCTGTACCCACAGTAATGCACAGCTAGAAACCTGTGGGTATGAGGTACAAACTCTTGTGGGTATGGGTATGGGTCAGATTCAAGATATGTCCTTGTGCAAGGGGTTTTTGTTTTCATTTAATTTATATTATACAACAAATGTGAGTGGTAATGATATGTATCATTAAATTGTTGTGGTACAGTCCTCAATGGTTGGACTCAATATTTGTAGCACAATCAGGTTACTATAAGGTGTCTTGGAGCATCCCAGAGCATCCCAGAGCATCTGAGTCATGGACAGAGTGTCAAACAAAGTCTGGGAATGTGAGGTTACTCTGGGAAGCCATCAGAGCCAAAGTAATATTGTAATGTGATGTGGTAGACCCATTTGCTCACAATAGCTTGGCAGTCTGAAGGTAAGTCAACCAGTTTGAATGTACCTCTTTGGTTAATTGCATCATTTCAGCCTCCATGTAAGTCCCCAACAGACTCACAACACAACATATATATCACCCACCAACACTTGCCTGCAGTTGCCTGTGGACACATGGACATTTGACTTCCCAGAGACAACTACTTCCCAGTTCTGGACATAATACAGTGCCCCACTACAACACATCACTATATTCATTGATGCATCATTCATTCCAAGATAGAATCATCTGCATCATTTTCTGATGTGGGCTAATTGCTTACAATGGCTAAGCCCAATGCAGCCCTATGGAAACACACAGTTGAGCTTGCCATCTTTTCTTATATATATTTCACTTTTAAATTAGATACCTTCATTCCCACTTTTATGTAGTGTTTGAAGGTCTGGTTCAGTCCAGTTTTTTTCCATTTTAGAGTGCAACCACAACTGCAACCAGTTCTATTACATTGACAAACTAAGTAAAACTGGACTGGACTGCACAAACCGGTTCAGTGCAGTTTAGTCATGTCAAAAAACTGGTTGTAGCCAGTTTGACTACAACCAGTCACCATCAGACTTAGGTTGGTTGAAACTGACCCAAGCAACTAATCTCGAAGACTACTAGAACTACTTGAAATGTATTTCATAGACTCCTGAAGCTATACTAATGAATTTTGTAGACTACTAAAGGTATACTAATGAATTTTGTAGGCTACTAAGGCTGTACTAATGAATTTCAGTCACTGATAATGCTATACTAGTAATAAAACACTTGAAAATTGGATGTGGAAAGATGGGGGGCAAGCCCAAGGAAAGTTGATGGAATGTGGGAGCCTTTATATACCCAAAAATGCGCACAGACCATGTAGTCACATGTGTGAATAAACAATAATACTACATGTGTGTGTGACTACATGGTCTGTGTGCATTTTTGGGTATATAAAGGCTCCCACATTCCATCAACTTTCCTTGGGCTTGCCCCCCATCTTTCCACATTTGATTTTTGAGTGTTTTATTAATAGTATAGCATTATCAGTGACTGAAATTCATTAGTACAGCCTTAGTAGCCTACAAAATTCATTAGTATAGCTTTAATAGCCTACAAAATTCATTAGGATAGCAGTAGTCTACAAAAGTTCAAGGTGGTATGTACTATTTATATAGACTGGTTGCAACCAACTAACACCGCTTTTCATTGGTTTTAAATAAATGTTCAATCTGTAGAACTGCAACTGACCATCAGTGAAATCTGAGGCAACTGCAACCAAAAAAAAACCAGACCTTCAAACACTACTTTTATGTGCAACAAAGGTATGATAGTTTTTTTACCTCATTTAATTGTAGTAGCTTATGGTTCCCACTTTTACATGCAATGAAGATATTTTGATCCTGTCTACCAGTCCAACTCAGTGAGGCTTCTCAACCAGGCAGCCTTTTACTTTTTTTTTTGACACAGACAACATTCTTCTACTGAGCCTACCCTGTCTCAGCAACCCTGTCTCAGCAACCATTCTACCCTGACTCCACTTCTCACCTGGAGTGCAAGAAGATGCTTGCTGGAGACAGACACCACTCCTGGACCACAGAACATCACCGACTACATGCCAAGACCACCAGCCAACCAGCTCAGTGCCTTCATTGCCATCACTGTCATTGTTCACTGACACTGACTCGTCTGCCAACAAAAGTGCACCTATCACCATAACTCACTGGGTGCAAGGCACAATACCTCCTGAGAAGTACTGTGAAAGTATCCTGACAGTATTCCTAATATTGTCAACATAGTTCACTAGAGGTATTTTGACAGTATTGTATTATATTTTGATAGTACTGAAGGTACTGAAGTAGTATTCTAGATTGGTATGCATACTGGCAAAATATCCCTTGGTGAGTATGGTGGCAGTATTAGGAGTACTTCCAGAATACTGACATCATACCTTCTCAGAAGTATCTTGCTGTGCAGCCAGTGACTCACCATTGCTGTAAGGGGACTAAGGGGGTGCCCTGTGTGTTTTTCCTATTTTTTATGTTCGTCCCATATTTTTCCCCACCTCATTTCCTTCTATTCTTCATTTTCTATGATTTTTCCGGATTTTATTACTAATTTTCCCTTGCTATCATGTTTGTATATGTTGACACTTTTATATTTAGAGGCGGAGTACCCCTTCCGACACATACCCCTTGGTATGATGTCATTCGGCGGCCTTGATCCGCCTATCTCCGCCTTTTTCTATTTTTAGGTTATATTTGATTTTTGTCGTCTTCACATATACTGGGCATCAGCAAGGGGATCCTTAGAGTTTTCTCTTCGGATTTCCCTTTGCTAGGTGCGCCCCCAATGCCTGTATTATGTAGTATAATTTTAACTTCGGATTTCCCTTTGCTAGAGGCTTAGGTTGCCCTTATAGTAGAAAACTCTCTCCTAAGGCCCGAAAATCGCGAACGCGCTGCCCAAAATAGGCAGGTACGGACTGGACGACGCTTCCCAAAGCTCCACAGAGTCCCTACACACCGTTCCAGATACTCTCGCCTTTATTGCGCCGCCATTTTCGCCAAACGCGCTCCCTAGCGACATGGACGCATCAGAACGCTTCGACGCGCTTGAAAGCGACGTTTCCGGAATGCGCGCGCAAATCGACTCGCTTAAATCTACGATTGAAAACTTCGTTAGGACCCTCCAGGCTAACCCTACGACTAATAGTTCCCCCTTCACGACTCCAAGCGCACCCAACAACGATGTTTTGCCAAACGCGTCCACTAAGGAACGTGCCCAGATCAAACCGTCCCCCCCCGCCGAATTTAATGGTGCACGTGCGCAGGGACGTGCATTCCTTAATTCCTGTGAGTTATACATTAGTCTCCAGTCGCATCAATTCGTCGATGAGGCTGCAAAAATTTATTGGGCCTTCACATACATGAAATCTGAACGCGCCTATCTCTATGTGGACCGTATCCTACGTCAAACTAAAGAACTCGGTTCTCTACCTTTCTCCACTTGGGGTGACTTTCGAGCTGAGTTCGTACGCCACTTCTGCCCCCTCAATGAACGCCACCGAGCAGTGACACGACTTGAGTCATCCACTTACCACCAGGGACGTCGATCCGTGGACGACTATATCGATGAGTTCAAGGATTTGGTGGACATGGCAGGGTATGGGAGTGGGTTACCAGTGGTGGTGAAGTTCCGACGGGGGCTCAACCGAGAAATTCAGGACCAGATTGCACAGATGTTGGAAGGGCGCCCAGCGGACGATGATATCCTTGCTTGGTATGAAGCTGCTTCACTCTGTGACGAGAACCGACTCACAAATGCGGCGTTTAATGCTGCATTCCGTGCTCCAACTACCACTCATACACCCTACACCTTCAATCGAAGCCTCCCCCGCCCTAACCCCATTCCTGCTCGTCAAACTCCCACACCAGCCGTCAATATCCCAGTACCAATGGATGTTGATGCAGCCCGCAGCCGTGCACGTAAGTTGGATCTCTGCTACCGTTGTGGGGAACCTGGACACAGGGCTGGAGCGTGTCCCCATCGTCAGGATATCCGCATGCTCACCCCCGAGGGACGAGACGAACTCCTGCAAGATCTGTTGGCACTTGTAGATGTTGAGGAAGCGAAGGATCAAGTTGCAGAGGAGGTTAAGCTGGAAGTTGTAGAGGAGCAGGATTTTCCTATTCGCAGCGAGTGAATCGTACGCCCTCACTGCCTGTCCATAACCGCTTTGAAGTCTTGTCAGTTGAATCCCTGGAGAATGAATCCATTTCTGTGACTGCTCCCCTCTCTGACCCTTCGAAGTTGGCTAAAGACGTACCTGCTCTCCCCATCTCTCCTTCTACTCCACGTCCCAAAATTAAATCATGGGAGCGTAAACTACCACGCAAGTATATTGTGGCATCCACTCCCTCTGCACATTCCTTAAACCTAGCCATCGAACTGCAGACGACCGACACTGGACAGATACTCGGTGTTTCTGCGCTCCTGGACTCTGGTGCGACTGGTCTCTTCATCGATTCCCATCTGGTACAACAACATCGTCTAAATACTCGCTCACTCTCACGTCCGATACCTGTATATAACGTGGATGGATCCCCAAATGAAGCTGGTGCCATCCGAGAGGTTGCAGACCTGGTTCTCCGTTACAAAGATCATAGTGAGCGTGCCCTTTTTGCTGTCACTCAATTAGGAAAGCAAAAGGCGATTTTGGGATATCCATGGCTTCGAGACCATAACCCAGAGGTCGACTGGCGCACCGGGGAGGTTACCATGAGCCGATGTCCATCCCGCTGTCGGACGTGTTTCACAGAAGCCAGGCAAGAACGTCGTGGACAGAAGGCGGCAATACGACGAACTCAGAAGTGTCGTGCTGGACCCCTGCCTATACCTGAAGTGGAATTGGAAGGGGTTCCTGATCTAATACCGGACTCGGATGATGATGATGAGGACCCAGAGGAAGTGGAGGAGGGTGATCGGATCTTCTACACTGCGATTCGCTCGTCGCATGAGGTGTGTGCCACATCGAACATATCCCAACGCCTCGCCGAGGCCTTCCACAAAAACAACGCTGCTAAATCCTCTACTAACTCCTTACTCCCTCATCTCCATGAGTTTGAAGACGTGTTCTCCAAGGAGTCATTCGACTCTCTTCCTGCGCGTAAGCCATGGGATCACGCGATCGAACTCACCCCCGGCGCAACCCCTTCATCCTGCAAGGTCTATCCTCTCTCTCCGGAGGAACAACGGCAGCTTGACCAGTTCATCGACGAGCACCTGGCCTCTGGACGTATTCGACCATCGAAGTCACCCATGGCCTCTCCCTTTTTCTTTGTCAAGAAGAAGGATGGCTCACTTCGACCAGTTCAAGACTACAGAAGACTCAACAACATCACGGTCAAAAATCGCTACCCACTACCCCTCATCTCCGAACTCGTAAACCAGCTCCGTGGAGCCCGATACTTCACCAAGCTCGATGTCCGTTGGGGCTATAATAATGTGAGGATAAAGGAGGGAGATGAGTGGAAGGCAGCCTTTCGTACCAACCGTGGTCTTTTTGAACCGCTTGTCATGTTCTTTGGCCTTACTAATAGCCCTGCCACCTTTCAGACCATGATGAACGACATCTTCCATGACCTCATCCTCGAAGGCGTTGTCTGCATCTATCTCGACGACATCCTCATCTTCACTCGCACGGTTGAAGAGCACCGTCGCATCACGCGCCTCGTCCTAGAGCGACTTCGACGGTACAAACTCTACCTTCGTCAGGACAAATGCGAGTTCGAAAGGACCAAGATCGAGTACCTCGGCCTGATTATCTCGGAGGGTCAAGTGGAGATGGATCCTATCAAGGTAAATGGGGTCACAGCTTGGCCTACGCCCACGAACAAGAAGGAGGTGCAGTCTTTCCTGGGCTTCATCAATTTTTATCGGCGTTTTATCAAGGATTTCTCACATCATGCACGACCGCTGTTCGACTTGACAGGAAAGGAGGCATGGAGGTGGGATAATGCACAACAGGAGGCGTTCGAAAAGCTTAAGGAGATGGTCACTTCCGCTCCGATCCTTACCTTTGCTGACGATTCGCGTCCTTTTCGTGTAGAAGCCGACAGTTCTGACTTTGCGACGGGCGCTGTGTTGTCTCAGCAGTCTCCGGAGGACCAGAAGTGGCATCCTGTTGCGTTCTACTCCAAAAGCCTTAGTGCTGTAGAGAGAAACTACGAGATCCATGACAAGGAGATGTTGGCGATAATGCGTGCGCTTGAGGAGTGGCGACACTTCCTCGAGGGTGCCCAACACAAGGTGGAAATTTGGACGGATCACAAGAACCTCGAGTACTTCATGACGGCCAAGAAATTGAACCGTCGTCAAGCTCGTTGGTCCCTGTATCTATCTAGATTCGACTTCTCCTTGCACCACCGTCCGGGTCGCAGCATGGGGAAGACCGATGCCCTATCCCGACGTGCAGACCATGGGGATGGCAGCGGTGACAACCAAAACATTGTGCTGTTGCAGCCAGACCTGTTCACCATTCGGGCACTGGAAGGCATCGTACCCCAGGGCGAGGAGCGGGACATTCTACGTGACATTCGTCGCGCAAACCGTAGCGGTTTACATGAGGATGTTGTCGCCCGAGCTGTTAAAGAACTGAGGAAGGGATCGACCCTTTCCTTACGTGCGGCAGAGTGGGCTGAAAAGGAGGACTTGTTGTATTTCAGGGATCGCATCTATGTTCCCAATGACCCAGACCTTCGCCGGCGCATCATATCCCAACACCATGACTCACAGATTGCTGGCCACCCCGGACGCTGGAAGACCTTGGAGCTCACCTCACGGAACTATTGGTGGCCACAAATGTCACGGCTCATTGGTCAGTATTGTCGCACTTGTGACCTTTGCTTACGCACCAAGGTCCCTCGTCGCAAGCCTATTGGTGAGCTACACCCTCTTCCTGTTCCAGAGAGTCGTTGGGATGTCGTCAGCGTCGACTTTGTGGTGGAATTGCCAGAGTCAAACGGGTTTGATGCGGTGATGTGCACAGTTGACTCAGTGGGAAAACGCGCTCACTTCATTCCCACTCACACCACTGTCAGTGCCCTAGGTGCCGCTCGACTCTACCTCCACCACGTGTGGAAGTTACATGGACTTCCTGGTGCCTTCCTCTCGGATCGTGGCCCTCAGTTCATGGCAGAGTTCACTCGTGAGCTGTACCGACTCCTGGGGATCAAACTCCTCGCTTCAACTGCTTATCACCCACAAACTGATGGCCAGACGGAGCGAGTCAACCAGGAACTGGAGCAGTACATCCGCCTCTTTGTCAATGAACGCCAGGACGATTGGGATGATCTCCTTCCTTTGGCCGAGTTCGGATACAACAACCATGTCCATGCTTCCACTCAACAGACCCCTTTCCTCTTAGACACTGGACGACATCCACGCATGGGATTTGAACCTCGCCAAACTCCCTCACACATCGAGACAGTGAATGAGTTCACAGAACGCATGAGGGATAGCTTGGAGGAGGCAAGGGCAGCCTTAGCAAAGGCGAAGGACGACATGGCGCGATTTTACAACCAGCGCCACTCCCCAACCCCTCAGTACAAGGTTGGTGATCGAGTTTATCTTGACTCCAGTGACATCTCCACTACACGTCCATCCAAGAAACTCGCTCATCGCTTCTTGGGACCTTTCCCCATTGTCAAGTGCGTTGGAACACATGCCTATCGTCTACGCCTCCCAGCCTCCATGTCCAGACTCCATCCCGTCTTCCATGTCGTCAAATTGCTTCCAGCTCCCCCAGATCCGTTCCCGGGACGCCATTCACACCCACCACCACCACCTACAGTGATCGAGGGAGAACCCCAATATGAAGTCGAGTCAATCTTGGACAGCCGTTTGCGTCGAGGAAAACTCCAGTATTTGGTACATTGGAAGGGTTATGGGTATGAGGAGAACTCATGGGTCGAAGAGTCTGACGTAAATGCCCCTCGGTTAATCAAGGAATTCCACCGACGGCACACTGCTGCACCGCGTCGCATTCAAGTCACGGACTTTGGTCGTATACGATTTCGAATGCATCGGGGCGATGCATCTTAGAGAGGGGGTGATGTAAGGGGACTAAGGGGGTGCCCTGTGTGTTTTTCCTATTTTTTATGTTCGTCCCATATTTTTCCCCACCTCATTTCCTTCTATTCTTCATTTTCTATGATTTTTCCGGATTTTATTACTAATTTTCCCTTGCTATCATGTTTGTATATGTTGACACTTTTATATTTAGAGGCGGAGTACCCCTTCCGACACATACCCCTTGGTATGATGTCATTCGGCGGCCTTGATCCGCCTATCTCCGCCTTTTTCTATTTTTAGGTTATATTTGATTTTTGTCGTCTTCACATATACTGGGCATCAGCAAGGGGATCCTTAGAGTTTTCTCTTCGGATTTCCCTTTGCTAGGTGCGCCCCCAATGCCTGTATTATGTAGTATAATTTTAACTTCGGATTTCCCTTTGCTAGAGGCTTAGGTTGCCCTTATAATTGCATCCACCATGCCACACCACCTGCCACGTGAATTGCCATGTCACCTACCACACAACCCCTAGCTGAGGTCAAAGTCATGAAGATGAAGGAATGCCCAATGCTCACTGCTGGTAGGATTACCCTATTCATCATGCAATTGTGGACCCTTGCATGTAAACACTACAAGAAGCATGGCAGAAAAACTGATGCTGAAGTCGTCAGCTATGTCACCGAGGGCATATTTGAACCTTGCCTTGTGGCATGGTACCAAGCTGATCAAACTCAGATCAACTCTCTCTCTCTCAGTGGTTATCTCTCAGAGCTTTCCCAACCATGACATCCTCAAGACCATCCTCTCATCCTCCCAAGGCACCCAGGTCTTCATGGACCAGAAGGTCAAGGTCGAGAACCTGAACACCATTTTGGTGATTTTGGTGCTGACAAAGGCACTCTCCAAGAACCAACTTAAGACCCAACTCCAATCCAACCTCCACCCTGACTTGAGACTCAACCTCAGTCTTGAGCCTGTACTGGCCACTGATCTTGCTGCTTGGGCCCTCGAAGTCAAGGACTGTGATGACCACATGTGGGCTGAAGATGCCCATACACAGAAGCTCATTGAAATTTGACACTTCTGCCACCACTCACTCTGCATGCCACACGGAGAAGAAAGACATCCTCTCCCAACTCACTATGAACCCCAAAAGGGCTGACAAGCCACGCCTCCTGGTTCTCACTGATACTGAGCAAACCCTGTTGAAGGACCACACTGGTTGTACTTAGTGCCAGAAGCTCAATGCTGGGCACACTTTTGATGACTGCCCAATGAAGGCAAGTAACAGTTGGCCCAATGCGACCAACTATGTGACCCTCACAGCACCACAACCCAGCATCCCAACTCAAGTGTGCATTGCAGATGATGAAACTGACTCATACATCCCTTCCCCCATCAACGTCCCCTTCACTGTACCACAACTCTACACTACCTTATACACTACTGGTCCCCTCATCCACTGAGTTCCCCATTTCTGTCCAAGCACTGATGGACATTGGTTGTCACTGCACAGTGATTAGCTCAGAGCTCTGTGACCAACTCAGCATCTGATGATATCCTCTTCCCTCAGGAGAGAACAACATGTCATCACTATCACAGCTACCACTTAGCTGTGAGGAGTACATGAAACTAAGCTGCAATCTGACCAAGAAATATGGAAATCAGGGGTACATAAGATGAAAGTAAATAAGGGATTACCATTCCCCATTATACTAGGAATGCCATTTATTTCATCAGAAAAGATTGTGATTGATCCAGAGGAGCGGACAGCCATTGACAAATGTTCTGGCTTTGACCTCCTAAATCCACCAGCTCTCACACCTCAGGCTACACCCCTGCCTACATCTAAGAAAGCCCAGGTTCCCAAACCTGCCACTCTTGAACAGACTGGGGCACCAACACTCGCTGGTTATTAACCTGTCCTGGCATTTCCTATGCAGTCCAACAACTTTCCCAGTACCTTGATTGTTATTCCTTTGAACATTGGGGTGTAGCTATCAGATTGGTGCACTACCTCAAGGGTACAAAAGATCTCAGACTTTACCTTGGAGGTGATCATCCTATAAACCTTCAAGCATTCAGTGACTCTGATTGGGCAAATTGCCTTGACACATGCCATAGTGTCAGTGGTTGTGTTTGCTCTCTAGTTTCTAGTGCAGTGTGATGCAGCAAAAGCAGCATGGGCTAACTTACTTTAAGTAAGCATCTGACCAGGGATCAGTATGAAAGTTTATCAAGTTGGCACTGATCCTCCAAGGACATAGAATGCCTATTCAGGCAGTGTAATTCGGAACCTGGCTCCATGCCAATATGGGGTGAGCTTCCTTTTGGCCAAACTGTTCAATTATTTTGTCAATCAAAGCAGTCTGTGAGAGTGCTATGGTCCAGGTGACTCTATCCCAGGTGATGGCAATTCCAACAATAAAACACACCATGCCCAACTCTGAAATAGTCCATACCTATTTCATCTGGTCTTTGAAGCATTTATTTTCATCTTTTGAGTCCACAATGGACAGATAATCATCAACATGAACAGCTGCAATAATAATACCTGAGTCAGACTTTCAATAATAAATGAAAGACTTGTAAGATAGGTGGGTGAATCCCCATTCAATCATCTGGGCATTAAGCATCTGGTTCCATATGCACCCACTCTGCTTCATGCCATACAAACCATGTTGGAGCTGTCATACTCAGTCTTCCTTCCCAGATTTTTCAAAACCTATAGGCTGATGCATGTATTGTACCTCATCATCTGGTAGTAGTCCATAGAGGAATGTAGTCTTCACATCTATCTGTTGTGCATCCCAGCTGAGAGAGGCTGCTAAGTGTAGGAGTATTCTCAATGACTCCATGCATGCAGTTGGTGAGGTAGTCTTGGTATAGTCCTTGCCATAGATCTGTTCAAAACATTTGAAAACCTTCTCCAACTTCCTAGTTACTCTATGGCCAGGTCCCTCCTCCCATTGCTTTGGGACAGGTGTCTTCATCTGTTTTCCAAGAATGCAAGATTCACATTTGGGTGGTTTTGAGGTGGATATAATGGGTGCACCTCTGAGTGTCCCCTTCTTGGCCATGTCCCAGAGGGATTGGTAATTTGTGTGGCCAAGGTGACAATGCCAGGTCTCCAAAGTAGGTGATTTGTGTATGGTGAAAACATGGTCAGCAGCAACAGTATGGAGATTGAGTGATCAGAGTTTCTTGGATAATCACAATCCACATGCAATGAAAGCACCAGTGGATTTATCAGTAATCCAACACCCCCAAGTTATCAAAATGTGTTACCACATTTGAGTTGTCTGCCAACATGCCCACTGAAATAAGGCAGACAGCTGAATGCAGGATGTAAAGTGCATTACATAATATGATTGATGCCCCCTGAGCTATTCTTAGTTTGATGTCACTGACGCCAATGGCAGCAATCAAAGTACCCCCCACACCTCTGACAGAATGGGGTTGTGTCAGCCAAAGAGTGATGAAGTCTTTTGTCAGGAGAAATGTGAATGGTCACCTCTGAATCCACAATGAACAGGGAGTCATCCAGGGAAAGTTGAGATTGGCCAGTCTGATTGAGTGGTTCAACAGTGAACACATCTTCAGCAGGTGCAGAGATGTATTAATTCCAGTCAACAGTGATGGTCACCTCTTTGATAATGACCCACCCTTTGTATTCCACCTCATCAATAGTGGTGGTGGGGATGGGGTTGCATGCAAACCAGCAAACTCTGGGCACAAATTAGGGGGTGGATTAGTCTTGGAATCAATCATGACCATAAATGCTCACCCATTGACATCCAGGATTTTGGAAGTGTTGAATCCCAATGATTTCTTCTCAAGTGCTAACTTATGGGTGGCTTTTGATTTCTCAATAGTTTTTCCTGCCATACCCCCAGCCTTAATACAATATTCCAATATGTGCCCAGTCCTCTTACAAACCAGGTTCCTGCAGGTAGGTATGTTCAGTGGTTGTGGGCTTGGCATGAACAGTGTGAGTCATTGTGTTGGTCATTCTCAAGTAAGGACTAGTGCTTTGAGGTCCAGTCCAATAGGACCAGGACCAGACCAGACCAGACTGAAATTTTGAACTGGTCCTATAGGACCAATGGTCCCAGTCTGACTATTTGTTGAAGTGGTTTGGTCCTCAGTCCTCGTTCTCATTCCCACTTACATAGACCACTAAAAACCAATTTGGACCGGTTAAGGACCGAACTTACGGTCCTAACTTAATATCAATGTAACACTATTTATTTAACATATATACTAATGAGATGTGGGACAAACCCAGACAAAAAGAATGAAATGTGAGCTGTTTAAATAGTGTGGGGTGAGCATGGACCAGTTGTACCTGTTTGCTCACCTGACATGTGTTTCGTTTATTGTTTACAATTATTATCATGTTGATCAACAACAACCACACTTACTAAGGACTGTTCATTCTCCAGGAACAAACAGATGTCCTTTGACCCATATGGAGAGGTGGTGGTGGAGGTGGCAATGTCACAAGAAATAATGGAATGCACTTGAGGCAAATTATCACTGAGGGAATTAAGGAGTGCAATACAGCAAAGAAGGCTTTGATGTCACCCATGGTGAAGGCACACTCCATATCTTCTCTGCAGTTTTGGGGAGTGGGACATCCTTTGTGCATTGTGTGGAAAGTGCCTGTTGTAACAGCTGGACCTGATGGATGGGACCCTCTTTCTGATGACAATTTTGGAGAGTCTTCCAGTTGACATCAGGGCCTTTCATAATATCAATAAACAGATGTTCAGATAGAGAAATGCTAGAAGCAATGAAGGCATACGCAAGGCAGGAATTAGCTTTCCAGTTAGCAAGAGCACATGTTTACATGGATGTGGGTGAAGGAATACCACCAGTCACATATTCATAATGGCTATTCAGGGAAAGGGCAATAGGGATTTCCTTGCACCACTCTTTGTAGTTAGATTTGAGTTTGTGTAACTTCTCTCTGGAATATTGTAACAACAATTTGATGAGGGAGATGGAAGGCAAGCTGGATTCAATGGTCATGATGATAATTTCCAAGGAGAAGGTACAAAGAAGTGGCAAGCAACAGGGCATCAAAAGACAAAAGGGAATGGGGGGATTCTGTAAAGTTATGATCCAAGATCTAAATGATCGGACTGATCAAATGATGACATAGTCCATAACCTGTAGAAGGTCAACCTAGCATACACCCAAACTTCTCTTAACCCATACCTCTTGGTGGACAGCCCAGGCTATGGGTTATGAGGGGTTGTGGGTTGGCAGAGGTATGCTGAAAATGGGTTCGAAAAAATCATGAAAAAATCATAGAAAATCATAGAAAATATCTAGGGCTACTGACTCATGATAAATTATGTTATCAATATAGGTGTAGATTAATTTGAGGGATACTGTCTATAATCTCTGAAATAAGTCAGTTAAAACAGTTTCTTTCATACTCTTGGTCTCTTCAAGCCATAGTTGCTTATTGAATGAGCTCAAAAGTGCTTCAAATTTGTGGGCAATGGGGTAGTCTAAGTCCTCAGTGTATCTGCTGATGGTTGACACCGCCTTAAGAACATCATGCCAAGTTGGGCAATGCTCAATGGGTATATCATGTTTGTTTCCTGCAACCTTCACTAAGTCACTTGCCCACTCCCCCATTTTCCTTCACAGCATCATCCAACTGTTCAAGCCCTTGCTCATAGTCTGAAGCTGACTCCAGGGTGTTGAGAACATTGACAGTAGGGTTGTTGAAGTTCAGTTCAGTCTGGTTCTTGGCACTTTTTGCCGAACCATGAACTGAAGTTTCATTAATTTTTCAGAACTGAACTGAGAACAGAACAGAACAGGAAAGAACCAGTTCTCAATGGTTCTGTTCAGTCCAGTTCTCAGTTTGAACTGGTGAACCGAGATAAAAAATAAAAAAAAGTGCTACGTACCCATTTCCACACACCAGACCAGTGAAGTGACCACTTTGGCATCCAAAAAAGGCAATGCTTACAAATCTTTATGAGAGGTGGCATACTTAGAATGCTCAATATCATCTTTTGAAAAAGTAAAACATTACAGAAAGTATGGTATCCCCACAACATGGGGGGTTGGTGAGCTAAGCCAAGAGGCTCATTCAATTGTTAAGCATCACAATTATCCAACTATGTAAGCCACACATACTCAGAAAGCAGTATATTTATTATCCAAACTGTGTGGTAAAAAAAAATTAAAGTGTAAAAAGAAATAAAACTAAAGTACCCCCTCCTCTCGCAAAGGATGTGAGGGAGGGTGTGGGCCCGCAGTACAGTTGTGTTGCACCACATTGTCCTGCCTTGTCTGCACCATTGTTGTCCCCTTGTTTGTCCCTGCCATTGTCCTCATCCTCGCCCTTCCTCGTCTTCTGGCCATGGTTGTCTGCTCCCTGTAGTTGTTGTCTGTTCCTCCTTGTCTGGTCCTCATCATTATTGTCCCCATCCCTATTTTGTTGTTGTCCCTGTCCCTGTCTCTGGTCCTGGCTGTTCTGTCATTGTCATCCTCCTACCCCTGGTTTGTTGTCAGGCACCCACAATCCACCTTGCAAGCAGGGACTTGCAGCAGTGTGTGGTGGGTGCTGGGTTGGCTTCATTGTCCTCTCATTGTCAGCAGCAGTTCTGGTTAGTACCTAAAAAGTTTGTTAGTAACAAAAGAATGAAATGAGAAGAAAAAAACTTACCAATGGCACAAGGGATGTCAAACAACATCTCTTGGGCCTTTATTTATCTTCTTTGCCTTCTTGTCTCCTGTCGTCTTGTTGTTCCATTCCATTTGGTCTGGTGGCACTCTTGTAATTTTGTAGTTGCACGTGTTCCCACCCCGCAAACAGTTGCTTGTGGCAGTTGTTGGGGTGCTTCTGTGGTCTTGTGAGTGGCCGCTGTCATTGTCCAGGTGTTGTTTCATTGATATAATGAAAAATATAAGTTAATTGAATCAAATAGAAAGCAAAGAACATAAAAAAAACTTACTGGTGGCCCAAATGACATTATCGTAGTTTGGTGTAAGCCTGGCTTATGTACACATTGACGCTTATTTCTACACACTTCAAGGACTTGCCATATTAACTACATGTCACATCACTTATTCCCATTCTTCCTTTTCCCCCTGTATATTCCACTTGTCATATACTTTGATATCATTGTCTACCCTTAATACCATGTCATTGTCCTGTCATCTGGTGATTTGATGTGAGTGTTTGTTTGTCCTTTCTCTGCTTAGTGTTACCTATCCCCAATTACAGGGTAGGTTTCCACTTTTTTTTTGACATCGACAATGCCTGTTCTCATGTTGTTTTCACGCATTGACATTGTCTACCTAGATGACTAAACATGTTTTGATCCAAACCCTGTCTCGCCAGCCTTCTGTCAGCACCTCTCTTACCATGCATAGTAAGGTGAGGAAGACGAACACTACAAGCTCCTCCACTACACATGCCACTAATGCCATGTCAATAAATTTGCTCATGCCCATTGATTCAATCAACACACATACATCCACCTCTTCTGCCCCTCTCATGAAAAAAGCCATGATCGCCGCTTTGGACACACATACAGTCACACCTCCCTCCTCACCTCTCACACCTATGTCCACCCCTCCATCTACCCCCCCCTCGCCTATTAAATCACTTTGTAAATGAAGTCCCTGCTCTGACAACAATGAATATCACATACTGCTGCTGATGATGATCATGTCCTCTACTGGTGTGACCATCGTGGTACTCAGCCTCAATGTCCTATGATATCCACAGGTGCTATGACTCCTGAACTCCTGCACAGATTTGAGCATCATGCATGCAGGTACTTACATAACAAGGATGACCTCCAAGCAAAAGATTTTGTTGACCATATCATCTACTCTTTCAAAGATCCTCTATTCTCTGACTGGTACCAGTCACAGCAAGACCTCCTGTCTCCCCTGTCTTTCCTCAATTTCATGGCTAGAGTGCATGCACATTGGCTGCCAAAATGTTGGCAACAAGACCTCACACGCAAAGTTCGCTCAACAAAGCAGAACAAGACCCCATTCTCGGAGTTCATCATTGCCTTGCGCCACGACAACCTCCTGCTAAAAAACTCCCAACATCATCTATCTCCTCCTCAACTTCGCATGCAGATCGAGTCCAACATCTTGCCAGAACTTGCTTCTGCATTCGATCATTGGAAAGACAACCATGAGTCTTCCAACAACGAATTAGACAAAGAGAATGAGGTGGCCATCGCACCAGAAGACAAAGCTGCCGCTGCTGTAGCCAAGGCAACCACTACCATGCTCAAAGCTGAGACCAGACTCCAGTCCTTCATTGATACACTCACCAAACTTAACCAGAAACTTATCAAGGACTGACACACCCATAAGTGTGATGCTGAGGATGCAGCATGAAGCCTAAAGCATTCTGGCTCTTTGCTCGGATTGTCTGATTCCTCTCGTCATCCCCCACATGCTCGCTCCCAACCAACCTCTTCATCCTGTACACAATCTACATAGTCTTTCTCTTCATCGTCGCATCCACCAAAGCTCACAGACCATGAAAGAACGTATCTGGAAAGCCACAGTGGGTGCAAGAAATGCCATGGGTTTTACTTACCAGATGGACATCCTTGCGAATTTCTGTCTGGAGATGGATACATGGAACATATGATGGCTTCCATGAATGAAGCAAGGAGATGCATCAAACTAGCTCTGCTACCAGTCCCTCGTGATGAACACTTGTCATCTGTGGCTTTCGTGTCTTCTCAACCTCCACAACCAACAATGGCTCCTCCAGTGCTGCCCATCATGGTGGTGTTGGGTGTGTCTGCTTACCCCATTGTGTCTGTCTGCCCACCCAATGATTCATCAATCCTAGGTGGAGGAGACAGTGATTTATCTCGCAACTCCACTGACTTGGTAAGCACACGCATACCTTTCTTCTTGCCCCACCTCGTGTGGAAGTGCACTATTGAAAGCCGAGACCCTTCTTCTTTCTCTCGTATACCCATTGAAGCATTGATTGACCATGGCTCTGGTCCAGTTTTAATTGATCAAGACCTCATTACTCACTTGCAATTGCCGATACACTTACTCCATCAACCATTTCCTGTTTCTGGTGCCTTTTTCAATGGCTCGAGCTCAACCCCTCAGATTTCGCTTACCCACTGGGTAAAAATTAAGCTTCATGATTGTAATAATTGGTACTCTGCCTGAACTATTTGTGTGCTTATTGCACCTGGTCTCTGCCATCCAATTATCCTTGGACTTCCTTTTCTTTACCATAATAACATCATGGTAAATGTCCGCAATGGTTCAGCTATAGATATGACTTCGAACTTTGACCTCCTGCACCCTGTACCCCTGCCTGTATGTAAACCTGTTGTGAAATTATGAGATGTTATCTCCACAAACATTGCAAACAGAAAACTCTTGCTAGCTGAACTGAAAGAAATGTGCGCTATCCATCGGCCATTGATTGATGCGCGTTGTGAGCCAGTGAATGGCATCGACATAATAGCCACTGTGCATGGACATATCACACAGCTGGCAGCTGTTGAGCAATTAGAGAAATTGAATGAAAAGATTCATGAAACATATGTGGATGTATTCAAGCCGATTCCACATGTAGATGAAATGCTGGATACCATGCAATGTAAAATTAAGCTGAAAGATGCAGATAAAACTATTACCACTCGAAGTTACTCATGCCCATGAAAATTCTGCGAAGCGTGGAGTGTTCTGATTCAACAACACTTAGAGGCAGGACAAATTCGCCCATCATCATCTGAACACGCATCACCTGCTTTCCTTGTTCCCAAAGCTGATAATACTGTACTTCTGTGTTGGGTCAATGACTGCCGACAACTTAACACAAATACAATCACCGATTCCCATCTGCTACCTCACGTCAATGATATCCTTGCAGACGCTGGACATGGAAAAATTTGGAGCAAACCAGACATGACGACAGCTTTTTCCACACAAAAATGGACCCTGAGAGCATTCATCTCACCGCTGTGACAACACCATTGGGCCTGTACGCGTGGGTTGTGATGCCCCAAGGACTGCATAATTCTCCTCCCATACATCAATGACGTGTGACAGCTTGCCTTTGTCCTTTCCTAGAAATTTTCTGCCACATTTATCTAGATGACATTGTGATCTATTCGGACACTTTGGTGGAGCACAGCAAACACATCAAACAAGTGATGAATGCCCTGTGCAGGGATCATCTATACTGCAACCCAAAGAAATCGAAATTTTATTTATCTGAACTGATCTTCCTGGGACACCATATCTCTCAGGAGGGGATTGAAGCCTGCTTGTCCAAGGTGGACAAGATCTTGAATTGGCTGATGCCAAGTTCAGCTACCAACATCCAGAGTTTCTTAGGCTTGGTTTGGTATATTGCCACGTTCCTCCCTAACCTGGTGGAACACACCACAACCCTGACCCCTCTGACTACAAAGGATTGCGAGAAGCACTTCCCCACTTGGACCCCCAAACACCAGGTTGCCTTTGAGGCAATCAAAGGTCTCCTTACTGTAATCGATCACTCGAGCACTGGCGACAACAAAATCTATGTGACTTGTGACACCAGCGATGAGCACACTGGCACAGTGCTGAGCTGGGGCCTGACTTGGGAAGCTGCTTGACCTGTAGCCTTTGATTCAATGCAACTCAATGACACACAAAAGAACTACCCTGTCCACGAGAAGGAGATGCTTGCGATTGTTCATGCACTTAAAAAATGGTGCTCTGACCTGTTAGGGTCACAATTCATTGTATACACAGACCATAGAACTCTAGAGAACTTTGACACTCAAAAAGATTTGTCATGATGACAAGCCCACTGGATGGAACACCTGTCACAGTTTGACATGACTATTCACTACATCTGTGGTGAAGATAACACGGTGGCTGATGCCCTGTCCCATCTGCCTGAGGATGCATGTGAGGAAATATCCAAAGACGTTGATGTCACTGACTTACCTTTACAGTGGGATAACTGGCTGAAAATCAGAACTTCTTGCAACACAATATTGACTATCTCAGCTGATGAGTCTTTCCTATACAACGTACACTTGGGATACAAAAACGATGATTTTTGCCAAAAACTTTCAGTTGCAGACAAGAGTATACCTGGTATCTGATTTGAGGATGAGCTATGGTACATTGGTGCCCAACTTGTGATTCCTCACTTTGGCACACTCCATGAAGATCTTTTCTGGCTCACTCATGACTCGCTAGGGCACTTTGGAGCTGATAAATTGTACACAAGCATCCGAAACTGTTACTACTGGCCAAACATGCACAGAGATCTGGAAAATGCCTATGTACCCACTTGCCCTGATTGCCAGTGCAATAAAAGTGCTACTTCCAAACCAAGGGACCACTACATCCACTGCCGATCCCTGAACGTAGAGGAGACTCCATGTGTTTGGACTTTGTTGCTCCTTTGCCTGAAGATGACGGTTTTGACTGCGTTCTGACCATAACGGATTGGCTGGGGTCAGATATCTGACTGATTCCCACTCACACTGATATAACTGCACCTGACTTGGCCTTGATATTCTTCAATGAATGGTACTGCAAAAACAGATTACCATTAGAGCTGATCAGTGACTGCGATAAACTTTTCATGGCTAAATTCTGGAAAGCGCTCCATGAGTTGATGGGTGTACACCTGAAAATGTTGACCGCTTACCACCTACAAACTGATGGTGCTAGTGAATGCACTAACAAGATGTTAAATCAATGTATCCACTTCCACATTGAATGAAACCAAAAAGGTTGGGTATGTGCATTACCTAGTATCAGGTTCAACATGATGAACTCCATCAATGTGTCCACTGGATACTCTGGATTCCAGATTCTCATGGGACATAGCTCTCATATCATTCCTCCTTTGGTACCTGGAATCATCGCAGAACCCCCAGCAGAAGAAATAACTGCTTGGGATATTATATCGCAAATTGAAGCAGACGTCACTGATGCTAAAGACACCTTATTGAGTGCAAAAATACTGCAAGCATTCTATACAAACAAATCCAGAGGACGCAAAGATTCCTATGCTGTAGGCGATAAAGTCATGCTGGCAACTCTACACCGACATCGAGAGTACAAAGCTGGCAATAAATCTCATGTTGCCAAATTCTTCCCTCGTTGGGATGGTCCCTACACTGTCATGAAGGCTTTCCTGGAGAACTCCTCATACATGCTACACCTGCCTAACTCCCCTAATGCTTTCCCGAGCTTCCATGCCTCACTACTCAAAAGACATGTCAAAAATGATGCAACACTATTTCCTTCCTGAGAGCATGAACGACCTGCACTGGTACTTACCGAAGATGGAATGGAAGAGTACCAGATTGAGAAGATCATTGACGAAAGAAGGAGAGGCTGCGGATATCAATACCTAGTGCAATGGGCTGGCTACACTGAAAGCGATGACCTGTGGCTTCCTCAATGTGAACTCATGGATTGCAAAGCATTGGACATTTGGCAGTCTCATAAGGCAGAGGGGATGCGGTAGCTTTTTCCCACTGGGTTTTTTAATGCACCCATCGTTTGGTTGATGATGAGTTGAATTTTTATCTCCAAACTTTTTTTGATTCTTACATTTTCTTTTCTCACCCAGACACTTTTCTAAGAGTGGGAGGGTGTAAGCCTGGCTTATGTACACATTGATGCTTATTTCTACACACTTCAAGGACTTGCCATATTAACTACATGTCACATCACTTATTCCCATTCTTCCTTTTCCCCCGTATATTCCACTTGTCATATACTTTGATATCATTGTCTACCCTTAATACCACGTCATTGTCCTGTCATCTGGTGATTTGACATGAGTGTTTGTTTGTCCTTTCTCTGCTTAGTGTTACCTATCCCCAATTACGGGGTAGGTTTCCATTTGGGCCCGTTTCTGCTGTTGGTTCTGGGGATAGGAGGAAGGGAGGCAGCATTGTCAATAGTGGTAGTGGTAGGTGGTGATATAACCTGCCTATCTTGGGCAGCGCGTTCATGATTTCGGGCCTTAGGAGAGAGTTTTCTTCTATAAGGGCAACCTCAGCCTCTAGCAAAGGGAAATCTGAAGTTAAAATTATACTACATATTACAGGAATTGGGGGTGCACCTAGCAAAGGGAAATCCAAAGAGAAAACTCTAAGGATCCCTTTGCCAATGCCCAGTATATGTGAAGACTGCAAAAATCAAATAATAATCTAAAAATAGAAAAGGCAGAGATAGGCAGATCAAGGCCACTGAATGACATCATACCAAGGGGTAGATGTTGGAAGGGGTGCTCTGCCTCTAAATATAAAACTGTCAACATGCACAAATGTGATAGAAAGGGAAATTAGTAATAAAATCTGGAAAAATCATAGAAAATAAAGAATAGAAGGAAATGAAGTGAGGAAAAATATAGGACAAATGTAAAAAATAGGAGAAAAACACAGGGCACCCCCCCCTGAGTCCCCCCTAGTCCCCTTACAGAGATGGGGTGATGTGGCCAGTAGTACCCAAACTACCCTGCAAGCAAGTACTTGCAGCAGTGGGGGCAGGTGCTGGTGTTTGCTGTCTCTCATCTCCCCTGCTCCCCAGCATGGTACACACCCACAAACCACCCTATGAGGAGCTGCTCATAGGTGTGGTGGTGGGCACCATGTTGTCCCATGGTCATCCCACCTGTGAGCAGTTGCTCACAGTGGGGGGTGGGTGGTAGGTTGTCTCAGCATCATTTTGGTGGTTGTCATTGTCGTTGTTGCCCTGCCATGGTGATGTGGCTGTTAGCACCCACTATCCACCCTGTGAGGGGGTGGGTGCCTTTGCTGGTTGTTGTTAACTGGCTGTGGGGTGGGTGGTTAGTAGTGATGTGGTGCATTTACGGGTGGTTGGGGGTGTGTAGTATGTACTTTGTGGGTACCCCACTGCACAGGCCTCCTGGCACCTCCCTGGGGTTTTCCCAGCCCCAAACAAGCCCCTCACATCCCATCTGTATGGAGAGGAGGGGGTGGCCATGTGTTGTGCATGGCTGTTGTAAATGAGCATTAGATATCCTAAAAACAATGAAAGATGTTGTTATTAGCTTAAAAAAGATGAAAAAGAAGCTGAAAATACTTAATTACATTGTGTTGAGGGGCTTGAGGCCCCTCAACACGAGTCGACACTTGTTGATGCCCAAAAAATGCACATGACGTGGCATGTTCACAGCCATGCACATTGCTGTTTGGTCTTGATGGGAGGGTGTGGGAGGGAGTGGGCGGTTGGGTGGCATGGTTTGCACCCTTGTTTTTTTCCCATTCTCAGTTGCCATCATCCATCGTTCCATGGGTACCATTGGTGTATGTGGGTCATCGAGCTCGCTGTGTCATTGTAATATAGTCAAAACCTAAATAAGTGAAAAAAATATGTTAGTAATTAAAATGAAATGAAAATGAAACCTACCTGGGGCCCAAAACAATGTCACTGTTGTTTTGGGCCTGGGTTTCATGCTGCGTTGGTTGTTTGTAGCCTCTGGTGATGCTATCCAGTAGTGTGATGTGTGTGGGAGTCATCAGTAATTTACAGTGCCCCACATGTCCTAGCAGACTCTGCATGGACTGTGTGGAGTCCGAGCTAGTCTGTATGCAGAATCTGGGTAATTTGATATCTTACAAGTTCCAAGCTTTTCAGACTTTATGAAAGTCATGATGTGCCTACAAAATATAGGTGTGCAGAGCAAGGATTGAACCCAAGACCTCCAAGTCATCACAAAACAAACCAAATACATGTGATCAACCAGTTGAGCCACAGGAGAATTATTTGTTAGTAATACATAGTTTATTTATGACACTCAAACTCAAACTCAAGTATTTATCTTTCAAAAATTGAACAAATAAACTTTATTAACTGCATCCCTCACGTTAGACGTGAGGGAGTATACAATACAATCAAAGAAATACAAAAAAAACTAATAATAACTACATTGCAAACTATAGATTTAAAAAAAAAAAAAACTCCCCCCGAAATGTGGGGGAGGGCTAAAAGAAAAAGAAGAAAAAAAAACCCACCCCACGACCCCACGAGCAGTTGCTCGTGAGGCTGGGGGTGGGTGGCTTGTTGTTGTTGTTGTTCCACCCGCAATCCAACCCACGAGCAGTTGCTTGTGAGGCTGGGGGTGGGTGGCTTGTCATCATTCGTCACCATCGTCCCCCATTTGGGTTTCTGTATTTTTTTTTTGGGGGGGGGGGTTTGGGCGTGTCAGTGCAACGTGGCGTGATTACGGAGGTTGGTGGGTGCTTACTAGGCAGGTATCCCCCTTCTGGGGTCTCCTGGCATCCCTGAGCACCCTCCTAGCCCGTGTCGACAGCCTCACATCCCGTTTGAATGGGGAGGAGGGGATCAGGTGGGCGTGGGCGTGGGTTGCGCGTTTTTCATCGTGGCAGGTCGTGCCCAGTAGCATACAACCTAAAAAGCAATAAAATACAATTAGCTGATTGATAAAACAAAAAGCAAAAAAAAACACTTACTAGGGGCCCAAACGACGATAATTGTCATTTGGGCCCATTGTGTCGGCTCGGCTCATTGGGTCCTGTTGCATCGGCTCGGCTAGTTTGCTGTTTGTTGCTGATGGTGCAAGAGGTGTCAGAGGCGGGGGCTGACTGGGCAGTGGTGGTGGTAGAGGGAGGTGGGAGGCAGGCATCGAGAGTGATGGTGGTGATCAACATCAACAATGATTGTTGACACGTCTTGAACTTGCACATGAGTCACGTGATTTAAATACGGTTAGATAATGCAATTGTTTGCACTTACTGATAATGGCTCTGTGGTGTAGTGGTTAACTGCACTATTTATGCTTGGCGACAAGGCTTGGGGTTCGAATCCACTTTAACACATAATTTTTCTGTAGTCAGCTAAGCCTCTGTTGTGCATCCACACACTCGACTTGGACTCGACTTGGACATGTATCTGTCCGAGTCTGTCCGAGTCCAAGTAAATTGATGTTGCTCGGACAAAGTCCATGCGCACTCCGAGTAAAAGTCCAAAAATAGCTTGGACTCTCTAGGAGTCTGAGCAATATACAGGACATTTGAGCCAAATGAGTGGGTCCAGTCTGAGCTAGTCTGTGCGGAGTCTGAGCTAGTCTGTGCGGAGTCCAAGCTAGTCTGTGCGGAGTCCAAGCTAGTCTGTGCGGAGTCCAAGCTAGTCTGTGTGGAGTCCACCAAATTCTGTGCAGACTGGCTCGGAATACATGGGGCACAGTAAAGACCTCGGAGTCATGGTGGTGGATGTTGAAGTGGTGGTGGTGTGGTGTGAGCCACATGTCATGGTGGTGAGTGCTAGTGATGATTGATGAGCTGGCAGATGACGCACCAACCACTTTGTCATTCACAGCCACTGGGTATGGTATCTGAGTTGACTAGTAGGTACACATGCAGTGGGTGCATAGTGTAGTGTTTAATTCCTGTAATCCAATGTGAAGTCTCGAGGTTGAGGGTTCAACTCTTAGTATATGTACCAATTTTATTTGGTGAAACATGTGCAGTGTCCAGTGGAATCCAGTGAAATTTGGTTAATTGAGTGAATTATGAGTCTGACAAGATTCTGGGGATTCTGGGTGCAAATTTAATGAATATTACTTCCAGAATCGTCCTACATAGGGAAACTACATACAAAAAAAAGTCCACTGGATTCCAGAAATTCCAGAAATTCCAGCCAGACAAACTGGAATCCAACCAGAATAGGTGGGGGAGTGTAAAGTACTCCAATTCCCTGCAAACCAAGTTGGTGGACAGCTTGAGCTATGGGCTCTAAGGGGTTATGGGTTATCAGAAGTATGGGTTAAGAGAAGTTCAACTGTATACAAGAATAAACTATAGGTATTAGGTACAGTAAGTCAACAGTAAGTAGTGTTGCCAACGGCGCAGCTTGGAGCTGCAAGCCATTGAGCTGAGCTGCTATTTTGGGCGAGCCATGCCAGTAAATTGGCTCAACCAGCTCAGCTTTCACATTGGGCAGCTCTGAGCAGCTCTGAGCAGCTAAGCCATCCTAAAATGGCAGGCTGTGATGGCTGCATGACACACGTGTTGCTATTGTGTCTGCTGCCTCTCCTGCACTGCCTTGGCTTCCCCTCCTTATGTATGCCATCCTACCACATCTCTCTCAGTTTTACCCTACTTTCTAGTCTGTGAGAGCCCCAAAATGGCATAAGGTAAGTATGTTTTCATGTCCTTAGTGTCGGCTGAAATTTATCTTATTTAAATTCACAGCCAAACACTCAACAACACTCCATGACACCAAATCAACCAAACTCCCAGCTGGTGCGAAGTCCCAGGGGACAAAGTAAGTAATATTCTTCTTGTTCCCTTGCTCATTATTGTCGCTTGCATCAAAGTTGGCTGCCAGGTCACATGATTTTGATGTATTTTCACACATATGAGCGACAAATCTTCTGCAAGCCATATCTCAACAACCAGGCCACATTTAACATGATATTGTAGTCAATTTTGCACTACTCATTGAGCTATAGAGCTCCCTGCAATCCACTTATTTTTGGGTTGAAATCTTGAGAAGTTAGCTTGAATCCAGCCAAATATATGTGTGCAAGTGATATCTCAAGAATTAATAGTCATAAGACTAAGCTGAGAGCTGTATGTCAAGGATAATGTAGGCATGGGTGCCCCATGCAGAAATTAGAGGTTATGGGCTGCTGTGGCCACTATCAAGATATCTAAAATGGGAACTTCCATGAGTGCATTCTTTACTGCTTTCTTGTTGATCAGCTTAATTTATCTTTAGATTTGTAGATATCTTCATAAAGACAACATTCAATAGCTTCACACAACACATATGTCAAGATTCCACAACTTTCAGCATGTGGGCTACTATCGACTCAGAGTTTCCATTGGAATGACTCCAAATGAATTGACAATGACAAACAGCAGAATAGCATGGACCACAGAAAACAATGGGTAGGTGTGCAAGGCAGGTTTTTCCTTTCTGTTTTATTATTCAAGTTATTAGTTTGCTCCCCTTACTCAAAATGCCAATCAGGAAGCTTTTTATATAGCAATCATGTACTTAATCTTTGCATGAATGAGCGCCTTATAGAAGTAACTCCTTGTGCAAACATGAGGGGGCCATAACTAATACATAGAATAAACAAAAAAACACCTTGCACATGGTGCATGAAGGGTGTGTCATGGGGGCTGGGGTCATCACCAATTGTTGTCCTGTCATCTGCCGTTCCCCATCCCTGTCATTCCCTGCCCCTTGTCCCTGTCATTCTCCATTCCATTCTGTCTCCTTGCCCTGCTGTCTGTTTGTCAGCTCTTGTCTCCCTTGTTGTCAGTCCCCCCATCCCCTTGTCCCTGTCATTCTGTCCTTGTCATCCCCCGCCTCGCATTGTTGTCGTCCCATTCTTTGTCCCCTCTTCCCATTGCTCTCACTGTATCTGTACTACATGCATTTTCTTGCAAGGGTAGTGCATCATGGTCTTCACTCCCTCACACCCTGGTCTTGTCCTTTGGTTCCTTGTCCCTGGTGCCATTGTCCCCTGATTCATTGTCCCTAGTGTTGTTATCCCCTTGCTGTCATCCAGTAGTTCCATTGTTCTGTTCCATTTGCTCCCCTATATCCACTCGGTGAGAGGTCCTGTGGCCCTGGTTCCTATTGTATCACTCTTGTCAACTTTTCCAGTGGCCCTGGCCCCATCCTGTGTCATTTGGATAGTAGGGAGGTGGTTGGGAGGTGATGGTGGTTGGGGTTGGGGTTGTCAGCCATGCATTGACAGAGAGGAATGCTGTCAGTACCTAGAATCTAAGCAAGAAGAAAAGATGTCAGTATATTAATGAAAAACAAAAATAATAAAACTTACATAGGCCCAAACAATGGCGTCTTTGGGCCTGTATGTGTTGGCAGCACTCACTCACAACTCAAGTCATGTGAGGTTTGGCTGTGGGAGTGGTGGTGGTCGGCAGTGGTTGCTGTGGTGGTGGTGGCTGCTGTTGTTGTCCCTCATACCCACCCTGTGAGTAGGTGTTCACAGTGGTGGTCTGGGGTTGATTCTTCTGTAATTGGCATTGGGTGAGTTGGGACAGGTGGAGGTAGGGATAGCAGACACACCTGGTGGCTCTCAATCCTCCCTTCTCATCTGATGTTGTCCTCCATCCCTGTAACATTCCATTGTTTATTGGCATTCATTGTCATCTGGTGTTATCTGCCATCCGTGTCACATCCCATTGTTCATTGTTGTTTGTTGTCATTTCTAGACAGGGAGAGATAAGAAACATCAGTTCAGCTGATCAAGAAGATAACAAAGTCAAAACATGCCTACTCTGAGGAATATAAGAGCTCTACAGCTATATAGTAGTAGATGATAGAGAAAAAGGATGTAGAATGGTGTAGATGAAGAGAGGGAAGGCAAGGCAGCACAGGAGAAGTGGCCAGATGTGATAGCAATGCATGAGTCACAAGGCTAACTCACACATGCTATTTTTGGATGCCTAAGCTGCTCTGAGCTCTGGGGCCATGGAAATCAGCTCAGCTTGTGAGCCAGAGCCAAATAATCAGCTTAGCTGCCTGAGCTGAGCCATGGCAACACTAACAGTAAGTAATTGTTCTCATCTAAGTAATAATATCATTACTCACCTCAGTGGTTGTATAAGTGACTGAGGTGGTTGTACAACTATCTACTATATATATATATATCATGTTAGACAAAGAGGAGGGTATCATAAAGGTATCCACTGTGTGGATCTGTACACACGCCTCAAAGGGACACATTAAAAATAGCACCCACATTGAACTCATGTCAATGTCCATATGGCAATATTGTGGCAATACGGTGTTCACTAATGCTCACGGTGTATTTCTCAACAGTTTGTACCTACATGCTTCCACCAACTAACAGCAATAATGAGGTGTAATGTTGTCAAGGGGGTGTCAGGACCCAAAATTCATATATCCACTCAGTGTAAGGGGACTAGAGGGTGTCCCACGTGTTTCTCCTATTTTTTACATTTGTCCTATATTTTTTCTTGCCTCGTTTCCTTATATTCTTCATTTTCTATGATTTTTCCCTTATTTTATTACTAATTTCCCTTTCTATCACATTTGTGCATGTTGACAGTTTTATATTTAGAGATGGAGTACCCTTCCGACATCTACCCCTTGGTATTACATCATGCAGTGGCCTTGATCAGCCTATCTCCACCTTTTCTATTTTTAGTTATTATTTGATTTTTGCAGTTTTCACATATACTGGGCACTGGCAAAGGGATCTTTAGAGTTTTCTCTTCGGATTTCCCTTTGCTAGGTGTGCCCCCAATCCCTGTATTATGTAGCATAATTTTAACTTCGGATTTCCCTTTGCTAGAGGCTGAGGTTGCCCTTATAACTACGAGTATTCTACAACATGAGACCATAGTCCTACAAGAGACAAAGAGGTGTCTGGAGACAGAAAATGAGGCCTGGAGAGAGGACTACAATCAGTTGTTGAAGAGAGGAAGGAATAAAAGGAAGAAGTTATGATGAAAAGAAGAGAAACTTGCAGATGTAGAGGGAAGGCTTGCCGACATGAAGGAACAGCTGGAGGAAGAAAGCAGAGTGCATTCTGAAGTAGAAGATAAGGTTCAGGAGTTTCAGAGGTCAGTTGCAGGGCTACAAGGACAGCTAGAAGACAGTCATTTAAACCAAGAAAAACTTCAACATTGAAACCATGCACTTACCATGAAGACAGCACGCCTTACAAAATCCAAGATTGTTGCTGTCAAAAAAGGGTTGGAGACAAGTCAATCAAATTGATGGGCTGTAAAAGAGAAAGGCATCATCACCGAGGATTGTCACACACTCATCCAAAATCTTGTGTGTGAAGCACAGGTTAGTGTAGAACATGTGGAAGATGTAATCCATATGGTTGCAGACACAGTTGGTGTAACCATTGAGGAGAGATTTGACACACGGTCAGTAAGGCGGGCTGTCCTTGAGAGTGGTATTGCCTCCCGTGTACAGGGAGCTGAATATGTGGTGAACTGTGATGGTGTGTCAGCTGTCTTGTATCCATTTGTGGGGAAGCTCCTGACATAACCAAATCTAGGGCTTACTGTGAGCGGAGATGGGACCTCACATAAAAATATCAACTATGAATCCCGGCACATGCATGTGAGGATGGCAGATGGCAGTATCAGGGATCACTTACTGAGTGCTCATGCTGCCACTGACCATTGATTGGAGACCCAACTTGAGGGATGGAAGACAACAGCCAAAGAGATGGTCAATAGCTACCAAGAAATCCTAGGCACTGAATCAGGTAAAAAGTTAGATGCATGCAATTTTGCTACAAGGACTGTTGGGGCCAATTCTGACCACTCAGAGGACCAGAAGAAGCTATGGCAGTTATTTTGGAAGTGGAAGGATGACTGTACCAATGAGAAGAGAGGTGAACATATTATTCTTAATATGGTTCCAACCAACCTACTCCCTCTCCTCATCAGCTTGACAGACAAGACAGTTGACAAAGCAGGAGGGTGGCATGCTTGGGAAAGGTTAACAGCTGAAGAACAGACCTGGAGACATGAAGAAGCTTTGGCCAATCTGTATCAGACATTCAGTGAGCAGGCATTTGGAAAGATGATGGACTGCAAAAAACAGGCTGCCCAGTTATTCTTATGTGTTGGATGCTCCATGCATAAGGATATGAATGCTGTCAAAGGGGTGCAAAGGCGATGTCGGAGTGGTGGGTACAAAATGTACCTGAAAAGGACTGGCCGATGAAATATCTGAACAAAGATAATCATACCATTGTGGATAGCAGACCTTCGACAGCAGCAACACAAGCCTTTGATAATGCTAAAGGTGGTATCACAAAGTTGGTGGAGTTGGCGGGTGCAGTCTTTCAGCACAAGGATACTTACAAGTCGGAGGTACAAGGACTCGTTCTTTTAACCTGACCATCCAGTGAAAAGTTAAGAGAGGCGGCTGCTCAGCAGGAATCTGGGTTCTAATATTGGCTGGAGATAGGCTTACATTTTGAAGTCAGTCTTACTCAGCCCTCTACACAATTTCACACTCAGCGGGTTTTACCGACATGTGGATTTCAAACGTAAAAGGAAATTGTCACATTTAGTCACACTTCTGCAATTTGAACCAGTGGCCGCAGTGCGATGTATAGCCACAAATGACACCCAAACAATTTCAGTTCTTATGGCCTTTCATTTTAACAACAAACAGAGGAACCATCCACCGCATTTCTCCCGGTGCTAACTTGAGATGTCCCAAATGACCCATTTTGGATATGACATGGCCCAAACGACACAGTTGTCATTTGGGCCCACAGTAAGTTTTTTCTCTTTCATTCTTGTTCTGATTAACTAAATAACTACTTTTCTTTATATTTTAGGTTCTAAACTACTGGTGACGATGGTTGCCAATACCAGATGACCCACGCCCAACCACAACTGCGCAAACCCCTTCCTCCCCATCCAAACGGGATGTGAGGCTCTCGATAATGAAGAGGAGTCAGCAGAGGGGTGCCAGGACATGGAGGGGGATACACGCAAGGTATTGAGGGTGCTGAACAACAAAATGACAGGACAACAGGACAATGAGACAATGAGATGGCGGAACAATGAGATGACAGGGAGGACTGGGAAAGGGGACAACGACCAGGAAAAGCAGCGACGACATCAATGGTGAGGGAAAGATGGTGACAACAATGATGGGAGGGAAAACGACAAGTGAGGGGCACGATGAGGTCAATGGGTGAGACGAGGGGACGTCAATGACAACATGAAATGGGCCCAAATGACTCTGTCTTTGTTTGGTCTCCAGATAAGTTTTCTTATGTTCGTTTCTCATTTTATTGTTTCAACTAACTTATGTTTTCATTAATTATAGGTGTTATAACCACACGACGACCCTAAAATTACCATGGTGCCCGCCGCCACCACCACAGCAGACCACCACCACAAGAGCCACTGCCCGTGGGGTGGAGTGCGGGCATTACTTTCAATGACAAGACCACCAACTCAATGCGGTGCCCAGCACCCACATCCAGCCTTGCCGGCCGCTGTTCGCAGGGTGGAGTGTGGGTGCTGAATTCCGGTACCACTGACCAGCACCAGCTTGGAATGATGACTGCAACACAAACCACCCCACCACCCCAGGGTCCCCACTCCATGGCCCCTTTGTGCAGCCCCTGTGAGCCAGACGGCAAGCAATAGCTTGATGCTGCGCAACAGGGGCTTCTACTGGGATGAAGTAGGGCAGAAGGGAACGAAGACAGAGGGGACACAGCAATGGAAGAGCGGGTGACAACGATGACGATAAAAGAAGGGACAAGGGACCAGAAGATGGCAACATCTAGGACAACAAGGGAACAACTGGGATGAGGGGATGACAGACCAGACCACCAATGAACACGGCACCACAATAACGGGACCAGAGGGACAGGATGACAATGAAGAAGATGAAATGGACAGACAGGACAGAGGAAAACACGAACCAGACCAGGGTGAAGAGAATGACAACAGAGACCTACACCACTGCCTCCAGTGGCACAGACAGGACCCAGCAACCGCAGCACTGTCGTGAGCTACACCTCGAAGGGTGGTCTAACAGTGCTGCAGTGGGGGGGGAGTGAGAGAAGGTACATGACGATGAGGATACTTGCATGTAAATGCATGCATTCATTATAATAACTATCCTTTATATAATCTTAAGAATGCAATATTCCTGACTACAATTGTGAAAACTATTTCTAGACATTATTTTTTGAAGGTGACTTCAAGGAGCCCAAATTATAATGAGTTTTGCTAACACTCATTCTTCTCACAAGGTACTTATTCCTATTGAACATACATATGTTCTTGCATTTGAATTTTTGGGAAGATAATTGAGGACTCGTTCATGCCAGGCAGAGCCGTGGCCCAACTCGAACAAGTAAGAAAGGGCAACAGACTGTTAAGTGCTTTGCTGAACATGAACTGGGTTACACAATCACCTTCCCTGATACAAGTAATGTCCGGTACCATTCATTTGGTGATGCAGCAAGCGACCTTCTTGTGCACCGAGGGTTTTGGATCAGCCTCCTTGAAATGGTACACGACAAAAAGGAGGCCAGTACATTCACAAATGTGGAACATAATGTTTACCGGGGGCTTCACGATTTCCCAACTCTTGCTGAGGCATGTGTCTTGTCACTGTACTCACAAACCATCACATACCCTTACCTGCACATCGTGCGAGGATCCGAAGGCAAAAAGACAAGCGCCGTAGATCTCGGAACACTCCATAACAAGCTCTTGAAATTTTATGCAATGGCTACCTTTGATAGCAAGCTTTGGGAATGCCCAGAAGCCTTTTATGCAGTTCATCAACTTTTACCAACACTCCAACATGTGGATCAACTCCTCGTGGCGTTCTTTGAAGGCGCTCTCGAGACTTGGAGCAGATTCCTGGCGGAGTTCAACGAGGGTGGCGACATATCACTTGCAACTGAAAAGGAACGTGAGCGCGTTTCCCTTCCTGCGACAAATGACTTTAACGAAGGCGGGCTTGGACGATTGAAGAGGGCAAAGCGCCGCGCTCCGAACATGACTACACACCAACATGAAGCACGGGACATGTACCGCTTCAACAATACCGCAGAGTTTATCAAGAAATTGCCTGTCACAGCAATGACACAGGTACGGGCGAAAGCGCGCATTGCTGACAGCTCTCGCATTGAAGCCACAAAACGGCACAACCAGGCCGTGTTTGATCGCGACGAGGCAGAGAAAAACAGAGAAAAAATAGCAAAGAAACAAAAGAAAGCAGCCGAGCATGCAGATGCAATTGCGAAAATCGTGGTCAAACGGCTAGAGGAAATCAATGAGAAGCTCAAGGTCACCGAGATCGATGAACAGATTGCTTGGCACCGACATAGACTGGGCCCCAAAGTTTTGAAAATCCCCGGGCGCGCTACAAAGGTGAAGAAACTTGAGGTGCTGTGGGAGATAGCACGGACGTATTGGGCAACAATCAACGAAGAAAATGTGGCCACCTTGAATCCACGATTTAGCTCAGGGTCAGCCAGTGATGTTCACATGACTCTGAGTGTCGGCACTGCCGAGGACTTTGATGAAGAGTCAGACTACTCAAATGCTTGATGGCAGTGTTCTAAGAACCAATAAGTCATCGGTAGATGGGTCCAGAGGTCAATAAAGGCCATGATTTAGGTGTAAAGCTAGCCTCGCCACGAAATCCAGCTTATTGGCTTATGTAATCATCACGCATCCGTGGGAGGATTGCCAGTCACCAGTCCTATTGCCCGAAACACATCGGAGACTAGCATGCGGTCGTTATAACATGTATGCAGCCCACTATCTGCTTCAGATGGACAACCATCGCGAGACATCAGCCGACACAGACACTTTACAACAATCATACGCGTATGGCGACTCGATTCTTGGTGTCGACGGGCATAAAGAACCACTCAAAACCTACCTCTTCGGCTATCCCATTGCTCACTCCAAAGCCCCTGCGCTTCACTCCTCTATTTGCAGAATTCTAGGGATTCCTTGGACATATACCCTTTTCGAGTCGACCAATAAGTCTGATTTCCTCCCGACACTCAAAGCAGTGGATTGCATAGGAGCGGCTGTCACAATGCCACACAAGATTACATTCATGAGTGAGGTCGACCATCTTACAGAAGAGGGCAGCATGATCGGCGCCATCAACACAGTCTTCATGCGGAAGGACAGCGAGGGTGGAACACGTTATATTGGTACGAATACTGATTGCATCGGTGTTCGCGAGGCTTTTTTTCAGAACTACCCTAACATTACCACTCGGAGCAATGGTGCAGCTGCACTGGTCATAGGCGGTGGAGGTGCCGCACGGAGCGCGGTATACGCACTATGGAAATGGATGGGCTCTTCCAAAATCTACCTTGTCAACCGATTAAAGCCTGAAGTGGATGCGATCATCGACTTGTTCGCAGACACGAACTTTGACGCAGAGTTAATACACGTGGCTTCTGTAGAACAAGCATCGAAACTTGAAGCGCCCGTTGTCGTCGTCGGCACTGTTCCCGATATTATACCCGAGACTCCTGGAGAGATTCTGGCTCAGGATATTGTTAGTGTGTTTATGGAGAAGGAATCGAAGGGGGTTGTTCTGGAAATGTGCTACCATCCAAGTCCAGCCACCGCCTTCTTCACTTTAGCTGCCGATAATGGATGGGAGGTTCTGCCAGGAACGCAACCAATGATTTACCAAGGAATTGCGCAGCAGGTTCTGTGGCAGGAGAGGCCACTGTCGGAATTCGATGTAGGCAGAATCAATCAATCAGTCGCAGAGGCGTTGAAGGCTCATTAAACCGTACTGTACTGAGTGAGAGTTTCATAGATATATGAGAATGACTGTCATCGCGCCGTCAAACGCGATTGTGCCCCTGGAAATTGCAAGGACAGGAAAACGCACTCAAATTAAATCAGGAATCGGGAACTTAGCTTAAATTTGGACGTGAATCATCATCTTCATCATCCTCATCTGAAGAAAACAAATCATTAATATCTAGTCAGAAAAGAGCCTATTGCTCGCCACCAAAATGTTCGGCCCACATACTGTGCTTCATGGCATGACCTGTTGAGAATCATACCTGATGTGATGGGCGCGAGAGAACTGTGACCAGAATCTGAGAAGCTCGAGGAGGGCCAAAACTGGTGTTGGTTCGACGAACAGTTATACTTACAAGTCGGAGGTTTTGCGTCCGCCCTATGCAAATATCGGAAGAAGAACTACATAAGCATTAGGGTGTTCTAATCACGCATTCGGAAGACGAGAATAACCGTGAACGTTTGTAGCCGAGAGTGGGAAAGTGAACGCTATTAGGGGTGCGCAATTCTTAAGTTCAGCCTTTCGTCAACTCAGATTTTTTCAAGCTTTGATGGACGAAAAGTTGTGATGGGACGAACACTTAGAATTGAGTGCACCAGTTTGTGTCACAGTTCGCGAAGCGGCAATCGGAGTTTGAGTTTCAGTCGTTTTTTCTTTGGCTACTGCGATTCGCGAACGACCTCATCACGCACCTTAACATCAGCAAAATCAAGGATCGACTTATTTGGCTTATTTGGCTTAAACCCCAATTAAGGGAATTAAGGGGAATTAAGGAAAATAAGTTCATTTTTCCCCTTAAAACTGATAACCGTTAAGCAGATATAATCAACCAAGCGGTATAAGCAACATGTAAGCAAATTAAGGCCGTAAGGAGCGTGTAATCCCTTAAGGCCTTAAGGACTTTTTCGAATTTTCTTCCCAGTCCCTCTCGGCATTTCCCGAAAATGGAAATTCAAACTCAGCATCACCGACGTCACACGTTGTTTGTGTTCAATCCACCGCTTCCGCTCCACACCTCTACACCACCATATCCATGCCAGCCAGAGCCACTAGTGACTGCAAGCAAGATTCATATTCTATGTATGTTGTAACAATGAGACAGTGCCAAGACACCCACACCTAGGACGACGACCCAGGACAGGATCAGGAGAACCCACCGCTGCGAGCCCCTGCTTGCAGGGTGGATGGAGGGACGAATGACGAAGATGAAGATGAACCACGAGGGGGAGAGGATGACAATGACGAACGATGAACCACTACCACAGCACCTCTAACCACTGCGGCGAACAACTGCTCATGGGTTACAAATGGGGAGCAACGAGACAGGATGACAATGCCAGGGGACCGGGATGGAGAGGGGTACGAACGACGCATGTGGCGAGGAGGAAGAGAACGGTGATGGGGCCAAAAAAAAACATCAAAAGGCAATTTTTTTTTCTTTCCCCTTTTCTAATTTCATTTCCTTGTGGCTAACAACAAAAATTTTAGGTAGTGATTTTGCTATTGACAACGACGATGGGCGCCCCCTGATCGACCCCCACTACTGCTATGAGCCCCTGTTCGTGGGGTGGTTAGGTGGTAGCATGACCATATGCCCATGAGGAAGGTCACAAGGACGATGGGGTGACATGACAGCAGCACCCGCCATAGCAGGTACCACGACGTGAGGAACGCTGCCACCCCTCACCCCCCGTCATCTCCCTCACAGCGAGACGGGGTTTTTCGCTTTGTAGCATTGAGACGGCACGACACCCAACCAGGATACCATAATGACGAACAGCATGCCACCAGCCACCAGCCTTGCGAGCAACTGCTCAGGTGGATCACGGGTGGAATGACGACGATGACAAGGCCGCCATGATGATGGGGGAGCAGCAATGATTGGGGGTGAAGGGGAGCATTTAGGACAGTGAAAAGGGGTGTCGAGTGGGGGTTGGGTAAACACATGGGAACGATGGGAGCAGGGATGAAACCGTAGTCAGCAATGTGCTTATATATATTATTCTTATTTTTTGCTTAAACTGCTGCTTAAGTTTCCTTATTGACATGGCTAGGCAGCCCCCTAAGAGCCCAAAAGCGGTTTAAGAAGTGATATAAGCATGAATAAGGGGAATTTTGCTTAATTCAGGAAACGACCCTACTTATTCTAAGCAGAATTTCCTTAACAGCCATTTGCTTAATCTTCCTTAATTTCCACTTTAAGTGCAATAAGGAGACATTAAGCATAATAAGTTAGTGTTGGATTTTCCTGATGAACTTTTCCTTTTCATTTATAGTCATTTATAATCATATTAACCTACTATTTACCTATCTGCTGTCTAAAGTAAGTTTCATAGCCCAACTGCTTGAGATTGCATATCTTATCATGCCAGTTCTCAGATCCAGAGGATATGGATGTCGAAGACAACCTGCTGCTTAGTGGAGGTAGACGAATGAGGCACGAGTGTAGTGTACAGATGTTTTGCATAGTAGAATTGGGTACTGGCAGCACCTGCCAAACTTTGTCCAGCTTATGTAAACATAATGTGGCTGAGATCATGGTATACAACTTGCGTCGTCAATACAGCTTCACACACAACACCCACAGACTAGTTTTGCAGGGGAAAGTTGTAGTTATTTACATTTTGAAGACATTGTCCAGAATACATTTTGTTTTTTGCTTTTTTGCACAAGTTATTAAAATCTACAAACATAAGAAGAAACAAATTTCAAAAAGAATTCTGGCCAAAATCTTCTGATCACTTCAGCATCACTATTCCTGCAATTTTTGATGCTATCAGAGGAGTGTGTCAACCCCTAGCAATGATACAAGATTGAGGTGATTTAGTGTCTTACGTAATTGACACATCAAGTCTGCAAAATGCATCGCATCACATTTTCAGTCCATAATCTGCCCATGCCACTGCCATATAGGCTGGAACCCATTTAAAAGGCGGTCAGAAGGGCGGATTGCCCAACTGAATGCTGTCCACCCCACGAAAGGAGCTACTCTTGTGCAAGAAAAGGAAAATCAGCCAATCACACATTTTCTCCCCTCTTCACCCGTGACCCTGACTCACACTCCAAGGCACATCAATAACACAACCATCACATCTCTTCTTGATGATGACTGGGAGATGGACAAGGAGTAGTGTCTTTATAATTTTGGGAATGACATATATATAATTTCTAGGCTACATAGTTATCTAGTACCCCTGACATCTTGTGTAAATATACTAAGACATCAATATTGTGCACAATTTGGGCAAGCGGGGTGCTTGAGGAAGGCCTAATAGCTGGGATACCATGACTCATGAGCAAGATTGTCATTTTGGCGGGGGACCAAATAAAACCAAATAGGACAGAATTTGGCAGGCGCTGCCAGTACCCAGTAGAATTCTGATGCGTTCAGGTCATGTGATGGTGCTTCAGTCTTTTTGCTCAACTTCTATCTGTTCTACATAGCGAGTTGCATTTCTCTTACTCGCCACTGCTGAGTCTGGTTTCATCATCTAGTTTTTCGTACATAACATGGCAAGTAGTTTAGCTCAGCAGGGAACACATGGTTTCGGCAGACAATTGCATTCATGGACCACGGTGGCCAGTCCAGATAGTGGGCAAGGTTCTGGATCCTTGTCTGATGCTTATGTGGCCATCAGGGTGGAAGAAGGTTTGAGGGAAACCATGGGACAACAAGTGAAGGTTCCTGAAGGTTCGGCTTGTCTGGGTGTATGATGGTTGACTCAGGTGGTCTCAATAAGGACAAACTCTGTTCGAGCAGGGCCAATGCTTATCAAGGCACCTCCAGGGGTGAAGCCATCTGTCAGATACCAATATGAAGTTTTACTGCCTGTAGAAGAACAGGGTGAGAAGGTACCGGAGTTGCTGGGCAAGCCGGAGGACATGTCAGGAAAGGTTGTTGACTCTCGGGACTTCACCACAATCTAGGCAAGTTCAAAGGCCCTCCCAATAGTGGAGGTCAGTCGAAAGCAGACAGCAACCAGTGAAGCTCCAGGGGCCTCAGAATGCTCACAGATCCCTCTATAGAAATCCAGCCTAGATAATACACAAATAAACTATAAATAGTACAGTAAGTGATCTGATCAAAGTGAGCACTAGCGAATCTACTCACCTCAGTCTGTGTATAATGGACTGAGGTGTCTATGTCTATCTAGTTGAATATATATACCATGAGTATGACAATAGAAAATATGATAAAGGGACTATTAGAAAGGAATACGGACAAGGGGAAACATGCATCATTTTGTGTGCTATAATTAGCATGCTGCATCAAAGGGCACATTCACAGTGTAGATCTCAACACTCCTCCTCACCGTGAATACTCCTCCTCACATGGAATCAGCACATGTTATTGGAGACCCAAGAAGTCATGTAAGCACACAAATTGTTTAATGTTGAGAGCCTTAAAAATGTCGGCAATATTGTCCTTGGTATTGACTTAGGATACAGCAAGTTCCTTAGATTGAACACATTCATGAAGGAAGTGAAATTTAATGTCGACATGTTTGACTCTGGAGTGGAGGAGAGGATCCTCTGACAGGTTAATTGAGGCAGTGTTGTCACATAACATTGGGGTTGGCATGTCGGGTGGATGACCAATAGCAGTAAGCAATGTATGAATCCAAACACACTCTTTTGCAGTCTCAAAAGCTGCAACTTACTCAGCTTCACAAGATGATGCTGCAACCATTTTTTGTTTGTGAGCAGTCCATGAAACAGCTCCAGACCCAAGTGAACATATGTAGCCACCAACACTGTGCCTAGTATTGAGGCAACTAGCCCAGTCAGAATCTGTATAAGCCAATAACAAGATAGGGTTGTCTCCACCCAGATAGAGTTTAAGGTCCCACATTCCTTTAAGGTAGCAAACAAGATGTAGAGCAGCACACCAATGTTCAAAGGAATAAGAGTCCAAAAATTGTGAAAGTTGTTGGACGGTGAATGAGATATCCAGACACATTGAGATGGCCAGGTATAATAGGCACCCAACCAAGGAACAATAGGGTAAGTTTGATAATTTGGCTTGTTCATCAACAGGGAGTGCAGCACGGTTGACGCGGCGAAGTTTCTGTCCCAGTTCCATTGGTGCAGATAGGGGATGTGCATTGGATTGACCAAACTGGGACACAATTTTGTCAATTAATGCCATTTGTGATAGGGCGACAGTTTGATGTATCCTGTCCCAAGTGATTGGAATACCAGCGATGAACCATGCTGTTCCCAGATCTGAAATTGTCCAGACTTTGTGCATGTGCATTTGGTCTTTGAACCATTCATTCTCTTCTTTCTGACTAGCAATGGACAGGTAGTCATCAACATGGACCATTGCTATGACAGTTTCAGTGTTAGCCTTACGAGAGTAGATGCACAATTCACATGAGAGTCTTGTAAAACCCCAAGAAATCATCTGTGCATTCAGTGTTTGATTCCAGATGCGTCCACTCTGTTTCATACCATAAAGTCCCTGCTGTAACTCCCATACCCAATCTTCTTTCCCAACTTCTACAAAACCAGTCAGTTGTTCCATACACTGAATCTCATCAGCCGGTAAGAGTCCATAGAGAAACGTGCTTTTGATGTCAATTTGTTGTGCAATCTTGATCCCCCCTCTTCAAAGGTGACTTATTATGGCTACCACATTTACTATGTTAATATTACCCTCAGACACCTCAAGATTACATTGAAGAATGGCAGCCTAAAAAGGCCATGTATTTGGAAGCACTACTATCCAATGAAGTACCTGATTGCATGAAATGCAATTTGTGTGGGGATGATGCCACTACCTGGTGATGCTGAGACTGTCTTTTCAATCCCATGTTCTGTCCTGACTGCTGACATGATAACCATGCTTCTAACCCATTTCACTGCATCAACCACTGGACAGGTTCATATTTTGAACCAGTTTGGTTGTTCCAAGTCGGGTAAGTTTTACATCTCGGTCACAATGGTGCATCCTGCCCAAGTTACTTTCACCCCTTGGCACCAGATGTGGTTGGACAAGAGGCCCACAATTATGAAGATGATTTGGATGATGCAACAGAAGGTGATGGACCCAACAACATCATCAAGGAGATGAAAAGGTTTACCAGTTTGGTCCCACAACTTTTCCAACACCGATGGATTGCCACAAATTGACAGTAATTGATGTTTCTGGTGTACATTGTATGTGGGTCAAGTGGTGTAATTGCCCTAATTCCTGTCAAGAGCAGGAAAATCACTTGTTGCAATCGGGGTTTTTCCTGGTCAGCTACAAAAATATCAAGACTGCATTCACATTTAAAGTCCTTGATGATGCATGATTGTCTAATCTGGAATGTAAATCTTCAGCCTATCAATACTACCAGAAGCTCCAGTGCATGACTTCACCCTTCTTTCCTAATGCTGTGGAGGTATGATTGATATACTACAGTTGTCAATATCTCTGACATTGGTACTTTAGGATCGATACAGGGAGCTTCTCAGGGCAAGCCAGCTATGGCAAATGTTGAAACATTTGAAGTGGAGAGGCTGCTGGGGAGAATCACAGTCTGGTGCCAGCAGCTCATTGGTGGCTGCAATGCATGGTGCAACTGACATCCCAACATTCTGTGCTGCATGTCCTCAGCATCATGTCCTCAGCATGGTGTCAATCTTCCAGAGAATTGGACCAAGGATCCTGACCAGTAAGTCAAATCACATGAATTGGAATGTATTTAATGTAATCCTACCTCAGAATGGCATACACTCAGACTTTTGCCATGGATGGAAACTTCACCACTGTTCATCAGAAGTGCAAAAATGCTCACTGTGATATTAAGCTCAGTCATGGTGATTTTTTCTTGGCCAAGCCGAATCGCTACAAATCACACCTTGCTGTTGCTAAGGAAGTCACAGAGGTAAGATATTTGAAAGACTTTCAGCATATTTACTAACTCCAAATTAAAAACTGACCTGCAATGAGCATCATGCTGTAAATGACTGCTTCATCAAATACAAGGGTCTTGATGTAACCAGGGTCAGTGCAACTGCTTGTGGCCACCATGGTTGCTTCTGCCCTGGTGCAGTGGTTGACTTCCAAAAAGGGGAATGGTGAGATATCCTCACAATTTGAGAGACATTGCGTAATGTTTTCTAGACAAGCAAACATGGACTATTCTTTATCTGAAGCTTTAAAAAACACTAATATCACTGGACTCAAGAAAATCATTTTGATTTATGATATAATGTGCCAGTATTGGAAGAGGCTCAGACTTTGGATGGAGGAGAGTCAGTATATCCAGCTACCACTTGGCATCACCATTCTGTATGGTATTGGTCTTTTCCATGTCAGTGGCCATGTCTGGCAATGTTTCTCATGCTTTTCACTGAGTTTCATTCCTGGCACTGGACAAGTGGATGGAGAAATCCTTGAATTGTTGTGGTCAGTGTTGAATGAAATCTCACCTAGTACCCAAAATGCTACCATTTCTGGACAGAATGAAACCTTGGATAATCATATGGGGGATTCCAACTTCAAAAAAATGCAGGACATAGGTGAGTACATGTTTGTACATTGCACCAGATCAACTTGGAACCAGATGCAGTGGTTACCACCACCCACCAATTCAGAGCCGCTGTGGCAGGTGAGGAGGAAAGTCAGGTGGACCTATTGCAGTACATGGAAAATTCAGACCCTGAGGAGATTGCAACATGGAAAGAATTGGAAAAACACTCTCAGGGAACATGTCTAGCCAATCCAGAAGCAATGGACATCTATGATATAAACTCTGGTCAGGTAGTGGTAACAGGAAGTGACCTTCAAATGAACCTTCTAGAGGATGAAGGTGAAACTGGTGATGGAAAGGATGAAACCACCTGGGTTGCTCTTGGCCTCAAACTTGAGGAAGCCCAGTGTGTATCCAGCCATTGCAAAATACTCCTATGCAAACTAATATCAGACTGGCTCTTTGGACCTTTATATGTCAACAGTGTTTGGTGTTGTCCAAGGCTGATAAGCTGAAGATTGCAACAAAATGGCAAAACCTTGATACCAGAGTGGATTCCTTCATTGCTAAATCAGAACAATTTGTGAACAATGACACATTGGATGCACTGCAAAAGCTTAATGACTTGCCACCAAGACCAGTACTCCCATCACAAGCTCCTGATTACCAGACTAACTTGGATGACGATGATCAAAGCAACCCATTGATAGGTTGTCTCCTCAGCTCAAAGGCCAATTCACCACTACAACCACATTCTAATCACATCAGCTAACTCCTACAATGTCCCAGAAGCAGTGCAACCCAGTCTATCAATCGCGATATCATATTGACCACGTCAAAACATCACCAGCAACATTGATTGTACTGAGAAACCACATAGCACAACCTTAGGACTACCTCGAAACCCCCTAAGATCCTTCTAAACAAACACCAAGTATCTCCAATCAACTTTGAACAACCACAACCGTGATCAAACATGGTTGACCATTGTCGACCATCATTGAGCATTATCGATCGACATTGAGAGACTACGAGTGACATCGGGCTCTGCATTCATTATCTAAATGGTGGAATACCATGTGCCAGGAAGTATTCCAACTCGTGCTCAAACCTGCTGATAGTAGGTTAGCCTCATTCCAAGTCCCTATCGCGTACAGAACCCACTTGATGGATTATTGCGAGACTTAGCATGGTTTATACACAAAGGACAGTCTCTTTTAGTTCTTTCCCTTTATTATTCCTTCATCATATGATATATTTCTTTCTTGTTCGGATTCCAGTCTCCTTTTGGCCTTGTGTCTTAACTCATATCTTTTGCCTGATGTTCTACACATGTTTCTTATACCATTTTAAGAAGTTTCTTTTCAAAGATATAAAACTCTGTAGTATCTACTTGAAAAGAAAGAAAACATTGTCTTCACATATCGCCTCATATAAAGTTCTAAGAATCTGATCTATCCTCTAAACCATCTAAGCTTCTATGAGTTTTCTCAATTGACGAGAAACCTCTGTGACCATTGTCGTCCTCAATCCTCTTATCATTAGCACTAGTAACCATTCTGACACTTCCTAACCATCGGCTATAACCTTTGTATACTATCGATCTACCAAAAGTCCTTAGAATTTGCATATCGACCCTTGACAATAAACATTGTTCACCATCAATCTCATCGATTGTCCTTGATATCGATTGATACTCCATCAGACCATGCCAAACACCTTCCTCTCTTATAGAACTACCTTTATGACTAGTACCAACTAGTTGTCTTCCCATTGGTTGGACCTAGTGTTTTAAGGTCTGGTTCAGTCCAGTTTTTCGACCCCAAAATGGGCAACCGGCAACTGCAACTGGTTGCAACCATCACCCAAATTGGAGCAACCACAACCGAACCGGGTACAGCCGGTCCCAGTCGGTTCAGTTGCCTCCAAAAGACTGGTTAGAACTGGTTTTACCTGCTATTTTCGTCTCTTAACTAAAATTTGTATCATATTAAATAAAACTAATTAAAAGACACCCCGCGAGCAGGTGCTTGCAGCAGTGACAGGTCATTAATAGAATGAATAAAAATAAAAGTAAGAAAAACAAAAAAACTGACCCCATCATCTCGCATTTCTGGCGAGAGTGGGGGTCGTTGGTACCATGTCGTTGTCCCCCTGTCCATTGTTATTGTCTCCCCACTGTTCATTTGTCCCCCTTCCCTGCTTGTTTGACTTCTCCACTGTTCATTGGTGTTGGGCATTGGCATTGGTGTTCCCTGGCAGTGGCATTCCCTGGCAATGGTGTTTGGTGGCATGGGCGCTCACTGGCATTGGCATTGGCATTTGGTGGCATTGGCGTTTGGTGGTGTTGGTGTTTGGAGGTGTTGGCATTCGTTGGCATTCATTGTCATTGGCGTCCATCGGCGTTTGTTGTCATCGTCATCCTGTGTTCCATTGTCATCAGCACCATCATCTCCCCCTACGAGCAGTGGCTCGTAGGCGGGGTGGCGGTGCTGTACAATGCGGCGTTGGGTGGGGCAGCAGTGCGGCCACATTGTCGTTGGTGGTGCCCTTGTCATTGTTGCGTTGTTGTCCAGAAATGGGACCCATTGCCACCCTGTGAGCAGAGGCTCGCAGCAGCGGCACAGGGCCTGAGAGGGCACGGAGGCGGGAGGTGGGTAACACGACATAAGACTGTAAAAAAAGAGATCAAATTAGTTAGTATTAATAAAGAAAGATGATACAAAACATACCTGAGGGCCCAAACGACACTAGTCATCGTTTGGGCCCTCTACACTCTCACTTCGCGGGTGGGACTTCTGAGGTAGGCGGTGGGTGGTGTGGGTGATGGTTGAAGTGGTGTTGTTGATGATTTGTGGCTGTGGGAATCATTAGGCAAAGTGGTGTCACTTTGTTTTTTGTGGCAGCACATGACCAAAAGGTCTGTGCACAGCCACAGGGTATATAAACCCTCACCAAATGTATAGTTTTCCTTCGGGCTTGTCCCATTTTCGTTATATATTGTGTAAATAGTAGATATTAGTAGTAAGTACATTAGTTTATTGTCTTGTTGTTACTGTAATATCTAGTACATAAGTAATAGTTTGTATACAGTCAGAAGACCGGTTGCAACTGATTGCAACCGGTTTTTGAACGGTTTTTAAATAATTTTGAATCGAGGCAACCAGCAACCCAACCGACCCCCAAACTGAGCAACCGCAACTGATGGTTCGGTTGCATTCAGTTGGGTTCAGTTTGGTTGCGGTCATTTTTTCGGTCCATGCAACCGGACCTTTAAACACTAGTTGGACCACAAACATATGGAACATCTTGCACTCTTCCTCTGACTTGTGCAAATATCATCAGCAGTTTTGGTGGTTTTCCTGGGTTGAGTATCATCATTTTTGGAGCCCACTGCAAGGGTGTCTGAATCATTTCATCATCAGACCAATCTTGACTTCCTTGGCTTAGGCCAACACAAGTGAGAAACCTTCATATCGATACTTGCCATGCCTTTGAATCTCTCAAACAATCGGGAGATATTCTACCTATCTCATTGCCTTCAACATCATCATCGACTTCTTTGTCCTCATCATCAACCTCTTCATTCATCCTTCCAACAACTTTGACACCTCTACCATCCTTTACTCAAGTCTTAACCCCTACCCCTAGAGTCATTGCATTCATGACTACACAAACCGCTATGCCAGCTCATGGTCATTTGACTGCTCCAACATTCAACCCTACTCAACCTTGAGAGCTCCAATGATACTTCAAAGAGCTTGAATTATTGTTCCTGACCTGCGGTGTCACTGAATCGAACCTGATGAAGAAACATGCTTGTCGCTACCTCGACATCAATTCTTCCAAACTCTGCAAATTGCTTCCAGAATATCAGCCAGGCACTTCATTCAATGAGTTTTGAATGGCAGTACATAAACTCTATCCCAGCTTGGAAGATGAACACAAGTGCAGCATATTGGACATGGACAAATTAGTGGGAGAACAACTACATGTTGGGATATTCGATGCAAACAATCTAGGAATGTATTATCGGGCATTCTACAACATTACTCACTTTTTACGAGCAAAGAATAGGATCTCAGAAGCTGAGCAAATTAGAGCTTATGTTCAAGGATTCCAACCCGGCTTATGGACTCAAATTGTGTGACAACTTGAACTCAAATTTCCCAATCATTATCCTGACAATCCATATCTGCTCAACGACATTCATGACGTGGCAAAATTCATACTAGCAGGCTCTAACACATCAAACTCAGTAATACACCAATCAACTTCTTCATCACACTCGACATCAAACATCAGAAATACAGTCACCTCATCACCTGGAACTATTACGATTAAAACCAAAGATCTAAACACAATGTTTGAATGGTTTGCTAGCACCATCGCTATGCACATCACAGGTACTAAATCTCCTTGCGCTAATTCAGCAGACAGACAGGCACACATCAATGCACTTCTTTGCATATTTTGTAGTTTATCAGGACATTTTATCCCTGACTGTTTGGTTTGTCAGTCGTACTTGAATGAAGGGAAGCGTAAGTGAATCATGGAAGGAAAGATTGTACTTCCAAATGGAAAATTCATGCCTCAAAGAATTCCTGGCAGGTTTATTAAGGAACACATTGATGAATGGTGGAAACAGAACCCAGATGCAACACCCAGCAGCCACACTTTTATTCAGCATCGCACCATCGGCACTTTTGAATTCGACTAATTCAACCTTGGCTGCAATCACTTTGATAATGGAGTCCGATGTAGTTTCTACCTCAGCATCAGAACAAAAGGCATTTATCATAACTTGACACTGACATCTGACTCTGAAGAAAGAATAGCAGCTCTTGAGCAAGAGACATATGCACTTCAAAGTGGTAGACTGTTCTTGCATCCGAGCAATGAGGTTCAAAGTTCAGTTCTGGCCATGACAAACCCTGTTCCTCTATCTTCGCCACAGTCCCAGCACCATCAACATCTTCATCAACAATGGTCAACCCTTCGACTTCAACTACAGCTCCAACATTGGCATCAACATTGATTTCTCCTGCTTCGACTACCTTGCCATCGACCACTGTACCCCCAATGCAAACCTCAGTACACCCTTATGCATCGGTCAGGGAAAATGCCTATTTGCCACCACATGAAAGGAACTTTGCTGGTGCATCAAAGGGTAAGGAGAAAGATGGACCATCATATGCAACACAGGCACCGGTACAGAATGAGAAAATAGCCCACAATATCTTTTTGTGCTTGATGAAGATGCCAATCATTACACTTACATCGGAAGAACTATCTCACTATCACCTGAGGTTCAAATGAAATGGAGAGAACAGGTCACACCAAAATGGGTAACCACAAACTGGAAACAATGCCATGAACATGTTCAGTCCTGACGTGATTATCATGCCCAACCCATATGAGACCTATATTACCAGTCTTCGACCTGGTGACCATTTGTTGTTGCTAAAGAAACTTCCTTGATTAGATCAGTTATTATGGATGTTCAGGGTAACCACCAGATAGAAAGTGTCATCGATCCTGGTTCCTCGATCATATCGATGGCCGATGATGTCTGTCATGAACTCGGTCTAGCATACGACTCCTCGATTCGGCTTCCAATGCAGTCTGCCAATGGCACTGTGGACGAAACACTCGGTTTAGCATGCAACATGCCTTGTGATCTTGGCAGAATCACCCTATACATGCAGATACATGTTATTCAGGACCCAGCCTACAATATTCTACTCGGATGACCTTTTGATGTCCTAATGGAAAGTGTCATCAGAAATTATTGGAATGAAGCCCAAATGATCACAATATGTGATCCAAACTCAACTTGGACTGCTACCATTCCCTTGATCCCTAGATTGCACCATCGTTGAAAAGTAGTTTGTGAGGATTTTCAACGTTAGAGAATGAAATTTCAGAACGGTGCACTTTCATTATTTCGTTTGACTCTTCTGACTCCTCTATATTTATGAACACACTGCAAATATCCCCAAAATTGACTCCTCCTCTTAATTATCTGCAACACTTTCCAATTTATATTTATCTGCATGCGACGAGTTCCACATTCCTTGAAACACCTCGATGGTGTTCATACCTATGCAAACCTCTTCATCGTATGTTTCCTCTTCCTCCATTATTTCCGACAATTGCCAGTCTAGTTATTTATCAACAAAGAAGAAGTATAAACCAGTTGCACAGAAGGTCTGTCCAATAGTGGCTGAACTACCCAATCAGTTTCGAATTATTGGATGCATTGAGGGCAATCCCCTCAAAGACATGCCTCCATTAAATCCCCATACTCCAATATTTGAATCAACCCCTCGATATAACCTTGAACCCAAAAACATCATCGATTGAAATCATCCAGGCGATTTTCTATGGCCTCAAGAACGAGATTTCATGCATGACTTCATTCGAAACCAGCAAGTGGGTTTTGCATGGACCGAAAATAAACGAGGAAGTTTTTGACCTGATTTCTTCCCCCCTATTGAGTTCCCAGTCATCCCTCACACTCCTTGGGTAGAGCACAATATCCCCATACCTCCTGGTCTGTATGAACAGATCTGTGAAATGCTGAAAAAGAAGATTGAAGCAGGAGTCTATGAGTCATTGAACTCGTCATACTGATTGCAATGGTTTTGCATTGTGAAGAAAGACGCAAAATCACTTCAAATAGTCCACAGTCTCAAGCTGCTAAACCAAGTGATGATTCAGCACTCAGGTGTCATCCTGATCCCTGAGCATTTAGCCGAACAGTTTGGGGGACGTGCTTGTGGTGGGATGTTGGGTTTATATGTTGCATTTGATGAAAGGCTCGTAGCTGAATCTTCTCAAGATATAATGACTTTCCAGACCCCATTCGGTGCACTTCAAATCGTCACCCTACCGATGGGTTGGATGAACTCAGTTCTGATCTTACACAATGAAGTAACATTCATCCTACAACCAGAAGTCCCTCATATCATGATCCCTTATGTATATCGACGACACACCAGTGAAGGGTCCAAAATCAGAATATTGAACAATCGGTGGGTCTTATGAAATGATCACCAACAACCCAGGCATTTGACGATTCATATGGGAACATTTCGAGAATCTGAATCACATTGTCCAGCGCATGACGTATTGTGGTGGGATGTTCTCAGGACCAAAGTTATTTGCTTGTGTCCCCAAAATAATTGTTTTAGGTCATTGATGCAATATTCAAGGTTGAATGGCTGATCCGACGCATATCGATAAGATTCAGAAGTGGGGTCCGTGTTGTATGCTCACAGAAGTTAAGGTGTTCTTAGGAATGATAGGAGTTTGTCAAATTTTTATTCAGAGTTTTGCACATCGAGCAGCCATGCTAATCAACCTTACTCAAAAAGATGTACCCTTCAAATTCAGCCCATCTCAGGTAGCAGCGCAAGAAGATCTCAAGCATGCACTGCTAAACTCACCAGTGATTCGAGCAATCGACTATACCTCAAATGTCACAGTCATCCTCGCAGTTGACACATCGAGCTTTGCAATCAGCTATTTCCTAGCACAATGTGACTGTGATAATCCTCGAAAATGATACTACAGTCAATTCAGCTAAATCACACTTAACTAGTGTTTTAAGGTTCAGTTCAGTCCGGTTTTTCAACCCCAAAGTGGGTTAACCAGTCCAGACCGCAAGCCCAAGTGACATAGACCATAACCAACTGATAGGACCGATCCTGATCAGTTTGGTTATGGTCCAAAAAACTGGTTTTAACCAGTTTTCACCTGAATTTTTTGAGTATAACTTAATTCTATTATACACTAAATAAAACTAATTACATTTACACTCTGCAAGCAGTTGTTCACAGCCATGGTGTAAGAGAATGAAAACAAAAATGAAAAATAAAATAGAACATGAAATAGAAAAAAAAATGGCCCCACCGTCTTGCATTTGCAGTGAGGGTGGTGTCATGTGTTCCTGCTTGTTGTCATCCCCAGTGTTCATCATCCCTGGTGTTTGTCGTCCCCTGCATTTGTGGTCATGTTTGTCATCCCTGCCACTTGTCATCATCCCTGGCATTCATTGTCATGGCTGTACCCACAGTTCATCATCCCAGCGTTCATCATCCTCAGTGTTCGCTGTCCTGGCTGTTTGTTTTCCCCTGTTCATGGCTACCGTCATCGTCAGCACCACAAATTCCCCCTACAAGCAGTGGCTCATAGGCGGGTTGGTGGTGCTATGTGATGTGGCAGTGCAGTGGCAGAGGTTGCTGATGGGGGTGTCGCATTTTGGTGGTATTATGTGACGTGGCAGTGGCGGTGGCAGAGGTTGCTGTTGGGTGTCGTGTTGTTGTTGCTGACTGTTGCCATTGCCATGTGAGAACAGAACCCATTGCCACCCTGCAAGCAGAAGCTCACAGCAGCAGCATGGGGCATGGACCAGGGGTGGGCGACATCGATAGCAAAAAATAAGAAACCTAAAAAAGGACAGTTAGTAAAAGAAAGAAAAACCATTTAGTAGAAGTAATAATAAATCCATAAAAGAAACATACCCTGCCCAAACAACAGACTGGCATTGTTTGGGCTGCCTGGCAGCATTGTGTTCATTGGTTGGGTTGTTGTTGGTATGGACAGAGTGGTGATGCAGTGTTGTTGATGTTGTGGGTGGTCATGGGAAGTTGTCAGGAAATGGTGCCACTTTTGTTTTGGGGAGCACAAATATGACCACATGGTCCATGCACTGCCACATGTATATAAGTTACCCACCCAAACAACTTCCTTTCCCCTGGGCTTGTCCCACTTTATGTAAATATACTATAAATAGTAATTGAGTCATAGTTAGGTTATTGTATATAATATATACATTAGTTTATTGTTTTGTATGCTATATAATGTGCCCAAAGACCGGTTGCAACTGGTTTAAACTGGTTTTACAACAGTTTTCAAAGATTTCCAAAAGATGTGAACTGTTAACTGAACCAACGGTTTCAGTTGACCACTTTTCAGAAAAATGGACCAGACCAAAGCATGGACCGCAGTTCAGTCCAGTTCGGTCTTTGGTCCTATGGACTGAACCTTGAAACACTAGATCTCCGGCAAGATTTAGCTGCAATGAGAACTTATGGTCATGTGCCATGGCTTGATATTTACACATGGCAATCTGAATTTATCAACGAGGTGTACTATATGCCTCTGCAGAAAGGAGGAATCAGCCATGCAACTTTGTCGGTGCCAGGGAGATCATGAGCATCGACTGCAGTGCTGGGAGAATCAGATGAATTGCTGGATGAGGAGTTTGTATTATTGCAGGCACCATCTAAAATGCATAAACATGATATTGAGGCATGTTTTACCCTTTGGATGGGAAGGCAGGAGGAAGGAAAGATTGGTTTTGAATTCACAAATGTCCTTAATCAATGGGAGGGAACACTTCGGCCGGTGGTTCAATTACAAGAACTTACAGACTTGGATGACATGGATCCCAAAGGAACAACAGCACCTCCACGCAATCTGCTGAAGCACAAACAAACAAAAAAGAAAACAAAAGGCAAATGGCATAAGGCCACCACACAGCAACCCAAAAGTGAGAGTGCACCGGTACCAAAACAAAAAAAGAAAAAGCTGCCCAATACTACTCCACCAGCTATTACACCTATCAACCAACAAGCTGCTGGGTTAGCTCCACTGATACCCAAAAATTTGATGCTGCTGGAATGGGACCTTTTGGTTGATCCCATGCTCCAGAAGGCACTAATTCCACCTGGCTGATACATAACAGCAGAGGATCACAATATTCCAGCAATGATGGGTTTGACCAGCAGTCCTACAGCAGTCGACATGACCAAGCCTACATATGCTAGCTATCTCACAGATCTGGAGTGTGGGGGTCATTTAATGAGTGGTCCGGTTCCTGCATGGATGCAAAATGGTATTATCCATAATTCCACTGCACCTGCCCTCTGACCAGCAATTCAGAAAGGTCACAATTCTTAACAGAACATGACACTAGCTTCATTACCGATGGATGCCATCCCTGAGGCAACATCAGTTGCTTCAACCAATAGTGCAATCCCTGACTACAGAAAGCATTGGATGAAAACATGATCAAAATCCCAGGCTTGCAACACTGATGAAGTCACTACAACACAGGATAATGGAACAAGTACACCAGTGGAAGGGAGCAAGAGAAAGCTTAAAAGAGCACGGTCAAATGATGACAATAGTCATGGGTGGCAGCCTAAAAAATCAAAGGCCAGCAACACTGATGTCAAAGGCATGAATGTGACAGTTGATCCCATTCTCCATCCAAAGCCAAGACCAAAAGCTCATGGAGATGCATCCACTGAACCCCAGGATACTTTTGACTTAAGACACCAACATGCAGGATAAACCATGCCTTTGCATATCACTGGGGTTGGTGGATGATTTTTTTTTGGCACTGCCATGCATCAAGATATTCAATATATCCCTTATATACTTCTACTAATGAAATAACAATGCATATATTCATCAAAATATGTTACCCTAAGTGCTCATGCATTATCTCCGCCATTGTCACTACTGTCACTGGTCACTGCAATGTACCATTTTTGTATAGATTCTTGTATGGGAAGGGCCCATACAGATTTCTTTAGGTCATGTACAGTGACCATTGCTGATCATGACACCAGTCATTTGCTGAGCTCTAAACTTGTACCCTTATTGCCACTGGTGACATTATCACTACAGTCTAAGAGCTATGGGAATGATCAGCACGACATTATCTTCTCCAGTGCCAGTCACTCCAACATACTGTTTTAGCATATGTTCTTTATGATTTGTAATAACAGCAGTAATTCAAGTTCTCTATGCTATAGTCATGTGGGCCCATACTGTTTTCCTTTTACTGTCATGGGTGGGCCCACGTGATCATTCCATCGAGCATATCATTTGTATGGGCCCATTTCCCTTTATTATGTTAGGATGGGCCCATACACATTTTTGTAGCTCATGGGGTTCTACAGTAACCAGCGCCAGTCATTTGCTTAGCTCTTGACTTGGATGCTTATCATCACCAGTGACTTTATCACTACCGGTGCCAGTCACTACAATGTACTGATTTTGCATATATCCTTATCCTCCCACATTCCTACAGCATACAGCATGTTGCCATTTCTGTGTTTGTTATCCATGTTCTAATGCACACCAGCCATGATTAGCATACAAGTCTTTTAAAAGCTATGTGCATGACCAGTGCTGACTTTATCTGGTGCTGAGAGATACAGTTAGGAAATAGCTGACTGCCACACAAGAGACAGTTGCTGTCTGGCCAGTGTCAGGATTAATCTATGTCTAATCTCATTGGATATTACTATTTTGTTCTCTTCTGTTACTTGCCTGTGTATATCACTACCAGTGCCGGTCACTACAATGTACTGTTTTTGCATATATTCTTTATGATTTGTAATAACAGCAGTAATTCAAGTCCTGTATGCTATAGTTGTGTGGGCCCATCCTGTTTTCCTTTTACTGTCATGAGCCCATGCAATCATCAAGTGTATCATTTGTATGGGTCCATTTCCCTGTATTATGTTAGGATGGGCCCATACACATTTTCTTAGCTCATGGGGTTTTACAGTAACTGGCGTCAGTCATTCACTTAGCTCCACTGTTATGCTTATGGCCACCAGTGACTTTATCACTACTGGTGTCAGTCACTGTACTGTTTTTGTATATATCCTTGTATCCTCCTTCCACATTCCTACAGTATTTTACCACTGCTGTGTTTATTATCTATGCCCTAGTGACCACTGGCAGCTAGTAGCATACAATTCCTCATTTAAGCACTATATGAAAGACCAGCACTGACTTATCTCTACTGGTGTCAGTCACTACAATGTACCATTTTTGCATCACAACATTTTCACTACCAGCTGTAAAATTGCTGTATATATTGGTTAATTCAATATACCTCATACTCCATCTATTAATGAAACAACTATGCATATATTGATCAAAATATATACACAAATAGGCTTAGTCTAAACAATATCATTATTTTTCATCCAACATAGAATTATGCTGGGGGTGTTGATGATTTCAAAATTGAGACAGTGGTATCTGGCAGGAGGGGGGACATTTGTATAGTGTCTTTGGATGTTGGATCCAGAGAGGTCAAAGTTGCACATGCGTCACTAAAAGAGGTGGTGTCACAGATTGCTGATGTTGCTGTGGTCATAATAGTGGGAACAGGCGACTGTGGGGAGCAAATAAATTCATGCAAATTTGCTGGATTGACAAACATTGACAACTTTGGCAGATGGATCATCAACAACGCTGTGGCATCTGCATTCTGCAGATGTTCATCTTCTGATTCCTCCTTGGAGCTTCCCTTGGTCTCCAATTTGGCCAGCCACTTGTTTGTCGCCGCCAATTGACTACACAACATCAAAACCTCCTGCTTCATCTTCTCCAACTCCATCCCATTCCTCAAACCCCTCATCTCAGCCTCCAGCACCGGAATGCTCACCAGCACCTTTTCTCTCAACCCACTTATCTCAGCCTCCAACGCCGGAATGCTCACCATCATCTTTTCCTTCAAGGTATTGAGATCAAACTTTCCTGATCCAATTTCCCTTAATTTTCTGCCAAGACCGATACAAGGATGTGGAGGCCTTGAAGCTCCCATTGTAAACCATCAATGGTGGGCACATGACTGGGATGGGTGACATGACCTGGTGGCAGTGGTGCAGGAAGCATGGTGTTGAGGGATTGTGGCATGATGAGGCTTGTTGATGTGACAGGCTTGGGGGTTGGTATGTGGTGGGAGGTGTGTGAAGTTGAAGGGATTGGGGCTGGCATGACAGGAACATAGTCTTCTGACTGCTCACCGGTGGTGTCTTCTGCCTGGCATTTTCTCTTCAGCACCATTCTTTGTCGTTCACTTTCCTCTGCCTTCACCTTTTTCTTCCCAATGACCTTTTTGCTCCCCTTTTTTCTCCCCTGCTGATATCAATTGATCCCGCTGTGCTGTATGTGATGCCATATATGAGCATTTTGTCTTGCCCTTGTGGCACGTCATGCAAGCAATCTGGATGCCCATCATTTGGCAGGTTGGCAGGCCCCTCAAACTGCAGGTGTCACACAGAGGAGTGGGCCATTCCACAATGGACCTCCATATATTGTCTTCAGGTAGAGAAGGAGTGGCCATCATGATTGCCAGGTTGGTGTGGATGAATGGTTTCTCTTTTGTGACATTGCTGTCCTCCGTTTCAGGCAGCACCAGCTGTGGTGACACCTTTTGGCATTTCGACTGAGGTGGAGCCAGGTGTTCTATGACCTCCTTTTCCTTGCCCTTTTCCTTGCCCTTGCTCTGGCCTCTTGCGGCTGCTTCTGCTTGATTGGTCTGAACTTCCAGCATCGTAGTTTGCATGGTTGTGGGAACGGGTGTGGAAACAGCAATGACTGATGCAGCTGCAGAATGTGGAGCATCAATGGGTGGTGTAACCATGGGGGGAGATTGGAGTGTAACGTGCACAGCCAGGAGAGTGCTGCTTGGCACAGCAATGGGCAAAGGTTGACAAATATATATGCTCTGGTTGATGGATTCCCAAGGTGCTGGGCCAGACTTATTCCACTCATGAAGTACTTTGAACACATGTTTGAGGAATGGCATCATCACTGCTTCCTTAGCCAATACCTTTTTCCTATAATCCAACTTCAAAGCCTTCTTAGAAAGATTCATAGGACATGATAAAAATCATGCACCAACTTTCCCAGCATGGATTTCTCATCTGCAGTTGTCTGAGTACCATCCAAAAATGTATTGAGTGCATGCTCCATGGATTCAGTATACTGAGAAGATGTGGTAAAACTGTTGGTACTTAAGGTGGATGCAGTTGATAGCATCAATAAATGCAATGTCAGTTTCAACTTCTGTATTCAAAATTCATGTGACCACATTTGTTGATCTATATTTGTGCCTTCAACATAACATTATGGAATATTCAGACAGCTCATCAGTTCACTTGCCAAATTTGCCACCAACAAATATGCGAACTCTAGACCTTGACACCTTTTATATTCCTGGTAGTCCTGATTTGCTGGCAGTAGATAATATTGATATCTCAACCCCCACCAGCAAATATAGATAATCTGGACCTGGCCACTTTTCATATTCCTGAAAGTCCTGATTCACTGATGGTGGATGGTACTCTTCATTCTCCAATACCACTGTCATCAATACACTCCCCATATGCTTTTGATGCTTTTGATATTCCTGAAGTGGCTGCAGATATTATCCATTTGGCAATCCCACCCACCAAAAATATCCAATCTTTTGACTTGGATGCATTTCATATTCCTGGTAGTCCTGACTTGCCCCCAGCAAGCACTGTTCATTTGACATCATCACCGGCACACCATGACCTAGATATCTTTCATATTCCTGACTCACTGGCTGCTGATGTGTTTTATATTCCTGGTAGTCCTGACTCACCAGTGGCAAGCACCACTGTTGATTTGACATCATCACTGACACACCATGACCTAGACATGTTTCATATTCCTGACTCACTGGCCGCCAATACATTTTATATTCCTGGTAGTCCTGATTTGCTGGCGGTGGATGTGTTTCATATTCCTGGTAGTCCTGACTCACTGGTGGTGAGCACCACTGCTCATTTGACATCATCCCTGGCACACCATGACTTGAACATGTTTCATATTCCTGACTTGCCAGCCACAGATTGTTCTGTAGTTGATTTTGCAGCCCCAATGCCAGTACATACCCATACCATTGACCCAGATGCTTTTTATATTCCTGGCAGTCCTAATCATTCAGCAACACTGCCATCACAATTACAAATGGTGGACACTCTTTATATCCCAGCCAGTCTTGACATGCCAGATGCAGATAGTGCACACTTCTGGTTTACTGAGGTGACTGAAGGTAGTGACATGGAGGTCAATGTCTCTATGGCCTATATTGAACCTGTGCTGGATCATGTCAGCCCAACATTGTCCTTGCCTGGATCTTTTCATAGTTCAATATTGACACACAGCACTTCAGATGAGGTCCATTCCCCTCCTGGCTGTCCACAAAATGTTCCTCAACACACTGTCTGCCTTTCATTACCCAGCTGTGTTCATCCAGTATTCCCAGGTTGTACTCCATCGACACCAGTGACACCCCAGCTGGCCCCCCAAGTTAAGTCCTGAACTTTGGCCGGGAGCTGCTGAATAATAATTGTAGGAAATTTCAACTTATTCTGATGCTGTTGAACACAGCTACCACAAGGCCATCAAGATGGTGAAGTCCAACATTGTAGTAAACCATCCCCTTCACTGGCAGCTTGCCACCCTTGATGAGGCAATGTGCCAGATGGCCCAATTAATGCAGCAGAAGAGCAGGCCGATGATGAATTCTTTACCAAGGACATCATAAAATTATTACTAGAAAATTATTTTGTTTTGCTTAATGTATACGCCAACTGTGCTTGCTGGCACCATTTTTCGGCAATTATAATCTTTTCAGTAATTACCAGTGGCGAGAATTGTTGCTGGTGAAAGGTAGACCATATTTTTGTAGCAATCACTGGTGGTGATTGTTGCTGCTGGTGCTATAATTCTACTCACTGGGCCCACATGGATCAAGCAATTACCACTGGTGATAATCATCACTGGTGCCATGTAGTAAAATGGTGACCATGCTAGCCGGCGCCATGATTCAGATGTTACTGCTGCTGAGAATTTTTCAGCAATTACCACCAGGAAGAATCATCATCGGCAGTGAATCTGTATACTGGGCCCACACAGATGCATCACACCCTGGGCCCACATGAGTTTTTTCTGCCATGGGCCCAATCCACTACTGACAGATCTATTGTGGTTTTGCAGAAATCTGCTGGACTGATGTATCGTGGATTTCTACTGAATAGGCTGACTGAACTCTGAGAAACACTAACTGAACCTGCTACTAGTAACCCTAACTGGTCCTAGCTGGTATGCCCCATAAACAAACCCTAAATAATCATAATTTGGGACATGTAAACAGACCCTAACTGATCCCAATGGTATGCCCCCTGGGGCATGTAAGTTAAACAGATCTGAATGTTGAACCTGGCAACATCATGGGGGGCAGACTTACCAGTGTGTGAAAACAAAATGTAATGCAGTGCATCACTGTGGTAAGGCAGTAAGGGGGAGAGATGCAGGGAGTGATGAATCACTCCCTGTACACTTAGTATCGGTGTACTTGCACCACAGGTTCTCGATAGTTATTGGGAAATGATACTTCACTCTCACAGATTAGTGGTAAGAAATTAATTAACATCAAGGGAGGCGGCATGGACTCATTACTAAACAAACTACTAGTAACCTTACATCCTGCCACAATATAACAGCCCAATGAGCCACTATGTGATCTACTGGCAATCCAAAAGAGGTTATCAAATCATACTGCAGTGGCCATCGGTGGAACATGTAAAATCCATATGTTGTACACATGTTTCTGTGCACATGTTTATGCCCTTGCCCTGTGGATGCCACTGGAACCCACATTCTGTCCTGGTAGAAGATCATAACATTGTTCAGCCAGAAATAGTGATGCCAATGTTGACATAAAGCTCAAGAGTCATAGCAGCAGCATGGGGCCATATATTCTCCAAACATTCTCAATGGCCTGCTGACCTTGCCAGTCTTTCAATGGTCTTTCCACTCCACATCAGCAAACCCAGAGTCTTGCCAGACTCCAAACCAGCCACAGGCCACATTTAACTCCCTTTTTGCTTATGTAAACTTGAACTATTAATGTGTCCCTGTGACTGGCACAACTTGTAAATTTGGTTGTGTTTGTACTCTGATCTATTTTCAGTGGGAAAAAAAATTCTGCAAGCCATTCCTCAACAACCATGCCATATTTTTGCATTATTCTGTAATCGATCTTATACTACTAATTGAGTTCTAGAATTTCAAATGCTTGCACACACATAATTGGAAGGGGTCAACCTAACTTTCACAGATGTCAACCAATAAATAAATAAATTGTTTGAAATTCTAAAGCTCAATTAGTAGTATAAGATGGATTACAGAATAATGCAAAAATATGGCATAGTTGTTGAGGAATGGCTTGCAGAAATTTTCCCACTGAAAATAGATCAGAGTACAAACACAACCAAATTTACAAGTTGTGCCAGTTGCTGGGACACATTAATAGTTCAAGTTTACATAAGCAAAAAAAAGTTAAACATTGTCTGCAGCTGGTTTGGAGTCTGCAGCAAACCTGGTTTTTCCCATAACAAACTGTAGCAAATATGCCAAGCTCAGCAAACAGTAGCAATTATGCCAAGCCCATAGTATCTCATAGTGGCATAGCTTAGACAGGCTATGATGTAGTTTTTTTCCCAATTTATTTTTTTGGGAACCTATCCAAGTTGAACAAATGTTCAATGAAGCCTAGAATTTGATGCTCATGCCAAAATGCTGCTGGATGGTGCCATTAACTCATTTCACATGGTCATGTTGAAGAAGTTCAGGCTCAAATTTCATTGTCTGCTCATTCTTTCCCCTTCACCATCAACACTGCTGCTGCCCTCCCTTCCTCACACCTCTACCACCACCACCACCATCCACCACCACCACTTCCATGCCCACTTCCACACACTGGTTCCAACTGAGCCATTTTGGATGCAATGCAGGCATATGCATGTTTTTTTTTTCTTCTTCATTTGTTTGTTGTTTATATAAAGTAAATAAGAGTTTGTTTTTTGTCATTTTTAGGATCTAAACTACTAGTATCAACAGATGCAGCTGTGATGCACCATGACCATGCACACCTCCTTCCCATTCAAATGGAATATGAGGCTCTCAATATGGGCTAGGAGTGTGGATGCATGCAGAGCAGGGTACCCACCAGGTAAGTACCTACACATATCCATAAATGCACCATGTCACACTGAACCCCCAAACTCCCCCAAAACAGGCCCCTCCACCCCAGGGCCCCATGACAACAAAGAACAGCTGCAGTACCCCAACCACAATGGACAACACTGCAGCTGCCCCATGCCTGCGAGCAACTGCTCACTGGGTGGATCACAGGTGCTGCTATCCAGCTACATTGACTGTGACTGAACGACTGGGAGAACACAGACAACATGATGACACAGAACCCCCCAGCAACAACAACCACCTCCACCATGCAGCACCCAAACCACTTTTGCCCTAACAAGTCCCTTGCAGCTCATCCTCATCAGCAATACCAGTGGTGGACTGTTTTTGACTGTTGTTAGTTATATCTGCCCATAGTCAGTTTAATTAGTATCCTTGCTGTACAGTAAAATCTGTAGTTAGTTAGTACATAGTTGTAGTTCTTCATAATATAATTGGTTTTCTGCTTTACTATACTCAAGACATCTATCATATAAGCTGGCAAGGTACTAAGGACCTGGATGATTTCCATAAATAGTTAGACTACCCTACTATGGAGTGCTATGTAGAGTTCAGGGCACACTATGTTGCACTAAAAAGGTAAAGAACCATGCTATGGCACTATGGCACTATGTAGTGCTATGACAAGGATCCCTATTGTTACAATTTTCCTTGTAACTCATGGAACCCGATGCACCCGACAATCCCCTCCAGACAGGAGGCACCCCTTGATTCATGCCTAGGGCATGTCCTTGACATCAGACACACATATGACACATGCCGACTGCATGCATTCGATCCCCTTCCCATGGAAGGCACCCTTGATGCATGGTGACTCCATGCACCTGACACATGCTGTGATATGACAGCCCCCTGACATGAGGTCCGTGACGTCGGACTCTCACAATTGACATCGGATCCTTGACATCGGATCCGCGACATCAGACGCCTCATGCTAGGCATGAGGCTTATCTCTTATTGTTTCCTGACATGCTGCGCCACAGCACTCCATGACATCGGACGCCTCATGCAAGGCATGAGGCCTATTGTTTCTATTCTTACTTGATATGCATCTATCTTTCCGATTGGACGATAAGGACCTCCCTCGTAGTATAAGTACTGCAACTCGTAGTAGGGATGTCCTTAGTTTAGATCTAGGCAATCTACAGCCTTAACTTGTGAACTTGCGAACTTACTCGAAACCACTAAGGAAGCCCCTTAGTGCGTGAACCTGAATGACTCTATGCAGAAGGCCTGCTAGAGTGCACTATCTCTGTTACGTCGGACACTCCGAGTAAGACTAGTGCCAAACGACTTGTCGAGGAAGCACCTCGTCAACAACATTGACTAGATCGAGTGGTTGAGGCTTCGCTCATAACATAAGATCTAAACTATCTGCTAGCCCACCTACCTAGGTGTAGGCAATACGTCTTGATACACACCACAGCGACCTGGGTCTAGACAAACCCCAGACCGACCACCAAGAGAAGCAGAACCACAGCCAGGTTCATCTTGGTACCGATACAATGGAAGACTAGTCTGTTACTCGACCCCAGCACAGCGTTGGTTCTATGGATCAACTGACAGACAACGAGGAGATTTCCTCACCGACAAAGACTTTGAACAACCGCATGCACCCCCATCTGAAACATCCACCTGCTTCTTAACAGACGAAACCGACAACCTCTATAACGAGATGTCTGAACCCGCAACTGCACCAACGATGTCCGTGAAGGACATTCAAATCCGATCACCCACAGACTTCTCAGGAGAGCGGACCAAGACCGCCAAGTTCCTGCAGGAGATAGACCTGTACTTGCGAATCAATGATCAGGTCTATGACATGAACGACAAGAAGATCATCTTCACGCTGTCCTTCATGAATGGAGGGACAGCAGCTGCCTGGGCGCAGGCATTTGTCAACCAACACCAGTCCGAGGGACTCGGTGAATACGCAGACTTCCGACAGAAGGTCCTAGGGGCCTTCTCACCGATCAATGACACCGGAATGGCAAAGACAGAGATTAAGAATCTCAAACAAGGTTCAGGGAACCTCGAAGAATATGTGGCGAACTTCCACATCCTGAAAGACAGGACGGGAATCACAGAAGATGCCGCCATGATCGAGTACTTCATGGACGGACTGCATCCTGAATTACTGAAGAGGGTACACACAATGGAGACAGTGCCCAACATGCTCGAAGGCTGGATAAAGGCAGCTTCGAAATACGAAGGCCAATGGAAACGGGCCATGGCAATCCTGGGGAAGACCAGGCAAAACCAGATGACAAAAGAAGCGATGAAGAAAGGACAGCCCTCTCTTGACATCAACCGACTGATGAACCAAGAATGCGTGGAACACCTCCGAAAGGGATTGTGTTTCATCTGCCACCAACCGGGACACAGATCGTCCGACCACAGGGATGGAAAGAACCCCACTCAGACGGGGTCAGCGCCTCCTCCCTACCAAAACTGCTTCACCCAGAAGAAGACTGGGGTGGACACCTACCAGAAGATCTGCACGATGCTGGATGAACTAGATGAAGAAGAAAAGGAACGAGCCCTCAACCTCATGGAGGAATCGTGTTTTTAGAACAGCGGCCTGATATGATGCCAGTCACCGCTGTAGTCTCCCTAGGGTCTGTACTCTTAGCTACCATGAATAGACAATCTATGCACCTGTCTATTCGGGTAGCTGAGTCAGACAACGAGAAAGATGTCACAACAAACGCGCTCCTTGACTCTGGAGCAGGAGGAGTCTTTATCAACTCAAACTTCGTTGAACGAGAAGGGATCAGAACATATCCCTTAGGCCGCACCATCCGGGCCACAAACGTAGACGGGACCCTGAACAAGCAGGAAACGATCACCAGATGCATGAAAGGAAGACTCCATATCAACAGAAGGAGCTACCCAATAGAATACCTAGTCGCTGGACTAGGCAAAGAATCAGTAATCCTGGGCCTGCCATGGCTGCGGGAGATAAACCCGATCATTGATTGGAAGAAGGGAACCTTTGAGTTCTGAGATGAAGAATGATGGGCTCAAATCCAGTGGATCCTGGAAAAGACAAGAAGAGCCAAACGGGCCCTCCCGAACACCCTAAACCTTCCTAGGGTAGACGCCGAAAGGGAGGCGCCAAATGACAGAATGGCACAAATTCGACACATTGTGGCAAAAACAAGAAAAAGACTCTCCGAAGGGAAGGAGAGAAACCTTGCCCGAGCATGACTAGCCATGGCAAAGACAAGAGAAAGGCTTGCTGAAGAAAAAGAGAGGAGCCTTGCCCGAGCCCGATTGGCCATGGCAAAAACAAGAGAAAGGCTTTCAGAGAGGAAAGCAAAAGAACTAAATTCTGTCCAGATAGCTGTCGCAAAGACCAGGAGCAGCAACACCCCTAAACAAGCCAGAGGCCTTGAAGCAGCACAATGTGCTGTCACCAAGACCCAAGAAAACCAGAAGAAACAACTGGAAAAGGGGAAAAACAAAGAATGCGACAGGGCACAGCGAATTGTGCAAAGGATGAAGGAATTGCTAACCTCCACAGGGGAGGGAAGCACTGGCAAAAGGAACATGAAGATGACACTACGAAACAGGATAAACTACCCTTGACAACAGACTACCCCGACCCATGATCATAGGACTCCAGATCATGGTACCATCAACGCTGAAATACCTATGCCCAGGGAGACCCCCCCTCAGGTAAAGGTCGAAGAGGTACCCGACGAAGAACTACTGGCAGATGCAGGCATGGACATACGGACGACAAACCAGACCCCCGAACGAGACACAATTGGGGATGACTCGGTGTTGATCACATACATGCGAGGTGAACTGGTCATTGGCCTATTCGGACCAGACATAGAACTGCCCCTGACAGAGGAACATCAAGAGCCAACACACAGATACATCCGAAGAACAAACACGATCAGCAGGCTCACGAAGGGCAAGGGCTCCCCACGGTACCTACTCAACTCAGACATATGGATCAGAGCAAAGACATCCATATCCCAACGACTAGCGCACGAGCAAGAAGAGGGAAAGGAGACTAGCCAATGGACCCTGGACAATTTACTGCCACCGGAATACCAGAAGTACAGACAGGTATTCGAGAAGGCCGCATCAGAACGATTCCCAGAATCAAGACCATGGGATCACGGAATTGACTTGAAGGAAGGCTTTGTACTGAAAGATTGCAAAGTCTACCCATTGACACTGAAAGAACAAGAGAAACTCAGTGAGTTTCTCGACGAAAACCTGGAGAAAGGATACATCCGACTGTCGAAATTACCCATGGCATCCCCGTTCTTCTTTGTGTCAAAGAAGGACTCTGACACTCTACGACCTTGCCAAGACTATCGCTATCTGAACGAAGGAACGATCCGAAACAACTACCCCCTGCCACTGATCAGAGACCTCATGGACAAGCTGAAGGGAGCAAGATTTTTCACGAAACTTGATATTCGATGGGGATATCACAATGTACGGATAAAGAAAGGAGACGAGTGGAAGGCAGCATTCAAGACTAACCGAGGGCTATTCAAGCCAATGGTGATGTTCTTCGGGCTGTGCAACTCACCGGCAACATTCCAGGCGATGATGAACGATCTCGTCCGAGATATGCTAGATGAAGGATGGCTCGTCATCTATATGGACGACATCCTGATCTTCTCAAAAGCGGAAGAAGAACACCGGATAAGGACCGAAAGGGTCCTCAAACGACTACGGCAATGTGATCTCTACCTGAAAGTAGAGAAATGCAAATTCAACGTACAGGAAGTCAAGTTCTTGGGCATGATCATCAGACCCAATGAACTTGCAATGGACAACACGAAACTGGCTGGGATCAAGGACTGGCCCACGCCAAGGACAGTGAAGGATGTAAGATCCTTCCTAGGATTCAGAAACTTCTATCGACGATTCATTGGACACTTCGCGGATCTGGCCAGACCGCTGAACGACTTGACAAAGAAGAACCAGAAATTTGAATGGACGAACGACTGCCAGCAGTCGTTCGATGCGCTAAAAAGGAAATTCAATGAAACCCCAGTACTGCTGATGCCAGATGCAACAAAACCATTTGTGGTAGAATCTGATGCCTCAAAATTTGCGACAGGCGCAGTACTCAGACAACAGGACGCCAACGGAGACTGGGACCCATGCGGATACATCTCGCATTCTTTCAACGAAGCAGAAAGAAATTATGAGATATACAACCAAGAACTATTGGGAGTGATCCGAGCGCTAGAAACATGGAGACACTACCTACAGGGAATGCCATTCCCTGTGACGGTATTATCCGATCACAAGAACCTGATGTACTTCCGTCAGCCACAGAAACTAAACCGACAACAGGCTAGATTGGCCATCTACCTGTCACAATTCGACCTGAAGCTACAACATGTACTGGGATCACAGATGGTACAGTCTGATGCCCTATCGAGGAGAGCAGATCATATAGCCGAAGAAAATACCGATAACAAGGACAAGACCATCCTCGCTGACAAACTGTTCGTCAAAACAATCGACACTGAGCTCCAGGGAGCCCTGGTCTCAGCAATAATGAAGGATGACCTCGTAAATGACGCTTTACAAGCCCTGAAAAACAATGGAACTCCCCCAATCAAGTCTGCATTGGAGGACTGGAAATTTGAAGACAGCCTGCTCTTTTTCAAAGACAGGTGCTATGTGCCACAGGACGAAACCCTCCGCCGAGCAATCATATGGAAATACCATGATAGCATCATGACAGGACACCCTGGACAATGGCAAACAATTGAAAGAAATACATCGAAGGCTGTGGCGCAAAGTGCCAGCAAATGAAGATCAACACCCACACAACAACCCCACCCCTGACACTGATATCATCCGATGCCAGCAGACCATTTGAGCTGGTAACGACAGATTTTATTACGGACCTGCCCATAATAAACGGATTTGACTCAATCATGGTCATGGTAGACCATGGTCTTACGAAGGGGGTAATTGTTATCCCTTGCACGAAGACGTTCGACGCACTTGGCGCTGCAGACCTCTACCTGCGCCATGTGTACACAAGATTTGGACTCCCCGGAAGAATCATCTCAGACAGAGACCCTCAAGATTCGCATCCAAACTCTTCCGAGAACTCGGACGATTGCTCGGGATTAAGCTATCCATGAGCACCGCCTATCACCCCCAGACCGATGGAGAAATGGAGTGAGTAAACCAAGAGCTAGAGGTTTACCTCCACATGTTCTGTTTGAACAAACCTGAAGGTTGGGAGTGTTATCTCCCAACGGCAGAATTCGCACACAACCAGAAGACACACTCCACAGTAAAACACTCACCATTTTACTTGATGATGGGATATCAACCATGCGCTATCCCCACCCCTTATGAGAAAACGAACGTGCCAGCCGCCGAACAAAGAATCCAAGAACTTCTCTCTGCAAGAAGAGAAGCTCTTGCTGCACACGAACTAGCCAGACAGGCTATGGCTGCCCAAACGAAAGGGTGATACGAACCGTTCAAGGTTGGAGAACAAGTATGGCTTGACTCCAAGAACCTGAAGATTGGCTACCCAATGAGAAAACTGGCACCAAAACGAGAAGGGCCCTTTGTGATTGAAGATGCCTTGTTGAGAATGACATACCAATTGAAACTGCCACTGGGATGGAAGATCCACCCGGTATTCCATGTGGCTTTACTCACACGATACCATGAGAACGACACTCATGAGTGAAACTTCCTGACTCCACCACCCGACCTCGTGGAAGGAGAGAATGAATATGAGGTGGAAGCGATCATCACACACAAGAAGCACGGCAAGACACGCCGTTACCTTGTGAAATGGGTTGACTACCCAACATCCAAAAACACATGGGAACCTGAATTGAACCTGAAGAATGCCCCCAAGATCCTGACGGCATATAAGAAGAGGTACCATCTCTGACGAGAACCCAAGAAACCCCCACTATCTGAACCAAATGATGATTGACCCACTGAATGTTGACGCCCTTCACATTCACTCCCATCCCCACCCCCTTTCGATAAAGAACGAATACGAGAAGAACATGGCAACTGGACGAAGAGTCATTGACCAGTCACCAAGAACAAACAGACTGCCGGGGCAACCCTCTTGGGAATGCCCACACGGAATCACATTCTGGATAAACAGAGATGACTGGATAAAGAGAATATCCTCGACTTGCCCAACATGCTGCCTCTATGCACGAAGGAGCATGAAAATGGATTTGACCTGGGTAAAAGCACAATTTGAGGAGTGGTGCTTTGAAGAAGAGTTAGATGGCGGGAACTATCTCCCCGAACAATTTGTTGTTGACCGTGATGGTCTGACCCCAGGCAGGAGACCACTAGCGGGGATTGGCCCACTACTGTGGAATGACCTTCAGTGGAACACCCACTACAACGAAGAAAGTGGATTTGAGCTGGCAAGGCAGCTCTTATTCAGACGACATGGAGAACTGGGGACACTGCTGCGTTCCAGCCGACACCCCACACACTGACACCCCTGACCACTGAGCACAACTGGGTGCAAACCGATTGTCTGCAAAGATGTTAAACTACTGATCGTCTGCAAAGACGTTAAACTACCGATCGTCTGCAAGGACATTAAACTAGCAATCATCCGCAAAGATGTAAAACTACAGTGATTACCCTTGATACTGTGCAAACCCTATGCACCTCTCCCCCTTCCGACGACACCACCGACTCTTTGACACCACTGCTAAAGGCAGTATAAAACGAAAAGAACCTGATCATGGTCCAAGCTTGGACACGAGCGATTCCTCCATCGTACCCCTTGACCCCAACCTACCCACATAACCAGACCACGCCCGATCAGACCACAAAGGAGAGACGAAGATTTAGGTCGAAGTGTGGAACTTTCGACCATAGTGGGGGGGTAATGTTACAATTTTCCTTGTAACTCATGGAACCCGACGCACCCATGGAACCCGACGCACCCGACGATCCCCTCCAGACAGGAGGCACCCCTTGATTCATGCCTAGGGCATGTCCTTGACATCAGACACACATACGACACATGCCGACTGCATGCATTTGATCCCCTTCCCGTGGAAGGCACCCTTGATGCATGGTGACTCCATGCACCCGACACATGCTGTGATATGACAGCCCCCTGACATGAGGTCTGTGACGTCGGACTCTCACGATCGACATGCTGCGCCGCAGCATGTCCTTGACATCGGATCCTTGACATTGGACGCCTCATGCTAGGCATGAGGCTTATCTCTTATTGTTTCCTGACATGCTGCGCTGCAGCACTCCATGACATCGGATGCCTCATGCAAGGCATGAGGCCTATTGTTTCTATTCTTACTTGATATGCATCTATCTTTCCGATTGGATGATAAGGACCTCCCTCATAGTATAAGTACTGCAACTCGTAGTAGGGATGTCCTTAGTTTAGATCTAGGCAATCTACAGCCTTAACTTGTGAACTCGCAAACTTACTCGAAACCACTAAGGAAGCCCCTTAGTGCGTGAACCTGAACAACTCTATGCAGAAGGCCTGCTAGAGTGCACTATCTCTCTTACGTCGGATGCTCCGAGTAAGACTAGTGCCGAATGACTTGTCGAGGAAGCACCTCATCAACAACATTGACTAGATCGAGTGGTTGAGGCTTCGCCCATAACACCTATGCTAAGGGTGAAAGATGATGATGGGACCACTAGGGAGGTAAACACCAATGAAGGCAAGGCCAAGTTCCTTGCAAAAGCCTTTTTCCCACCAAAACCAGCAACCTCATCAGTTCCACGTGACTACAACTACCTTCTCCCACTACCACTGCCACCACAAGTCACAGAAGAGCAAATTCAGGCCCACATATTGAAATTGTCTCCTTACAAAGCCCTGGGACCAGAAATATTGTACTACAGAAGATGGTAAACCACATAGTCCCATAGTAAACCACATAGTCCCATATTTACTCCCCATCTACAGGTCAATAATAAGACATGGAATCTACTACCAAAGATGGCAAGAGTCCACAACATGCATGCTACAGAAACCTGGGAAACCAAGCTATGAGGTGCCCAAAGCTTACTGCCCCATAGCCTTGCTATGCACCATGGAAAAAGTCCTTACATCCATACTCTCCAAGAACCTCATATTGATAGTGGAACAGCAGCAGCTACTGATGGACACACATTTTGGTGGAAGGCCATGCAGGAGCACAACTGATGTGGTACACATATTGATTCACCAGGTCAAAGAGGCATGGAGAAAAGGGAAAGTTGTATCAATACTCTTCCTGGACATAGAAGGGGCCTTTCCTAACTCAGTACCAGAATGGCTACCACATAACATGAGAAAGAGGAAAGTTCCAATCCAGATAGTCAAATGCATTCAATGGCTAATAAATGGAAGAGTGACACATCTCAAATTTGATGACTACATGTCAGCCCCAATCCCCATAGACAATGGAGTAGGACAAGGAGACCTGGTCTCTCTCCCATCCTTTAATTTTTATAATGCAGATCTACTTGAACTGAATGACATGTTACAGGCACTTGGATATGTCGACGACATGATGGTAATGGCTGTCAGAAAAAATTTCGAAGAGACTACACAGGCTATCTGTAATCACATGGAAGGAGAAAACAGTGGGTTTAAGTGGTCAGCTGACCACAACTCCAGGTTCAAGATTAGTAAACTGGTGATTATGCACCTAGGCCAGAAGAAAACTAGGTCGCCAGCTGGCATCCCCTGAACAATGTGAAAGTTGAAGCTCACCCTACAAGGGAAAGAGGTAAATGCAGTGGACAAGTACAAGTATCTTGGCATAGTCATCAATGACAAGCTAACATGGAGAGGTCATGAGGAGAGAGTCATAGACAATGGGTCTTACAATGCCATCGTAAGGCTGAACACGAGTGTGGGTCACTCATGAGTCAACATGAGTTTACTCGTGGGAATACTTGTAAGTGTTAGACTCACGGGTCTGAGGTACCCGTACCCACAGGTGGCCATGGGTACAGGTCAGGATATATTACACCATGGGTACTCACATGAGTACTCGCCCAACCATCACAGATGCAAAGTCAGCGGAATCTTCCAACACGCAGATTTTGAACCAAAAAGGAAATGTCTCCCACACTCAAGTATCAACGTAACAATATGGCGGACTAACTATTTATGTGTTGTATCAACTTGTATGTATAATACCATATTTAAATCTATGACAGACTCGTAAGTACTTACAGGTACCTATAAGTACTCATGGGTTTATTTATACTTGCGAGTACTTGTGTAATGACAAGTACTTGACCCATGGGTCATCTACTTGTGAGATGAGATACTCATAAGAGTGCGGGTATGCCTTTTGACCCACAAAATACTCATGAGTAAGGGTGTGGGTGATCCGTGAGTAGACTCGTGTTCAGCCTTATGCCATCGCCTAGCAAAAATCAACACCAGACTATCACATAACCACATGCGCTGGCTATACATGGCAGTTGCAATACCTAAGATGACCTATGGAGCTGAAATATGGTATAGCCCACCACAAAAAGATCCAGGTGCCAAACAGATGACAGGATCAGTAAGAATTATGTGACAGCTAACTAAAATCCAGTGGATAGCTACTCTGGCCATCAATGGAGCACTACACAACACCCCAACAGACACTTTAGACTAGTGTTTAAAGGTCCGGTTCATTGAACCGGAAAAAGACCACAACTGAACTGGACTGAACTGCAAAAAACTGGACTGTCAGTTGCAGTTCAGGCTTCTCAGGATGGAAGAACCACTCTGAACCGAACCGATAAAAACCGGTTTGAGTCAATTCAAACCGCCAGTATGTACACCTCGTAAATACGCATCTTTTGACCATATTTTCAAGAGAAACGGTCCACAATTGCATGTGCTATGGCCAAAACGATATGTTACTGCAAAATCTTACTTGCACGACATCCTATAGTTGTGTTTTTTGAGATGTAGAGGACTGTTATCACCATAAATCCTTTATGGTCGACTACTATACACTCTGTACTATAGTTTTCAACAGGTTTTATGTACTAAATTCTATGAGAAGACCAGTTTTAGTCAGTTCAAACCAGTTACGACTGAACTGCAGTTTGAACTGGTTTGAACCGTTTTGGACTGGTTTTTTGCAGTTCAGTCCGGTTTTTTGGGGTCTTACCATAACAGGCAACTGGTTGCAGTTGCGGTTCGTCCAAATGGGGCAAAAAAACCAGACTGGACCGGACTTTTAAACACTACTTTAGACACACATGCAGGTATTCTCCCACTTGAACTAACCATGCTGAAAGTCTGTCACAGGTCACAAGCATGAATCTGCATGCTACCTGAGTCTCACTTGCCACAGTGAGACCCATGGATGTGGAAAATCATCCAGTATTTCAGCCACTAAGGTAAAGGAATTGAGTAGAAAGTAATCTAGTTTGAGTAGAATTTTCATCCTTTATGGCCATTGAAAAAGAATAAAAATCATCTGTTTTTCAGAGAAAAAGATACCCTAAAAGTTGTGAAAATTCCCCCTCAGAAGGGATGAATTAAGGGGTTGAAAACACCTCAAAATTTGTCTGTATTCATACCCTGTTGAATTTGTCCCTGGGGATGACTTCCATCATCTAAATGGGGTAATTCACACCAGGAGACTCCCTCTGATTATGGGATGGTTTTCATCCCACCAAGGGAAAAAAACAACCCTCTGTGCAGGTTGAATTTTTTCAGAGTGGAAGAATGGTAGTTATTCATCCACTTTGTATAGTTTCATTATCAGTTTCATACATTTAGTAGTGAATTTTCATACCCATAACACCAAGTATATTGCATCTAAACTAACTATGCATATTTTACAAAATAAGAAACAAAGATAAGGTAGAGGCAATCCATATGCATCCAATGTCAGCCATTGTGACTGATGTGTGATGAGGCCTTAGCATGCACATGACCTTCTGCTGACACTGAGTGCAATTGGCAGTCATGCCACTTCATTGTACTATCAAGCACAGTTCCTTCATGCAAAAATTACTCCATCATTATATACAAGTGCAGCAGTGAATGTAAAGTATATTAAGTTTGAATTATTACAGTATCTGTCCACCAACCACTCTCAAACATTTGCCATAATGGTGGATACTGGTGGTATACTCTCTTAGAGTGACCCCAGCACTGCTCAATGAAGTTCATTCCACAGTGGAACTTGGGCAAGAACACAGCTTCAAACACTTTCACTTTTTCACTCTGGCCTTGCACAAGGAGGGTTTGTCAACATCAAGTGAGGTAATCTAAATTGATCACATGTTCATATCACTTAGACACCATAGAATCTCTTGAAAACACATATCATTCATTCATGCTGATGCCTCAAAAATTTACAACCACCAAAAACTCATAAACTGGAAATAAAAAATTTTGGTGGTGGCAGATTGCCTGAAATTTATGCACTTTCTTTGATATGCAAATTTTTGCACTTTTGTCATGTTCATCATGCCAAATCAGGTGACACTGGATGCATATGGATTTCCTCTACCTTAAGAAAAATTACCTGGGCCCAAATGACTCCAGTCATTGTTTGGGCCTGTCATCCTGTGTCATCATTCTCCTCCTGTTGTTGCATCCTGCATTGTCACCCCCTCCCCCCATCTTCCTGTTGTCTCATCCTGTTGTCCTATTGTCTCATTGTCCCTTCATCTTGTAGTCACATCATCCTGTTGTCTCATCATCTCATCATTCTGTTGTCTCATCCCATTGTCCCTCAATGTCATTGTCATTTGCATACCCCCTCCCATTGTTATTAGTTCATCGTCATCATCATCATTCCACCTGTGATCCACCCCACGAGCAGTTGCTCATGAGGCTGGGGGTGGGTGGTGTTGTTCCTTCATCGTCCATTCCCTCTCCATCATTTTATTTCCTTTCCCCCACCATCCTGTTCCCCCCACCATGCCGCTCTCCCCCCCCCACTGCCCACCCCCCCCCCCCCCCACCACTTCATTTCCCTTCCCCCGTTGTGTCGTTCTCCTCCCCCTATCATTTTATCTTCCTCCTCTCTGTTTCATTTTTCTCCTCCCTGTTGTTTTGTCGTCCCCACAATCCACCCTGCAAGCAAGTGGCTTGCAGGCAAGGAGCGGGGGTGGTTCCATCATCATCAGTAGCTTAAGGTAGTAGTTAAAAGGTTTTGTTAGTAAAATGAGAAAGAAAAAAAAACTACCTACACATCCCATGGGCCTTTTTCATTCCATTTTCTCCTCCTCATCTCCCTGTTGTCCTGTTCTTGTTCTGGTGGGGTGCTGCCCCAGGACTCTCATCTACTCCCCACCCTCCTACTATGGTTCATTCAGAGTGTCAAGATGTCCTTTGGGGAGTGGAAGGTGGTTGCACTCCTTCCACTTGCATTGGGGTTTGTTGAGTAGCAGTCATGGTCGTCATTCATCCTATCACTGATGGCTTCATGTTGCTATGTTTGGTGTCTGTAAAAGGTAGTATTTTCTAACCAGTAAGCTTGCAGCTTCCAAATAGTTGGTTAGCTCAAAAAAATGTAACGGATCATTACTAGTTTGAATACTTAAGACTTACTTTGCACAACACTGAGCAGAAACTATTCTATTTAGTAGCTAAGTGTATGCGGTGTAAGTCAAGAGGTAGTCCCTACAAATATGTATCAACAAGATATATACATAGTCCCCAGGGCTATGGACATGTGTAGATGTGCCGTTACACAATAGGTCTTAACTCAGCCTGGCTGCATCACATAGGTAAGCTACACTGTACCAAATAATATGGTCTATCAAACACATACAGTGTATTGAATGATATGGGTTCGGTGGACAATGTTGAATTATGTATAGCATGTACTAGTATCAAATGAATACACTTTTACAATTCTTGCTTGTGTACACTATGAAGAATGTTAATATACAGATCAAAGATAGCATTGGACACAGTACTCAGCAATAGCAATGGCAATGGCATCAGGCTAACAGTCTTGGTATAGATGTGCATAGGAGACTGTATGGCCTATCTATGGGCAATGATGCAATAATTTTCTATGTAGTGCAGACCTACCAAATGGGATCAGCTTGCCAACCCAATTGGTGTTGGTCAATGCTGCTGATGCCACCTAAGGAAATTTCCTGATGCTGAAGGTTATATAGTGACATGTATGATAAATGCCTCATTTAGCGATAATTCATTTGTTGTAGTATGCATACCTATGAAATGGGTTGCCACTGGCACTGGCAGAAATTAAAAATTTACTGACATCGGCAGCAGCAGACACATAATACAGACCTTCATGAAATCAGAAATTGGCATCAGAATTGAGCACAGCACCAGCACCAGGATTAGGGATTGGGCAGAAAATGTTTGGTGTTCCAGAAGCACCAACAATTATTACTACATGTTCATGTATAGAATATGTAAATGAAATAAATGAGCATCATCCATCATCTGTAGTGTCCATATCATCAGAGCCACACAACCAAGTGTCATCAACATAATCAAAGTCTGCATGAGTATAGATGGGCAGCATGATGTGAGAAGGAGTGGGGTGCTCTATCTGGGAGGTGGTGGGGGACTCATCACTAAAATTGTCCTCTGAGTCAGAATCAGCACTGGCATCATCAGCATCAGCATTGGATTCACCCTGAGGTCCAGTAAAATCTGTCTCTGATGATGAGAGAAAAACATCCACCACATCAGACACAGTGGGAAAAGCTGATAGGGGATTTGAGGGTGGAGATGAAGAGGTAGAATCATCAAGGTAGAATTCAGTGACATCAATGCTGGTTGGAGAACCCATGGGGGCAGATGATGAATCAGAACCATATGCCATGGCTGCCTGAAAGGTGGTATGCTGATAAGCATCATTTGCTACATCATCTTCACCTTGCCAAACCATGAGTGCCTTGGCATCTGCAGCAGCAGCGGGGACAGGATCAGTAGTGAGAGCGGGGATGGAATCAGAATCGGCATCAGCAGCAGAGATAGGATTGGCATCAGCAACAGGGACAGGAGCAATGGTAGTGGGGACAGCATTGGACACTTCAGATTCAGCATCTGAAAAATACAGCCCAGCATTGTGACCAGTAACCATGGGTGGTTGACTGTAGGCAGAGACAACTGTTGGGAGACTTGGTGCATCTGACCACTCCTACAAGGGCAACCTCAGCCTCTAGAAAAGGGAAATCTGAAGTTAAAATTATACTACATATTACAGGGATTGGAGGTGCACCTAGCAAAGGGAAATCTGAAGAGAAAACTCTAAGGACCCCTTTGCCAGTGCCCAGTATATGTGAGAACTGCAAAAATCAAATAATAGTCCAAAAATAGATAAGGCAGAGATAGGCAGATCAAGGCCACCAAATGACATCGTACCAAGGGGTAGATGTCAGAAAGGGTGTTCCATCTCTAAATATAAAACTGTCAACATGCACAAATGTGATAGAAAGAGACATTAGTAATAAAATAAGGAAAAATCATAGAAAATGAGGAATAGAAGGAAACGAGGCGAGGAAAAATATAGGATGGACATAAACAATAGGAGAACATGTGGGGCACCCTCTAGTCCCCTTACATTACCCCCCCCTCTAAGATGCATCGCCCTGATGCATTCAAAATTGCATACAACCAAAGTCAGTGACTTGAATGCAACAAGGTGCAGCAGTGTGCCATCAGTGGAATTCCTTGACTAACCAAGGGGCATTCACATTGGACTCCTTGACCCATGAGTTCTCCTCATACCCATAACCCTTCCAGTGTACCAAATACTGGAGTTTTCCTTGATGCAACCAGCTGTCTAAGATTGACTAGACTTTGTACTGGGGTTCTCCCTCAATCACTGTAGGTGGTGGTGGTGGACATGAATGGTGTCCTGGGAAAGGATCTGGGGGAGCTGGAGGGAGTTTGATGACATGGAAGACTGGGTGGAGTCTGGACATGGAGGCTGGGAGGCGCAAATGATAGGCATGCATTCCAACACACTTGACAATGGAGAAAGGTCCCAGGAAGCGATGGGCAAGTTTCTTGGATGGATGTGGGTGGAGATGTCACTGGAGTCAAGATAAACTAGATCACCAACCTTGTACTGGGGGGTCAGAGAATGGCATTGATTGTAAAAGCATACCATGTCGTCCTTTGTCTTTGCCTCCTCCAAACTATCCTTCATGCATTCCATGAACTCATTCACCATCTTGATGTGTGAGGGGACTTGGTGAGGTTTGAATCCCATGCATGGATGCTGTCCAGTGTCTAAGAAGAAAGGGTCTGTTGAGTGGAAGTGTGGATGTGGTTGTCATATCACTCCTCCACCTATTCCAGTCGGATTCCAGTCAGAATGCCCATTCCAATCGGATTTTCCAGAATTTCAGGGAATTCCATTTACATATATTTTTCTCACAATTCATAATTCTAATTGGACTGGAGGGTCAATTTTACACCTGGAATCCCCGGAATCTACCCAGACTCATTTTTACCTGGAACAGTCAGATCAACCAGATGCATGGCAACTAGCATAACTGGACTAACTGGAATAACTGGAATGCACATGCTTTCCCAAATAAAAGTTCAATGTACAACAAGAATTGAACACTTGACCTTGGGTCTGCACACATAATAGCACACTTAACCACTGAGCTACCAAGTAATTATTTGTCTATATACATTTAATACCTTTATTACCCAACCAAGGTGCATAGTTAACCGCAGCCATTAATGGAATACACAAACATGCATATTGCATGACATGTGACACATGACTGCCGGCTCACAATCATCACCACCACTGTCGTCAACACTGCCTCCTCTTCCTCTCCACTCTACCACCACCACTGCATGCACATCTGCCACCAGCACTCCAATGCCCACTCCCACCATCATCACCACCTTCAAACGAGCTGACTGGATGGAACGTGGGCCCAAATGATGGCAACTGTCATTTGGGCTATAGATAAGTTTTTCTTTTTTTTTCTTTTTTTGCTTTTTGTTTTATCAATCAACTAATTGTATTTTATTGCTTTTTAGGCTGTATACTACTGGAGATGACCTGCCATGACAAAAACGCGCAACCCATGCCCACACCCACCCAATCCCCTCCTCCCCATTCAAATGGGATGTGAGGCTGTCAACATGGGCTAGGAGGGTGCCAAGGGATGCCAGGAGACCCCAGAAGGGGGATACCTGCCTAGTAAGCACCCACCAACCCCCGTACATGTGCCATGTCACACTGACGTGCCCAAACCCCTCCCCCCCCCCTCCTCAAAAAAAAAAAAAGACAGAAATCCAAATGGGGGATGATGGTGACGAACAATGACAAGCCACCCACCCCCAGCCTCATGAGCAACTGCTTGTGGGGTGGATGGTGGGTGGAATGACACCCAGGTGCAGGGACAGGAGATGACAACAAGCTACCCACCACCAGCCTCATGAGCAACTCGTGGGGTGGAACATGGGTGGAATGACACCCAGGTGCAGGGACTGGAGATGACAATGACACACCACCCACCCCCAGCCTCATGAGCAGCTGCTCATGGGGTGGATTGTGGGTGGAATGACAACGACAACAAGCCACCCCCCCCAGCCTCACAAGCAACTGCTCATGGGGTGGAACATGGGTGGAATGATGCCCAGGTGCAGGGACAGGAGATGACGATGACACACCACCCACCCCCAGCCTCACGAGCAGCTGCTCATGGGGTGGATCACAGGTGGAACAACAACAACAACAAGCCACCCCCCCAGCCTCATGAGCAACTGCTCGTGGGGTGGAACATGGGTGGAACGATGCCCAGGCACAGGGACAGGAGACGACAACAACACACCACCCACCCCCAGCCTCACGAGCAACTGCTCATGGGGTGGATTGCGGGTGGAATGACAATAATGATGACAAGCACCAGCAGCAGCAGCAGCAATAATGAGGAGCAGCAGGGAGCAAGATGATGAACAACAACACACCACCCACCCCCAGCCTCATGAGCAACTGCTCATGCGGTGGGTCATGGGTGGAATGATAATGATGAGTAAGCAATGGGGAAGGACAACACATGCAACACAATGCCCCAAGGATGGCAGGGCCACATCTCCTCCCCCTCCCCCACATTTCGTGTGGGGAGGGTTTTTTTGTAGTTTTAATTATTTAATATTATTACACCTCCCCCTCCCCCATTTTGTCTGTGAGGGAGGGTTTTTTTTTCTTGATGTTTTTACCTCCCCCCTCATGCTGAATGCAAGGGGTTAGTTTTATGTATATATATAATCAAATTTAAAAAAATTTGATCTTAATTATCTGCTTCGAAAAAATGAAGTTATGAATTTGAGTGTCAGAAATAAATTTTATAATAGCCAGCTAATAATTCTCCTGTTGCTCAACTGGTTGAGCACAGTGTTTGGTTTGTCATATGATGACTTTATCATGAGGCCTTGAGTTCAATCCTTGCTCTGCACAAATTAATTTTGTAGGCAACTGAGGAACTTCAGGACTCGAAGTTTGACTTGACTTGACTTTCCACTGTTGTATACTATAAGTTAATTATACATGCATAACTTGGAGTCTGGAATAACTGGAATCTGGTCAGAATAATTGGACTCCAGTGGAATCCAGTCAGAATAACTCGATTCCAGAGAGTCCAATCAGAATAGGTGGGGGAGTGTAAATTACAGGTTGTATCCAAACTCGGCCAAGGGGAGGAGATCATCCCAATTGTCCTGGAGCTCATTGACAAAGACATGGATGTACCACTCCAGTTCCTGGTTGACTTGCTCAGTCTGGCCATCAGTTTGTGGGTGGTAAGTGGTCAAAGCAAGGAGTTTGATCCCCAGAAGTCGGTACAGCTCACGAGTAAACTCTGCCACAAACTGAGGGCCATGGTCAGAAAGGAAAGCACCAGGAAGTCCATGTAATTTCCACACATGGTGGAGATAGAGTCGGGCAGCACCCAGAGCACTGACAGTGGTGTGAGTGGGAATGAAGTGAGTGCGTTTCCCCACTGAATCAACTGTGCACATCACTGCATCAAACCCATTCAACTCTGGTTACTCCACCACAAAGTTGACACTGACAACATCCCAACAACTCTCTTAAACAGGGAGAGGGCATAGCTCACCAATGGGTTTGCAACAAGGAATCTTGGTGTGTAAGCAAAGGTCAAAAGTACAGCAATACTGACCAATGAGCCATGACATCTGTGGCCACCAATAATTCCATGAGGTGAGCTCCAAGGTCTTCCAGTATCCAGGATGACCAGCAATCCATGAGTCATGGTGTTGGGATATGGTGTGCTAACAAAGGTCTGGGTTGTTGGGGACATAGATGTGATCCCTGAAATACAACAAGTCCTCCGTTTCAGCCCACTCTGCCGCATGCAAGGAAAGGGTGGATCCCTTCCTCAGCTCTTTAACAGCTCAGGCCATGACATCCTCATGTAAACTGCTATGGTTCATGCAACAAATGTCACATAGGATGTCCCACTCCTCAATCTGGGGTCCAATGCCTTCCAATGCCCGAATAGTGAACAGGTTTAATTGCAACAACACAATGTCTTGATTGTCATCACTGCCATCCCCATTGTCCATGCGTCAGGAGAGGGCATTGGCCAGTGGTCTATTTATGGACTGGTCTTTTGCAGTCCAGTTGCAGGTCTTTCATTTTGAGAAATAATGTAGGACCGCAAAAAGACCAGTTTAAACCTGTTGCAACTGGTTAAACATCATGTGCACTACATAACCATGTAACCATAATTATTACCTTTAATTTGATTTTTGGTTCATCAAAAACAGTCAAGAATTGAGAAAGATATGACCAAATTCATTTTGGTACAAGTTTTTTTTCATTCAACTTGTATCAGAATCACTTTGATTCTAACTCACTCATATTTTGATCATTTTGCTTCATTATATTTTTGGATGTGGAGATTTTATGTAGGTAAATATGCTCACCATCCATCAATGTAAGATATGCATCACATAATTTATGGTTGTCACATTACATTTTGCCTGCATCTTTAGCAGATGTAATTCAGTTTCAGTCATAGCTACATCAAATCTCCATTAAATCTCTTAAAAATTGGATCAAAAGCTGGGTATTTACAAGCTCTATCATGTTAAATTATTCTTCCAAGGTTCTGATGAGTGACTGTTGAGATACAGATGGCTTATATTAGCATGACAAATTTTACATAAAAAAACCAGTCTGAACCAGTCTTTTTCCGGTCCATTAACCAAAAAAGTCCTAGGTGGTCTGGTTCAGTCCCCCCAATATCTGAGTCAGTCCTGGACCGGTTGTGGTTGTGGTTGCCCCATTTGGAAGTCAAAAAACCGGACTGGACTAAACTTTCAAACACTATATTTGTGTAATTTTTTCTGTCTTGCATGGGTCTGAGTTTCTGATTTAACACATAAGTACCAATTTTACTGTCAAAGTTTATCTGAATACCCCCATTCAGTTAGAATTCTTGACTGGACAGCAGGTAATGTCATGATGCCCTGGCCTTGTCTTTGGCAAGGACTCAAGGTCAGTGTGTTTTCAGACCATTAACTCTGCACAAAATGTATGTCTCTGATAAATATATGATATTGCAGTGTATATTGTGTCAGATGTTTCCATAAAAGCTGACAGAAAACATGTCTGTTGTTAGTCATTATTCTGTGACATGTAAGTAGGTTGGCTACATTTCATTTGGTCTGTCCACTTCTCTTGGCTACACTCACCCTTCTGCAGAGTTTGTTGATACCAGAATGCCAAGTCAGTTTTCCCTCCCTGACTTGGTTGTTCCTGTTCCAATCCATTATAAAGAGTCATTACAGCTTTTGTTCCCCACCATCAAATCCTATCTCTTTACAACCATCTACATTTACTATTGCTTTGCATTTGCCTATCACCAACATGGCCTGCACCAAAAAAATCACCTGGTACAATGTCCACATTTTTTCTTTTCATTGCTGACCCATCATTAGACCAGATGCACATCATCATATGTCCTTTCTATTTGACCAATTCCCAGATGATTCATCTTTTTATGTATTGGCTGCAGAGACTCACTCCCTCCTGTTGAAAACATCCTGAAGTTAGTGCTAGGTTTTGTTGTACTGATGGGGTTGTTCTGATATGGGGTCCATAGGCCCAAGTCACACAAAAGGAAAAATGACAAATTTGTTTCCTCTAGTGAAGGGTAAGAGTCCTGTATTCTAGCTAATCATGGGCTAACATCTCATGTCACAGAGAATCAGATGTGGCTATGTGCAGCCCCAAGAAGAGCCACCTTGCCACACCAGGTACCCCAGAATATGACAATATGCCTGCAGTGTCCTCCAAAAGGTGAGATATACATTTTCAATGATACAGTCATTCCCTGATTTTTTCTTATAATCATTCAGGGCATCTGCCTTGGGTAGCATCTCAAAGCAGCTTAAATTTGGTACTGCTGACAACTCTGAGTATGTTTCTTTCATTGTACATGTTGATATTTTCCAGTTTTATCCTGGTTCTTAGGGTGGAGGGTCACTCAAAATTGCCTTTGAAGCAGGCCCCAGCACTCAAGAAGAAAGAGGTAGCTGCCCCACCTTCTGATGCCAAGTGTGGTGGAAGGCACATTCAAAGCCAAAGTCCCATTCAGGATCCTGTAACTGTAAAGTATGTTGTCAGTCAAGTCAAACAATTAATACTGTTTCTGATGCCTTATTTCTCCTGGGTAGGTTGGAACCTGGAGTCATGCCAAAGATGGCTGTGAAAAAAGTGTCAGCCTTAACAGAGCGGCATGGCAAAAAGTGTGCTTGCAGCCAAACTCCAGAGGAAGTGGGTAACATAGAGTGTGTCTTCCTTCCTATACATTTTTTTCCACTAATGTTGTTTGCTGTCAGTAATAGTATGGATACCATGGCAACCCCCTCTCATCCTCAGCAACTGAAAAAAACTTATGGAGAAAGGGGCTTACAACAGTACTTTAAGGTCTGTTGTTTCCATGGTTTGAACCTTTTGTTTTTCCCATGTTTGTACAGCCCTCATCCAGCTGATGTTGTTGCCCCTGATAACACATCAGAAAAGGAAACCCCATAAGTTGCACCATAGAATATTGATATACTCAATGTTCATCATACAGTAAACATGAAACTGTCAGGAAAGCTACAAACCCTCCCAAGATGCAAGCACTGTTACCCTCAACTGCATCTTCTGGATCGGAATCAGAATGTGACACTGGAAACTGTCCCAGGGATTTGCAGAAAGATAAAGTGTATGAAACATCCTGCTTTTGATGCTTTTTTTTTCTCATTTTATTTTTAGTAGGTACAGCCAATAAAAAGGGAATAGGTGTGTATCTGGGCATTTTTTTTCCTGTCTCAAATTTTTGTTTTGTTGGAGCAGACTATATACGCTGCACAGTGGAAGAGACAACACGTTCCTTACAACCTACCTGGGGTTTACTTAGACTTACAGCTAGGGTTAGCAGAGGTAAGAACACTATATTCCTACTATAGTACAGGTTCTCCTTATATACATAATAGTAAGGATATCACATGACTCCAGAGGAATATGCATATGAAACATGTATCAATATTGGTAATTAATGTGGGAGAATATGCACATGCAACAATATTGGTAATTAATTTCAACACCCCCCCTCAAACTGTAAAGCGCTCTAAGCAGCTAAGTTTGAACCTCAAAAGTAATTCTGAGAGAGTCTCTAAATTTCCTGAATAGGACGGCGCCAAGGTTCTTTGTGAACATGTCAGCCGGATTATCACTTCCAGGAATGAAAATGACTGTGACTTTGTCATTTTCTATGCATTCGCGGGTGTAGTGGTAGCGAATGTCTATATGTTTGGTCCTTCTTTCCTGAACTGGATTTGATCCAATAAAGATGGATCCCTGATTATCAGCGCAGATTGGTACGTGCTTCAGTGTATATCCAAGTTCCTGGAATAAGGACTCTATCCACACTATCTGCCGACAAGTGTCAGAGAGAGCCATATATTCGGCTTCTGTGGATGACAGTGCTACAGTTTTTTGTAAACGGGACTGCCAGCACACAATGCCACTCACCAGAGTAGCAAAGTAACCCATTGTAGATCGGTGCTTGACAGTGTCAGCTGCCCAATCAGAATCTGTGAAGGCCTGCAGCCCCTCGGATTTCTCTCCATCATAGACTATACTGTACTTCTGGGTTCCCACCAGATAGCGCATTATGTACATTGCTTTGTCTAGATGTTCTTGGCTAGGATTAGCCGAGAATTGCGACATCTTGATTACTGCGTAAGCGATATCAGGTCGCGTTCCGAGCATCAGATACAATAAAGATCCAATCACAGACTGATATTTTGATCTAAGCACCGCGTTTGGCGTCACTGTGTTCTCCGACGGTTTGTAGCCAGTCGGGAGTGGAGTGGGGGCAACTTTGGCATTTGTCATCTCGAACCTCTCGAGCACTTTGGTGAGATATTCTGTTTGATCGAGTTTGACTTTTGTAGTGGTCTGGGTGACGCGCATGCCTAAGAATTCCATGACTTTTTCAGTACTACGGCACTCCCAATGCTTCAGGCAAGCATTCTTTTTTTCATCCACAAGTTTCTTGTTTTTGCCCATGAACAAGCCATCATCAACATAGACTAGCGCAATAATGATGCTGCCTGTCTTAGGATCCTTGTGTATGAAGATGCCGGCATTGGAGCTGGCGCGCACAAACCCAATGGTGCACATAAATGCCTCTAGCTCTTTCCACCATGCTAGTGAAGCCTGTTTAAGGCCATACAATGCTCAGCGTAAGCGCATTACTTTGCGCTCTTTACCCTCGAGTCTGAAACCCTTGGGTTGATCCATATAGATCTCCTCATCAAGTTTGCCATATAAAAATGCGGTTTTTACATCTAGACTGGTCATATACATGCCTTCTAGAGACGCAAGGGCAAACATGAGGTGTACGGTCTCGTAGCGGACTACTGGTGAGAAAATCTCATCAAAGTCAATGCCTTCGACTTATGAAAAGCCTTTGGCCACGAGTCTGGCTCGTTTTCTTCTGCCTGATTTCACGGAGAAAACCCATCTATTTTTGATTGTTTTCCGATCATGTGGAAGATCGACGATATCATAGACTTGTCGCTTGCGAAGAGCCTCTAACTCTTCACGACAAGCCTGTTTCCACTCAAGTTGCTGCTGCCGGGGTAGGCGCGCAATATTACGAAATTGGTTTGGAACTAGGCTTTTTCCGCTTGATGGTGTGACTGCTTTTGATAACAGCCAGCGGATAAGCTCATCTCCACCTTCCTTGGTTATCTTTTTAATATAACCTGCTTTGTCCGGTTCCCCCATTGGGTAATCATGTTCTTGATTATTGGAATCGGGCACACTCTCGTGGGGTGCCGAACTCGGTCCAGCAACCGGTTCTTGCTGTTGAGGTCGTGGTCGTGTTCGGTTATGATCCGAATCTTGACCCACAGACTTCTTCCAATATCGATCACGCGCAATGTCTCTCTCTATGTCAGAGGGGAGTCACTGTTCTCCATAGGTATTGCCGGGACGGTTTGGGATTTTCCTCTGCCTGCCTGATCGATGGGGCAATTGCTGCCATTCCTGTTGATCTTCACGTCTTGGATGAAAGTCCTCAGTGTTAACTGGAGGTGGCGGAGGAGGAGCGTTAGTCGCATCGTCATGCGCCTTTTGCTCGCTTGGTAAATCATCATCATCATCTTCTAATGATGGAGGAAGGGGCGGATTTTGTGGCGGTATAGGGTCATCGCCATCCATTCCAGATGAGTGGTCATCATCTTCTGGTTCTGGAGGTGGAAAATCACCAAGGTCTGTCTTGGCAGGAGTTTTAGCTCCGGGACAGCATGGGAACATCATTTCATCAAATAGTGCTGTGGCACCAATGAATATTGCGCCATTTTGTCGCATGAAATGATATGCTTTAATGCCATCTTCTACTCCAAGGTATGTCATTAACTCCGATCGAGGAGATAATGTTGTTGGACGTTTTTCCTTTGGTAGATAGACATAAGCACCGCAACCGAAGACCTTCAGATTGTTTAGATCTGGGCAGACCTTTGTCAGGTCCTCAAAAGGTGTCAGCCATTTCAGGCGCCTTATTGGGGTTCGGTTGTATAAATGTGTTGCATGTTCTATGCAAAATTCCCACCATGATTGTGGTAGACAAGCAGTGAATCACAAGGTTTGCGACTTTTCCATTATTGTCCTTATGGCGCGCTCTGTGCGCCCGTTCTGTTGATGAACATGGGGTGCAGACATCTCTATTTTGATGCCTAAGTCCTTGAGCTGTTTTTGTAGCTCACGATCCTTGAACTCCCCCCCTGGATTGACATGCCAGCACTTGATTGTAGCGCCATATTGGGTTTTAGCCATCGCTTGAAATTGTCTAATCGCTGCAGCAGCGTCAGATTTCTTTCTGAGACATTGGACCCAAATATGTGACGTTTTGTCATCAAGAAATACAATGAAGTATTTATGTTTGTGGTACGATAGTACCAGGAGTTCCTTTAGGTCGGAATGTATTAATTCAAAGGATTTGTCAGCTCGTGAGTCTGACTCGGGAAAAGATTTTGAGGTCATTTTCCCTTCTGCACACCCTGGACATATAATTTTGTCTTTAGGAATAATTAAATTCCTTGGGAATTTTATGGTGCTTTTAGGCATTTTCCCTAGCGCCTCTTTGGATGGGTGTCCAAGTTGCCTATGCCAAGTCAAGTAGTCAGCGACATAAATGGTTGCAACATTAACCTTTTTGGTGCTCAATATATGAGTCCGAGCCCAATAGATTGTGTCATTCCTCCTTAGAGGGACACAATGCATGATTGGGTTTCCATGCTCGATAAATGAAATGTGTGCGGAGGAACCACGCACATCACTTCTGTCTTGTAAAAAGACCCCCATTGACATCAATCGAGTATTAATGTCGGGTATGTAGTAGATGGGGTATAACCGTGTTTCACGCGTCTCTGACTTCCCATGACATACTACCTGGTGTTTAATGAAGACTGCTCCTTTTCCTACTATATGAGTAGTACCAGTGGCCATTTGGACCAAGGTAGAGTCCTTTCTCGGTAAAGGCTCATAAGAAGCGAAATCTTTTATTTCACCAGTGAAGTGTTTTGATGCGCCTGAATCCATGATCCAGTCGGCACCTTTCTTACAATCTCCCTTTGCACACATAGCACATATATTAAGATCTAAATAATTCCATGATACATTTAATAGCGGTAAAATTTCACATGAAAAGTTTGCTGTATTCATAGGAATATTAATCTTAGTGCTTGTGGCAGGGAAAAGGACTGACCTGTCATCATACGCCCCTGTATCAAGGGGTTCATCGACGAGCATTTCGTTGATGGCTTTCCACACTTCCTCATCAGACACCGGAGGTTCAGATCCGAGGGAGACAGTATCGTCTTCTACCTCCTCGATCCTAGACTCAGGTTCTGGTTCTATCCTTCTTCTCTTTCCTTCTCACACCATCAGGTGCTCTTCCAGTGGTCACAGATTTTTCGCGCTGCGCAGAAGTTGCATTTGCTCAAGGGTGTCTCGAGCTTGCTGATATTCAGCATAAACCGAACGAGAGGTAGAGGCCACGCCCATATATGCCTGTGCAGGTGGTCGGCGGCGAGGATCCCTTGTGGGAGTGTGTTCGCGTCTTTCGATGCGCTGTATAAGTGGCATCAGTGGTATGATGGTGCCATTACCATTTATGGTGGTATAGGCTTTGGAGGTGAGGTGGGTATGTTTATCCTTCGGCTTCTCCTCCTTAGTCTTTCTGTCCCCACATTGTCCACGCTTTTGGGACAAGTCTCCATTGCTGTTTTGCCCTTCTTTGGGCTGCCATTTGGGGTTTCCCCCTTTGCGTTTAACAGCAGAAAGTTTGTTGGCCTGAGGCTGGCCAGCGGGCTTTCCTACTGCTGTGCGCCTTGAGGCTTCAGCAACAATGGAGTCCTTGACATGTTTAAATGTCAAGGCACTAGTAGCGGTCGTGTTAAGGACCATTGTGGACAAGGAATTGTACTCGCGTGGCATCACAGCAAGTAGAATCATTGCTTGCACTAGCTCGGGGATGGCGACGTTAGCAGCCATAAGGCGCTCAAATTTGTCTGCCATTCTAGCAATCTCTGGTGCGGGGTTTGCAGCCGGGATCTTGATCGCTATTGCAGACCTAAAGTCTGCGAAGACTTGGGAGGGGCCGTCCACACCATAATCGGTGCAGATGAGATCCCACACCTCCTCAGCAGTGTCCTTTGAGTTGGCACGCTGCCGAATGGAGGGGGCCAGGCGGAGCACTAGGCTACCAATGGCCTGGTCATTTTTGTTGCTCCAGGTCTGGAGCTTGGCATTAGCATCCGCTACCAAAGTAGCGTTCGTCGCTGTCAAGGGAGGCGCCGGGGGCGGTTTTTGCTCCGCCCCGCTAGTTATTTGCCAGAGGCCCTGAGACCTGAGCCACACCTTCATTGAGTCGGCCCATTGAATGTAATTTGATCCGTCGAAAGTTTGAACAAGTTTCTCAAGAGTTGAAGACATGATTTTGTGGTGGCAGCTGTTAAAAGCACTCAATCAGTCTTTTTACTCAATAAAACATGTTTAACATTCTAAGGAGAAAACACTCCTTCAGAGTGGTTAACCCTAGTCAACCTAGGTTTTATGTGCAGCTTGCAGGGAGCGCAAGGTTATAATTTGGAGACGATGAAGTCAACGTCGTTCGCAGCCAATTAAGGCGTGTTCGCGACGTGCCCAGCAGGGCCCATAACCTGTTGGAGCAGACTATATACGCTGCACAGTGGAAGAGACAACACGTTCCTTACAACCTACCTGGGGTTTACTTAGACTTACAGCTAGGGTTAGCAGAGGTAAGAACACTATATTCCTACTATAGTACAGGTTCTCCTTATATACATAATAGTAAGGATATCACATGACTCCAGAGGAATATGCATATGAAACATGTATCAATATTGGTAATTAATGTGGGAGAATATGCACATGCAACAATATTGGTAATTAATTTCAACATGTTTGACTTATGATTATGCCTGCCAGAGAGCCCTCCATCTCAACTGAAATGAGCAATGCCATGGACTCTAGAAAATCCAAGGGGTATGTTTGATTTGCATGTTCTGGTTTCTTTTTGCTAATTTTCAGTGGATGCAGGCGAGAGAAAAAGATAGAGGGGGTGTTTTTTATATTTATTATCTCCCATTTTTGGATTGATTGGTTCTTAAGACAAACCAGGGAACAATCCCTGTTTTCTGAAGGGGAAAGCGAGCAAGATAGAGAGTCAGGGAAAGCTAGGCCATATGTGTATGTGCTGTTTGAATTTTCACTTGCTTTTGGGTCCAATTGTCATTTAATAGGGGCAGACGGTGAAAGGGCAAATCTACTAGTCATTGTCCACATTCATGAGAATCTTCAGGTATATTCATATCATCTGATTCAGAGCTAGGGGATGTCAAGCCACCCTCTCATCCTGTTGTGGAGCACTCCAAGGCAAGGGGCATGGCTAGTGTTTGAAAGTCTGGTCCATATAAGGGCAACCTAAGCCTCTAGCAAAGGGAAATCTGAAGTTAAAATTATACTACATAATACAGGCATTGGGGACACACCTAGCAAAGGGAAATCCGAAGAGAAAACTCTAAGGATCCCCTTGCTGATGCCCAGTATATGTGAAGACGACAAAAATCAAATATAACCTAAAAATAGAAAAAGGCGGAGATAGGTGGATCAAGGCCGCCGAATGACATCATACCAAGGGGTATGTGTCGGAAGGGGTACTCCGCCTCTAAATATAAAAGTGTCAACATGTACAAACATGATAGCAAGGGAAAATTAGTAATAAAATCCGGAAAAATCATAGAAAATGAAGAATAGAAGGAAATGAGGTGGGGAAAAATATAGGACGAACATAAAAAATAGGAAAAACACACAGGGCACCCCCCTAGTCCCCTTACAGTCCAGTCCGGTTTTTTGACTTCCAAATGGGGCAACCACAACTGCAACTGGTCCAGGACTGACTCAGATATTGGGGGGACTGAACCAGACCACCTAAGACCAGTCTTTTTTGGTTAATGGACCGGAAAAAGACTGGTTCAGACTGGTTTTTTGATGTAAAATTTGTCATGCTAATATAAGCCATCTGTATCTCAACAGTCACTACTCAGAACCTTGAAAGGATAATTTAACATGATAGAGCTTGTAAATACCCAGCTTTTGATCCAATTTTTAAGAGATTTAATGGAGATTTGATGTAGCTATGACTGAAACTGAATTACATCTGCTAAAGATGCAGGCAAAATGTAATGTGACAACCATAAATTATGTGATGCATATCTTACATTGATGGATGGTGAGTATATTTACCTACATAAAATCTCCATATCCAAAAATATAATGAAGCAAAATGATCAAAATATGAGTGAGTTAGAATCAACATGATTCTGGTACAAGTTGAACAAAAAAAAAATGTATCTCAACAGTCACTACTCTGAACCTTCAAAAAATAATTTAACATAATAGAGCTTGAACATAATAGAGCTTGTGAATACCCAGCTTTTGATCCAATTTTTGAGAGATTCAATGGAGATTTGATGTAGCTATGACTGAAACTGAATTACATCTGCTAAAGATGCAGGCAAAATGTAATGTGACAACCATAAATTATGTGATGCATATCTTACATTGATGGATGGTGAGTATATTTACCTACATAAAATCTCCATATCCAAAAATATAATGAAGCAAAATGACCAAAATATGAGTGAGTTAGAATCAAAGTGATTCTGATACAAGTTGAATGAAAAAAAACTTGTACCAAAATATATTTCATCATATCTTTCTCAATTATTGACCGTTTTTGATGAACCAAAGGTCAAATTAAAGGTAATAATTATGGTTACATGGTGATATAATGCACGTGACGTTTAATTGGCTGCAACCGGTTTAAACTGGTCTTTTTGCAGTCCTACATTATTTTTCAAAATGAAAGGCCTGCAACTGGACTGCAAAAGACCAGTCCATAAATAGACTGCTGGTCTGGTCCTAATCAGTCCAGTTCAGTCCAGTTTTGGTCTTTTTTTGGTCCTATAGACTGGACCTTCAAACACTAGGTGTGGCCTTACAAAAGTCCAAAAGTTCTGCCAGACTTGTATATGAAGAGAATTCTGATGATCGGGACTTTATTCATGACTCTGCATTAGTGAATGATGAGTCCAACTAGAGGTCAGCACTGCTTTATTATTGTCTACTGGTTTTCTTACATTGCATGAATGTAAAGGTCTGAACAGGGGAAGCCACCCAGGAAGAGGACACACAAAGGAAAACTGTGTTAATACTGCTGTCTATTCTGATTACTTTGAATTAAATGCAGAACTTCTGTGATTTCTAGCATTGGGGACTGACCTATGGCACATAAGGAAGACAGACAAGCTACCCCTGAAAAAACATCAGAAGGTCTCAAAAAGGATAAAGCTGTGGTCAAAGATGGAATGAAAGCCTTCAAGACAAAGCTCTCAAGGATGTGTACAAGTCCTTGAAGCCACTACTGTAGGAGGGTTCTGTTTCTTGCATCTATTTTGAGACCTTATGCTATTTCAGATATGTCTACATGGCACCACATAGTTCCAAGGATGTTGTCGACACTGATAGTTATATAAAATATTCATTGATTGTGCCAGATTTGTACGGGATACAAACAGAGTAAGTTTTTAATGAATATCAGAGATGTTTTGGTAATTTTTTTACACCTAAACAGGAACTTGGATGCAGCCCTAGCTTTTGAAAGTTATGGATTTTTCTTAAATCCTGCTTGCACAAGCTTGTCCTTTGTCAGGGCAAAAGATTCCAGACTGGTGACCTCTGATGCAGGGGAGAGTGTGGTATTCTTGATCACAGGCTGCATTGGGGAAACCTATCTCAGAACCCCATACAGCTCAGGCTATGATTCTGATAAACCAGTATATTGTCTTTGTTTAGTCCCTCTCAGTCAGGAATTCCAACTGGTGGTGGCATATCTAGGCAATGCCTTTGGGGTGTGCAACCTTGCAGGTCCTGTTTCTGGGCCCATGTTTGTGCTCAGTACACAGAAAGAGGGAGCTAGCTCAGGCTGTGAGTTTTTCATTGAAAATCCTGCACATTTCAAGTTATACTGGTCATAACTTAGCTCCAAAAAATATTTAAGTGCTCACTTGTCAAAGTACTCCTCTCCCTCGAAAGGTGGAAGTTCATCCAAAATTAACATGGATAACTATCTGAGTTTTCACAATTTTGATCAGCCTGGTATGAGTTGCTAACTTCAGATTGCTTTGGTGGTGCTGATTTTGTTTTTTAGTTCCTATCTTTGATGCAACGCAGAAGGGATTTAAGTTTGACAAGCATAGCTTTGACAGACTGAATGATCTGCCTCTGTGAGGAGGTGGTAAATGAGACCTTGTTGACAACTCCGTAGTCACAGTGGGTTTTGCTGCTGGTTCCTTTGAACCCACTATAGGACTGCAAGTGAACGGGAGGTCCCTAGCTCTTATGCCTAATATTCTATTTGTAATTGTTCTTGGCCTTCTAGCTTAGTTTCCCCTTGGTACCATCATTTCTAATTGGACAAATGCCTTGTCATTCATCATAGTCAGTATGTGATAGTACAGGCAATTCTATGTTACATTTTTTGATACACATTTCTGAATATACTAGTGTTGAGCCAGCCAGGTTTGCAGAAAGAACAAATATTACCCTGAAGTCCATCTGTTGATGCCAATGATCTGGGATGATGTGCATGAGATAATCATGGACTGTTGTAAAAGCCTGGACCATCAACTCAATGTCAGTGCAAGCAAATCCCAAGTGTGACAGTCCCTTCACACTCCCATGACCAATTTCATATTACCTACCTACTGAAGCCGGCAATGGCATTGTTGCCTTCTCAGCTATTGCATAGTCTGACACCAGCAGAAACAACTTCAAGGTTTTGAATCTGGGAAACACCTTTCACTTCCTGAGGGTCCCCTTGAGAAATGTGTTGTATAATGTTTTGAATTTGATGGGTCTTGTATCCTTTACCCATCCTGTCAACTCCGAATTGCCTGATGCCTCCCAAAATGCAGGGATGTGGTGGACATCCTGTGCATCCATGTGTCCATAGGTGTTTCTGTCACAGAAATAAATAGAGGGATGAACTGATGATAACTTTTGAATCACTCCTGATAGATGTCAAAATATCTGTTCTTGCTGGAGTAGAAAATCTGTGTGAAAGGTGACGCCTCTGAAAATCAATGCACTAAAAAGTCCTTCCTGGGTGGATACCATGTCTGGGCTAAATGGCCCTCCTGGCTCCAGGATACATAGACAAGAGGGCATGTAATCATGGAGTGGGAGCTTTTTATCAGTGTTTTCTTGAACATGTGCAAGGAACTTGTCCATGGCCTTTGCATCACATTCCTCTCAGGTTCAGCTGCAATTGTGAGGAACAATAATGCGCTGGTGTGGATGATCCAAAAATGTGTATAAAAGCTCAATTTGGCTGACAAGCTTGTGCATCTGTGCCTCATCTGGGAGTACTAAAGCATTTCTAGGCGAGGGAGATTGGGGAGCACACAAGGGTGAAGATAACTCTTCAATGACCCAAGAAGACAAAGACTTCTCACTAGGACTCAGTTTTCTGAAGTGGTGCCCAATTTGGCTCAGAATATCCCTTGATTTGCTGTTGGTCTGCACCAAGGCATGGTGGCAGAGTTCTGTAAGGGGACTAGAGGGTGCCCCACTTGTTTCTCCTATTTTTTTACGTTTGTCCTATATTTTTTCTCGCCTTGTTTCCTTTTATTCTTCATTTTCTATGATTTTTCCTCATTTTATTACTAATTTCCCTTTCTATTACATTTGTGCATGTTGACAGTTTTATATTTAGAGATGGAGTACCCTCCCGACATTTGCCCCTTGATATTATGTCATGTGGCGGCTTTGATCAGCCTATCTCCGCCTTTTCTATTTTTAGTTATTATTTGATTTTTGCAGTTTTCACATATACTGGGCACTGGCAAAGGGATCTTTAGAGTTTTCTCTTCAGATTTCCCTTTGCTAGGTGCGCCCCCAATACCTGTATTATGTAGTATAATTTTAACTTTGGATTTCCCTTTGCTAGGAGCTAAGGTTGCCCTTACAAGTTCACTCAAAGCCCACTTGCGGAGATCAGCTCAGATAGGATTTTGGGGGATATTCTTGAGTAAAACCCACAAAACTGATGACCCTATTTGCCATATAGGCTGAAGAAACAATGCATTGCAACCTATGGTGTCCACAATCTCTCAAAGAAAAAGTGCCCGCAAATGGAAATTTGGGTCAGCAGAAAAGTCAAACCATTGAACAAGAATTTTTTCCAGCAGGGTCTCCTCATCCTGTAATCTTGTTGGTGAACTTTCTAGATCATACCAACAATTTACATGGCCAATATGGTGATAGATAGGGGCAGCCAGGGAAAGACCAGTAATAAAATTGTCTACGTGAAGCTCTGTGGATGTTTGTGGCTGAGATTTCAGTAAACCCTGTATGCAGAACCATAGAGGATGCAGCCAGTGGCTAAAGTTTTGGTATGAATCCTTGATTTTGCCTTCCAACCATTCCCACAGTATAAGGTTCAGGAGTAAAATGCAGCAGTGGACTACTTGCAGCATGAAATCGATAGTGCTGTGACACCCAATAAGTCAATTGAACTGATGGAGAAGATCAACCATGATCAACAGAACACCATTCTTTCCCCTATCAATATGAAAATCTGAGTCTATAAGGTTGGTGTATCTCACAGCTCCAGCTATGTTGCTGCCCAACACATGTTCAATGGAGCCAAGAAGCTCTAGTAAATATTCCTCTGTAATGGCTGTGAGAGGTGACAACCAAAGTGGACTGCATGGACTGCAGTCATGACTGGAGGTTTCAGCTGTATCTACCACTAAAATTGATTGAGATTAGCCTGGAACCAAAGCCTACTACATGAACTTTGTGACATACTTCTTTCCTCAGTTCCATTATTGAGATCTGTGCACATCCTGTCTTGGGCAATGCTTAGTGAAGAAACATTCCAGCTAATGAAACAGAGTAAGGTGTTTCATTCCTGTACATTATTGAAAGCCAGACTCCAGTTTGTTTGTTTTATGTATTGTATATGTTATCTGCCATATGGCTTGTATCAAAAGAAGAGAGAAAAAAGTCCATGAAGTGAGGACTTATTCATGCCAGGTGTAGCCATGGCCCAACCTGACAAGTCAATGCCAATGAATGCTGGTCATTATTTCAAACAGTGAACAGACTGTGTCAAAAGTGAAAATTTCAATGTAGGGAGGTTACAGCACAGTCTGAGCTCAAGACAAACTTATTATGTTCACATTAAAGTATCCAGGTTTCAGTAGACAACTTGTGCTAGAGGGCTAATGCTTCGCATGTCATGTCCGAGTTCTTAGGGGTCAGAGGTTTTAGATCCAGGATTATTCCCACTGGCACATTGCTTGATTTATATTTAGTATCTATATATTGCTAATATTGCATGAGAAAGTTGTGGTGATATTCTGGATTCCTTTCTAAGAGTGACTCCAGTCAGTATTCCATCATGAAACGTCCACTGATCTTCATGATCTAAGAAATGGCTGGTAAAGTGTTCATGAGTTAGATATATGATTCCACACAGATGGTAAGTGTGATATATATCTTCAGCAGCTATATGCAGTGTGTTACTCAGAGTTGGAGTATTTATTCCCCATTCAAATGCTAGTAAAGGTTGGTGGGACAGTATTGTTGTTGATCTTAGTTGATGCTGATTGCAACTCCGGCATCTTGATGGTAGAAGTTCTTGGAAATGATTCATAATACTTTGAAGAGAGTGGGATGGCTCAGTTGCAAACACCTTAATCATTGCATTCCTTACAGTTGTCTCATAAAACATTGCATGGTTTGAACTCATACATCATCTTGTGGTTTTTGTGACTACAGTTTCCCTTTGTAATAAAGTTAAAAAAATGTTGTGTACACTTGTATAGTGCCCATAATGAAATGAAGAATCTGATAAGCTGGCAAAATGATGTCTCATGTGTTCTCTGATAGTTTCCAATGAAACCTGTGGATTATTTATTAGTTGATTAAATCCTGCCACTAGCATGTTTAACTCAGTGTTTACTATTTGCTGCCAAATTGTTGTGTAGTAAGTTGGGTCTTGGTGCCAGGTGTTAAATAAAATTGCCAGGACAGCATCATAAGCACAGCTGTTGTTCTCCCACCTGGTTCCTAGAAGACTGTTCTCTGGTTCTTCCTGCATCACATGAGGCTTGCTGTGTACTCCTATTTTTGTAGTCTTTTTAGCTGGCAGCTGATCATGCTTAAAGTCTTCTGCTTTTCTTTTGAGTCTGCAATTTGCTTCTTTATCTATAGCCTGTCGCTCTTTTGCCTTTATGATTGCCCATTCAATATTTGCATGATTCCATTCTAAATAAGGATCTTCCTTGCTCCATGCAATTGCAGGATGTGTAGTCAATGGGACAAAGGATTCTCCTTTCCATTTCTGAAAATTAGATATCAGAGTGTTTCATCTGTCTGCTGTTACAATATGAGTGGGAAGACAACCTTCATATCGCAATGTGGTAATCAAATCTAGTAGCTCTTGTTCTATGAATTCTTGATGTAAAGCACCTGAGGCACCACCTGTTATCTTATTGCTATGGATTCCTGACAAGATCAAAGTGCCTTTGACAGTTGTGCCTCTTGATAAAGCAGTATAATAGCCTTGATGTGTTCTAGTCTCTGCAAGATTGGCAACATTTCTGTCAGGTTTTGCCTTGTGAAGCATAATCTGTCATAGCAAAATTTAGTAAAGCTTCAACTTGGTTTTGAGATATCACTAAAGAAGTATCATCTGTGAGTTGGCAGGAAGTATTAGTTGTAGTTTTAACCAAAGGTACTACATTAAGAGGTAAGTCTGGAAGCTCCACAGATTGAGTTGGGTTCACAAGTTTGAGAAATAATGTTTCTAGATGCATATTTTCTTTGGTGCCTTTGCTATATTCCCAACCATAAACAGTTGCTTCTTGACCTTTTGTCATACATAATTCTGTTGCCGCATTATGTCGAATCATAATTGGCATGCCCACACAAATTGATAGCTTAGCAGGAATCAATTTAGAGTTTCTGCATGGTGGCTGATTCCATAAACTCTGTTGTATTTCTCTGGTTAATTTGGTATGGTGTACAAGTCATCTTCTGCCTGCTGCTCTTTTTGTTGTCTCATCATCGTCACTGGATGGAATGGTGTCTTGAGACAAGAAATGGTTCAATTGCTGGCCAGTTTCTGCTGCAAATCTAAGGCTACCCAATCAGTTGATTTCATCTTTCTGAGAATTAAGTGCTGTGATGATTGATACATTTCTAAACTCTTTTTGTGACACATGTGATTGTCCTTTGATTTTACTTGATACAAGTGTGTTTAAAAATGCAATATCTGCCTGAGTGCATGCCTTGTACCACATATTTTGCAGTGCAGTTTGAAACTGCAAATCTCTGTGGGAGTCAGCAACTTGTCTCTGATTCTGCCATAAGATTACAACAGTAGTCACTTGGTGCCATAATGCCTTTCCCATGGCTACTTCTTGACTTTGTACTGACTGTGCATTAATACCAACTGTCTGACTATACAAGGAAGAATTTTCACCTCCGATAGGTGGTGGTAATTGTGCAAAATCACCAGAAAAAATCATATGCATACCACCAAAAGGAGAAGTTGGATTGTTCATAAGCTCAGCCTGTCTTGCACTAATGTGATATAAGTCTCGGCAAGATAGCTTGGACACTTCATCAAAAAAAATGTAGTCTACTCCTTGTAGTCATGTTTTTGCTTGTGCTAATTGAACAACACTTGTTCTTCTTCCTTCTGAGTGAATTGCAAACATGTAATGATAGGTTGAGCCATTTAGTAAAGATGCAGCACTTCCAGTAGGAGCTGCAATTACCAATCAATGAGCTTCCTTTTTTTGTGTAAATAAATGTATTAGTGCCTTTAGCACCCTGGTTTTCCCTGTACCTGCCATACCAGCAAGGTTCATTTTCAATTGTTCAGGATTTTCACTACAGGAATGATTTGCTACAATTCAGTAAGCTCTTTCTTGTTCAGTGTTCAATCCAAATGTTTTTACTATGTCATCTATCAAAGGTTGCCATTTCAGTGTTGCACTTTTTCTTTCTAAATGAGATTTGTCTACTACTTTTATTTCATTTGGTGTCCAATTTACTGCATGTCCTTTTTTCTGTTGTACTTGGTCCTGAGGCAAAAATTGAGCTCTTTCTTCTAAAACATGAGCACGTGTGGCCATTACATCAGCATTCCACTGTCCTGGAGGCTTACTCACTGACACAGGCTCTGGTGCTAATTGCAAATCTGAAGGTAACAGTTTTGTATTACAGTTTGTCCATCCTGCATCAGTCAGTGTTCTTCTAATTGAAGTCATCATACCTTGCATTCATAGCTGAGCCTTACCAAATGTTGATGAAATATGAATGTCTGCCACAATGTCTGCATACTCTGCTGTATCTAAATTATCATCTACAATTGTTTGATCAAGATTGGTCCATACTGTGTTGTCTTCTTCTGCCCAACTTGGTATTGAGACTGCTCCTTTTTTCATTTGAGCATGAAAATCATCTTGTGCATCTAAACATTCATATTGTATGTTCATATTAGCCATAATTTCTTTTTGACATTTTGAAAAGCTGTATTTTATGAAGGCATCATTCCATGTGTCATTTTCATGTTTCAAATGTAAACCTGTTCTCCATGGCCTAAACAAAGTAAGCATGGCACTGCAATAATATTCTTGATCTCCTTGGTCACATCGTGGAATAGTAGTTCCAATAAAATTTGGAATTCATGCTTTACTAGGTGCCAACCAATGACTTGCATGTGTTGTTGAAAAGGGATGCTCTGGTAAAAATTTGAGTGAAGAAGCTTGTGATTTGACTTGTATTTTTTCTTCATCATCAACTTCAGAGTCTGAGTTGTTATCTGGAACCACAGTAGAATGAGAGAGTTTGTTAACCTTTGATTTAACACATTGGCAGCGAGATATCCAGTCATATTAGCAGACAGACTTTAACTCTGGTGCATGCAAAAGATAGTCATCTACTGGTGAAAACCCAGCTATGTTGTGATGCTGTCAAAGTATTGCTACCTTCCCTGGCATCTTGTCTGTTGGATGTTCTTGAGATATTGTAGGATCAGTATTCCATGCAGCATGAGCTTTTGATACAAATGATTGCCAGTAAAAAGGAACAAAAGTATAATTGGTGTAGTGGTTTGGATTATCTAAAAGATATAAACATATCATTGGTGATCCCATCTCCATCTTTGCAGATAAACAATTAACAATCTTGGTCATCAATTGACATGCCTTTGCCTGTCGGACTTCTTCTCCTGCTATCAATTTGGCATTCTTCTGAAATATGGCTCTGACTGTATCAAATATTATATGAGTTTTTAAGGTTGGTTTTGTGATGTAGTTAGAAATGTACCATAACACAGCCTTGATAGCAGTTCCAGATTGCAAACTAGTGACATCAGTATTGCATCTGAACAGATATGTTATAGGATATGTAAATGTGTTTAGCATTGACTCTTTTTTTTTGCAGTTCAGCCTACCAGCCTCTTTATCAACTGTTGTATATTCAAATAGAGGTCTTGGAAACTGTGCTTTACATTTGTTCCAAATGTTATCCAAACAGCCTGTAAACAAATGCAGTTTGTGTTGTGAGCCATTTTTACTTCTGTTAGTTGTGCAAGTATGAACATTTGATTTTAGCAATAAATCATCAACTGTCTCATAATATTCTTTGGTCCATAAAGCCATTGCTATGCATTTGTCACAATTTTGACAATTTGTTACAGTGCATTCAGGTGGTGGTGGAACAGGTAATGTTTCAGTAGGATCCTCATATTTTTCTGAAGCCATTTTTAATTCCACTTCTTTTTCTACTGTTTCTTTTGTTCTTGTAATAAATTCTCCAGCATGGCAACTTTCTAAGTATTTGACTAAGCTCTCAGAAAAAATAAGTTAGGATCTTTAATGCAATGCCAAATTTCCTCTGGAGCTATGGCACCTTTTATCCACAGCAGCATATATAAATGTAATGTTAATCTTCCTTGCTGTTCTACTGTACCATAATATGCAGATGTGTCACCAAACAAGCCTTTTTTTGTTGATCCAACTCCCAGGACATGTTTAATAAACATTTGTATCATAAAATGAAAGAAACAGGCTCCTGCAACAGGATTGTTAGCAATCAGCCTAAATCTATCATCTGGTACATGAATAAATGGATTAAAGGTTTCTTTAGTGTCAGCATAGTACAAGGAAATAGGATGTTTGGTATCAACTGGAGAAATTGTAAAATACCAAAGTGGAGCACTTGTATATGTCATCAGAGACCACAGCTCATTTCTCATGTATTTTTTACTTGTTATTGAACCTTTTACCTTTCCACTAACATGGTCCAAATCCTTTATTACTTGAAAGCAAAGTTCTTCCTCTTCATTTGCAGGATGTACTATTTCTCCTTCTGACATTCTTTTGGCAATGTGCTGCAAGGTGTCTTGATCAACATTCACCAATCATCCAGAAATGTCATTAAATTTTGTTGACTCTGCAAGTAAAAAACCTCCAGTGGTAGCAGCTTTTATTTGCTCATGGCTAGATGCAACAAAAGGAAAACTGACATCTAGTTGAAATCTCTTGTCATGATACATCAAAAGGTAGTGTTTATGTGACTTATCAGACAATGGTGTGGTACCAATGCCTCCAAGGCCATATGGAAACAGCCATGGAAGCATTTGGGGATATAAATTTGGACTATTGTAAATTGATTGAGATCCTGAAGCATGGCTTACTGATAGAGCTGCTCCTTTGTTGTTCCAATATCCCTTTGTGAGCAGCAACAGTCTTGGTCATGAGTTGATTCCATGAACCACAAATGGACAGTCTCCATATTGTACTCCATCATCTATGGCTGAGTCAAAAGTACTTGTAGCCTCTGGAATCTTATTTGGCATAGCATGTCTGTATTCAATAGATACTGGTGGCATATCCTCAGGATACTTGTTTAGCTCATCATATGATATTGTCAAATCAGCATAATCTCTGTGATTAAGTTTCAGCCATTCCAGAGCTTCTGCCACCTTTTGTCTTTGTACTAGCAAAGGAGTCTGTTTAATGTCTTCTTCTGCAGGTTTACATGGCACTGTAAACAAAATTGCTAAAACATCATCTAAATCCTCTATTGGAGGAGGCAGCATGTTGTAGACCTTTGGTGTTGGAGTTTCAAATGCTGTTACGATTTTCTGTTATCGTAACCCACGACAACCAGACATACGCCGGCAAGACCGGGTACTTTAATTTTCTCATTTGACTCGACTCGCTTCCAATGGGAGACGCTTTGACGCATGGTGACCCCATGCACCTGAACCCACTCCCACACATGCTGTGATACGACAGCCTCCTAACATGAGGTCTGTGACATCGGACTCTCACGATCGACATGCTGCGCCACAGCACTCCATGACATCAGACTCCTCATGCTAGGCATGAGGCTTGCTGTTCTATTGTCCCTTCTATATTTACTTGACAAGGATCTCCTATTCTGATTGGACGATAGACATTCTCTGAACCATATATAAGCTACAGTAATACTGCCTGTATTCCTTAGCTTGACTTAATTCAATCAACGGTCTTAGACTCAACCAGAACACTCGACAGCTTAGGAAGCCCCTAGCTGTGATAACTCGAACTCAACAGTTGGAAAGCCTCCAACTGTGATACACAAACTGATGGTCTACTCAGAAAGCCTCTGAGTATGAATAGCCGTGACAACTTGAGGAAGTACCCAAGTGAAGGCAGGAAGCCCAATACACTAGGAAAGTCTCCTAGTGCGATACTGAGACAGTTGGAAAGCCTCCAACTGTGACATACGAAGCCAAGGCTGAGTTAAAGACCTATAGTCTTAACAAAAGGTCAAGCTGATCTACAAAGTCCACCTACCTAGGTGCAGACACAACATCTTTCAGACAAAGCCCAGACAGACCTCCAACTGGAGCATCATCATCAGGAAGAACCCTGTGGTATAGATACCAGGGTCGACTAGTACAATACTCAGAACCAGCACAGAAGTGGTTCTCAAAGAGAACCAGTGACAAAGAACCCCGATACCTCAATGAGGAGGACTTTAGATCCCTCGATACAGAAGAAACTCCAGAACGAGACCCATTCTCCTTATCCAATGACAACACCAACATGTCCACCGAACCAACCGCATCAACCAAGGAGATCAGGATACGAACCCCCTCCAACTTCACAGGAGACCGAACTAGAACTGTGAAGTTCTTACAAGAAGTGAAACTCTATTTGAGAGTGAACCATGGAATCTACGACACCGACGAGAAGAAAATCATCTTCGCATTGTCCTTCATGAACGGAGGAACTGCTGTGCCCTGGGCACAGACATGGGCAGAAAGAGAGGACCTAGGAACTTGGTCAGCCTTTGAATTGGCGCTCAAGACAGCATTCACACCGATCGACGAAGCTGGCAGGGCCAGAACCGAGATGAAGACATTGAAGCAGGGACAGGACCTGGAGGACTACATTGCGCAGTTCCGAATCCTGCGAGAGAAGGCGGGAATCAACGATGACACCACCCTCATTGAACTCTTTATGGATGGGTTGAACCCCAAGCTCCTCGAAAGAGTTTTCAACATGGAAACGATCCCTACAACCTTGGAAGGAATGATCAATGCCGCCTCCAAGTACGATGGACAGTGGAGAAGAGCAAAGGCCATAGCAGGGAGGCTGCAGGAGACTTTTACGAAGAAGCTCCCAGCCTCTAAGGCAAAGGAAACCCCACTCGAGATCAACCACCTCTCCTACCAGGAGAGGATCGAACACATGAAGAAAGGGTTGTGCTTTGTGTGCCACCGGCCCGGACACAGAGCAACTGAACACAAGAAAGGGGAAACAAGGACTGAGGACCAGCCTTTCCCAAAGAACAAAGGCAAAGAAGCCTACTCGAAGATCCGAGTGATCTTGAACAAACTCGATGGAGAAGAGAAAGTGACTGCTGTCACTGCCATCGGAGATGAGGGTTTTTAAAGGGGTGGCCTGCCTCGATGCCAGGTACCACCGAACTTTCCGTCTGCTCTGTACTACTAGCCACTTTGAAAAATCAATCTATGCGTTTAGATGTCAAAGTGGTAGGGACAGGCAGAGGAAAAGCCATTGAAACCGAAGCCCTACTCGACTCTGGAGCGGGAGGGATATTCATGAGTCATGAATTTGCAGAGGACGGCGGATTCGAGCTGTACCCCCTGGAGAAGGTGATCAAGGTCAAGAACATGGACGGAACCCCAAACAAGAAAGGGGAGATTTCCCACTATGCCAAGGGACTCTTGACGATCAATGGAAGAACTTTCCCAACGACCTTCCTCATTGCAGGACTGGGAAAGGAATCAGTCATCTTGGGCTTGCCGTGGCTCAGGAGAATCAATCCAGTAATCGACTGGAGAATTGGAACCTTCCAATTCAGGACGAATGACAAGACCCATCCTGAATTCTCACATGGAAGAGGAAGAACCCTTATTGGTAGGGTACAAACCAAGAAAACTGACAATGAACACTTGTCATGGCGTCAGAAGGGAACCGAGCAGAAGAAGAACCCCTTAGACATGACAAAGGAAGAACGACAGGCTTGGTGCCGAGGCATCATTGCTAGAGACCAAGAGAAGCTCGCCCTCAAGAAGAAAGCTGCTGAGGAAGAACGAGCACAGTAGAAAAGGCTGGCCACCAGAGAACTGGAGAAACTGGCCACCAGGAAAGAAGAAGGACAACTGGCAGTAGCCCGAATAGTCACGAAAGAGAGGGAAAAAGCAGCCCTGAAAAGCAAGAAAGAAGAGCTGGCAAAAGAAGAACGCCGAGAGCTATGCCGAAGAGTTGTCACCAAGGCAAAACTGATGGGAGGAGTCCTCCACGAAGAACCAAGAAGAAGCAAGATGCCCATCGAGACAAGGAAAGCGACAATCAAAGAAATTGACAATGAAGAGATTGCGATCACAACTCTTCAAGATGTGGAGCCTATTGGGCCACAAGATGAAGAAGAAACTGAGAAGGAAAACTCAGCACAGGCAAACCATGAACAGGCAATGGAACAGGCAATGGAACAGGCAACGGAACTACCGAAAGAGATGCCCGAACTAAGGATCAAAGATGACGAGCTACTGGTTGCCTACATCCAAGGAGAACCCGTCATTGGAATATTCGAACCAACTAGGACACCGCTGACAGAGGAGTATGACGAGCCAAGATACGGATATTCTCTGACGACAAAGACAATCTCTCGGATCGTAAAGGCAAAAGGATCACCGCGATATGCTTATGGACAAAATATCTGGATTAGGGCAAAGACATCGGTTTCTCAACACCTGACACACAAGAAGGAAGGAGACCCCGAACAGAAGACCCTAGATGAACTACTCCCCAAACAGTACAAGGAGTACTGACAGATATTTGAAAAGGAAGCATCGGAACAATTCCCAGAATCAAGACCCTGGGATCACGTGATCGAACTGAAACCGGACTTTGTAGCAAAGGATTGCAGGGTTTACCTGTTGTCGCCAGCAGAACAAAAGAAACTCGATGAGTTTCTTGACAAAAGCCTGCAGAAAGGATACATCTGACCATCAAAATCACCCATGGCGTCGCCATTCTTCTTCGTTGCGAAGAAGGACTTGGACGTGCTACGACCCTGCCAGGATTACAGGTACTTGAATAATGGAACAATCAAGAACACCTACCCGCTGCTGCTGGTAGGAGACCTGTTGGACAAACTGAGAGGGGCAAAATGGTTTACGAAATTGGACATCCGATGGGGATATCACAATGTCAGAATCAAAGATGGAGATCAATGGAAAGCAGCCTTCAAAACAAACAGGGGGCTGTTTGAGCCAATGGTGATGTTCTTTGGATTATGCAACTCACCGGCGACCTTCCAGGCAATGATGAATGAGATATTCCACAACATGATCGGAGAAGGATGGCTCGTGATTTACATGGACGACATCCTAATATTCTCCAAGGATCAGAACGAACACCAGGAAAGGACAAAGAGGATATTGCAAAGACTGGCAGAAAACGACCTATACCTGAAACCAGAGAAATGCAAATTCGACGTCCACAAAGTGGAATTCTTGGGTCTGATCATCCGACCCAACAAAATTGCCATGGACAACACGAAACTGGCAGGTATACAGGATTGGCCAACCCCGACAAATGTAAAGGCAGTCAGGTCTTTCCTGGGATTTGGAAACTTCTACAGGAAGTTTATTGGACATTTCGCGGAGACAAGCAGACTGCTTAATGAGCTGACGAAGAAGGACAAAATGTTCAACTGGACAACCAAATGCGAACAGGCCTTTCAGATGCTGAAAAGGAAATTTGCAGAAGCACTGGTACTGCTAATGCCAGACCCGACAAAGCCATTCACGATCGAATCAGACGCCTCAAAACACGTGACAGGAGGAGTGCTGAGACAAAGGGATATGAATGGAGACTGGCACCCATGCGGATACATATTGCATGCACTGACACCAACAGAACGGAACTACAAGATATACGACAGGGAACTTCTGGTGATAGTATGATCGCTGGAAACTTGGAGACACTACTTGCTGGGTTCAGAACACCCGGTAGTAATCCTCTCGGATCACAAGAACCTAACGTACTTCCGGACAGCACAGAAACTGAACAGACAACAGGCAAGATGGAGCTTATTCCTATTGGAATTTGACTTGCAACTCATCCACGTACCTGGATCTCAGATGGTACAGAGCGATGCGCTATCACGGAGAGTGGACCATATACCGGAAGAAGACAACGATAATGAAGATGTCATGATGCTGCCAGAAACAGTATTCATGAAATTCATTGACACCAAAATGCATGACTTACTCGCAGGGAGTATCATGAAAGACGACCTGGTGAAAAGCGCAATCGAGGCGCTAAAGACCAAGGGAATGCCACCAATAAAGTCGGCATTAGAAGACTGGAAGATAGAAGACGGCCTTCTATTCTTCCGAGACAGGTGCTACATCCCGGACAATGGAGATCTACAGAAGAAACTGGTGCAAAAATACCATGAAGGAGTAACCAGCGGACACCCGGGACAATGGCAGACAACCGAAATGATCAGGAGGGACTACTGGTGGCCAGGAATGATGACATACATCAAGAACTATGTTGCTGGATGTGCCACATGCCAGCAAATGAAGGTCAATACCCACCCGACGACACCCCCACTGCAACCGATCAAATCCGAAGCAATGAGACCATTTGCGATGGTGACAACAGATTTTATAACCGACTTGCCAGAGTCCGACGGTTATGATGCACTCATGGTCATGGTAGACCATGGGCTTACGAAGGGGGTAATTTTTATCCCTTGCAGGAAAACGATAGATGCATTGGGAGCGGCCACCCTCTACCTAGACAATGTCTACAAACGATTTGGCCTCCCAGACAAGATCATCTCTGACAGAGACCCACGATTTGCCTCACAGCTGTTCCAGGAGCTAGGAAGATTGCTCGGAATCAAGCTAGTGATGAGTATGGCATACCACCCCCAGACCAATGGAGAGACAGAACAGGTGAACCAAGAAGTAGAAGTGTACCTGCGGATCTTCTGCTCAAACAACCAGGAGAATTGGAAACACCTCCTCCCGACTGCGGAATTCACGCACAACCAGAGGACACACTCAGTGCAGAGGAACTCCCCATTCTACCTCATGATGGGCTATGAGCCCAAGGCGATCCCCCTCCCCTACCTAAAGACAAACATACCGGCCATAGAAAAGCGACTTGTCACACTGCAACGGGCCCAAGACGAAGCAAAGGCAACACAGGAGTTAGCCAGACAGATGATGGCAGAAAGAATGACAAGGCACTTCACCCCGTTCAAAGAAGGAGACAGAGTGTGGCTAGAAGCAAAGAACCTCAGAACGACGCACCAAACAAAGAAGCTTGCACCGAAAAGAGAAGGACCATTCTCTATCGAGAAGGTCCTGACCCCACTCTCCTATCGACTGAAGTTACCAGAACAGTGGAAAATACACCCAGTATTCCATGTGGCACTTCTTTCCCCATACAAAGAAACCGAGACACATGGACCAAACTTCCCAGAACCACCGCCCAACCTGATAGAGGGCGAATCGGAGTATGAGGTGGAAGCAATCATTGGACATAAGAAGAAAGGAAGGACCATGCACTTCTTAGTGAAGTGGGTCGGATACCCGACCTCGGAGAACTCATGGGAGCCCGAGGGAAACCTGAAACATGCCGAAAGAATTCTAGGAGCATATAAACGACAGCGACAGCTGTAAAGGTGGAACCATGCCCGCAGGGATTGAGATCCTCACCATCATCGTTGGCACAATCCTGGCTGTGGCTGCGGCCCTGACCTTTGTATTCTGCCTCTATGCCATCTTTCAACCAAGACCCAAACCCCCGATTACAGACATCGAATTCTCCATTCTACAGAACCCTATAGAGAACCCATCTCTCTACGAGATCACCACCCCGCTGACACCACTGCCTGAGGCAGCACGAACCAGAAGAACCCGATCGTGGTCCAAGTTCGGACACGAGTTATTCCTCCATCGCACCCCTCGACCCCAACCCATTCATCTATCCAGACCACATCCGACCAGACCCCGGAGAAGGAACAAAGATATTATTCAAAGTCAGTGACTTCGAAGATAGAGAGAGGGTGATGTTACGATTTTCTGTTATCGTAACCCACGACAACCAGACATACACTGGCAAGACCGGGTACTTTAATTTTCTCATTCGACTCGACTCACTTCCGATGGGAGACGCTTTGATGCATGGTGACCCCATGCACCTGAACCCACTCCCACACATGCTGTGATATGACAGCCTCCTAACATGAGGTCCATGACGTCGGACTCTCACGATCAACATGCTGCACCACAGCATGTCCTTGACATCGGATCCTTGACATCGGATGCCTCATGCTAGGCATGAGGCTTATCTGTTATTGTTTCCTGACATGCTGCGCTGCAGCACTCCGTAACATCGGATGCCTCATGCTTGGCATGAGGGTTATTTGCTATTGTTCTTCGACATGCTGTGCCGCAGCACTCCATGACATCGGACTCCTCATGCTAGGCATGAGGCTTGCTGTTCTATTGTCCCTTCTATATTTACTTGACAAGGATCTCCTATTCTGATTGGACGATAGACATTCTCTGAACCATATATAAGCTACAGTAATACTGCCTGTATTCCTTAGCTTGACTTAATTCAATCAACGGTCTTAGACTCAACCAGAACACTCGACAGCTTAGGAAGCCCCTAGCTGTGATAACTTGAACTCGACAGTTGGAAAGCCTCCAACTGTGATACACAAACCGACAGTCTACTCAGAAAGCCTCTGAGTACAGATAGCTGTGACGACTTGAGGAAGTACCCAAGTGAAGGCAGGAAGCCCGATACACTAGGAAAGTCTCCTAGTGCGATACCGAGACAGTTGGAAAGCCTCCAACTGTGACATATGAAGCCAAGGCTGAGTTAAAGACCTATAGTCTTAACAAATGCAGTTACATGAGAAACCATCTTTCTGAGTCCCAAAGAAGTGACTCAAATAAAACAGCCATTAACTCGTACTCATTGAATCAATAATTTCTCTACAAATCTTAAGCTTGACAATTGTGGTGGAGTTTCTCCAACCCATAAACCATTTGCTAATGCATGTGGTGGCATTTTATCAGCTTGCAAGTAATGTCTACAGGTATCACATATTTGGTCTGAATGTTTGTTCAACACTGGTCCACTATCTTCTTCAATTTGATCTGTTGTTCTCTGACATCACTTTCTGGTTACTCCCTTGTAACAGGTTTTTGACTGCATTCAACTTTGACAGCTGAATAATAGGAGTAAGTTTTCCACATACAGCACATCCAGCTTCTTGCAACATTTTGGGCTGTGAATCTTTGCCAAAATCATCAAGTACTTGATGAATCACCTTCTCATTTAATGGCTCAGGAGGAAATATTGTCTTTTGCTGTGAAACTTCTCCTTCATAAACCAAGGTTTCAGGTCTTATCTCTGCCTCAGGTTTTTGAGTCTGTGTTTTGGTCTTTTGAAAGACAGAAACATAAAGATTACAGCTTACACAATTATGGAAGTCAAAATTCTGACACATACTTGCTTTTGAGATATGAGAGCCAACTTGCATTTTGTGGATTTTGGAAATCTTATGTATATTTTTGTTGGTAAGCATTGGTATCAATTGTTGCAAAGGAATATGCACATGAGCAAATCCTTCTGATGTAGGATACTGGCATAGACCTGTACTATCAATATGATCAACAAAATAAAGGTTAGCATTCCAGTCAGTTTCATATTCTGATGTATTATATTCCTGTAGCATTTGTCCAGAAAAAACAGCTGGTCTTCCTCCTCCAGTCATGTAAGTGCTGCTTTTTAAATCTTTGTGGACAAAATGAAATTGGATAGCTGTGAGTCTCATTAAGTAATCAATTATTGAGTGTATAGGAAAGTGCCTCAACATTTTAAATTTAAATGACATTATAGCACATCCATAAATTGTGGCAACTTTCTTCATAGGGAAAATCCAGCAAAATAGGTTAGAGTTATTTAGCAGTATGATAGCATGCTGCATATGTAACAGTTGTATTTGTCTACCTCTTTGACTAACATGATGCAGCTGTCTATATACATGTCTGACACTGAGTTGCAAAGATTCAAGAGTCATGCAACAGTAGTCATGTCTTCTAGTTGTGTTCTGCTTCATTTGTCTAGCTAGCCAAAGCATTCTGAGTTGCATACTGTCATATGCAAAGTACCTTATAAATATCAGCCACCTAAATGTAGCAGGAAAATTTTTGTAAACCTGTCTCCAGAATTCTTGATAAGCTATCAATTTATGGATGGTCATTGACATGTGAAGGTTTTGAAAAAACTGAATGGGTCCTGGAACAGACACACTGTGATATCTAACTTGTGGTTGTATTGGACTAGAATACAACAGCCATGTCTTGTGAAGGTTTGAAGTTTGTAATGAGTCTTCAATCATGGTCAATTTTTCCTGCTGATTTATCATGAGAATAGTGTTCTCATGTAAATGATGTATGGCAAGAATTATGGTCTCCCTCTTTTGCTGTTTTGAAAAAGATTTGTAAACTGCAGTGAGTTGTGTGGCAGTCATATAAGTGTAGTTTGTGACTTGTAATTCTGTTGGACTATTATACAGGAGCCATGTTCTGTCAGGGTCTGATGTTTGTAAAGAGGGTGGATTTTACTTGTTGATTTTTCATGAGAATAGTGGTCTCATGTAGGTGATGTATAGTATGAACTGTGTTTACTCTTCCATATGATACTGGTAGCACCTGGCATGTCCTGATAAGTAGAAAATGCTCTTCAATGAAGCTTCATAAATAATATCTGAGTAGAGTAGAACATACTGTGAATCTAATGATAAATAGCCAATTCTCTTTGCGCTGTTTGTCAGCAGAGAATATTGCCTAGTATCGTTGTTTCTATATAAGTGTTGTGATCAAGCTTCACAAATAAGCTCTGAGTAGAGCAAAACAAACTGTGAATCTAATGATAAGCAGCCAATTCTCCTAACACTGCTGTTTGTTGGCAGAGAACATTTCCAAGTATCATTGTCTCTATTTCAGTGTTTCAACAAAGGTTTGTGAATAAGATTTGAGTAGATCAGAACCAACTGTGGATCTAATAATAAGCAGCTAAGTTTACTAATGCCGTCTGTCAGGAGAATTTGTTGTTCAACAGGTCTTGAGTCACTGCTAGATGACATTTCACAGCTTTAGTTCAATTGGCTTGTTGCATGAGAAGTATTTTAAATTACACACTTGAGTTCATTGCACAGTCCCCATTGTCTTTTTTTGAAATCATGTTGTCTTGTAGTGTATAAAACCAGGAAGCAAACAACTAGAGAGAACTTTATACAGTGGAGGATGATTTGCATGCTGGTAGAAGTTAAAGACAAGAAGTCTCGCTCTAGTATCACAAATGTGTCACTTAATTAGCCATGTGACACCAAGTTGAACGTGTCCAAGACCAATCCAAGACAGGTGAGTTTGTGGATGCGACAAAAGGTGATAACTATTTGATTCGAAAAATCATTGTAACTTAGTCATAAGTGTTGTCTCCACCCTCTTACTCCTCCCTGGCTCCCTGGGATTACCCATCCTCTCTGCTGGCATTGGCTGGCTGGCTTGTCTCGAATCATCCTATGAGAAATTGATCGTAGGTGCGGTGGCAAACACTGTGTCAACTCTACCCTCCCTCTCTTGTCCTTTGGCATTGTTCCCTCTCCCCACTGGCATTGGCTCGTATGCACCAGCCTTTCTCCCTATGAGCAGTTGCTCATTATAAGGGCAACCTCAGCCTCTAGCAAAGGGAAATCTGAAGAGAAAACTCTAAAGATCCCCTTGCCAGTGCCCAGTATATGTGAAAACTGCAAAAATCAAATAATAACTAAAAATAGAAAAGGCAGAGATAGGCTGATCAAGGCCGCTGCATGATGTAATACCAAGGGGTAGATGTTGGTATGGTACTCTGTCTCTAAATATAAAACTGTCAACATGCACAAATGCAGTAGAAGGGGAAATTAGTAATAAAATAAGGGGAAAATCATAGAAAATGAAGAACAGAAGGAAACGAGGTGAGAAAAAATATAGGACAAATGTAAAAAATAGGAGAAACATGTGGGGCACCCTCTAGTCCCCTTACATCACCCCCCCTCTAAGATGCATCACCCCGATGCATTCGAAATCACATATGACCAAAGTCACTGACTTGAATACGACGTGGTGCAGCAGTGTGCCGTTGGTGGAACTCCTTGACTAACTGAGGGGCATTCACATCGGACTCCTTGGCCCATGAGTTCTCCTCATACCCATAACCCTTCCAGTGTACCAAATACTGGAGCTTCCCTCGACGTAACCGGCTGTCCAAGATTGACTTGACTTCATACTGGGGCTCTCCCTCCACGACTGTAGGTGGCAGTGGTGGTCATGAACGGTGCCCTGGGAAAGGATCTGAGGGAGCGGTAAGGAGTTTCACGATGTGGAAGACTGGGTGAAGTCTAGACATGGAGGCTGGGAGGCATAGACAATAGCCATGCATTCCAATGCATTTGACAATGGGGAAAGGTCCCAGGAAGCGATGGGAAAGTTTTTTGGATGGATGGGTAGTGGAGATGTCACTGGAGTCAAGATAAACTCGATCACCAACCCTGTACTGCGGCGTTGGAGAGTGGCATTGATTGTAGAAGTGTGCCATGTCCTCTTTTGCCTTTGCCAAGGCGGCCTTCGCTTCCTCCAAACTGTCCCTCATGTGTTCTGTGAACTCGTTCACTGTCTCAATATGCAAGGGGGCCTGGTGAGGTTTGAATCCCATGCGTGGGTGCCATCCAGTGTCCAAGAAGAAGGGGGTTTGTTGAGTGGAAGCATGGATGTGGTTGTTGTATCCGAACTTGGCCAAGGGGAGGAGGTCATCCCAATCATCCTGGCGTTCATTGACAAAGACACAGATGTACTGCTCCAATTCCTGGTTGACTCGTTTGGTCTGACCATCGGTTTGCAGGTGGTAAGCAGTCGAAGCAAGGAGTTTGATCCCCAGGAGTCGGTATAGCTCACGAGTGAACTCTGCCACGAACTGAGGCCCACAGTCAGAAAGGAAAGTGCCTGGGAGTCCATGTAATTTCCACACATTGTGGAGGTAGAGGCAGGCAGCACCCAGTGCGCTGACAGTGGTGTGAGTGGGAATGAAGTGAGCGTGTTTTCCTGCAGAGTCAACTGTACACATCACCGCATTGAACCCATTCGACTCTGGCAACTCCACCACAAAGTCGACACTGACGACATCCCAACGACTTTCTGGGATGGGGAGAGGTGTAGCTCACCAATGGGTTTGTGACGAGGAGTCTTGGTGCGTAAGCAAAGGTCACAAGTACGACAATACTGACCAATGAGCCATGACATCTGTGGCCACCAATAATTCCGTGAGGTGAGCTCCAAGGTCTTCCAACACCCAGGATGACCAGCAATCCGTGAGTCGTGGTGTTGGGATATGATATGTCGACAAAGGTCTGGGTTGTTGGGTACATAGATGTGATCCCGGAAATACAACAAGTCCTCCTTCTCTGCCCACTCTGCCGCATGTAAGGAGAGGGTAGATCCCTTCCTCAGTTCCTTAACAGCTTGGGCCATGACATCCTTGTATAAACCACTATGGTTCGTGATGGATGTCATGTAGGATGTCCCGCTCCTCACCCTGGGGCGCGATACCTTCCAATGCACGGATAGTAAACAGGTTTGGCTGAAACAACACGATGTCTTGATTGTCATCACCACCATCCCCATGATCTGCATGCCAGGAGAGGGCATCGGTCTTCCCCATGCTGTGACCCAGACGGTGGTGCAAGGAGAAGTTGAACCTGGATAGATACAGGGACCAACGAGCTTGACGATGGTTCAATTTCTTGGCCATCATAAAGTACTCGAGATTCTTGTGATTCATCCAAATTTCCACCTTGTGTAGGGCACCCTCGAGGAAGTGTCGCCACTCCTCAAGCACACGCATTATCGCCAGCATCTGCTTGTCATGGATCTCATAGTTCCATTCCACAGCACTAAGGCTCTTGGAGTAGAACACAACAGGATGCCACTTCTGGTCCTCCGGAGACTGCTGAGACAACACGGTGCCCATCGCAAAGTCAGAACTGTTGGCTTCTACACAAAAAGGGCACAAATTGTCAGCAAAGGTAAGGATGGGAGTGGAAGTGACCATCTCTTTAAGCTTTTCAAATGCCTCCTGCTGTGCATTGTCCCACCACCATGCCTCCTTCCCTGTCAAGTCAAACAGTGGTCACGCATGATGTGAGAAATCCTTGATAAAACACCAGTAGAAATTGATGAAGCCTAAAAAGGACTGCACCTCTTTCTTGTTTGTGGGTGTCAGCCCTGCCATGACCCCATTCACCTTGACCAGATCCATCTCCACCTGGCCCTCCGAGAGAATTAGGCTGAGGTACTCGATCTTGGTCTTCTCAAACTCGCACTTGTCCTGATGAAGGTAGAGTTTGTACTGTCGAAGTCATTCCAAGACGAGGTGCATAATGTGATGATGCTCTTCCACTGTGCAAGTGAAGATGAGGATATCATTGAGGTAGATACAGACGACGCCCTTGAGGATGAGGTTGTGGAAGATGTTGTTCATTATGGTCTGGAAGGTGGCAGGACTATTAGTAAGGCCAAATAACATGACAAGCGGTTCAAAAAGACCACGGTTGGTATGAAAGGCTGCCTTCCACTCATCTCCCTCCTTTATCCTCACATTATTGTAACCCCAATGGATATCGAGCTTGGTGAAGTATCGCACTCCACGGAGTTGGTTCACAAGTTCAGAGATGAGAGGTAGCGGGTAGCAATTTTTGACCATGATGTCATTGAGCCTTCTATAGTCTTGAACTGGTTGAAGTGAGCCATCCTTCTTCTTGACAAAGAAAAAGGGAGAGGCGATGGGCAACTTGGATGGTCAAATACATCCAGAGGCTAGGTGCTCATCGATGAACTGGTCAAGCTGTCGTTGCTCCTCGGGGGAGAGAGGATAAACCTTGCAGGAGGAAGGGGTTGCACCGGGGATGAGTTCAATTGCGTGGTCCCATGGCTTGCATGCAGGGAGAGAATCGAATGATTCCTTGGAGAACACATCTTCAAACTCATGGAGGTGAGGAAGTAAGGAGTCAGCAGAGGATTTAGCAGTATTGTTTTTGTGGAAGGCCTTGGCAAGGCGCTGGGATATGTTTGATGTAGCACACACCTCATGCGATGGATGAATCGCAGTGTAGAAAATCCAATCTCCTTCCTCAACTTCCTCTGGCTCCTCCTTGTCATCATCTGAATCCGGCATCAGATCAGGAACCCCCTCCAACTCCACATCTGGCACTGGTAGAGGTTCAGCACAGCCCTTCCAGGTACATTGTATCGAGGCCCTTTGTCCACGATGTTCCAGCTTGGCTTCTGTGAAACAAGTGCAACAACGGGATGGACATCAGCTCATGGTAACCTCCCCAGTACACAAGTCGACCTCTGGGTTATGGTCTTGAAGCCACAGGTAACCCAAAATAACCTTCTGCTTTCCTAATTGAGTGACAGCAAAAAGGGTATGCTCACTGTGATCTTTGTAATGGAGGACCAGGTCCACAACCTCTCGGATGGCACCAGCTTCATTTGGGGATCCATCCACATTATAAACAGGTATCGGACGCGGGAGTGAGCGAGTATTCAGGCGATGTTGTCGTGCGAGGTCGGCATCAATGAAGAGACCAGTAGCACCAGAGTCTAGGAGCGCAGAGACACCAAGTATCTGTCCAGTGTCGGTAGTCTGTAGTTCGATCACCACGTTCAAGGAGTGTGCAGAGGGAGTGGATGCAACAATATATTTGCGTGGTAGTTTGCGCTCCCATGATTTAATTTTGGGGCATGAGGTAGAGGTAGAGAGAGGAGGGGCAGGTATGTCTTCACCCAACTTTGAAGGTTCAGAGAGGGGAATAGTCATGAAATCAGATTCATTCTCCGGGGATTCAACTGACAAAACTTCAAAGTGGTTATGGATAGGCAACAAGGGTGTACGATTCACTCATTGCGAATAGAAAAATCCTGCTCCTCTACATCCTCTAATTTGACCTCCTCTGCAACCTGACCCTTCACTTCCTCGACATCTACAAGTGCCAACAGGTCCTGGAGGAGTTCATCTCGCCCCTCAGGGGTGAGCATGCGGATATCCTGATGATGGGGGCATGCTCCAGCCATATGTCCAGTTTCCCCACAGCGGTAGCAGAGGTTTAACCTGCGTGCACGGCTACAGGCTGCATCGACATCCATTGGTACTGGAACATTGATGGCCGGTGCAGGAGTTTGATGGACGGGAATAGGGTTGCATTGGGGAAGGGTTCAATTGAAGACGTGGGATGTAGGAGTGGTAGTTGGAGCCTGGAATGCAGCATTGAACGCCGCATTTGTGAGTCGGTTCTCATCACAGAAGGGAGCAGCTTCATACCAAGCATAGATATCATCATCTGCTGGACATCCTTCCAACATCTGTGCAATCTGGTCCTGAATCTCCCAGTTGAGGCCTCGTCGGAACTTCACCACTACTGGTAGCCCACCCCCATATCCTGCCATGTCCACCAAGTCTTTAAACTCATCAATATAATCGTCCACAGATCGACATGCCTGGTGGTATGAGGATGACTCAAGTCATGTCACTGCTCAGTGGCGCTCATTGAGGGGACAAAAGTGGCGTACAAACTCTGCTCGAAAGTCACCCCAAGTGGAGAAAGGTAGAGAACCGGGTTCTTTGGTTTGCTGCAGAATACAGTCCATGTAGAGATAGGCACGCTCAAATTTCATATATGTGAAGGCCCAATAAATTTTTGCAGCTTCATCGACGAATTGATGTGACTGGAGACTGATATACAACTCACCGGAGTTAAGGAATGCATGCCCCTGCGCATGCGCGCCATTAAATTTGGTGGGGGGGGGGGGGGGGGACAGTTTGATCTGGGCACGCTCCTTGGGTGTGTTTGGCGGCGCGTCGTTGTTGGGTGCACTTGGAGTCACAATGGGGGAAATATTAGTTGTGGAGCTGGTCTGAAGTGTTCTGATGAAGTTTTTGATTGTAGATTTAAGCGAATCAATTTGCGTGCATATTCCGGTAACATCGCTTTCAAGTGCGTTGAGGTGCTCTGATGCATCCATAGCACTAGGGGGCGCATTTGGCGAAAATGGCGGCGCACTAAAGGCGGGACTGTCGGGAATGGTGTGTAGGGAGTCTGTGGAGCTTTAGGAAGTGTTGTCCACTCTGTACCTGCCTATATTGGGCAGCACATTCGCCATTTTTGGGCCTTAAGAGAGAGTTTCTACTATAAGAGCAACCTCAGCCTCTAGCAAAGGGAAATCCAAAGTTAAAATTATGCTACATAATACAGGGATTGGGGGCGCACCTAGCAAAGGGAAATCTGAAGAGAAAACTCTAAAGATCCCCTTGCCAGTGCCCAGTATATGTGAAAACTGCAAAAATCAAATAATAACTAAAAATAGAAAAGGCAGAAATCGGCTGATCAAGGCCGCCACATGATGTAATACCAAGGGGTAGATGTCGGTAGGGTACTCCGTCTCTAAATATAAAACTGTCAACATGCACAAATGCAGTAGAAGGGGAAATTAGTAATAAAATAAGGGGAAAATCATAGAAAATGAAGAATAGAAGGAAACAAGGCGAGAAAAAATATAGGACAAGCGTAAAAAATAGGAGAAACACGTGGGGCACCCTCTAGTCCCATTACACTCGTAGTGGAGGGGTCTGGTGCTGTGGGCATCGTCATCTGGTGCTGGGATGGCTGGGTTGTCACTATCAATTGCAGGAAAAGGAAAAAAACTTACTTATGGCCCAGGAGATGTCAACATCTCCTGGGCCCTTGTTCTTGCCTCTCCCTTGTTTCCTTGTCATTCCTGCCTGCCATCATCATCATCATCATCATCATCATCCCCATTTGCCTTCTCTTCATTGTCGCCACCCCTGATGCATAGGGTGTGTGTTGTCATTCCATCTTCATGGTGGGGTTCTGAGGCTATTCCTCATTGTGGTAAAGTCCTGGTGCTGATTTGTCATTGTCATCTGAGCCCGCTGTCATCCATTTACCCTGCCCAACCTGCAAGCAGGTGCGTACAGCAGTGGGGATAGGCGGTGGTCGGCATTGTTGTGTGAGCAGGTGTATACAGGGGTTGCTGGGTACTTTACAAACAAATATCCACCTTGTAGGGTCTCCCTGTGTTCTTCTGCATCCTCCCAGCTCGTGTTAACTTCCTTTCATCTTGTTTGAATGGGGAGGAGAAAATCAGGTGGCTGCAGTCCTGCGTTGCATGTTTCCTGTCCTCATTGGTCATTGCCAGTACTGTACAACCCAGAAAGCAATAGGATACAATTAGTTTATTGATAAACCTGATAAACAAAAGGAAAAAACAACTTATCTTTGGCTCAAAGGACAGTTGTCATCATTTGAGCCCATGATCCATCTTGTTGGCATGTTTGCAGGTGATGATGGTAGTGAAGTGGAGTGTGGATGCTGTCTCATGGTAAATAACATAGATAAGTCGTCTTCTGCCTGCGTATCATCCAATCAGATCATTCGCAGGTGGATCGGCATGCTGGTAAAAGTACAAAGTCTAGGAGTCTTGCTTTAGTCTCACAATGTGCTGCATAATTAGTCATGTGACACCAAGCTGAACGTGTCGAAGTTGGGTGGGTTTGTGTATTTGTCAAAAGCTGATTATTTTTTATTTTTCGGAGTGCTTCCCTGACTAAAGTCATTTGTCAATGCATTTCTGGTGTCAGCAGTATCGTAGACAAGATGCTAAATTTTGCACTGCATTAGAAAATATGAGGTATAAGGCCTGTACACCTACAGATATTGCATTTTTACAAACACTTATATCATCCCCCATATCTGGACAACCATCTGTATGTGATGACAAGTTCCATGATATATCAATTATTACTGCACTAAATGTCCATAAGGATGAGATTAACAAGCTTGGCTCAGAATGCTTTGCTGCTGAAACTGGATAAGTATTAACACACTTTTACTCTGAAGATACTCAAAAAGTCCACTCAGAGAAATCCAAATTCAAAGGTTCTGTAGTTAAGCTTAACAAGATATCAGACAAGTTGCAACAGGTGCTTTGGGATTGGCCATATAGTACAAATGACAGACATATAGCTGGCACATTATCCTTGTGTAAAGGCTTACCTGTGATGATGAGATATAATGGTGCTACAGAACTTTGTATTACAAAAGGTCAAGAAGCTACAGTATATGACTGGAAAGTATCACCTGGTGCACATGGTCAAGCAACATTGGAAACACTTTTAGTCAAATTGACCAATCCTCCTTCTAATGTTAAATTTGATGGACTTCCTGAAAATGTTGTACCTTTATACAAAACTACAAATCCAATTTACTGTTCTTTACCTGATGATTCAAAAGCACATGTGTCAAGAACTCAGATAGAGGTACTTCCCAACTTTTCTATGACAGACTATGCTTCTCAAGGTAAAACAAGGCCTAATAATGTGGTAAACCTTGATAATAATCATTCTCATCAGTCTTACCACACAGCATTGTCACGCAGTGCAACTGCAGCTGGTACACTAATCACACAGTCATTTCATCCTCAGAAAATTACAGGTGGTGCTTCTGGTGCCTTAAGACAAGAATTCAGAGAGCTAGAGTTGCTTGATGAAATTACTGACTTGAGATATAATGGGTAATGCACAGAAGTGTGGTTGAGAGAAATATGCTAATTATGGCTTTTAGACAATGGAAAGGAATGCATTATGTATCATCAGCTGTACACAAATCCATTAGGTGGAATTCCAGAGATCCTTTATTAGAACCTGAAATAGAAGATGTCAGATGGACAATTGTAGAAAAACAGAAGAAGCATGCTGCAGCTGCTCCTGCAAAAGCTAATCCCACTTCTGCTTCAATTAAGTCCTCAAAAAGAAAAATCAGTATGATAACTGATAATTCCACAACTGAACACATAAAGAAAAAGGCAAAAACCAGTCACAATATAGCTTACATGGCATATGGTAGTGCAACATTTCAGATTTCACCTCCCACTGGTTTAATATGGAGTAATAACAGCTCTGCATATGATTCTGTATTTACTATATTATACTCACTTTGGAGGAATAATCCAACACACTGGAAACAATTCTTTTATAGTATGAACTGTAACTTGCTAGAAGAGATCTGTAATGGATTTAATTAATGATCACTCTTACAATGAAACTTCATTAGAATCTGTTAGAGACACATTTAGAATGGGTTTAGATGATTTACAATTGGCTGGCCTATGCTGGGGCAGATATACATCTGTGGTCAGGCTCTTAGAGTACATGTTTAAAGCACCTACAGAGATGGTGTCTTCTCAGCTTACCTTCAGGGAGGGACATTCTATCACCCATAACCAATGCCACTCTATTTATTCATACATTTTATCTGCTGGCACAAATCCACTATGGGGCCCAAGGGGTAGGAAAACTATCCCACATTTCATACCTTTAGATAGTATAAAATGATATATTTATGGTATAATTTTCATGTATTGATAAACCCCAAAATGGAATAAGTTTCATCAGGAGTTGGCATGAAAATCTACCACTAAGAGGAGTGAAAAAGAATGCTTTTTCCTACCTGTAAGGGATGAGTCGATGGGATGAAAACTTCCCACATTTTGTCCCCAGTTCATCCCACACCAAATTCATCCCATGGGATGGTTTTCATCTTTATATGAACATAAATAACACCCCTCTACCTGGGTTGAATTTCATCAACTTTCCAGGAGTTTAAGAGGAATGAAAGAACCTGCCTACAATGTATTTTCATCCCATTAGGGATGTTGGCTGGATGAATTTCTCCTTTTTACAAAGGAATTTTCAGACCATTGATAGAATAGTTTCATCATGTATCAGAATAAATTTCAAGCCACTAAAATACAAAATCTACTAGAAAGAAGCAAAAAAATCCCCCTGACCCCTGATGCCCCATCATTGTGTCCCCGTCGGCCCATTGTCCCATTGTGGCCCCATTGTCATCCCTGTCCCCATTGTCCCATTGTCGTTGTCCCCATTGTCCCCATTGTCCCCATTGTCATTGTCGGTGCCTGCGCCATCCTCGCACCCCTCATTCACCCTGCGAGCAGTTGCTCGCAGCAGTGTACCATCCCCCCCCCACTCCCTTGTCATCATCCTCCACTTTGTCGTCTCCCCATCCTCATTGTTGTCCGTCATGCCCCTTGTGTTGGTGTTGTTGGTGTCCTGTGTTGTTGGTGTCCTGTGTTGTCATCCCCCCATTGTCCCATCGTGGCAGGTGGCCTCGTCGTCCTGCCATCATTGTTGTCCCCCATTGTTGTCCCCCTCTCCCATTGTTCTCCCCTCCCATTGTTCCCCCCTCCCATTGTTCTCCCCTCCCATCATTCCCCCTTCCCATCATTCCCCCTTCCCATCATTCCCCCTTCCCATCATTCCCCCTTCCCGTCATTCCCCCTTCCCATCATTCCCCCTTCCCATTGTTCCCCCTTCCTGTTGTTCTCCCCTCCTGTCATTCTCCCCTCCTGTCATTCTCCCCTCCTGTCGTTCTCCCCTCCTGTCATTCTCCCCTCCTGTCATTCCCCCCTCTTGTCATCCTCCCCCTCCCGCTGGTTCATCATCAAGCACCCATGATCACCCTGCAAGCAGGGGCTTGCAGCGGTGGGTGGCGGGTGGTGGCTTGGGGTCGTTATTGTCATAGTTAGTAACTAAAAAGTTTGTTAGTAAAAATAAATGAAATGAGAAGAAAAAAAAACATACCAGCAGCCCAAGTCTCTTGGGCCTTTTTTTTGGTTTGCCTTGTCAATCCCCCCTCTCCCCACATCCCATTGTCATTGTTGTTGTTGTCCCCTGTTGTTGTTCCCTGGTTGTCATTCCCTGGTTGTTGTTGTTTTCCCATCCTCATCCTTTTTGTTCCCCCATCCCTCTCCTCCTTCTCATGCCTGTGTTGTGTTGGCGCACCGCTGTCATTGTCATTGTCCTTTCCTGTCATTTGCTCGTGCCATCCCAGTGTTTTTGTTCCCCCTTGTTGTCCCATCATTGTTGTCATCAACGTACCTAAAAGGTTTGTTAGTAAAAAAAGAATAGAATGAGAAAGACAGAAAAAACATACCTGTGGCCCAAGAGATGTCAACATGTCAACAATGTCTCTTGGGCCCTTTTTGCGTTCAGTTTGTCTTCATCTCGTCATTGCATTGGCATCTCATCATTGCCATTCATGTTGTTTCGGAGTTGCACCTGTTCCCACCCCGTGAGCAGTTGCTCATGGCAGTGGTTCTTGGGTGGTGGCTGTGTCAGTCATCATTGTGGTTTTTGGGCCGTGGCGTCGTTAGAGATTAAAATAAAACCTATCATTAATGAAAAATGAGTCAGTTATAACAAAACAACAAAGAACACTTAAAAAAAACATATCAGTAAATAAAAATGAACAAGAAAGAAAAAAAACTTACCTGTGGTCCAAGAGATGTCATCATAGTTGACGCAAGATCGGGCACAGGGTTGGAGGCAGCAGGTGATGACAGTTTCAGAGACAAGATGGTGAGGCCAGTGATTGTCATCTTCAGCAGTTGCTGCATCGATAGCTCTGAGTCTTACTCGAGCTCAGGATATAATCTATATATAGCATATGAACTAGGGCTCAGAGATCCCCACACTAATAGATTTGAGACATTCCCTACTCCTCAGTCTAACATAACCTTGTTCTCAATAAATTGAGAACTCGGAACTGTGAACAACCTCGTGCTCGTCGTTGGCAATGATGAGGAAAGTCATCAGCGGCATTCAGAATGTTATTTAAAAGTTGATCAAACTCACATGAGGAGCGGCCCTGGCTGGCCTGACCTTGTTGTGGATTGTCACATACTTAGTCGAGTATATACGAGTATAGTGTTATAGTGGGAATGGGATGGAAAGTTTCGATAGTGGGATAGGTTTTCAATAGTGGGATTGCAATTGTTGGAGCAGACTATATACGCTGCACAGTGGAAGAGACAACACGTTCCTTACAACCTACCTGGGGTTTACTTAGACTTACAGCTAGGGTTAGCAGAGGTAAGAACACTGTATTCCTACTACGGTACAGGTTCTCCTTATATACATAATAATAAGGACGTCACATGACTCAGGAATGTGTTTACCGCATGTATGCGCAGTAAGCACAGTAACATGCGTATGCTGCATGTATTGCCTCATGTATACAGCATGCATCACTGGGATTAATTTCAACACCCCCCCTCAAACTGTACAGCGCTCTAAGCAGCTAAGTTTGAATCTCAAAAGTAATTCCGAGAGAGTCTCTAAATTTCCTGAATAGGACGGCGCCAAGGTTCTTTGTGAACATGTCAGCTGGATTATCACTTCCAGGAATAAAAACGACTGTGACTTTGTCATTTTCTATGCATTCGCGGGTGTAGTGGTAGCGAATGTCTATATGTTTGGTCCTTCTTTCCTGAACTGGATTTGATCCAATAAAGATGGATCCCTGATTATCAGCGCAGATTGGTACGTGCTTCAGTGTATATCCAAGTTCCTGGAATAAGGACTCTATCCACACTATCTGCCGACAAGTGTCAGAGAGAGCCATATATTCGGCTTCTGTGGATGACAGTGCTACAGTTTTTTGTAAACGGGACTGCCAGCACACAATGCCACTCGCCAGAGTAGCAAAGTAACCCGTTGTAGATCGGCGCTTGACAGTGTCAGCTGCCCAATCAGAATCTGTGAAGGCCTGCAGCCCCTCGGATTTCTCTCCATCATAGACTATACTGTACTTCTGGGTTCCCACCAGATAGCACATTATGTACATTGCTTTGTCTAGATGTTCTTGGCTAGGATTAGCCGAGAATTGCGACATCTTGATTACCACGTAAGCGATATCAGGTCGCGTTCCGAGCATCAGATACAATAAAGATCCAATCACAGACTGATATTTTGATCTAAGCACCGCGTTTGGCGTCACTGTGTTCTCCGACGGTTTGTAGCCAGTCGGGAGCGGAGTGGGGGCAACTTTGGCATTTGTCATCTCGAACCTCTCAAGCACTTTGGCAAGATATTCTGTTTGATCGAGTTTGACTTTTGTAGCGGTCTGGGTGACGCGCATGCCTAAGAATTCCATGACTTTTTCAGTACTACGGCACTCCCAATGCTTCAGGCAAGCATTCTTCTTTTCATCCACAAGTTTCTTGTTCTTGCCCATGAACAAGCCATCGTCAACATAGACTAGCGCAATAATGATGCTGCCTGTCTTAGGATCCTTGTGTATGAAGATGCCGGCATCGGAGCTGGTGCACACAAACCCAATGGTGCACATAAATGCCTCTAGCTCTTTCCACCATGCTAGTGAAGCCTGTTTAAGGCCATACAATGCTCGGCGTAAGCGCATTACTTTGCGCTCTTTACCCTCGAGTCTGAAACCCTCGGGTTGATCCATATAGATCTCCTCATCAAGTTTGCCATATAAAAATGCGGTTTTTACATCTAGACCGGTCATATACATGCCTTCTAGAGACGCAAGGGCAAACATGAGGTGTATGGTCTCGTAGCGGACTACTGGTGAGAAAATCTCATCAAAGTCAATGCCTTCGACTTGTGAAAAGCCTTTGGCCACGAGTCTGGCTCGTTTTCTTCCGTCTGATTTCACGGAGAAAACCCATCTATTTTTGATTGTTTTCCGATCATGTGGAAGATCGACAATATCATAGACTTGTCACTTGTGAAGAGCCTCTAACTCTTCACGACAAGCCTGTTTCCACTCAAGTTGCTGCTGCCGGGGTAGGCTCGCAATATTGCGAAATTGGTTTGGAACTAGGCTTTTTCCGCTTGATGGTGTGACTGCTTTTGATAACGGCCAGCGGATAAGCTCATCTCCATCTTCCTTGGTTATCTTTTTAATATAACCTGCTTCATCCGGTTCTCCCATTGGGTAATCATGTTCTTGATTATTGGAATCGGGCACACTCTCGTGGGGTGCCGAACTCGGTCCAGCAACCGGTTCTTGCTGTTGAGGTCATGGTCGTGTTCGGTTATGATCCGAATCTTGACCCACAGACTTCTTCCAATATCGATCATGCACAATGTCTCTCTCTATGTCAGAGGGGAGTCGCTGTTCTCCATAGGTATTGCTGGGACGGTTTGGGATTTTCCTCTGCCTGCCTGATCGATGGGGCAATTGCTGCCATTCCTGTTGATCTTCACGTCTTGGACGAAAGTCCTCAGTGTTAACTGGAGGCGGTGGAGGAGGAGCGTTAGTCGCATCGTCATGCACCTTTTGCTCACTTGGTAAATCATCATCATCATCTTCTGATGATGGAGGAAGGGGCAGATTTTGTGGTGGTATAGGGTCATCGCCATCTGTTCCAGATGAGTGGTCATCATCTTCTGGTTCTGGAGGTGGAAAATCACCAAGTTCTGTCTTGGCAGGAGTTTTTGCTCCAGGACAGCATGGGAACATCATTTTATCAAATAGTGCCATAGCACCAATGAATATTGCACCACTAAGTCGCATGAAATGATATGCTTTAATGCCATCTTCTAATCCAAGGTATGTCATTAACTCTGATCGGGGAGCTAATGTAGTTGGATGTTTCTCCTTGGGTAGATAGACATAAGCACCACAACCAAATGCCTTCAGATCATTCAGATCTGGGTGGATCTCATTCAGATCCTCAAAAGGTGTCAGCCATTTCAGGCACCTTATTGGGGTTCGGTTGTATAAATGTGTTGCATGTTCTATGCAAAATTCCCACCATGATTGTGGTAGACAAGCGGTGAATCGCAAGGTTTGCGACTTTTCCATTATTGTCCTTATGGCGCGCTCTGCGTGCCCGTTCTGTTGATGAACATGGGGTGCAGACATCTCTATTTTGATGCCTAAGTCCTTGAGCTGTTTTTGTAGCTCACGATCCTTGAACTCCCCCCCTGGATCGACATGCCAGCGCTTGATTGTAGCGCCATATTGGGTCTTAGCCATCGCTTGAAATTGTCTAATCGCTGCAGCAGCGTCAGATTTCTTTCTGAGACATTGGACCCAAATATGTGACGTTTTGTCATCCAGAAATACAATGAAGTATTTATGTTTCTGGTACGATAGTACCAGGAGTTCCTTTCGGTCGGAATGTATTAATTCAAAGGATTTGTCAGCTCGTGAGTCTGACTCGGGAAAAGATTTTGAGGTCATTTTCCCTTCTGCACACCCTGGACATATAATTTTGTCTTTAGGAATAATTAAATTCCTTGGGAATTTTATGGTGCTTTTAGGCATTTTCCCTAGCGCCTCTTTGGATGGGTGTCCAAGTTGCCTATGCCAAGTCAAGTAGTCAGCGACATAAATGGTTGCAACATTAACCTTTTTGGTGCTCAATATATGAGTCCGAGCCCAATAGATTGTGTCATTCCTCCTTAGAGGGACACAATGCATGATTGGGTTTCCATGCTCAATAAATGAAATGTGTGCGGAGGAACCACACACATCACTTCCATCTTGTAAAAAGACCCCCATTGACATCAATCGAGTATTAATGTCGGGTATGTAGTAGACGGGGTATAACCACGTTTCACGTGTCTCTGACTTCCCATGACATACTACCTGGTGTTTAATGAAGACTGCTCCTTTTCCTACTATATGAGTAGTACCAGTGGCCGTTTGGACCAAGGTAGAGTCCTTTCTCAGTAAAGGCTCGTAAGAAGTGAAATCTTTTATTTCACCAGTGAAGTGTTTTGATGCGCCTGAATCCATGATCCAGTCGGCACCTTTCTTACAATCTCCCTTTGCACACATAGCACATATATTAAGATCTAAATAATTCCATGATACATTTAATAGCGGTAAAAGTTCGCTGTATTCATAGGAATATTAATCTTAGTGCTTGTGGCAGGGAAAAGGACTGACCTGTCATCATACGCCCCTGTATCAAGGGGTTCATCGACGAGCATTTCGTCAATGGCTTTCCACACTTCCTCATCAGACACCGGAGGTTCAGATCCGAGGGAGACAGTATCGTCTTCTACCTCCTCGATCCTAGACTCAGGTTCTGGTTCTATCCTTCTTCTCTTTCCTTCTCACACCGTCAGGTGCTCTTCCAGCGGTCACAGATTTTTCGCGCTGCGTGGAAGTTGCATTTGCTCAAGGGTGTCTCGAGCTTGCTGATATTCGGCATAAACCAAACGAGAGGTACAGGCCGCGCCCGTATATGCCTGTGCAGGCAGTCAGCAGCGAGGATCCCTTGTGGGAGTGTGTTCGCGTCTTTCGATGCGCTGTATAAGCGGCATCGGCGGTATGATGGTGCCATTACCATTTATGGTGGTATAGGCTTTGGAGGCGAGGTGGGTATGTTTATCCTTCGGCTTCTCCTCCTTAGTCTTTCTGTCCCCACGTCGTCCACGCTTTCAGGCGAGTCTCCGTTGCTGTTTTGCCCTTCTTTGGGCTGCCATTTGGGGTTTCCCCCTTTGCGCTTAACAGCAGAAAGTTTGTTGGCCTGAGGCTGGCCAGCGGGCTTTCCTACTGCTGTGCGCCTTGAGGCTTCAGCGACAATGGAGTCCTTGACATGTTTAAATGTCAAGGCGCTAGTAGCGGTCGTGTTAAGGACTGTTGCAGACAAGGAATCGTACTCGCGCAGCATCACAGCAAGTAGAATCATTGCTTGCACTAGCTCGGGGATGGTGACGTTAGCAGCCGTAAGGCACTCAAATTTGTCTGCCATTCTAGCAATCTCCAGTGCGGGGTTCGCAGCTGGGATCTTGATCGCTATTGCGGACCTAAAGTCCACAAAGACTTGGGAGGGGCTGTCCACACCATAATCGGTGCGGATGAGATCCCACACCTCCTCAGCAGTGTCCTTTGAGTTGGCACGCTACCGAATGGAGGGGGCCAGGCGGAGCACTAGGCTACCAATGGCCTGGTCATTTTTGTTGCTCCAGGTCTGGAGCTTGGCATTAGCATCTGCTACCAAAGTAGCATTCGTCGCAGTCAAGGGAGGCGCTGGGGGCGGTTTTTGCTCCGCCCCGCTAGTTATTTGCCAGAGGCCCTGAGACCTGAGCCATGCCTTCATTGAGTCGGCCCATTGAATGTAATTTGATCCGTCGAAAGTTTGAATGAGTTTCTCAAGAGTTGAAGACATGATTTTGTGGTGGCAGCTGGTAAAAGTGCTCAATCAGTCTTTTTACTCAATAAAACACGTTTAACATTCTCAGGAGAAAACACTCCTTCAGAGTGGTTAACCCTAGTCAACCTAGGTTTTATGTGCAGCTCGCAGGGAGCGCAATGCAGCTCACGAAGAGCGCAAGGTTATAATTTGGAGATGATGAAGTCAACGTCGTTCACAGCCAATTAAGGCGCGTTCGCGACGTGCCCAGCAGGGCCCATAACCTGTTGGAGCAGACTATATACGCTGCACAGTGGAAGAGACAACACGTTCCTTACAACCTACCTGGGGTTTACTTAGACTTACAGCTAGGGTTAGCAGAGGTAAGAACACTGTATTCCTACTACAGTACAGGTTCTCCTTATATACATAATAATAAGGACATCACATGACTCAGGAATGTGTTTACCACATGTATGCGCAGTAAGCGCAGTAACATGCGTATGCTGCATGTATTGCCTCATGTATACAGCATGCAACACTGGGATCAATTTCAACAGCAATGATCAATAGTGGGATGATGGCAATTAATAGTGGGATGATGGCGCTGAACAGCGAATAGTGGGATCGGATTACAAAGTGGATTCCGGCCGGTGCAGCGGTGCTGTTCAAACCCCGCGTGCCATTGTTGATACTACTGATTGTCGATGCTCGCCTCTCTCTGGTCATCGGGAGCGGTTGGATGCTCCTCCTATCAAAATTATTTCAAAAATGTATCCACGGAGAATTGCCTCGCAGTGGTTCTCCTTCTTTATCATCTTCCTCAGTGTGATTCTCTTCAAGCGCTATATGCACTTTTCACAAGAATGACAGACCCACCAGAAACTCTCGAGACGTCAGAACTTTCGATCGCAACTATGCGTGACTATAGGGATTTTGTGAGCTATGTTTTCATGTTGTTCTTGACGTGTCCAGCTAATTCTTTGTTGCAAATAGGCATTTTCATCACAGGTTGCGCTTTCAATGCACACCCCATTCTTTTCAATGGAGCTTCCAGAAGAGTGGATTACGCCAATGGGGTACTATTTGTATACCACTTGGGTTGCAGATGGGAAGCAAGATTCATGCCTGATACATCATGTTGTCGACGCGTCGCTGTCACAACTCAAGGCTTTCCGGTGCTATGTACTAATCCATTGATGACTTTCATTTCTGCTATTGATGCTAAGCTGATCATTTTTCAGATGGTTTCCCCGAAGTATATCGATGACCCCTTCTTTGCTCTTGACAATGCCGATATATGGGTTCGAGGAGTTGCTTTCAATGCTTATGTGACTTGGTTCTACCCACGACGCTCAGGCTCACGAGCATCTTCGGATGCATCTTCACTTGGCGACATACCCACTACCTTTGGAAGCTGCAATTCTTCAGACTTGTCACTATCACGGGGTCATAGTTCACTCCGAGGATCCTTTGATCTGAGTAATCGCAATCGGCAGCATTCTTCTAGCTTCATGTCTTGGTCATCTTTCAGAAACCGATCTAGTCCCATTCTTATATCTGACGATGACGACCCCAAGCCTGCTCCCTCTCGCCGATACTCGAAACGCCGACTTGGAGACTGTGATTCCTCATCTTCTGATATAAGCATACTTCCAGTGGCTATGACTGATCGTCGGCGACGGAAGCGTCGACGCTCAGATTCCAAAATCAAAAAGGAACAAAACTCCTCTCCCAAGATCCACATTTCTGATGTTACACCAATTCCTCTCTCATCTCCTATTCCACCCCTTAACCACAACTCCTCGCCTGATCTCGAGTCTCCTGAATCTACGTCATACCCAACAACCAAACACAAAGGCAAAGCTAGAGCCAAGGAAAGTATTGCGATCACTGCCAAGCTTAAAGTTGACAAGATTGAGCTGATAACGAGCATTCCGTCAACCTGGACTGTACCACGTGAGAGTGTTGCCTACTTGGTAGACGTAACAGATATGGGTGATGAACCTACCAAACCTTCTGGTGAAACTTTATCTTTAGATGCCTATATCCGTGCCGAGGTTTGTTCTTTAGTTTCTGTCATTTCTGTAACACTAATTGCAGCGCTGTTTAGGATCAAGAGTCTTGGGGTGGCTCCTCGGGCCATGCACAGGGTGACGCTCATGTTTTTGGATTAAATGATGATGACCCTGATGAAAAAACATGGTGTCGGCAAGCGCAACTGACCTGTAATGGTGTCGACACCTGCCAGCTGATTGATCCTGCTCTCTTCAGTGACTGTGAGCATTTTGACCCTGATGAAAATGCTATGCAAGAACTATGGAGCCATGAGCTTTCTGCGAATGAACGTGAAGCTGGGTCAATATCAGCAATCATGTCGCAGTACTTAGTATTTCAAGACTAATCATATTTATAATTTTCTGACCATTTGTAGATTTTATCACTGAGTGATGGATTCAAACTGCCTGAAGAAATCATGTACTGGAAAGCCAGTACTTAAACGGCTCGGTGATGTGATTTTCCACTTATGGAATCAATTTCTTCTGCCATAGCTGATATTTCAAGCAGGGACCTTCAAAGCATGGGAAACATTACTTTATTGGGTGTGCCAACTGGAAGAGCTCTGAGCGCTTTGAGCACCGTTACCTGGCTATTCCTGCGAATGTCGATGAGATTCAGTTTAAGCATGTCTTTGAATCGGGAGGAAAACTACTGTCACAGATCATGGACAACCATAAATGTGTACTTACAGTTCATCCAAAGGTTGGGTTGAAGAAATGTCGTACGTAGTTATCCTAATTGTTCTATTCCACATAAATACAATGCACTTCACCAGCTTACTTGCATGTCATCGATGGCAAAATTATACCTGCAAAAATTATTCGCAGAAAGTGTCCTACTGAGATGATCATTTTTGTTCCTGTTGACAAGGAAATTCGCAAGGCAGTCATAATCCTGTGCAACCCACATAATCATCCCATGCATCCAAGGACCAAACCTAGCTTCAAGGACAAGAAGAAAATTACCAAGGCTATCCATGCAGCCGGAACAACTGGCCTGACAGTCTTGAAGTTGATGAATGGTTAGATGACTCAGATTCTTCGCATCTAGTGCCGAGTCTCATTGTTGACCAACAACTAGCCCCATCCACCGCCCTTGTCTATGACGGCTCCAGCATTGCAGATCACAGCTTGCCTTATATGAATCGGCGTAGACTTCATGACAAGATACAGGAAGAAAAGCTCAAGGAGTATCCAAAAGGGATGGGCTGGGATGGTACAGTTATCTTTTGTGATATGTAACACACTGAACTCTAGGCTTATGTTCTTTCCTCTAGGTCTCATGCATGAACTGACTGAGCGTGAATCCAAGTTACCAAGTCGTGAATGCTATATTCACACCGTGATGATAAAAAATGATTTTTGGCTAGCTGTGACCATGCACCCCTTGCTTGCGGGATACATTCACACAGTCCTTTATCTCTGTATTGACTATACTTTTAAACGGGTCGCTGGAGAACTCAATGCTTGGGACGTGGTTGGATTTTCAGATTGTCTGAATTGCCGTATGTCAAATCTGTGGACTGTTTAAGTTTCTGACTTTATTATGCGTTTGTAGGGATTATATTCGCAACTCTATTTTGTGATCGAGCTACTCGTGAAGCCTTCTTGCAGTTATTTACAGAGTTTGCAGATATGGTTACCCGAGTCACTGGATCAATTCTAAAATTGCGTGCATTTTTTCCTGATGGTTCACTGCGATGCATCATCCTTGATGCAGAAGCAGCACAAATTCTAGGATTAGGTGATTGGCTGGTGACGTATAACAACCCTGAAAGCAGCAACATCACCTCAAGAAATGCTCTCGTGCTTTTGTTGTATGTTATAAAAACATGCTGTACTCATTTTGATCGGTACAGTGAAACCTGTCCGTCAACTTAATTCAAAGCCAATACTCATGTATAACATCTTAGCAATATTGATCGCCTTCCCAACACAGTCTCAGCAGAAGTAATTAAACGGTTAAAAGGCTTTGTTGGACTCGCATCACAATCAGAAATTGACAAATGGCATGCATTTTGTCGTTCAGTGGATGATGAATCTGTCCAAAGTATTGACACCATTATCTTCTGGGTATTTGCGAGTTTTGCTCACATCAAAATAGACTGGTACCAGAATAAAATCCAGCATGAGTGGTACCTGCCATCACTCAATTGTCTATTATCATCTATCGATCAAGAGAGCTGGGATTTGACACCCAATCATAGCAATCTCGCAGAGACGGCTCATGCAGCAAGAAATGCAGAGACATCTATAGGCATTCCAGTACTTACAGCTGTCCTCCAGTACGTCCTTGACTCATCGTATAATTTTCTGTACTCAGCCATTGGCAGGGCACGTGAACGGGACAATGCAAAAGCCAAGGAAATAGAACTGATGGAAAAGAGTGGTAACATGCCCCGCCGGTGGAATGGCCCTGATAAACGAGAGCTTCTTCAAGCACAGAGACAAGCATGGGGTTTGCGAAAGTCAAATGTACGGAATGATCAGTTGGCTAGGTATGATGAACTGCAGGAGGAGAGGCAGATTGGCATTGAGCAGAACAAGGAGTCACTTGGTCGGCAGAAGGTACTCAAAGGACAAAAGAAGGACATCCAGGAAGCATTCAAGACTGGCAAATGATCTGATCTTAAAGTGCAGCTGGACAGAATCGGAATAGATATCAAGGGAGAGCAGGAACTCCGTCGCAAATGGAGAAGTCGTCAAAAGGATATTGATGATGAAGTATGGGAATTGAAGACAGGTGGATTGAATGGTGCTCGTCTAAACGGTCGGTGGCAAATCAATCATTCATGCGCAGATTCATATTCTGAGTCACAACTCGGAGTTGATGGAGTAGCTAGTCCAGAAGGCTGTCCTGAACCAACTGCACAGGAAGTTGAGTTCATCCAAGACAACTTGAATGGAGAAGACGGGCATCTTCTAACGGCTGACATCGAGCCTGAAACTGCAGCTGATGCCTGCGAGATGGATGACTTGGCTTTGCTCAATATTGACTTCTCATTTGCAGATGTTCATGATCTGGACTTTGGTACAATAGATATGGAGACTCCAGCTCAGTCACTGGAGCAGCCTACTGACTGGAACATGTCATACTATTAGCTAGTTTCTGAAAATTGACCGTCAACTTGGAATAGACACACCAATGCCATAATAGTAATACAGCCTCACAAAATCCCAGTAACTGAATATTCCCGGGCTTGCAGCACAGGCATATGTTATACAGTCTAAGTGTACAGGAAATGCGCCTTGAGTGACGACCGTCAAGTCGGCATCGACTGCCAATGGAGGTGGCGATGGTCATGTGACTCCGAAACGCCGGCCAACCTCCGCAATCAGTTCTGTAGCCTCTGTCCAAAATCCCACTATTCACAGACCATCCCACTAATAGGGACTCCATCCCACGTTTAGAAATTATCTACTCAATAGTGGGATTTAATCCCATTCCCACTCTTTTCGTCATTGCTCTACTTAGTCAGTTGATGGTTACCTAATAGTAATATGATCATATTCTCGCCATATTATGGTCCCGAACGGACCCTGGGGGCCGGCGGGCCAGCGGGGCCGACATCATCGTTGTCAGCAGGCAGGGGTAAACGGGAGCAATCTAGTATCATATTCGCCTCTACCGCTACGTCCTAGATATAAAACACACATCTGGTTCACAAACTATGAACTATACTCTTGAGTATATTTCCCTCCCCAAGAGCCCCTGCCACCTAGGTGCTTCCTCCTCTTACTCGACAACTCGTTGACTCTCACTTAGACGTTCCGATCACACTCTTAGTAAGGACCCTGTAACGATCGTGACATAGCGGATATCCGGATCGATACCTGCCGGTCTCTCATCATCGTACTGCACAGTATTTGCACAGGACCAATGATTCTCTTACTTATCTCCCATCTGATCATAACCCCTTCTTACTTCCCGTAAGGATCTAGAAAAATCTAGAGAGGTTTCGATACTCTGAACTTCCATCAGCCGATATGCCGATGCCAAATTGGGGCGACCATCAATTCTGTTCCTGAAAACCAAACCTTTGTAGTTCACAAAATCTACAGAGGCCTCAGGACCCCTCTGTAGAAGTCTGCAGACAATTTTCACCTCGCTTAAGCTCGCTAAATAAGATCGGTGTGATGAGATCTTGATAACTTGTGATCCGAACCAAATCCGAACACTCGTTTTGGAAATACACATGATCTTGTCCCTCTCCCGCTCCCCTCATCAACAAACACGACAATTTTGATATCCTGTGATCGGGATTTTTCTGGGACAAACCGACTTCAGATTTGGATTCAGCTCGTCAAAATACGTCAAAAAACCTATCTCCGAAGTTTTTCCCACGACATTTTAGGGTTGGCCAAATTGTTTGAGCAAAATTTCGCAACATTTTGCACCCCTTTTGAGGGATTTGAGCAGCAAAAATAGTTCATTCCCTAACTTGATCAATGTGTAATTGATGGAACTCTTTTACAGATGACTCTGCCTTAACCCATGGACACCAAAAATCATGGGTTTTCAGAGAGTATGGGGTCCAAGAGAGGTTGCTATAGGGTGCCTCTGGTTACGGATTAGAAAAATCTACCGAGGTTGATATTAAACCTTATTAAACCTGTTCCAGCTCCACCCATTACCCCGCCAACTTTCTAGATCCTTACGGAAAGTCACCCGCTATTTCTTTGACTAGTAACTACGATATCTTCTCCTTAGCTACCTTAGGCACTGCCTAATAGTACCCGACAAATTACCCTTTTATATCCTACGGATTCCTACTTTCTAACAGGTATTTAAACCACGTTGTTTTGCTACTCGTACTTGAGAATCCAGTTTCATTGCCCACCTCGTTACCATCTCACTACTTAAGCCACGACCAGAACGTGTCATACAGTCATAACCGTTTCTCCCGTAAAAATCGTCGTAAGTTACGAGTCCAGCCTTGACTGCTATTCGTGATAGCTCATATTACTTCAGGCGACATGAAGCTGTGGTCATTAACTTTGGCACTGTCAGTAGCGGCACCACTTTTGCAAGTCACGGAGGCGTACTATGCCGACATCCAATATTACAATGACCAATCCTGTTCGTCCTATATAGGACAGTGGGATATGTATGGACCAACGAACACATGCCTGCGATATTACGTTGCTGGCGCGGGATCATACAACATAGCACGTTGTACCCTAAACGCTGGAGGCAAACTCTGCCAGTGCGAGTTTTTCACCAATGAGGACTGCACAGGCAACAAGGCGTTGGTATCATTACCTGGAAACAACTGTGCAAAAACAGGTCAAATGATTTATGAACCGAGGTCGGTGATATGTTATTCTTTCCCGTAAACATATTACGTCTTGCGGCTTGCTTGCGGCTCAAAACAGCTAGTGTTAGCTGGGCCAGAGGGGGAGTGATTGCCATGGGAAAGCCGTCTCTGGTGCATGAGCCGAGGTCAAGAAGAAACAGAATTTCTTAGCTGGACTTGATTATCTCTATATTTCTTTTAGCGACTTCGGGGTACAGTAACTTTTATTATACCATGTAACGTATTCGGTCTCCCTTCCAATTTTCACCAGTGTAGATGCATCATGCTTTTAACCAATTTGTTAAGTCAGTAGTCCGAGCAAGCTTTGGCCAACAAGTTTTGGTCGATGTGCCCCTTGGCAGTGATCAAATGATGAGTTGATGGCCCGATCATCATCGCATGTCACAGCTGGCCGTTGTCTCTTACCGTTTTCCCCTCAGCAACATGTACCCTGTCATAGACCATCCACGGTTAAGGCTGAGTTCCAAGGGAACAGGAGTCCCGAACCGCAGGTAGGGGGGTGCCGCCAGAGGCTGAAAATATATATGACCCATCAGCAAAATCAAGGGTCAACTTATTTCGCTTATTTAGCTTAGAGTCCAATTAAGGAAATTAAGCCTTATTAAGGAAAATAAGAATTTTTTCCTTAAGATTGATGACCAGTCAAGCAGATATAATCTACTAAGCGGATAAGTGACATTACAGCAAATAAAGATTAATAAAGGCTGTATGGAGCTTGTAAGTCTTTCAGGCCCTAAGGACTGTTTGACTTACTATGGCGCCCAACGGGTCTGAATTCTCCCAGGGAGTCTGTGTTGAGAGCCACACCGTGGAAAAACGCATCACTTTTTGATGCGTGTGCTATTTTTAGTGCAACCCTTTGATGCATACGAACAAACACCCGTTTCCCTTTCTTATCCCCCCCTTTGTCTGACAGAACATATATATACAGCTAGATACATTACCTGCCACCTCAGTTGCTTATACAAGGACTGAGGTGAGTATTATCTTAGAGTGTCACTTCACCAGAGTTACTTACTGTACCTTAGTTTAGCATTGTCTATTCTATTTACAGTACAGTTTGTATATATAGTCACTTATACAAGGACTGAGTTTAGCCTTGTCTATTCTAGGATTAAATTTCTACAGTCTGAATTTCAATTTATTTTATTTTATTGTCTTGCACTATCCCTCTGGAGTTTTATGGGATTTCATCACATAGTACCCATGCATGTACATATGATTTTACTAAGGAATACAAAATGTAGAAACAGTCGAGAAATAGTAGCCAGAGTGATCAGTCAGTGATTTTAATGCAAGTACTTTGCTCACAACTTCATACTAGACTCCGAGTGCTCAGAAAAAATTCTCAGGATTCCTATACTAAACTTAAACACAGATGCATACCCACTTTGAGTTCCTGGTGCAGTGTGCCTGTGCTTTGGGGGGGGGGGATTTTGTCTCTTTTATCACACTTTGTCACAATCAGATTTGTTCTCCGCTACATGCTGCCTTGTCAATGGCCACATCACATGCAAAACCACAGCAACTACTTGAATTGAGGTATGTAGAAAGTAAGCTATGACCTAAAAGATGAAATAAATGTAATATCTACTGAGGACTAACTTGAAATGAGTTATAGGATTGGGTATGATTTAAATTGGTACTTATGGGCTGGGGAGCCTGAGGTTCCAAGTTCTCAGTATTGAGGACTCAGTCTTTACAACCTGAGCCCCACAAAATCTAATAGGTCTGTCATCTATATGTGTGGGTTTAGCCGGTCAGTGTCTGAAAAATTGGCACCTCTATATTTATCTACAGTGGGCCAGTGAAAAGAACTTATTTCTGCTTGATTTCCCCCTAATTTTTGCATAGGAAAAAAGAGTGATATTTCCTGCAAAAGCAAATCAGAAATCTTGTGTGAATATAACTTATTTCTTCCAAATTTTGACCTGGAAAACTGCATGTGAAAAAGTGTAATTTTCTCCTCATGTTTGCCAGCTTTTCACCAGGAGAAAAAGAAACTCCTGCCTGTTTGGGTCAAGAGCACAGCCACCAATGTTGACATAAGCAGGCCAGAGTTTCTTTTTCTCCTGGTGAAAAGCTGGCAAACATGAGGAGAAAATTACACTTTTTCACATGCAGTTTTCCATGTCAAAATTTGGAAGAAATAAGTTATATTCACTCAAGATTTCTGATTTGCTTTTGCAGGAAATATCACTCTTTTTTCCTATGCAAAAATTAGGGGGAAATCAAGAAATAAGTTCTTTTCACTTCAGATTCCCTTTTTTTTCTCTCCACAAAAATGATATATTTTTCCTTAGGCAGATTGAAGAGAAAATGAACAGAGAATAAGTTATTTTCACCAGTTTTTCTTTACTTGCTTGCTACATGAAAAAATGTAATTTTCTCCATGTTTTCTCCATATTTTCTCTCAGGAAAAATGTTGCCCTGCCTGTTGTGCTACCAACTGACCAGGAATCCTACCAGGAATAGGAAGCATCAGGAATTTACATTATAGTGCTGATGGAAAATTCCTGGTCATTCCTCCAGGAACAGGTGGGGGAGTGTAAAGACCTCAAGGATGTGTACAGATTATAGGTATCTGAATGAGTGGACAGTGAAGAACGTGTACCCCTTGCCATTGATCTCAGAAATAATTCACAAGGTGGGAAAAGCCAAAGTCTTTACAACATTAGATTTATGATGGGGATACAACAATGTATGAATAAAGAAAGGAGATGAGTGGAAAGCCACATTTGCCATGCATCAAGGATCATTCAAACCACTTGTCATGTTTTTTGGGATGACCATTAGTCCCCTGACTTTCCAAAATATGATGAACAACATTTTCAAGGATGTAATTGACAAGGGCATGGTAATAATATTTATTGACAACTTGACAACATTCTGATATTCATGGAGGGTGAAGAAAATCATGAGGCGATAGTGCAGGAGGTATTGCAGAGGTTGATGGAGAATGATCTATTTTTGAAACTGGAGAAGTGTGTGTTTGGGGCAAGCGAGATCAAGTTCTTGGGATTATTGATTGGCCTTGATGGGATCGAAACAAGGTACAGGCAATCACTGATTGGCCTGCAATCACCCACATCAAAGAGGTTCAAGCCTTCTTGGGACTCACAAATTATTATCGTCGCTTTGTGCATTATTTTTCCAAAATTGCTGCACCCTTACATTGTTGGAGCAGGCTCTATGTACTGCACAGCAGAAGAGACTACATGTTCCTTACAACCTACCTGGGGTTTAGTATAGACTTACAGCTAGGGTTAGCAGAGGTAAGAACACTGTATTCCTACTATGGTACAAGTTCTCCTTATATACATAATAATAAGGATGTCACATGACCCCAGAGGAATATGCATATGAAACATGTAACAATATTGGTAATTAATGTGGGAGAATATGCATATGAAACATGTAACAATATTGGTAATTAATGTGGGAGAATATGCATATGCAACATGTAACAATATTGGTAATTAATTTCAACACCCCCCCTCAAACTGTCCAGCGCTCTAAGCAGCTAAGTTTGAACCTCGAAAGTAATTCTGAGAGAGTCTCTAAATTTCCTGAATAGAATGGCGCCAAGGTTCTTTGTGAACATGTCAGCCAGATTATCACTTCCAGGAATGAAAACGACTGTGACTTTGTCATTTTCTATGCATTCGCAGGTGTAGTGGTAGCAAATGTCTATGTGTTTAGTTCTTCTTTCCTGAACTGGATTTGATCCAATAAAGATGGATCCCTGATTATCAGTGCAGATTGGTATGCACTTCAGTATATATCCAAGTTCCTGGAATAGGGACTTTATCCACACTATCTGCCGACAGGTGTTGGAGAGAGCCATGTATTCTGCTTCTGTGGATGACAGTGCTACAGTTTTTTGTAAATGGGACTGCCAGCACACAATGCCACTTGCTAAAGTAGCAAAGTAACCCATTGTAGATCGGCGCTTGATAGTGTCAGCTGCCCAATCAGAATCTGTGTAGGCTTGTAGCCCTTTGGATTTTTCTCCATCATAGACAACATTAGATTTCTGGGTTCCCACCAGATAGCGTATGATGTACATCACTTTGTCTAGATGTTCTTGGCTAGGATTGTGACATCTTGATTACCATGTAAGCAATATCAGGTTGTGTTCCAAGCATCAGATACAATAAAGATCCGATCACAGACTGATATTTTGATCTAAGTGCTGCATTTGGCATCATTGTGTTTTCCGACAGTTTGTAACCAGTCAGGAGGGGAGTGGGGGAAGCTTTGGCATTTGTCATCTTGAACCTCTCAAGCACTTTGGCGAGATATCCTGTTTGATCGAGTTTGATTTTATTTGCGGTCTGGGTGATGCGCATGCCTAAGAATTCCATGACATTTTCCGTACTACGGCACTCCCATTGCTTTAGACAAGCATTTTTCTTTTCATCCACAAGTTTCTTGTTCTTCCCCATGAACAAGCCATCATCAACATAGACTAGTGCAATAACAATGCTGCCTGTCTTAGGATCCTTGTGTATGAAGATGCCGGCATCGGAGCTGGTGCACATGAACCCAATGGTGCACATAAATGCCTCTAGCTCTTTCCACCATGCAAGTGAAGCCTGTTTTAGGCCATACAATGCTTGGCGTAAGCACATTACTTTGCGCTCTTTTCCCTTGAGTCTGAAACCCTCAGGTTGATCCATGTAGATCTCCTCATCTAGTTTGCCATACAAAAATGCGGTTTTTACATCTAGACCAGTCATATACATGCCTTCTAGAGATGCAAGTGCAAACATGAGGCGTATGGTCTCGTAGTGGACTACTGGTGAGAAAATCTCATCAAAGTCAATGCCTTCAACTTGTGAAAAGCCTTTGGCCATGAGTCTGGCTCATTTTCTTCTGTCTGATTTCATGGAGAAAACCCATCTGTTTTTGATCATTTTTTGACCATGTGGAAGATCAACGATTTCATAGACTTGTCGCTTGTGAAGAGCCTCTAATTCTTCACGACAAGCTTGTCTCCACTCATTTTGCTGCTGCCATGGTAGGTGCACAATATCGCGAAATTGGTTTGGAACTTGGCTTATTCCGCTTGATGGTGTGACTGCTTTTGACAACAGCCAGTGGATAAGCTCATCTCCTCCTTCCTTGGTTATCTTTTTAATATAACCTGCTTTGTCCAGTTCCCCCATTGGGTAATCATGTTCTTGATTATTGGAATCGGGCACACTCTTGGGGGGTGCTAAACTCGGTCCAGTTACCGGTTCTTGCTGTTGAGGTTGTGGTCGTGTTTGGTTATGATCTGAATCTTGACCCACAGATCTCTTCCAATATCAATCACATGCAATGTCTCTCTCTATGTCAGAGGGGAGTTGCTTTTCTCCATAGGTATTGCTGGGGCAGTTTGGGATGTTCCTCTGCCTGCCTGATTGATGGGGCAATTGCTGCCATTCCTGTTGATCTTCACGTCTTGGACAAAAGTCCTCAGTGGTTACTGGAGGCAGCAGAGGAGGAGCATCAGTCGCATTGTTATGTGCCTTTTGCTCTCTTGGTACATCATCATCATCATTTTCTGATGATGGAGGAAGGGGTGGATTTTATGGCAGTATAGGGTCATCGCCATCTGTTCCAGATGAGTGGTCATCATCTTCTGGTTCTGGAGGTGGAAAATCACCAAGTTCTGTCTTGGCAGGAGTTTTTGCTCCAGGACAGCATGGAAACATCATTTTATCAAATAGTGCCGTAGCACCAATGAATATTGCACCACTAAGTCACATGAAATGATATGCTTTAATGCCATCTTCTAATCCAAGGTATGTCATTAACTCTGATCGGGGAGCTAATGTAGTTGGATGTTTCTCCTTGGGTAGATAGACATAAGCACCACAACCAAATGCCTTCAGATCATTCAGATCTGGGTGGATCTCATTCAGATCCTCAAAAGGTGTCAGCCATTTCAGGCACCTTATTGGGGTTCAGTTGTATAGGTGTGCTGCATGTTCAATGCAAAATTCCCACCATGATTGTGGTAGACATGCAGTAAATCGCAGGGTTTGCGACTTTTCCATTATTGTCCTAATTGCGTGCTCTGTGTGCCCATTCTGTTGATGAACATGGGGTGCGGACATCTCTATTTTGATGCCAAAATTCTTGAGCATATTTTGTAGCTCACGATCTTTGAAGTCCCCTCCTGAATCAACATGCCAGCGCTTGATTGTAGCACCATACTGGGTTGAAGCCATTGCCTGAAACTGTTTAATCGCTGCAGCAGCATCAGATTTCTTTCTTAGGCATTGGACCCAAATATGTGATGTTTTGTCATCCAGGAATACAATGAAGTATTTGTGTTTGTGGTACGATAGTACCAGGAGTTCCTTTAGATCGGAATGTATTAATTCAAAGGATTTCTCAGCACGTGTGGCTGATTTGGGAAAAGATTTTGATGTCATTTCCCCTTCAGTGCACCCCGGACATATAATTTTGTCTTTAGGAATAATTAAATTCCTTGGGAATTTTATGGTGCTGCTAGGCATTTTTCCTAGCGCTTCCTTGGATGGGTGTCCAAGTCGCTTATGCCAAGTTAGATAGTCAGCAACATATATGGTCGCGACATTGATTTTCTTGGTGCTCAATATATGAGACCAAGCCCAATAGATTGTGTCATGTTTCATTAGAGGAACACAATCCATAAATGGGTTTCCTTTCTCAAAAAATGATATTTGTGCGGAGGAACCACACACATCACATCTGTCTTGTAAAAAGACTCCCATTGACAGTAGTCGAGTACTACAGTCAGGTATGTAGTAGACAGGGTATAATCGCATTTCACACATCTCTGACTTCCCATGACATACTACATGGTGTCTAAGAAAGACTGCTCCCTTTCCTACTATATGAGTAATACCCATGGCTGTTTTAACCAGGGTAGAGTCCTTTCTCGGTAAAAGCTCATAGGAAGCAAAGTCTTTTATTTTACCAGTGAAGTGTTTTGATGCACCTGAATCCATGATCCAGTCGGCACCTTTCTTACAATTTCCACTTGCACACATAACACATGTATTAAGATTTAAATATTTCCAAGATACATTTAGTAGCAGTAAAATTTCACATGAAAAGTTCACTGTTATTGTTGGAGTATTAATCTTTGTGCTTGTTGCAGGGAAAAGGACTGACCTATTATCATATCCACCCGTTTCAAGGGGTTCATCGACAAGCATCTCATCGATGGCTTTCCACACTTCTTTGTCAGAAACCAGAGCCTCTGATCCAAGGGAGACGGTATTGTCTTCAACCTCCACAATCCTAGGCTCTTCCAGTTCTTCCGGTTCAATTCTCCTTCTCTTACCTTCTTGCACTGTTAGGTGCTCTTCCAGCGGTCACAGATTTTTCGTGGTGCATAGAAGTTGCATTTGCTCAAGGGTTTCTTGAGTTTGCTGATATTCGGCATAGACTGAACAAGAGGTAGAGGCCATGCCCATATATGCCTGTGCAGGTGGTCAGTGGCGAGGATCCCTTGTGGGAGTGTGGTCGCATTCGATGTGCTGAATGAGCGGCATTGGCGGTATGATGGTGCCATTACCATTTATAGTGGTGTAGGCACTGGAGGCGAGGTGGGTATGCTTATCTTTGGACTTATCCTCTTTAGTCTTTTTATTCCCGTGTCATCCACGTTTTCGGGATGACTCTCCATTGTTGTCTTGCCCTCCTTTGGGCTGCCATTTGGGGTTTCCCCCTTTGCGTTTGACAGCAGAAAGCTTGTTGGCCTGAGGCTGGCCGGTGGGCTTTCCTACTGCCATGTGCCTTGAGGCTTCAGCAACAATGGAATCCTTGACATATTTAAATGTCAAGGCACTAGTAGCGGTTGTGTTAAGGACCGTGGCTGATAATGAGTTGTACTTGCATGGCATTGCAGCAAGTAGAATCATGGCTTGTACTAGTTCAGGAATGGTGACATTGGCAGCCATGAGGTGCTCAAATTTGTCTGCCATCCTAGCGATCTCGGGCACTGGATTCACAGCCAGGATTTTGATCGCTATTGCAGACCTAAAGTCCACAAAGACTTGAGAGGGGCCATCAACACTGTAATCGGTGCAAATAAGGTCCCACACCTCCTCAGCAGTGTCCTTTGTGTTGGCATGCTGCTGAATGGAGGGGGCCAGGTGGAGCACTAGGCTACCGGTGGCCTGGTCATTTTTATTGCTCCAGGTCTGGAGCTTGGCAATAGCTTCTGCTACTACTGCAGCATTCATCGCCCTCAAAGGAGGTGCCAGAGGCGGTTTAGTTTCTGCCCTGGTATTTATTTTCCAGAGGCCCTGAGACCTGAGCCACGCCTTCATGGAGTCAGCCCATTGAATGTAATTGGATCCATCGAAGGTCTGAATGAGTTTCTCGAGAGTTGAAGACATGATTGTTGTGTAGCGGCTGTGGAAAGTGCTCAATTAGTCTTTTTACTCAATGAAACATGTTTGATGATCTCAGGAGAAAAACACTACTTCAGAGTGGATAACCCTAGTCAACCTAGGTTTTATATGCAGCTCGCAGGGAGTGCAATGCAGCTTACAAAGAGTGCAAGGTTATAATTTGGAGATGATGAAGTCAACATCGTTTGCAGCCAATTAAGGTGCATTTGGGACGTGCCCAGCAGGGCCCATAACCTGTTGGAGCAGGCTCTATGTACTGCACAGCAGAAGAGACTACACATTCCTTACAACCTACCTGGGGTTTAGTATAGACTTACAGCTAGGGTTAGCAGAGGTAAGAACACTGTATTCCTACTATGGTACAAGTTCTCCTTATATACATAATAATAAGGATGTCACATGACCCCAGAGGAATATGCATATGAAACATGTAACAATATTGGTAATTAATGTGGGAGAATATGCATATGCAACATGTAACAATATTGGTAATGAATTTCAACATACATAACCTTATGTGAAAGGGAGTAGTGTGGAGGTGGGGAGAGCAGCAGCAGACAGTGTTTGAGGAGTTGAAGAGGAAGTTTGTGGAGGGACCAATATTAGCCCCAGTAGATTTCATGTGTCCCTTACAAGTGGTGCTACTGGAGCAGTATTATCAATGCTGTGCGAAGATGACAAATGGCATCCTTGTGCATATTTGTCCCAAGGGTTGAATGATGTGGAAAGGAATTATGATGTGCATGACAAAGAGATGTAGGGGATAATACAAGCGTTGGAGGCATGGAGGCATTATTTGAGGGATGTACACATCAGATTGAGATCTGGATGGATCATCAAAATCTGCAATACTTCATGTCTGCTAAAAAGCTTAACCACTGACAAGTGTGTTGGGCATTATTCCTATTGCATTTCAATTTTCACTTGGTCCACAAAGCAGGAAGCTCAATGAGGAAAGCAGATGCATTATCCAGATGTATTGATCACAAAAGAGGGGTGGAGGAGGACAATAAGAATGTTACCTTACTCAAACCTGAATACTTTCGCATTTGTGCTATGCGTCAAGGGCATCTATTAATAGATAGCTTGAAAATGGAAATGTTGTCTAAAATTAGACAATGTTTGGAAATGGATGATGAAGTAGTGGATGTCATGAAAGCTCTGAAGGGAGAGAAGAAAGGTAATATTAAAGGAGATGAATGGGCTGAGGAACAAGGGTTGGTGTTATTTTGAGGAAAGGTGTATGTACCAAAGGATCAGGATTTGTGAAGGGAGATTGTCTGGTTACATCATAATACACTGATGGCTGGACACTCAGGAAGATGGAAGATGTTGGAATTAGTGATGCAAAATTATTGGTGGCCAGAATTCCTAAGTATGTGTTGGGGTATGTGGATGGATGTGATACATGCATGAGGGGGCAGAAATTTCCAGAGAAACCTGCAGGGAAATTGATGCCGAATCCTATACCTAAAGTGCCATGGTGAGACATATCTGTTGATTTTATCACCAGATTACCTGAGGTTCAGGGGTACAATGCAATATTTGTAGTATGTGACTGCTTCACAAAAGAGGTCCATATTATTCCTACTACTACAAAAACCTCATCATTGGGCTTGGCATGCCTCTATCTAAATCAGGTATGGCAGTTACATGGGTTACCTGATACCGTTATCTCTGATTGCAAACCACAATTTGCTTCTGCATTTATGTGAGAACTGAACAACATATTGAGGATTCAAACTAAATTATCTATGGCATATCACCTGCAGACTGATGGGCAGACAGAGAGAATGAATCAGGAGTTGGAGCAGTACCCATGTATGTTTGTCAACTACCGACAGACCGACTGGCCTGAATTGCTGGCAATTTCCAAATTTTCCCACAATAACAAATTCCATTCAGCTACTTGTATGTCACCCTTCTTCATGAATTATGGGTATCATCCTCGCATGGGAGTAGAACCCAGAAGGGAAGTCAAAGTACAGTTGGTAGAAGACTTTGTATCTAAGATGCAAAAGGTACAAGAGGAAGCAGAGGCAGCATTGAAGAAAGCATGTGATGACATGATGTGAGATGCAGATTGTACTCAAGCACACACTCCAGAGTACAAAGTTTGTGACTTGGTATGGCTAAGTACCAAGGACCTGAATATTCCATGACCTTTGAGGAAACTTACAGAGAAACAAGTTGGCCCATATGCAATCTCTAAAGTGATCTTGCCTAATGCAGTAGTGCTAAAATTACCCTGATCATTCAAGATTGATCCTGAGATTAATGTATCCCACCTATGCCCTTACTGCCCACCCACTATTCCTGGCCAACAAACCACTCCACAACCTCCAATAATAGTAGAAGGTGCTCCAGAATACATAGTTGAAGAAATTCTAGACTCATGTCTTTGATGGAACAAATTCGAGTTCTTAATAAAGTGGAAGAACTATACTGACAAAAATAATTTGTGGGAGCCCAAAGAGAATTGTAAGCGAGCATGAAATGTGATTGCCCAATAGTGTTTCAAGGTCCAGTCTATAGGACTGAAAATAACCATAGGACTGAACTGGACCAAACCTTGGTCTGGTCTTTTTTTTGGTTGTGGTTGCCCATATTTGGGGTTGGTTGACCGTTGCCTCATTTTGAAAATCTTCGAAGACCATTTGAAGACTGGTTGCAATCAGTTGCAATCAGTCTTCTTACAGTATATAAAATATTAAAGTGTACTCAAAAAAACAGTCACTACAAGACAATAAATTAATGTAGATACTATTAATATTTTCTATTTCTACCATTATATAATGAAATGGGACATTCCCAGGGAAAAAGTATTCATTTGGTGGGGGATTATATAGCCTGTGGCTGCACATGGACCTGTTGGTCATGTGCACTGCCAAAAAAACAAAGTGGCACCACTTTGCCAAATAGTTCCCATGACCACCAATGACCCACAACGCCGCTTCCCCCACTCTCAAGCTTCTGTCCACCCACCCACGACACAACACCTACTGCGGCTACCTCAACACCTCCACCACAGCTGACAGGACAGACAGGGGGCCCAAATGACATGACACTAGCTGTCATTTGGGCCCAGAGGTATGTTGTTCATTTCTCTTTTTTTGTACTAACTAATTTACTTATTCTTTAGAATCTTACTTCTTGCCATTACCATACCCTACTGAAGCCCTGCACTGCCGCTGTGAGCCTTTGCTCGCAGGGTGGCAACAGGTCCATTTATGGGCAACAATGCAACAACAGCAGCTGACAACAACACTGCCATGCTGCGCCCAATGCCACGTCACATGGTGCCATCACCCCGCCTGTGCTGCTCGTAGGGGGAGATGGTGGTGCTGACAAGGATGGATGCCATGAACAGGGGACAATGCAAACGGATGACAAACATGGGGGCAACAAGTTGCCAGGACGCCAAACAGTGGGGGATGACAAATGCGGGAATGACAAATGGGCATGAACAATGAACACGGAGGCAACGAGTCACCAGAACGCCAAACAGCAGGGAACAATGAACGCAGGAATGACAAGTGGGCGGGAATGATGAATGCGGGAACAATGAACACAGGAACAACAAATGCAGGAACAATGAATGGCAGTGATGACTGGTGGGGACAATGACTGGTGGGGATGATGACTGGCAGGGACAACACCCCAGGGCAGTGGGGGCGACAGACAGCAGGGACAAGACAACAACAGCGGCCACCCCACCCTCGCTACAAACACGAGACGGTGGAGATGTGCAGTCTCTAGCAGAGTGCACAGGGAATGACTCAGACTTGCTCACACACATGCTCAGACATGGTCACGAGGCAAGCATTGAATGATGTCTACTGTATCTACCACAAATGGATATCAACATGATCACATGACACAGGCTAACCTGCACATGACCTGAGTGCAGTGCACACCTGGGTGCATGGTTACATGTGCCCCTCTCCACAAAGGCAACACCCTCGTTGCCTCAGAAAAATGCTCTAAAAGATATCTAAAAGTATATCAAAAGAAGTCAATTAATAGCAACGACATTAAAAAAAATATCCATCATAAGAAAAGAAAAGAATCCAGCATGCTTGATGATGATCACAGGCTCTCTTGGGTGGTGGACGAGAACAGTGGGTTATGCTGGGGGATGCCATTGAGATACTGGCATTTTTCAGTGAACACAGCTACTTGTCATCATAGCCTGCCATTTCCATGGCTGCCATCTCTCGTTTGGGGCTGTGATTTGACGAGACTGGGGTTCCTGAGTAGGTTGGCATGGAAACGGATGGGGGGATTGCGTCGTTGACTCTAGAGAGGGGTCGTCATCCAGTTCTGGGGGAATGGGCAGTAGGGGGACAGGTGCAGCATCAAGACACATAAATGCAATGAAATAGGCAATGACTAGAACAGCAGTCCAAAAAAGGGAGTCAGCAGCTGGGGAAAACAGTTTCAAGAGTGGCGGTGTGGCAGTTGATGGTGATATGGGGAGTGAAGCAGGTGGTCGAGGGGGTGGCTCTAGTGGTTTTAGAGGGGTCATTCGTCGTTCTGGGAGTGCAGGATGTTGTTCTGGGGCCGTCTGAGTTGGCAGCGTTGAGGTTGTCGACCATGATGTGGCAGTGGACGATGGTAGTGGCAGGGGGGGGTTCAAATGATGCTGCAGGGGTTGCAGGCGATATATGGGGTGTGCTGGTAGGTTCCTCTTGTTTCATTTGGGCTGTAGACAACTGGTCTTTGACCATTATTGCCGGTGGGACTGCTGTCGTCAATGTCGGGTTTTTGGGAGGCTCGACAGGGGGCTGCAGGGCTGCAGGGGCTCGAGTGGAAGGGTCTGGTGGTCTGGGGGGTTTGGCTTGTTTTTCTGTGGGTGCAGGAAGCTGTTCTGGGGCTGTTTGCATTGGCAGTGTTGGGGTCATCAACCATGATATGGCAGTCAATGATGGTGGCGGCAGGGGGGTTTCAACAGGCAACTGAGGGGTTACGAGGGCTTGAGGGGGTGCACAGAGGGTGGTACCTCTCTTCTTTTCGGGTGTAGACTGCTGTTCCACAACTGTTTGATCAGTCAGTGTTGGTTCTGTCAGTGATGACATGGCCATTTCGTCAGCATTTCCGTGGTGCATTGTGGGTGGATGTGACGTGTCTGGGGGTGCCGTTGACAAGCTTGGGGGTACAGGGATGTGTGGTGGTTGTGCCATTGGGTTTCCGAGGTGGATGTAACTGTGGAAGTTGTCATCGTTGCTGTTGATGTTGCAGATGATGCCTGTGGTGCTGTAGCCATTGATTGTGACATTGACTGTGATGTAGCAACAGAAGGGGAGGTTTCAGTGGAGGAAATGGTAGGGCTGGACTCAATGCACTGGAATGAGGTGGGGTTGTGGACCTTGGGGTGATGGTGTTCTTCAGCCACTCCTTCTTGAACACGTTGCAGAGGTGCTCCCTTTTGTGTTGCAGGTAGATCTCTCCACCAAATTCTGCATATGAGAGAGACTTCAGATGTATTTCAAATATGTGTAGCATCATTTTGTCAATCATCTCATCAGTGACTTCCATTTCCAAGGTGGACAGCTCAAGTTGGCACAGGAAGTTGACAGGGTCATCATGTTTGTAATCACCCCAGAAAAGACCAATAAATTTCATTTTTGTGAAGGTTAGGAAGAGGTGAGAGTGTGGTAGACAGGTCTGAATGAGCCTGGTGCTCAAACAGGTGGAGAAAGACAGAGAGAAAAAAACAGAGACCAAGACTGAGAGAAAATCCCTGTCGTCACCAAATGGAGATGTGCAGTCTCTAGCAGAGTGCACAGGGAATGACTTGGACTCGCTCACACACATGCTCAGATGTGGTTGCGATGCAAGGATTGAATGATGTCTACTGTATCTACCACAAATGGATATCAACATGATCACATGACACAGGCTAACCTGCACATGACCTGAGTGCAGTGCACACCTGGGTGCACGGTTACAACGGTGGGGTGTGTTTTTTTCTTTCTAATTCACTTTTATTTCCATTCTCTTAGTAATATCCCACTGCTGCGAGCAACTGCTCGCAGGGTGTAAATGTAATTAGTTTTATTTACTATATAATAGAATTTAGTTACAAAATTAGTGGTATGACCAGTTGAAACCGGTCTTTTGGGGGCAACCAAACTGAATAGAACCAGTTCTATTCAGTTCAGTTGCGGTCCATCAAATGTGGGCAATGGTTCGGACTGGTTGCCCTCTTAGGGGTCAGAAAACCAGACCAAACTGGACCTTAAAACACTATCGCCCAATTCTTTAAATGTAATCTGAATGCTCTGTGTCGCATTGCGAGAATGGTGTATGAGGGGATGAGATTCTGGCCTTACCAAAAATTTATGGAGGGGACAGATACAATATTTTCTCACCTGGAAGTCAAGGCATAAAAGGGGGGTAATGTTAGGAAACTGCTCCATTACCTAATAAAAATTTGTTTTATTTTACTATGTCGAATTATGCCCAATGACACCAAATTATGCTACACTTTGATAGCATGAGAATTTTATTTTGCATGCATCAAGATGTATGTGCATGTATGTGCACATCAGTAACAACAATGTACAATATATGTAACATAGTATATAAACCCTAAATATATGCCTAGGGGACCCCAGTTGGGTTCTCTTAGGTATTCCACCTATATCTCAACAAACTCATCTATAAATGACCCCTCACATCAAACCCATCAATTCCCCCATCACATGCATGGATCCCACCCCCTTCTTGTAGAGAGAACCCACATGGTCTTAGCTAGCAGATAATGGGTGTCACCCTAACAGGCTCTACCAACCATCCCACTGGGGAATGGCTGAAGGAGTTCTGAGGCAATCCAACTGTTCGAGGGGCTTGCGATCAGTGCAGCAGTATAGTTCTTGGAAGGGTCCAGGTCAAAGGTGAGACTGATGGTTGAGGTGATGGAGGCCAAAGGTGTACACATGGTCAATCCATGAAGGGGATATACCATGTGAAGTCAGGTGGTCTATAAGGCCATTGGGGGTGAGGTCAGACACTATTTGGTCATTGAAGGGCCGAATGGTGAGGGTGTCATGTTGGGGTAAGATACATTCCAAATGCCTTGCAGTAGTAACCAGGGAGGGCTACCTCACATCCATAAACTCTCATGAAGTCTGAGCAGGCTGCAAGTGGGCAGGGACCCAAGGCACGTCCAAGTGAGTATCCAAACATGCTGCAATGATCAACTTGCATTGCAAAGTTCATAGCAACACCATGGATGGCATTGCTGCTGCTGAGCCTCCCATGGTGCATGATGTATTGAGTGACAGTGTTGATATCAAGCATTTGTTCACCAGTAATAGGTGGCAATCCTGTGCCTTGGGTTCAATTCTGGGAGTTACTGATGAACATGTCCTCATTGCAGCGGACAGGAAAGTTCTCCCATAGCTGGTGGTTGTTGGGGTGGGGTCATATTACTTTGTGTGCATATACTTTGTCCTTCAGAATTTCTTGCATGGCTAGGTCCCATAGCTCAGGTATGAAGCTGCCAGCAACACAATGGAATTCAGCCAGCAGCCTGTAGGCCTCCACGTGGTTGATGGCTATTTCCTTGTAATCATTGATAAACTGTACCCCTCACACAACCTCATGGGGGTTCATAGGGAACACTTGGGGTAGGTAAGAGTACAGGCAGCAACCACCCTCAGTCATGTAAGGGTTGTCCAGGTGACCCTCAAAGATGTTGGCCACAGCTGTGGTCTTGCCAGCATACACATGATTGGACTTGACTGAATAGAATATGGAATGGCTGAGCATCATCCAGAGCTCATTGTTGCATTCATATTTGTCATTGACAATGACCACACCTAGTCCCTCTGGAATGCAGCCAGGTTGGCTGGCAGCATATTATTCCCATGACACTACAAACTCTGCTTTTCCGACTTCCTTGTGTCCCTTGTCATTGTCACCACTGGAGCTTCCTGGATGTCTGATTGGGAGTCCTCCTTTTCATCAAGCGGTGGTGTGTCATGAATGGGCTCACCAGGTCACACCAATGTTGGTTTCAGTGCTGAAGGGATAGGACCACGATGGTTAAAGGAGTGGGTGCCAATGTAGGTGCAGGAGCAGATGCAGGTGCAGGCACAGATGTGGGGCCAGATGACAAGGTCAGTTGGGTTGACTGTTCAGCTGCAGGGATGTTGGAACCCTTTGGTGAATGGTCAGGTCAATATATATCATGATGGGGCCAGCACTCAGGAACAGGACACTGAGGACCCATAGCACCTTAGAGGGTGGCCTCAACAGTGTGTGTTCTCAACAAGGGGGCAGGGACAGGGTTCTCCATCTAGGTGGTGGGTGTCAATGTGGTGGAGGTGAGTTCCTATGTCTGGGTAGTGATTCATGGCAGTGAGGTGGTGGGGAGTTATGATGACATGATGGTGGTGTTATTGGTCAAGAATGATAGTAGTCTTCTTGGTATGGTGGGGGCGGAAGGGGCCATTGTAGACAGCTCACAGCCACCGCTTGCCTTGGCAAGGAGGGGGGCCATATCTCAGGGGGTGGCTCCTGACTACAGACCTTATGGGGCCAGCAGTCTTTATTCTTGGGGCTTTGACTAGCAGGTGAGACAGGGTGTTTGCATGAATCAGCCATCATTCAAGATGCCAGAGTCATGGCAGTTCACTAGGCTCAATCAACCTCATTCTGAAGGCCATCAATCTTGTCAAGTAGTTGTCCTATGACTACCTGGGCCATTATGTCTTGTTGTAAGAATTCCATGTATGCTTTGTCAATACCAATATTTCCCAATCGTTTGATTAGTTCATAAATGATGCCATCAGTCGCAGGGGGGGCCCTGATTGCAACGATCATCAATCCAGCTGCATGGGGTGTCATCAACTTCCATTGCATTAGGTGATCATTGTGTTTGTTGGTAGGTGGGTGATCTATATCATCCATGTTGGCATCATTCTGGTGAGTACTGGCTCCTTCCCCCTGCAGAGTTCACTCTGGAACTTTGCAGACTCCTTCCTATACCTCTACCTCAGCTGTCATTACTGGATGTGTATGAGTATGAGCATTGCATTTTGATGGATTTGATGTAATCTGTCTTTGTTGAAAGTGAATGGGTGTTGTGCTGTCAATGTAGGCGAGAGGAACTTGGTTTGAAGAAAAATGTTTTTTTTTGTAGGTTCCTATGGTCAGGCTATTTCTTTGGTTATCTAAGTTCTGTGTTTGGCAAATTGGGATGGTCGTTGTACACCCTGGATTTCAAGGTATTGGTCCAAGGCCACAAGTTCTTTGCATGAACTCATTGGTTCCCAGGTGGTGTCGCCCAATGACCATCAAACTTCAAATTCAAGGTTCTTTCCTTCCCAGCCCATCAGTGTCCTATTAGGTCTTCAACAAACCATTCATGATCATCTGGTGCTCCAAAGTCATATGGTTCCAGTTGTACTCTATTGGGAAACATAGTGTTGTTGTTTGCATGGTAGAGCTGTAACAGTGATGCATGGAAGGATGGTACAATCTGTCTTGCCTGTAATGCTGTAGGTAGTTCCAATGTATAAGTGGATGTCTCAGGCCTTGCCTCGAGGATTCTGTATGGTCCTATAAACTTTGGGCAAAGTTTTTGGGCACATCTGGTTGGCAAGTTGAGGTTCTTTGTAGACAAGAATACCAAGTCCCCTTTGGTTCAGTAGTATGGCAGTTATTGGCATGGTGGATTTGGAATACCCACACCTCAATAATTGTGTCATGTGCATTGGTGAGGTTTTGTAGTGCTTGTCTGGCAAACTCCTTTATCCCTTTGGGTATGACAACATCTGAACAGATCTTGCAAATCATAGAAGGTATATACCCACTATTTAGCTCAAATGGGGCATATTTGGTGGTGCCAGAGACCCTGGCATTGATTGCAAACTCCATAAGGTCAACTCTGTCAACTCAATCCTTTTTATTGTTACAGACAATTGTATGGAAAATTTGCCCAACATTGCAGTTGGCACATTCAGTTTGACCATCCATTTGAAGGTGGCAGGATGTAGACATCAACAATTTGGTCCCTAGGATTTTGTGGAGTTCACACCACCACTTTGAAGTGAACTTTGAGTCCCTATTGCTCACAATTGAGCTTGGGAGCCAATGCAAGTGAACAATCTCTCATTGGTAGATCCATGATAATTCTGATGCCTTCATCTTGGTATGGACTGGTATTAAGTGTACCATGCTAGTCATCTGGCATATAATCACCCAAAGATAATTAAAGCCTTTCGATTTGGGTCCTATGAGTTCCATCCTGATAGAGTCCCATGGTTTGGTGGGCACGGGCAATGGGTGGAGCTTTCTGATGGGTCTGGGATTAGACCCTTTCACACATTGACAGGGCTCACAGGTTTGGCAGAATTCATGGGTGTCTTTGGCCATAAGGGGCCACCAGTACCATCGTCAAACATATTCTGCCATTCATTGGTCTCCAAAGTGCCCTAGTATAGTGGGGGCTTGATCCAAAATCTGGGTAATGATGTTTCAATTACACAGGATACATCATGATGTTGATTATTCTGTCAAATGAGGTTGTCTTTGATGATGAAGTCCCAATATTCCTCTGGTTTGTCCAGGATAAGTGCAAGTAGCTTATCATCTTTGTATCCAGCTCAGATTTGCTTTGTAAAATCCTCACTTCCCCAAGTTATTGGCATGGCATTTGAAGTTTGTTCAAACAGTGCCTCTGCCAATGGTGAGATTGTCACCATACAATGAAGGGTTTGATCCTTCTGATACCAATGGAGGGTTTCCTTCCTTAGACATGTGGTCAGTAATATGTTGGTTAGCCTCTTCCATAAATTTGGCTTCTAGATCACATGTTGCCTGTTGCTCTTGAAGGTGTTTACTGCATCAGAGCTCAGTGTCATGGATTGCTTGTAGTTCAACCACTTTGGATGTAGCTTCTCAGAAGCATTGGGCTGGCAAATCTTCTCCTGATGGGTCAATCCAGATGTTGGCTTGGACATAATCATGAGGCTGGTGAATGTTGGCCATGGTATCACTTTCATAATACTGGGATAGGCAATTGGCTACTTTGTTGAGTTCACCCTTAATGTATGTGATGTCAAAGTTGAACCAAGAAAGATAATCTGTCCATCTCTGTTGTTGACTTGTAAGGTTAGCTTGAGTCTGGAAAAATTTGAGTGCTTTGTGGTCCATAATAATGTGTATTTGGTATCCCATGAGTTTGTCTTCTCATTTCAACAGGGCTTCAAGGATGGCAAGAGCTTCCAATTCATGCACAACATAATTGTGTTGGGCAGTGGTGAACTTCTTAGACATAAATCCCTGGGCGGCACTGTTTCCAGGTAGGGCCCTGGCAATACATTGCTCCTACACCCAATTTTGAGGCATTGCATATAAGCCATATAGGCTCATCCTGGTGTTTGGGGGCGATTGGTGTGATGACTGGCATTTTACAGCAGACTTGCTTAACCATGTCAAAGCATAACTGGTGGATTGGCTGCCAATGGAAGGGGGTTCCATTCTGAGTCTTAGCTAGCAGAGGACCAGTGTAGTATGTGATGTCCAGCAGGAAATTTGCTAAGTAATTCACCAAGCCTACAAATTGTTGAATGTCATTATAATCCCATGGGGTGCACCATTCATGAATATGGGTGAGCTTGTCTGTATCTGCATGTATACCATCCATGTTGATTATATGGCCCAGACAGTTGACCCATTCCACATACAAGTTGCAATTTGACCACTTGAGGTATAGTTGTGCATTCCTAAGGCATTTGAAAATGATACGAAGGTGTGCGTTGTGTTCTTCAGGTGATTCAGAGTAGATGAATATGTCATCTAGGTAGACATGTAGGAATTTGCCAATGACATCTCAGAATATGGATGTCATGAGCCATTGGAAAGTTGCTGGTGCACTGCAATCTCCTTGTTGCATGACATGACTGACATAGGTTCCTGCAATTGTGGCAAAAGCAGTCTTCCATATGTCCTCAGTTCATATTCAGACCTGTTTATATGCATTGGATAAGTCAACTTTCAAACAAATCTTGGCTTGAGCTACATCTTCACAGATCATGTCTTGGTCTGGCAAAGGAGTTACATCCTTTATAGGATTCTTGTTGTGTTGTTGTGCATCCACAGCTGTCTGTAGTTTTCCATCCTTCTTGTTTACACAGAGCATTGGGGTGGCTTGGCTAACAGATTGTGGTTCCCACCAGCCTGCCTTTGTATAACAGTTAATCTTCTTGTGAACCTGTTCACATAGGGCATGTGGCACTCTTGGCAGGTGATAGCTATATCACTTGTTGTCATCAATGAGGTGGATCTCATGGTTCACTTCTCTCCAAGGTGGTAGCTTATCTTGGGTTCCTCCCAAGATGTCTGAGAACTCATCATGCCACTGCTGTCATAGCCAGGGGTAATCCACTTTGGTAATCCCAAACTCCCTGGACTTGCCCTTTCACCTATAATACTCCTAACATGAAGTGCTTTGAAGTCCTGTTCCAAATTGGCCTTCCAAGGGTTCAGCTGTATGGATGCTCATGTTCTAATATCATCCCATGAACTCTGAAGGTTCTGTTATTTCATCCTCATGAGGTTGTTATTACTGTCCTCCTCTAGGTATCATGTGGTTTCCATCATATGCTCTCATGGATGCTACCATGGCATTCCATTCATCCAGCATTCTAGGGTTGTGTGGCCAATCATATTGTGGTCGAGGGACTGGCCTGTTCCAAAAGGAATGAGTACTTTGATTCGTCATCACAATGTCCTGTTTGTTGAGGATCTTTTCCTCTTCATCCATGATCATGTCTTCCACTTTCACCTTAGAAGATGTGGGTTGGCACTCCATGGTATTCATCTTATCATTTGTTTTTCTGAATTTTGGCAGTTTTGGGGGTTTGGATGCTGGCTTTTCCCCCTGTTGAAGAGTTTTAAACTCTTCATCATCCATAAGGAGTGCTGGAACTCCTGAGGGCAGTGTATGTCCATTCTTGTCATGATCCATTCCTTGCCCAATCGGAACCCACAATTATCTGACCCTTTTCCACTGACATTTGTCAACTTATTCCACTTCATTCCCGGCCATGGCTGCCTTTCCAAGGCTGCCATCTAGTTTTGCAAATTTGACTACAGATTCCTGTGCAGCTCCGCCAGGTAATTTATCTACACAGTCAAGACACTGCCACAGCTCCCATTTCTGCTCCACTTTTATTCCAGACTCTAGTATTTAAGCTTAGTTAGTTTCGCCTTGTATTCCTCAGTTCATATATCGACATAGACTCGACTTTAACCTGTCAATCTAAATCCCATTCTACTCCTACCTCTGTTCTCTAAGAGGCTGAACTCCATTCAACTTGACCTCTAGTATCCCTCTGAAGTTCTAATCTCATCTGAACTTAACCCAAGTCCTTTCGTACTCCTTCCCGCATTTACCCACTACTTCTCTGCTTCCACCTCTAAACCTTCATCTTGAAATTAGGACACCAGATGAGGTGAAGGGCACAGCTTCTTAAAAGCTGAAGCCAAGTCCTTTTCACTTCCCCTCACAATCTGCTACGACCCAACAATCTTCTGCTATCGACACCCACTGGGTCCGACCAGATTCTGACGAGCCCTTATGGATCAGTTCTTAACAGTATATACAAATCCACACTTCACTCATCTCTTCTCCTCCTATGACCCCAACCAAAACTTGCCAGCACACGACCAGAAACTCTCAGTGCGCCGGCACCATTCCAGGAATCTCTGCAATTCAGTGATCCACACTAACCTAGCCCACGACCCACCACAACATTCAGAGTATCTTCCAGACCTTCCGACATTTTCCAACAAATTGGCTCCAGAGCCCCATCAATCAGTGCCAACCTCATGTCTACTCAAGCCCAACAATCTCCTGTGAATCTGGAAGAACCCCGACTCATGACTCCCCTTGAGTACGTAGGGGGCATCAACCAGCCTGAACCCTATGGGTTGGAAGATCGTGGTCTAGAGGACAGACCTCCCAGCAGACCTGATGACCCTAGTGGTCTGGATGGCCCTGGGGGTGACCCCAATCCCAATGATCCTGATGATCAACCTCCTGAGGGGGGAAACCCTGATCCAGGGGATAGGTTCATAGATGTTCTTTACAATCTCTCAGAGAGTATCTGCAACCTCCGACAAAACAACACACTCAAGACCTAGAAAATCAAAGTTTGCGACCCTGACACTTTCGATGGCTCCAACCCAAAGAAACTCAGAGACTTTCTAGTCTCATGTAATCTTCATTTCCACCCGGTCTTAACGACCTGATTGATTCCGCACACTGGATGTGGGATTATGAAGCTTTCCTCGCCGAGCTTGAAAGCAACTTCAGACTGCATGACCTGGTTGGGGATGCAGAAAAAGCTCTCTCCAACTTAGCAATGAAAAAAGGTGGTCGCATCACAAAGTATAATGTTGACTTCTGGGAGTTAGCTTCTAGGGTCAATTGGAATGAGGCAGCCCTCCATGACCACTATTTCTGCAGTCTTCTGCTCCGACTTTGCATAGAAGTCCTTCAGGGTGGTAAACCTGACACCCTTGCAGAACTGTGCTTAAAAGCACAGGACTGCAATGATATCTACTGGATGCAGGAGGATGAAACCCACTTCGAAACTAAGAATTCCAGGAACTCTTCTACCCCTGTCAAGAAGGACACCCCCAAAAGTTCCTCCCAGTCTACCAATCAATCCTCTTCAAACTCCGCCCGGGGTAGCTCCTCCAGCCAGCAGTCTTCCATGACAAAGGACACTTCCAAGTCGTCCATCTCTGATAAGTTGGGGAAGAGCGGCAAACTTACTGTGGAAGAACGAGAACATCGCATGAGGGAAAGACTTTGCCTTTACTGTGATGAGGAAGGGCATGTAGCAGGAAACTGCCCAAAATCTAAAGCCGCAAAAGCCCGCACATCCGCTGTGATTCCTGAATCCATGGACTCAGAAAAATAGTCTGCAACCCTCAGGATACAGCTGTTGGGGCTGGGGGTTGCATTGACCTTACCCATTTGGCTGCCTACATTTGTCTCAACGTGTCTGCTCTTTCCGACCCTGACTCCCTAATCACTCTCTTAACTATTCCTGTCCATTTCACCCCTGTCCGAACCCTTATTGATTCTGGTTCCTCCCATTGCTTCCTCGACTCCTCCTTCATGTTGAATAACCAACTCAGCACAACATCCATTAACCCGATTGGATTACGGTTCTTTGATGGATCTTGCAACTCCACCATAACCCAAGTCGTCCAACTTCTGGTCACCTTCCCTACTGGTGAAATGTTCAATCTGTCATTTTATGTAACCTTGCTAGACTCTTCCTGTTCCTCAGTACTTGGTCATAACTGGCTGAAGCAATACAATCCATTGATTGACTGGTCTTCAAGCCAAATCACTTTCTGCTCTGCTGATCATAGAGGTCCAGCACCCCAGACGTCATCTTTGCCCCGAACTTTCCAGTAGAAACCTGTGGCTCACCCACACCTCCAGAACCCCCCATTCCTCCTAAGTCTTCACCTCCCAACATTTCTTTCATCAACGCTGCCGCTTATGCACATGCTAGCAAACTTCCTGGGGCAGTAGCCTTCCAGATGACCTTTGCTTCAGAAGGATTATCTGCCCACTCTGCTCAATCTTCATCCCCACCAGATTTATCCGACATTCCCACCGAGTATCATGAGTTCGCTGATGTCTTTAATAAGACAAAGGTGGACACCCTTCCTCCACATTGCCCTTACAACCTCAAGATAGAGATGGAGGATAATGCTCCCCCTCCTCCGGGTCGCATGTACTCCCTCTCTCCCTCTGAATTAGAAGCCTTACAAGTCTTCATTGACAAAAACTTCCACTCAGGCTTCATTCGCCCTTCTAAATCCCTGCATGGTGCTCCTATTCTCTTCATCAAGAAGAAAGATGGCAGCCTACGACTGTGTCGACTACCAAGGACTCAACCATCTTATGAAGAAAGACCGCTATCCCCTTCCTCTCATTTCCGACCTCCTCGACTTTCCCCAAAAAGCCCATTTGTTCACCAAGATAGACTTGCGGCATGCTTACCACCTAGTCTGCATTGCGGATGGTGACAAATGGAAAACTACTTTCCACACCTGCTACAGATCCTTCAAGTGGTTGGTAGTTTCATTTGGCCTCACTAATGCACCTGCAGCCTTCCAGTGGTTTATGAACAACATTTTCAGTGACATGCTGGATGTTTGTGTCATTGTCTACCTCAATGACATTCTAATCTACTCTGATGACAAGTTGCAGCATGGAGCTCACATCAAGGAAGTTCTTTGGAGACTCCAGAAGAATGGACTTTACGCTTCACCACAGAAATGTGAGTTCCACAAAGACACTGTTGAATATTTAGGTTTCATCCTTTCACTGGATGGGCTGCAGATGTCTGAAGATAAAGTCAAAACTGTGCTCGACTGGCCCAAGCCTAGGAAAGTTAAGGACATCCAATCCTTCTTAGGCTTTTGCAACTTTTACTGCTGTTTCATTAATGGCTATTCAGACATTGTCATTCCACTCACCTGCTTGATGTGGAAATCCACATCCTGAGACTTCAACAAGAAGTGCCACGACACCTTTGAAAGGCTCAAACAAGAATTCACTCATGCACCCATCTTAACTCAATGGGTACCCAACTCACAGATGGTACTCGAAACTGACGCTTCCAACTATGCCCTAGCGGCTATCCTCTCGGTTTACACTGCAGATGGAGAAATCCATCTGGTTGCTTTCCATTCCCGCTCCTTTAATCCCACTGAACTAAATTATGACACCCACGATAAGGAACTCTTAGCCATTTTCGAAGCCTTCAAACACTGGCAGCAGTATTTTGAGGGTTCCGCAAACCCAGTTGATGTGGTCACTGACCACAAAAATCTTGAGTACTTCAGCACTACTAAGTTGCTCACCTGCCACCAGGCACATTGGTCTGAATACCTTTCCCAAGTCAATCTCGTCATCCGCTTCTGTCCTGGAAAATTGGGGGCCAAGCCAGATGCGCTCACAAGATGTTGGGATGTCTACCACAAAGGGGGAAATAGTGACTTCACCTCCATAAACCTGACCAACTTCTAACCTGTATTCACACAGGAACAACTCACCTCCTCCCTCCATGCCACCTATCTTGCCACACCTATCCTTTGACAAGCAGTAATCATGGATGTTGAGAAACTCCACAGTGACATCCACACCTCTCTACCCCTTGACCCTCTATCATCCACTCATCTCCCAACACCTGTCGACCCCAACTGGACCATAGACAAGGCAGGTCTTCTCTGCCACTTTGACCAGATTTATGTTCCAGATGTCGCAGATCTCCGCCTCAAGGTCCTTCAATACAAACACGATCATATCCTCTCTGGCCACTTTGGACAAAACAAAACCCAGCAGCTTGTCCACCAGGAATATGTCTGGCCAAACCTCCACACCTTTGTCCAGGAGTTCTGCAAATCCTGTACGACTTGTAAGCAATCCAAATCGCCTCAACACAAGCCCTATGGGTTCCTAAAGCAACTTCCAGTTCTGGAATGACCTTGGAATTCCATCTCCATGGATTTCATTGAACAACTACCTGACTCCGACAGTCACACTGCTATCCTGGTCATTGTTGACCACCTCACCAAACAAAGCATCTTCATCCCAACTGTCAATGAAATCACAGCCCAAGAACTAGCCAACCTGTTTGTCCTCCACATCTTCTCCAAGCATGGCTTCCCATTGCACATCACTTGTGACTGGGGATCTGAGTTCATCTCCCATTTCTTCCACTCTCTCGGAAAAGCACTTGACATGTGGATCCACTTCACTTCCGGTTATCACCCGCAAGGTGATGGTCAGACAGAATGACTTAACCAGACCTTGGAGCAGTACCTCTGGATCTTCTGCAACTATCAGCAAGACAATTGGTCTCACCTCCTTCCCTTAGGTGAATTTTCCTACAACAATGCACCCGCTGCCTCTACTGGTGTATCCCCTTTCTTTGCCAACAAAGGTTATCACCCAAACATTTCTGTCTTCCCAGAACATGACTTAGCCTCACAACATGCCCATGAGTTTGTTGTTGACTTAGATGACCTTCATCAGGAACTTCGGAAACAACTTGCAGCTGCTCAAGAACATTATCAAGGTCCTGCAGACAAACATCAGGCACCCGCACCTGACTTTAACATTGGTGATTTTGCCTATGTCACTGCGGAAAATATCTGCACCACCTGTCCCTCCAAGAAACTCTCTGAAAAGAACCACAGTCCTTTTGAAATCATCGCCCACCCAGGTACTCACTCAGTCACCCTGCAGCTCCCAGACCACATGCAGGCCATCTACCCTGTCTTCCATGTCTCTCAACTAGAGAAACACTCCCCGAACACCATTCTGAATTGGACACAACTTCCACCTCCTCCTATCACTATCGATGATGAGCTCAAGTATGAGATTGCTGAAGTCCTCGACTCCAAGGTTGATAATCGATGTCGATGTAAGATTCTCTACCTTGTTCGATGGGAAGGCTACCAGGGAACTGATGAGGAAACCCACTACAGAACTTGACCATGCCCAAGAACTCCTCATGAATTTTCACACCCACTACCCACAGAAACCCAGTCCATTACCCACTTAAAAGTCTATTCACGTTACTTATTCACTCAGTTGGAACTCAGAAACAAACTTATATTGCAAAAAGATTTTTTTCTTGGATCTGACACTACCTCTGCTTCTCCCTCTCCATCTTGGGCACCCTCTTCCCCAACTTTGCCTTCTTCCCCACCCTCACTCTTTCCCCCACCCTCACCCTCTTCTTCATCCTCACTCTCTGCCTCGTTATCCACCCGCCTTTTCTCCAGGTATCTCTGGAAACCCACCCAGTCATCCCCAGACTGGCGGATTCTGTGCCTTTCCTGCTGGGATTCTTGTACCGCCCACTCCACTTCTTTGTTGTCCTTGTTGCTCTCCTCCCTGGTGCTGTCGTCCTCCACCCACTCCAGGTCCAATGCTTCCCAAATCTCCTCCATTGACTCCCGGATTGCAGTCGCCACCTCACCAAAACCCTTCTTCATCACTTTTGTCAGCTGCTGCAGCAGCTCCACATTCTCCCTGTTACTTCCTGCTGGGCCTGTCATCCCTGCTGCAGACCCCGCCATTTTTACTGCAGGGGCTTCCTGCCCCTCCTATACCACCTCCTTGCACTTATGCTTGACATGCATGCAGTTGTTGCACACGTGCCCCCGGGCACCCATTTTGAAGCAAGAAATTTTTTGAAATTTGTACCTATGTGGTTCATCAGTAAGGCAAGAAGGCAAAGGGAATACAACACTCACCTCTTACAGGGCAAGGCGGCTTGAACCTGCACTTGCCCCTTGGGTACTTCTGACCCCACTCTCACCTTTGACTTGGCGGTTCTCTTCTTCTTCAGGGACTTGCTCCCCTTGGCCTCCTCCTCCAAACCTGTGGCTGCAGCCGCCCACTTCTTTTCCACTCATCAAGCCGCTGCTGCCTCCTTCTTCCACACCTCTGCCTGTCGAACCTCCTCCGCTTTTGCAGCCTCCTCTGCTGCCTTTAGCACCTTCTGCACCCGATGCTCCTCCTCCCTCATGGCTTCCTCCAACTCCTTCATCTCCCGTTCCATTTGCTCCTTCAACTCCCGCTCCCTCTGTTTGTGTTGGGTCTTCATTGTGGCCAATTTGGTCTGAGTGGAGACTGCTGGGGGGGACATCTTGATTGGTGATGAGAGTAGGAATCAAAGTGAACATTTCTCAACCAATTACCACATTTGGAAATCCAACCAACTTCCTTATTCGGATCAAACATTCACATGCCTCGTAGGCTCGGCACTAAGGGGGAAATACTGTCACAATCCATTCCTCGCCCAATTGGAACCCACAATTATCTGACCCTTTTCCACTGACATTCATCAACTTATTCTGCTTTGTTCCTGGCTGCCTTGCACTGCCCAGACTGCTGTGCACCAGGCCACCTTGTACAGCATCCACAGCTGCCTTTCCAAGGCTGCCATCTAGTTTTGCAAATTCGACTATGGATTCCTGTTCGGCTCCGCCAGGTAATTTATCTATGCAGTTGAGACACTGCCATGGCTCCTGTTTCTGCTCCACTTTTATTCCAGACTCTAGTATTTAAGCTTAGTTAGTTTTGCCTTGTATTCCTCAGTTCATATATTGACATAGACTTGACTTTAACCTGTCAATCTAAATCCCATTCTACTCCTACCTCTGTTCTCTAAGAGTCTGAACTCCATTTGACTTGACCTCTAGTCTCCCTCTGAAGTTCTAATCTCATCTGAACTTAACCCAAGTCCTTTCATACTCCTTCCCACATTTACCTGCTACTTCTCTGCTTCCACCTCTAACCTTCGTCTTGAAATTAGGACACCAGACGAGGTGAAGGGCACAGCTTCTTAAAAGCTGAAGCCAAGTCCTTTTTGTTTCCCCTCCGCACAATCTGCTATGACCCAACAATCTTCTGCTATCGACACCCACCCGGTCCGACCAGATTCCGATGAGCCCTTATGGATCAGTTCTTAACAGTTCTTCTTATTGTCATCCAGTATCTCTTCCATGTCTGGCTTATGTCCATGTAATCAATTCTTGTGTTTATGAACACTTTTATGTCAGCATATTTGTCCATCATTATTGTCCAACAGCACTCTCACATCCGGCATCAGCCTGCCATTAACAATAACTTGCTTGTTCTTGAAGTCCAATATAACCTTATTCATATTCATGAATGGAGTCCCAATGATCATAGTGATAAAAGTTTGCAATATCTACATAAGTCCTGTCACTTATGCCTGTGGCCTCCAGTGTAACATCTGCACCATAGTTTACTGTTGCTCAACATCCTACAGTTCCCAACTGTAATGTATGAGGCTTGGTTAAAGGGAATACTTGAATGTTGGCAACTTGAGCAAATGTGGGGGTAAGTCCCATTGTGGTGCTTCCTGAGTCCCATAGAGTCCATGCCTCACATCCACCAACTGACACAAACATGGCTAGGCATTCCTTTTCCTCAGGTGTATACTCTGGCCTGGGCCATGCTGTCTTGTCCACATGCAGCTGTACCTTGCAAAAACGAGCCTTATCCATATCTTGTCCTAGTTTGTCTTCACAGGTTTTTGCCACAGGGCCTTGGTTTGCTTCTTGTATTGCAAACATCTGGTCAGAGTCTGATGTATGTTCATACCAGTCATTATTGTCATAAACATCGACTTCAACCATTTCATCTTCATCACTCTGATAGCCCTGAGGTCCAGTGGATTGCAGGACACTGTGTTCCAAGGCTTGGTATTCTTGTTTGGCATTGACCTCTTCATTCTCATCTATGGAAGTATGGGATGCCTGAACATGAGCCTTGGTCCATTTTGGCTTTTTGCAATCCCTGGCATAGTGTCCATGTTTGTCACAGTTGAAGCAGATTATGTCCTCTGCTGCACCCATTATGTTCTTGTCCTAATCCACATACATATTGGGTTTATTGTGGTATGCTTCTTGGGTTTTGTTTGGCTTGTGTTCATGCTTCTTCATCCCATGCTGGTGATCATGGGGCTTAGACTTGAAACCCTTATTGTCTGTACTCCTGCAGTTATTCAGGAAGGCCTTAAGCTTCAATCTGCTGTTGTAGTCCTTCACATCAGACTTCTTCATGAAAGTCACACTGACTTTCTTCATCTTACTTTCATGTTGACCTTGGGTTTTTGGAGTTTCTGCAGTTCACATAGTACTTGATGAATGTTGGTCATAATGACTCATGGTCTTCATAGCTGATTCCAGGGCCTTGCCTTCTGATACAAAGTCTTCAACTGTGTTCGCTTCCGGTGTTAGCTCATTCTCCAGCATCTTAGTATGCATGTCCTTCAGTAGCCCATGCAGGAATGCATCCATTATATTATAAGCATCCAGGTATACAGACATGTTCTGAGTGTGATTGATAAGAGTATCATAGAATCCTTGAATGCAAAGCTGAGACAAATATTTTGTGTTAGGGTAGGCATTGTAAGCTTCTTGCATAGTAGTCGGGTGAGTAAACTGGTCATACAATCCTAGGATTACATCCTCAAATGACCAGTGAAGCTGGGATTGGTTGACGTGCACTACATGGCATGCAAACCATTTCTTGGCCTCTCCTGATAAGAATTTGGGAATGCACATTGTGCATTCCAGGTTGCGATCATCTCCTCCATATTGGATTGCTTGAAGCATAACAACAAGGTTGATTTGGCAGTTCTCTAAGTCAGAGAACTTGGGTGATCCTTCATAGCTTCTGACAGAACTAGCATTGGCCTTGCAGATCTTTGTTCCCTCAGGTATCTTGAGTCGAATGGATAGACTAGTGTTGCCATGGCTCAGCCATGTTTTTTTGCTACTTTTGGAAATAAAATAGCTAAAATTCTGAAAATATTTGAGGACCTAGATCACATGATAAGCTGAGGGGTCCTCTGCCAACTCTAAGTGATCCACCGGTTCCCACGTTATGTAAGCAGCTTAAAATGCGGCTTAGCAAGCCACCATCCAAGCTGCTTAAATAACATGGGAACCGGTCGTCAGATCACTTAGAGTTGGCAGAGGACCCCTCAGCTTATCATGTGATCTAGGTCCTCAAATGTTTTTGGAATTTTAGCTATTTTATTTCCCAAAGTAGCAAAAAACGTGGCTGAGCCATGGCAACACTAGGATAGACATTCTCAGCACAGCTTGATTAGCCAGCTGTGCATTTGGGCATGGTGATGCTCATTCGTTGCTCATATGCAAGGTGTATGTAACCTGGCTCAGTCTGCTGGGGGCATCGAAGACCCTCTGTGCAATGGCCATCAATTATGGGGCAGATCTGGGTCATCCCCATCAAATCCATCCCCTCCATCATCAGGAGGCTGCCCATCACCACCTCCAGGTGCACTGTAGGAGGTACAGTCTTGATCATGGTGGGTGTGGTGTATTGGATCTGTCTGGAGGGTGTCGATGGCTCCCATCGCTCTGATCCTCAGGCCCATTACCACCAGGGTCATTAGGCACTGGGGCTTGGCTTGTTGCACATGCATAGCGATGGTCCATTATGTTGATTGGTTGGTGCCCATTGATGATTATTCCTTGGTCATTGTACCCCATCGACCCATACTGCTCCAGGTCTTCATTCCTAAGTCGCTGGTATACAATTCAATCTTGACAGTTGCTGGCCATGGGTATGTGTGCATTATGAGGCACTTGAATTGTAGGCCCTGATATGTCTAGTGTTTAAAGGTCCAGTCCAGTCTGGTTTTTGACTTCCAAATGGGGCAACTGGAAACCACAACTGGTCTAGGACTGACACAGATACTGGAGGACTGCAACTGGACCTTTAGGACTGGTCCTAATGGGTCCATGGACTGGAAAAATACTGGTTTGGACTGGTCTTTTGTCATAAAATTCATCATGCCAAATAGCCCATATGTATCTCAACATATATGACCATTACCTCAGATACATTATATCCATGGATAGAGATTGTAACTCTCCATAGACTGATCCAACATTTAAGCAATTCCATCAAGATTAGACTGAGATATGGCCAAAACTGAAAGGATATGCATTCAAGTTGCAGTTTTTAGTTTGTAATTTGTAGTTTGTAGTCACACTCATTTGGGCTGTTATATGAATAAAATCACATGGTAAAGATGATTAGGTATGTTGTTGTTATTTTTTTGATGTCATATAGCTGTACAAAAAAAAAATTATAGCTCAGGTAATAAGCAATGCAATCAAAGTTGTTCTGATACAACAAAATACTTGTACAGAAATGTTTTTGGTCATATCTGAACCAATTCTTGACTGTTTCTGATAATCCAGGGACTTAAAGTGAAGTAAATATGTGTGGGAGTAAGGTCCAACATATGTTGGGACAAAAGACCGGTCGCAACCAGTTTTAACCAGTTTTTCATTGGTCCTACTATGTTTTTCAAAATGAAAGACCAGCAACTGGACTGAAAAAGACCAGTCCATAATTAGACCACTGGTCTGGTCCTAATTGGTCTAGTTCATGTCAGTTTTGGTCTTTTTTTTTGGTCCTACAGACTGGACCTTTAAACACTAGATATATCTGAGGTTCCTTGTCCCAATGGGCATCCAGAAGCCATGTCTTTGGTCTGGCTCTCCTGATGGGGTTCAGTTCGAGGTGGCCTCTTGTCAAAGGTGACATGGTGTTGACAAGCTGCTGCATCACAGCATCAGCAGTACTCCTTGTCAGGCTCACAATGCTACTGTGGGGCATTGATCCAAGCCATGGCATTTTCCACTGCAGGGTCAGGAATTGAATTGTGGGTCCTGTTTCATGGGGAGAGGGGCATCCTGGGCTTGTCAGGCTCTGGCTTTGGTGCCATAGGCATGATGAATGGGTCAGGTCCCATGAAGCTCTTGAGGTTTATCACTGAGGGAATAGATGCCCATGAATCCATCTTCTTGGCCACTATGCACTTTGAGATGAGGGCACCGAAGACATCCAGGTATGTTGTCTTGTAGTCCAACAATGTTGGGTCAACCTTCTTCTTCAGGAGGGTCAAGACCTCCATTGTTTGGCTACGTGCAACTTTCCTGACCTTCAGATGCAGGCTGTGGTTGGTGTATGGACAGGTGTCCCATATCACATCTTCACAGTGATTCAGCATGTCCATCAGGTCCACCACCAGTTCATTCTCCTCATCCATCAGTTCATTCCCATCTGTATTGAGGGCAATTGTTTTGACAGTTGCATGTAAGTGCTGCAGGGTATGGGGTGTACGGTAAATCAATGTGGCATGCTGGGATCCAGTCTGGGCCTCTGGCATTTTAGGAGGTTGATTGAAGGCTGGTGCTAATGGAAAGTGAGGGAGTTGCTCTCTTCATTGCTCAGATGCAAAGGTGCACAGTGGATTGGACATGCGCCTATCCAACATTCTCTGATTGGCTCCCTGTGGCTTAGGTACATGCATAGTGACACCAGCTGGCACTGGCAACAATGAGGGTGGCACATTCACCACCGTATTCAGTCCTGTTGCCTGTGCCTTCAGAGAGTCCTCTCTGGGACTCTCGCCTAGCTTCAACACTCCTCCTACAGTACAATCAGGCTGTCAGAGCAGGGCTTGTGGCATAGAAGGGTCTTGGATGCCTTCTTCTATTGTGTTCTGCTGTGTAGTCATTGTGGTAGTCATTGTATCTTGACGTGGGTGACTCATGACATTGTAGCAGTTTTAGTTGAAGTTCTATAACAATAATTCTTGACTAGGTAAGCTCATAGCTTCCCAAATAGCTGAGTAGCTGGAAAAAATGCAATGGTTAGAACTTAGTTACTAGCTTAGAACTCTATGACTTACTTTGCACCCAACAGAGCAGAATCCAATATATTTGGTAGCTATGTCATGTATGTCGTAAATCAAAAGTAGTTACCTCCAAATAAGTGTCAACAAGGTAAGTAAACAGTTGTTGTGTCCGTTACAGCCGGCTTATGCTTCACATTTATCTTTTGCTTTGGATTAAAGGTGGCCTGACTCCAGATGAGATAAGAGATCATATAATTGACCCCACATCTGATTTCCAGCAGCAGATGGTTGATTATCTTGAAAGTGCTTCACAAGGTGAATTTTTGACAGGCACACAAGCAGAGGTGTTATCTGATGTGTTCAATGCTACACAAAGTGGAGATTATCTTGATCCAAGGACCAACAGAAACCTTGCCTGAGCCTCCACCTGCGCCATGCACAACATCTGAGTGTAACAGTTGCACAAAGTGCCAAAATCTAAAGACCTGGCAGGAAGAAGTTGGCTGTGATGTTGATGATATGGTGTCAAACTCTAATATACACATATGCAGTACTAATATTAACAAGAATGGTACTCAGAACAAGGGAAAATCTTACAAAGGTTGTCTTGACACCAAGTGGGGTAGATGCAAGTCCCACTTTCCCTGTGAGACCTTTGAAGTAACAGAGGTTGACCCAGTGACTGGTGCACTCAATTTAATAAAAAAAAGAGCCTTAGATAAACACTTTCTCACCTGTGATTTCCTATCTGCTTCATTGCAACACTGATGTTACCAACCTCGGGTCTAAAACTGCTATAAAGGGAACTCTGTTGTATGTGTCAGACAATATCACCAAAATGAGTTTGAAAACAATGTAGTTTTTGAATCTATTCATTCCAGAATACAGAAATGCTAGGTGGCTGTGAGAGTAGACATGTGAAGGCCAGGAAACTCATGACAAAGATGGTGAATACAATGTGTGCAAAATTAGAATTAGGCTCACCCATGATCTGTTTGTACTTGCTTGGTAATTCAGATCATTACACAAGCCATAGATTTGTACCATTTTACTGGCAGTCATTTGTCCATGATGTTAGAAAGGCATGGGATGAAGATCTTACTGGAGAACAGACCCAAAAAATTGCCATCTTGAAGCATGGTGGAAGAATTGTTAGAATATCAAATGTAGATGAATATGTTTGTTGACCAGAGCTGGATGATTTGTCACTTTATGACTGGATATCAAATTATAAACATGTAAAGCTTCTAACCAAACCCTCAAAAAAATCTGCAGCTCCACTTCTTGATCCATCTAGTGTTTAAAGGTCTGGTCCTATGGACCAGAAAAAAAACTGCAACCCAACCGAACCCAACTGATTGCAACCGGACCATCAGTTGTGGTTGCCCACTTTCGAGGGCAGTTGGGTTTCCAGTTGCCTCAATTTTAAAATATCTCAAAACTGGTCTTCTCACAGTACATATAATATTGCAGATGTATTCAAAATTACAATCAATAAAAGAATGTATACTAACATAGATACTATTAATATTTACTATATCTGACATTATAAAATAAATGGGACATGCCCGGGAAAAAAGGACTCATGTGGTGAGGGTTTATATAGCCTGTGGCTGTGCACAGACCTGTTGGTCATGTGTGCTGCCCAAAAAACAAAGTGACACCACTTTGTAAAATGGTTCCCATGACCACCAATGACCCGCAATGCTGCTTCCCCACTCTTCTATCCACCCACCCACAACACCCACTGCGCATATCTCAAGTATGATGCTAATATTGTTGATTTCTTTTTTTGTACTAAGGCCCTGTTCAGTAATTGTCAATAATTTTGAGTTGCTGATCAATAAAATATGTTGATTTCAAAAATATCATGGGAACAATAAAATAAAGTATACAACTGTCAATTGTGACAGAACATGGCAGCACCATGGTATGGATTTGCCCCTCTCCTCCATCTCTCCATGCACCAGCAGATGAGGCTGTGCAACATCAGAAGGCTCTTGTAGCCACCATAATCACTCTCACAACTGTGGGGGTTGTTCTTCAGACTTTGGAGGCTCAGTACAATCCTGAACCTTATCATACACATCTGTGCTATTGGGTGAGGCATGGACTGATGGTTCTCACTGAGGCCTTGAGAAGACATTTAATGAGCAACAATTTGGCAGCACTGCTCCAAGCAATGTGGCCTGAATCACCATTATCTCCAGCCATGAGGAAGGAACAAAAAAAGTGACATGAGTGTGCAAATAAGTGCACTGAACAGCCAAACATTACAAAATTGGATGATGTGACTATATTAGGTAAATTTGACGATATATAGTGGCAACTCAAAATTATTGACAGTTACCAAACAGGGCCTAACAAATTTGTTTTCTTTTTTAGAATCTCACTTGTTCCCTGCTGTTGCCATATCCTGCCTAAGCCCTACATCACCACTGTGAGCCTCTGCTTGCAGGGTGGCAATGAGTCCCATTCTGGCCAACAATGCAACAACAACAGCACAACAACACTACTGCATTATGCCCAATGCCACATCACATAGCACCACCACCCCACCTGTGAGCCACTGCTCATAGGGGGTGATGGAGGTGCTGACTGATGACAATGTAAATGGGTGGCAACAGTGCAAAGATGGAATGGGGGACATCAAACAACAATGTGAGGGGACAATTGTAAGGGGACTAGAGGGTGCCCCATGTGTTTCTCCTATTTTTTACATTCCTCCTATATATTTCCCCACCTCATTTCCTTCTATTCTTCATTTTCTATGATTTTTCCTTATTTTATTACTAATTTCCTTTTCTATCACATTGTGCATGTAGACAGTTTTATATTTAGAGACGGAGTACCCCTTCCAACATCTACACCTTGGTACAATGTCATTCAGCAGCCTTGATCAGCCTATCTCCACCTTTCTATTGTTAGATTATTATTTGATTTTTGCAGTCTTCACATATACTGGGCATTGGCAAAGGGGTCCTTAAAGTTTTCTTTTCAGATTTCCCTTTGCTAGGTGCACCTCCAATCCTGTACTATGTAGTATAATTTTAACTTCAGATTTCCCTTTGCTAGAGGCTGAGGTTGCCCTTATAGTAGAAAACTCTCTCTTAAGGTCTGAAATTGCAAATGTGCTTCCAAAGATAGGCAGGTACAGAGTGGACAATGCTTCCCAAAGCTCCATAGACTCCCTACACACTGTTCCAAACAGTCCCGCCTTTAGTGTGCCACCATTTTCACCAAATGTGCCCCCTAGCGCCATGGATGCATCAGAGTGCCTCAACACGCTTGAAAGTGATGTTACTGGAATACGCATGCAAATTGACTCGCTTAAATCTATGATTGAAAACTTTGTCAGAACCCTTCAGGCTAGCTCCATGCCCAATATTTCCCCCATTGTGACTCCAAGTGTGCCCAACAACAACAACGTGCCACCTAATATGCCCACTAAGGAACATGCCCAGATCAAACCATCCCCCCCCACCAAATTTAATGGTGCACGTGTGCAGGGATGTGTGTTCCTTAACTCCTGTGAGTTGTACATCAGTCTCCAGTTGCATCAATTTGTTGATGAAACTGCAAAAATTTATTGGGCCTTCACATACATGATATCTGAATGCACCTATCTCTATGTGGACTGTATTCTGTGCCAAACTAAAGAACTCGGTTCTCTACCTTTCTCCACTTGGGGTGACTTTCAATCAGAGTTTGTACACCACTTTTGTCCCCTCAATGAGCGCCACTGAGCAGTGACACGACTCGAGTCATCCTCTTACCATCAGGCACATCGATCCATGGACAATTATATCGATGAGTTTAAGGATTTGGTGGACATGGCAGGATATGGGAGTGAGCTACCAGTGGTGGTGAAGTTCTGATGGGGCCTCAACCAAGAGATTCAGGACCAGATTGCACAGATGTTGGAAGGACATCCAGCAGACGACGATATCTATGCTTGGTACAAAGCTGCTTCACTCTGTGATGAGAACCAACTCACAAATGCAGTGTTTAATGCTACATTCTGTGCTCCAACTACCACCCCTGCACCCTACACCTTTAATTGAACCCTCCCCCAGTGAAACCCCATTCCTATCCATCAGACTCCTGTGCCAGCCATCAATGTTCCAGTACCAATGAATGTTGCAGCCCATAGCCACGTGTGTAGGTTGAATCTCTGCTACTGCTGTGGGGAAACTGGACACATGGCTTGAGCATGCCCCCATTGTCAGGACATTCACATGCTCACCCCTGAGAGGCGAGATGAACTCCTCCAGGACCTGTTGGCACTTGTAGATGTCGAGGAAGCAAAGGGTCAGGTTACAGAGGAGATCAAATCAAAGGTTGTAGAGGACCAGCATTTTCTATTCACAGCGAGTGAATCGTACACCCTCATTGCCTGCCCATAACCACTTTTAAGTTTTGTCAGTTGAATCCCCGGAGAATGAATCTGATTCCATAACTATTCCCTTCTCTGACCCTTTGAAGTTGGGTGAAGACGTACCTGCCCTTTCTATCTCTGCCTCTGCCTCACACCCCAAAATTAAATCATGGGAGCGCAAGCTACCATGCAATTATATCATTGCATCCACTCCTTCTACCCATGCCTTGAACCTGGCAATCGAACTACAGACTACTGACACTGGACAGATACTTGGTGTCTCTGTGCTCCTAGACTCTGGTGCTACTGGTCTCTTCATCAATGCCCATCTAGCACAACAACATTGCCTGAATACTCACTCACTCTCACATCCGATACTTGTTTATAATGTGGATGGATCCCCACATGAAGCTGGTGCCATCTGAGAGGTTGTGGACCTGGTCCTCCATTACAAAGATCATAGTGAGCATACCCTTTTTGCTGTCACTCAGTTAGGAAAGCAGAAGGTGATCTTGGGCTATTGGGGGCTTTGAGACCATAACCCAGATGTTAACTGGCATACTGGGGAGGTCACCATGAGCTAATGTTTGTCCAGCTGTCACACTTGTTTCACGGAAGCCAGACAAGAGTGCCATGGACAAAGGGCCTCAGTACAATGCACTCACAAGTGTCATGCTGGACCCCTACCTGTGCCTGATGTGGAGTTGGAGGGGGTTCCTGATCTGGTACCAGACTCAGATAATGATGAGGAGGAGCCAGAGGAAGTGAGGAAGGTGATCAGATTTTCTACACTGCAATTCGTCCATCACATGAGGTGTGTGCCACATCGAACATATCCCAATGCCTCGTGAGGCCTTCCACAAAACAATACTGTTAAATCCTCTACTGACTCCTTGCTTCCTCATCTCCATGAGTTTGAGGATGTGTTCTCCAAGGAATCATTCGACTCCCTGCGCGCAAGACATGGGATCACATGATTGAACTCATCCCCAGTGAAACCCCTTCCTCCTGCAAGGACTATCCTCTCTCCCCTGGGGAGCTGTGACAGCTTGACCAGTTCATCGATGAGCACCTAGCCTCCAGACATATTCAACCATCAAAGTCACCCATGGCCTCTCCCTTTTTCTTTGTCAAGAAGAAGGATGGCTCACTCTGACCAGTTCAAGACTATAGAAGGCTCAATCACATCATGGTCAAAAATTGCTACCTGTTACCTCTCATCTCCAAACTTGTGAACCAACTCCATGGAGCCTGATACTTCACCAAGCTTGATGTCCATTGGGGTTACAAGAAGGTGGGGATAAAGGAGGGAGATGAGTGGAAGGCAGCCTTTCGTACCAACCATGGTCTTTTTGAACTGCTTGTCATGTTTTTTGGCCTTACTAATAGTCCTGCCACCTTCCAGACCATGATGAATGACATCTTCCATGACCTCATCCTTGAGGCCATCATTTGTATCTATCTCAATGACATCCTCATCTTCACTTGCACGATTGAAGAGCATCGTTGCATTATGTGCCTCATCCTGAAATGACTTCAACAGTACAAACTCTACCTTTGTCAGGACAAGTGTGAGTTTGAGAAGACCAAGATTGAGTACCTTGGCCTGATTATCTTGGAGGGTCAGGTGGAGATGGATCCTGTCAAGGTGAATGGGGTCACAGCTTGGCCAACGCCCACAATCAAGAAAGAGGTGCAGTCTTTCCTGGGCTTCATCAATTTCTATCAGTGTTTTATCAAGGATTTCTCACATCATGCATGACCACTGTTTGACTTGATGGGCAAGGAGGCATGGAGGTGGGACAATGCAGAACAGGAGGTGTTCGAAAAGCTTAAGGAGATGGTCATTTCCGCTCCCATTCTTACTTTTGCTGATGACTTGCCCCCTTTTTGTGTAGAGGCTGACAGTTCTGACTTTGCAACAGCCACCATGTTGTCTCAGCAGTCTCTGGAGGACCAGAAGTGGCATCCTGTTGCATTCTATTCCAAAAGCCTTAGTGCTGTGGAGTAAAACTATGAGATCCATGACAAGGAGATGTTGGCAATAATGTATGCGCTCGAGGAGTGGAGACACTTCCTCAAGGGTGCCCAACACAAGGTGGAAATTTGGACAGATCACAAGAATCTCGAGTACTTTATGACAGCCAAGAAATTGAACCATTGTCAAGCTTGTTGGTCCCTGTATCTATCCAGGTTCGACTTCTCCTTGCACCACTGTCCAGGTTGCAGCATGGGAAAGACCAATGCCCTCTCCCAACGTGTGGACCATGGGGATGATGGCAACGACAATCAAGACATTGTGTTGTTGCAGCCAAACCTGTTTACTATCTGGGCATTGGAAGGCATCGCACACCAGGGCAAGGAGCAGGACATCCTACATGACATTCATCATGCAAACCATAGCATTTTACATGAGGATGTCATGGCCCAAGCTGTTAAAGAACTGAGGAAGGGATCCACCCTCTCCTTGCATGTGGCAGAGTGGGCTGAAAAGGAGGTTTTAGGGACCACATCTACATCCCCAATGACCCAGACCTTCATCAGCACATCATATCCCAACACCACAACTCATGGATTGCTGGTCATCCTGGACACTGGAAGACCTTGGAGCTCACCTCACAGAATTATTGGTGGCCACAGATGTCATGGCTCATTGGTCAGTATTGCCATACTTGTGACCTTTGCTTATGCACCAAGATTCCTCATTGCAAACCCATTGGTGAGCTACACCCTCTCCCTGTTCCAGAGAGTTGTTGGGATGTTGTCAGTGTCGACTTTGTGGTGGAGTTGCCAGAGTCAAATGGGTTTGATGTGGTGATGTGCACAGTTGATTCTGTGGGGAAATGCACTCACTTCATTCCCACTCACACCACTGGGTGCTGCCTGACTCTATCTCCACCATGTGTGGAAATTACATAGACTTCCTGGTGCTTTCCTTTCTGACCATGGCCCTCAGTTTGTGGCAGAGTTCACTTGTGAGCTGTACCGACTTCTGGGGATCAAACTCCTCACTTTGACTGCTTATCACCCACAAACTGATGGCCAGACCAAGCGAGTCAACCAGGAACTGGAGCAGTACATCCTTGTCTTCATCAATGAGTACCAGGACAATTGGAACGATCTCCTCCCCTTGGCTGAGTTTGGATACAACAACCATGTCCACGCTTCCACTCAACAAACCCCTTTCTTCTTAGACACTGGACAGCATCCACACATGGGATTTGAACCTCATCAAGCCCCCTCACACATTAAGATGGTGAATGACATGGAACACATGAGGGACAGTTTGGAGGAGGCAAAGGCAAAGGATGACATAGCACACTTTTACAATCAATTCCATTTTCTGGCCCCTCCAGTACAAGGTTGGTGATCGAGTTTATCTTGACTCCAGTGACATCTCCACCATGCATCATCCAAGAAACTCACCCATCGCTTCCTGGGACCTTTCCCCATTGTCAAGTGTGTTGGAATGCATGCCTATCATTTGCACCTCCCAGCCTCCATGTCCAGACTCCGCCCAGTCTTCCATGTTGTCCAACTCCTCCCAGCTCCCCCAGATCCCTTCCCAGGATGCCATTCACATCCACCACCACCACCTACAGTGATTGAGGGAGAACCCCAGTACAAAGTCGAGTCAATCTTGGACAGCCAGTTGCATCAAGGAAAACTCCAGTATTTGGTACACTGGAAGGGTTATTGGTATGAGGAGAACTCATGGGTTGAGGAGTCCAATGTGACTGCTCCTCAGTTAGTCAAGGAATTCCACCAATGACACACTGCTGCACCATGTCACATCCAAGTCACTGACTTTGGTCATATGCAATTTTGAATGCATTGGGGCAATGCATCTTAGAGGGGGGGTGATATAAAGGGCCCCACATGTTTCTCCTAATTTTTATGTTTGTCCTATATTTTTCCCCACCTTGTTTCCTTCTATTCTTCATTTTCTATGATTTTTCCTTATTTTATTACTAATTTCCCTTTCTATCACAATTGTGCATGTTGACAGTTTTATATTTAGAGATGGAGTATCCCTTCCAACATCTACCCCTTGGTACAATGTCATTCAGTGGCCTTGATCAGCCTATTGCTGCCTTTTCTATTTTTAGATTATTATTTGATTTTTACAGTCTTCACATATACTGGGCATTGGCAAAGGGGTCCTTAAAGTTTTCTCTTCAGATTTCCCTTTGCTAGGTGTGCCTCCAATCCCTGTACTATGTAGTATAATTTTAAGTTCAGATTTCCCTTTGTTAGAGGGTGAGGTTGCCCTTATAACAATGTACAACAGGGATGGCAAATGGTGAGGGTGACAAATGGCAGGGATGAAAACAACAGGGAACAATGGTGGGGACACCAATGTGGCATCAAGGGGTGCAACAACACAACAAAGAATGGTGGTGACAGCGACAATGAACATGGGACAACAATGAACATGGGACAACAATGAACATGGGACAACAATGAACATGGGACAACTGCAACAAATGTGGGACAACTACAACAACAATGAATGTGGGGGACAATAGCCTGACCCTGCCCTCACCACCAATGTGAGAGGGGTCATTTCTTTTAAGTTTCTCTTTTTTTTGTCTTATTTTTTTATTTTGCCCTTTGAATGACCCCCCACCACTGTGAGCACCTGCTTGCAGGGTGTGTCATAATTAGTTGTATTTATTATATAGCAAAATTTAAATATGTATTGAAAATTGCTGGAAAAACTGGTGGCAACCAGCTTTTCAAGGGCAACCAAATCGACTAGGACTGGTCCTAGTCAGTTCCATTGTGGTCCTACCAATTTGGGCAATGGTTTGGACTGCTTGCAGTCCATGGTTGCCCCTTTTGAGGGTGAAAAACCAGACCAAACTGGACCTTAAAACACTAGATCCATCCGTCAGTGACCAGGATGATGACATACAGCAAGATCAAGAAGCCAACCAGGATACTGCTGAGTATGATTTTCCAGCAGATAACTGCTGTGATGTGCCAAATAGCATGCTGCAGTTTTCAGAGTCATACAACTCATGGCTTGAAGTGTTTTCCCTCTCCACTTGTACCCAATTCTGTAGGTCAAATGCTTCCTCATCATGACCAAGGTGACAGAGAGTTTTATTGTACAACAATGTTGACTTTGTTCAAGCCATGGCATTCTGGTTCTACTCTCAAAGCAAAGGATGCATCTTGGGATGAAGCTTTTGTTGCACACACATTTACTAACTGTGAAGAAAAAATAATGAAAAACTTTAATATCTGATATGAGTGTCTTGATCAGAGAGATGATTTCCTGTCTGAGTTAAAGAAGGGAGTTACTGCTATGCCTGGTTGGATGAATGATGATGACATTGTCCATGAAATGAATCAATCAGATGTTTTGCATACCCTGGATGAGATTTCAGTTGATGACTTGCCCACTGATGAGATTGAGGTTGATGATCAGCAAAGTCAAAAGTATAAGCAGCAAATGAAATCAATGTCTATCACAAAACTTATTATGACTAGACTTGGTTGGACTGCATGCAAACCAGAAACCCTTCCAGACAATTATGACTTGACATCCCATACATCTCTTTCAGGCATATGTATTGGAAGTGAATGGAAGAATGTGGTCACATCTAAAAGGCAAAGCATTCTTGAGAGCTGACTGCAAAGTTACCAGCAAAGTAGAACCAAATTGTTAGTGTTGTCTCAGCTCGAGCCAATGTTTTTCATAAAATGAGCCATAGCTCGGCAAATAAAATAGATAAAACCTCCCAAATATTTGAGTGTATAGATAACCCCAAAAACTGAGGGGTCCTCTGCCAAAGGATTTGAGACAATCAGCCATTCCCAACTTATTTGACTGGCTCTGTTTTTGAGCCGAGTCACCAAGTCAAAATTTGTTTCTTAAATAAGTCAGGAATGAATCATCCAATCAACTAAAGTCAGCAGAAGACCCCCCGGCTTTTGGGCCTGTCCATGTGCTCAAATATTTTAGTGATTTTATCTACTATATTTACTAAGTTATGGCTCATTTTATAAAAAAACATCAGCTTGAGCTGTGGCAACACTAGAACTTCTGACTCAACCAATGTCCCTCAGTTAAGTAGCAAAAATATATTTGAAGGTGTCAAAACTGTTGACAAAAGTTATCTAGCAAAAAAGTGTGTCAGCCCTGAGTGGCAAAATGAAATGGACTCTGTGGCAACAGCCTTCCATCTGAATGCTGAGCAGGAACATGCACTTTGTATAGTCACCAATCATTCATGTCATGTCATCCAACTTTAGAAAGATTGAGGATGCATATTGGTGGAATGGCAGGAACAGGCAAATCCCAGGTGTTGAAAGCACTAATGGAATTCTTTGCAAGAGCAAATCAGAAATTTTGGCCTAGAAAATTGCAAGTGGAAAAGTGTAATTTTCTCCTCATGTCTGCCAGATTTTCACCTGGAGAAAATTACACTTTTCCACATGCAATGTTCTAGGCCAAAATTTGTAAGAAATAACTTGTATTCTCCAGAGATTTCTGATTTGCTCTTGCAGGAAATATAACTTTTTTTCCTAGGAAAAAATCAGGGGGAAATCAAGAGGAAATAAGTTCTTTTCACTTCAGATTCCCCTTTTTTTCTCTCCACACATATGATATATTTTCCCATAGGCAGATTGCAGAGAAAATAAAGAGAAAATAACCTATTTTCACCCATTTTTCTTCACTTGTTTGCTACATGAAAAAGTGTAATTTTCTCCACATTTTCTCAACATTTTCTCTCTGGGAAAGTTTTGCCTTGCCTGTTGTGTGATATGGTGGGACAGGAGTGAAAGTGCTGTGTGATGTACATACTTGGACCAGCAATTTACAGGTTTGTGACACTAGCAGTAAGCAGGAAGTGTGTTACAGGAAGGGAAGCTTGAGATGCTGAAGGAATATGCAATGAATTCTCAGAAATTTGGGGCTGGGTAGCCCTGTTTGTGTCAATTTGGTGCCTGTGAGCAGTTCCTCGCTCTCATCACACATGTGCTCTGGCATGCAGTACAAAAATGTGGCAATATGTTTCTGGCAGAGCTTGAATCTCGTCATGCTTCCTTTCCTTCCTCAAAAGCACAGGCACACTGCACCAGGGACTAAAAGTGGGTATGTGCCTGTGTTTCATTTCAGTATAGTTAGCCTGCAATTTGTTTCTGAGCCCTCAGAGTGGAGTATGAAGTTGTGAGCAAGGTACTTACATGAAAATCACTGACTGACCACTCCGGATACTATTTCTCGACTGCTTCTACATTTTGTATTCCTTAGTAAAATCATATGTACATGCACAGGTACTATGCAATGAAATCCTGTAAAACTCCAGAGGGATAGCACAAGATAATAAAATAAAATAATTGAAATTCAGACTTCCTGGGAGAATTCAGACCCATTGGGTGCCATAGTATGTTCGAAATTTCTTCAAAGTCCCTCTCAGCATTTCTCAAAAATGTATTCATCATGCAACCATGGTACATGTTGTTGTCATCAGCTGTGTCTGCCTCATCAATGAATGGTCATCAACCACTGTTGATGCTGCTGCTACATACTGTCCTCCCTCTCTCCTCCCTCTACCATTTTGTCAACATCCACACCCAATGCACCCACAGCTACCACCTTGCCAGCAAATGATGGAAATGGGCCACATTGCACACAAAACAGGGCCAGACAATGTCTATTGTCATCTGGGCCCAGGTATTTTTTTCTTGGTTTCAACTAGCATATGTTTTAATAATTTATAGGTTCTAACAGTATTATAATGACAAAAATGAAGCACCCATGCCCAACAACAACAGAACCAACACCAGGCTGCTGCTGTGAGCCCCTACTCACAGGGTGGTTACAGAAGTAGTGACCACTGCCACAGCAGCAACTGTTTGCAGGGTGGGAACAAGGAGCAACAGGGATGCCCAGACAGCTATGATGACAAAGAGGGGGCAGCAATGATGAGAAGACAGGAACAGCAAGACCACACCACCATGACCACCACAGCACCCCCAACCACCACCAAAAGCAAGTGCTCATGGGGTGGAAATGGGGAGCAACCTGGATGGACAGAGATGATGGGGAGATGATGATGATGAGGGAGAAATGAAAAAGGGCCCAAGTGATGTCAATGATGTCACTTGGGCTGTAGGCATGTTTTCCTTTCTTTTCCCATTTCATTTTCTTGTTACTAACAAATCTTTTTAGGTACAAACCTGTGATTTTGACTATGACAACAACTATTGGCCCCACCTGACCCACCCCCCACCACTGCCATGGGGGCAACTGGGTGGTAGCAAGGACCACCAATGACAATGACCAGGAGGGCTAGCACCCATGATGAGGATGCCAACAACAGACAACCCAGCAACAGGGACGCATATGCAAATGGGGATGTGAATGGCAGGGGAAGGGGGATGAGGGGCCCAAATGACATCTATTGTCATTTGAGCCCCAGGTAATTTTGTTTTTACATTTGCTTCTTTTTTTCATTCAACTTAATTCTTTAATTTCTAGGTATTGCTGTTGCTGTACCTACAGAAACCCACCACCACTGCCCTGCACCACTACCATGAGCCACTGCTCATGGAGTTGGAGGGACAGCAGGGATGGACAATGAGGATGAACACCACCACAAACTGCCCCCAACTATTGCTGTGAGTAAGCAAGGAGGACAGCCAACCCCAAGGCCCATGGCTGACTCAGCACCTGTCCCCAGTGCTGTTTGTGGGGTTGACCACAGGTGCTACAGACAATGACAACAGGGACAACAGGGAGGTAGGGCAGATGGGGACAGGGATGTTACCACAACAGCACCCCAAACCACCACTGTGAGCAACTGTTCATGGCACAGAAACAGGGAACACTGAGGAAGGACAGCAATGAGAGGGCTGGCAATGAAACAGAGATGAGCATGGGGACAGGAACAGGAATGGGATGACAATGATGGGGACAGGACAATGATGATGGAGACACCAGCAATGACAACAAGGATGATGAAACATGCCAACAACAGAGCCATGTTGTTTTTTTATTTATGTTGTATGCCCACCCCCTTGCATCTCACATGCCAGTGAGGAGGGTTAGTTAGCAGTGATGATGTATCTATTTCATTAGCCAAATATATCTTTTTTATGATTCTTACTTTCTTGTTCAAACTTCTGCCTAAATGTCTCCTTAAATGTCTCCTTAATTTCCTTATTGACATGGCTAGGCAGCCCCCTAAGAGCTGATACTTGCAGAAAAGCAGTTTAAGCAGCAATATAAGGCACAATTAAGCAAAATTTGCCGAATTCAGGAAATGACCCTACTTATTCTAAGCAAGATCTCCTCAACAGCCATTTGCTTAATTCTGCTTAATTCTGCTTAATTTTGACATTAAGCATAATAAGTCAGCATTGGATTTTCCTGATGCCTACATGTAAATGATACAGAATGGCATTGTTTGGCCATGAAACACTTAGAATCAGGCAATACCATCCTTTTCTATAAATGTACTTGTCCAACTGGGCCATGGCTAAAGCCTGGCATGAAAAGTCCTCTACTAGTGCTGTTCCAGCCCAGCTTGGCCTGAAAGCCACAGCTTTGGCTTGGCTTGAGGTGGCTTTGGTTTTCTCAACACACAGGCCAGGCCAAAGCTGTCAACCAGGGCCTGGCTCTGGCTTGGTCCAGCCTAGGCCATGGCTTTTGTATGTAAGATGTTCAATTTTTGCCTACAGGTCTGTTGGGCATACAGGAAGCTAATTCAAGCAGTATATAGTTCTTCTAATCCAATAAATAGCTTATCTCAACTGTGTGAACCTTTGACTGGTGACATACAGTGGCTCAAAAAACTGTCCCAATGTTTGCTTGTTTTGTAAAGATTGATCTGGTGAGCAATGCTGACATAAGCATAATGTTGGCATAAATGAGACAAAGTACTATGACATTATGGCTTTCAGAATATCCAACTTTTATGTGATTTGGATAAGAACCCATTGTTTAATAAGCAAAACAAAATGGTCACTCATTGGGACAGTTTTTTGAGCAGTTGTTTTTTTCTAATCAATTACTTCAATTGACCCCATTCTGCCTTGATACCTGCCCTAATACTGTTGGGGATACGTTTTATAAGATGTTGGGAGACCTGTGGCATAATCTTACCCTATGTCACTATGACCTTTTGTTATCATTCAAGCATTCATTTTAATGACATCATGAATTTTCAGAATTGGCATTTCAGGTGTTCTTATAGATTTTATGGAAGGTTAATAGCATTCAATTCAACATATTAGAAGAGTACTTGAACTCCATCATCCTTTCTCTACCATTCTGTATGCCAGAATATCTGTTTAAGGTTATAATGTCACTATAAACACTGCACAATCACTTTTGATTTCAATATTTCAACATATTTCTCCACTTTCTTCTTCAAAAAACTGTTATTTCTTACAAAGGTTATTTCTTTCCAACTGTCCATGACCTCAACTATGTAATTTCATGTGAGATAAATGCATGTTATAGCATATTTGTAGTTGCATTGTTCTCATATTAGCCATGCACATCAGTAACTTAGAAAATAAAATTCTAAAAATTCTGAAAACATTTATCAAGCTATGAAATAAATTGGTTAAGGGTACTCAGCCAACTCTAAGATCTCTGACCATCTCCCTTTGAGTTACTCAAGCCATTCAAATTATGAGATGTGTTCTGTGATTATACTACATAATGTAGCTGTGATATAGAATGGCCCAGTATGAAAATACTTTTAAAGGGTTAGGGGGGAATATATACTAGGCAGTGTTGCAAAGTTTTTAGGGAAAAAAACACAGAACACTTTTAAAATTTGGCAATGCTGAAGACCACATGATATTTTTAGCAGTGTGACAGCAGCAGCAAGCATATATATAAACAAGTAAAATGTTGCTTTCAAGATGATGATATTGAAATACTATTCCAGTTTGTTCAATTCAATCATCTAAACCCCTTATAATATCTATGAAAACACCTGAAATGCCAATTCTGAAAATTCATGATGTCATCAAAATGAATGCTTGAATGATAATAAAAGGTCATAGTGACATAGGGTAAAATTATGCCACAGGTCTCCCAACATCTTATAAAAAGTATCCCCAACAGTATTAGGGCAGGTATCAAGGCAGAATGGGGTCAATTGAAGTAATTGATTAGAAAAAAACAACTGCTCAAAAAACTGTCCCAATGAGTGACCATTTTGTTTTGCTTATTAAACAATGGGTTCTTATCCAAATCACATAAAAGTTGAATATTCTGAAAGCCATAATGTCATAGTACTTTGTCTCATTTATGCCAACATTATGCTTATGTCAGCATTGCTCACCAGATCAATCTTTACAAAACAAACAAACATTGTGACAGTTTTTTGAGCCACTGTATAACCCCCTTACATTCACATAGGATAGCTACAAAGCCAGGGAGTCAAAAAAAAATAATTCTAAACTCAAATTGTAGTGCCTCACACTGTTCAGGAAAAAACCACAATATACCTGTACCATCCACGAGATGAAATTCCACAATATATCTATCGGTAGTGGACTCAGCCCACAGCAGGAGCAACCTGTATGGGCCCAGGGTGTGAAGCATCTGTGTAGGCCCAGTAGGCAAATACCACTGGCAGTGAGACCAGGGAGTATGCACAATATGCAGTGCCAGGGAATAGGGGCACCAGCAATGATAGTCTGCTGACCCTGATTGAGGATTTACTACTGGTCAGCATTTACACTGAAAAAGCAGACATCAGTGAACACTACCCATCACATACTCTCATATTTGTGGGTGAATCAGAATGCAATTGACTCACAGGAAACCAAACCAAAGGTTGGGCCCCAATTGGACACATGGCTTGTCAACATGATTACTTTGTCTGTGGACCACAGTATTCTATCCTGCCTGCTATCTCCTTGGATAGAGTTCTTTATCTTGATATCATGACACATTCATGGACTGCAGAAGAGTTTCAGCAATTTGTTGATGTGCTACTCAACAATATGAATCCCTATCCAGAGAAGAATTCAGTCCTTGTAATGGATAATGCAAGTGCTCACCCTTTTGATGGACTGTGTGAAATGGTAGAAGCACACTGAGTTTTTTCTCTTGCCCATGTAATGTGCAACTTCTCATTATGAGCTTGCTATACAATGTAGGGGTATGTGTCTTTGTTATCTCCCACATTACTCACCAGACTTTAGCCCCATAGAAGAAGGGTTTTCTTCAATGAAGGCTTGGATTTGAAGCAACCAGGATTATGTGTTGGGTGAGCTTACTGGGGAGAATACCTGTGATCCAATGAGAATGTTATGGAGTGCAGTTTTTGAATCAATGACTGCTGATAAAATAATTGGGTGGTACAGAGATTGTGGCTACATTGTATAAAACTAAATCTCATCTGATTGGAAGTTCTCTTTGTCTGACAACTTTGCCTTCTTCACAGCTCTTTTCTTGTGAACTATAGCTTTTTTGACACCATGAAGAAATGGTCCAGCTCTACCTTCTACCATCCCAAGACTGACATAATAATCCTTCTCAAAGTAAGAAGCACCTTTTGCATAGACAATACCCTTCACAGCAAGTGTCAGTTCATACTAAGGATAGTTCAGTTTCTGGTGCAGATCATGAAGAATATCAGTGACAGGAATAGATTCAGCTTTGCTGTCAGATTCATCTGAAGGAGGTGTTGAGAGGTGCCATTTCCCACTGCTTTATGGACTGATGTCTTGCAGTGAAGCATTTGACCCAACATGGACATGGATCGGAGGGAGTGTGGGGGCCTGGAGTGTGTTGTACTTGGCATGATGGGCATGGCTAGGCCTGATTTTGTGGTTCAAACTGTCAAGACAATGTGTTTCTGGAGGAATAACACAGTCCCTGTCTGCTTCATTGTCATGCTATATTTAGCAGCCATTAGAAACATTTGACACAAGATCAGGCATGAGGTGACGCACAATTTTTCTTGCCCAGAGAGTAATTTCCTGCAGCCCAAGTGCAACATGTTCTCCTGGAGTGTTGGGGTGGATGTAGCACCAATGATTCAGACCCCCATGCTTAGTGCAGCAAAGTTTCTCCTTCACCAAATGTAACTCATTAGCATAGGCAAAATCAATGATATGGTTGCCATCAGTCTTCTCACCCTTTGATGTTTCAACAGGTGCTGGATTCTATCGTAAAGATCATGTGAGAACATCCAGGGATGAGATAGCAATGGGTGACTCACAAGATGAATGATTTCCATCCAGGTAGGCTTGCAGCAGCTTGTGTTGCTCAGAAGTGCACTACAACCTTGAAAGCTTGTTGACATCATCATGAGTCTTGAGGTGGTGCACAGGTGTTTTCTTCAGTTCCTCATTACTCTTCCATCCCAGTTCAGCTACCATAGGATCAAGATTCATGATTGCAGAGATCTGTGAGAAGAAGTCATCATGAGGAATGTCAGCAGGGAAGTCGACATCGGTAGTAACTTTGGGATTGACAGAGATCCTCACAGTGATATGCAGAACTTTAAGATAGTCATTGCTAGAGGTTTGGATGATTCCACTATAAAGTAACATGCACTGTCTTTGACTGGAGGCTGCACCTGCAGAAGCTGAGGTTCAATCACACCATCATGGTCCTCCTCATCAGATGAATACTGGTCTACACCTGCACCAACACCATGGTTCAGGAGCCTTGTAGCAACAGCAGCTGCCACATCTTCTGGTCATGGTTCAGGCATGGGGCCTGCACTGATTAAATAGGCAGCTAGTTGGTGTTGTGGATTGAGACACCCTGACAATACCTGAAGCAGGTATTATGTAATCTCTGCCTGTCTCATTTAACTGTTGTCATTGTCACCCTCACACCTCAGTGATTAACCCACTCACTGAGGTGTTACTCTCCCTTTATGTTAGTCTGATCATATCAGGTATATAATAAGCAATACATAGTGATTATCCCACTCACTGAGGTTCTTATCATATCAGCTTGTTGCTTTTTGGTTCCACCCTTCTACAGTTGGTAGTGTTGGGGATTGTTGAGATTCATGGTTGAGAATGCTGAAGGACACTGGTCATGTTGAGGAGTTATATAGAGCTCCAATGGGGACCTTAAAGCTAATGAATGTTGCCTAGTAAACAAACTAGAACCCAAGATACATTCCAAATCATTGGTGTGAAAGTCACTAGGTTGAGAGTAGTGCAGGTCGGGTCTAATTCATGGACATGCCAGCCTTACCAAAAGTGGATGTTTGTACAAATATAGGTGGACAAACTGTTTTTTTGGAGTGGCCTATGGTTTTGCAGATAGCTGTAATACACCGTTTGCTTATTCAACAAAGAGCAAAGAATTGTCACAGGCAAACAGAGCTAGCAAGCAAATCACATCATGTCCCATATAGTTTGGCATCTGCCACACAGATATCACAGACATTTTCCCACCCTACTCCACTCCAGGAAATAGCCTCATTCTCAATACTGAGAACTCAGAACTGTACAGTTATGGCTTTGAGCTGAGCCTCAAGTTAGTTGCAAGTGGGCACACCAAAGCATGACTTCATTCCCCTCTCTCCATTTATCTTAAGGCTCCAGAGCTCAGATACAGCAGTTGTGCATGTGTTGACAAATAATGATGCTACTAGTCAACACCTTGCCTGTGCTTCAGCATGACCCAAGTGAACACTACTCACCCAGCAGATTGTGCACAACATGTGAGCTTCAGAAAATACCAGCGTGGGACTTAGAGCACATTTCACACACAACTGTAGTGTAGATAGATTACCTAATATTTATCATTGCTTAAAGTTCAAGTCACAAGCTTGGTTGAAGTGTCAAACACAAAAAATCTTATGTCTCAAGTCTGATAACCTGTTGTGTTCTGCACCCATTGTTTCTCTACCTTTGTTCCTCCTTCCCCCCATGTTGTGTCACATTTTTGCCCTGTAGATTCAAAACGATGTATATCTGCAACAAAATCAGTAACATCATTACCAAATCTTTAATCAATAACTGATTTCATCCAGATCCAGTTTGTATGTGGAATCTGGCTACACAAAATTTGTGCTGCCTCCTCAAATGCTTTAGCCTTCTGTAGAAGTTTCTCCTGATACATATCATTCTAATGACAAGTCATACACTTTAGAATATAATGGCATGTTAATAATGGAGGACTAGCTTACCTCATATCCATCTTCACTTCCATACTCAACTGAGGATAAATGTTGCTGAGACTCCATTTCTAGGGCATCCTCTGCAGCTGGGGATGAGTGTGTAAGATCAATTACTTCAATAGCATGTGCAAATTTTGTTCCCCTGGTCTCCATGTTTTTTCCAGACTTGGATTGCATGATCTGGTCAGATATCCAACTAGTAGCTTTGGAATGGGACTCTTGATTATTAAGGTGCTGCCTGCCATTGCCAAATTTAACCCTCTTGGCCATCCTCTCTACATCCTGAGCTTTTCTGGTCCCACTGACTTGCTCACATGCATGTTTGCCAGTGTCACAGTGCACACCTTTAGGTTGAGAGTTCTGATGATCCAGATCATGCCACCCACCACCCCTCTTGAGTATATCTACATCACCAGTCCATACATGATCATCTCCATCAGTAATTCCACCATCAAGTGGTGTGTTGCTTGGCATGTCATTGGCATCCTTGCTCTTAAGATCACAGTGGTGGTAGATGGGTAAAACTCAGTGCCTAATGACCTCTCGCCAAAATCGAAGTGGTGGGAGACCCACAGCATGGACAAGATGCTTACACAAGTGGTGACAATCATACTTCTGTCTACCACACTTGCAAGTCCAATCTTCAATGCAGGTGCCATAGTCCTCATCACTGATATTTCTTGCCAACAGCTTCTGCCAAGATGATTTGAAATATTTCTGATATGTTGTCAATTGCTTTGGATGTCCCAGTCTATGACTGTCATGCAATATTTCAGCCTGAGCAAAATATGCTGGAGTAACCTTGTAGATAAGTACACATACAAGATGATCTAGCTGGGGTCAAGCAACATGGTGAAGGTGATCATGTTTCAACTGCCACCAGAAATTCTCAACATTTATTGTTGTGTGAAGGCATGAAATGTATGGTGATGTTGAACATGCCCAGAGACACCTCATTTTTGGTGCATGCCAGCTTGCCCACATGTATCCCCAGACCTCTTGAAGACCTCTTGTATAGCAGAAATCATACATCTCATAAGCTGCATTTCGACAAATCTTTTCCTTGTCCCACTTTCCATCTCATTAAGCAAAGAGTGGATGCTGACAGTAATGTTTTGTAACAAATGAAGGAGTTGCTGTTGATGGGCAGCAGGACAAAAGATATAGGATGGATCCTTTGAAGTTACTCCATCAGCATCAAACATCCAGTCAGGGCCATCCATCTTCAGCATCCTGATCATTATTTCCACCCTTTTTGCAGTATCTGTCTACCTCATTTAATAAATTGTCTTCATCTTCATCATCATATTATTAAGAACTGAGCCTAGAGTGCATGTCAGAATCTGATTGGACCCTACAGGTGTCGATAGCAGAAGGTTGGGTCATAGCAGATTCTGCAGAAGAGAAATGGAAAGAACTTGGCTTCAGCTTTTCAGAGGCTGTGCCCTTCACCTTGTCTGGTGTACTAATTTCAAGATGAAGGTTTGGAGGTAGGGGCAGGAAGGTGTGGGTAGTGTGGGGAAGGAGTACAGAGGGACTTGGGTTAAGTTCAGATGAGACCAGAACTTTGGAGGGAGAACTAGAGATTGAGTCAAATGAAGTTCAGACTCTTAGAGGGCAGAGGTAGGAGTAGAACAAGATTGGATTGGCAGGTTTAAGTCAAGGCTTTGTTGAGTCTATGTTGATATGCAAACTGAGGAATACAAGTTGAAACTAACTAGGCTTAAATATGAAAGTATGGAATAAGAGAGGAGTGTTTTGGAAACTGCCACAGTGTCTTGACTGCATAGATAAATTACCTGGCAGGAGCCACACAGGAGTCCATAGTTGAATTTGCAAAAGAGATGGCAGCCTTGGGAAGGCAGTTGTGGGTGCTGTACAGGGTGGCCTGGTGCACAGCAGTGTGGGCAGTGCAAGGTGGCCAGGGACAAAAGCGAAAGGAATCAGTGAATGTTGGGTTTTCCTGGTAAGGGAGGAACAAAGTGCAGAAAAGGGTCAGAAGAGTGTGGGTTCCAATTGGGCAAGGAATAGTTCTTGACACATATCCATCTTCATCTCTATCTTCATTACTGTCAGGCCCATCATCATTCATTTTCTTGTCCTCTGAGTTATTGTCATCAGAGTGCTCTGGAATAGAAACTAAACTATAGATGACTCCATTTAGTCAAATAATGAGACGTGGTGGATGTGCGGTAGATTCTGGTGCAGTGTTAACCAGTGTGCCTCCAAGACAGACAGTGAGTGGTGGAATTGCTTTTTCAGCTACATGAATATTCTAATTGGAGTGTTAGTTAAAGAGTCAAACATATCAAACATATAAGACTATACCAAATTGGTATCCTTGGCTTGAGCAATAGGCACAAAGTTCTCATCAAATTCTTTCTTTGCTTCAAGGACATTGTAAAATTTTGGCCATTGGCAAAGAATTGCAAGCCGTGTTTTAATAGCCTGTAGACAATACCAAAAACAGAGTTGATGCTTTGCATCAGGAAATGTTTTGAGAAAAGCATTGATCTCTGAGAAATCTTTATCAGTCAGGGTAATGATTGGCTGCAGATCCCAGGTATTCTTCAAGTAGGACAGAAGCTTTGCAATGAACCATTTTTTGCCCCCCAAATTCCCTTGGTCCAAACTAGAGTAAATATCTAAGTGGGCAACCAGACCCATAGACTTCTCCAAGCAATGCATAAAGCTCATAAGTAGAGCCATTTGTATTCCAGGCAGAGTCCAAAGAAATCTCTCATATCTGTCCACCCCATTGCTGGAGTATTTCTGGCAGTGCAAATGCAAGTGCAGTAAGTCCTACCTCCTCATGCAGAGTAATAGACTGAACAGTATACAGTGATGTATGTGCACTCCCATGGGAGTGAGCTGCTTACTTCAATTAAAATTTTAGCTGACTTGACTTCATCAAAATCCCACCTCCGCTTCTGACTGCTTTGATCAAACCTTCTGTGAAAATCATGGTGAGGGATGGGTTCTGAGTATGGAATCCCATAACTATAAACATTAGATTAATTTCAAAGTTGAACAGCTATGCAACATACTTGAGTTGGGTTCAAGTCTGGATTTGCATGTACAAAATCTTTGACATCCTGTGGAACATCAATGCACCAGTATGGAACATGATCATCCTCATGCTTCAACTTGACAAGAGCTACTGGCTCCCCTGTTTAATGGTGATATGAAGCCAGCCAGAACAATCAAATACATCCATTGAATGTTTGTCCTGAGGTTTTACATTCTCCTGTTCAGACTTCTTGGATATTTGCTGTCCCAACCTAACTTGAGCACAGTGGTCACTATGATAGCTTGCAAAACCATGAGTTTGGGATCAAAGGGTCCATTACAAATTTTGCAGAACTGTAAACTTACACAAATCTGTATTTCAGCTGTTTCCAGATCTTCTCAGCCAAAGAATCTGCTATACTTTTTTCATTCTCTGCCTTGGTTTTGAGAGAAGACAGGTCTACACATGCTTCAAGAGAAATCACATCCTCTGAGTCAGAGAGAGAGTCAAGTGATTCTAAGAAGACATTCAGGTCCACAATAGAAAGGTCAGAGAGATCACCATTAGGGGCTGGCAAGTTTTTCTTATTGCTATCTTCTCTGCAGCAGCCTGCTGAGACCTCTTTTCCAAACATAGCTGACACAGCTTTGAGAATCCTTCATGCATCAATTTGAAGTTTGACACATCACAAGGGAGTGACTTTCTACTTTTGGAACAGCTTTGATGGGCTGGACTGTCCACACTGTCAGTATCCATGGGCAGGGTGAAAATGGAAGCTTCTATGAAAGACACATTGTTGTGATGTGAGACAGTGTGAAAATGGAAGCTTCTATGAAAGACACACTATTGTGACATGAGACTGATCCAAAATCCAGATACAGAAGGTATATTAGAGCCTGTTCAGCTGCGTGGGAAATTTCCAATTCCCAAAGTAACATGTTTGTATCTGCTGGGTTTACCATTGCTGTTGCCATTGGATGTTGAATTCTCATCAGGCACATCGTGCAGATAACAACTAAATCATTATCGCAATGGATTCAGCCCAAGCAAGAATGCATCTACATCACAGCATTATTTCTGCAATCACATTACAGTTGTCACTGCTCTTGCCAACACTCATGTGTCTAATTCTTTACTATCACATGAAAGAGCCATATCACACATCAATCCTGTCTGGCTATGTTTGGCTTCAAGAGCTGCTGCATGGTCATCCTGAGCACATTCATACTGAACTTGGAGTTCACAAGGAGGATTTCCATGCTCTGATCAGAGGACTGCAGTCAATGGGCCATGGTGATACTAGATATGTAATGCTTGAGGAACAGCTTGCTATCTTTCTCTATACATCAGTCACTGGTTTATCTATACATCATGTTGGAGAGCAATTTCAGCATGCAAATGAGACAATTTCCAAGTGGGTATTGTGATCATTGGTGATGACAATCAATATACCAATCTGACAACAGATACATTTGAAAAATGACCATCATCTTCTCATCTCAACCCTTTTATGGCCAATATGTTCAACATTCAACCCCCAATGATCCTGTCTCTTGCAGGATTTATGATAATGGAAAACTGTGGCTTTTCTTCCAAGGATGCCTTGGAGCAATTGATGGTACCCATATGCCCCCTCTCTCCACCTGCTGCTCTCCAAAGTCTCTACCAGAATCAAAAAGGCTTTCTTTCACAAAACTGTGCTGTATATGTAACTTTGACATGCTCTCCACATACATTCTTACAGGCTGGGAAGGTTCTGCAACTGATGCTCAGGTCTGGGCTGATGCATTAGCAAAAGGGTTTTCAGTACCTAAAGGATTCTATTATCTTGCAGATGTAGGATATCCTCATTGCAAGGAACTTCTTGTTCCTTTCCCTGGTGTTCAGTATCATCTTCAGGAGTGGGGCACTGCAGGTGTTTGGTATGTGCCTTGTCTGATGTATTTAATGTTTTGTTATAATAATCCTATAGCCCAATGAATGCAAAGGAATTATTCAACCTTCATCATGCTCAGGCACACAATGTTATCAAGCATATTTTTGGAGTGCTCAAGCAATACTTCTGGATTCTCTTTCTCCCTCCTCATTATCCCCTTGTCTTTCAGGCTTGCATTCCTGCTGCTCTGTGTGCTCTCCAGAATTTTAGTCAAGAAATTGACCACAATGAAGGTGCAATACCCACTGATTCATACCAATCAGCCTACATGCCTTTTTCTCCTGACATTTATGATGACAATGACAGTGGTTTCATTGCAGAGGATGACAATGAGGCAAATTCAGAAGTTAAGCTATGCAGGATCAATATTGCTAATAAGATGTGGGAAAGCTACTTGGACTACATGGTGGATGGAGAGACAGGCAGCAGTGACGATGATTTGTCTTAGCAAGTAGTCTACATCATTGACAGGGCAATGCCATTACAAAAATACATTCATAGCAAGCACAAGAAATATGTGAGAGCGATACAAGATCTGATAAGAAGCTATCATCAGCTGATATGATTCTGATTCTTGGTCAAGGATTTCTGTCGGAGATGCTGATGCTGAAGAAGGGTTGGATAAAGAGCCAAGAGGTTGAGAGGGTATTGATGAGAGCTGAGTAGTTTGGAACTCAACAGGAGAAGTAACAATAGAAGGTGGGGCAGCAGAAGGGGTGGTGGGAGCTGTCGCAATGGGAGCAGTATATGTAATAGTAGCAGCAGTTACATCAAGACTCCTCTCCATCATGTTGGCCATGCGGTTTAGAGTTGAATTAAGAGTGCTGGAAATGATGACAGGGTTCAGATCATTGGTCTTACTCCTAGACAATCACTTGAAGATGGGGGGGCTGCATACCACTCATAGATCTCACATCAGGCTTGCATTTTTGACCAGCTTCACTACCAGTTGTGATAGAATGTACTGAGCCCATAGAAGTGTCAGATTGCTGCAGATGGACTCATGGGAGAAGGGAGCAAGATGGTAAAGTCCCTGTGCCACCAGAGGATGGGGAAGCTGAGATCGGGTGGAGGAAAGGATGATACGACAGAAGATGTTCCTCCAGATGAAGAGGTGCCAAGATTAGGGTAAACAAGAGGAGATGAGGCAGTAGTATGGGCTGCTGGCATGTTACTCATAGACAAATCAAGAGGACTGACTTGATCCTCTGCTCCATCCTCCTCTGCATTGACAGCATTGAGCATTTCTGTTGCTGAGTGAGAGGATGGATCAAAAGCATGCATTCCACAAGGCTGGACACTGGGCATAAAGCCTTGCATTCTGCGATAATGTGGCCATGCTCTCATCATGAAGGACCTGAGTGGTGTGTGCTGTTTATATCATCAGTGGGAAGCTCAAACAAGACTTATTTCATTCGTACCTCAGGTATCTTTAGGAATTCCTCAAATACCTGTTTTTCGCTTGGAGTTCATGCATTAGCCCCATAAGAGTCATTCCAGCCACTACCAGACTTCTTATCCCACTCCAAAATTGCCTTGTATATAGTACCTAGCTATAATTGAGGATCAGTGATGAAAACCCTTGTTGATAATGAAGAAACATACATGACCCCATTTGTAGTGACATTGAGCAGCATCCTTTGACTTCACCATGGCATGAGCCCTGTTAAATTCAGGTTGAGGCCTCATGCAGTTGTCAAAACACAATTTGCTTTGACATAGTCAAGGAGAAGTGTGATTTCACTTTCAGTCCATTGGCCACTTGTCTTCTCAATGTTTTCTGAGGTGCTAATGTTGGATGGAGTATCTTGGGTGGAAGATGAAGCAGAAAAGTTGGTCAAGTTGTAATCTTCTGTGGTCTGAGCAGCCATGTTGTTGTTGTCACAATGGTACTGCATTGAATACTGAATGGTGTGGAGGGTGGTGAAGTTGTAAGCAAGAGAGGCAAATGAGATAATGTGGCAAAAGTGCTGTATAAGAGTGTGTCCATCCATGAGGGAGAAGCATGGGCACAGCAAGCATCCAGGTTGAAGCGATGAAGTGCTACTTAGCGCTGGTGCACTCAGCATGCATAACTCCCTGCTGCACCTGAGAATTCAAAGTCCAATAGCAACGGCAATGGGAAACCCAGCAGATACAAACATGTTACTTTGGGAATCAGAAATTTCCCACACAGCTGAACAGGCTCTTATTAGGCTATGTAAAACTGGTCCCAGACTTCAAATGAGCTGTGGCTCAACTACTTTCAACTTGATTCCACATTCCTGGATCATCCCACATCCCAAGTCCAGATAGGAAATAACCTCCTTATGGAGTCAGGACCCAGCCAATCAAATTCAAGATGTGCAACATGCAGCAAACAATGCCTGCCATTCCATGATGCACCTTGAAGACTTGGACCTATATCATGGATAATTGATAGTTCACTCAATGACTGGTGTGTTTGATCACACATCTCTTTGTTTTCCCTGAGTAGTGCCCAATCCTCTCGGTCACAGGCAACCCTGCCATTTCTCATTGTGTATCCACTCAACTGTTCCACTGTGCTTATCCTCCTTCATGCAAAACACTTTGACATTCATTTAACAAGCTGGGTTTGGAATATAGGTTGGAATGAGGATGGAAAGGCTCAGTCTAGTGGTGATGTGCTCCAGGCAGCCATTTTTTCATGGTGTGTTTCAATGATTTTCTGATCATCTCATGTTCTAACTTGTTGTGCAAGTGTACCTATGTCTGCTCCCCCCATGTACTGTACATTTACATGGCCCATTGTCCTCAATACACCCCTGTTACACTTCCTTTCCTATTATGCATGACTTGAACCTTGCCCTGCCTCAAGTAATGCAATGCAATGCTTCACCTCCACCTCCAACCACCTCACTTTCTTCTTACCAACTAATGGTGGATGGTTGCATTTGCACCATGCTTGGTTTATGCAGCCATTGCACTCAAAACAATGCTCACACAACACCTGGACACAGAGGGTGCACCACATGCTCTCCTTTCTTGTTGGTATTGTCGTTGATGCCAGATGAAAAAATGTGAGTGCCAGAGTACTTGCTGGTTGGGAAGAACTAATTGAAAGCACCATCTGGTGGTGCTCCAAGGTTGTTGGTGTAGAATGTGACCATTCTCGTTCCCCATCACCAGCTGTGACTTTGGCCCCATGGGTGAGACTCTTGAGCAGCATCTTCACCATGCTCTGCCATGTCCTCATGTTCTGCCGCATCCTCATTATGTGGCATGGGTAGTGATTGACCAACAGAGTCAACATGTGTATCAGAGTTCATGAAGTCTATCCGATGTGAGCAAAGAGGATGAACTTGATTGAGAAGTTTACTTACCTTCCTCATTGTAACAGTGGTCTTTTTCACCAGCCAATAATTTGGGAGGTAATTGGGCAGATAATGTGGTTGTGGTGTTATTGTTTGTAAGGAGGTCATGGAACGGCTTGAGAGCAGCAGCATTACCTCCCATGAGGAGAGTTGAGTGCTCTGACTTCCATGCTAGGTGTTAAGAACTGAATCTGAAGTGCACATCGGAATCTGGTTGGACCCTGCAGGTGTTGATAGCAGAAGGTTGTTGGGTCATAGCAGATTCTGCAGAGGGGAAAATGGAAAGGACTTGGCTTCAGCTTATAAGAAGCTGCACCCTTCACCTCATCTGGTGTCCTAATTTCAAGATGAAGGTTTGGAGGTAGGTGCAGGTAGGTGCAGGAAGAGCAGGGAAGAGATATGGAGGGACTTGGTTTAAGTTTGGATGAAACCAGAACTTCAGAGGGAGACTAGAGGTCAAGTCAAATGAAGTTCAGACTCTTAAAGGCAGAGGTAGGAGTAGAACAAGATTGAATTGGCAGGTTAAGTTGAGTCTATGTCAATATATGAACTGAGGAATACAAGACAAAACTAACTAAGCTTAAATACTGTAGTCCAGAATAAAGGTGGAATGGAAGCGGAGGCTGCAGCAGTGTCTCAACTGCATAGATAAATTATCTAGCAGGAGCCACACAGGAATCCATAATTGAATTTGCAAAAGAGATGGCAGCCTCAAGAAGGCAGCCATAAGTGCTGTACAAGGTGGCCTGATGCACAGCAGTGTGGGCAGTGCAAGGCAGCTGGAACAAAAGCGGGAGGATTGGGGTGAATGTTGGGGTTGAGGTGCAGAAAAGGGTCAGATGGTTGCAGGTTCTGATCAGGTGAGGAAACTGTTCTTGACACTAGGATCCTCTTGTGATGCTGCTCAAGTTGTGATGGAAGCTTGTAGTAGAGTCATTTGTTTGAATCTACCTTGGTGTGATCTTGTTTTTTGACCTCAGAGTTCCAAAAGACTGCAAATTTGTCAAAGTCAATCATTTTATTGGCTTCATAAGTGGGATAGATCTTCTTTGTATTCCAGCGAATCTGTGTGTCATAAATATGCTGCTTGAATTTGGTGTATTCAGCAATTGTATGAACTGGGGTGATTGGATGTAGGCTACACTGCCACAGCTGAAGGTAATGATATCAGTTAACCGACTTTGTAGTGAGCATTTCAACTGGTAAATCCCAGTGATAATTTGACTGGGTGGAAGAATTGTAATGTTGTATTTTTCAGCAAGCTGGGAGGAGAGTAGAACAATTCCAAATGTTTCCACTGTTGCAATCCATGTTTGGAGAACATTAGGTGCAGGAAAAGATGGTGTAGTTCCAGTTTCAGTGGCAAGCTCAGTGATCCTGTCTGTCATCCAAAGATCAAAGTGGTGAGAGTATTTCTTGCTTGTTCTGTTGCGGTACCCAACCTATTCAGTAGTAATTAGTATATACCCCACCCAGGAATTAAAAAAATACTGTGCAATTGCAGTGTAAAATCCAATTCAGGAGAAGACATTCTGCCAGCTTGGGTGAGGCCTGAAGAGATCCAAAAACACAACAAAAAGTGATATGAACCCCTCCTTCAAGGGAATTGGTTCCTCTGATAGTGGGATAGATATGAAGACCATCCTTGTCCTTGCCCATCCTGAAGTAGAGGGCTATATCAGATGGGTCCAACAGGTAACCAAGGGTTGCTGCTTCAACCAAGCAGTCAGTCATTGCACAAGCATTCTTGGAGAAAAATGGCTTCTTGTGACCATTTGCAGTGCATATAATACCCTTGTATCCATCAAAGAGCAATTGAAGATGCTGCACAAGAATTTCTTGAGGTGGAATGAGCCTTCATATCTGGCGGTTGACTGAAGAAGCCTTTGCCTGCTTTGCATAGTCCCAACTAACACCCTTTGCATTGAGTACAGCATGAACTCAAGCTTCATCATCTTCGTCATGGATAAAAATTGCTTCTGAGAAATCATGAGAAGAGGAGTCAAAAGCTGAATGGATTTTTGGGAGAAGTCAGAGAAGGCGATCCATGAAGTGAAATGCATCATCAAGTACATGGGTTGGTTTCTTGGTCACTGCACCAGCTTCAGGAACAGGTCCTGGTATTGTCCAATCCATCTATTGAAAATGGGTTAGCTAGCAGATAATACTCATACTGGTATTCATATCACCTCCTCACCAAGACAATCATTCACTAATTCAAACCCACCACTATCATCATCATCATCAATATCTTGACTCCAAGTCTCACTATCAGATGGAATAGAAAGTGTAAATGGTGACTCCTGGCCAGTATATGGTGGAAGTGGGGCTGGATCTCCAAGTATGTGTTCAGTGGATGAGGCTAAGATGGGTGAAATTTCATTTCGTGTTTGAAGTGTCGAAGTAGTGACAACAGCTTGTCACCATGATCAAAAATCCATTGAATGGACTGGGAATGAAGGCTGTGGATGCATCTAGGTGTAAGAACCTTGGTCAACTCAATGAGGGAACATGTCGGAGAGATATCAATTTGCTGAAGTCCACCATTATGATTGTCAATCACCTTGATGCACCGGGGATGAGGCCAGACAAGGTGACCTTCTGCAACAGGCTTGTTTCCTTGAAAAAGTGTAACAAGATGACCATCCTTTTGTATCTGGAATGGTACCAAGGGAAGTCCAACAGAATCAAGTTTGCTAAGAGAGTGATAAACCTGCCAAATAGACTTGATGTGTGTATGGAGCTGCTGGATGTAGTTGGTAGAGTCCCAAGAACTCAGAGCTGAGGTAGGAGGTGAGAATGACTTCTTGAGAACAGTTCCAACCAGAACATGAAGAGAAGGAAAGGCATCGCAAATGACACCTTTCAACTTTGCATGCTGACCAAATTCAATAATGGTGGGATTTGACTTGAGTGAGCTTTTGATGTCTGCATTGTTATATGCACCCCAATTTGATGATCAAGTCACTGGCTAAGATCATGCAAAGGGACTGTGGAAAGTGTGCTTGTATTGCAAATTCTGTTGTCTAAATGTAAGTAATATATCAGTACTTTTCAAGATAAAAAAAAAAGGAAGTTGTGATGGTGAAGCATTTGCTTTCTTGAGAATGTCATCACAGAGTGAATCCATCAAGAATGTATCATTTGTAAATTGGGTTGTGATTGTATCATATGAGCACTGAAATGGTGGTAGATCTGTGAAGAGTGTAATGTGCTCCACATCTTGTGTTAAAGATGGAGTAATCATTTCATGAAATCTTTGCTCGCCTACAAAATTTTAATAAATGATAAACAGAAGTTAACAAAGCACTGACTTTGTGGACTGTCAGTGTAGATGAGACTACAGGCAGGATGACTATTTTCTTCAAGCCCTTTCACTACACCTTTCAGCTGATCCACAACAAAGGCTAGTGATTTCAATGGAACCATAGAAAGTGACTGTATCTCTTCAAAGTGATTGACATTGGTGTAAGATGCCTCATGGATATGTTGACTCTTGAGTCCACTACAAAGAATTAATATGAGAGTTGTTCCATTATATTAGAAACATATGTCAAAGGTATGATCAACCTTCATTATGTTTGCTGGTAGACAGGCTTGTGCATGTTCAATAAAAACTCAATGGGCACTAACCCAGTCCATGAACATGGCTTTCAGATATTGGACAGATGGAGGTGATGCAGTGTATCATAGTTTATTGGAAAACATAGAGAAATATGGTACCTGCAGAGCACCCTGTAGGCCATAATGGTGTGCAGCATTGAGATACATAAGTTCAAGCTCTGCATGGTGCTTGCGCTGCAGCTCAGCCATCATTTCCAAAAATGGAGATGGTCCAAACTGAGTTGCAAATGTATTGCACATTTGTGACATGACTCCCTTATCAATTGTGCCACATGCACTGATGTATGCTGAAAACATGTCTGTAGCATTTGACTGTCAGACTAAATAATTTATGTACTAGGAAAAGCCATCACAACTCAATGTGGGAGTTGTGTAATAATGTGTGGATTGGTACCCTGCCAACTTTTTCTGCATCCCAGACTATCTTGATGCCTCACCTTACATAAAAAGTGGTTCCTTAGAAGGCAATAGTCCATTGGAAAGCACTTGACATGTCTTGCAATGGGGCCATCATTATAGCCTAGAGAAAATGGATAAAAGCTGCTTACCATAAACAAGTAAGAACATGCATCATACCATTTTTTGTTAGATGACCATCACAGGTACATTTGACATAGTTGGGTGCACCAAGCAGAAAGGGAGGAAGCCAGACAAAAATATCCTGAGCACAGAGATGATCAGGTTGTAGCCCCTTCAAAGCAGAGTATGAAGATGGTGTGTTTGGTTTGGTGAAAGAAGTCACCTTGTCAGTAGGAATCTGGTTGGTTGTGTAAGTCAATTTGTTTCTTGATATCTTGAAGTGCAGCATGGAGGTGTTGGTGGATATCCAACTCAGTTTGAACCTCAGATGATTCTATCTCCACCTTGGCTGCAGCTGCAGCATCCTCTGTCAAGTCCAAAGTCTCATCAGAGAAGCTATCATCAATGAAATGTGTGCCAGTTGTGATATCAGCATGTTTGTCGTGATCATGTATAAAGGAGAGCTCATCTTGAAGCTGCATGTAGGCTGTTGTTGACAGGCAAACTCCATTTCTTTCATCTGATGCACCTGAATGTGTGATAATAAGGATCATGAGTCAGTACCCTACCACATACCTAATCTTGGTGATGTACCATGTTCCCCAAGTGAGCCACCATATGGATTACTCATTCCTCCCACATCTCCTTGTGATGCACTACCAAAAGGTGTTAGATTGGTGCCATTAGGTTGCCTCATTGGCACAGCTGGCTGTCCGAGATGCATTCCAAGTCGAGGTGCAAAGAAGCCCAGGGCCTATGGGATTGACATGGGACACACTGACAACTGCTGATGCAGCCTGACTCAGAGATGGTGTTGGCAGTTTCTTCTTTTTGTGGCCTGCATTTGTGTGTGAACCACCCCAATTGGCACTTCATGGACGTTGACCAGATTTAGTGTTTGAAGGTCCAGTTCATTGAACTGGAAAAAAACTGAAACCGAGCCAGACTGAACCACAGTCCGGTTCTTTTGCAGTTGTGGTTGCCCTAGTTTTCAAATGACATCGGTTGTGGTTCCATAAATTTGTATATTTATTTGGAACTGACGAAAGTCAGTTCAAACTGGTTGTAACCGGTTATATACCTAGTATCTACATTACTATACTATAAACTAAAATAAAGTGAAAATGGGGCAAGCCTGAGGACAAAGGAACTCAGAAAGCGAGTGTTTAAATATCCTGTGGATGTGCACGGACCATTTGGTCATGTTTGCACACCCAAACGAAAATGTGGTGCCACTTTTGTTTACCACTCCCACACTACGTCAACATCAACAACCACCCTTGACACTGTTGTTACCACTCCCTTCCTCTGCCTCCTTCTAGCTCCACCACCCCATCAACACCTGTGTTCCCCCCATTGGATAATGCTCCCAAGCACAGGCCCAAATGATGACAGCTGTCATTTGGGCCCCAGGTAATGTTTTTTCACATTCTTTTTTCAACTAACTAATCTTTTCCCTTCTTTTTAGACTCTAACTATGTTGTAACAATGAGACAGTGCCAACACAGCACCCATGTCCACCTGCATATCCCACTGCTGCAAGCCCCTGCTTGCAAGGTGGATGACAGAGCAACACAGCCACCCACAATGAGTAGAGCCAAACAAATGAATGGAATAGGTCCAAATGACAACTGGCATTGTTTGGGCCCCAGGTAAGTTCAAATATTTGTTCTTTTTTTCAACTAACTAACTTTCTCTTTTCTTTATCAGGTTCTTACTGGTAGTGATGAAGCCTGAACCAACACCCCACACCTGTGCCCTACACCACTGCTGCAAGCAACTGCTCACGGGGTGGATGGGGGTGGTGATGAATGACCAACAAAGGGCCCACAATGGACGCCAATGCCTATGCCACCAACGATGGACACCAATGCCAACACCAGACGATGACACTAACGCCAACATCAACACCTAACGCCAATGCCAGATGACAATGCCAATGCTAGACCCCAATGCCAACCCCAACCCCAACACCAGATGACAACACCAACACCAGACACCAATGCCAACCCCTAACCCCAACCCCAATGCCACCAATGACAGAGGGACAACAACGGAGAGGAACGACCATGACAACAACTGGTGACAGATGGACAACAACAACACCCCTCCTCGCTACAAGTGCGGGAGGGTTTTTTTTCATTTGTTTGAAACATTCCCCCTTCCCTTGCACATCCTGCAAGGTAGGGGGTCTATTTTTGATTTATTATGCTACCTACATGCTTGCTCACAGGCCCCTGCCTGTGAGGAGCTTTATTTTAGGTTTAGAATATTATTTAATCTACATAAACTCAGTTTAGACTGACCACAGTCGGTAGATGACCAGTTGTAGTCAAACTGGCTACAACTGGTAGTCGAGTCGGGTTGAACTGCAACAAACTGGTTTCGTGCAGTTCAGTCCGGTTTTATATAGTTTTGGAATGTCATGGAACCAGTTGCGGTTCTGGTTTGAGCCCAAAGTGGGAAAAAACTGGACCAAACTGGACCTTCAAACACTAACCAGATTTGGTCAATGATGTGTTTGATGCTCACATATCATTCATCCCTGAGAAGCTACTCGTAACAGGCAGGAATGACTATGGCAGCAATCCATTCATTACTCTCTCATGGTTTCTCCAAGTGGCTATGCATCCTGACTCCAAATCGGGAGTCAGGTAACTGACTGTCACAAGGCTAGCCTCATAATTCCTCCTTTCTGAAATATGGTTGGAAATTCTTTGTGAAATATTATATTTGAGACTAAATTTCTACAAACAGAAATCCAAAAAATTACCCATTAGAAATATACTTTGAAAATCAATATTTCTGGTTAAATTTCTCATGACATTTCACTGGAAGTATTTCTGTCAGGCGATGTTTAACCTATCAATTGCCTGAAAGGCTTTCAGAAATTAGATCAGAAAGTTTTATTTTAAGACTTTCAACAAGCCTCTCAGCAGCTGTTCAGTTTAACATTCTGGGAGCAGAGTGGCTGACTTTCAATCTGCAGAAATAGTTTCAGAAAGGCTAGCTTTCAACCTCATGATTGGTATAGTGAAAGTAATAATTTCACATCAGGTTTTCAAGATTGTGAAAGGCAAACATTCTAATAGAGATTTCACCACTTAGAAATATTAAATTTCAAATTCATGAAGTGTTGCCTACTTGCAGTGGGCATAGGTGGGCATGGGTGGGCACTGCCTTTCACGAATTTGAAATTTAATATTTCTAAGTGGTGAAATCTCTATTGTTGGCATTGGTGTCCATCATTGGTGGCATAGGCATTGGCATCCATTGTGGGCCCTTTGTTGGTTGTTCATCACCACCCCCATCCACCCCGTGAGCAGTTGCTTGCAGCAGTGGTGTAGGGCACAGGTGTGGGGTGTTGGTTCAGGCTTCATCACTACCAGTAAGAACCTGATAAAGAAAAGAGAAAGTTAGTTAGTTGAAAAAAAGAACAAATATTTGAACTTACCTGGGGCCCAAACAATGCCAGTTGTCATTTGGACCTATTCCATTCATTTGTTTGGCTCTACTCATTGTGGGTGGCTGTGTTGCTCTGTCATCCACCTTGCAAGCAGGGGCTTGCAGCAGTGGGATATGCAGGTGGACATGGGTGCTGTGTTGGCACTGTCTCATTGTTACAACATAGTTAGAGTCTAAAAAGAAGGGAAAAGATTAGTTAGTTGAAAAAAGAATGTGAAAAAACATTACCTGGGGCCCAAACGACAGCTGTTGTCATTTGGGCCTGTGCTTGGGAGCATTATCCAATGGGGGGAACACAGGTGTTGATGGGGTGGTGGAGCTAGAAGGAGGCAGAGGAAGGGAGTGGTAACAACAGTGTCAAGGGTGGTTGTTGATGTTGACGTAGTGTGGGAGTGGTAAACAAAAGTGGCACCACATTTTCGTTTGGGTGTGCAAACATGACCAATTTTTTGGATTTCTGTTTGTAGAAATTTAGTCTCAAATATAATATTTCACAAAGAATTTCCAACTATATTTCAGAAAGGAGGAATTATGAGGCTGGCCTTGTGTGTGACATGGGCCTCTTATTAAGTAATCTATCTCAATCTCGCCCAAAGTCCCACGGCGGCATTTTCCGAAGCTCACGTGTTGCGCACAATCTGCTTGGTGAATAGCGTTCACTCACGACCCATCAGAAATGATGGCTTCAACCTCATTATGTTTGGTCATCTCTGCCATTGGCCCATATGCATCAGCAATGTTGACGTTCAGTATTTTCGGTCACACAGCGGTACCAACCGATGAGCCATAGAATGAATTCAACCCTCGCGGTATATAATATACAATGCAAAATATTCAACTTCATGTCCTGCATTCGCATTTCTCAATCCCACTGCGTTTTTCAAGGATTGGTCTTTCAGGGATGCAACAGCACTTTTGTGTAACCTTCGACCCTCCTGTCGAACTTGTCATACGCTTCAGCAGCGTCTTCGAGTGAAACGTTGTGCGAGACGGCGATGGATGGTCGTGCCTTTCCGCTTATGATGAGGTCACGGAGATAACGATTGTAGGCCTAGAAACGTCCGTCAACAACATCCTAAGACGAATTAGTCACCAAAGCCAACCTTGGCGTTGCATTGACCAGTCCCCATAGTCAATCCTTTCTCGAAAAATGATCCTGAGATCCTCGTCAGATCTTCGAAGTGTCTTTCGCGAAAGCAAGAGCTTACCGAACGGGAAGGACATATATCCCCTACACGATAGCACAGCATGAATATTGCAACTCGAAGTGTATATAAAAATTGACACATACTTTGCCGAAGCAGAGTCAGGTGCACCGGGGTCGCTTGAAACATAAAGGCCTGGAATTCCAAGTCCACCCGTCGCACGAACAACACGGATGAGGCCCTCCAAAACGACGTTGGGCTTCTCGGTCTTTCCATCATTGGTAGTCGCTTGGTATCCAACGGCTGCAAATTCCACAATAAGCTTCTATGAGGCGACAATTTTCACTTGGGAAACTAACCATCAACACCACGGTCCACTTCTCGTCTGTGATATTGTTAAATATTATTGAACAAGTTAAATTAAGCAGATGACTTACCCGCCCCGGATTTTTAGGATTTGGTCAACTGCATCACCCTTCGAGAAATCGATCGGGATAGCTCCGATGGACTTCACTTTTGCAAGCCGCTCAGGTACACGATCGACCACGTATATCTCCGAAGCGCCACGCAACACCGCAGAATATGCAGCCATGAGTCCTACAGGGCCGGCACCAAATACGACGATCGATTCGCCAGGGCGAAAACCCTATGAAACCATATAGCTATGCTCTGCATGATCGTGATCGAAGACTACTCACAGACAGCTCAACGCCATGCCATCCCTGTTGCACACAATAAGTACAAGATCACGAAGAACACACGCTGGCGTCTTTACCGTTGGGAAGATATCCGCCAACATGGCGAAGTCTTCTTCGTGTGCAGTCCCAGGAGGAAGCTTCAATGCGTTAAAATCTGCGAACGGGACTCTCACGTATTCCTAATAATAGATAGCTGATGTCACCAAAAATGGGAAAATAGATGCCTCCTAAAACGCACCGCTTGGCCTCCCGCATAAGGTCCCATCTTTACGTAACTGGCGAGTGATTTAGTTTGGACTTAACATATGTGTAGGTGGCGTAACAGTGCTTACCCGTAAGCACTAAATTATGAATATAATCCAATCAACTTCTTTTTGACAAATTATGGTACGGTATACATACCCGCCAGCCTATATGTAGTGAGTCAACAGACATCAAAAGTATTCAATACCACTCACGAAACCAGGATTGACGTTAGTGCAGAATGCAGTTCGTCCCTCTTCACAATTGGTGCAACGTCCGCAAGCAACGTTGAAAGGAATGACGACACGATCACCTTTTTTAAGATGCTATAAAAAGAGATTTAAACATACAGCAGATCGGAGGGAAAACTAAACACGCACAGTTACTGCGCTGCCAAGTTCCTATTGGTAGTAAAATTTAGAATATTCTATTACTAATCGCAGTGTGAAGAAACTGACATCGACTATACCCATGCTGTTCGAAAAATATAAGCTCAAATCATGTTAAACTTCTACCTGACATACTTTTCATGCCCGAAAACGGTTCCAGCCTCGACAGTTGTACGCCCTTCATACATGTGCAAGTCACTGGAGGGAGTAGAATTTTCAAGTCATATTCCTCAGCAGGTGCAGAGTCGCGTTCACCTGCCACAGATGCAACTTGTGGTGACTGAATTCGCGGGGTTAGTACTTAGGCACTAATAGGGGAACGCTGACTTGCCTTTGATGATGACGTCGTCCGGATGAAGGATAATAGGCCGCTTGACGGTTTCGACCGCAACACCATATGCTTTCTTGTAAACAACTGCTCGCATGGACATGATTACTGGTAGGGTGTTTCACGTTGTCAAGGTGTGACTGTTCTGCCGAAGAGATAGAGGACCCTCGCGGATTCGAAGCCAATACTTATACACCGATTCGACTGTCCCTCATGATGTGAAATTTAGCAAGTCGGGCGCAAGTTCTGGTCACGGCATTCCGGCAGGCCTAACACATGATGTTGTGCAATGATATCTTGATCATAGCCGTGACACACCAGATCCACATTGGGCTGTCGCCATTTCAAACACTACATGGTTCGCACACAGGCACAGGCCCTACCACATGATGTGCAACTTCGCAGTCTGATTCCTTGATCATAGCCGTGACACCGGATCCGGACCATTGGGCTGTCGCCGCATTTCAAACACTCACGGTTCGCACACAGGCCCTCACACAATCCCGATGGCTCGTATCGTGCAAGTATCGCGGGTAACCTTCTGGTGAGAAGTAGTTGAGTCGCCTGCAGTCCAACGCCTATTCAAGAAAGTTTTCACCTATGGTTTCATCTGGTTGAGTGTCAAAGCTCTGGTGCTTTGATATTTTCATTAGGAATCACCCGCGGTTCACGTGACAGCTGCGCGGAACGTCATACTGGGACTCCTACTCTCGGATCCTGTCTTCGGATCTCGCGAAAATTATAACCGTGCCGTCCGACCCCTTGTTTCTAGCTTCTTATATATATGACACCACCAGACACCAATATAAGTACCAGAAGTACCACCCCGTTGCAGTTGGGCTAATGAAGAATTGGACCCATCTACTTACCCCACGGAATCGGAGCCCCGCATTTTCAATTGCAAATGAATTCCCTGTCAATTTAAATACAGAGAAGGTCACCAGCTACCAGCCGCAGAATGTCAAGGCCGCCATTGCGGATGTATATGCTGAATACAATAGCCATGAAGAAGTGACCAGCGCAATGTCAGCAATGCGCCGACGCAGGCCGGAATTAAAGGCCGACTTCATATCGGGCATCAGCCGATATGCCGATGCCGAGTTGGGACGAACATCAATTCTGTTCCTGAAAACCAACCTTTGTAGATACAAGATCGTACAGAGGGCCTCAGTATTGTACCTACCTCAGAGGGCTCAAGTCTGTAGTTGCCTCTATATAGCTCGCTAGATGAGATCGGTGTGATGAGATCTTCATATTTTGAGATCAGAACACTTGTTTTGGAATACATATGATCTTGTCCCCGCTCCCCCACCAAACATATATACATTGTCTGCTTACAGTCCAGAAAAATCTACAGAAGTTGACGTTCGAACTCCACCATTACCCCGCCAACTTTCTAAAATTTTCTAGACCCTTACGGAAAGTCACCCATTTGCACATCCAATTTTCCGAGTCCTTGCTACAGCGTCATCGTTAATAATACATGTATAATCTACGACGGTACTTACAATAAGGCTAAGATACACGGTACACGATAGATGAAATGATACATGCCTCCTTATATCGACCACTTTTAGGCCTGTATCCACCTTCCTCTACAACCTGTTGTACAAAGTGCTGATCACTTGGCCGACCTGCCGTTATTTTGACCCAGAGCTCCTTTCTTCATTCCTCGCCCATGCCCTCGCCATCGCTATCCCCGTCATTGTCGCCCCTCTCCCTCTCGGCCACCGTCTCCTTCCATTTCTTCCCTTCACTTCCATTCCTCTCTCGCTTGATGCTCCGTTTACACCACACATCCCCATCCCACGCCCTCCTCCACACCGCGTCCTCGACAAACTGCACCTCCCTGAGTTGCCTCGCATGTTTGCGCCACGGCACGATCAGTCCGCTTACCTCTATGTCATCCGACGAGGCCTGTGGGCCTTGAGACATGGTTACGAACGGAGGTGGATTGGCGTCGGAGTCGGAGCGCCTACGTCTGAAGACGGCTGCACGGGTGAGGTACTCTAACCCTTCGGGAACGTTGATGACGTCGTCGTCATCGTCGCTATTGTTGATATCATGTTGACCAACGAGTAGCTGATGTCCGTGATGTCCGTTTCCATGTCCGTGATGTCCGTGTCCGTGTATATGTCCGTGTATGTGTCCGTGTCCTGCCGCGTTTGAGGTTGATAAACTCCAGGGCGAGCGTGATGGCCGCGAAGGAGAAGGCTTCGCACTCTGGGGAATCAGATACATATGTAGCTTCTTTAGATGCGCAAGGCGGTGTAGAAACAGGGCGCCAAGACTCAATAGGGTGTACTAAATAGACAGACAGAATGTTAGCTCAAATCCAGAATCGCGAAACGGAACCCGAGCAAAGGAGAAGAAACTCACCTCAGACGGATGCCCAGCCTCATACCTGATCTTCACCTTCCTCAATTCCTGGAAGTACTGCGTAATCGCAAACAGAATCTCGTTGTCCCACTCGCGAAGGACGACACTCAGACTCCATAGTCCTCTGCGTTCCACATCTTCCTTTTCTTTGCTTTTGCCTTCCCCGTTTCCATCAGCTGCGTGGCCAGTCACAAACCCGCCCTCCGTCCCTCCTGCTACGGCCGGCAAGAAAGCACCGACAAAGTCACTTACTTTTTTATCCACGTCCGTCACCTCTAGATGTCGTACAGACCCGCCTGAACCTGCACTTTTGAGCACAGCAAGTACTGTCCCCATAGGACCCGCATAAGCTTTCAAGTTCGGGAGCGCACCACCAGGAAGATCTAGGCTGGGCAATCGATTGACGATGGAAAGGGAGCGGAGGGAGGGCACAGAGACGAGGAAGATCTGGAGCGGGTTCAGGAGGTTAGTGGTAGTGTTCGAATGAATACCAGTGTTGAAGTTGGTTCCAGCGATGTTGATATTGTTGTTCGCGTCCTCTGACGGCCAGACCTTGGCGGTGGGCATCCGAAGCGTGAGGTGATGCAAACCGGGCGGAAGGGTGACGGACGTGTTCGGGTTAAGCTGCGCAAGGAACCGCGCTGAGGTCGGAGTCCAGTCAATCTTGAGCGTCTGCAGCGATGCAGCAGTACACAGGTGTAGTGCGTACACTGTGTTCGAAATCCCATGCCCAGAGTCAGTGTCACCTTTGTTTCCCCAGAGCTTAAGGGTTGTGATGGGGAGTACGGAGAAGTCTGGATAGTAATTGGTTATGGACCTATCGTCATCCGAGTCAGACTCATCTTCAAACGACGATACATCACCATCAAGCTGAACATGCGGATGGGTGGGGTGGGGTGCTACGGAAGGGAAGGTGCAGTATTGAATTGTGAGATGCCGCAGTTGAGGCAGGCTCTCTATCACGGTGTAGAGAACTTCCGGCAGCTCGGCGCGGTGGAACGTAAGTTCACGAAGGCTCGTAAAGTTCATGATTTGCCGCGCCATGACTTCATACAACCCCTTGGATGCGAAGAACGCGATGCGTCGTTCGTCACGGTCCCGACGACTGGAAGTCCCCAAGTTTTCATGGTTGTTGCCATTGTACGAGCTGGAATTTGGGTGCGCACTAACTTGCGTATTAGTGATTACTACCGGCCTATGTGCTCTGCAGCTGAGGACGTACGGGGGGGACAGTTTCCAAGTCCCGTCGGCCTCAACAATAGCTGTCTGCGGATCGAGCCGCGCATAAGAGTTTGTGGGCATGTGCGATATGCTAATAAAGAGAGACGTAGGCACGTCAACCATTGCGTCAGTCCGATTAAGCCAAAACGGAGCATTGCGGGCGTAAGCCAGGGGGCTAGTCCACTGTATGGAACGATAGAGCACACGGATGGCGAGTTGGTAGAAATGTTTGCAAGCTTGTATTACTTTGAACAAGTCTGCTGGGGATATAATTGCTTCGAACACGGCAATCCACATCTCGTTGGGAAGACGGTAAAGGTTCAATTGACTTAGCTCATTAGCGAGTGCATTAGTTGTACTCAGAGTACGTTGCCTGTACAAAATGTAAGTGGCAAACTTAGAAATGAGTTTAGAAACAAGATACCGTACATTACCATCTTGAACGATGAAGAAAGAAGGCAGCTAACGTTTTCTCAGTATTGTGGCCGCTGTAGTGACAGCACAACAGAAAAGCTGAATCAGGTTTTCCGCTTATCAACTCATCAAATTCGGTTTCTACCGATCCGATCTCGATCAATCTGCAGCTGACTTCTCTCCATACTACATACTATATGGCGAAGAAGAAAGCCGCCAAAGCGTCATCGAAGGCTATTAAAAAAGCAAAAGCCACACAGAAAGTAGAACGTAAAGGGAACAAGAAAGCTTCCAAGTCCCAGGCCGATCTTTCAGATGAGGACGATGATCAGGATCTTGAGGGCATCCTCGAGAAGGTATTATTTTCTAATGACTCACGAGGTGTCTAAGCGCATAAAAACTGCGATCAGTAGATGAGACGGGAGTGGGAAGCTGCGCACACAGTTACTGAAGAACTCGTGGAAGGACCACCTAGCCGGCGCGCCAACGCCACATTGACAGCCTGCCCCAATGGAAACCATCTGTGGTGTATTGGCGGCGAACTCTTCAGCGAAGATGGAAAGGCGGTGTGTCCACATGTATCCTGATTTGAGGTACTGATTGAACATTTGACAGTACTTCTATAACGACGTCTTCAGATATACTCCAGAGAAAGTGAGACATCTTCGAGTTACTACATTCAACGACCCCCCAATTGCCGAACTAGGATGAATGGCGAAAATTTGTTTCGCCTACATGCCCAGGTCCGCGTTCAGCACATTCAGTTGTAGCCACTCCTACAAGTGGTGGAAAGATTTTTCTCTTTGGTGTGTCTTCTTTGGTTTTCCAATTCCTACATGTTCTTCATTTGTCCGCAATACCAAGGGGGAGAGTTCTCTTCTTTGCATCAAACGACCTTTCATCATTATCGCGATTTCTGGGTTTTCGACATCGCCACCCATTCCTGGGATCGTATCGACACACATGTCAGACCTTCTGCGAGGTCGGGACACCGGTATGTCCACAATTTATTTCCGTTCAAGTTCCTATATATTCTCTAATCTAGAATGGCAATGTGGAAACACTACATCGTTCTCTTCGGTGGATTCTATGACCCTGGTGTGACGAGTAAATCTTACTTCTACCCCTTTTCTTTAGACCAGCACTTATAAACCCGACGTACAGCGAGATATCTTAACGACCTCTGGATTTTCGATACCCAAGCATACAGTTGGCGTCAGGTGGAATTCCGAGATACCGATACTCGGCCTTCGTACGTCATCCCCTCTCCATCTATGTCCTAGATCTGACTTGATTTCATGGCGATTAGACCACGCAGTGGATTTTCTTTTTTGCCCAGTACGGACGGTATTCTTTTACATGGTAGACTCAGACGCCTACTTTATTCTACGATAGTCTAATGTGAAACGATAATAGGCGGCTATTGCAAAGAGTATACAAAAGGAAAACGTCCCATAGGAGTCATGCTCGATGACACATGGTTTCTCAAGTACGTTCATATCCTACTCCCTTTCTTACCCTAATTCACAACATCGACCAGTCTATCCATACTCACACCCACCAGCACTGAAACGCCTCAAAAACCAAAGTCCAAGCAGGATCCTCTCCAAGCGAAATGGACACGGCGCAAACGGCCGTCTTACCTCCCAACATTGCGCTCTGGATGCACCATGACGCTATGGACCGCCAAAGGTATGGGACTATTGTTCGGTGGCGTGACGGACGAAGACACAAGCGAAGAGCGGTTGGAGAGTGTTTTTTGGAACGATCTGCAAGTTCATGGTTTTATTATGAGGTTGAGGTTGGAGCTGATGGCCCTGGAAATTGGAAGTAGGTACGGGTATCATATCCAAGGGAAAGGACGGTGGATGTCTATGACTCTGAAAAGGCCGAAAAAGAAGGGCGGGGGCGCAAAAAAGAAAGATAAAAAAGTCCTTGTGCGTGATGAACGAGAGGAGTCGGAGGATGTGGACGCGAATGTCGATGACAATGATGCTGAAGATGAGGTCGAAGTAAAATTTCCTTTCATCCTGATTGAGGTGTCCAGCTGATGGCGTAGTTTCATGGTGTCTCAAAGAAGCCGAAACAACCAGAGCCAGAGCCAGAGCCAGAACCGGCTATAGACCCTGATGATCCGAACCTTACCGTCCCTCTGCCACGGTACAATGCCATGTTGGCCGTGTTAAGAAATACCTTGTACATGTATGTCTTTTGCGCCTTCTGCATTATCTACGGCTTGACGGATAATTTTCGGGTAGATACGGCGGTATCTATGAGCGGGGTGCACGCGAGTACACGCTAGACGACTTTTATTCAATCCAGCTAGATAAGATGGAGAGGTATGTATGTTTGAAGGAGAGTGGTGTCATTATTTCAGAGGGAGACAGGGAGAGCAGTAGTAGTAGTGACGATGACGACGATGACGACGATGAAGATTACGAAGAAGGAGACATGGATGCTGACGGGGATATGAAGGATGCGACGAAGGAAGTTTCGGAGAAGGGTGTGTCAGAAATTTGGGAGGACCATATCAACGAACAGACGGACACGGAGAAGGTCTTTATCCCTATCTCTTTGTCATCCACCGCTGATACAAGTTTTCCTTCTCAGCAGGCTGACATACGTACCCAAGCAACTGCATTCATGGGTGTTTCGAAAGATGCTACACGATCGCCCGATAAAGTAATCAGTACGCCGCTTCCTGGCGAGACCCTGGCGATGTTTTATGCACGTTCACGTGAGTTTTTACGTGCTCTCAGTTTCAATGGGTCGTTTCGTTTTCAGCTACATCTCAACCTCGTATTCTACCCGAACATGTAGGAGATTACTGGTCTCAAAAGGCGCACAACACGAATGCATACCAAAGTCAGAATCAGAGCCAGGGGAAGCAGCTCCGAAGGGATGGCTTTGCCTTGGCGGAAGAACGATATGGTGAGTAAATTCACAAGTCATATTTCTCGATTGTAAGGTCATTCGTTGATTGTACGAATTAGCCGAGTATAAACCAATTTTGGAAGAGGTTGAGAGGATATTGGGAGAGGCTGGCTTAGATGAAGAAGAAATGCGACAAGGGGCACATGCACAGGTGGGGAGTGCGGGTGGACAGAGCAGGAACCGTCGTTGACCACCAACTCGAACTCGAGTTATTTATAGTCTAGGCATTTTGAGAAAGTATTTGACAAAGATGAGGGTATGGGGTTGTCCTCATCGCCATATTGGTCAGGACATAAGGATGGCCTTGGGTGCTCTCCAAGTCTGAGTTCAGAACGATCTTTGGGATGCATGGATGTAGCGAGTCTAAGAGAGTGTTGAATAAATTTATGAAACAAATTGTCACAACATTCAAGGGGGTGTCGGCACACAAATGCCGGACATCATGTGGGGGGGAGGGGGTATCGTGTAGGTTGTTAAAAAAAAATTGACATCAAATTATATAAGTGTAAATTGAGTGGTATAGCATGTAAAGGAAGTAAAATTACATTGTCATATACCTTTGAAGCACCTAGACAAAGATGAAGAGAACTTTGATGGCAAACTCAACTCCACACTGATGGCTTGACAACACAGCATTGATATTGAACTCATAACAAGGATTGTGCAATTGCAAAGTTGATGCAGTTCTATGCTTGTCTGGACTCAGTGTAATTCCAAGGCAGACAAAGCCCCTCACAGACCACTGGCCCTCAAGCAACTTGTCACACAAGCAATGTGTAGGTAGGCATAATAATTTCAATTACTCACAGTGTGGGGTTCATGGGTCCATATACATGGAAGAACTCACGGTGGTAGAAATGAGGTAGAAAATAATCACAACCTAGCCCACTTATATACCTCCACAGAAGCTGATGAGGTTCAAGACCTTGAGGCTGAGGAGACTCAGAATGCTTGGCCCTTGACACTTGTTCTCACTTGAAGAATACTTACCTGAGTACTTGGCTGAGTGAGAGTCAGTAGATGCATTATGCTACTCCAATAAGGTTTGTACAATGTGTGTGAACAGATCATGACTGCAATTTTAGGTCAAGGAGAGTGGTTCACTGTTTCACAATAATTTAGTAAAATTAACAAATTGGTTGACATCAAATTAGCAAGCACAACATACCATATATGGGAATAACATACCCAATATGGCAGGAGGGGGGTGGGGAGCATCAGCAAAACACAAAAAAATTCTGGGTTTTCATTGGTTTCCATTAGTTTCTCAGTTCCTAGAAACTGGACACTGGGAAACTGAGAAACTTGGGCAGACATTGTAGCAATGCATAACCTACATTTGTATTACATTACTGAATAAAAACGGTCCAAACTGGAGGAAATTGGGGGATTGTGGGAGGGTTTATGTACCTGTTGGATGCCAAACATTGCCAAATGGTCTGTGCACCCTCACAGGTATATAAACACTGCTGGCAACATCAATAAATTACTGGGTGTGCCCCAGTTATTGTTATTTACAATTACATACAAGTGCTCAAAATAAACAAAGCATTAGATTTCAGTTTCCAGGAAACTGGACATGGGTTTCCCAGTGGCCCAGTCTCCAAGTTTTCTCTCATTTTTTTGGTTTCCTGAGGTGAGAAACCAATGGAAACTAAAATCCTTGTTTACTGATGAGGGGGGTCTGAGAGGTGGCTTAAAAAACTGAGTATAAGGGCAACCTCAGTCTCTAGCAAAGGGAAATCTGAAGAGAAAACTCTAAAGATCCCTTTGCCAGTGCCCAGTATATGTGAAAACTGCAAAAATCAAATAATAACTAAAAATAGAAAAGGCAGAGATATGCTGATCAAGGCCGCCGCATGACATAATACCAAGGGGTAGATGTCGGAAGGGTACTCTGTCTCTAAATATAAAACTGTCAACATGCACAAATGTGATAGAAAGGGAAATTAGTAATAAAATAAGGGAAAAATCATAGAAAATGAAGAATAGAAGGAAACGAGGCAAGAAAAAATATAGGACAAACGTAAAAAATAGGAGAAACACGTGGGACACCCTCTAGTCCCCTTACATCACCCCCCCTCTAAGATGCATCGCCTGTAAGGGGACTAGGGGGGTGCCCTGTGTGTTTTTCCTATTTTTTATGTTCATCCCATATTTTTCCCCACCTCATTTCCTTCTATTCTTCATTTTCTATGATTTTTCCGGATTTTATTACTAATTTTCCCTTGCTATCATGTTTGTATATGTTGACACTTTTATATTTAGAGGCGGAGTACCCCTTCCGACACATACCCCTTGGTATGATGTCATTCGGCGGCCTTGATCCGCCTATCTCCACCTTTTTCTATTTTTAGGTTATATTTGATTTTTGTCGTCTTCACATATACTGGGCATCAGCAAGGGGATCCTTAGAGTTTTCTCTTCGGATTTCCCTTTGCTAGGTGCGCCCCCAATCCCTGTATTATGTAGCATAATTTTAACTTCGGATTTCCCTTTGCTAGAGGCTTAGGTTGCCCTTATAGTAGAAAACTCTCCCCTAAGGCCCGAAAATCGCGAACGTGCTGCCCAAGATAGGCAGGTACGGACTGGACGACGCTTCCCAAAGCTCCACAGAGTCCCTACACACTGTTCCAGATACTCTCGCCTTTATTACGCCGCCATTTTTGCCAAACGCGCTCCCTAGCAACATGGACGCATCAGAACGCTTCGACGCGCTTGAAAGCGACGTTTCCGGAATGCGCGTGCAAATCGACTCGCTTAAATCTACGATTGAAAACTTCGTTAGGACCCTCCAGGCTAACCCTACGACTAATAGTTCCCCCTTTACGACTCCAAGCGCACCCAACAACGACGTTTTGCCAAACGCGTCCACTAAGGAACGTGCCCAGATCAAACTGTCCCCCCCCCGCCGAATTTAATGGTGCACGTGTGCAGGGACATGCATTCCTTAATTCCTGTGAGTTATACATTAGTCTCCAGTCGCATCAATTCGTCGATGAGGCTGCAAAAATTTATTGGGCCTTCACATACATGAAATCTGAACGCGCCTATCTCTATGTGGACCGTATCCTATGTCAAACTAAAGAACTCGGTTCTCTACCTTTTTCCACTTGGGGTGACTTTTGAGCTGAGTTCATACGCCACTTCTGCCCCCTCAATGAATGCCACCGAGCAGTGACACAACTTGAGTCATCCACTTACCACCAGGGACGTCGATCCGTGGACGACTATATCGATGAGTTCAAGGATTTGGTGGACATGGCAGGATATGGGAGTGGGTTACCAGTGGTGGTGAAGTTCCGACGGGGGCTCAACCGAGAAATTCAGGACCAGATTGCACAGATGTTGGAAGGGCGCCCAGCGGACGATGATATCCTTGCTTGGTATGAAGCTGCTTCACTCTGTGATGAGAACCGACTCACAAATGCGGCATTTAATGCTGCATTCCGTGCTCCAACTACCACTCATACACCCTACACCTTCAATCGAAGCATTCCCCACCCTAACCCCATTCCTGTTCGTCAAACTCCCACACCAGCCGTCAATGTCCCGGTACCAATGGATGTTGATGCAGCCCGCAGCCGTGCACGTAAGTTGGATCTCTGCTACCGTTGTGGGGAACCTGGACACAGGGCTGGAGCATGTCCCCATTGTCAGGATATCCGCATGCTCACCCCCGAGGGACAAGATGAACTCCTGCAAGATTTGTTGGCGCTTGTAGATGTTGAGGAAGCGAAGGATCAAGTTGCAGAGGAGGTTAAGCTGGAAGTTGTAGAGGAGCAGGATTTTCCTATTTGCAGCGAGTGAATCGTATGCCCTCACTGCCTGTCCATAACCGCTTTGAAGTCTTGTCAGTTGAATCCCTGGAGAATGAATCCATTTCTGTGACTGCTCCCCTCTCTGACCCTTCGAAGTTGGCTAAAGACGTACCTGCTCTCCCCATCTCTCCTTCTACTCCACGTCCCAAAATTAAATCATGGGAGCGTAAACTACCACGCAAGTATATTGTGGCATCCACTCCCTCTGCACATTCCTTAAACCTAGCCATCAAACTGCAGACGACCGACACTGGACAGATACTCGGTGTCTCTGTGCTCCTGGACTCTGGTGCGACTGGTCTCTTCATCGATTCCCATCTGGTACAACAACATTGTCTAAATACTCGCTCACTCTCACGTCCGATACCTGTATATAACATGGATGGATCCCCAAATGAAGCTGGTGCCATCCGAGAGGTTGCAGACCTGGTTCTCCGTCACAAAGATCATAGTGAGCGTGCCCTTTTTGCTGTCACTCAATTAGGAAAGCAAAAGGTGATTTTGGGATATCCATGGCTTCGAGACCATAACCCGGAGGTCGACTGGCACACCGGGGAGGTTACCATGAGCCGATGTCCATCCCACTGTCAGACGTGTTTCACAGAAGCCAGGCAAGAACGTCGTGGACAGAAGGTGGCAATACGACAAACTCAGAAGTGTCGTGCTGGACCCCTGCCTATACCTGAAGTGGAATTGGAAGGGGTTCCTGATCTAATGCCGGACTCGGATGATGATGATGAGGACCAAGAGGAAGTGGAGGAGGGTGATCGGATCTTCTACACTGCGATTCGCTCATTGCATGAGGTGTGTGCCACATCAAACATATCCCAACGCCTCGCCGAGGCCTTCCACAAAAACAATGCTGCTAAATCCTCTACTAACTCCTTACTCCCTCATCTCCATGAGTTTGAAGATGTGTTCTCCAAGGAGTCATTCGACTCTCTTCCTGCACGTAAGCCATGGGATCACGTGATCGAACTCACCCCCGGCGCAACCCCTTCATCCTGCAAGGTCTATCCTCTCTCTCCGGAAGAACAACGGCAGCTTGACCAGTTCATCGACGAGCACCTGGCCTCTGGACGTATTCGACCATCGAAGTCACCCATGGCCTCTCCCTTTTTCTTTGTCAAGAAGAAGGATGGCTCACTTCGACCGGTTCAAGACTACAGAAGACTCAACAACATCACGGTCAAAAATCGCTACCCACTACCCCTCATCTCCGAACTCGTAAACCAGCTCCGTGGAGCCCGATACTTCACCAAGCTCGATGTCTGTTGGGGCTATAATAATGTGAGGATAAAGGAGGGAGATGAGTGGAAGGCAGCCTTTCGTACCAACCGTGGTCTTTTTGAACTGCTTGTCATGTTCTTTGGCCTTACTAATAGCCCTGCCACCTTTCAGACCATGATGAACGACATCTTCCATGACCTCATCCTTGAAGGTGTTGTCTGCATCTATCTCGATGACATCCTCATCTTCACTCGCATGGTTGAAGAGCACCGTTGCATCACGCGCCTCGTCCTAGAGCGACCTTGACGGTACAAACTCTACCTTCATCAGGACAAATGTGAGTTCGAAAGGACCAAGATTGAGTACCTCGGCCTGATTATCTCAGAGGGTCAAGTGGAGATGGATCCTATCAAGGTAAACGGGGTCACAGCTTGGCCGACGCCCACGAACAAGAAGGAGGTGCAGTCTTTCCTGGGCTTCATCAATTTTTATCGGCGTTTTATCAAGGATTTCTCACATCATGCACGACCACTTTTCGACTTGACAGGAAAGGAGGCATGGAGGTGGGATAATGCACAACAGGAGGCATTCGAAAAGCTTAAGGAGATGGTCACTTCCGCTCTGATCCTTACCTTTGCTGACGATTCGCATCCTTTTCGTGTAGAAGCCGACAGTTCTGACTTTGCGACGGGCGCTGTGTTGTCTCAGCAGTCTCCGGAGGACCAGAAGTGGCATCCTGTTGTGTTCTACTCCAAAAGCCTTAGTGCTGTAGAGAGAAACTATGAGATCCATGACATGGAGATGTTGGCGATAATGCATGCGCTTGAGGAGTGGCGACACTTCCTCGAGGGTGCCCAACACAAGGTGGAAATTTGGACGGATCACAAGAACCTCGAGTACTTCATGACGGCCAAGAAATTGAACCGTTGTCAAGCTCGTTGGTCCCTGTATCTATCTAGATTCGACTTCTCCTTGCACCACCATCTGGGTCGCAGCATGGGGAAGACCGATGCCCTATCCCAACGTGCAGACCATGGGGATGGCAGCGGTGACAACCAAAACATTGTGCTGTTGCAGCCAGACCTGTTCACCATTCGGGCACTGGAAGGCATCGTACCCCAGGGCGAGGAGCGGGACATTCTACGTGACATTCGTCGCACAAACCGTAGCGGTTTACATGAGGATGTTGTCGCCCAAGCTGTTAAAGAACTGAGGAAGGGATCGACCCTTTCCTTATGTGCGGCAGAGTGGGCTGAAAAGGAGGACTTGTTGTATTTCAGGGATCGCATCTATGTTCCCAATGACCCAGACCTTCGCTGGCGCATCATATCCCAACACCATGACTCACAGATTGCTGGCCACCCCAGACGCTGGAAGACCTTGGAGCTCACCTCACGGAACTATTGGTGGCCACAAATGTCACGGCTCATTGGTCAGTATTGTCGCACTTGTGACCTTTGCTTACGCACCAAGGTCCCATGTTGCAAGCCTATTGGTGAGCTACACCCTCTTCCTGTTCCAGAGAGTCATTGGGATGTTGTCAGCGTCGACTTTGTGGTGGAATTGCCAGAGTCAAACGGGTTTGATGCAGTGATGTGCACAGTTGACTCAGTGGGAAAACGCGCTCACTTCATTCCCACTCACACCACTGTCAGTGCCCTAGGTGCTGCTCGACTCTACCTCCACCACGTGTGGAAATTACATGGACTTCCTGGTGCCTTCCTCTCGGATCGTGGCCCTCAGTTCATGGCAGAGTTCACTCGTGAGCTGTACCGACTCCTGGGGATCAAACTCCTTGCTTCAACTGCTTATCACCCACAAACTGATGGCCAGACGGAGCGAGTCAACCAGGAACTGGAGCAGTACATCCGCCTCTTTGTCAATGAATGCCAGGACGATTGGGATGATCTCCTTCCTTTGGCCAAGTTCGGGTACAACAACCATGTCCATGCTTCCACTCAACAGACCCCTTTCCTCTTAGACACTGGATGACATCCACGCATGGGATTTGAACCTCGCCAAACCCCCTCACACATCGAGACAGTGAATGAGTTCACAGAACGCATGAGGGATAGCTTGGAGGAGGCAAGGGCAGCCTTAGCAAAGGCGAAGGACGACATGGCGCGATTTTACAACCAACACCACTCCCCAACCCCTCAGTACAAGGTTGGTGATTGAGTTTATCTTGACTCCAGTGACATCTCCACCACACGTCCATCCAAGAAACTCGCTCATCGCTTCTTGGGACCTTTCCCCATTGTCAAGTGCATTGGAACACATGCCTATCGTCTACGCCTCCCAGCCTCCATGTCCAGACTCCATCCCGTCTTCCATGTCGTCAAATTGCTTCCAGCTCCCCCAGATCCATTCCCGGGACGCCATTCACACCCACCACCACCACCTACAGTGATCGAGGGAGAACCCCAATATGAAGTCGAGTCAATCTTGGACAGCCGTTTGCGTCGAGGAAAACTCCAGTATTTGGTACATTGGAAGGGTTATGGGTATGAGGAGAACTCATGGGTCAAAGAGTCTGATGTAAATGCCCCTCGGTTAATCAAGGAATTCCACCGACGGCACACTGCTGCACCGCGTCGCATTCAAGTCACAGACTTTGGTCGTATACGATTTCGAATGCATCGGGGCAATGCATCTTAGAGAGGGGGTGATGTAAGGGGACTAGGGGGGTGCCCTGTGTGTTTTTCCTATTTTTTATGTTCGTCCCATATTTTTCCCCACCTCATTTCCTTCTATTCTTCATTTTCTATGATTTTTCCGGATTTTATTACTAATTTTCCCTTGCTATCATGTTTGTATATGTTGACACTTTTATATTTAGAGGCGGAGTACCCCTTCTGACACATACCCCTTGGTATGATGTCATTCGGCGGCCTTGATCCACCTATCTCTGCCTTTTTCTATTTTTAGGTTATATTTGATTTTTGTCATCTTCACATATACTGGGCATCAGCAAGGGGATCCTTAGAGTTTTCTCTTCGGATTTCCCTTTGCTAGGTGCGCCCCCAATCCCTGTATTATGTAGCATAATTTTAACTTCGGATTTCCCTTTGCTAGAGGCTTAGGTTGCCCTTATATTGCCCCGATGCATTTGAAATCGCATATGACCAAAGTCACTGACTTGAATGCGACATGGTGCAGCAGTGTGCTGTTGGTGGAACTCCTTGACCAACTGAGGGGCATTCACATCGGACTCCTCGACCCATGAGTTCTCCTCATACCCATAACCCTTCCAGTGTACCAAATACTGGAGCTTCCCTCGACGTAACCGGCTGTCCAAGATTGACTCGACTTCATACTGGGGTTCTCCCTCCATGACTGTAGGTGGCAGTGGTGGTCATGAACGGCATCCTGGAAAAGGATCTGAGGGAGCTGGAAGGAGTTTCACGACGTGGAAGACTGGGTGAAGTCTAGACATGGAGGCTGGGAGGCGTAGACGATAGGCATGCGTTCCAACACACTTGACAATGGGGAAAGGTCCCAGGAAGCGATGGGAGAGTTTTTTGGACAGACGGGTAGTGGAGATGTCACTGGAGTCAAGATAAACTTGATCACCAACCTTGTACTGCAGCGTTGGAGAGTGGCGTTGATTGTAGAAACATGCCATGTCGTCCTTTGCCTTCACCAAGGCCATCTTCGCTTCCTCCAAACTGTCCCTCATGCATTCCGTGAACTCATTCACTGTCTCAATATGTGAGGGGGCTTGGTGAGGTTCAAATCCCATGCGTGGATGCCATCCAGTGTCCAAGAAGAAGGGGGTTTGCTGAGTGGAAGCATGGACATGATTGTTGTATCCGAACTTGGCCAGGGGAAGGAGATCGTCCCAATCGTCCTGGCGTTCATTGATGAAGACACGGATGTACTGCTCCAACTCCTGGTTGACTCGTTCAGTCTGGCCATCAGTTTGTGGGTGATAAGCGGTCGAAGCGAGGAGTTTGATACCCAGAAGTCGGTACAGCTCACAAGTGAACTCTGCCATGAACTGAGGGCCACAGTCGGAAAGGAAGGTGCCAGGGAGTCCATGTAATTTCCAGACATGGTGAAGATAGAGGCGGGCGGCACCCAGGGCACTGACAGTGGTGTGAGTGGGAATGAAGTGAGCGCGTTTCCCTGTGGAATCAACTGTGCACATCACCGCATCAAACCCGTTCGACTCTGGCAACTCCACCACAAAGTCAACACTGACAACATCCCAACGACTTTCTGGGACAGGGAGAGGGTGTAGCTCACCAATGGGTTTGCGACGAGGAATCTTGGTGCGTAAGCAAAGGTCAAAAGTATGACAATACTGACCAATGAGCCGTGACATCTGCAGCCACCAATAATTCCGGGAGGTGAGCTCCAAGGTCTTCCAGCATCCAGGGTGACCAGCAATCCATGAGTCGTGGTGTGGGGATATGATACGTCAACGAAGGTCTGGGTCGTTGGGTATGTAGATGCGATCCCAGAAATACAACAAGTCCTCCTTTTCAGCCCACTCTGCCGCACATAAGGAGAGGGTAGATCCCTTCCTCAGTTCCTTAACAGCCCAGGCCATGACATCCTCGTATAAACCACTATGGTTCGTGCGATGGATGTCATGTAGGATGTCCTGCTCCTCGCCCTGGGGTGCGATACCTTCCAATGCCCGGATCATAAACAGGTTTGGCTGCAACAACACAATGTCTTGATTGTCATCACCACCATCCCCGTGATCCGCACATCGGGAGAGGGCATTGGTCTTCCCCATGCTGCAACCTGGACAGTGGTGCAAGGAGAAGTTGAACCTGGATAGATACAGGGACCAACAAGCTTGACGACGGTTCAATTTCTTGGCCGTCATAAAGTACTCGAGATTCTTGTGATCCATCCAAATTTCCACCTTGTGTAGGGCACCCTCAAGGAAGTGTTGCCACTCCTCAAGCGCACACATTATCACCAACATCTCCTTGTCATGGATCTCATAGTTTCATTCCACAGCACTAAGGCTTTTGGAGTAGAACACAACAGGATGCCACTTCTGGTCCTCCGGAGACTGCTGAGACAACACAGCGCCCATCGCAAAGTCAGAACTGTCAGCTTCTACACGAAAAGGGTGCGAATTGTCAGCAAAGGTAAGGATGGGAGTGGAAGTGACCATCTCTTTAAGCTTTTCGAATGCCTCCTGCTGTGCATTGTCCCACTGCCATGCCTCCTTGCCAGTCAAGTCAAACAGTGGTTGTGCATGATGTGAGAAATCCTTGATAAAACACCAGTAGAAATTGATGAAGCCTAAAAAGGACTGCACCTCTTTCTTGTTCATGGGCGTCGGCCATGCCATGACCCCATTCACCTTGACCGGATCCATCTCTACCTGGCCCTCTGAGATAATCAGGCCAAGGTACTCAATCTTGGTCTTCTCAAACTTGCACTTGTCCTGGTGAAGGTAGAGTTTGTACTGTTGAAGTCGGTCCAAGACGAGGCGCATAATGCAACGATGCTCTTCCACTGTGCGAGTGAATATGAGGATATCATCGAGGTAGATACAGACGACGCCCTCGAGGATGAGGTCATGGAAGATGTCGTTCATCATGGTTTGGAAGGTGGCAGGACTATTAGTAAGGCCAAAGAACATGACGAGTGGTTCAAAAAGACCACGGTTGGTACGAAAGGCTGCCTTCCACTCATCTCCCTCCTTTATCCTCACATTATTGTAACCCCAACGGACGTCGAGTTTGGTGAAGTATTGCACTCCATGGAGTTGGCTCACAAGTTCAGAGATGAGAGGTAGCAGGTAGCAATTTTTGACTGTGATGTCGTTGAGCCTTCTATAGTCTTGAACTGGACAAAGTGAGCCATCCTTCTTCTTGACAAAGAAAAAGGGAGAGGCCATAGGCGATTTGGATGGTCGAATACGTCCAGAGGTTAGGTGTTTGTCGATGAATTGGTCGAGCTGTCGCTGTTCCTTGGGAGAAAGAGGATAGACCTTGCAGGAGGAAGGGGTTGCACCGGGGATGAGTTCGATGGCATGATCCCATGGCTTGCGTGCAGGGAGAGAATCGAATGATTCCTTGGAGAACACATCCTTGAACTCATGAAGATGAGGGAGTAAGGAGTCAGTAGAGGATTTAGCAGTATTGTTTTTGTGGAAGGCCTCGGCAAGGCGCTGGGATATGTTTGATGTAGCACACACCTCATGCGATGGATGAATCGCAGTGTAGAAAATCCGATCCCCTTCCTCAACTTCCTCTGCTTCCTCCTCATCATCATCTGAGTCTGGTATCAGATCAGGAACCCCCTCCAACTCCACATCAGGCAGAGGTAGGGGTCCAGCACGACACTTCTGAGTGCATCGTACTGAGGCCCTTTGTCCGCAGCACTCTTGTCTGGCTTCCATGAAACAGGTGCAACAGCTGGATCCCAAAATCACCTTCTGCTTCCCTAACTGAGTGACAGCAAAAAGTGTACGCTCACTATGATCTTTGTAACGGAGGACCAGGTCCACAACCTCTCGGATGGCACCAGCTTCATTTGGGAATCCATCCACATTATAAACAGGTATTGGACGCGAGAGCAAGTGAGTATTCAGGCGATGTTGTCATGCGAGGTCAGCGTCAATGAAGAGACCAGTAGCACCAGAGTCTAGGAGCACAGAGACACCAAGTATCTGTCCAGTGTCGGTAGTCTGTAGTTCAATCGCCAGGTTCAAGGAGTGTGCAGAGGGAGTGGATGCAACAATATACTTGCGTGGTAGTTTGTGCTCCCATGATTTAATTTTGGGGCGTGAGGTAGAGGTAGAGAGAGGAGGGGCAGGTATGTATTCACCCAACTTTGAAGGTTCAGAGAGGGGAATAGTCATGAAATCAGATTCATTCTCTGGGGATTCAACTGACAAAACTTCAAAGTGGTTATGGACAGGCAACGAGGGCGTACAATTCACTCGCTGTGAATAGAAAAATCCTGCTCCTCTACACCCTCTAATTTGACCTCCTCTGCAACCTGACCCTTCGCTTCCTCAACATCTACAAGTGCCAACAGGTCCTGGAGGAGTTCATCTCGCCCCTCAGGGGTGAGCATGCGGATATCCTGACGATGGGGGCACGCTCCAGCCATATGTCCAGTTTCCCCACAGCAGTAGCAGAGGTTTAACCTGCATGTGTGGCTATGGGCTGCATTGACATCCATTGGTACTGGAACATTGATGGCCGGTGCAGGAGTTTGATGGACAGGAATAGGGTTGCATTGGGGAAGGGTTTGATTGAAGATGTGGGATGTAGGAGTGGTAGTTGGAGCCCAGAATGCAGCATTGAATGCTGCATTTGTGAGTCGGTTCTCATCACAGAGGGAAGCAGCTTCATACCAAGCATAGATATCATCATCCACTGGATGTCCTTCCAACATCTGGGCAATCTGGTCCTGAATCTCCTGGTTGAGGCCTAGTTGGAACTTCACCACCACTGGTAGCCCACCCCCATATCCTGCCATGTCCACCAAGTCTTTAAACTCATCGAAATAATTGTCCATGGATCGACGTGCCTGGTAATATGAGTAGTGTTTAAAAGTCCGGTCCAGTCCGGTTTTTTTGCCCCATTTGGACGAACCGCAACTGCAACTGGTTGCCTGTTATGGTAATACCCCAAAAAACTGGACTGAACTGCAAAAAACTGGTCCAAAATGGTTCAAACCAGTTCAAACTGCAGTTCAGTCGTAACTGGTTTGAACTGACTAAAACTGGTCTTCTCATAGAATTTAGTACATAAAACCTGTTGTAAACCATAGTATGGAGTGTATAGTAGTCGACCATAAAGGTTTTATGGTGATAACAATCCTCTACATCTCAAAAAACACAACTATAGGATGTCATGCAAGTAAGATTTTGCAGTAACATATCGTTTTGGCCATAGCACATGCAATTGTGGACCGTTTCTCTTGAAAATATGGTCAAAAGATGCGTATTTACGAGGCGTACACAGTGGCGGTTTGAACCGACTCAAACCGGTTTTTATCGGTTCGGTTCGGAGTGGTTCTTCCATCCCAAGAAGCCCAAACTGCAACTGATGGTCCAGTTTTTTGCAGTTCAGTCCAGTTCAGTTGCGGTCTTTTTCCAGTTCGATGAACCGGACCTTTAAACACTAGGTACAAGGATGACTCAAGTCATGTCACTGCTCGGTGGCACTCATTGAGGGGACAAAAGTGGCATACGAACTCTGCTCAAAAGTCACCCCAAGTGGAGAAAGGTAGAGAACTGAGTTCTTTGGTTTGTCACAGAATATGGTCCACATAGAGATAGGCATGCTCAGATTTCATGTATGTGAAGGCCCAATAAATTTTTGCAGCTTCATCAACAAATTGATGCGACTGGAGACTGATATACAACTCACAGGAGTTAAGGAATGCACATCCCTGTGCATGCGCGCCATTAAATTTGGTGGGGGGGGGGGACAGTTTGATCTGGGCGCGCTCCTTGGGTGCGTTTGGCAGCGCATCATTGTTGGGCGTGCTTGGAGTTGCAATGGGGAAGATATTAGTTGTGGAGCGGGTCTGAAGTGTTCTGATGAAGTTTTTGATCATAGATTTAAGTGAATCAATTTGCATGCATATTCCAGTAACGTCACTTTCAAGTGCGTTGAGGTGCTCTGATGCGTCCATAGCGCTAGGGGGCGCATTTGGCAAAAATGGCAGCACACTAAAGGTGGGACTGTCAGGACCAGTGTGTAGGGAGTCTGTGGAGCTTTGGGAAGCGTCATCCACTCTGTACCTGCCTATATTGGGCAGCGCATTCACAATTTCGGGCCTTAAGAGAGAGTTTTCTACTATAAGGGCAACCTCAGCCTCTAGCAAAGGGAAATCCAAAGTTAAAATTATGCTACATAATACAGGGATTGGGGGTGCACCTAGCAAAGGGAAATCCGAAGAGAAAACTCTAAAGATCCCTTTGCCAGTGCCCAGTATATGTGAAAGCTGCAAAAATCAAATAATAACTAAAAATAGAAAAGGCAGAGATAGGCTGATCAAGGCCACCACATGATGTAATACCAAGGGGTAGATGTCGGAAGGGTACTCTGTCTCTAAATATAAAACTGTCAACATGCACAAATGTGATAGAAAGGGAAATTAGTAATAAAATAAGGGAAAAATCATAGAAAATGAAGAATAGAAGGAAACGAGGCAAGAAAAAATATAGGACAAATGTAAAAAATAGGAGAAACACGTGGGACACCCTCTAGTCCCCTTACAGTAGTTTGATCTTGTCCAAATGGGGGCTAATTTTCTTTGTCAGATGCTGGGTGGTTTGGTTTCAGTGTGTGCAAGGCCCCATCATGAGCCTTCTGTGCAGCCGATGGCTTTTTTTTGGTGAAAAAACAAAGGAATTTTGGTACGTGTGCCATGTATAATTAGCCTAGTATGCATCATGACACATTCAAATTGTATTATGTAATCGTGTTTTGCATGCAAAGCAAATGTACCTTGTGTGGAAAGAACCACAACTATTACCATGGTCTAGTTATGGTTAAATACTTGCCAAATGAGTATTGTTTGTAATGAGTTATTCAAATATGAGATAGGTTTTGTGATTGCCCATTTGCATTTGCTGTGTTTGGCTGTAGTTTATATTTGGGAGTTTTGTTTATTGCATTACATCTATAGTGTTGTGCATGTTATATCTTATCCTATAAAGTGGTTCCCATTTGTTGTGGTTGAGCCTACATTAGGTACATTTGGAGTGAGCTGTGTTTTTGAGTGATATAAGCAGATGGGAAAAAATGTATCAGAGTTTAAACCTTGCAGGAATTGCCAGTCACCATTAGGACCCCTTAGAAAACAGATCACATGAAATATTATATCATGTGCATGGACACTAATCTTATCTCTGTCAACATTGTGATGATGGTCCAGCAAATTGAGAGGCCCATTGTTCATCTGGTGGACTCCAGTAGAGACATGTAGATAGATATTGTAAATTACTAGCTCCATAATCCCCTCTGCTCATGGCAGACCTCATTAAGTGCTTGTGGTGCTTGTTTCATGGCACACAAACTGATTTTCCCTTTAAACCCAACCTCCAATATTTGAAAACATGCACCACCTGCAATGCAATCAGCTGGGAAGAAGTGAGCTGCTAAGGAAAACAAAAATCCTTCAAAGAAAAAGTGACAGGGATTAGGAAAGGATAAGACACCTCAAGGGGGCACCGGCCCAGGAATCCTGTACATGTACCTGGTCAGTTAGTCCAGCCTGAGGGCACAAAAAAAAATGGACTCCTCTAGAACAGGGCCTCAGAATGCAAAATTAAGTACATCAAAGCATATTACAGGACCTGCAGATGGTATGGGGAGTGGTTCAGCCCCAAGAGAGGCTATAAACCAGTTTAAACACCAGAAAATGAGTAAAATAACATATCACTTCCATATGTGGATATTTTTAAAAATTATGTCATGGGATCTGCCAATGGCAATTGCATGCACATTCTCTATACCTATCCCAGCAAACTAATTGAAAGGATGAACTCTAGTCAAGGGTCTATAGTACATCACAAATCCCAGGTGTAATGCAACTGAAAATTGACAATCTGGGCAGTCAAAGTGTAAATGGGTTCCACAACAACTCGCTGACACACTGAATGGGTGTTTATGTGGATTATAGCTCAACAGTTCATTGGGCAGGGGGAAGCGCCAATGCAGATGATGTCATATTACTATATTTGTACATGTGCCTGATTGTGCTAGTTAGTTAGGCCACCCTGGAATGCCCTTAGCAAAACAATCAACCCTGGGTCTTTTTTTCAATCCCAGAGCCACCTTGAGACACCTGGTGGCCTGCCAACATTTTCATGGAACATCTTCAATCAGCTTCTTATGGAAAACAAAGACAGCATGTTCAAGTTTCACACATTTTTTATGCTTGAGGATGATGCCAGAGCAATCTGAGCAGCCTGGCCATGGCATTGCAACACATATTGCAAAGATAGCCTGGGATTTGACAGGGTTCAGATTCAAGTTTGTCAAATTCAATTGAATAAATTCTTGCCAATCAAACTTACCTGAAATGAGACAGCTATAAGAAGAAGCAAGTAAGCAAGACATGCAATGGAATCACAATCTACACTTTCTACTGTGCACAGCTCAAGGGCAAACAAACAAAGCATAAACTGACTGACAACCCAAGCAAGTGGTGTGCACGTATGACAATGGATTGGTACCAATGTGATGGTTGGTTGCATGTAACAATCGATGAGAGTGACTTGAGCATGGTTTGCATACATATCACACACTACCGCTGGCACCATCCCTACATGGACATATCAATTTTGGATAACATTGCAAAAGAGATCAAGAAGTTGAAGGACTTACCCGCTGCAAAGGTCAGTGAAATTCTGCCTACCTGAGGCAATGATCTCATGGTTGCTCTAGATACATATGGTGGGCAATTGTGAAAAACAACCAAAAAACAGAGATAACACAAAAACAAGTATATGCACACTGGGCTCATCTACACGAGGCATCTTGGCGACTGGATAATGATCAAGTTAAGTCTGCACTGAAGGTCCTGAAATGGGTGGATAATATCAACATTGAGATAATTGTGCTTCCACAAGAAGACAGGATCTCATCCCTTGCCTTTTCATTCAAAGATATACTTGGCAACTATGGGGAGGAAATTACTGAATTGCAATGGATTCAGCCTATTGGTACCTCATAACTTGATGGTGGGTTATACTAAACTGATCCTAAAGGGAAAACAAATGCACTGGGATATGAGCTATATGGGGTTGTTAAGGAATAGCAGTGGTATGGGTAACACTGTGGGTTTCTGGTCAAGGGTATGCCTGGGTACAGGTAAGGGTATGGGATTGCTGTACCCATGGAAAACCATACCCATACCTGCAGGTTTACGAGTATTCTGGTACCAAATTTCTGGTCAGGTGAGTGGTCATATGACCTTGTTAATTCACTCATGGCACACTTCTAAACTGAAACAATCCAGACCACACCACCACCACCACCACCATAGCACCCCCAACTGCCACCATGAGCAACTGCTCACAGGGTGGAAATGGGGAGCAATGAAGATATGGATGACAACAAGATGACAGCATGGTGATGGGACAAGGAGAGAATGACAAGACAATGGGACAAAAAGAGGGCAGAATGATGGGAGGATAAGACAACAGAATGACAGGAGGATGAGATGACAGAACAACGGGACAACATGATGGAACAACGGGACAACATGATGGAACAATGGGACAGCATGATGGAACAATGGGACAGCATGATGGAACAATGGGACAGCATGATGGAACAATGGGACAGCATGATGGAACAATGGGACAGCATGATGGAACAATGGGACAGCATGATGGAACAATGGGACAGCATGATGGAACAATGGGACAGCATGATGGAACAATGGGACAGCATGATGGAACAATGGGACAGCATGATGGAACAATGGGACAGCATGATGGAACAATGGGACAGCATGATGGAACAATGGGACAGCATGATGGAACAATGGGACAGCATGATGGAACAATGGGACAGCATGATGGAACAATGGGACAGCATGATGGAACAATGGGACAGCATGATGGAACAATGGGACAGCATGATGGAACAATGGGACAGCATGATGGAACAATGGGACAGCATGATGGAACAATGGGACAGCATGATGGAACAATGGGACAGCATGATGGAACAATGGGACAGCATGATGGAACAATGGGACAACATGATGGAGCAACGGGACAACAAGGTGACAGAACAACGGGACAACAAGACAATGGAACAATGGGACAACAAGCAACAGAACAACCAGACAACAAGACATTGACACACAGGTGAGATTTTTAATTCTTGTTCCTTTCTTTTTTACTAACAAAGTTTTGTAGGTATTAATTCTAACTATTGACAACAACAATGACAGGACAGCACAAAAATGAGGGGACAGCAAAAGCCAATGACAGGCTTGGCAACTGCAGGTACCACCCCCCCTCCAAATGTGAGAGGGGGGATTTCTCATCTTGTTCTGGGTGATAACCACCACCACCACCACCACCACCACCACCCCCTCGCTCACTTGCTGCAAATGTGAGTGGGGGGGTTTCTTGTTTCATTCTCAGTGACTACAGGCACCCCCCCCTCTCACTCCAATCACAAGTGGGGGGGTTTCTCATGATATATATTAATTTAGTGTGATTCATTTACATATTTCTGTCAAAACCTGCAGATAAGTAAGGGTAACCCATGGAAACCCATGGTAACACCATACCCCTACCCACATGGGTATGGTGTTCATGGGTATGGGTTAGGGTATGGGAATATTTGCCCAAGGGTTACCCCTGGCATTCCCTAGGGGTTGTTGGGGAAGCAAACAGACAGACACTTCCACTTGCATTTGCTTTCATGTGTTTGACAGACATCCATTTTAACAAAGCTACAGAGGAGGAACACAAAGAGGGTCTGATATATGTCTTGGGACATGATCTGATGCATTCAGAATTGAGTGAATCCAACAGACATTCAAGTTCAAGCCCTGATGCAGATGACTTGAATACTGTATACAGAGATTGAGGAGGAAAATGGAAGCACAACAGCTGAAGTAGACACTGGTGAAGACCATGAGGTGCAAAGTACAGAAGGGGCTCAAGGACCAGCACCTGGGAATGTTCAAGATGACAGCTGAGAGTCTTCAGAAGTCAAGGATGAGTCTGAGGAGCATGTGAGTGTATTTGGACACCTGTTCTTATTGCATACTGAATTGTAGACAGATTTTCTTTTCAGAAGCAGAACAACAACATCAAAAGCGATGCTTCTCAGACATAATGGGGGTGGTAGAGGGATTGGCCAGGTTGGCCAGGATATTGGACAGCACAAGAGGCAGAGAACAAGTCAGTGTACTTGGAAGGACTCAGACTTGAATACAATGTATCTTGATTAGATTCCTGTTAAGAACTGATCTGCAAATGCATGTCAGAATCTGGTTGGACCCTGCAGGTGTCAATAGTGGAAGGTTGTTGGGTCATAGCAGATTGTGTGGAGGGGAAAATGAAAAGAACTTGGCTTCAGCTTGTAAGAAGCTGCACCTCGTCTGGTGTCCTAATTTCAAGATGAAGGTTTGGGGGTTGAGGCGGGTAGGTGCGGAAGTGCAGGAAGAGGATACAGAGGGACTTGGTTTAAGTTTGGATGAAACCAGAACTTTGGAGAGAGACTAGAGGTTTGAGTCGAGGGAGTTCAGACTCTTAAGGGCAGAGGTAGGAGTGGAACGAGATTGGATTGGCAGGTTAAGTCAAGTCTATGTTGATATATGAACTGAGGAATACAAGGTGAAACTAACTAAGCTTAAATACTGTAGTCCAGAATAAAGGTGGAATGGAAGCAAAGGCTGTGGCAGTGTCTTGACTGCATAGATAAATTGCCTAGTGGGAGCCATACAGGAATCTGTAGTCAAATTTGCAAAAGAGACAGCAGCCTTGGAAAGGTGACCATGGGTGCTGTACAATGTGGCCTGATGCACAGCAGTGTGGGCAGTGCAAGGTGGCTGGAAACAAAAGTGGAAGGAGCTGGGTGAATGTTGGGTTTGAAGTGTGGAAAATGGTCGGATGGTTGTGAGTTCTGATCAGGTGAGGAATGGATTGTGACAGTATTTCACCCTTAGTGCCGAGCCTACAAGGCACATGAGTGTTTGAGTCCAAATAAGGAAGTTGGTTGAATTTCTGAATGTGGCAGTTGGTTGAAAATTTTTTCACATTGTTTCCTACTCCCACCACCTATCCAATATGTCCCCCCAGCAACCTCTGTGAATGCAAAGCTGGCCATGATGAAGGCCCAACACAATCAGCAGGAGCAGGTGATGAAAGAGCAGATGGAATGGGAGATGAAGGAGCTGGAGGAAGTGGCGAGGGAGGAGTGGAGGACCCAGAAGGTGCAAAGAGCAGCAGAGGAGGCTGCAAAGGCAGAGGAGGTGCACTAAGCAGAGGCACAGAAGAAGGAGGCAGTGGCCGCAAGACAAGCAGAGAAGAAGCAGGCAGCTGTGGCCTGGGTTTGGGGGACGAGGCCGAGGGGAGCAAGTCCCCAAAGAAGAAGAAAGTTGCCAAGTCAAAGGCAAGGGTTGGGTCAGAGGAGTCCAAGAGTCTGGTGCAGGTGCAGGCTGCCTTGCCCTGCAAAAGGTGAGTCTCTTGTTTCACTCCTCAGCCTTCTTTTACTGATAAGTGGCCTAGATGCAAATATCAAAAAATTTCTTGTTTCAAGATGGGTGTGAAGGGATGCATGTGCAATAACTGCATGCATGTCAAACACAAGTGCAAAGAGGTAGTGTGGGAGGGGCAGGAGGCCCCTGCAGCAAAAATGGTGGGAACAATGGGGTCAACAGGGAATGGCAGGGAGAATGCAGAGCTGCTGTGGCAGCTGATGAAGATAGTGAAGAAGGGTTTCAGTGAGGTGGCAACCGCAATACAGGAGTCCATGGAGGAGGTCCAGGACACAATGGACCCAGAGTGGGTGGAGGACAAAAGTGCTGCAGAGGAGAGTGATGAGGATGAAGACAAAGTGGAGCAGGCGGTGCAAGAGTCCCAGCAGGAAAGGCACAGGATCCGCCAGTCTGGGGATGACTGGGCGGCTTTCCAGAGATATCTGGAGAAAAGGTGGGCAGATGACAAGGAGGAGGAAGAGGGTGAGGGTGGAGAAGAGGGTGAGATTGATGAAGAGGGTGATGGTGGGGGAGAGGGTGATGAAGACGGTGAGGGGGAAGTGGAAGGGTAGGATCTGGGTGGAAAAAATTCTTTTTAGTTTGTTTTCTGTTTATAATAAGATTCATTTCTGAGTCTTGAATGAGTTCAGGAGTAAGATGAATAGGTTAAGCAGGTAATGGACCAGGTTTCTGTGGGTAGCAGGTGTGAAAATCTGCAAGGAGTTCTTGGGCATGGTTGAGTTCTGTAACAGGTAGCCAGGAGGTTTCTTCATCAGTTCCCTGATAACCTTCCCATTGGACAAGGTAGAGAATCTTGCAGTGGCACCAATTGTCAACCTTGGAGTTGAGGACTTTGGCAATCTCATACTTGAGCTCATCATTGATAGTGATAGGAGGAGGTGGAGGTTGTGCTCAATTTGGAATTGTGTTCAGGAAGTGTTTTTCTAGTTGGGAGACATGGAAAACAGGGTGGATGGCCCACATGTGGTCCAGAAGCCGCAGGGTGACTGAGTGAGTACCTGGGTGGGCAATGATTTCAAAGGGACCATGGTTCTTTTCGGAAAGTTTCTTGGAGGGACAGGTGGTGTGGATATTTTCCACAGTGACATAGGCAAAATCACCAATGTTGAAGTCAGGTGCAGGTGCCCAATGTTTGTCTGCAGGTCCTTGATAACATTCTTGAGCGGCCGCAAGCTGTTTCTGAAGTTCCTGATGAAGGTCATCTAAGTTGACAACAAACTCGTGGGCATGCTGTGAGGCTAAGTTGTGTTCTGGGAAGATGGAAATGTTTGGGTGATAGCCTTTGTTGGTGAAGAAAGGGGATACACCTGTAGAGGCAGACGGGGTATTGTTGTAGGCAAATTTGCCCAAGGGTAAGAGGCAAGACCAGTCATCCTGCTGATAGTTACAGAAGATCTGGAGGTACTGCTCCAGGGTCTGATTAAGTCGTTCCATCTGACCATCACCTTGCAGGTGATAACTGGAAGTGAAGTGGATCTGCATGTCAAGCACTTTTCTGAGGGAGCAGAAGAAATGGGAGATGAACTTGGATCCCCAGTCGCAAGTGATGTGCGACAGGACACTGTGCTTGGAGAAGACATGGAGGACAAACAGGTTGGCTAGTTCTTGGGCTGTGATTTCATTGACAGTTGGGATGAAGATTCCTTGTTTGGTGAGACAGTCAACAATGACCAGGATAGCAGTGTGGCCATCGGAGTTGGGTAGTTGCTCAATGAAATCCATGGACATTGAGTTCCAAGGTTGTTCCAGAACTGGAAGTTGCTTTAGGAACCCGTAGGGTTTGTGTTGAGGTGATTTGGATCGCTTGCAAGTGGTACAAGATTTGCAGAATTCCTGGATGAAGGTGTGGAGGTTTGGCCATACATATTCCTGGTGGACAAGCTGCTGGGTTTTGTTTTGTTGGAAGTGGCCAGAGAGAATATGATTGTGTTTGTACCAGAGGACCTTGAGGTGGAGATCCGCGATGTCCAGAACATAAATCCGGTCAGAGTGGCAGAGAAGACCTGCCTCGTCTATGGTCTAGTTGGGGTTGACAGGTGTCAGAAGATGTGCAGATGATAGGGGGTCAAGGGGTAAGGAGGTGCAGATGTCATGGTGAAGTTTCTCAACATCCATGATTACTGCTTGTCAATAGCGCTTTAAAGTCTGGTTCAGTTCAGTTTTTTGCCCCTCTCAAGGCATAACTGAAACCACAACCGGTTACTATATTTCCAAAAAAACTACATAACCATAACCGGACTGACAAAAACCGGTCAATACCAGTTCAGACACAGTTATAAAACTGGTCAGAACCAGTAAGTAACCGGACTCAGTCATAAACTATGTAATAGCTATTATAATGACTTGCAAATACTAATTATATTACTATAACAACTAAAATGTATGTGTAAGTAGTCTACTTAACTACTTATTAGTATTAGATTAGTTTGTGTAGTTCCTTATAGTGTACGAAATGTGTGTCAGTAGTGTTTATAGTCTACGATAACTCTTATATAGTAGTAGTGCAGTTATAACCGGTTATTACTGGTTTTGTATCAGTTTTAGTTAGTATTCAAATTTAAATAACTGTAACTGTGACTGGCACATAACTGACTGTAACTGTGACTGCAGTCTGGTTACAAACAGTTATGGTTCGGTTCAGTTTGCAGTTTGTTTTCAGTTATAGTGACCAGACCTCGATGCGCTACTTGTCAAAGGATAGGTGTTGCAAGGTAGGTGGCGCGAAGGGAAGAGGTGAGTTGTTCCTGTGTGAATACAGGTCAGAAGTTGGTCAGGTTTATGGAGGTGAAGTCACTATTTCCCCCTTTGCGGTAGACATCACAATGTCTTGTAAGTGCATCTGGCTTGGCCCCTAATTTTCTGGGGAAAGCAGATAACAAGATTGAACTGTGAGAGGTACTTGGACCATCTGGCTTGATGGCGGGTGAGAAATTTAGTAGTGCTGAAGTACTCCATATTTTTGTGGTCCATGACCACATCGATCGGGTTTGTGGAACCCTCGAAATATTGCCGCCAATGCTTGAAGGCTTCAAAAATAGCCAGAATTTCCTTGTCATGTGTATCATAATTCAGTTAAGCAGGATTAAAGGAGCAGGAATGGAAAGTGACTGGATGAATTTCTCCATCCACAGTGTAAACCGAGAGGATAGCCACTAGGGTGTAGTCAGAAGCATCAGTTTCCAGAACCATTTGAGAGTCGGGTACCCATTGAGTGAGGATGGGAGCATGGGTGAATTCTTGTTTAAGCTTTTCAAAAGCATTGCGGCACTTCTTGTTGAAGTCCCAGGGTGTGGATTTCTGCATCAACCAGGTGAGTGGGATGACAATATTTGAATAGCCATTAATGAAGCAGTGGTAAAAGTTGCAAAAGCATAAGAAGGATTGAATATCCTTAACTTTCCTAGGCTCGGGCCAGTTGAGCATGGTCTTGACTTTATCTTCAGACATATGCAGTCCATCCAGTGAAAGGATGAAACCCATGGTGTCTTTGTGGAACTCACATTTCTGAGGTGAAGCATACAGTCCATTCTTCCAGAGTCTCCAGAGAACTTCCTTGTTGTGAGTTCCATGCTGCAATTTGTTGTCAGAGTAGATCAGGATGTCATCAAGGTAGACGATGACACAGACATCCAGCATGTTGCTGAAGATGTCATTCATAAACCGCTGGAAGGCTGCAGGTGCATTAGTGAGGCCAAATGGAACTACCAACCACTTGAAGGATCCATAGTGGGTGCAGAAAGTAGTTTTCCATTCATCACCATCTGCAAAGTGGACTATGTGGTAAGCATGCCGCAAGTCTATCTTGGTGAACAAGTGGGCTTTTTGGGGAGAGTCAAGGAGGTTGGAAATGAGTGGAAGTGGGTAGTGGTCTTTCTTCATGAGATGGTTGAGGCCTCAGTAGTCGACACAAAGTAGTAGGCTGCCATCTTTCTTCTTGATGAAGTGAATAGGAGCACCGCGCAGGGATTTAGAGGGGCAAATGAAACCTGAGTGGACATTTTCATCAATGAAGACTTGTAAGGCTTCTATTTCAGAGGGAGAGAGGGAATACATGTGACCTGGAGGAGGGGGAGCATTATCCTCTGTCTCTATCTTGAGGTCGGAAGGGTGATGTGGAGGAAGGGTGTCAGCCTTAGTCTTATTAAAGACATCAGTGAATTCATGATACTTGGTGGGAATGTCAGATAAATCCAGCAGGTGTGATGATTGAGCAGAGTGGGTAGATAATCCTTCTGGAGCAAAGGTCATCTGGAAAGCTACAGCCCCAGGAAGTTTGCTAGCATGTGCATACACAGCAGCATTGATAAATGAAATGTTGGGAGAAGAAAACTTAGGTGGAATGGGTGGTTCTAAAGGTGTGGGTGAACCGCGGGTATCTACTGGAAAGTTTGGAGACAAAGGTGATGTCTGGGGTGCTGGACCTCTATGATCTGCAGAGCAGAAAGCGATTTGGCTTGAAGACCAGTCAATCAATGGATTGTATTGCTTCAGCCAGTTATAACTGAGTACAGTGGACCAGGAAGAGTCTAGCAAAGTTACATAAAATGACAGATTGAACATTTCACTGGTAGGGAAGGTGTGTTAAGTTCTGAGTCGGGAAGGAAAGATGTCAGAAATCTGGTCGGACCCAGAATGGTTGAATTGACTGGCAGGAGCAGAATCCTGGAGGAAATCTGAGGTGAATGTTAATTTGGACAGATAGGACTTGGCTTCAGTTTTTAAGAAACTGTGCCCTTCTCCTCATCAAGTGTCCTAATTTCAAAAGAAGGTAAGTGAGGAGGATTGGAGGTCTGGAGGTTTTCCGGTGAGGATGCATAAGGGTTTAGAGGAAGACTTAGAGAGACAAAGGGTTAGAGGAAGACTTAAGAGAGAGGTGAAGAGGAGTGAAGATAGATTTGGATTAACTGAGTGACTTGTTGAAACTTTGTTGATTTGCAAACTGGTGATACAAAACAAAAAGTAGCTAGCTTAAATCCTAAAGTCTGGAAACAATAGGGGTTTCCAAGGCTGTGATAATTGCAAACCGGCTTCCAAGGCATTTCCTGAAACTGTTTCATGTAATTGGAAAAGAGGGAATTTCACCTGTTAGGCAGTGCTGCTGATAGGAGGTGGGCAGTGTTGCAAGGTGGCCAGAAAATGTGGCAGAAATGATTGGAAATCTGGTCAGAGGAGTTGGTCTTGACAAGGTGACTGGAAGTTGGACGACTTGAGTTATGGTGGAGTTGCAAGATCCATCAAAGAGCTGTAATCCAATTGGGTTAATGGATTTTGTGCTGAGTTGGTTATTTAACATGAAGGAGGAGTTGAGGAAGCAATGGGAGGAACCAGAATTAATAAGGGTTTGAACAGGAGCGGATTTGTCAGGAATGGTTAAAAGAGTGGTTAGGGAGTCAGGGTCAGAAAGAGAAGATGCATTGAGATGAACATAGGCAGCCAAATGGGTAAGGTCAATGCAACCCCCAGCCCCAATGGCTGGTTCCTGAGGGTTGTGGACTATTTTTCTAAATCCACAGAGTCAGGAATGACAGTGGAAGCCTGGGCCTTTGCAGCTTTGGATTTCGGGCAGTTTCCTGCTACATGCCCTTCCTCACTGCAGTAGAGGCAAAGTCATTCCCTCATGTGACATTCTCATTCTTCCACAGTAAGCTTGCCATTCTTCCCCAACTTATTGGAGATGGATGACTTGGGCTTGTCCTGGGGAGTGTTCTTTGTCATGGAAGACTGCTGGCTGGAGGAGTTACCACAGGTGGAGTTTGAAGAGGATTGGTTGGTAGACTGGGAAGGACTTTTGGGAGTGTCCTTCTTGCCTGGGTTAGAAGAGTTACTGGAATTCTTGGTTTTGAGGTGGGATTCATCCTCTTGCATCCAGTAGATATCATTGCTGTCCTGCACTTTCAAGCGTAGTTCTGCAAGAGTATTGGGTTTACAACCCTGAAGGACTTCTATGCAAAGTCAGAGCGGAGACCATGGAAATAGCAGTCATGGAGGGCTGCTTCATTCCAGTTGACCCTAGAAGCTAATTCCCAGAAGTCAACATTATACTTTGTGATGCAACCACCTTTCTTCATTGCTAAGTCAGAGAGGGCTTTTTCCACATCTCCGACCGGGTCATGTGGACCAAAGTTGCTTTCAGGCTCAGCAAGAAAAGCTTCATAGTCCCACATCCAGTGTGCAGAATCAGTTGGGTCATTAAGACTGGGTTCAAACCAACTAAGAGCTGATCTCTTGAGATAAGAAAGGATAAATATGATCTTTTTCTCATCAGAAGAAAATATGTGTGGGCAGTCACGGAAATGAAGATTACACAAGACTAGAAAGTCTCTAAGTCTCTTTGGGTTGGTACTGTCAAAAGTGCAGGGGTTGCAAACTTTGATTTTCTCAGTCTTGAGTGCACTATTTTGTCAAAGGGTGCAGATACTCTCTGAGAGGTTGTAAAGAACATCTATAAACCTATCCCCTGGATCAGGGTTTCCCCCTGCAGGAGTTTGATTGTCTGGATCATTGGGATTGGGGTCACCCCCAGGGCCATCGGGTCCACTAGGGTCATCAGGTCCACTAGGGTCATCAGGTCCACTAGGGTCATCAGGTCCACTAGGGTCATCAGGTCCACTAGGGTCATCAGGTCCACTAGGGTCATCAGGTCCACTAGGGTCATCAGGTCCACTAGGGTCATCAGGTCCACTAGGGTCATCAGGTCCACTAGGGTCATCAGGTCCACCAGGAGGTCTGTCCTCTAGACCAGGATCTTCCAACCCATAGGGTTCAGGCTGGTTGATGCCCCCTATATACTCAAGGGGAGTCATGGGATGGGGTTCTTCTGGATTTGCAGGAAAATGCTGGGTGCGAGTAGACATGAGGTTGGCACTGATTGATGGGGCTCTGGAGCCCATTTGTCGAAAAATGTTTGAAGGTCTGGAAGACACTCCAAATGTGGTGGCAGGTCAGGGGTCAGAAAGAGTAGATTGCTGAATTGCAGAGATCCCAGGAATGGTGCTGGCATGTTGGGAATCTCTGGTTGTGCAGTGGTGGGTTTCAGTTGGGGTCATGGAAAAGGATGAGATGATGATGCTACTTGACCAGGAAACCCAAACAAAACCCACAATAAGGGCTCAACTGGTATAACACTAGTTAGAGGAAGGTTGCAAGGTGGTACTAAATATCACCACTGTTACCCAAGGCTAGGAAAACAACTCTAGAGGGTGTCCAATGAAGTTCGAAGAGGTTCAAGAGTATTTGAGGTGTTCGAGAGAAGTTTGATGAAGTTCAAAGAGGCTCAAGAGAAGTTTGAAGAAATTTGAGAGACTTATAGAGAGCAAAGACAATTTTGACAAAGGCTGAGGATAGACTATAAGAATGTAGGAAGGCATCAAGAGGGGATAGGCGATATGTGATAGTTTTGAGAAGCTAGTATGAGAAGTTCGAGGAAGTTCAGCATAAAACACTGAACGTTGAGACTAAGTCGAGATGCTTGGACTCAAGAGAATGGCTCTTAAATCAGACGATTGGTGTGAGAGGATGATCTATTCTGTCATTCTAAGTAGCTAGTACAAGGCTATATATGTTTGGGAGAGGTGATACTAAAAAGGAAATAAAACATGAGGAATACATGAGGCAAGATATAAAACAATAGAGAACTTTGCAAATCATAGAATAAATGCAAAAAGATGAGAAGGGAAACATATAGAGTCATAATTTATCATGGGTACCTGTCCCCATTGATCCAATATATCATCAAGATATCAAAGCGCCACAATCATGTCCTAAAATCCTGTCGTTGTGTCTCCTTGTGTCGAGTGGTGCTTGATATGTGATGCACTAACTCATACAAGGTGTGCTGCATGTCTATGAAGGGTGTTGCAATAAGCATATGGCAGCCAAAGGCCTTTGAGGTGCTGCAAAGTTGTTCAAAGTCACTCAAAGTGTTGCGAAGTCATTCAAAGTCATTCAAAGTCGTTATCGAGCACCACCGGGCACAAGGAGACATGATGACAGGATTTTAGGATGTGATTGTGGCGCTTTGATATCTTGATGATATATTGGATCAATGGGGACAGGTACCCATGATAAATTGTGACTCTATATGTTTCCCTTCTCATCTTTTTTCATTTATTCTATGATTTGCAAAGTTCTCTATTGTTTTATATCATTTCGTGGGGTTCATAGGGGTTCATAGCATGAGTGGTCATGTGTCGATGCATTTGGAGGCGTTCCCAGGGCTTGGAGCTCATGGTAGACCTATCAACAAGTGAAGTGTGAGTTCATGTATACTGTTAAGAACTGATCCACAAATGCACATCAGAATCTGGTTGGACCCTGTGGGTGTTGATAGCGGAAGGTTGTTGGGTCGTAGCAGATTGTGTGGAGGGGAAAATGAAAAGGACTTGGCTTCAGCTTGTAAGACGTTGCACCCTTCACCTTGTCTGGTGTCCTAATTTCAAGATGAAGGTTTGGGGGTTGAGGTGGGTAGGTGTGGAAGTGCAGGAAGAGGATACAGAGGGACTTGGTTTAAGTTTGGATGAAACCAGAACTTTGGAGAGAGACTAGAGGTTTGAGTCGAAGGAGTTCAGACTCTTAAGGGCAGAGGTAGGAGTGGAACGAGATTGGATTGGCAGGTTCAGTCAAGTCTATGTTGATATATGAACTGAGGAATACAAGGTGAAACTAATTAAGCTTAAATACTGTAGTCTGGAATAAAGGTGGAATGGAAGCAAAGGCTGTGGCAGTGTCTCAACTGCATATATAAATTGCCTAGCGGGAGCCATACAGGAATCCATAGTTGAATTTGCAAAAGAGATGGCAGCCTTGGAAAGGTGGCCATGGGTGCTGTACAATGTGGCCTGATGCACGGCAGTGTGGGCAGTGCAAGGTGGCTGGAAACAAAAGTGGAAGGAATTGGGTGAATGTTGGGTGTGAAATGCAGAAAATGGTTAGATGGTTGCAGGTTCTGATTGGGCAAGGAATGGATCATGACAATTCCAGTGAACATATCAATGATAAGAAGCTGATAATCTACACGCTTAAGCTGATGTACATGTGATTCAGTTAGTCAGGTGATATGTTTTCTAAGGGGTCCTGACTCCTATTGCAGGTGTCCTCCCATGTACTCTTTCCTCTGCAGTGACACTCAGGGCATGAGATAGTGCAAAACTGAGGCCGCAAAAGCGGACTCCACTTGATTTCCAGGTGAGGAGCAGTAGGCTACTCTAAAAGTACATGTAGTTTAAACTAGTAATCCAATGGAACTATCAAACTAGAAAGGGAGAGGTGGGTGGCTTGCAAAAAACAAAAGAAATAGCTATGTGGTGGTAGGAGAGAGACAGTTCTGGACCCCTAATGCTGGTTCCAACTTCAAAATGACATCTGCTACAACTGTAGCGCCAAGCCAAAGACAGCAAAAAAGGGTGGAGATAAGCAGGGCTTTACTGCTGAAGGAGAGTAATGCTCAAGCGGTGCTCTGCTGGATGGTGGAGCCAGTATGGCAAGGATGGATTGAGATAGCACAGAGGCCTACAAAAATGCTCCTTGCCTTCAGAACCTGCTTTTATGATGACCCCTGCAGTGACACTCAGGGTGTGAGATAGTGCAAAACTGAGGCTGTGAAAGTGGACTCCACTTGATTTCCAAGTGAGGAGCGGTAGGCTAGTGATGCTGTTGATGTTGTGTGAGGGGGTGGTGGTGGTGGATAAGATGTTAGCAAGGAGCTGATGAAGAGAGTGATGATATTAGGAAGTGTGCCCATAGTGCCACTAGTTGCTGTTCTGCTCGGACTGTAGGATTGTCCCTAATGTAAATCTTCCATGCTGCAGAGGACCATCTTCCAATCACTTGTATTATCTCCTCAGATAGACCCAGCCCTGCTAGGAAAGTCACCCCTCCAGCATGTGGTGAATGACCTCCATAGTCCTGCCCCAGTACTGTGAAGAACTTTGAGTCAAACCATGAGTGTGTTGGGTTTTGGCCATCCTCGCAGAGGAAGAGTGCTGTATGTGCACCATGATGCCCATCACATAATACCACATATTTGTGCAGGAGTGATACAGGGTCGGCTACCTCCTGTCATGTAAAGAGTATATGTGTCCCACAGTAGAAGGGGTCACCTTTGTGATAAGGTAAGTGATACTGTGCATGATTTCCCTCAAAGACAACAGACCTGTGCTTGATGAGTTTTCACCAGTCAAAATATTTCACACTGTTTTTCTGGATTAACTTGCCACTCCGGTGACATGCATAGAAGCAGCAGGACAGGATGACAGCAAAAAGCAGGTCATCGTAGGACTTTGAGCATTGCACAATCTGCATGAATGTTTCTAGATAGCAAAGCCTCAGTGGTTGTTTTCATTGACAGGGTCCCCTTGAATTTTCTTCGAACCCCGGATCATCATTGTCACCAAAGGGTGGGCTCAATGCTTATTGAAGTCAGGGTACAGGTCCTTCAAGAAGTGGCAGGTCCCAGTAAGATATTTAGGCCCGGATGCAATTGATTTTGAGGAAAACGCTATGTATCAGCTGAGCATTTCTGGAGTGGGATCCAAGGGGATTATGTGCAACCCACAAAACATTATGTAGTCCCTGGCACCTGTGGCATAGATACAAAACATTGTTTTCTTGATTGTGTTCACTTGAAGAAACTGCACACATTCATCCAATGCCTTCAGTGGCATTGCTGGGCAAGTCAAACTACTACAAGTGGTCAACCTGCCCAGTGCATTCAAAAGCATTCCCTCCATCATGCCAGCAGGAGCTCTTGAGGTGGCTCAAATGTGTGGACGCAGTCAGCTGGTAATGCTTGTTTGTATTCATCAAACAGCAGGCGAGATAAAAGATCAGTGCAAAGGTTATCTTTGCCAGAAATGTGATGAACATGAACATCTATTCCAGAGTGGAGTACAATGCTTGCAACACCCAGAAGTGGCCCATTGTGTAGGGTTTCTGAGACTCCAAGAGAGTTGAAGGCAGCAACAGAGTTGAGGCTGTCAGTGAACAGGAGGATCCAACGTGGTGGCTGTCCAAACAATGCAACATGGTGGATCGCTGACAAGATCACCATTAGTTCGAGGAATAAAATGTCAATCTTGATCTCTGGGGGGCATGGATGAAGTCAGTAGATGAACCCATTTCCAGCATACATGAATGACAATGCAAACCGCAGGGTCACATCTGTCCACAGGACAATGTCTGCCACTTCATCTTCCCACTTTCCTGTGAAGTGTTTAAAGGTCTGGTCCTATGAACTGAAAAAAGACTGAAACCGAACTGAACCAAACTGAAGTCTGGTTCACCAGGGGGCTATTTATAGGACCAGTCTTTTGCAGTCCAGTTGCCAGTCTTTCACTTTGAAGAATATCATTGAGGCAATGAAAACCCGTTTATATGTTATGTGAGCCATACTCCCACATTTCCACATATAATCCCATCAATTTCGCTCCCTGGATCATCAAAAATGGTTAAGAACTGAGAGAGATATGACCAAATACATTTTGATGTGAGTATTTTGTTGTGATTTGAGTAGTTGTGATTGTACTGCTTATACATTGTGCTACAAAAATATTGGGCACAATTGGACATTATCCAGGGCAAAGGAATAACATACATAAATGTTTGTACCATGTGCATTTGATTCATTTAACAGCCCTGACAGGTTGTAAATACACATGACAAACTACAAACTACAACATGTAATACAATGTACTTTTGTTCTGGTCATATCTCAGTCAGATCTTAATGAAATCTCTTAGAATTTGGACCAATCACTGGGGAATTACAATGTCCAAGTGCCTACATAACGATTAAATTGTCTGCATTATAGTTATTGAGAAACAGATAGGTTGTATTGGCACAACAAATGTTACAACAAAAAACTGGTTTGGACTGGTTTTTTTCGGTCCATGGACCGATATGGACCAGTCCTATGTGGTCTGGTTGTGGTCCATCAATATATGGATTGGTCCTGGACCGGTTGCGGTTCCGGTTTCCCCATTTAGACATAAAAAACCAGACTTAACCGGACCTTAAAACACTATTCCTGTGCCAGTGATGTGTATTCTGATAGACCTAGGGATCTCAGAGGCTAGCCAGGTCAGATCCGAACAGACAATGGCATTGATGTGAATTCCAGCCAGGGTGTGCACCTTCCCAGACATCTTGCAATACAATTCAGACAGCGCTGGGTGCCCCCAGGGGAGGATGTTGAGAACCCAGTTGAGGTGACCTGCAAGATGTTGCCAATCTTGCAGCCATGGTCTTCTGTTCGCAGTTTCCAAATTTTTGCAACCATGTCCATGACGGATGTAGGGGGGATCGAAATCATCCCCAAGGTTGATATCAACCCAGAAACCAATGATCTTCAGTCTTTCCCCATGCTCCTGCTTCCAATCCTCAAATGGGCATGAAATTGACTCCCACAAGATGAGCAGCTGGACTTGTTGTTGGGGATGTCATTTCCCTCGATACAGAATGAGGTTGTCCATGAAATCCCAGCCAAAGAAGTCATCTATATAAATGTGCAGGCCCTCAATATTGAGTTTCTTTGAGGCTATCCAGGACATCAAGCCAGAGACTGCACACCAGCAGCATGGAGATGCTCTATTCCTGAATACAAGTCATTGCATGAGATATAGGTGACCCTCAACAACCACTACTTGCCGCAGCTGCCAGAGTGGGTGATCAGGGAGATTGAGGAATGCTGTGGCAATGTCCAACTTGTAAGTTACCAGGCAATGATTCAGATTGTTTTCCTTGGCATCATGAAGGACCTGCCCAAAGGAGCGCATGTCATTATACTTCACACTCCCTTCCTCCTTGCAGATCCCATCATTGAGGCCCAAGGCAGAGTGATCTGTTACCATGCGGGGTTTTCCATGTTGCCAGGCAACAAACATTGGAGACTTTTTTATCCCTGGCAGGAGCTCTGTATCAGTAAGAGGACCAGACCATTGACCTGCAGCCATCTCCCTGTCATGAAAGTCTCACAGGGCTTGCAGGTCTGTATTGTCCATCTTGTAGTTATCTGATATCTCTTCCAGCTTGACTTTCCACTCCCCCTTGTCACAAGGCCAAAATCCTTCCCTCAAGCCTTTCATGACAGAGTCGACAAAAGGGCAGTTTGGATGATCAGTGAGCATTGACTCAAATTTGTTGATATTGAAAGGGGTTTCAACCTTGATCAAGTCCCCAAGCGATCTGATGGAACTCATGAGGAGAAATTGTATTTGAAGATGATGAAGTTGTCCATACAAAGCCTGATCAAAAATGAGGGGTACCTAAATCTATTTCAGTCTTTCTTTTTCCTGAAGGCCCAAGCAATCTGGTGGCCTCAACTGCCCTGAGAAGTTCCTCCTGCGAGATGCCTATATCCCCATCAAGTTCTCCCCCTGAGAGTTGTGATGCAAGATTTGTTGTCTTTGGCTTGGTGCTGCTTGCTGCAAACACAGCACACCCCATGCTTCTGATGATTGGAGCATGGCTCTTCACACTTCCCAAAGCTTCAGTTATGGCATGGAACATCTGAATGCTTTGCCAGATTGTTGAGAGTAGCCCCTGCTTGCTTGAAACTCCTCAAAGGAGAGGACCCAGCCAAACAAAACATCTGGGCCAGGAGTGGAATGTTGAGCTGAGACCAGTCATCCATGTGAAAAGCTTTCTTCACATAGAGGTCATGAACTTCAATGTTGAACTGAATTGTGAGCTGAGGGTGTCCAGGCATAGCCTGGAACAGTTCCATAATGATCTGCCACTAGGATTGAAGTTCAGTGACATGGTGAGGGAAGAGAAGCCCAACACCTGCTTCCCAAGCACTGAAGACATGGATCCATTCAGCCTCAGTGTGAACTGGGCATCTTTCCATTGCCTGGTCCTTTTTGACAATAGCAAAGCCCTCAACAAGCATCTTTGGCTCATTTTTGTGGTCATATCCCTTCTCCATCGATGCATAGAGTTTCTCAAAGTCGACAAAGTCATCCTGGACAATCTTCTTCCAGATTGACCAAGGAAGTGGCTCAGCCAAGGTAAACACTTGGAGATTGTTGACTAGCGCATCCTGAGCCTGTTCCATCTTGTTGAAGGCATTCTGGAGCTTCCGAGTCTCATCCAGGTGAGGGTCAGATTTGACTTGAGCCACCAACTTCCCCAGATGTGGAGCCGCTGCCAAGATTGAAGAAGGTATCAAACCAGAGGTGGATGGCCCAACCCCAAAGAAATTGAGAACATCCTCTGCAAGCCCAGACAGTTGTGCATTTCCAGTGGGCAAAGAATCATTGATGTGGTCCAGTTTGCCCCAAGGACTGCCCAAGCAGCAGCTTCGACAGCCAATCTTCATTTCTCTGCCTCATCTGGGTTTCCTCCTTGGTCATTTCCTGAGGACAGAATCGCTTCCCTCTGGGACCAGAAATTATTGAGGGCTTGGCCTTCCAACCCATCAGGGGTTGCCTCTTGCCCCAGAGAGGGGAGATGATCTCCTGGATCCACTGCATTCTCAGCTGGAGACCCCTCTCTAGATACAGCAGACCAATGGAGCCTTTGAGTAAGTTGTGCAAGATAGTCCTCTGCCTCAGCAGCCATTGCTCCTGATTCCTTGATCCATTTGAGGAACTGAGCCCTGGGGACAAACCTGAGAGATGCCTGGTCGACAATTTGCTGGCACTTGTCAGCAACAGTTCTCACATGTTCCAGGTCTTGAGCTTCAGGTAGTGATACTGCATGAGTTCCATCATCCATGAGATTTAGATGATGAGATTCAGAATAGGGGATGGATCGAATAGGAGTTGTGAAAAACAAAAGAAATAGCTAGGCAGGAAATGATGACAAAGCTCTAGATTCAACAGAGTGAGAGACCAATGCTGTTGAACAGCAACCAGGCTGACCTTACTGTGAGAGAATCTCAAAGGTAGCAGTGGAGCTGAAGTCAACTAGGGTTGCATGAGATGGGAAAAGAGGGCAAGGACGATGCACTTACTGTGGTGGTAGGAGAGAGACAGTTCTGGACCCCTAATGCTGGTTCCAACTTTGAAATGACATCTGCTACAACTGTAGCACCAAGCCGAAGACAGCAAAAAGGGACAGAGATAAGCAGGGCTTTACTGCTGAAGGAGAGTGGTGCTCTGCTGGATGGCGGAGCCAGTACGGCAAGGATGGATTGAGATAGCGCAGAGGCCTACAAAAACGCTCCCTGCCTTCAGAACCCGCTTTTACGAGGAACAAAAATCAAATGACGTAAGCTGATTGCGACATCACTATAGAAATTACTATCCCAAGCTCGAATTTCAAATGCCTCAAGTTCTCCCAGACTACAGCACCATTGGCTTTAAGGACATCGTCGTGACGCTCGACAGCGACTGTGCTGTAGCCGTCATCCTCATAAACCGACCAAAGCAGTGAATTCATAGTGATTTCGATACTATGCTCCGACTGACCTACATTGACCATGTAGGAAGAACTCTGTCAACAAGACCATCATCGAGGAGTTGAAACTGGCCTTTAATCTATGCGACAGAGATGATAGGGTGCGCGTCGTCATTCTCACGGCGGACCCTACCGGACCCGCGTATTGTTCTGGGGTACGTTCGCCAAGTCGCTTTTCATCCACAACGAATTGAGTTGAAGAATGCTCTATTTATAGGCCGATATTACTGCAGGATGGAATGTCATACGGGACGAAGAAGCAGATAGAGAGGGAGAACACGGTTGGTTTGACTGCTCGTCGTGAACTACATGTTCAAAATGCACGTCCTCGACAGCTCACCGAGATCAAGGCGGCACCCTCTCAATCGCTGTTCTCAGGTGTCGCAAGATTACCATCGCGGCCGTGAACGGCCATGCCGTACGTTTCTCCATATCCCTTCTGTGACATCAGAATTCTTACCTACATATATCGACGACCAGGCAGGTGTAGGCGCAACAGCCTTCCAACTGCCCTTCGACTTCCGTTTCGTCTGGGCCGATGCTAAGATTACATTCCCCTTCGTCCGACGCGGTATCCCATCCGAAGGTAGCTTTCCCTCCTATCATTCTCCCAAACCCCCCAACGTTTAAATATTGTCACTAAGTACTGTTTAGCTGTTTCAACTTATCTCCTCCCCCGCCTCATCGGCTACTCCAACGCTAGCTCCCTCCTCATCACAGGCCACACATTCCCTGCCTCCTCTCGATTCCTCCAAGGGCTGTACTACGATGTTCTTCCTACTCGAGAAGAAGTCTTTCCTGCAGCCAAAGCCTTTGCTGAAGAGCTAGCGAAGAATACCTCTATGCCTGCAGTGGCATACACCAAGGCCTTGTTGCAACACCCCGGAGAGAGTGCGGAGGAAAATCACTTGTTGGATTCGCGGGCTATTAGGGTGTTGAGTAGGACGAAGGATGCACAGGAAGGGGTGGACTCGTTTATGGAGAGGAGGGTGCCGAAATTTCTGGATAAGCTGGGGGAGGCGACATCGGTGTGGTCCCCTTGGGTATGTATTTTTCTCGTTCTTTGATGCCGATGGTGTTTCACTGAGGTTCTTTCATGTTAGTGGCGAAGTTTGGATGTCACGCATATTAAATCAAAGCTTTGAGTGAAGACGCAATGTCAAGGCCTGTACTTCAGGCTGTACTTATTGTTAGATCAATTACTCGATGTACGACATTGACGTATGATTTTCAATTCTTGTTCACTTGCTTTCTGGATCATTCAGCACCGCTATAAATATCCTTTCCTGATGTATGTGTGACCTAATTCGGTTATCACAGGCTCGGCACGGCATGCGTCATCGTGATGGGCAATCCGGCTACCTCCGACGTTACTTAGCTGGGTTCAAATTTTTGATGATGGAGCCCAAATTTTTCTTGAGCACCCTCGCTTGGACTTGCCCGAGAAACCGCTCTCCTCCTGCAACATATTTCTGGTGGACAATTTGCACGCAATACTTGTGAATGACTCAAACATTGTATATTCAGCAAAGAGCTAACAATAGTATGTGGTGGGGGAACTTTTAGGCGGCACAACAACTTGTGTTGATTTCGTGCTCTTACTCGTTTTGGTGTGTGTGAATTTCTGGAGTGGCTGTACAACTTTTTTGATGAAACGTCAGTTTGGTAGGTTGCAAATATGCTCTAATAAACAGTTATTTTTGTCTTGTCACCTAAATCAAGCCTGCAGTAAGTATTCTCCCTCAAACAGGTGAGGAGGACAGGTCTCTTCTCTTGATTGAAGAGCTCTACTGTGGCTAAGGGATATATATATATGGCCACATACATCATACATGACTGGTGATGGTTCTGCAAGAGGAGAAATAGGGAGAAGTGCAAGTGGTATAGGACAGGGTACCATCTACAAGGGGGTAGGGCTCATTCATATCCAACCACATCACATGGTTCAAGAGTAACAAACTGTAAGTCTGTAACAAGTTACCACTTCTCTAATTACTACTTCCCACAAGAGTTTCTCTCAAATGCAAAACCTAAATTCAATAAAAAATTGTTTTATGAAGGAGTTCTAGGTGCTTGATCACTCAGCTTTAATGAGGAAAGTTATTAGAGTTGCAATGAGTGTTTGAGGCTGATTTATGGGTATTGCCAAAAAAGGGTATATGATTGATCTAAACCCAATAACAATTGAATGATCGAGCACCTAAAACCTCTTTGGATTTGGAACACAATTCTGCAATTGTTTTAGGTTTTACATTTAGAGAAATACTTACAGGAAACAGTAATTAGAGAAATGGTCATTTGTCACTCCTCAACGATGTGATGTGGTTGGATGTGAATGAGCCCTAATCAACATCTAATCTTCCAAGACTAGTAATGGACTGTGAGATGTGAAAGGCAGACCATGGGATAAATAGGGAAATGCAAGGCTCCATAAAAAGGTGGTGCATAGCACCAGCTGTCCCAACAGGTCTGCAGGTAGGGATCTGCATGGGTAACCCATGGGTATCTCGCGCTGTACCCATACCTGTACCCATGGTTGGCTCTACCCACAAACCTGCAGGTCTTAGCTACAAAATGGGTAGGACTATTGCGACCCGTACCCATACCCACTATACCCATACCTGTAACCTGTACAGGTACACAAAACCTGTGCAGATCCCTATCTGCAGGCATGTATTTCAAGTGTGGGTCTACAGTAATACATGTGTGCTAATGCAATTAATGTGGCATCATAGCAAGGGTGCATCAAAACCTCTCTGTTGTTAAAAACCCAGTGGGAAAAAGAAACCAACAGCAAAAGAAAGCTACCAGCTGGTGCCAAGTAGGTGGGCTCAAAACAATACCCAGGATGTCGGTGGGTGGGAGCACAAAAACAGTGGATCACAGACTTGAGGGAGTTAGGCAAGCATCAGCTTGAAACTCTACAAGTTGTTGAGAGACACACTGTGGAATGATGCATCACTTTTTGATGTGTGTGCTATTTTTAGCACAACCCTTTGATGCATACAAACAAATGCCCCATTTCCCTTTCTTATTCCCCCTTTGTCTGACAGAACATATATATACAGCTAGATACATTACCTGCCACCTCAGTCACTTATACAAGGACTGAGGAGTATTATCTTAGAGTGTCGCCTCACCAGAGTTACTTACCATACCTTAGTTTAGCCTTGTCTATTCTAGGTACAGTACAGTTTGTACATCAGTCACTTATACAAGGACTGAGTTTAGCCTTGTCTATTCTAGGATTAAATTTCTACACAAGTCTGGAATGTGCAGATCACTCGCATGGGGACAGCCAGTTTCAGAAACTGGGGAAGGAGAGGTCACAGTCCTTGTTGCTACCAATGTGTGTGTACATGCAGGTATACATTGATGTGTGCGAAATAAAATTCTCATACCCTGTGCATGCAGCATCATGTAGTGTCATTCAGCATAATATAGCATAATTCAACATAATAAAGTAAAAATGAAATTTTATTAGGTAATGGGGCTGTTTCCTAACACTCTGGTGGTTTGGGATGTGGATCATGTGCATGAACATTTGCATCTAGATGATAGGTGGATTTCTAAACTTTCTTAACCTCATTCATATGTTCATGCTACTGTAGACAGTCTGAAAATTGGATAGTGTATGCATGTACCCACAATATGTCATGATACACAGTCACATGTATCCTTAAATGCTTGTTTATTCATCAATATCTTCCTGGCTATGCCACCACAATGGAACAACAATCCACCCCGTGAAGGCAGAAAACTATACTCCTGTGATTGTGAGTGGTATTGCAAGGGTCATATTACAAATGTGTTTAGTTTGTCCTATCAGAGACATGCACCTTTTTGTAAATCTAGCCTCTCAAATGCATTCATAATGACAGTCTCAAACCCAACAACACTGGATACCTTGGCTCTATCTGGATGGATTCATGAGAGCATGCAGGTTAGCACAGGAATTGCAGGAGCTTCTGCCAGTGCAATAGATGTACATTTCCCAGTGCTACAAATTGATTTGTACTTTCAGATTGAAAAAGGCCTGTATTGGAGGTAACTCATCCAGCACATTGGTAAATGGGCAGGTGGTGGATACTGCACACTGCGGCACTACTACATCTGAAGGTGGCAAGGGCAACATGCAGAATGATGTATCTTCCTTGGACTTGAGTGGAAATTGGTACAGCAGTGGGAACACAGCTGAAAACAACATTGTGGGCATCTCTACTGATTCTGGAGGTGGTGAGGAGCAGGGTGACATGATTTCCTTGGACTCAGGCAAGAATGGGTGTAGCAGCAAAGACATGACTCAAAACAAGATTTCTTAGCACAGTGATACTACATGAGGCCTGGACATGAGTGGGTCCAGTGGTCTGGGATCCTGTGATAAGGATGAGACAGCAGATGGATGCAGAGCAGACATCTGCTGAGAGCAATCATGCAGATCTGGGTTCCCTCAATAACCATGAAACCCAAGACAACCAGACAAATGGATCTCCTCTATCACCTCAGCCAGACATAGATCTTCAGGAACTCTCAGACATCATGAACTTGAAGGATATGAAGGTTGCAATGGAGTTTATTCAGGCTTTGGAAGGGGCAACATCAGACAACAGTAAACTTGATAAGGACATCATTGAATGGCTATGCAACCTACCCACTTTCCTGAACACATTGGTGATCCAGACCTTCAGCTAGGGTTAAGGTTATTCCTCACAACCATCAATGCTTTGCAAGAAACTTACACTTTGTCAAGAGAAGTGATAATGCTTCACCACCCTGATGACCAAGTACCTTCATTTGACCAAATAAAACAGAGTATCGCAGACATCACAGGTGTTGTCCCTATTATTGAACATATGCACCCAAATAGCTGTCTAGTGTTCATGGGGCCATACACATCACTTGACACATGTCCCAAGGGTGGTGAGCAAAATTATAGTGATATGGCCTGTACACCTCAACAAGAATTCTAAACCATGCCTCTCAGACCTCTGTTACAAGCTCTTTGGTGAGATCGTCAGAGTCCTGAATGAATGAGCTATAGAAGGAGAAACCCAAGGGAATTTTGGTTGAACAATGGGTATCTGAAGACCATCAAGGACTTCCTGCACTCACTGGAATGCCTTGATGCTGTCAGAAGTAGCCATATTCAGCCACAAGATACAGTTTTCATGTTCTCCATGGATGGTGCACAACTCTATGCACCTAAAACCTCTGATTGCTGGATTTATATCTGGATTCTATTTGAGCTGGATCCAGAAGGTAGATAGAACTTTGCATATGTTCATCCTGGCAGTATAATTCCTGGTTCAAATAAGGAGAAAAATGCTGATTCCTATCTCTTTACTGGCCTTTATCACATCACAGCCTTACAACATGATGGCCTTCACATGTGGGATGGCTCCTGTGATGAGGTCTCCATTTCTTACCCTTTTTTGTCTTTGGCAACCACTGATGGCCCAGACATGACATATTTGAATGGTCTCATTGGACATTTTGGCAAAAATGGCTGTTGGTTTACTGCTCCATTACAGGATGGCACAAACCAGGAGGATCACATTACTATCCTGTTCTTCTCAAGCCACTGAATTATGAGGTATTGGGGTGTGACCATGGTGATATTCCATTTGCAAATCTTCCCTCCTGCTCTCCTGACCTATATCATCAAAATCTTTGACACCTCCTGGCATCTCCCAAGGAAAGTGATTACATAAAACACTGCTTGCAAACAGGCATTTCTAAACCAAGTATTTTTCTCAGCCTGCAACAAGCAAAGATACTTGGAGTTCCTGGTTGCTTTGGGTAAGATATTATGCATCTTGCTGCTCTCAATATTCCAGATCTCCTGATCAATCTCTGACAAGGTCTTCTTGATTGTGACCAGAAAATAATCATGCAAATTGGGATTGGGCAGTGCTTTAGGGTCCCATGTGTGTAGCGCATGTAAAACAAATTGCAGTTGCAACACCATACTTGCCAGGTTCCTTCAATCGTCCACCATGCAACCCTGCACAGAAGATCTCAAGCAGCTGTAAAGCTTGGGAATTTCTTCTGTACTTATATGGACTTGTCCCTGTAGTGTTTTATAATGTATTGCCTGAAAAATACTGGCAACACTTCTGCAAGCTTGTATTTGGCATGCAGATCATGAACCAGCATTCCATCAAGATGGAAGACATCAATAAAGCTCATCAAGAATTGTTAGATTTGTTGTTGAGTTTGAGGTCCTGTATTACCAACGTCAACCTGAACACCTGCATTTTGGGTGTCAAAGCATTCATGCATTAGCTCCCCTTGGACCTGAGGCTCTCCAATTTGGCCCTCCAGCCTGCTCATCACAATGGATCATGGAGCAGACTATTGGAAACTTGGGCTGAGAAATCCATCAGCCATCAAATCCATCTGCAAATCTTTCTCAAAGAGGTCTTCTACACTGTCAAATCAATGCAATCAAAGCAATGATACTGGATCTCCAGGCCCCTACAACAACTTTGCCCCAAGGAGCAAAAGATGTTGGTGGTGGGTATGTTCTACTCCAAGCATGGGATTGGACTCATTGACCAATTTGGGATTGGGAGACTGGTGTTAAGGACTTATTTGGAGAACACTTGTAGCATGTTTCTGGATGACAATTGTTCTCCGAGTATAGTATTGTGAGTACAGGTCCATCTCACAAATGGACAAGTTGCATGGTCTTTCTGGAGGGAGAAATTGAAGTCCCTGACAAAATTGAGAATGGCCCAGAATGTAAAGGTATGAGATTTGTTCTTGAATAATGATCATGCTCTTATTAATACCTCTAGTTCTGCATCATGCACCAGACTCAATTTGCTGAAGTTTATTACTACTTCCATCTTCTCATTGGGGGGATGGAAAAAGGCTTGGCCATGGTGTCCACTTATTCAGCTCCACATCAGCATTCATTCCAGCTTTCTTACCACACTCTCTGGTCTTGTACTCATGGTGGCAACAGTTCTCTCATGGTGATCAACATCAAGTCCATTGAAGCTGGTTGCAATGGTTCCCCACCAGCCATTTCCAGATTCCCCTGGACAATATTTTCTTGTTGAAAAGCCTGGCCTTGATGTTGTGTTCCTTTCAGGTATGTTGAAGAAATCCCTGATGAGAAATAGATATGTTCTGAATTACCTTTGAGCACTTCTTGGGCTATACACAACAATTATCATTTTTGTATGCTTATGTCACAAGGAACATTGTCCAGCAACAGCATCTCATCCAGTGCTCATCCAGCAACAGCATCTAATTTCCTGTTTCTCTTTTTATGTCAATCATTCTGTATTATCATTCTCTTGTCAATCTTTCTGCATATTAATATGCACTTCCCAATGAGTGTCCTGCTTTACAACAGTTGCTTCAGTGAAAACTACGGTCAGTCATCCTACCACCATCCCACCAGCACTACAAAATTGATACATCAAATGGAATCAGAAATACCATGAGGACACCCAGCACTAGGACATTTTTGTGGTCATCCACTGCCACTTCATTGCCCACCCCCTGCCCTGAAGCTAGTCTTATATAGGCCTGGGTCACAGCAGTGAAACATCCTCCCACTGATTGCCATTATGCTGATGTTGCAAATATGCCCTTGGAAGATGAACATTATAGTCATCCCATTGCTCAAGCTTATCCTGCACCTCTTGCCCATGTGCAGAGCTACAATGTTTTCCCACCTATAGTCCACCCCAACAATATCTCTCTCACAATCCCCAATTACCCACTGTCCCACTGCAGTTTCCTAATTTTGCCCATCCTAGGCTAAAACTCTTGTCCTTCCCTAGCCCAGCCCCAGACACCAACCAACTGGGGAGGGGAACAGCGCCACTGACACTAGGTAAGCACCAACCACCTCATTGTGTACATACAGTATTCAGGTGTTGACAACCATTGACTGGTGCTGAGGGGCTCGAGGCCCCTCAACAAGCCAAGCCAAGAAATGAAGCTGGAAAGTGTCTTTGATCCCTGATTCAGTTCACATCTTCTTAACTTTGGTCTTGGTGTCCAGGACCAAGGCTTCTGTGAAATACAAGCATAGCTGGGTTATATTTCATCCCTCCTGCAAAGCCAGCCAATCTGCAGAGTAGTCAGTGCCCTGTCATGACAATAGAATGATAAAATGACTAGCTACCTGCATGAATAACTTCACATGATCAACCATCTGTGCCATACTCTCCACAGCTTTCTTCTTTTGCCCCTTTCCTTTCTTACCAGCCATTAAATCTTCAGTGGAACTCTCATAAGCGCTAGTCCCAAATTCACTTTGCATAGGATTATCACTAAGGAGTGGTAATATGGCAGGTATCACAAGAACAGGCTCATCAAATTGAACCATCTCAGGCCCATATTCCATGCTCCTGAGCTTCTGTGAGCTCAAGGATATCAGATAAGAATGTCAGTACCCATGGAAATATAATCACATATTCTAACTGTTTGACAATACCATTGAGCATCTCTGGAGGTGGAGCAATGTTTGACATGGAGAGGAAATGTATATTATATTCCTTTTGAGATTGCTCACAAGGTAACCCAGCAGATAAGAAGAGAAAGCTGTTATGTTCATTCCATTTCTTTCACAGATTACTGGATGTATCATCCAAATAGGGAAAGCAACAATGTGCACCCCATGTGATAGTGTATGCCAGCAATTTCTGACTGAAGGATCTGTAAATGTCCAAATAGAGTGTTGGCAACTGATAGGATTAAAGATGCCTGTAGTAATGTTAGATAAAAACCATTGATGACATATTGACATACCAATGATAGATGTGGGGCTCAGCAAACCATACAATGGAACAGCATCACTTTGCAAGTCAGTAAAGTTCTTGATTAAATTGTGCAGAGGAACCTTATAATCTTCACTCTGAATAACCCTCCACCCAGAAGTTTGTTCTGTAGTCACCTCCCTAAGTTTCCAACACTTTGCCAAGAGCACACCACCCCTTGTGAACCACCATATCAGAATACAGCACTGGCAGCTGTGAATCACTGCTGGCTCATATATGAAATAGTCATTTTTGCTGATACATGCCATAGGCATGGTCTGATCAGAAGGTAATTCATGAAGCCACTGGTCTCCCTGTCAAGCCTCTTCAAGCATCAGATAGAAAAATGGAGGAATGGGTGGACTTTGGGATTTGCCATTTCCTAGGTAAGATGAGACTTTGGACATAGACTGTGTATTAAATAAATAGCTACCTGAGTAATGATTCACGAGAGGCCATTCACAAAGGTGTGATGACCAAATACACCATTGTAAGGGATACTGCCAATTACACACATCTTTTGCAGTGCCACATTGATGTTTTACATGGTTTTAATGGATGGCACATCATCCACATTATTGATCTTCAGCAGCCACAGATATCATCACAGCTCAGAGTTCAACCCATTCTTCAACCCAGGGATGAATGTACAGAGGGTTGAACCATGTCTTCTCCCAATCTCTATACCCAGTTTCATGTTTTGCAAATTGAACAGGGGTTGGCTAAAGGAACACCTACAATCCAACCCACTAAAAAAAACAGATCACATGACTTTCTTGTCACATGTAGAGATCTTCAGATCTTATCTCTGGTGTATATTTAGAGGCTCATGTTTGAATATTCTAGGTGCAGCAAGTTCAGGATCATTTATTAAGTCAATCCAAGTACATAGTATTAGTGTTAGAGTCTTTCCAAGTGCACTGGCTCAACCTGCTTCTTTTGTGCCTCCCGATGTCACCGCCCACTTTGTTAACATGACTGAAAACCTTGTCAAGCACACCTGCCATCCGTGGATGAACACCTCCTGGTCACTCAACCACTGCCATCATGTCAGAGAAGCAGCGCTTGAGTGCATTCTTCTGCTCCTCTGAGTAAAATACCTGGAACAAACTAATATAAGCATGGAGTTGGAGTGGCCCATCAACATCAATCATTGAAGTATGTTGGATGGGTTTAAGCCACTTGGAAAAACAACACTTACATGTTTGACACCCTCACCATCATTATTGCTGTCATCATAATCCTTGCTGTTATACTCTCCATAATCCTGATTCTCACTGATATCTTGTTCCTCAGCATTTTCAACAGCTTGTCTCTCTGCCATCAAATTAGTAGGTGTGGCACTTGGTGGAGGGTCATGGTCAACTTGAGTCGCAGGTTGTGTAGTCTGTTCAATGACTTCTGAGTCATGGTTCACTCTCTGTGTTCCACATAGATTGTTTCCCACAACTTGAATCTCGACCTCCTCTTCACTCTCCTCCATATCTTTTTTGTAATGAATTCCTGGTATTTTGTAGTAGGGAGGATATCATTCTCGATGAAGGTTGAAAAAAAAGGATAAACATCATCCAAGATCTGATTGGCTTCTCTGACAAGATGTTTGCACAGAAGAAACTGGCTGATAAGATATGTGGGGCAACTGCAAGTCCATTGATCAATCTCTGTCAGGTATTTGGCCCTTGGTCAATGTTCTTCTTCATCAAGTTCAGCCAGCTGTTCAGTATGTCCTTTCATTTCTTTGGGTTTCTTCAGCCAATCCAACTGTTTCTCTACTAGCCAGTGCTCATCACAATGACTCATATCAATCCAATCATGTTGAAAATCTTCTTGCCAAGAGGCCAGGGCTTTTGGTCTTCCAACATGTTACAAGTCCAGCATGTAATCAAGAGTTCTTCATACATGAGGCAAGACATCCATGATGATGATGTGAGTGACGAGATCCAGCCACAGTCAGTTGAACTCCTGCAAATTTAAATGTTTCAGATTTCACCACAGGCTTTCAACAACCATCATTGTCTTGAGAACATATATTGCTGAATCGGTAGATTGAGCCCAGAGTTTCCACTGATTTGGGGTGTACCACTGATTCCATAGGTATGCCCACACCTGTGCAAGGTCATTTTTGAAACAGAAGTCATAGATGTCCTTCACAGTGCCATAGTGGATTTCTTCTGCTGTCAGAAGTGAATTTTGTACATCATTAAGTGGAATTTGTGGATGCTGATGTAAGTGAATGCAAAACTACTCAACAATAATCACATGATGCTCCAATGGGCAGAAGATCAGCAGACTTGACTTGGTGACCTTTGGAGGAGTGGGCCAAATTGGGATATGTGTGTCTCCCATCATCAGTACAAGTAAAGGGGGACAACATGTCGGAGGTGGTTGCTAAGAAGGAGAACAACTGTTAGTCATGGTAATTCACATCACCATACCCAAGACATACTGGCTGCTCAGAGTCTGCCTTTTCAGGTCTCTCACACTCCACATCATCCTTATGAACTCCATCTTCAAGCCAACCCAATGTAACTCCAGGTGCCCAGGTTGGATCAATGAAGGTAAATACCTTATGAGCGATACAGGGGTCATACTTGGCTGGCAGCTTGTCTTCAGCTAACTGTTTTTCCAGGTATCTGATTGCATGCCAGTAGCACAGCTGAGCCTTAGCATTATGAAAGACAATGCGGATAGCACTAAGTTCTGTTGGATCTTTGTCCACATGCACATTTGTGACATTAGGACAGAAGTCATTGATGTGTTGAAGGACACTCTGAAGCATTTGATCTTTTGCACCAGGTGTGGCTGTGGCATCCATCGAACATGTGAATGCAAAGGCTAATGGAAGTGCTTGACCATTTGCTTCCCCCATGATTCCATACAATTCATATCCTAACATGTTTGTTTTCCCTGCATAATGTTAGTGAAGATCTCGAGAGGAGAAAAATTGCTTCACATGTCAAATCCATCGCAAGCTCAATTATCCCTTCTCCATAGTCTTCTAAGATATTTTTAAAGCTAAAGGCAAGTGATGAAATTCCATCTTCTGGTAGTACTGAAATGATTTCAATATCAAGATCTTCACTGTGCTTCAAAACCATCAGCGCTGAACTATGGAGTTTTGGGGTGACTTTTTGGAAAGATTGGAGCAGGGTGAGATCAGATATTGTGCTATGGTGCTAAAACTTAAAATGAGCACATCTAGGCCAATTCTTGACCATTTGGTATAAAAATTAGTGTGTTAGAATCCCAAAAACAAAGGCTACATGCTGATTGGCTCATACTTGTCACTTACCTGCAGGTAACCTGTGCTATTCACTAGATGTGAGCCCAGTGAGCATAAACAGTTAGATTAGTTTTGGGATGCTTCTTCAGAACCACCTGCCATATCTACTGCATCATTAGTGCTCTGGCAACTAGTCAAGAGTTGGAGTCTTAGAGCCATACCTTAGCTGCCATCAAATCCTTCAATCTCTCTATGTCGTCCACAACATCATCAGAGATTGAGATGTCTGTATAAGGTGGATGGCATCAATGATGGGTGATATGCATGCCTGCCATCATTAAATCATCACTGCTAAGCATGACAAACAGCCAACTGCTACACTTGTAGTGATCCATTGTCATGCATGCCCTATGTTTCCCAGTTTCTGTTAGTTTCTTCTTTGTCTGTTCTCCCTCAAACTGTGCACAATAAAAGGTATAAGTTGTCAAGCTCTGGTTTCATTTCTTCATCTTATAGCTATATCATTCCATCAATTTCATTTAAACATGAGCAGTTTGCACACCTACTTGAATTGAAACCCAGTAGCATTCCAGATGGCTTTGGCAAGGTGCTGGGCAAGAACATGGCAGTGGTCCTCAGATTGCTCTGGCATATCCAAGGTTTCATAGTCAAGAACAACAGCAGTGTGTAGCTCAAATGCAGTCTCTTTGTATTTTTTGAGAAGAGCAATAAATCCAGTCCATGCAAGTGTTGGAGGACCACTGGAGGATTTGTCTTTTCCAAGAGGACATCATGTTGCTATGTCTGTGTTCTCTTTCTCACAATGTTCCCATCTTCTCTTCTCTGCAGCTTCATTTCTCTACTGTGTACATGGTGTGCAGGTCTTCAGGTATTGCAAATTTGCCTTGTGAGGATATTCTGCTTGCAGCCCTCAAAAACTGCATTGCTGGCACTTAATGAGGTCTGTCATAGTGGGAGGGGTGGTAGAGTATTGATTGCACAGTTACATAGATCATGTTATGTTTGGTGGCCTCTGGGCAAACAATGGTATTCAATGCAACACTACCATCTAATAATAGCATATGTTCAATGTGACTCGAGATAGATAAGATCTGAAGATTTTTACATGTGATGGGAATAATCACATGATCTGTTTTTTTAGTGGGTCAGATTGCTTGAGACAGTTGGTGTAAACACAGGCTCCAAGGGTAAGGAGGGTTTCCAAAGGCCTCTGAGCTTTTTCGAGAGGCATATCTGCACCTGCACTGAGCTCTGCTTGTCGTATCTCACTCCAATCATTGTGCTGTTTGCAGCTCAGTGCTAGACTTCTAGCCAAGGCCTTGTCAAAAACAGTTTGGCATGTTAGGAGACTGCTCTGCTCTTGACATCTACGTCCCCTCTGCAGTACAGGTGAGCACTTTGTGCATTCCCTCAGTCTTGATCTTACTTCTCAAGATAGTTGTTATCATTGACTTCGTGAGCTCTGCTCTGTCTCTAATCCACAACATCTATCTTATGTCATAAGATCTTTTCTGATCACATCCTTTTCAATATTCTCATCTTTATCTTCTTTCAGGATTCAACTGCTTCTAGCTTCGCTATCATTGGCAGTTGTTTCTTCACAAGTTCCTCAGATAGTTCAGCTTCATTCATCTTTTTTTCCACCCTCCCACCTCTCCCTTATATTTGTTAGTTCTGTACTCTCTTTCTTTCGTAGCAAATAATCACGTGATCTGTTTTTTTAGCGGGTCGGATTGCTTGAGACAGCTAAAGGTCCAATGTGTGAGAGTTTACAGAATGGGCACAGAGTAGGGAGAAAGAGCCATTCAGCGACCCTTAAGGTCAGCCTTAACGACTGACATAATATTGGTATTGTCAAGGTACACCACTAGACTAAGGGTGGGAAGGAGGGAGAACAAAACTACTCAAGCATGGTAAGAGTGAGATGGCAAGAAGAAACCCCAGGAAAAAGGGGGTGTCTTACCAGTAGAAACAATACTGTACTAGTAAATAGGAGTAAGACAGTAATATGGAAAAGTGGTTCTGCAGGAACTGTTCTCGACCATAAAGTGTTACGGTGGGCACGCGGTGCCATCGACTGCATCCGTAAGGCGTTACGGAGGGCACGCGGTGCAATCGTCTCGTGTCGTTCGAAACCTTCGCCATTGGACTCGTGTAAACGGACTTTAAACCCGATAAGCTACAACTCCGAGGCTGGGTCACGTTTTCCGTTACAAACGTCGCGTGATGCATGTGTCACACGATTTCCTCTAACGCGTCCTCTCAACAACAATCAACGTCAAAATGGGAGGTCAAACTACGACTCAAACTGTGGGCGGGCATCAGCCACGAACAAAGCCAACCCCGCCACTTCTACTCCCAGAAATTCTGGGTTTCTCTCCGCAACTTCTGCTCGATGATATTATCAACATCGCTAATAATGCTGTCCAGGACGGCGTCAACGGCATGGAAGAGTTCCTTCAGAAGTGGGTAGACGAACGCGCGGCGCGTGAGGCTGGGGACTGGGACTCAACCCAAGAGGTTGAGCAGGGACTTGTGGCCTTCCAGACTCTCTTGGAGTACCATACTGACATAGCGTTTGATTTCTTCGAGGCGTGGTCATTACGGAATATTTTTGCGATTCCGTATGTGGATGGAGAAGGGGATCTACCAGTGGTGGTTCCGCATCAGGAGGGCTTGGATCTGACATGTACGGCTGAGCGGGAGCAGGAGCAGGAGCTCATGGATGAGTGTGAAGAGCTGAGGAGGAAGATTGATAATGTATTAATCTCTTCTCATTTGTTCATGTGCTATTTTCTCAGTTATCTTACATCTATACAGCAACGTCGCCTGAAACGCCTTTACACCCGTGCTCGACATGCCTCCGCGGCTCAACGGCGAAAGGCTGAACGACGCCTCTCGCGGCTCTCGATGTTGAAATCGCCTTCACTAGATTTGATGAACATCATTCCCCACAAGCTCACTGCAATATACCAGTCCGCGTCTTCCCTCCCACCCATGGACTCATCTAGTATGCCGGTCACGCTTGTGGATCCAGGAAAGCGGCCATGGGAGACAAACAAGGCCGGGTATGTGAATTGGGCGGTGAGACAGCTGGTAGAAAGGACGAAGGAGGAAGAAGGGAAGCCTACTGGGAAAGGAAACTCGAAGTTCGACGTTTTGAGTGCTAAGGTAGAGGATATAGGGAGCTCGGATGGGTTGAAGCGATTGGTGGAGGCTGGTACTGTAAGTGGGGAAGGGAGTTCGCCAGATAGGATTCTGTGAGAAGTAATCGGTGAATGATAGGATGAGGGTGGTTCTTTGCGTCAGTTCAGAACTGAACTTCGGCAACCCTAGACCCAACCAAAATGAGTGGGTGTTTGCAGCACTGTAGAAAATGCCTGAGGTGCTAAAGAAAATTGAGATATCCAATTGTTTGCCCAAGACTGAGATGGACCTGTCCATCACTAACAATAATTGCTTTCTGGATGTGTTCCACTGTGATTGTGACCAGCTTATGGCATTCAGGTTTTCATTCTCATTGGCCATTGATGATGACACTAATGATTAACTCCACTCAGAATCTGCCACAACAACTGGGGGTACACCATGAATAGATAAACAACAGTATATACATATGGTATGCCACAATTGGAGAATAAACTGGGAAAAAAATCAGTATTGAGCCAAATCTATGGCAGGTGCAGTTACATACTTATTGAGAAGCCAAACAGATACCAATGGTCAAGGGGGTTTTGGAGTTTGAATTTACCATACCAGGTTGGTTAGTTAGTCCCTGCCCTTGGCCTCTTAAAAGTTTTTGGAGGTCACATGATACAGGTCTGATCCATGTAGAAGGCACTGACATCAGTAGATGAGGTGTAATATATATGATATCTCAAGTAAAAATAGATTCAAGGTACTTACAGTGCTTTGCATAGAGCTTGACAGTTGCCAAAATTTGATAAACATGAGCAAATTTGGTCTCATGGTCATTTTATGCCTTCTACAACAGCTTTCTGACTTGGATTTTGGTGAATGAAGTGTAGATAAATGGTCTCATGAGTTACCATCAAGTAAATTTTTTATTTAACATGTTTTCTGAGCTGCTGCACTGAGAAATAACAATATTTGGTCATATGCAAGTAGTGTTCAAAGGTCTGGTCCATAGGACCGAACAAAAGACTGAAACCGAACCCAACTGGACTGATTAGGACCAGAGCAGTTGTCTACATATGGACTGGTCTTTTTCAGTCTGGTTGCCAGTTGCCCAGTTTTCAAAACTATCATGAGACCAACTAAAAACTGGTTAAAATTGGTTGCAACTGGTTTTCTGTGGGGGGGTGAGTTGGACCACATTACCACACATATTTCCCTCAATTTTTGTCCCTGGATCATCGAAATCAGTTGAGAATTGGTCAAGATATGACAAAATACATTTTGATGCAAGTATTTTGTTGTATCAGAATGACTTTCAGTACATTGCTTATAACTTGTGCAATAAAAATGTTGGGTACACCTGGATGCTATCCCAAATATAGTAATGACACATAACTATGTGTACCATATGTATTTGATTCATTTAACATCCCTGATAAGTTACAATGGATTCTGAACTACAGACACAACATCACAATGACATCATATAATGTACTTTTGCTGTTGCCATAACTAGGTCAAATCTTGATGAAATCTCTTAAATGTTAGACCAAAGGATAGGGAATTACAATTTCCATCCACCCATATAATGGCTATAAGGTCCGAACAATATTTGCTGAAATACATATAGGTTATATTGGTATGGCAAAATTTATGACAAAAGACTGGTCTGAACCAGTCTTTTATTGGTCCATTATCCGAAGTAGACTGGTCCTAAATGATCCAGTTGCGTTGCAGTTGCTGGTTGCCCCTTTTGGGGGTCAAAAAACTGGACTGAACTAGACCTTTGAACACAATATGCAAGCCCGAATCCTCTAGAGATTTACTTTAGAAGTAGTATCAAATTATACACAGTCAATTATTTACCAACTGAGAATATTTATCTACACTTCCTCCACCAGAATATAAACCAGGAAGCCATTAAATATACAAGACAAGATGAGCAAAATGAGCAAAATAGTCTCTTAGAAACTGAGTGCTAAATCATTGATATGACACCCAGACTCCAGTATATCTACAGTGTGTCGAGCTAGAGTATGCCATCAATGCAGTGCTCAGGCAAAGTTGAGACACTTCCTGATTTAGTAATTGTTTCCTTATGGGGAAAGTAATTCCCACAATCTATTAGTTAGTTCCCTGCTTGACACTGTTGAAAAAGATTTGACCTGGTATGCTAAATTTTAATCCTGGAACCCCCTTGCCAATGGTACTTATGCACATTGAGTACCTTGCAGGAGCAAGGTGACCAGAGACTGACTAAACCCCACAAATAAAGGTCACAAGAAAACTGAGATCCTACCATGAAGTTACAAGTCTGAGGTAATGAGGACTCGTCTTTATACACTGACATTACTGCCACCAGAAATAAGGTTTAAGAGGCTGGCATTGTGACACAAATTTCAATGTCCATTGTGGTATGCTTACATTTTCAAAGTCAGTCCACTATCAAGTTTGAAACCCAGCAGGTATTTCCAACATGTGGATTTGGAATAAACAAGGAAATCTTTCACCTAACCTTCCTACAATTCCTTAGTAACTAGTTGACACAATCCCATCATGTCAAGCCAACCAATTAGTATAAATCTACTTGATTCTCTTCTTTTTTAGTTCATTCTCTATTTGGGGCAAACCATATGTACAGAGGCATATACTGTTGTTTATCTATTCATGGTGTACCCCCAGATCAGCTCCAATGTGGATGAACCCCTTCATGTATATTAATTTATGTAACTATCATCTTCAAGTTCCTTAACTCTGCTTATAGCTTTTTCCCCATGTTATCACTTCTATATCTTCTTGGCATGACCCTTGTTCTCCTCTTACTAGACTCTGTGACTTTGTTGGTGGTGTTGGTGTGCTTGTTCATGCTTCAAAGGGTAATTTGTTGACATGGAATATAGAGACAGTGTGAACAGGGGGCAGGTGATCTGACTTGGTATGGGAGGGAATTGCACCCTCTCCCTTTTTTTATAACCTGTCTCTTGGACCAGTAGAGATACTGGATGATGGGGAGCCACTATTATAACCCAAGTGCTTCTGGCTGACACTGTTTTCCCAGTAACCAGTGGGCTATCATGGTTCAGGTGCTTGCAGCTGGGGTGCCACTATTACAACCAGGGTCGCATGCCAGTGGTTAACTATGCCTGGGAAGCATCTACACTCTTCCTTCATCCATTCCCACACAGCTGTACCATTTGGTCTCAATGTCACCATTGACATGTGAAAGGTTGCCTGGTTAGGGAACCTCACTCAGTAGTCAGACAGACAGGAATAGGTTATCTTCATTGCAGAGAGTAAGGGATGTTAATACTGTACAGCAGGAAGAATAATTAACTATAGCTTTGTTGCAGAGAGTAAGGGATGGGGCAACAAAGGGGAAAACAGTCTACTACCTATAGTATTCTAAATATAGCTTTCCACCTTGTACATATCAAGAAAAAGGCCGCATCAAGACTTTCTATATATGGAAGGGCCACATCAAGACTTGGAATGATGTGAATGCATCATTCTCGGGGATTGATGGCAGTGATGGGAATTTGATGGGATTTTTGATGGGAATGATAGGGGGTGCAGATTGATGTGGAATTGATGTAGAATTGATGTGGAATTGATGTAGAATTGATGTGGAATTGATGGGAATGTGATATCAATGCATAGTGGGCATTGTTTCACACTCTGATTCTATATTTAGCAGTTCTTTGATGCAGATATTGATGCATGCACACATTGGAGTGTTTTTGGTATATACAGTTGTTTTGCGTGCACGTTATGTGTGTTGGTGTGTATGGCTGTTTTACATGCATGTTGTGTGTGTGTAGTAAGTCTGTGAGGGCACCTGTAAGGGGACTAGGGGGTGCCCCATGTGTTTCTCCTATTTTTTATGTTCATCCTATATTTTTCCTCACTTCATTTCCTCCTATTCTTCATTTTCTATGATTTTTCCTTATTTTATTACCAATTTCCCTTTCTATCACATTTGTGCATGTTGACAGTTTTATATTTAGAGGCAGAGTACCCTTTCCAACATCTACCCCTTGGTATGATGTCATTCAGCAGCCTTGATCTGCCTGTCTCTGCCTTTTCTATTTTTAGGCTATTATTTGACCTTTGCAATCTTCACATATACTGGGCATTGGCAAAGGAATCCTTAGAGTTTTCTCTTTGGATTTCCCTTTGCTAGTCCACTAATTAAGTGGCCTCTAAGGTTGCCCTTATAGCCTGGCCACCTCAGTCATTTATACAAGGACTGAGGTGAGCACCGATGTATTCATATATTGATTACTTACCATACCTGTAGTATTTTATTCTACAGTACTTACCGAATTGAGTCATTTATACAAGGACTGAGTATAACCTTGTTTATTCTAGGATTGACTTTCTACACCCCCCACACTGGGGATGGTCCTAGACCAGTTTCGGTTGTAATCTTTCAATTTTTGGTCAAAAAACTGGATTGGACTGGACCCTTTAACACTAGTTGTCTGTTGTTGTTGTTGTCTTCTCCTTGCTATCATTGCCCTGTATGTTGTCATTGGTATTCCCTCATTCCCACCACTCCTTCTGTCACTGGCTTGTCCCTATTGATCATCACCCTACTTGCAGAGGCTGTCTTCCTTGTGGTCCTCACTCCTCTGTCGCCCTTCATCCCTGTCATCCCCATTGTCCCCATCCTTGTCCCAGCCATCCCAGCCATCCTCTTCCTCATCCCCTGGTCCCTGCTGTCATTATCCTTCCTCTCATTGTCAATGTTGTCCTCATTGTCATTGCTTCCCTGCCTATCATTGTCGCACCCTCTGTCCATCTTCAATGTGCCACTTGCTCTGCTCCACCATGCAAGCAGCTGCTTGTGGTGGTGGGGGTCTGGCAGGTGGGTGCTGGTGGTCATTGTCATCATCTTTGCCTTCCAATCCATCCTTCCAGTTGTGCCTGTTGTCAATTGTCTCACCATCCTGATCCATTATCCACCCTGCAAGCAGGTGCTTGCAGCAGTGGCATGGGTCTGGGTCTGGGTCTGCTGTCTTGGCGCCAGTAAGAGAATCTAAAATCAAATTAAAACATTAGTCAGTTAAAAAGAAGAGAAGAGAAGAGAAGAGAACATTACTTAGGGCCCAACAACCAACTCATTTGCAGCTGTCGTGTTGCTGAGCCTTTTTGGTTTGAGTTGAGGAAGTGTGACTCAATGTGACAATTTCCTTTTCTGTTCAAAATCCATGTGTCGGTAAAACCTGCTGAGTGTGAAATTCCTTATAGGGCTGAGTCAGACTGACTTCAAAATTTAAGCCTGTCTAAAGATGGAGTTAAAACTCCGAAGACTGCCAAGCAGCCATCACTCTTAATGTATCACTTTTGCTGGCAGGTTGGGTGTTAAGTTCTGGGCTGGGGGGAGGAAGTCGTCAGATTTCTGGTCATACCCAGATGGTAGAAGTTGATAAGGGTTGAGTGAGCAGGGGAGGAAACCCAACGGGATTCCGGGGTAAGGTTTACATGATGTGCCATACCAAGTGTAGGGACAGAAAGGACTTGGCTTCACCTTATAAGAAGTTGTGAAGTCCTCATACCTCAGACTCATAACTTCCTTGAGTACTTGGCTGAGTGAGAGTCAGTAGATGCATTATGCTACTCCAATAAGGTTTGTAGAATGTATGTGAACAGATCATGACTGCAATCTTAGGTCAAGGAGAGTGGTTCACTGTTTCACAATAATTTAACAAATTGGTTGACATCAAATTAGTAAGTACAACATACCATATATGTGAATAACATACCCAATATGAGAGGTGGCTTAAAAAAAACTGAGTGGATATATGAATTTCGGGTCCTGACACCCCCTTGGCAAACTGTGTCTTACAATCTGGATTATGAACTTCTGTGATCCTGTTTCCATAGTCCTCCCCTAGTAACAATTATAATAATAACTTCTTAATATGTTCCACACCGACTGACTGAATTTTTCTGTTTGTATGACTCATTACTCTAAAATGGAGGACTCGCTCATGCCAGGCTTTAGCCATGGCCCAATTGGACAAGTTCATTATACATGATATCGCACATCAGTCCTCTTGTACAATGGTTTCGAGAAAAAGAAGGTGATAAAGATACTCCGTCCATTCGTTAAATATGGATGGCAAACACCCTGTGCAACAGCGACATAAGTTGTAATCATTAGCTTCCCAGTACATAAGAGAGCGAGCTTACAATGTAGGCAATCCACAGCCGGATCTGAATGCGCATCCGGCCTCTGAAGCGCTTGCTCCCACAAATCCATATACACCCACCTCGCGCCCAGCTTCCCTGCATCCGCCCCGCTGCGCTTCCACCAATTCCGCTCCCGCATGAGCCTCGCCACAGTCGACCTCCATATCTCGTTATGTGGCACAAAGAGATCCCAGTCCCATCGCGCACGCTGCTGTTTCAGGTCGGCGGTATCGACGAGCTTTTTGAGCCGCGGGACGGTGTGCTGCTCGGCAAAATACGCATCTGGGGGGTTGGCGTAAGGCGCGGATTTCTTTTCACATACGGGGTGGCCTGGGGAGGTGGAGCGGTAGAATACTGCGAGCCGAGAGATTGGGGAGATGCGGGAGGTTACGAGCTTTACCTGGTGATACGTTTAGGGAGGAAAGAAGGAGTTGTAGATTGCCATGGATGTACCATTTGTTTGTACGTCTCTTTGACGCGGGCTTGTTCGGCTTTGTCGGTTTTTTGCGGAGGGAGCATGGCGAGTTCGTGGCGCGACCACTATTCCGATGTGTGAAATCATGAGCCGAATAACAGCAGAAAATACTTTCTCACATGTGCACCAGCATTCATCAATAATATCGTGTCTTCTGTGACGATATCCTCCTCTCCTTCCCTAGGTCGGGAGGCATTCGCCACGAACTCTTCCCATTTATCCACACGTTGGAAATCGTGATACCAATGATAACTCGGGGATGCGCCAAGCCGTTCCGTGATACCCCTAATGTCCCGTTCATCAATAAGCATGTGCTCCTCCAGCATCGTGAAGAGCGGGCGTTTCATCCGAGAAGCCGGGATATTAGCACGTTCCATGACCAGGCGTGACTTAGGGTCGTCAGGCTTGAGAACGGCATGGTGGACATTCTTGTGGTTGTACATAGGTAGTTCGGGCGAGTCTATGTCAAAACGGAAGTCAGATTGTCCGAGTAGATACCCAAGAGCGTGATGGTGCTGTTGCGTGATGGAATCTACTTCCTGCGCATCAGGCCTCGTTTATCGGTCAAATGCAGGTCGATGTTACGTACCACCGATAAGAATTAAACCCCCGGGACTTTTAAGCAGCCGGATCACGAAATTCTCAGCATTCCACTCCTTCATCTTCCCGATATACGGCGTCCAAGTCCAGTTCATGACCTTCATCAAGCGATCTTCGTCTACCTTTCCTTGGTCGGATGAATTCTTCGACGGATCGGGAGGGGCGCGGCAGCCCTTCCAGACGTGATCCTGACGATTGGCATATGCGACCCTGAATTCGTCCATCGACCTAAAGGGCGGCTGGCGAGGCTCCCACCGACCAGTTGTGCATTCCAAAGGAGAACACCACGGGAAAAATGCAGTGCTACTGTTATCTGCGGAAGTATCACCTCTGAGCACGTCATCGGAATGAACCTTCGAATCCGTTGACTGTATTCCGCAGTAAAGAATTAGCAGAGTGAACAAGCCAACTAGCAGGACCGAAACTGCCAGTCTAATTCTCAAGGGAGACATTGGATAACCAGGACAAGAAAGATTGAAAAGATGCATAGTCATGGACATTGGACGGGTGAAGGTTGACATACTTTGACAGACAGTCACGCGGCGGATGCAAACCAGGGAGCGATTCTTGTCTGGGATGAACGAATTGGATATTCCATGTTGTGGAATTCGAGTGCGGGACCACGAGAGATAAACGACGATATTCGTGTTTGTATTGAGCTCGTAACAAACACGTAAAGAGTTACGAATTAGACTCGTAACCATGTCTGTCGCGACATTGTTACAGTTGATATTCTCATAACGCATAGCCTCCGGACTGACCCAGGGTCTATGCATTATGCATGACGAAAATACGTCACAAATGTGACGTTCTGTGACCCCGCCAAAAGTGTGACACGATTCATGATAGATTTCGACACTATCTATGTATACTCCGTATCAACCATGCTTCAAGACCTCTGTGTATGTGTAAAGTAACTATCTAGTGAGGTCTGTGTGGAATCAAGAAGGGCATCTCGCTGCAACTTTGCTCTGTACTTGCGTAACTGATGAGGCAATTCAAGTGAGAAATCTGCATCCCCATAGCTAAGGCACGCTTTTTCAAGCACCTCGCAAAGCTTGATAACTTCTCCTCGAGTTGGCACATCTTCAACATCATCCTCAGCATCATCCTCAGAATCCTCAAGTTCTATAACATCCCCTCTTGCAACTGCCATCTCATGTTGAACCACAGCCACTATTTCGGCATCACCACCTTCAAACCTGTACGGTGAATCACCAATCTCGCACTCTTCAACCAGATCGACAAGATCCTCCAGTGTTGGTGGAGATCCAATGATCCGCCTATGCTTGACTAACTCTTTGACAGATTCCATTAATTCTTGTTCAGCCTCGATGATTTGAGGGATGGTGGCAGACTTGGGTGGTGATTTACGTGGGAGCTTGATGGTCAAGCGGGGCAGTTGACATTCAGAGGCAAGTTTATGCAAAGCTTCCTGTGCTTGCAGAATGTCACCTTCCACATTCATGACTGCATCCAGGGCTGACTTCCAATCACGCACGATGTATCGATTGCCAAGCTGCGTCTTGAGACATTCCTCGGCTTCGGGCAAAGTCATTTCACTTGATGCAAATGTCCAAAGGATTCCCCATGCACCTTGATCTGCACGCGGCATCGATGGATCAGGGATGTTGTGATCTATGATCTCGCTATGAAATAATTAAATTATTGCTTGATACAAATTGTTATCAGACTTGGAAACTGACCCTTGAATTTTGGTATGATTCCAGCAGTGCCAGATTGTAGCATCATCCACACGCTTCCACGCCTCCCTCGCCATGAGCATGCCTTCAAGTAAATTGATCTTGTAAATGTTGCGTTCTCCAAGCTCATCCTTTTCAATTGCGCAGAGGCAGAATTGTCATCGGTAGTGAGCTTTGAAACACCGGATAATTCCTGCATCCAGTGGTTGTACAAATGAGGTCATATTTGGCTCGAAATATAAAAGCTGAATGTTCTGAGGTTCATAGCGGATAAAATGCCCAGAAAAATTGTCGAGGCTAAGGCAGATGTGTCGTTTTTGAATGTGCATCTTCATATCAAAATCTTTAATATATCTGTTGACAATGTTAGTCTTAGTCGTAACAATGATGCAACATCGCGCAGCTGCAGTGTTTGAGAAATGATGCTTACTCTTCAAAGAGCTCTGATGTCATCCAAGCCTTCTTATTGTTCCGGTAGTAGAATCCAAGCTGGTCTGGGGTGCGCTTTTTGAAGCAGTGGGGTAGCTTTGATTTTCCGATGTATATTGGTGGTAGGCGTTCGCTTCCGTTGGCATTGCACGCAAAGGCAATTGTGATGCGAAACTTCTCTCTTTTCTTGCTGGCCATCTGCTTTGACACAAGCCCACGGTCAGGTGGCGCACTGGTATAATTTAATACGGATCAGTATGGCGAGATCGACCGGAAGACTCACAATACAAAGAGACTTGATTCATCAATGTTCCACCGATTTTTTGGTGGATAGGTTGCCAAAGTCATTCCAAGTCATTTGTGTTCCTCTTCAACTGCCTGGAGATCAACAGATCCTGCTTCCCCATGGTGACGACGCTCCTTCAAGCCATAGGCTTTGCAGAATGGGAGAATCCAACCATCTCCAGGGAGACGCTCAAGCTCAGGAACATCAAACTGCTCCTCAAACTTACTCCATTTTGCCTTGAGCATTGGGCCATTTACAGTCTCACCTTTCTCTTCCATGTGCTTTACCCACAGTATCAGGGCTCTCTCCACGTTGGGTCTTGTTACAATGCAAGCACGCTTTGATGACAATGCATTCGGGTACAACGCGACACACTTCTCCAACTCTGGGTGCAATTTCAACTTTCTCGATAGGGTTGATTGTGTAAAGATCAAGGCACCATCTGTCTTTGAAGCAAAGTGCCAAACAATCTCACCCTGAGACACTCTAGGGTGTTCATCAACGTAGGCATAGACAGTCATCCAGTCGTAGCCAGTGAGGTTCTCGCACTGTGTCATCTGAGCAGGTTTTGCAGCTGTCCTTGGTGCATCTTTACGGACAAGTACCTTTGGCTGTTGTTGATATGGGGCTGGTTTCTTGCGAGGTTTACGAGTGGGCTGGGGTTCAGCAGGCATCTCGCTGGCTAGATTCCTATTTTTTTGGACTGTTTCAATAAGGCTGCAGCCTCGTTTTTTTCTCTCAGTTGGTACTATACTATCCCCTGCCATTGGAGATGTCATTCTAGGTAATTGGGCCCATTATTGTGGCGCTTCAGGCATAATGCATCACCGTAATTGACCCTGTGTCGGTCATGTCTTTGGACAAAAAATCATGCTGATAATGCATAATTTGGTCACTGGACCTATGCATTATTCAATATGCATTATGGGCCCTATCTCCCCGCGTTCCATGGTGGTTCTGGTCTGCAAGCCATGCATTATGAGAATTATGCATGATTACGTTATGCATTATGAAAATATCAACTGTAGTACCAAACTGTCGTAGACAGACTGGTAAAACTGAGTTTGAATTCATGATAGCCAGCTAGGCCACATGAAATCACGTGTATTCACTCCGGTCTATGCCTGGTACTGCTGTCCCTGGAATACTCTCAGCAATCAGGCAACTTGACGACGACAATGTACTTCATTTCACTCATCTCCTCATTGCCCCCTCTTTTCCTTCCTTCCTTCTCCTTCCTTCTTTCTCCTCATCTCTTAACAATAGCCAGGGTTACTACCCCTTACTCTCCCCCTTGAGCCATAGGATGGCATGGCCAGAGAACCCCCAGTTTTGTTGGCTTGCCCATCCTGCAGATTGGACTGTTATACACACATTGAGTGCATCGTGCATAGGGTATGTATAGGCAGGTGGGCTTGAAAATTTGTTGGCACATTCACTAGATTCATTCCATCTCCCTCTCACATCACAGCTTTTTGAACCTTTTTACATCCCCATTCTACCCTAGCCGGCCCCATTGGGCTCATTCCATTTGGAGGTCCAGTGGATGTGGGTGACATGGTGGTTTTTGCAGCTCCATAGATGGGTTCATAGGTCCTTTCACTAAATTCCTACCCCTTTACACCTCCATTGGGCTCTTATCCCTCTGTCAATCATTCACTGATGTCGCACTGGGGCTTTTTGTCCATTTTGGGTGTTTCACGGGTTTTGGTAAGTTTCATCAATGATGTGGCATGGAGCTTGCTAACAGAATTGGGAGATGAAGGCATGCAGTCTCTACCGATTTGTCTGCTTCATCAGAGGCTCAGGCCATGTGTGTGACACAGTCATTTGGCACATTTTTTGTCTGGTGGGGTTTTGGTGTGGTGCGAGGTGGTAGTTATGAGGCGGCTCATTGTAAGTTGCCTAGAGTGAGACTTTATGGAGTAAACAGAATAGAGGATGAATAATAATAAAGCTAGATTTGTTGCCAGAGAATAGAGAGCCTATAGAGAGCCTGTAAGTGCCAGGACTTTGGCTCGATGGGTTGTTGTTGCCTTAGTGAGCGAGTTTCTCCTCGTGTGGCAGTGTGCAGTCCCAGTACAGATTTAGAACTGTACAGCTGTGGTTAACGGGAGCCACCCATGACATGTTTGTGTTGTGGAATTTGAGTGTGGGACCACAAGAGATGAATGTCGATATTCATGTTTGTACAACCATAGATGTAACTACTCAGGAATACCCGGAGTCTACTGATGGTGTCCTAAATAAGTCCAACATTCCACTTGTTATATTCCAACTCATTCTGATCTACAATCGATTTCAACATTCCAAACAGCTGCAGTCAAATAGCAACAGTATCCAAGGTTACTTTTCCAAACTTCTGCACCGTGAGCACACAGCATCAGCAAAACCTGGGCCTCATCTTTGGCATCTTTTCAGGTCTTTCAAAAGACCTGAAAGCTCTCAAAGATCAGAAGATGTGGATGATCTTTTCTGAGTAGGGTCACATTGTCTTGTATTTCAAAGATCTCACTGAGCTTTCAAAGATATCATTATCTTCCCTAGGTTATCTTTCAATGGATCCACCCAATACTCAGGAATTAATATTGGTTAGCAGGGAAAACAATGCACCATTGGAAAGATATACCCATATTGTAGCTAGTACTTATATGTAAAGTACTTATACTTGAATTAAAAACTCTCCTAATGCTTCCATCTGACTCGGATGCCCATGCCCATGACCATGACTCAGACATAGCAGTCCCTGCTTTATACCAGACAACCATCAGTATGATCCCACTCACCACCCAGTTACTAATCTAACTTGTCATTGTCAGACATGATGATTATGTCATCCTCAACATTGATATCAATTCCTTTAGAGCTTGCATGGGAACCACTTCATCCACAGTTCTTCTTTTTCTTCTCAGGCAGGAAACTCTTTGCTTCAGTGATGATTTTGGTTGAGGAATGCCAATTATCACACCATGAGCATACACAATCACATCTTTGATGTCCATGCTATTCTGAGTTCTCATTATTGAGAATGAGGTTATTATCCTGTGACTTGAGCTAGCATGGGAATTCCTGTTTGCTCTATCAATGTGGAGTTTGCCAATGAATAGCTTGGTGTTTTGTGGCTTTCTTTGTTTGCCATTCTCATGCACAGTCATTGACTCATTGTTCAAAGTTTGGAAGTCTTTGGAATTTTGATACATATGTGCTCCAGTCTTAAGCCCCAGTGAAAAGTCCATTATTTGGAAGAAATCATCTGAAATTATATCTATTGTCTTCCATTGCAATCATTTGCAAAATCAGTTTGTACTCACAATAAAGTTGAGATCCTATCTGTAAAACTTCTTTTGATGTCAAATGCAATGCAGGACTTGTTATAATAGTTTGAGTTCTTCTGTACCACTGTAAGTCCACACCATGCACAAAGGCTCTCAGCCATCCAGCTCACAGAAAGCAGCTCATAATCCATATAGCAAGGCTGAACATGCCAAATCTCTTGCAAGCCATCTAGCAAAGAATGGCCAGACCATCCCCAGTTTGTTGAAATGGTCTGCTCAATTTGATACTCATCAATCACATTTGCACAAGTGACAACATATGGAACTGAATGAACATCAGCCAACTCCTGTAGTATGCTACTCTTGCTTTTATGTTGTTTCTGATCTCAACTTGAATTGTGACCTAAAAAGCAGAACAAAATTGGCAGCAACAATGACAAATGAGACCCCACCACATCATGATGCCCAAGAGGTCCTCAGACCATGATGAGCCTGTGTTAAGCCTTGATTTGCCAATTGATGAACTGAAGACAATGGCACAGTTCATACAGTCACTGAAAGGTGCCACATTAGAAGGCAGCAACATGCGCCAGGACAACATTGAGCATCTTTGTGCTGCTGAGCCAGAGCCTCTTCTGGATGTCATGGACAAAAACTTTGTCAAAAGCACTCCAGACATTCCTTGCAGCCACAAACACCTCACAGGCAACATATAATGGCATTTGTTCCACTATGTTTGAGTGTTATCCCAATGACCCATTTTTGTCATTTGATCAAATGAAGCAGCATGTCAGGCAGCTCAGTGGTGTTGTTCCAATCTTTCATGATATGTGTGAAGATACATGTGTAGCTTTTACTGGGCCATTTAGTGACTGCCTAGCTGTGTGAAGCCACCATTATTGGCCTGGTACAAAAGAGGCCCATCAACAATTCATACCAATCCCACTAGGACCCATGGTCCAGGCACTTTATGGTTCCCCTGAGACTGCCAACAAAATGCACCACTGTGAGCAGATGACAAGCAAGATTCTAGAGTATGCCTGTGCACATGGTGGAAGTATCAGGGAATACAGTGATACCACTTGTGGCCATGAAAACTGGAAAGATCAAGAAAGATGATGTTCTGGTTCAGTTGTCACTTGATGGTACTCAGCTCTATCGTGACAAGGACTTGGACTGCTGGATCTTTGTATATATCATTCACAATCACCCCCAGGACTTGCAGTACAGGAAGAGGTTCATCATTCCTGTGGGATTAACTCCTGGCCCAGAGAAACTGAAGCACCAGGACTCATTCCTTTTCCCAGTGCTATACCACATTTCTGCACTCCAAACCAAAGGCTTGCAGATCTGGGATGCCTCAACACAAACACACATTGCATGCTCAGCTCCCTTCATCTTCATAACTGCTGATGGTCCTGCAATGGCAATGGTATCAGGCATGGTTGGTCACAGTGGCGAATTTGGGTGCCATCTGTACTGTGGTCTTCCTGGGCATTGTTGAACTGGAGATGGACATTATTTCCCTGTAGTGCTAAAGCCAAATGACTATGACATCACTGGATCTAATCATGCCAATGTCACATTCTCAGCTCTCCAGCTATACCAGCAAAATGTGTCCACATGGTACCACAACAATCTCCAGCAACTTATAGAAGCAAATAACCTGGTGCAATACAAGGACTATCATCTTGAGACAGGCTTGTGCAAACAGATTATCATGAGTGGGCTGCAAGATGGCTTTGGAATTCCAAACATGTTCCCACTGGACATCATGCATCTGATCAATCATTCATTCCATCCTCCTTTGGACATGCACCTCACAATCCTGCAGAGAAGGTTACACACTGGGTGCAAGGCACAATACTGCCTGAGAAGTACTGTGAAAGTATCCTGACAGTATTCCTAATATTGTCAACATACTTCACTAGAGGTATTTTGACAGTATTGTACTATATTTTGATAGTACTGAAGGTACTGAAGTAGTATTCTAGATCAGTATGCATACTAGCAAAATATCCCTTGGTGAGTATAGTGGCAGTATTACACTGTGACACCCATAGGTGTGGAAAATCATCCAGTATCTCAGCCACTGAGGTGATGGAATTGAGTAGAAATTAATCCATTTTGGGTAGAATTTTTGTCCTTTATGGCCACTGAAAAAGTAATAAAAATCATCTGGTTTTCAGAGAAAAACACCCCCATAAAAGATGTGAAAATTCTCCCTCAGAACGGATGAGTGAAAGGGTTGAAAACACCTCGAAATTTATCCATATTCATACCCCATTGAATTCATCCATGGGGATGACTTCCATCTTAATGGAGTAATTCACTACAGTTCAACTAGCTGAATTCTGACCTTTTTTTGTGAGACTTTCAGAGGGTCAGGAAAGTGGTTATCCATCCACTTTGTGGGGCCATTTTATCACATAACTTAGCAGCAAGTTTTTGTGCTATTGATGAAGTATTTTTCTAAACTAACTATGTATATTTTAAACAAAAAATAAGAAATGAAGATAAGAAAAATTACCCATCATCCTGTGTCATTGTTTCCCTCCTCTTGTTGTCACATCCTGCATTATCACGCCCCTCCCATTTTCCTGTTGTCCCATTGTCCCGTCGTCTCGTCCCTCAATGTCATTGTCATAACCCCTCCTGTCGTTATTGGTTTGTTGTTGTCCCTCTGCTCCTGGTTGCTACTTGTTGCATCATCATCATCATTCCACCTGCGATCCACCCCACAAGCAGTTGCTTGTGAGGCTGGGGGTGGGTGGTGTTGCTGCTTCATTGTTGTCACTGTGCCCTGTTGTTTTGTTTCCCTCCCCATCATTTTGTGTCCCTTGCCCATTGCTTCATTCTCCTTCCCCTGTTGTTTTGTCTTCCTCCTCTCTGTTTCTTCATTTTTCTCCTCCCTGTCATTTCGTTGTCCCTGAAATCCACCCTGTGAGCAAGTGGCTCGCAGGCGAGGGGAGGAGGCCATTCTGTCATCATCAGTAGCTTAAGGTAGTTAACAAAAAAGCTTTGTTAGTAAAATGAAAATGAAATGAGAAAGGAAAGAAAACCTACTGACAGGCCCAAGAGATGTTGACAACATCCCGTGGGCCTTCTTTGTTCCATTTCCTCTTCCTCATCTCCCTGTCGTCCCATTGTCATTCTGGTGGGGTGCCATGGGGTTTGGTGGTGGCGTTGCCATTCACCATTTTGTAGTTGCTCCCATTCCCACCACCACAAGCAGTTGCTTGCAGCAGCAGTTCTGGGTGCTGTGGCAGTGGCAGTGGCTGTTGTTGTCATTGTCAGTAGTTAATTAATATCTGAAAATCTTTGTTAGTAAAAAGAAAAAGAAATGAGAAAAGGAAAAAAAAAGTGTATAAATGTTCCATTTCCCTCCTCCCTGCCATTTCCTAAACCTCCCCCCCACTGCTGATTCATTTCCTGCCCCCTCATTTCATTTCCCTTCTCCCCCTGCTGTCCTTCCCTGCTGCCCTTGCCCTTTCTGTCATCCCTGTCATTTGTTTGTGCTGTTCCATTGGTTTCATTGCCCCTCACCATCCCATTGTTGTCCTTGGCAATAGTTAAGATTAGTACCTAAAAAGCTTTGTTAGTAAAAAAAGAATAGAACGAGAAAAGAAAAGAAAATCTTCATGTGAGCCTCGCATCCTGTTTTGATGGAGAGGAGAGGGTGTGACCTATCTCACATTGGTGTCACTTGTTACCAGCCATTCAGAGCCTAAAAAATAATGAGATACAACTAGTTGGTTTATATAAACAAGAAACAAACAAAAAAAAACATACTTAGGGCCCAAACGACAACTGTCATTTGGGCCCACACAGTGTCTGAACAGGGTAGTTTGCAGCCAGTTGTGGCTCTTTCTAGTGTATGAGTGGGTGTCATCTTGGTCATGGTCATGGTCATGCTTGACCATTGACAGTGTGGTGATGGTGGTAAGTAGGAGTGGAAGTGAGAGAGCATGCAAACATGTCAGACCTTGGTTGACATTGCACGTGAAGTTGAAGTCTTGGGTGTGCCGGGTATAGATATGACATGTGACTTTCTGCATGAGGGCAGGTTGAAATGACTTACCTTGCACAATGCATAGATGATGAAATTCAGCCTGCTGTGGTATAAAATAATGACTGAGCAAAAAAAAAAACATTCCATCTATTTGATGTTTGAGTATCAAAAGCACCCCTATAATTCATTCATTTTCAAGAAGAAATTTCATCCTACTCACTTATGAAAAAGTTGTAATAAAATATGTCTGACTTCCATCCATTTGAGGTTTGAAATCTACAGTATTAAAACCACCCTTATAATTCATTCATTTACAAGAAGAAATTTCATCCTACTCACTTATGAAAAAGTTGTAATAAAATATGTCTGACTTCCATCCATTTGAGGTTTGAAATCTACAGTATTAAAACCACCCCTATAATTCATTCATTTACAAGAAGAAATTCTATCCTATTCACTTATGAAAAAGTTGTAATAAAATATGTCTGAATTCCATACATTTGAGGTTTGAAATCTACAGTATGAAAATTCATCCCAAGTTCATCCATTATATATCCATCCATTTACATTAGATATTTCCCATTTTCTTACTTGAATGGCTGAAATCCATACCCTACCAGTCTCACAGTGTTAGGAGTACTTCCAGAATACTGACATCATACCTTCTCAGAAGTATCTTGTTGTGCAGCCAGTGACATAGTTCTGGGTACAAGGCATGGTAATTCCAAATCTACCTTCTTGGTCTTGGGCCTGCCCTTCTTTGACACATCCTTCCAAGAAAATACTGTGTTAAATTTTGCAGATATGTTTCTGGAGTATGCCTCTTGCAACAATAGGTTATCTCTCCTGCTGATCTCCACTGTGGCCACAAGTTACTCTGTGAGTTTGAGAGAGAATTTGAGGAGCTCTATTATCAACAATGTGAGGAGTGCATCCACTTTATTTGACACAGCATACATCTGCTTACTCACATCGCCTCAGAGACTATTCATGTTGGTCCACTGGCATTATAAGGGCAACCTTAGAAGCCACTTAATTAATGGACTAGCAAAGGGAAATCTGAAGAGAAAACTCTAAGGACTCCTTTGCCAATGCCCAGTATATGTGAAGATTGCAAAATCAAATAATAGTCTAAAAATAGAAATAGGCAGAAATAGGCAGATCAAGGCTGCTTAATGACAACATACCAAGGGGTAGATGTCAGAAGGGGTACTCTGCCTCTAAATATAAAACTGTCAACATGCACAAATGTGATAGAAAGGGAAATTAGTAATAAAATAAGGAAAAATCATAGAAAATGAAGAACAGAAGGAAATGAAGCGAGGAAAAATATAGGATGAATGTAAAAAATAGGAGAAACACACAGGGCATCCCCCAAATCCCCCCTAGTCCCCTTACATCACCCCCTCTCTAAGATGCATCACCCCGATGCATCTGGAATTGCATATGACCAAAGTCAGTGACTTGAATGTGACACGGTGCAGCAGCATGCCATCGGTGGAATTCCTTGACTAACCAAGGGGCATTCACATCGGACTCCTCGACCCATGAGTTCTCCTCATACCCATAACCCTTCCAGTGCACCAAATACTGGAGTTTTCCTTGATGCAACCAGCTGTCCAAGATTGACTCGACTTTGTACTGGGATTCTCCCTCGATCACTGTAGGTGGTGGTGGTCAATGTGAACAGTGTCCTTGGAACAGATCTGGGGGAGCTGGAAGGAGTTTGACAACATGGAAGACCAGGTGGAGTCTGGACATGGAGGCTGGGAGGTGCAGACAATAGGCATGCATTCCAACACACTTGACAATGGGGAAAGGTCCCAGGAAGCGATGGGTGAGTTTCTTGGATGGACACATGGTGGAGATGTCACTGGAGTCAAGATAAACTCAATCACCAATCTTGTACTGAGGGGCTGGAGAATGGCGTTGATTGTAAAAGCACACCATGTTGTCCTTCACCTTCACTAAGGCTGCCTTTGCCTCCCAAGCTATCCCTCATATGCTCTGTGAACTCATTCACCATCTCAATGTGTGAGGGAGTTTGGCAAGGTTTGAATCCCATCCATGGATGCTGTCCAGTGTCTAAGAGAAAGGGGTCTGTTGAGTGGAAGCATGGATGTAGTTATTGTATCCAAACTCGGCCAAGGGGAGAAGATGATCCCAATTGTCCTGGTGCTCATTGACAAAGATGTGCATGTACTGCTCCAGTTTCTGGTTGACTCACTCAGTCTGGCCGTCAGTTTGTGGGTGATAGGCAGTTGAAGCAAGGAGTTTGATCCCCAGAAGTCTGTACAGCTTGTGAGTGAACTCTGCCACGAACTGAGGGCCACGGTCAGAAAGGAAGGCACCAGGAAGTCCATGTAATTTCCACACATGGTGGAGATAGAGTTGGGCAGCATCCAGGGTGCTGACAGTGGTGTGAGTGGGGATAAAGTGAGCATGTTTCCCCACTGAATCAACTGTGCACATCACCACATCAAACCCATTTGACTCTGGCAACTCTACCACAACATTGACACTGACAACATCCCAATGACTCTCTGGAACAGGAAGAGGGTGTAGCTTGCCAATGGGTTTGCAATGAGGAATCTTGGTGTGTAAGCAAAGGTCACAAGTACAACAATACTGACAAATGAGCCATGACATTTGTGGCCACCAATAATTCTGTGAGGTGAGCTCCAAGGTCTTCCAGCATCCAGGATGACCAGCAATCTGTGAGTCATGGTTGGGATATGATGTGCTGGCACAGGTCTGGGTCATTGGGAACATAGATGCAATCCCTGAAATACAACAAGTCCTCCTTTTCAGCCCACTCTTCTGCACACAAGGAAAGGGTGGATCCCTTCCTCAGTTCCTTAACAGCTCAGGCAACAACATCATTGTGTAAACCACTATGACAACGAATGTTGCATAGGATGTTCTGCTCCTCACCCTGGGGTGTGATGCCTTCCAGTGCCTGAATGGTGAACAGGTCTGGCTGCAACAACACAATGTCATCGCTGCCATCCCCATGGTCTGCACATTGGGAGACATCAGTCTTCCCCAGACTGTGACCTGGATGGTGGTGCAAGGAGAAGTCAAATCTGGATAGATACAGGAACCAACAAGCTTGATGATGATTCAATTTCTTGGCCATCATAAAGTACTTGAGATTCTTGTGATCCGTCCAAATTTCCACCTTGTGTTGGGCACCCTCAAGGAAGTGTTGCCACTCCTCGAGCGCACACATTATCACCAACATCTCCTTGTCATGGATCTCATAGTTTCACTCTACAGCACTAAGGCTTTTGGAGTAGAACACAACAGGATGCCACTTCTGGTCCTCTGGAGACTGCTGAGACAACACAGCACCCATTGCAAAGTCAGAACTGTCAGCTTCTACATGAACAGGGTGTGAATCATCAGCAAAGGTAAGAATGGGAGTGGAAGTGACCATCTCCTTAAGCTTTTTGAATGCCTCCTGTTGTGCATTATTCCACCTCCATGCCTCCTTTCCTGTCAAGTCAAACAGTGGTCATGCATGATGTGAGAAATCCTTGATAAAACACTGATAGAAATTGATGAAGCCCAGGAAAGACTGCACCTCTTTCTTGTTCATGGGCATTGGCCAAGCTGTGACCCCATTCACCTTGATAGGATCCATCTCCACCTGACCCTCTGAGATAATCAGGCTGAGGTACTTGATCTTGGTCTTCTCAAACTTGCACTTGTCCTGACGGAGGTAGAGTTTGTACTGTCAAAGTTGTTCCAGGATGAGGTGCGTGATGTGACAGTGCTCTTCAACCATGCAAGTGAAGATGAGGATGTCATCAAGATAGATACAAACAATGCCTTTGAGGATGAGGTCGTGGAAGATGTCATTCATCATGGTCTGAAAGGTGGCAGGACTATTAGTAAAGCCAAAGAACATGATGAGCAGTTCAAAAGGACCATGGTTGGTACAAAAGGCTGCCTTCCACTCATCTCCCTCCTTTATCCTCACATGATTGTGACCCCAGTGGACATTGAGCTTGGTGAAGTATTGGGCTCCATGGAGCTGGTTCACAAGTTTGGAGATGAGAGGTAATGGGTAGTGATTTTTGACTGTGATGTCATTGAGCCTTCTGTAGTCTTGAACCAGTCCAAGTGAGCCATCCTTCTTCTTGACAAAGAAAAAGGGAGAGGCCATGGGTGACTTCGATGGTTGAATATGTCCAGAGGCCAGGTGCTCGTCGATGAACTGGTCAAGCTGTTGCTGTTCTTCAGGAGAGAGAGGATAGACCTTGCAGGATGAAGGGGTTGCACTGGGGGTGAGTTTGATCACATGATCCCATGGCTTGCACGCTGGGAGAGAGTCAAACAATTCCTTGGAGAACACATCCCTGAACTCATGGCAAGGAATCAGTAGAGGATTTAGCAGCATTATTTTTGTGGAAGGCCTCTGAAAGGCATTGGGATATGTTCAATGTAGCACACACCTCATGCAATGGACAAATTGCAGTGTTGAAGATCTGATCACCTTCCTCCACTTCTTCTGGCTCCTCCTCATCATCATCTGAGTCTGGCATCAGATCAGGAACTCCCTCTAACTCCACCTCAGGCACAGGCAGGGGTCCAGCACGACACTTCCAAGTGCATTGTACTGAGGCCCATTGTCCACAATGTTCTTGTCTGGCTTCCATGAAACAAGTGCAACAGCAGGATGGACACTGGCTCATTGTAACCTCCCCAGTATGCCCGTTGACCTCTGGGTTATGGTCTCAAAGCTATGGATAGCCCAAGATTACCCTTCTGCTTTCCTAACTGAGTGATAGCAAAAAGGGCAGGGTCACTATGATCTTTGTAATGGAGGACCAGGTCTACAACCTCTTGGATGGTACCAGCTTCATTTGGGGACCCATCCACATTATAAACAGGTATTGGACACAAGAGTGAGCAAGTATTCAGGCAATGTTGTTGTGCAAGATGGGCATCAATAAAGAGACAAGTCACACCAGCGCAGAGACACCGAGTATCTGTCCAGTGTCAGTAGTCTGTAGTTCAATTGCTAGGTTCAAGGAATGTGTAGAGGGAATGGATCCAACAATATATTTGTGTGGTAGTTTGCGCTCCCATGATTTAATTTTGGGACATGGGGCAGAGGGAGAGATAGGAAGAGCAGGTACATCTTCAGCCAACTTTGAAGGGTAAGAGAGGGGAACAGTCATGAAATTAGATTTATTCTCTGGGTATTCAACTGACAAAACTTCAAAGTGGTTATGGACAGGCAATGAGGGTGTATGATTCACTCACTGCAAATAGAAAAATCCTGCTCCTCTACAACTTCTGACTTGATCTCCTCTGCAACCTGATCCTTCGCTTCCTCTACATCTACAAGTGCCAACAGGTCCTGGAGGAGTTCATCTCACCCCTCAGGGGTGAGCATGCGGATATCCTGACAATGGGGACATGCTCTGCCCATGTGCCCAGTTTCCCCACAGCGGTAACAGAGATCCAACCTACGTGTGTGGCTATAGGTTGCATCAACATCCATCAGTACTGGGACACTGATGGCTGGTGTGGGAGTCTGATGGACAGAAATGGGGTTACACTGAGGGAGGGTTCAATTGAAGGTGTAGGGTGCATGAGTGGTAGTTGGAGCATGGAATGCAGCATTAAATGCTGCATTTGTGAGTTGGTTCTCATCACAGAGTGAAGCAGCTTCATACCATGTATAGATGTCATCGTCTGCTGGGTGCCCTTCTAACATCTGTGCAATCTGGTCCTGAATCTCTCGATTGAGGCCCCATTGGAACTTCACCACAACTGGTAGCCCACTCCCATATCCCACCATGTCCACCAAATCCTTAAACTCATCAATATAATTGTCCAAAGATCAACATGCCTGATGGTAAGAGGATGACTTGAGCCATGTCACTGCTCAGTGGTGCTCATTGAGGGGACAAAAGTGGTGTACAAACTCTGCTTGAAAGTCACCACAAGTGGAGAAAGGTAGAGAACCAAGCTCTTTAGTTTGGCGCAGAATATGGTCCACGGCAACAACAACAACAACAACCAAGGCAACAATGGTGATGACAAGGACAAGGACAACAACAACAAAAAGTACAACAAGGGTGCCGACAATGACAAGGTGAACGACAATGAGGCTGCCCCCACCACTTCTGTCCCCAGCACCACAGCCACCACCACTACTGCCACTACTGCCACGGCCACTACCACCACCACCATGGCCACTGTCACCACTGCAGCCACCACCACCACCATCACCACCATCGCCACTGCCACTACCACTACCACCACCACAGCCAGGAGGCCCATGGACACCACCATCACTGCCATCACTGTCACCAGTGGCCTGACTGCCTCACATGACACCACCACCAACACTACGGCTACCATCGCTGTCAGTATTTCAGCTGACCTGGGTAAGTGTAACTCATTTTCAATCTTTAATTTGTATCATATACCTCTACATGTATTAGATATTATAATGACAAGAATAATGTAGTCAGTGACCAGCCAGCAAATGGTAGGTATATTTGTTTATTTAATATATTTGTTTATTTAAAATAGGTCAGATGTTTCTATGGGAAGCCCTCCTCACAGCCCTCCTGGTCTACATGGAGCATCTCATACCACAGGTGGCATCCTACATGGCACTCGGAAATGTTTACAATTTTGGTGACCACATGGATGTTGATGACCGGTGATAGGTTGTCTCCTCGGCTCAAAGGCCGATTCACCATTTTGGCCACATTCTAATCACATTGGATAACTCGCACAAGGTCCCAGAAGCAGTGCGACCACTCCCGAACAAGTCTACCAAGTGCGATATTGCATCAAACACGATCGAGCATCGTAGCGAATGCAATGGAGCATCGTTGAATGTGATCGAACATCATCGAACATCATTGAACATCGTCGAACATCATCACGAGCATCATATCGAATGCGATGTGATCAAGCATCATATCAAACATTGTCGAGCATCATCGAATGTGATCGAGCATCATATCAAACGCGATCGAGCATCGTCGAACGCGATCAAACATCATCAAACATTGTCGAACACGATCAAACATCATCGAACATCGTCGAACATCGTCGAGCATCGTCGAGCGTCATCGATCGATATCGAGAGACTGCGAGCGACATCGGGTGCTGCATTTGTTATCTATATGGTGGAATAACATGCGCCAGGAAGTATTCCAACTCATGCTCAAACTTGCTGATAGTAGGTCAGCCTCGTTCCAAGTCCCTATCGTGCACAGAACCCACTGGACGCATTATTGCGAGACTTAGTGCAGTTTATACACAAAGGACAGTCCCCTTTTAGCTCTATACCCTTTATTACTCTTTCATCATATGATATATATCTTTCTTGTTCGGATTCCAGTCTCCTTTTTTGGCCTTGTGCCTTAACTCATATCTTTTGCCTCATGTTCTACACATGTTCTCTAGCCTTTTTAGGTACTTTCTTTATTTTATATAAAAAGATGTACTAGATACAAAGAAAAACAAGAAAGTCGTCGTCTTCCTCCCAGATCACAGTGATTTGAGAGTACAGTTTAGTCTTATTCAGTCCGAAGTTTGGTGTTTTATGGTAAACTTCCTCAAAATTCCTCAAAATTTCTCGCATTATGCTATTTTTGCTCTCGCTTCCCTTGATTAGCCTTTTCGTCACTTCTACTACTCGTCTAGTTCCCCGATCTTGCGTCCAAACATATCTGCGCACTCAAAATTTCTCAAAACTTCTTCGACAAATATCGCGACATCTCGAAAATCATCGCAACACCTCCAAATCATCGCAAGGTCTCGAAAATCATCGCAAGCCCTCGAAACACATTCTTTTAGCCTCAAACTGCTTTGACAAGCAGTCCTTTTATGACTATTTGATGGTCAATCTGACAGGTGACATCTGGAGGGCCTCGCATCCTTCCTCTGACTCGTGTTATACCATCCAAAGCCTTTTGTGGGTTTTGTTTGGGTTTCCAGGTTGAGCATCATCACCGGCAGGGCAAGGTTGTAGGCAAGGTCCATGTTGATACAATGCACAGTAATCCCAATGAGTCCAAGCCTTATATGGTGCTCAAGCATGAGGTCACCAACCATCTCACACCCATCCTCAAACAGCCTGGAAACTCATACTCACCAGTCAAAAGTATGTTGTTTTAGTTTTAAATTTTAAACTGGTCTTAAGACAAAGTCTAGAGCAAAATCAGCATGTATTTGTATATGAGGATGAACTTTGGAATGTCTGAGGTTGATATGAGTCTGTTATTGAAGAAGATGGAGAGGTTGATTGGGTGGTTTTAAACCACCAGTTTACCTTGAAGCTTCTCATTGTAAGTTTTTATTGCTCTTATAGGAATTTATTTGTTGAGTCTCCACTTTTAGGTGGCTGATCAGATACTAAATCTTGCTCCAACTCTAAATTCCAATTCATTCTTGCCAGCCTCTTCCTCAACCTCTATTTTTTCTTTTAAACAGCAGCTCATCACCATTCTTGGAATACTAAGTTCATTGACCAGTACAGGTGATGTCTCTCTTCAACTTGCATGTCAAAAATACCAGGCTTTTCTTACTGCATTCCAAACCTATAAAGAAATGGTGAAAGCAAAGACCTGGATGATCAAATGACCAACAAAGACCAACATTATTGAATTATTTGTGTCAAAGTCATTTCTATTCTCACTACAAGCATTATTTTCCCAAGGTGGCCAAACATGACGAGATGATATCGTGGTTGAGTGAGGATGAGGATCAACTCTGTGATGTTGATTTGTGGGGGATAAAGAAGGAAGCCTATACTTTTATGGACTTGGTGGCATGGTTGCAGAATGGAGGAACTTTGGAGGTTGAAAGTGATGGAGATTAGAAGGATAAGGGCAAGGGGACAAAGGGAAAGGGTTTAAGGAAGGACAAAGGGAAGGAGCAGGAGCAGGAAAAGGAGATGGGGAAGGGGAAGGGGAAGGGGAAGGGGAAGGGGAAGGGGAAGGGGAAGGGGAAGGGGAAGGGGAAGGGGAAGGGGAAGGGGAAGGGGAAGGGGAAGGGGAAGGGGAAGGGGAAGGGGAAGGGGAAGGGGAAGGGGAAGGGGAAGGGGAAGGGGAAGGGGAAGGGGAAGGGGAAGGGGAAGGGGAAGGGGAAGGGGAAGGGGAAGGGGAAGGGGAAGGGGAAGGGGAAGGGGAAGGGGAAGAGAATTCACAAGAAGGGAAAGAGTGATAGTAAGAAATCAAAGTAAGCTTGTAAATACACAATATATGGAACAAGTTTGTCATTTTTTGCACTAGTACCCAAGTTTTCAAGATTGTCCATGCAATATCATCAGCTCTACTTTTAGGAATCACCTTGGCTTTATCATCACCAATCCTCCTTTATATGATAGGAATTGCACTGCTTCCTATTACTTGGGCCTCCCCCATTGAATCCCCATTTCCAGACATTCCTTTCAAATTATACCACGGGAATGACACAACAACAGCAACCACACAGGACAATGATGGCAACAGCAGCAACAGATGAAAGCTGCCCAGGACAACCCCCACCGGGATGACACAACCAGGAAGATGCACCCACCACAACACAAGAGGGCCCAAGGGATGTCGACATCCCTTGGGCTGTAGGTTTTTTTTTTTTCTTGTCTTATTTTTTTACCACGGAGATGCATGCAGGACAGTGTAAGGGGACTAGGGGGGTGCCCTGTGTGTTTTTCCTATTTTTTATGTTCGTCCCATATTTTTCCCCACCTCATTTCCTTCTATTCTTCATTTTCTATGATTTTTCCGGATTTTATTACTAATTTTCCCTTGCTATCATGTTTGTATATGTTGACACTTTTATATTTAGAGGCGGAGTACCCCTTCCGACACATACCCCTTGGTATGATGTCATTCGGCGGCCTTGATCCGCCTATCTCCGCCTTTTTCTATTTTTAGGTTATATTTGATTTTTGTCGTCTTCACATATACTGGGCATCAGCAAGGGGATCCTTAGAGTTTTCTCTTCGGATTTCCCTTTGCTAGGTGTGCCCCCAATCCCTGTATTATGTAGCATAATTTTAACTTCAGATTTCCCTTTGCTAGAGGCTTAGGTTGCCCTTATAGTAGAAAACTCTCCCCTAAGGCCCGAAAATCGCGAACGCGCTGCCCAAAATAGGCAGGTACGGACTGGACGACACTTCCCAAAGCTCCACAGAGTCCCTACACACCGTTCCAGATACTCTCGCCTTTATTGCGCCGCCATTTTCGCCAAACGCACTCCCTAGCGACATGGACGCATCAGAACGCTTCGACGCGCTTGAAAGTGACGTTTCCGGAATGCGCGCGCAAATTGACTCGCTTAAATCTACGATTGAAAACTTCGTTAGGACCCTCCAGGCTAACCCTACGACTAATAGTTCCCCCTTCACGACTCCAAGCGCACCCAACAACGACGTTTTGCCAAATGCGTCCACTAAGGAACGTGCCCAGATCAAACCGTCCCCCCCCGCCGAATTTAATGGTGCACGTGCGCAGGGACGTGCATTCCTTAATTCCTGTGAGTTATACATTAGTCTCCAGTCGCATCAATTCATCGATGAGGCTGCAAAAATTTATTGGGCCTTCACATACATGAAATCTGAACGCGCCTATCTCTATGTGGACCGTATCCTACGTCAAACTAAAGAACTCGGTTCTCTACCTTTCTCCACTTGGGGTGACTTTCGAGCTGAGTTCGTATGCCACTTCTGCCCCCTCAATGAACGCCACCGAGCAGTGACACGACTTGAGTCATCCACTTACCACCAGGGATGTCGATCCATGGACGACTATATCGATGAGTTCAAGGATTTGGTGGACATGGCAGGGTATGGGAGTGGGTTACCAGTAGTGGTGAAGTTCCGACGGGGGCTCAACCGAGAAATTCAGGACCAGATTGCACAGATGTTGGAAGGGCGCCCAGCGGACAATGATATCCTTGCTTGGTATGAAGCTGCTTCACTCTGTGATGAGAACCGACTCACAAATGCGGCGTTTAATGCTGCATTCTGTGCTCCAACTACCACTCATACACCCTACACCTTCAATCAAAGCCTCCCCCGCCCTAACCCCATTCCTGCTCGTCAAACTCCCACACCAGCCATCAATATCCCAGTACCAATGGATGTTGATGCAGCCCGCAGCCGTGCACGTAAGTTGGATCTCTGCTACCGTTGTGGGGAACCTGGACACAGGGCTGGAGCGTGTCCCCATCGTCAGGATATCTGCATGCTCACCCCCGAGGGACGAGACGAACTCCTGCAAGATTTGTTGGCACTTGTAGATGTTGAGGAAGCGAAGGATCAAGTTGCAGAGGAGGTTAAGCTGGAAGTTGTAGAGGAGCAGGATTTTCCTATTCGCAGCGAGTGAATTGTACGCCCTCACTGCCTGTCCATAACCGCTTTGAAGTCTTGTCAGTTGAATCCCTGGAGAATGAATCCATTTCTGTGACTGCTCCCCTCTCTGACCCTTCGAAGTTGGCTAAAGACGTACCTGCTCTCCCCATCTCTCCTTCTACTCCACGTCCCAAAATTAAATCATGGGAGCGTAAACTACCACGCAAGTATATTGTGGCATCCACTCCCTCTGCACATTCCTTAAACCTAGCCATCGAACTGCAGACGACCGACACTGGACAGATACTCGGTGTCTCTGCACTCCTGGACTCTGGTGCGACTGGTCTCTTCATCGATTCCCATCTGGTACAACAACATCGTCTAAATACTCGCTCACTCTCACGTCCGATACCTGTATATAACATGGATGGATCCCCAAATGAACCTGGTGCCATCCGAGAGGTTGCAGACCTGGTTCTCCATTACAAAGATCATAGTGAGCGTGCCCTTTTTGCTGTCACTCAATTAGGAAAGCAAAAGGCAATTTTGGGATATCCATGGCTTCGAGACCATAACCCAGAGGTCGACTGGCGCACTGGGGAGGTTACCATGAGCCGATGTCCATCCTGCTGTCGGACGTGTTTCACAGAAGCCAGGCAAGAACGTCGTGGACAGAAGGCGGCAATACGACGAACTCAGAAGTGTCGTGCTGGACCCCTGCCTATACCTGAAGTGGAATTGGAAGGGGTTCCTGATCTAATGCCGGACTCGGATGATGATGATGAGGACCCAGAGGAAGTGGAGGAGGGTGATCGGATCTTCTACACTGCGATTCGCTCATCGCATGAGATGTGTGCCACATCGAACATATCCCAACGCCTCGCCGAGGCCTTCCACAAAAACAACGCTGCTAAATCCTCGACTAACTCCTTACTCCCTCATCTCCATGAGTTTGAAGACGTGTTCTCCAAGGAGTCATTCGACTCTCTTCCTGCGCGTAAGCCATGGGATCACGCAATCAAACTCACCCCTGGCGCAACCCCTTCATCCTGCAAGGTCTATCCTCTCTCTCCGGAGGAACAACGGCAGCTTGACCAGTTCATCGACGAGCACCTGGCCTCTGGACATATTCAACCATCGAAGTCACCCATGGCCTCTCCCTTTTTCTTTGTCAAGAAGAAGGATGGCTCACTTCGACCGGTTCAAGACTACAGAAGATTCAACAACATCACGGTCAAAAATCGCTACCTACTACCCCTCATCTCCGAACTCGTAAACCAGCTCCGTGGAGCCTGATACTTCACCAAGCTCGATGTCCGTTGGGGCTATAATAATGTGAGGATAAAGGAGGGAGATGAGTGGAAGGCAGCCTTTCGTACCAACCGTGGTCTTTTTGAACCGCTTGTCATGTTCTTTGGCCTTACTAATAGCCCTGCCACCTTTCAGACCATGATGAACGACATCTTCCATGACCTCATCCTTGAAGGCATTGTCTGCATCTATCTCGACGACATCCTCATCTTCACTCGCACGGTTGAAGAGCACCGTCGCATCACGCGCCTCGTCCTAGAGCGACTTTGACGGTACAAACTCTACCTTCGTCAGGACAAATGCGAGTTCGAAAGGACCAAGATCGAGTACCTCGGCCTGATTATCTTGGAGGGTCAAGTGGAGATGGATCCTATCAAGGTAAACGGGGTCACAGCTTGGCCGACGCCCACGAACAAGAAGGAGGTGCAGTCTTTCCTGGGCTTCATCAATTTTTATCGGTGTTTTATCAAGGATTTCTCACATCATGCACGACCGCTGTTCGACTTGACAGGAAAGGAGGCATGGAGGTGGGATAATGCACAACAGGAGGCGTTCGAAAAGCTTAAGGAGATGGTCACTTCCGCTCCAATCCTTACCTTTGCTGACGATTCGCGTCCTTTTCGTGTAGAAGCCGACAGTTCTGACTTTGCAACGGGCGCTGTGTTGTCTCAGCAGTCTCCGGAGGACCAGAAGTGGCATCCTGTTGTGTTCTACTCCAAAAGCCTTAGTGCTGTAGAGAGAAACTACGAGATCCATGACAAGGAGATGTTGGCGATAATGCGTGCGCTTGAGGAGTGGTGACACTTCCTCGAGGGTGCCCAACACAAGGTGGAAATTTGGACGGATCACAAGAACCTCGAGTACTTCATGATGGCCAAGAAATTGAACCGTCGTCAAGCTCGTTGGTCCCTGTATCTATCTAGATTTGACTTCTCCTTGCACCACCGTCCAGGTCGCAGCATGGGGAAGACCGATGCCCTATCCCGACGTGCAGACCATGGGGATGGCAGCGGTGACAACCAAAACATTGTGCTGTTGCAGCCAGACCTGTTCACCATTCGGGCACTGGAAGGCATCATACCCCAGGGCGAGGAGCGGGACATTCTACATGACATTCGTCGCGCAAACCATAGCGGTTTACATGAGGATGTTGTTGCCTGAGCTGTTAAAGAACTGAGGAAGGGATCGACCCTTTCCTTACGTGCGGCAGAGTGGGCTGAAAAGGAGGACTTGTTGTATTTCAGGGATCGCATCTATGTTCCCAATGACCCAGACCTTTGCCGGCGCATCATATCCCAACACCATGACTCACAGATTGCTGGCCACCCCGGACGCTGGAAGACCTTGGAGCTCACCTCACGGAACTATTGGTGGCCACAAATGTCACGGCTCATTGGTCAGTATTGTCGCACTTGTGACCTTTGCTTACGCACCAAGGTCCCTCGTCGCAAGCCTATTGGTGAGCTACACCCTCTTCCTGTTCCAGAGAGTCGTTGGGATGTTGTCAGCGTCGACTTTGTGGTGGAATTGCCAGAGTCAAACGGGTTTGATGCAGTGATGTGCACAGTTGACTCAGTGGGAAAACGCGCTCACTTCATTCCCACTCACACCACTGTCAGTGCCCTAGGTGCCGCTCGACTCTACCTCCACCACGTGTGGAAATTACATGGACTTCCTGGTGCCTTCCTCTCGGATCGTGGCCCTCAGTTCATGGCAGAGTTCACTCGTGAGCTGTACCGACTCCTGGGGATCAAACTCCTCGCTTCAACTGCTTATCACCCACAAACTGATGGCCAGACAGAGCGAGTCAACCAGGAACTGGAGCAGTACATCCGCCTCTTTGTCAATGAACAACAGGACGATTGGGATGATCTCCTTCCTTTGGCTGAGTTTGGGTACAACAACCATGTCCATGCTTCCACTCAACAGACCCCTTTCCTCTTAGACACTGGACGACATCCACGCATGGGATTTGAACCTCGCCAAACTCCCTCACACATCGAGACAGTGAATGAGTTCACAGAACGCATGAGGGATAGCTTGGAGGAGGCAAGGGCAGCCTTAGCAAAGGCGAAGGACGACATGGCGCGATTTTACAACCAGCGCCACTCCCCAACCCCTCAGTACAAGGTTGGTGATCGAGTTTATCTTGACTCCAGTGACATCTCCACTACACGTCCATCCAAGAAACTCGCTCATCGCTTCTTGGGACCTTTCCCCATTGTCAAGTGCATTGGAACACATGCCTATCGTCTACGCCTCCCAGCCTCCATGTCCAGACTCCATCCTGTCTTCCATGTCGTCAAATTGCTTCCAGCTCCCCCAGATCCGTTCCCGGGACGCCATTCACACCCACCACCACCACCTACAGTGATCGAGGGAGAACCCCAATATGAAGTCGAGTCAATCTTGGACAGCTGTTTGCGTCGAGGAAAACTCCAGTATTTGGTACATTGGAAGGGTTATGGGTATGAGGAGAACTCATGGGTCGAAGAGTCTGACGTAAATGCCCCTCGGTTAATCAAGGAATTCCACCGACGGCACACTGCTGCACCGCATCGCATTCAAGTCACGGACTTTGGTCGTATACGATTTCGAATGCATCGGGGCGATGCATCTTAGAGAGGGGGTGATGTAAGGGGACTAGGGGGGTGCCCTGTGTGTTTTTCCTATTTTTTATGTTCGTCCCATATTTTTCCCCACCTCATTTCCTTCTATTCTTCATTTTCTATGATTTTTCCGGATTTTATTACTAATTTTCCCTTGCTATCATGTTTGTATATGTTGACACTTTTATATTTAGAGGCGGAGTACCCCTTCCAACACATACCCCTTGGTATGATGTCATTCGGCGGCCTTGATCCGCCTATCTCCGCCTTTTTCTATTTTTAGGTTATATTTGATTTTTGTCGTCTTCACATATACTGGGCATCAGCAAGGGGATCCTTAGAGTTTTCTCTTCGGATTTCCCTTTGCTAGGTGCACCCCCAATCCCTGTATTATGTAGCATAATTTTAACTTCGGATTTCCCTTTGCTAGAGGCTTAGGTTGCCCTTATAGACAGCAGGCACCACAATGAGACACTGCCCCCTCCCCCACATTTTGCCCCAGGAGGGGTTTTTTTTAAATTCATATTAATGCCTTCCCCCTCGCCTGCGTTTTACATGGGCGAGGGGATTTTCTTTTTATTTATAATTGTCGCCCTCCCCTTGCATCCGACGCAGGTGAGTCTTGTATGTAAATAAATATTTGTAGGACTCCCCTTCAGCCACTTCCTCACCACAAACTTCAGCTCCAAACCTTCCTTATCAGCAGCCCTGGTATATTGTTTTCCCTGACAGAAAATCCCGATCTCTTGAATCTGCATGCACAGCAGCAATATGTTAAATGTCAGGGGGAGCACCAGGCTGGATAAAAGCCCTTGCATGTGCCTTAAAAAAACAGGTTGATAGTCACAAGGTCGGGCCCTTGAAAATGAAAAATGTGAAGAAAGGGATGGACAAGGAGGAGGAAATCATAGCATTGGGTCTCAAACTTGACTCTTTGGCCAAGCTTTTACATCTCCACCCCTACAATGCCAATGAACAATATCAAGGCAAATTGCAACCCATTTCCCACAAATCAATCCAACCAGCACTTGTCATTTGTCCCATGCCAGACTCTGGCATGCAAGTCATCAAATCACTCCTATTTGAGATATTCCACATGTCACTTTGATCAAAGACACCACTATACATGACAATGTCCCTGTTTTGACAGGACTGTGCAATGTGTGCAACACAAAATACATGGCTGATCACAAGCAAGGGGTTGAAAATGAGGGGGAAAACAGATTCAGTCAATTATATCTGAATTCTGCAAAATACCTTAAAGTTGGGCAGGGGCTATGGGTGGATCGATCATTTTCCCAAGCTGTTTTGAATGGGTTATACAGCTTCCATGCCTCAGCTGCTGCATACAGCAAATACTGGAATAACAGCTTTAGGAACAGCTTGTTCAATTCAAGAAGGTCACTCAGTGTTATGTCTGGCAGGCATTTGTTCAAGAGTCAGTGCGTTCAATTGCCTCTGCATCAGATATTGATCTTGTCCTTCAAGATGGGCTTTCTATTGATGAGGTTACAAAGGAGGCTTTTGAGGTTCTGGGAGCAAATGGAGTTATCAGAGTTGCTGGAGAGCATTCATGTTCTGAATGCACACAAATATACAAGGCAACTGCAGATGTCATACCCAGCCCAAACACTGCAGCAGAGAGCAGTTCAGCTAGTAGTGATGACCAAATGGAGGTTGACAAGGCATTTGTTCAATTAGTCGTCCATGATGGGATAGTAACTGGCCCTTCAGTATGTGCCCTGTGCTGGCATTTGAATGTGGTGCCTTATATAACATTTTTAGTGCTGTGCATATGGGGATTGCACTGCTGAACTTGCAAATGCATGAGGTGGTGTATTTTGTGCTTTGCATGAAACCCAATATGGAGCAAAATGCCAAGTGGTTGGGTGTTCCAATCCAAAGATTGCTGGGATCCAGGCATGTGAGCAACACTAGGCAGATTGGAACAGATTCCATGCAAGTTCATCTTGGCAGAGGTTGTCAGGATTTCAGAGAATGATTTGGAGACCTGGTGAAAGCTTACCATGGGAGCCAGCTCCAGCACCAAATATTTAATGCCATGATGAAGAGATGCCAGAGATACAACATTCAAATTATTTCACTCCCCACAGGTTCTATTGTGTTGAAAACTTGGTCCACATGCAATCAGGGCCAATGGTCACCTTTGCCCTGTTCCTACTATAGATCATGGATTAGATGCCATGTGATAGGTGAGTTCTCCACTTCATCATTCATCAAACTCCATTTGTTGTTGCAGACCCAAAAGAACATAATTGTGGAGCTCCATTGGCCTTGGGATTGATTGACAATGTGATAAGGAACATACCTCTTTCCCAAAAGATGTTGAGGGCTTAGCAAAAGTCATTCTCCTCCACCAGCATCCACTCATCATATTCATCAGCAGTGTGAACAAAATATGTGCTGTAAGTACTTGGATTTCTCAAATTTCAACTTACCGATTGTAAATTCTCTTCTCAACAAAAAAATGTGAGCTTGAAACCTGTAGATTCAGTACTAATTAGTAGCGCCACACTCCTCCTGCCTTAACATCACAATTATTGGTAATTGTGAATGCCTTCAAGGGTGCCTAAATTTTAGGGTTCGCACAATCACCAGTAAATATTAATGTGCATACCTTGCAACTTGTTCTGTCAGCATGGCAGGTATCACTGTGCTTACATTTTAGGAGGACCCCAGATTATCCCTAGGTTTGGTCCCAATCCAGACAGGTTTTGGACTTTTTAGCTGAAAAGGCCAGATCCAGGTTGTGAGATGTCTGGACAAATTTCAGATGAAATTGTCAAACACCCACATCCATATGTCTGGACAAGATTATGATATCATGGACCACCATAGATCCATGTCTGGACAAGGGTTGGTAGTGCAGTGGTAACTTCAATAGTTTGATATAGTCATATGAGGGTCTTGGGTTTGAACCCATGTTGTTACATTTTTTTCCCCCAACAATGTTGATATTTGTTAGTGGACACTTTAATTTTTTTTCCTATGCCAGTGCCATATGTGCGCCTCATTCTAGAATTGCCCAATGTTCCATCCTTTATTGAGAAAAAATGAATCAAGGCAGGAAAGCAGTACCCCAAGGACAATACCCCATACAAAGTACTATGGGTGAGGGAAGACCAACTGAAAATCCCAGAAACTCATTTGAAACTTCTCCCAGCACAAAATCTACCTGTTGCAGAACAAGCTACCACATCAATCACCTGAAATCATAACCACAAAAGCTCAGGCATGGTTTAGCCCTGACACCCCCATCACCAACATAAAGGTCTTGCTGGGCAGGTATATCCCACCAACAACATTCCTCATTGACCTAGAGAAGGAGTTTGGGCAGGCCTGGTGTTCCTAATTTACATGAAGTTCTCCATGCCCTGGTCTCAGTTTTCAGCCCATTGAAACTGGGTGTATATGGCTTCATCCTCATTGATCATGGGCTAAGGATTGGCAAGGGTAAGTTCAACCTTGCCAAATGTAAAGTGGTGGTTTAATATATTACTATAGTAATTGCACTCTATTCAAAAACTGGCTGCAAGAATGGAAAACATGCTGCAGTCACTGATGCATCAAATATATCTGCTATCTCATACATCCCTGTTCAGGTCTTTGAACACATGCATGGCCACCAGTTTCAGGAGCACCCTGATGCCACTGCAACATTCCAAACAAAGCAGTTTGCATTGTTGGCATCAAATGCTTCTTATGCCTCATTTCTATGCCAAAGACTGTACCCAGTGGACTCAAACTTGCTCAACAAGATGCCAAACAATTCATACAACTCTTGTCAGGAGAGAAAAGGTTCAAGGATGCAATGCATTTGTTTCATAAATGTGGGCAGACCTCACATTTGGATGAGGACAAAGAGTAATTTCTTTTAGAGTGTTATATTTATGCCTAGAATACCCTAATCTGCAGCCATACCATTGAAATAATTGTTCTGTGCAAGTTTAGGGCACTCCAGGAGGCTAGATACAGGCATCCAGACAATTTTTAGGCCTAGAAAAAGCTAGATCTGGGCATCTGGACAAATTTTGGAAAACATTGCTTAGCCTAGGGTCAATCCAGACAGGAATTGACCAAAAGTGTCCAGACAGAAAACCTCAAATCTTGACTTTTTGGGATCTAGCCTTGGAAGGGATAATCCAGGTCCTATTTTAGGGGTTGCATGGTCATGAGTTGGTAATTGTATGTGCCTTGTTCTGGCAGCATGGTTCTGTCATTTTAGGGGAATCATGCACAAGGGGGTGGCAGAACAGGACTTTCATACATACAGTTGGAACTTCTGTTTCAGCGTGGAATAAACCCCTTCTTCCTTCTATATATGGTAGTTTCACATCACATGTTAGATCACATGTTCACTCAAGAAATTGTATTTTCTCATGGAATATCAAGTATGGCACCATTTTGCGCAGCAGTGCCAGTTGTGCTCAATTTGCAACTTTGGCAGGACTTCCAGCTCTTCCAGAATAGCTTTAACCCTTGATACAAACATGCCACCCTTCAAACCACACCACATCACAAAGTACCTGATGAATGCTAAAAAGCCATCAAATCCATATTGACCCCCATTGCATCATGCCCTTCGCTGCAGCATGGATTGCATCCTCTCCCCACCCAAATGCTCTCTTCATCATCGGGTTCAGCACCTCTTCCCAGTTGTCAACTGTAGGACCTTGGACAAGGGTTGAAGGATCTTTTGAGAACTCGCTGAGTGGATTTCCCACCATCACCAGAGGGGTTTCACTTGGTATTTGCTCAATTGCTATGTGGAGTTGGGAGAGCAGCTCTGATGCTATCATGCATGCATCTGCATCGTCTGTCATTGAATCAGACCTTGGCATGACCTCTAATGGCCTCAGGTTATCATCTGCATCAGCTGTTTGTTCAGTGCCAACTTTGGGAGCATGGATTGGAGCCAGCGCAGATACAAGGGGAGGATTAGGGGCAGCCCTGGCCTTGAAAAATGAATGGAGTGACTGATTTGGCTTTGCCTCTGGCTTGGGCCAGGTACATGTGTTTTGTTGCTCTCTCTCAGCATGGCAGGGCTTTGATGTGTGGTGGATATCAAGGTTTTTTTGTCCGCCGGTGCCAACTTGGACATTGCTTCCACAGTCTGGACACTCAAGTGTGCTCTCTGGGTAAATTTGCCTGTCATTCTGAAGGACACATTAGATCAACCTTTGGGCCTCTATAGATGTTTTACCTTTTTTTCTTTGGCATTTTTTCACTGTTGTGTTGCTCACAAAGTAGAACAAATTATTATTAGTAGGGTTGTCAAAGTTCAGTTCAGTCTGGTTCTTGGCACTTTTTGCCAAACCATGAACCAAAGTTTCATTAATTTCTCAGAACTGAACTGAGAACAGAACAGAACAGGAAAGAACCAGTTCTCAATGGTTCTATTCAGTCCAGTTCTCAGTTCGAACTGCTGAACCAAGATAAAAAATTAAAAAAAAGTGCTACATACCCATTTCTGCACACCAGACCAGCAAAGTACCACTTTGACATCCAAAAAAGGCAATGCTTACAAATCTTTATGAGAGGTGGCATACTTAGAATGCTCAATATCATCTTTTGAAAAAGTAAAACATTACAGAAAGTATGGTATCCCCACAACATGGGGGGTTGGTGAGCTAAGCTGAGAGGCTCATTCAATTGGTAAGCATCACAATTATCCAACTATGTAAGCCACACATACTCAGAAAGCAGTATATTTATTATCCAAACTGTACAGTAAAAAAAATTAAATGTGTAAAAAGAAATAAAACTAAAGTACCCCCTCCTCTTGCAAAGGATGTGAGGGAGGTCATGGGCCCACAGTACAGTCATGTTGCACTGCATTGTCCTGCCTTGTCTGCACCATTGTTGTCCCCTCATTTGTCCCATCCCTGCCATTGTCCTCATCCTTGCCCTTCCTCATCTTCTGGCCATGGTTGTCTGCTCCCTGTCCTCATTGTCTGTTCTTCCTCCTCGTCTGGTCCTCGTCATTATTGTCCCCATCCCTATTTTGTTGTGATCCCCATCCCTGTCTCTGGTCCTGGCTGTCCTGTTGTTGTTGTCCTCCTACCCCTGGTTTGTCATCAGGCACCTGCAATTCACCCTGCGAACAGAGACTTGCAGCGGTGTGTGGCAGGTGCTGGGTTGGCTTCATCGTCCTCTTGTCATTGTCAGCAGTTCTGGTTAGTATCTAAAAAGTTTGTTAGTAACAAAAGAATGAAATGAGAAGAAAACAGCTTACCAATGGCACAAGGGATGTCAAATGATGTCTCTTGGGCCTTTATTTATTTTCTTTGCCTTCTTGTCTCCCCCTTGTCTCCCATTGTCTTGTCATTCCATTCCATTTGGTCTAGTGGCACTCTCACATTTTGTAGTTGCACACATTCCCACCCCATGAACAGTTGCTCCCAGCAGTTGTTGGGGTGCTTCCGTGGTCCTGTGAGTGGCCACTGTCATTGTCCAGGTGTTTTTTCATTGATATAATGAAAAATTGAATCAAATAGAAAGCAAAGAACATAAAAAAAACTTACAGGTGGCCCAAATGACATTATCATAGTTTGGGCCCATTTCTGCTATTGGTTCTAGGGATAGGAGGAAGGGAGGCAGCATTGTTGATAGTGGTAGTGGTAAGTGATGATACGTGTAGGTTAAATATTTATTGTTTGGTTACATATTGATGGCCTTTGTCAGCATTTCTGTTCTTGGGGGCATTTCTTGAGGTTGGTGTGGGTAATAGAGCAGCTCTCGACTGATTCCCTCAAGCTCCATTGCACCCTTAAGTTCTAGCATGCACAAGATGTAATTATTCCGTGTTTCAGTGCCCCCCTAACCCCTCAACAAGTTCAGTTCGAACTGGTCCAAACCTTGGTTCTCTTGCCATGGCCATGTCCTGAACCGAGAACCAGAACCGTTATGTCCAGTGGCCAGACCGAACCTGAACTGAACTGAACTGAACAGAACTGTCAGTTTGGTTCTACCGGTTCTGGTCCTTTGCATCAGTTTGGAACTGAACTTCGGCAACCCTAATTATTAGGTATTAACTGTCTACTATTAGGTGTTAACTGTCGACGAAGGCTTCCTATGATGCTCAAGACCTTCTCAAGATTAATTATGCTGTCAGAGTACACGAGTCCAAACTTTTGTTTCATTTGGGATTCCTGTTCTGCCACCCCTTGATCATGTGTTCCCTGTTTTGACAGTGCATGACATGTGCTTGCAGTGACAAGATGGCCTTTGATGCAAAGACGAAGGGTTACTGGGTTATGAGAATGTAATTTTCAGAGATGATGCCAATCTCGGTGGATCAGGGACTTTCTCAATCAGATGATTGCCAACTTCTGAGAGTTGAGGTGAAATCAAATGCATGAAACCCTAGTTTGAACTTCCCTTCACAGGAAATATTTGTTATCATATTATTAGCAAAATCTGTATAAAAGGGTGAGTGGTGAGCCAAGCACTCCAGAACACATCCTAACAACTCTTCAGAAAAAGTTCATACTATGACCTCCTTCATCGCCAACTGCCCCACTGATGCTACCTACATTATCTTTGGTGAACCCCATTGGGAAGCCAGCCCTAGCACCTGGACCGACCTCCCAGGAGCGAAGATTGATCTCAGTGTTGGGCAAGGCACCACCTCCTACAGAGCCATATTTGTTGACACTTTCAGCACTGAGGCTCTCGCTTCAGCCCCTAACAACAACGGTGTTGTTAGCGCCACCTTCTTTGGTGGTCAGCAAGCTGAGCCCTCCAGCACCAATCATCGCTTCACCACCTGTCATGGCAATCCTGAGTGGTCCTCTCACACCTTAATTTGTACTTTTTGCTTCGATCCTGGATTTAACATCAGAGACATTAGTGTGCAGGTCAAGATCTTAGTCAGTTCAGGTACTATGGTCAGGATCCAGAACTGGGTGCTCAAGGTTGAGTGCTTCAATCTCTAATTCTAGCCTTCAGGTGTGTGTAGATTTCACTGTCCATACTTAGAACTCAAGTTGATGAACACAGTAAATGCAAATATCCTCTTTTCCAAATCAGCTATCAAGTTTACTGGATGACCGTTTCAATTGTATTGATCATAGGACTCATGCCTGTACTGTAGGAATGCAGAAAAGATGACCAGACTGGGGATTGAACCCAGGCCCTCCTGGACATATACCAGATGCTCTGACCAACTGAGCTATCAGGTCTTATAGGGTTCAACAGAAGAAGGATACCATATAACCAGACACAGATTGCTACAACTATCACATCACTTGTGTGTGTGTGCAAACTATGGTCTGTTAAGCACTGATTAAGCAGTGACAGATTATATAATCCAACAGAGCCTTCAGTGCACAATGTAGCAGACACTGAAGGTGTATAGGAGGTGTGATGACTGAGGGAGTTGATCACACAGGTCGCGAAACACCTTGTCCACTCATTGACTCAAGTTTGACATGCATGTGACAGGCTGGTTGATAAATTTGATCCAGGGAGTTACCCAAAATAGGCTGACACATGATGGGAAAATACCATATATAGAAGAATGGGGAGGGGGCAATGGCCGCTTAAAAAAAATTACAAGTGGATGTCTAAAATTCATGGCCTGTCACCCCCTTGGAAACGACTCAATACAATGGGTGACATCCTGCTTGATCCCACTCAATTTGTCATTGACTCCAGTATATGTCCCATCAGAAGCAAATAGGGCTGATCCAATTTCTCATGGCAAGTTTGGATCTCCTGAGCTTTGTGCTTTAATCTTGAGCTCCTGCTGGAGCTACAACAATTTATCATCTTATGTGGTGAATAATTTTAGCAGAGTCAGCTCGTGCTGACTCTTTGCATGCTGGTATGATTGTTTAATTCATTTTCAAAGTGAGTTCTGTAATGGTTATTCTAGGAGAAGGAGATTTGGGGAAATCTTCTTCTTTGCCACATCCAGCTCCAAGAAAACTCCTCAAAAAGCTGCTCAGTCAGCAATCTCTCAATCTCCTTTGCATCTCGTCTTGTGTCTTGGTGTACTCCTTTCGGTGTCTATAATGATTCCATTTTGTTGAATGACTTTCCACAAGCTTCTATCAATCATTTTCATCATCTTATCACTTCCTCAGTTGACCATGATTCTCGCCAGAATTATGGTGCTGGTTTGTTGCATTTCACACAATTTTGTGACTGCCATCATATTTGCAGATGCCTGCAAATGAGATGTTGCTTGTGATGTTTGTTGCAGAGATGGGTGCTGGGATTGTTGCCAGGGGAGTGGTCAAATCCTGGCTTTCAGGGTTGGAGTTATGGCACTCTGTTAATGGGGCACCTTAGGCAGGAGGACACACTTTAAAGCAGGAAAAGCGAGGAGCATCAAAATTAGCGCCTGTTTCATCATCTAAGCCATCTTGCAACCCTGTCACTTTCGAACATATGCTGTCCCTGCATCAACAGTTGGATCTATCCAACACACGTGATGCTGCTGTGTGCCGTTGCTTGCACAATGCACAGCCTTTCACCATTGTATGAGGCTAGGGGAATACTTCCCAAATCAAGCTCCTCTTTTGATCCTACTACAAATGTCACTCATGGTTGCCCTATGAAGAGGGTAGCTGCCAATGGTTGCAAATATTTTACTTTCAAAATTCCTTATTCGAAAACCAAACAGTTTGCTGGAGATTGGATTGAATCTATGAAGTATTCCAACTTGGTGGATCCGGTCTCAGCTATTGAACATCATCTGTTTCTTTCCTGCTTGCTACCTTCTCATGCTCCTCTCTTTGCCTATCAAACATCAATGGGTTGGGCACTGTTGTCTAGGGAATTTTTCATAAAGTGTTGTCAAGAAATTTGGAAGACTGCAGGTCTGGAGGATTTGCTAGGTCATGGGTTCCATATTGGAGGCACTACCTATCTCCTCCTTTGTGGTGTCAATCCATGGATCGTCATGAAATTAGGCTAGTGGACTTCAAAAGCCTTTTTACATTATTGGCATAATATTTTACGTCTATTTCTCTCTGATTCCTCTCCTTCTATTGCATCTATTCATTCTTCCATCGTGTATCGTATCCACTGCTGATGTCTAATATAATTCATGTTATCTACTTCATCCTTACTTGCAGTGTTTGTGACTCTTGTTGGGGGAAGGAGGATTCTCCTTGTTCGGGCACTTGCTTTGAAGGGGAAGGCTCCATCCTCCAAAAAAGGTGCTCACAAAAGTGGCTCCCTTTATTATGGATCTTCTTACCCTCCCCCCCCCCAAAAAAAAAAAAAGTAGTTCATGACTAGCCAAAGTCATGTGAAGAGGAACGACTGACAATGACTGGCATCCACGTGAGCGCAAGCGCAGGGCCATCATTGCGCACATCACGATGGCCGCCACTTCATCTCCGAAGATAGGTTGCGGCTACACAATGGAGAGGTGCCGAAAAGTTGGCGGCAGGTAGCGGTTTCGAATGTGCAAAGGTTCTCATCAGGGGGCTTTACTTCCGCTACCCCTACCACTAGACTATCCTGTTGCCTTAGGTATCACTACTTTCTAAGCTAACCAGTGGGAGTAAATGGTGCACATGACACGCTATGGCCTATTGCCCCAGTCAGAGGTCGCAACTCATGACCCACCGGCAGGAAAGTTGCCAGATTGGGTAAGCCGTGATCCGGGTGATGGAACCTCACCACAGGCAATTGCCACATTGCCGGATCCGGACGGACACAGCATTTGCTTGTTTCCTTGCAAAGCTGGATTTTATTGTGATCCGTAGCAGCCGACGAGTGTGGACTGAGAATCATAGTCAGCTATACAAGTAACAACCCCGATAGCGATTTATTTAGATTAGATTTACCAATTAATATGTTTGTACAAAATGTTTAGCGAGGCTGATATAGGAGTTACACTATGTACGCCGAGGATCATTTACCTAGCTACCTGGGATATTGATACAACTTCGAGAGCAATACTAGTGGATACAACTTGGGATTGGCCGGAAATAGTTATAGAGACTGATCTGCAAGTTATAGACTGATACGGGCAAAGTCAGGAGTCTTCTGACATCGGGTCACGACATTGTCGAGGTGTGATAATTATGTCAAACAATTCAATATGACTGAATTCCCCGTCAGGATGGTAGACCAGTACAGTATTGGTACGAACCTGGTGATACCTGTGGTAAACCGAATCTCTGGTCTTACCAGCTTCCCTGGAGGAAGGGCAAAATGAAATTTCGAAAGAATGCTGGCCATGTTTAACATCATAGAAGTTATAGCAAAATGTACACCTATCACACATATCGAGATGAGGAATATGATATCAGAAGAAAGAATGGAGCGCTGCTTACCAGGGCATGTACGGCGCCCGAATCCAAAGGCGAACGTCCTAGGATCAGGGTGGCAACCATGATATGAACGGCTTTTGGTATCGTCCACCGCCATGAATCGGTCAGGTGAAAAGGTGAACGGATCGGGATAGAGCTCGGGATCATGCATGATTGCCCTATAGATGACAAATACATGAATTGTGGACACGTCAGCAGGAGAATGGACAGGTGGTTACCAGACGTTGGCCACAATGGTGGAGTCTTTGGGTATTCTGTAGCCATTATACTCGTCGTCCTGGATCACACTATGTGGGAGGGCGAGATTCGCTACGGGAGCAAAGCGAAGGACTTCTCTCACCACCGCCGACAGATACGTCAGACGGTCGAGGTCAGAAGGGCGTGGAAGATGCTCGTGTCCGACGACTGCATCTAATTCTGCCTGTACTTTATCCTGGACCTGAGGGTAAAGGGCCATAAGATGTATAAATGAGAGTGTAGCGGAGACAGTCTGGGTAGGGACATATTAATTATCAGCATTAAGATGAATGTGATGAATTTACTGTGTCTGCCGCACCGGCATAGAGGCCTCCAGCGGCCCATTTGATGATGTCCTCTTGTTCACTGCCCACCATGGTCTTACCATCTGGTTGAAGATGCCGAGAAGTGAAGGATTCAATGTAACTGCCCGACGCCTGAGGCGATAATTTTATTTTCAGTGTTTAAACAGAAAGATCCACACACACACACACACCATTTGCTGCTTTACCCACTCATGTGGAACACTGGAAAGAATGTTAAGACGTTTGCGCCATGCTTCGCCTTGGCGCTTCCATCTGGCGCCTGGCATCCAAGAAGGAAAAAAACGGACTATCATGAAGTTAGATAGATGATCGGAGGACCGACAATAATCAGTTACGAACCTATAGGGTAATAATCAACAAGCCATCTACCAGGTGCAGTCGCCCAACCAGATATTTTTGAAGACTCTTCTGCGACTTGAACAAATAGATCATCAGGACCGGTGCTATATCCGTACGCCATCTTCATAATTACAGCCGTGGCATTCCTATACATTCGTTTCAACGTTAGGATCAATACAGACAGATCTAAGCGGAGGTTATACTCGCGTGCGGATATGATTCTCGTATTTATCTGGGCTGCTAAAGAGTCCATCAAGCAACTTCACAGCTTCAGATTGAAGAAGCGGCCAATATTCTCGAGTGGCGCGGGCGCTCAAACCAGTGTGCATAAGTCTCCGATACTGACTATGCCTGGCGTCCGATGATGAAATGTTGAAAACGCTTTTCTTGCGATCGCAGATTTCGTGGAACATCCAAGATTTTGGACGATCTGAGTAGATGGCTGCCCGTTGTTCGAGTAGGTCACGAACAGCAGTTGCGCTGTTGAGAACGATAATTCGACGATTGTAAACACGGAAAGATATCACTGCATCTGAGGGAGTGATAAAATAAGCATGAACATAAAATCATACAAGCTCCGTACCTCCGAAATAGTCGGCCCAGGTGGCGTACGTCTTCCATGGTTCTGATGTGGGGAGCAAGTGTTTTACCCCTCGAAAAAAATGTCCTTGAGGTCCAGGAGATAATGGCAGACGCCTGAATGATCGCAAGTACACGTAGCTAGCTATTATAATGCAGAATAAAACAAAGCAATAGAGTGAAACCATAACGAGATTAAAGAGTAGAAATCTGTGGAAGCCAAGCAAAACCATTTATATGCCTCGAGAGGCTGTCCTTCCCTCGAAATGGAGTATAGCTATGACTCTGGTTTCAGATATAGCAGTAGCCGAAGGCAATGGTCCCGGCGTCCGAGCGCTCTACGAGGAGATAGACCAGCGACACGTGGCCGAAAGGTATGGAAGACTATGGAAGCCGCTACGGGCGAACAGGTATGGAGACATCATAGGAGTCATAGGGCTTGATCGAGAGTTGACAGATTGTGCCGAATCATCAGGATCGAGGTATAGTGACGTGGCAAGGCAAGGCTATTTAAGGCACCATGATTTGAGGTCACATGATTGGGAATTAATATTTCGAGTGATCCGGGTAGGATCGGTTACAGTGTCCCACGGGCTTTTCGGCGTGTCTGTAAACGACACGACAGAGCCTGCCCAAGGACACGATACCAGCTTTACCGTAGACAGGTCTTGTATCACATTTAGAAGGCCCTGAACAGCTCGGATCGAAGCCGAAATGCCCGGGATCCAAAAAATATCAGTGATGGAAAACCGCTGTCTGATTTACCGAATGGTCATGAACAGCGCCTGCACCCATCCTCGGCCCGAGCGCCATCAAACACGTTGAGCGCGCGGTCTCCTGGGGCGCGGCCTAGCTGCGCTCTCCGTATCCTAAGACAACAAAGACACTCCCAGCTGTGCAAGTAAGTACCTTTCCGATTGCACATGCCTATGCATGAAGGACTTCCGTCGACTTCCGTATGATTCGAAATGTGGACTGTGAAAGTTTTATTACGGCGTCGAGCCTTTCCTGCAACTTGAAAGGAAACCGAAGGGTGGGGCAACGCTTTATAATATTGGCGCCCAAGCGGGTGGCATGAATTTCTTTGCCGACAGACACGGCTTCCGGTGGCGCGGAGTGTTTGGGGAAGCAATATTTAGACGACTTCCTGTTTCTTCCAGTTTAGGTCACTTGTTTTGCACAGATCTAATTGCCGATGAAAACGCTGGAGTCTAATATTAACTACAGTCGACTCTGTCTTAACCCATACCCCTCTGTGGACACCCCAAGTTATGGGTTGCAGGTACAGCTATAATTACATATAAAGTTTTTCTCTAACTTACACAAAGTATGTGTTCCGGAAGAGGTCACTAAATATGGCTATTAAATGTCTTGTATTGTGCTTTTGTACCTCTAGAAGTGTTTATTGATGAAATAGGACCATGTATAAGTGAAGAAGTCTGTAATATAAGTTGGCTTCAGCTCGTAAGCCTGCTCCAAGCAGATTTGGCACCCAAAACTAGCAAGAATTGTCTCCAACTTCTGGGCAAATGGCTTGTTGATGTCTGTGATGTACTTCTGAAGGGTGCCTGCAGTGGCAGCAAGTAGTGTTTACAGGTCCAGTCCATAGGACCGAAAAAAAGTCCGAAACTGGACTGAATTGGACCGGAAAAGACCGGACCAGAGGTCTATTTATGGACCAGTCTTTTGCAGTCCAGTTGCTGGTCTTTTGCTTTGAAAAATATAGTAGGACTGATGAAAAACCGGTTTAAAATGGTTGCAACTGGTCTTTTGTCCAACGGGCATTTGAGCTTACTCCCACACATATTTACTTCACTTTCGGTCCCTGGATCATCAAAAACAGTTAAGAATTGGTTGAGATATGACCAAAAACATTTTTGTATGAGTATTTTGTACAACTTTGATTGCATTGCTTATTACCTGAGCTATATTTTTTTTGTACAACTATACAACATGATAAACATAGCAACAACACACCTAACTATCTGTACCATGTGATATTATTGATTTAAAAGCCAAAATGAGTTGTGACTACAAACTACAAATTACAAACTACAAACCACAACTTGAATGCATGTCCTTTTAGTTTTAACCATATCTCAGTCAAATCTTGGTGGAATTCCTTAAAAGTTAAACCAATCTACAAGGAATTACAATGTCTATCTGTCAGTATAATATATGTAAGGTATTGGTTATAATCATTGAGATACATATGGGTTATTTCTCATGAAAAATTTTACAACAAAAGACTGGTCTGAACCAGTCTTTTTTCAGTCCATGGACCAAATGGGACCAGTCCTAAATGGTCCGGTTGTGGTTCCCCAAAGTCCGAGTCGGTTCTAGACCAGTACTGGTTGATGGTTGCCCCATTTGGAAGTCAAAAACCAGACTGGACTGGACCTTTAAACACTAGCAGGAAGAGCATCTTTGCAAGTCAGTTTATCATGGCTCTCACCAGTTTCATCAATGTCATTGCCACCCATGATTTCCAACCTCTGCACAGCCTCGCATGACCTCATAACAGCTTCGAAGATTTCCTTATCTGAGATATTGTGCACAAGCTTCTGCTCAGGCTCCAGGTTGAGCAACTCTGCAATGTCCATCCTGTTCTGTGGTTGTAGCAAACCTATCCTCTCCAGCTCATCCAAACCATTAGAAACATCCTTCTCCACATTGTCAACAGGGTTGGAGTTCAAGAGCATGGAAACAGGAACAGAGGGAGGCACTGTTGCTGGGGTTTGGAAAGAAGTCTCAGGTAAGATGCCTGATTTTTGTCAGCAATTCCTAATCGTAGTCATGTCTACACCACACCATGCAATGTCTGCAAGATGCATGGCCTTGAGCTGATTGATTTTGTAAATGAGGGCAGGGGAAATGTCATTGTCATAGTGGTCAATCACACCGGCATCATTAGGCTGGACATGGGAGGTGAGATTGGGAGTGAAGTTCTCAACATGAATGTTTGTGAGATCATCGGATGGAGAGTGGGCACTGAAGTTGTCCTGCAGCCAAAGAACATGATGGCCCTGCTGCTGCAACTTGGCATCCCAGTCACAAATCCACTCTTGATACAGTGGTGTAGTCATCCAAGCTTTAGCATTGTTCTGATAGTAAAAGCCAAGTTGGGCACCTGTCTTTTTCTGAAATGCACAAGGCCTTGCTGCTTTTCCCATGACAAGGGGAGGGAGCTTCTCAATACCATCTGCATTTGTTGTGAATGCATATGTGAGGTGTTTCTTGTTTTCTTTAACCCCAGATGTTAGCTTGTTCATAAGGCCTCGATCTGGTGGCATACTGATCAATGGTCAATGTTTAATTGCAGCAAGAAATGATTCAGCTCTTACGCCCAAAGAAGGCCTGTCTCATCCATGTTAAAAATGTCCTTCAAGTGGTATCGGTATTTCATGATGAGTTTGCATATGCACACATGCTTGTGTTCAGCATCAGCTGGATCAACCACTCCTGCTTCACCATGATGCTTGAACTCCTTCAGCCCGCAACATTTTTTGAAAGCAGTAAGCCATCCATCACTGAGTTTCAACTGCTCATCCTCCAGTACCCCAACGAGGTCTGCAAATTGTGTCCACTTTTGCCTCAGAACTGCCCCTGTAACATTTACCCCATCCAACATTGCTTTTGCAACCTGTTAAGTTCTGAGCTGAACAAAGGAAGTCATCAGATTTCCAGTCATACCCAGGCAGTAGTAGTCGATAAGGATGGATCGAACAAGGAAGGGAACCTGATGGGATTCTGGGGAAAGGTTCACTTGATGTGCCATACCAAGTGTGGGAACAGATAGGACTTGGCTTCATGTTATAAGAAGTTGTGCCCTTCTCCTCCTCAAGTGTCCTAATTTCAAGACAAGGGTAAGGAGGATGTTCAGAGATCCAGAGGTTTTCCAGAGAGGATGAGCTTAAAATTCAAGATAGACTTAGGGGGATATTTGGAGTGCAAGTGGGTTCAAATTAAGTGGGTGACTTGGTTGATTTACAGACTGGCTAATACAAGACAAAAGTAGCTAGTTTAAATACTAAGGCTGCGAGGTGATCAGAGTTTCCAAGGCTGTGACAATTTGCAAACCAGCCTCCAAGGCAAATATTCTGAAACTGTTTCATTGAATTTGAAATGAGAGAATATCAACTCTAGGCAGTGCTGCTGATAGGAGGTGGGCTGTGAAGCAAGGCGGCCGGGAAAGGTGGGGGGAAACAATTGGAATTCCAGTCAGGAAAATCGGTCTTGACAGCCAAGCTGAAATGATAGGCTGTTTGAGACATAGATTCAGGTAGATTTCATTCCAATGTGCCACAGTCTTGGTTTGGTTCTTCTCAAGACTCTTGTGGTGCCAGTCCAGGATCTTGATCCACTGTGCAAGCATAGCATTTTCCTTCTTTGTGAAGACTGGTTTTGCTTTCTGCTTTTCTGCCTGTGGCTTTTGCTTGCATTCCTCTGGCCCTTATCCTAGATGTCAGCTCAGGGCATTTACAGAAGAGGTGGGAGCATACATTTCCTCTTTTTCCCAACTTCTACTGCCTTTTTAATACCCCTGCCCAGCTCTTCAGTTTCTTGACAAGCATCTTCTACTGTGAGTTGAGCTGAGTCAGTCCATGCTCATAGTCTGAAGCATTTTCCAGGAGGTCGATGATAGCTTCTTCCTCAACATGATTTGCTTCATCATCAAGCCACTGCTCATCATCATCTGAAAGCTTTTCCTTGTTATGTAGCTGAGCAAGAAGGTCATCTTTACATGCTTTGAGCCCATTTTTAAGCTTAGCGAGGCCTGCTTTAAGTGCTTCAAGTGGTTGCATTGGCATTGGGAAACAGTAATTCATTCATGCCCATACATGTGCATCATGTTTGGAGCACTGCACTTCAGCAGTTAGTGTCAGGATGGCCATTAGTCTTCAAAGGTTGTCATGATCACTTCAGCCATCGTGGATCATGATGGGCTCAGAACAGCTCCCGATATTGGTTTTGTATCAGCATTTTTATGCAGAAAAATTCAAATATCCAGTCAAATTTTGCATATTTTGTCCAAGGTATGGTTTATGATGTCCCTAAAAAGTCATGGGTTATGGGATATTACAGGTTTATGGGATTTCACTGGTACCCAAGTTGGTGGACACCCAAAACTTATGGGTTATTACAGGTTATGGGGTATGAGAGGTATGGGTTAGGATGACTGTATGGTGTACCAGTCCCTTGTACAGTGACCAAATTGGGCCGATGCCAAAGTTCAGTTTTAGTCTGGTCCTTCAAAGATTTTGCTGAACCTAGAACCAGACTTCAGGTTCAGTCCAGGCAATCTGCTGAACAGTGAACTTCAAACTGTACCATCAGTTCAGGTTCAGGATGGTCCAATTCTAGTTCAGCAGGGGTTTGAACCCAGAACTAAACTTTTCTTATCCCAAAATCTCTGCTACATCAGTCGTTTCCTATTTTTATTGTAATGATGGGCCCACCATTTCTTTGCTCACAATGTAATCCTTAGTTTAGGTACCTTTTCATTTGCAAGATTGTCTTTTGTCAGTGGTTTGCCTTCCCATGCAAACACTGACTTGTAACTAGCTTTTGAGCACCCCTTCTTCCTCAGGAAATATTCTGGGAGACTGGCTTTGTGTTCTGGGGCTATGACACAAGTACTAAGAAAGCATATTTTATTAACCTGCCTTGCACAAACACAAGGGAAGCAGCATAATATTCTACAAAAAATGACCTCTCCTGCTTTATGTTTTGAACAAGGGGAGTGTGGGCAAAACTAATTGAAAAGAAAGAAAACTTTGCTCACATTTTGTGCAAAGGAAACAGTTGGTACAGGGGTGTTGGGGTACTGTCATCCCCATTGTCTTTGGTGAGTCATCCTGGTCCCATCATGGTAGTCCCTATCTTTGTCCCCATCCTGTTCCCCCCTGTAGCATTGTCATTTACCCTGCAAGCAATTGCTTGCAGTGGCAGTGGGGAATGTTGTGGTACATTGTCAGTCATTGCAGATCACTCCCATCGCTGTCTTCTGCATAGTTACTATCCTGTTGTCCCTGCCCCATGGTTGTGGTGTTGGCTTGGTCATCCCCCTGTCACTGCCATCATACACTGCAGAGTTATCAGTGACCCACGATCCACTCTGTGAGGAGAGGCTTGCAGCAGCAGGAGTGGAGGCTGCGGTGTTGGTTGTCCTGCATGGGGCAGTGGTGTTGGTGCTTTGAGAGGCAGGGTTGTCAGGGGTGGTGGTCAGGTGAGAGTGGGTGGTGCATATGACCCCATTGGACAGGTTTTCTGGTGCCTCACAACTCACTGCTGTCCTTCCAGTGCATCCTGAGGCCCTCACATCCCATTTGGACAGGGAGGAGGGGGTGCACATTTTTGGGGTGGGCACCAACTAGAAAGCAGGGGAATGATAGAGCTCTTTACTCTCCCCACCTATTCCAATCGGATTCCTAACAGTCTGATCGGAATGCTAGGAATCTGAGCTGAATTTACTAGGAATTTGTTTGGCAGGAGATTCTGCCAAATCTGGATTCTGAGTCCTAATGATGTCCAAATGGAGTCCTAGCAGAGTCCTAGCAGAGTCCTAGCAGATTCCTAGGAATCTGAATCTCTGCACTAGGGGTCCTTTCAGACTCCAACCAGAATTTCCTAGGAATGCTAGGAATAATCTGAGCTGTCCAAATAGGTCACATTGTCCTTATTTATATATTAGAAAAATCCTACTTGTCGAGAGAATCAAACACTAGACCTCATGTAAATGTAGGTTACATAATCAGCACAACACTTAACCACTATGCCACAACAACTTTCAATGCTGCATAACTGTTTATACTACATACCATTCCAGGTGGCTGTGTATTACAAAGCACACAGCTGCATCATCACACTGCCAGCTCATCACCAACCACCACTCTCATCAACACTGCCTCCCTCCCTCACCCTCTACCAAGACCACCGCTTTGTCAACACCTATAGCCACTGCTCCAATGGCCAGCTCTAATGATGCCACAGCCACAACACACACAAAAACACACACAAAACAGGCACAAATGATGATAGACGTCATTTGTGCCCTAGATAGGTTTTTCTTTTTTCTTTTTTGTTTCAATTTACTAATTAACTGTGTTAAGTTCTTTTCTAGGTAGTATTGATCTTGTAATGATGGCACCCAGGCCAGGACACCCCACACCCAACCCTGTTACACCACTGCTGCAAGGATAACAAGGAACAAAGAACAACAGACAGCAAGGACGAATGAACAACAGACAGCAAGGACAACAACCCAGACAACCCAACAATGAAGAACACGATGACAACCAAGGCGGCTAGGACCAGGAGGAAAGAACAGCCAAGACAACAAACAAGGACAATGACCCCAGCACCCACCCCAATCATGTGAGCAACTGCTCGCACGAGAAAAAGCAGGTGCTAATAGATGACAATGACAGGATGGGGACGATGGGGAAGACAAGAGGACAACAATGATGGGGACGAGAGGACAAGGATGGGGCAACAACCAGGATGACGAGGATAAGAATGGACAGGGGAACAATGACCCCATTGAGACGGCGGGGAGCGAGGGGAACAACAAGGAAACCAAAAAAGGTGGGCGGTAGGGGCATAGGTGGGAAACATTAATCTTAGGATCAATCTTGAATGATCAAGGTAATTTTAGTACTACTGCATTAGGCAAAATCACTTTAGAGATCACATATGGTCCAAATTGTTTCTCTGTGAGATTTTTAGAAGGTCATGGAATATTGAGGTCCTTGGTACTTAGCCATACCAAGTCACCAACATTGTACTGTGGAGTGGGAGCTTGAGTATGATCTGCATGGTGCGTCGTATCATCACATGCTTTTGCTAGTGCTGCTTCTGCTTCTGTCTGTACCTTTTGCATCTTAGATATGAAATGTTCTACTGATTGTACCTTGATCTCCCTTTGGGGTTCTATTCCCATTCAGGGATGATACCCATAATTAGCAAAGAAGGGTAACATTCGAGTAGTCAAATGGAATTTGTTATTGTGGGAAAACTCAGCAACTTTGAGCCATTTGGGCCAGTCAGTTTGTCAGTAGTTGACAAACATGAGCAGGTACTGCTCCAACTCCTGGTTCATTCTCTCTGTCTGTCCATCTGTCTGTGGGTGATATGCCATAGATAATTTAGTTTGAATCCCCAATATGTTGTTCAATTCTCACATAAACATGGAAGCATATTGTGGTCCACAATCAGAGATAACAGTATCAGGTAATCCATGTAGCCACCATACCTGATTTAGGTAGAGGCATGCCAAGCCTAATGATGAGGTTTCTGCAGTGGTAGGAATAATGGACCTCCTTCATGAAGTGGTGGCATGCTACAAATATAGTGTTGTACCCTTGAGCTTTAGGTAATCCTGTGATGAAATCTACAGATACATCTCACCATGGTGCTTTTGGTATGGGGTTCAGCATTAATTTCCCTGCAGGTTTCTCTGGAAATCCTTTCCCCTTCATGCATGTATCAGATCCATCCACATACCCCAGTGTATCATGATGTAACTGGATGATCTCCCTTTGCAAATCCTGATCCTTCAGTACATATGCCTGCCCTTGGAACAATATCAACCCTTGCTCCTCTGCCCATTCATCTCCTTTAATATTGCCTTTCTTCTCTCCCTTCATGGCTTTCATGACTTCCACTACCTCATCATCCATCTCCGAACATTGTCTAATTTTAGACAACATCTCCATTTCTGAGTTATCTATTAATGTAGCAGGCAGGGCAAAACTTTCCCAGGGAGAAAATGTGGAGAAAATGTGGAGAAAATTACACTTTTTCATGTACCAAACAAGTAAAAAAAAACTGGTGAAAATAGGTTATTTTCTTTTTATTTTCTCTGCAATCTGCCTATGGGAAAATATATCATTTGTGTGGAGAGAAAAAAAGGGGAATCTGAAGTGAAAAGAACTTATTTCCTCTTGATTTCCCCCAGATTTTTTCCTAGGAAAAAAAAGTGATATTTCCTGCAAGAGCAAATCAGAAATAACTTGTATTCTCGAGAGATTTCTGATTTGCTCTTGCAGGAAATAACCCCATACCAAAAGCACCATGGTGAGATGTATCTGTAGATTTCATCACAGGATTACCTGAAGCTCAAGGGTACAACACTATATTTGTAGCATGCCACCACTTCATGCATGAAGGAGGTCCATTATTCCTACCACTGCAGAAACCTCATCATTAGGCTTGGCATGCCTCTACCTAAAGTTTTACCCTGCCTGCTGTGTAATAGATGCCCTTGGCACATAGCACAAATGCATGCAAAAGTATTTGGGTTTGAGTAGCATAACATTTGTATTGTCCTCCTCCACCCCCCTTTTGTGATTGATATGTCTCGATAATGCATCTGCTTTCCTCATTAAGCTTCCTGCTTTGTGGACTACATGAAAATTGAAATGCAATAGGAATAGCGCACTTGCCATTGGTTAACCTTTTTCATAGACATGAAGTATTGCAAATTCTGATGGTCTGTCCAGATCTTGATCTGATGCATACATCCCTCCAAATAATGTCTCCACACCTCCAATGCTTGTATTATGCCCAACATCTCTTTGTCATGCACATCATAACTTCTTTCCACATCATTCAACCCTTGGCATAAGTATGCGCAAGGATGCCATTTGTCATCTTTGCATAGCATTGATAATACTGCTCCAGTAGCAAAGTCTGATGCATCTGATTCCACTTGTAAGGGTCACATGAAATCTACTGGGGCTAGTATAGACAACAAATATTACTGACCATCTCAATAAATTGAAAGGATATTGGGAGTGCATAAATGCAATGGGGGATGACAATTTCAGAATATCAGACCCCTTATTCAAGGTCATAATTTCCTCATCACTACCTTTCTCATGGGACACTTTCACAGAACCCTATGTTGGTAACCAAAAAGGGGATACTGAAACAGACCCTAAAAAATTAATGGGATCACAAGGCTTCATTGGTATCCTCAAGGAGGAATATTTACAACGACAGAACTGAGCAAATAATAATGAAAGTGTGAACCAAGCATCGACATTGAATAGACCCCTCGCAAGTCGCATCGCCTTGAGCAATAGTACCAACATGTATTGCAAGCATTGTGAGTGATGCAATCACTGGACCAGAGAGTGTCAGCACCTTGGAAAGAGTAATGCGAAGGCTGTGGAAAATTCAGGCATGCAACAAGGGATTGCTGGCATAAGGCTGGTTCTTCAAAGAGAAAATTCGAAGGAAAGGGGAAATAAAAGGAAAGGGTACAAAAAAACCCAAGAAGGAGGAAATGAGTCAAATTGAAGAAATTGATGAGGAGATCACCTTCAATATTGTGGAGGACAAAGTGTTCAACCTGGATGAAGGGGAAACTTATAATCTTGAAGAATACGATTCCTGTAATATGAATGGAATCAATGAACACGTTCTCTACTATGATTGGTTGGCAGATAGTGCAACAACCTCACACATAACAAATCAATGGAATGCCTTCACCACTTACAAACTCTTAAATGAAATTAAAGTTGCAGGAGTTGGTGATACCACGACTAGTGCAGAAGGCAGGGGAATGTTAGGAAACCACCCCATTACCTAATAAAATTTCATTTTTATTTTATTATGTCAAATTACGCTACATGACGCCAAATTACGCTACACTTTGATAGCATGAGAATTTTATTTTGCACGCATCAAAATGTATGCGCATGTATGAGTGCATCGGTAACAACAATGTACAATATATGTAACATAGTATATAAACCCTAAATATACACCTAGGAGACCCCAGTTGTGTTCTCTTAGGTATTCCACCTACGTTTTCAGTGTGAAAGGCCTATCTCAACAAACTCACCTATTAATAACCCCTCACATCAAAACCAATCATCAATTCCCCCATCACAAGCGTGGATCCTGCCCCCTTCTTGTAGAGAGAACCTGCACAGTCTTAGCTAGCAGATAGTGGGTGTCGCCCTAACAGAAGAACACAACTACCCATATCAGTGTGCCTTCTCTTACTTGCGCATATGTCATTGTTTCATTGCGCCACATCCAATTACTCATCCTTTCGGCACGAGCCAGAAGTATTTGTATATATGTCATCTACTTTTTCTTTTGTAAGCTGACGCCAGGCCTCACCTTACATTGCGACTGCCAGTGATCAAGAGGCAGCGCTGATCATTAGGACAGCTGCAACCAGACAACCGATTGGATCTGGTTTAGTTATGATTTACATCACTCTATTCGGATGATAGTTACAAGCTGAATTCAGTGTTATCTCCGAGATCAGGCACTGTTGGAAGGGTTATTGATTCAAAGTGTCAAATTAGGCGCCTGACAAATGACGAACAATTGACGAATGATTGACGAACCATCATGTGACCCATAAACGTTTGGAGAGGTCTTGAAGAACCAATCTTGAATTTGTCAAAGAAGTGATTCATCACAGATTTTACAATTATGTCCAAACCTTCAACTTCTAATCCCGGCCCTAATCCTGTTCCCACACCAGCACTAGAGGCGAAAATTGATTCGCTTACAGTGCAAATGTCCCAATTAGTGTCAGTGTTGGCAGCATCACAGCCCAGACAAGCAGAAGTACAGCCAGAGATGACAGGAGAAAGAGATGATGAGATGGAGGAGATGGTAGAGTGGATATTGCAGGAGGATGAGATGGTGGAGAAATCCGGAAATGGAAAAGCACGCTTACCTAAGTACATGCCCCCGCAAATCTTTGACAGTACCATGGAGAATACAAAATCCTTCATCAGCTCTATAGTATTGTACATCCATGAGAGGAAGCCAGAGTTTTGTACAGCCGAGTCTAGGATTATGTTTGCTCTCTCATACATCCAGGGGGGGAAAGCACAGTTCTGGAGAAACAAGGCTATTAATCAAATTGCCGCGGGAAATAAACCATTTGCAACCTTCAAGGAATTTCTGGAGAGATTGGAGGCACAGTTTGGAGACCCTAATCCAAAGGCGACAGCCAATGCTAAATTAAAGACCATGCACCAAGGTTCCCTAATGGCGGATGAATTTATTTTGCAGTTCAAAGCAGAAGCTTCACAAATGGATATGGGAGAAGCCGTGTTGGTAGAGTTTTTGAAAGCAGGATTAAATCTCTCTTTATTCAAGTCTATATACCAACTACCTTCTATGCCAGAGAAGTTGGACGAGTGGTATAATTGGGCAATGCGCCTTGACCGGCAATATCGGCAGGAACAGGCGGAGTCAAAGTTGATGTACGGAAGTAGTAAATTTGGAAAGTCATCAGGAGCAAAATCTGAGAAAGGAAAAGCGCCTCAGGCGCAAGCTCCTAGGGCACAGCCACTGGCTATGGCAGTGACACCTATAGTTATGGAGTCAGCAGCACCAGCAGAGGCAATGGAGGTTGATCAAGAAGGAAGATGAGCCCCACTTAAATGCTTTAACTGTGGGCAGTTAGGACACATTTCTAGGAATTGTAGGCAGAAAAGAAAGATTAGGGAAGCTACAATTGAGGAAGTGAAGCCAGAGGAAGGCAAGCAGAAGAATTTTGTGGAAGAGTCCCAGTGAAGGTTTCCCCATTGGTGACCCAGAATTGTTACAATGTATTAGTATCCAAGGAAACCCAGAGCAAATCAGAAAAGGAAATTGAGGAGGAGTACAACTGTTGTCAATCACATAACAAAGAAAATTGTCACGCATCATTTCTGAAAACCCCTAAATTCTTTATTCACTCTGCGCAAATAGAACCCGAAATCACCTTGACTGTGGGACTGAAGACAGTGGACACACATGCAGCGATTGATGTGGAAGTGTTGCTTGATAGTGGTGCTACAGGATTATTTATTAATTGGTCCTTAATTACCGGAAATGGTACTAACACATGCAAGCTGGCGCAACCTATAATGGTGTACAATATTGACAGAACAGTCAATCATGGAGGAACTATCAAGGAGGAGGTGACTATTATCCTAAGGTATCAGGAGCATCAGGAACAAGCCATATTCGAAGTGTGCGATCTTGGGAAAACCAATCTAATAATAGGATGTCCGTGGTTATGGAAGCATAATCCCGAAATTGATTGGAAAACTGGGAAAGTACAAATGACTCGTTGTCCTAAGGAATGTAATGTGTATGGGAGGAAGATGAAGAAGGAAAAAAGGAAAAAGGAAGAAAAAGAACGTCTGAGAAAGTATTCTGTTACGATGGAGGAAGTGGAGGATGAGGAAATGCCAAATGAGGAAGTTCCGATCATAATCGAGAAAGAAGAGCAGAAGCAAACCTTTAGAGCAATTTGTGGAGGACAGTCATGGGACAAGAATATTGTGAAGGTGGAGAAGCCAGTGGAGGAATGGGTACCAAAAGTGTATCATGAACATCTGTCAGTGTTCCAGAAGAAGGAGTCTGAGCAAATGCTGGTGCAGAAGCCATGGGATCATGCGATTGAGATGAAGCCAGGGTTTGTGCCAAAGAAGTCGAAGGTATATCCATTATCCCCAATGGAACAAGAAGAAGTGGATGCATTCCTGAAGGAGCAATTGCGCAAAGGATACATACGACCTTCAAAATCACCGCAGACATCACCAATATTCTTCGTGCCAAAGAAAGACCAAAGGAAGAGGATGTGTACAGATTATAGGTATCTGAATGAGTGGACAGTAAAGAATGTGTACCCCCTGCCATTGATCTCAGAAATAATTGACAAGGTGGGAAAAGCCAAGGTCTTTACAAAATTGGATTTATGATGGGGATACAACAATGTACAAATAAAGAAAGGAGATGAGTGGAAGGCTGCATTTGCCACACGTCGAGGATCCTTCGAGCCACTTGTCATGTTTTTTGGGATGACTAATAGTCCCCCGACCTTTCAAAATATGATGAACAACATTTTCAAGGACGTAATAGACAAAGGAGTGGTAATAATATTTATTGATGACATTCTGATATTCATGGAGGATGAAGAAAATCATGAGGCAATAGTGCAGGAGGTGTTATGGAGGTTGGCGGAGAATGATCTATTTTTGAAACCAGAGAAGTGTGTGTTTGGGGCAAGCGAGATCGAGTTCCTAGGATTATTGATCGGCCCTGACAGGATCAAAATGGATCTGATCAAGGTACAGGCGATCACAGATTGGCCTGCGCCCACCTGTGTCAAGGAGGTTCAAGCCTTCTTAGGACTCGCAAATTATTATCGTTGCTTTGTGCACAATTTTTCTAAAATTGCTGCACCCTTACATAACCTTAAGCGAAAGGGAGTAGTGTGGAGGTGGGGAGAGCAGCAGCAGACAGTGTTTGAGGAGTTGAAAAGGAAGTTTGTGGAGGGACCAATATTAGCCCCAGTAGATTTCACATGCCCTTTGCAAGTGGAATCCGATGCATCCGATTTTGCTACTGGAGCAGTATTATCAATGCTGTGTGAAGATGACAAATGGCATCCTTGTGCATACTTGTCCCGAGGGTTGAATGATGTGGAGAGGAATTATGATGTGCATGACAAAGAGATGTTGGGGATAATATGAGCATTGGAGGTGTGGAGGCATTATTTGGAGGGATGTACGCATCAGATTGAGATCTGGATGGATCATCAAAATCTGCAATACTTCATGTCCGCTAAAAAGCTTAATTGCAGGCAAGCGCGTTGGGCACTATTCCTATCGTGTTTCAATTTTCACTTGGTCCACAAAGTGGGAAGCTTAATGAGGAAAGCAGATGCATTATTGAGATGTATTGATCATAAAAGGGGGGTGGAGGAGGACAATAAGAATGTTACCTTACTCAAACCTGAATACTTTTGCATTTGCGCTATGCGTCAAGGGCATCTATTAATAGATAGCTCGGAGATGGAAATGTTGTCTAAAATTAGACAATGTTCGGAAATGGACAATGAAGTAGTGGAAGCCATGAAAGCTCTGAAGGGAGAGAAGAAAGGTAATATTAAAGGAGATGAATGGGCTGAGGAACAAGGGTTGGTGTTGTTTCGAGGAAAAGTGTATGTACCGAAGGATCAGGAATTGCGAAGGGAGATCGTCCGGTTACATCATAATACACCGACTGCCAGACACCCAGGAAGATGGAAGACGTTGGAATTAGTAATGAGAAATTATTGGTGGCCCAGAATTTCGAAGTATGTGTTGGGGTATGTGGATGGATGTGATATGTGCATGAGGGGGAAGAAATTTCCAGAAAAACCTGCAGGAAAATTAATGCCGAACCCTATACCTAAAGTGCCATGGCGAGATATATCTGTGGATTTTATTACTGGATTACCCAAGGCTCAAGGGTACGATGCAATATTCGTAGTATGCGACCGCTTTACAAAGGAGGTCCATATTATTCCTACTACTACAGAAACCTCATCATTGGGCTCTATCTAAATCAGGTATGGTGGTTACATGGGTTACCCAATACCATTATCTCCAATCGCGGACCACAATTTGCTTCTGTGTTTATGCGAGAACTGAACAACATATTGGGAATTCAAACTAAATTATCTATGGCATATCACCTGCAAACTGATGGGCAGACAGAGAGAATGAACCAGGAGTTGGAGCAGTACCTACATATGTTTGTCAACTACTGACAAACTGACTGGCCCGAATGGCTGGCAATTGCCAAATTTTCCCACAATAACAAATTCCATTCAGCTACTCATATGTCACCCTTTTTTGCAAATTATGGATATCATCCTCACATGGGAGTAGAACCCAGAAGGGAAGTCAAAGTACAGTCAGTAGAAGATTTTGTATCTAAGATGCAAAAGGTACAAGAGGAAGCAGAGGCGGCATTGAAGAAAGCACGTGATGACATGATGCGACACATGGATCATACTCGAGCACGCACTCCAGAGTACAAAGTTGGTGACTTGGTATGGCTAAGTACCAAGGACCTGAATATTCCACGACCTTCAAGGAATCTTACAGAGAAACAAGTTGGCCCATATGCAATCTCTAAAGTGATCTTGCCTAATGCAGTAGTGCTAAAATTACCCCAATCATTCAAGATTCATCCCGAGATTAACGTATCCCACCTATGCCCTTACCGCCCACCCACTATTCCTGGCCAACAAACTACTCCACAACCTCCGATAATAGTAGAAGGTGCTCCAGAATACATAGTTGAAGAAATTCTAGACTCACGTCTTCAACGGAACAAATTGGAGTTCTTAATAAAGTGGAAAAACTATACCGACGAGAATAATTCATGGGAACCTGAAGAGAATTGTAAGCAAGCGCATAACATGATCGCCCAATTCTTTAAACGTAATCCAAATGCTCCGAGTCGCATTGCGAGAATGGTGTATGAGGGGATGAAATTCTGGCCTTACCAAAATTTCACAGAGGGGACAGACGTAATATTTTCTCACCTGGAAGTCGAGGCATAAAAGGGGGGTAATGTTAGGAAACCACCCCATTACCTAATAAAATTTCATTTTTATTTTATTATGTCAAATTACACTACATGACGCCAAATGACACTACACTTTGATAGCATGAGAATTTTATTTTGCACGCATCAAAATGGACGCACATGTACGAGTGCGTCGGTAACAACAATCTACAATATATGTAACATAGTATATAAACCCTAAATATACACCTAGGGGACCCCAGTTGTGTTCTCTTAGGTATTCCACCTACGTTTTCGGTGTGAAAGGCCTATCTCAACAAACTCACCTATTAATAACCCCTCGCATCAAAACCATCAATTCCCCCATCACAAGCGTGGATCCCGCCCCCTTCTTGTAGAGAGAACCCGCACAGTCTTAGCTAGCAGATAGTGGGTGTCACCCTAACAGGGAACAGTCGAACTGGAATCGCAATGCAATGGACAAAAATATATTCTACACCTGGAAGATGTGCTATACATTCCAAACAATGGAAACAATTTGATCTCCCTTGGTCGCTGGGACACCAGAGGTAGAAGATACACTGAGGGGAATGGAACACTCACTCTCATAACAAATGATGGCAAAAGTGTCACCCAAGGTTACTACCTCTCCAAATGTTGATGAGTCATGTGCCAACCAGATAAATGTTTGTAGCAATACTACGCAATCTTGGGAAATATGGCACAGAAGATTCGGGCATATAAGTTATGGGGGACTACAGAAATTACTGCACAACAAACTTGTCAGTGGCTTTTCAGTAGACATGCAAATGCCCAAGCCAGATTGTGTCACGTGCATGGAAGCAAAACAAACAGTAAAGCCATTCAGCAAAAATACTGAATGGAATACACTACCAGGTGAACTGACCCACATCGATCTCTGGGGAAAATACAATGTGGTTTCTATACATGGAAATCATCTTTGTGGATGATGCAGGATGGTATACAACTTCAACTTCTTAAAAAGGAAAGACAAGGCTGCAATGAAAGTTATCGAATATTTGGCACATCTTGCAACACAGGGGAAAAAAACCAAAGCAATAAGGATAGACAGGGGCAACAAGTTCATAAATGAAACTCTGAAAAAATGGTGCTGTGAGAAAGGCATTGAAATACAAATGACCGCACCCTACTCACCTGTGCAAAACAGTATTGCCGAGCACATGAATAGAACAATCATGGAGCTAGCAAGGGCAGTGAATAATAGTCAAGACTTACCACAATTTTTTGTGGGAACTGGTGGTTGTGCACACTGTATACTAGCGAAATCACTCACACAAGAGGCAGAGCACTATATTACCCTGGAGAAAATGTTGGGAATAATGGGGGGAAAAATAAAAGGAACCATCAGTAAAAGCATGTTATTTTCCCACACTTTGTCCTTTTGGTTGCTGCAGGAAAACAACTAATCTGTTTCCAGGAGAAAAACATGTGAACATTAGGGGGAAAAAGGTCATTTTCCCACATATTCCCACTTTTTTCTCTGTGGAAAAATAACTAATCTGTTTCTAGGTGAAAAAATTGTGGAAGTCAGGAGAAAAATGTTATTCCCACCAGCTATAGAGAAAATGTGGAAAAAAAGATATATTTCCCCTCCGTTTTCACCTGATTTTCTCCCGGGAATGGATGAGTTATTTTTTTTTGCTGAGCAAGAACAAAGAGAAAAGTGTGGGAAAAACAACATTTTTTTACTGATTGTTCCTTTTAATTTTCCCCAGGGAAAAAGCGTCTTTTTTCCCTATTATTCCCAACATATTCTCCAGGGTAATATATTGCTCTGCCTCTTGTGTCATACATGAAACCACTGATGATATTCAACCTGGGAAAACCACCAAAAACAGCCGATGAGGCAACTGATGATATTTGCATGAGTCAGAGGAAGGGTGTGAGACGTTCCGAATGTTTGCGGTCCAACCTAGGGGAGGACAACTAGTTGGTACTAGTCGCAAAGGTAGTTCCATAAGAGATGAAGGTGTTTGATGTGGTCTGATGGGGTATCGATTGATATCGAGGACGATTGACAAGATCGACGGTGAACAAGTTTTATCGTCGATGGTTGAAGTGTGAATTCTGAGGACCTTTCAATAGGTTGATAGTATACAATGGCTAGGAAGTGTTGGAATGGTTGCTAGTGCTAAGGATCGAAGGAAGATCAAGGACGACGATGGTCGCAGAGATTTCTCGTCGATTGAGAAAACTCATAGAAGCTTAGATTCTTTTAGAGAATAGATCAGATTCTTAGAACTTTATATGAGACAATAGGTGAAGACAATTTCTTGTATTTCCAAGTAGATACTACAGAGTTTTATATGTTTTAAAGAAACTTCCTAAAATGGTATGAGAAACATGTGTAGAACATGAGGCAAAAGATATGAGTTAAGGCACAAGGCCAAAAAGGAGACTGGAATCTGAACAAGAAAGAGATATATCATATGATGAAAGAGTAATAAATGGTATAGAAATAAAAAGGGACTGTCCTTTGTGTATAAACTGTGCTAAGTCTCACAATAATCTGTCCAGCGGGTTCTGTACGCAATAGGGACTTGGAACGAGGCTGACCTACTATCAGCAGGTTTGAGCACAAGTTGGAATACATCCTAGCCATGGTCTTCCACCATTTAGATAATGAAGGCGGCACCCAATGTCGCTCATAGTCTCTCAATATTGATCAATAATGCTCGACAATGTTCGATCGCGGTTGCGGTTTGTTCAAAGTTGATCGGGGATGTTCGATGGTCGTTTAGAGGGATCTTAGGGGCTTTCGAGATAGTCCTAAGGTTGTGCAATGTGGTTTCTCGGTATGATCGATGTCGCTGGTCTTTCTGCAGAGCCATTTACCACCATCATCTGGTTTTGTACTAGCCAAACGAAACAATGGGGTATCTATCTATCCACTTATTTATTTACCTTATACTCCCCACACACACACCTCAACGTCTTGATCTATATTGCAGAGCTTCAGAGCTTCTTCTGGCCTGCGATTCAAATGATGGATCCTAGTCTGCTGTTGTGAAGCTTCAGAGCTTCTTCTGGCTCGCAATGTATAGGCAGTCTAGTCAGGACTGTTATAAACTTTTTCTTTTAACACTTTTTTTTGTTTTTGTTTTTGCTTTTGCTTTTACTTTTATGGGAAAACTACTGACAATAGCTTTGCAAGGCTGCCAATGAAGCTATCACCTTGATTAATCCTGATTTTGCATTGGACAACTCTTTAAATTCGGCTTGATTAGTAAATATCATTTTCTGGGATATATGCTGTGCTCCTCACTAATCTGCACAATATTTTCTCAGTCAACACCATGTCTATCATCCACTGTGCTTCTTCGCCAGGTGTCATTGATACTGAAGTATATTATGATGATACATTTGGTATTTGGACCTCCCCAAATGTAACCACTCTCCTTTATCCCATAGCCCATTATGACATGGACATTCCAGCAAATGCTTGCATCCACGATTTTGGATGTCCTCGTTGGCTTTCCAACACTTATCCATTCATTGCATTTTGGCCGAAAGCTGTCCTCCACTGGTCCATCATACTGAACTTTGCATTGTCTTCCAAATTGAATGGGGGGGTTGTTCCAGCGGAGTTATTGGGCCTTACAGTTTTGGAACAGTTACAGGTTATGAGCCAGTTTTGTGTGATGCTTGTATTGACTGTCTACAGTTCTGTGGGAGGGGGAGATCTGCAGCTTTTGTTTGGTGCAGGGCCCCTTACATATGACTGGGTTGCTTATGATGTACTTTTCATACCAGTCTGGGGCGGTGCTAACAATGGGATGTTTCCCTTGCCATCCAGAGGATTTTTTCGTGGAAAGCTTTTACATGGGTCTAAACATGTTCTTAGATAGAAGACTAAAGAGGTGAGTATGGACCTTTGATCTGGGCCTAGCCTTGGCTGTAACAATTTGTGTCTACCACCATCTGCTTTGACTGCTTCACTCACTCACTTTGCTCATTGTCATCCTCGATGTTGGTGTATCCAACCCAGCACTTCAATGTGCGTGGTTGGTCCATTGATGGTTTTGTGGAAGGCATGCTGTATTTAGCCTTTGAAAGTTAGTGTGCCTCCATCGTTAACATTGACAAGGGACGTGCGTACCTTACTAAGAGAGCCATCCAACAATGCCATTGAGTGCAACACCACCAACATTTTGTAATTGTTCCCCCGAACTGGGATGGTTACAAAGGAGACTTGCACTTGGATGATGTCGCCTACACAGAACATTTGAGGGCCACAACTTTCAAATCTGCATTAACACCATCTGCTGTTAGGTTAGACTGTGTAAAATGCAGTGCTGCACTTACCTTCTTTTGCTTCCAACCCCTTTAAATGTTGTGAAGTACTGGACTTGATTGTCGTCCATATGTATGTAGGAGTGCACTGCATTGCCAACTACCATGTTAGCCAACACACCATGCGGATCAACATCTTTCTGAAATGCAACATTGGGTTGGCCTCGTGCCACTCGCTTGGGAGGAAAATAACAATTGGCCATGTCTAAGCACTCGACTTGGTTTTGGTCTGCATCCAACGAGATGGCCCATGACAACATCATGCCGTCTGTAAACTGCCAGTCAAACTTCCCATAGATCTCTTGAGCAGCAGAAATTGCCCTTGTGAAAGCTGGCGTATTGAAACCCGTTATCGATATGGCCTGTCAAAGGTATTTGTACCGCTGATAGGTTGTCTCCTTGGCTCAAAGGCTGATACGTCATTCTAACCACATTCTAATCACATCGGCTAACTCCTACGAGGTCCCAGACGCAGTGCAACCCAGTCTATCAATCGCAATATCATATCAACCGCATCAAAACATCACCAGTGACATCGATCGTACCAAGAGACCACATCACACAACCTTAGGACTACATCAAAAGCCCCTAAGACCCCTTCTAAACGACCATCAAACATCCCTGATCATCTTCAAACAAACCACGACCGCGATCAAACATCGTCAACCATCATTGACCATCGTTGAGCATCATCGATCGATATTGAGAGACTACGAGCAACATCGGGCACCGCATTTGTTATCTATATGGTAGAATACCATGCGCCAGGAAGGATTCCAACTTGTGCCCAAACCTGCTGATAGTAGGTCTCCAAGTCCCTATCGCACACAGAACCTGCTGGACAAATTATTGCAAGACTTAGCGCAATTTATACACAAAGGACAGTCCCCTTTTAGTTCTATACCCTTTATTACTCTTTCATCATATGATATATATCTTTCTTGTTCAGATTCCAGTCTCCTTTTTGGCCTTGTGCCTTAACTCATATCTTTTGCCTCATGTTCTACACATGTTTCTCATTCCATCTTAGGAAGTTTCTTTAAAACATATAAAACTCTGTAGTATCTACTGGGAAATACAAGAAATCATCTTCACCTATCATCTCGTATACAGTTCTAAGCATCCAATCAACTTTCTAAAACACTCTAAGTCTCTACAGGTTTTCTTGATCGACGAGAAACCTCTGCAATCATCACGTCCTTGATCCTCCTTCGATCCTCTTGTCGCTAGCACTAGTAACCAGTCCAACACTTCCTAGCCATTGGCTATAGTCTTCGTATACTATTGACCTATCAAAAGGTCCTCGGAATTCACACTTCGACCATCGACGATAAAACTCATTCGCTGTCGATCTCATCTATCGTCCTTGATATCGATCGATACTCGATCGGACCACACCAAATACCTTTGTCTCCTATAGCACTACCTTCACGACTAGCACCAACTAGTTATCTTCCCATAGGTTGGACCACGAACATTCGGAATGTCTCGCTCCCTTCCTCTGACTCATCGCAAATATCATTGATTGCCTCATTGGCTGTTTTGGTGGTTTTCCCAGGTTGAGTATCATCACCACGCAACTGGGATCCTGGGAAGTGTAAGGGGGGAAGGGTCATCATGTGAGTACAACTTGCCTAGGTTTTTCTTTGAAAGGTGGCAACTCTTTTTCTACCAAAACCCCTTGCAATGTAAAGACCGCTTCTTCAACCTTGTCTTCAGTGCCAACCACCCTAACAAGCCTCCATGATGGAGGGTTCTCATATGGTTTTATCTTATATATTTGTTCCCAACTTGGCTGCGCCTGTCAGATTGTCAAGTGGGATATGGTGAGCACTGTACATGGTTACTGATGCTTAGCAAGGTGGCCAATTTGTTCTGGGCTTGGCCCATACTTGCTTCTGTTCCCAAACGCTGGAGAATTTTCACTGTGCAAATAATTGTAAACCAGAAAGGATTTCCAGACTTTTCAACTTACCTGCTTCTCCTTGCTTGTAATGAGGTTCCATGGTCCTAATTAAATGTTGGTTTGATAACGACAATTGTTATTCTGTGAGTGTTTATAATGGTTGTGGCGGAATGTAAGGGGCACTCCTTTCTTCCCTTCAGAACATAGCCACGCTGTGCTCTCTTCGACCCTCCTATATTCTCAATGTTAAAAGGGGCACAAGAGTGTTAGAAACCAAAACCACCCTCCTTTATTGCACACCATATCCTGTAACACTTAAACTGCTCATCAACATGCCCAAAAATGCTTTCTGACGTCGTTTAGCATCTTTGTTAACCGTGATGCCCTACACAAGTGTCCTTAAAATGTGTCCTCTACACTGGTTGCGGAGAATGCAAGCAAAGGCTACAATGCATACAGAGAGTTCCATGAAGTGGGTGAGTCATGTGTGCAGGACCCTCTGGACGCTTTCTAACTCAAGCATTTTTCAGTCCCTGTATATGATGGTCGGGCCACTGAAGGCCACCCTGCATTTGCATTTTCTGACAATGATTTTAGACGCCTTTTGAGTTGGCCACTGTATATGAAAGGACAAGCAGAGATCCCCGCAAATGCACTGGTCTCAGTTGGGTACACCATTGGCACCTACTTGGGAAAAAATGGCTTGGCTAACCTTTCAACAAATGTTCAATTTGCGATCATACTTGTGGTTCCTGAATGTGTTTAGGACACGATGGCTCCCTCGAGCAGTATTTGTATGTAACACTTGTTTACGATAGTCCTGTCTCTGTAAAACTACTGTTTCTTGAATGTACACTTGCTTTTGACCACCACAACCACAGCCTACAAGTCTACAATGCCTGGATTGAAGCCTGCACAGTTTGAGCTCCAGATGGCACTGCCTGGGGTTGCTCGTGCTTTGTTGTCTCAGCTGTCCATTTTGTGGCATGTTGTATCTAATCTACTGGCAGCACCTTCCTGCCAGGGAGTACTGTCTGGAATTAGTGAGCTGGTGGAATGACAGGCAAAGGTCAGGATGCCAAGTGAAAACCATTGGTAAGTATGTGAGGTGGCCCAATTTTCAACAATGCCCAACCACCCAAGTCGCACTCCAACAATGGCTAGAGATGAAAACTAAGCTCGAGGTCTTGTGATGCCATCGTTGTCATGCAACAAAGCTTGAATAATGTAATGCGTATTCTCAACCCACAGGTGAGTGCATTATTGTTCTCTGGCTTCGTGGTGTAATGAGTCCTGATATGTTTGTCAGCAGGTTCGAATCAGAACATGGTTGAATCCATAATCGTTGCGTGGCCTGTTCACAGGTGTCATAATTGTTATTCTGACTTTGCTCGACCGCATTTGTTGCCCCTTTTCCAACCAGTCTTTCACCTCAGGGATCGCTGCGTACATCCTGCCACAGGCTCCCTGTTTCAATTAATGCCATACTATTAGGACTGCAATGTACAGTGCGCTTACCTTATATGTAATCTCTATTGAAAGTATGAGGTCTGTACTGTGCCCACGTATTCTGAGCCAGTCCGAGTGGAATTTGGTGGACTCTGCACAGACTAGCTCGGACTGGCACCCACTCATTTGGCTAAAATGTCCTGTATATTGCTCAGACTCCTAGAGAGTCCACATGGACTTTTGTGGAGTCCGAGCTATTTTTGGACTTTTACTCGGAGTGCACATGGACTTTGTCCAAGCAACATCAATTTACTCGGACTCAGACAGACTCAGACAGATACATGTCTGAGTCAAGTCCGAGTCAAGTCCAAGTTGAGTCCATAGATGCACAACAGAGGCTTAGCTGACTACAGAAAAATTATGTATTAAAGTAGAATCAAACCCCAAGCCTTGTCGCCAAGCATAAATAGCGCAGTTAAACACTACACCACAGAGCCGATGTTAGTAAGTGCAAACAATTGCATTATCTAACCATATTTAAATCACGTGACTCACATGCAAGTTCAAGATGCGTCAACAATCATTGTTGATAAACATTTTTGTTGACCACCACCATCACTCTCGACGCCACTGCCTCCCACCTCCCTCTACCACCACCACCGCCCAGTCAGCCCCCGCCTCCGATGCCTCTTGCACCAACAGCAACAAACAGCAAACTAGCCGAGCCGATGCAATGGGACCCAATGAGCCGAGCCAACACAATGGGCCCAAATGACGATAATCGTCGTTTGGGCCCCTAGTAAGTGTTTTTTGTATTTTATTGCTTTTTAGGTTGTATGCTACTAGGGATGACCTGCCACGATGAAAAATGTGCAACCCATGCCCACACCCACCCAATCCCCTCCTCCCCATTCAAACGGGATGTGAGGCTGTCAACATGGGCTAGGAGGGTGCCCAGGGATGCCAGGAGACCCCAGAAGGGGGATACCTGCCTAGTAAGCACCCACCAACCTCTGTAATCGTGCCACATCGCACTGATGTGCCCAAACCCCCCCCCCCCCAAGAAAAAATAAATACAGAAACCCAAACAGGGACAATGGCGATGAACGACAACAAGCCACCCACCCCCAGCCTCATGAGCAACTGCTTGTGGGGTGGAACATGGGTGGAATGATGCCCAGATGCAGGGAAAGGAGACGACGACAATGCACCACCCGCCCCCAGCCTCACGAGCAGCTGCTCATGGGGTGGATCATGGGTGGAATGACAATGATGACAAGCCACCTGCCTCCAGCCTCACGAGCAACTGCTCATGGGGTCGTGGGGTGGGTTTTTTCTTCTTCTTTTTCTTTTAGCCCTCCCCCGCATTTTGGGGGGAGTTTTTTTTAAAATATATAGTTTGTAATGTGTTTATTATTAGTTTTATTTTGTATTTCTTTGATTGTATTGTATACTCCCTCATGTCTAATGTGAGGGATGCAGTTAATAAAATTTATTTGTTCAATTTTTGAGAGATAAATACTTGAGTTTGAGTTTGAGTGTCATAAATAAACTATGTATTAATAACAAATAACTCTCCTGTGGCTCAACTGGTTGATCACATGTGTTTAGTTTGTTGTGTGATGACTTGGAGGTCTTGGGTTCAATCCTTGCTCTGCACACTTATTTTGTAGGCACAACTTTCATAAAGTCTGAAAAGCTTGGAACTTGTAAGATATCAAATTGACCCAGATTCTGCATACAGACTAGCTCGGACTCCACACAGTCCATGTGGAGTCCGCTAGGACATGTGGGGCACTGTAAATTACTGGAAAGTATGATACCTGCCAGTGAACCTTAAATTGTAGGAGCACGGTCTATGAATGGGTATCTTCTGGAAAGAATAGGAGTGTCGTGGCATGAAATAAAACCACCATGTCTGAATCATTCTGCCCTCCCCAATCAGTAGCTCATCGACAATGGCCACCTGGTTTTCCCATGTCCCATTTTTGGTGCCTCTCTATATTTCAATGTTGTGACTCTGCAACTTCGGTCTCACAGGTGGCTATGTGTCTGCCGAGTGCATTTAATGCCACAATTATGTACTCAAACACAACTAACTAATCCAAGTTGCTTGACTAGCTTCAAACAAGGCAGCTGTAATACAATGCCACGTGTTTTGGTAGCCCCCTACCAAACAGGTTGCTACCATGATGTTTACTGTGGGCAAACTCAACTGGTGCACTTTCCATTGCTGTTTAATTTCACCCCTCAACTAATTAACATATCCTAGCAATCTGTTGAGCTTTTGCTTTCCGTGGGCGCAAACTCTCTACAAGACAATGTGCACTGGTCTGATTTGTATAACCCTTGTCCCATCAAGTCCAAACCTAACTTTGGTCCAGCTCCTATAAGAGACCTGAATTCTAGCTCTCAGGATTATTGAGTGGATTTCATCCATAATATATCTTGCATGGACATTGTCCATTATAACACTGTTGATTTGCAATTTTCCCTGTGGTTAACTTACATCCTTGCCACTACACAACCCCTGTATTTACACACATGTGGATTTGGGCATGTCTTTACACACAGCCTTTTGTCTAACCTGCTGACACAAGCCCATTGCCAACTATATATGTGGCTCTTGCATGTGAACTATTTCAATAAAAGCAGAATCTCCAAGCAAGTAAAACTAGTGTTTAAGGGTCCAGTCCAGTTCAGTCTTTTGACCCAAAAATGTAAAGACCGCCCAGGACCGACACAGATACTGCTAGAATTGAACTGGACCACCTAGGACCAGTCCTTTCCAGTTAAAAGACCGAAAAAGACCGGTTAAGACTGGTTCAGACTGATGTTTTGTCATGAAATTTGTCATATTAATATAACCCATATGTATCTTAGCAAATACTACCCAGACCTTACAGCCACTGTACAGATGGATAGATATTGTAATTCCCCATCATTCGGTCTAACTTTTAAGACATTTCATCAAGATTTGACTTGGCTATGATCAATATAAAAATACATCTACTGAATGACTCGTGCTGAACACCAAGAAATGTAATGTGACAACCATAAATTATGTGATGCATAGCATGCATTGACAAATGGTGGGAGTATTATTATACATGTTAGTCCTATGATCATTAATAGAATCAAGCAAATGATCAACATATGAGTAAGATGAAATGAAAATCAATCTGATACGACAAAATACTCATACAAAAATAGATTTGGTTATATCTTGCTCAGTTCTTAACCATTTTTTATGAACCAGAGGTCGAATCCGCCGGATTTTATGTGGGAACATGGTCCAATATATGTTCCCATGATAAACCCGGTTCTAACCAGTTTAGACTGGTTTTCTTCAGTTTCACAATGTTTTTCAAAATGGAAAGACTGCTAACTGAACTGCAAAAGACCAGTCCATAAATAGACCACTGGTCCAGTCTTTTCCAGTCCAATTCAGTCCAATTTCGGTCTTTTTTTCGGTCCAATGGACTGGACCCTTCAACACTAAGTAAAACATGCTGCTGCACTTTTACGTTGTTCCATGTTTTTGAAGCATGACTTTCTGGTACACTGCAACTGCCTTTGTGGCATTAGTAATAGAGCATCCCACAGGTATTTGAGCTGTGCTTCCTCCCAGCCACATCAGCTGCAGTATGCTTACACCTTGTACTGCACATCTCAGGCCCGTGACAACGTGCTTTCACGGTTATTCTTAATGTGGGATATGAGCTCTGTGATCCACAAAATGCAATATATGTTACCAAAAGCCTTTTCTCCAAATCTGCTTTTTCAAAAAACCATAAACCTGGTAACAAAAAGAAAGAAAAGAAAAATGACAGAATTGAACTATGGAAGGAAACAACACAGTTCCCATACAACATTTCCAAAGATTAATTTCACGCAGTGCTCTCCAAGAGCCATAACACATGTTATAGGTGGAGGCCATTCACATGTCTTTCCTGCAGATATGGTCACACCCTACCTGTCAGCCGCAGAACTTAAATTGGACTATACCAAAACTGCATTTAAATTTGTCGACCATGTAGATAGTACAGGCTTATGTTCATACCCTGTACACAAAGGTTTTGTCCATGTGAAAATGCCTTTGACAGAGCTTGTACCTAGTTTAACAGCACTGATGACTCGTCAAATTGCAAAGCTCCATAAAATTCACCTTGGGTCACATGTGACCAAAGCACAACAAGCACTGTACTTTGAATGCCATGACTGTGTAGCTTGCAATTTATTTACTTCAGCTTTTGAGCCTGTTTTAACAGCCAAAGCTAAGGACCAGCAATGCTGACAGGTAAAGTGAGCTACTGTTCAACATGTAAAACTTGATATTTTGACAGGTGGGCCATCCGATAATAGTACTGACTGTGAAGACACTGGTAACTTTCCTCCCCCTCCATTAACTGATAAGTTATGCCATACAGTAGTCACAGACTTCTGTGCTGAATCATCACCAGCTGTTTTACAGGAAGCAGGTTGTGCAGTCTGTGGCCGTGTGACACTAGGCATAAAGCTATCAAGCCTAAAAGCAATAAAGAATCAACTACATGTTCTTGAAGCAGAAGGTGTAACTAGAGCAGAGCGGAAAGGCAACAAACATAAAATCCAAGGTATGAAAGGCCCTGTGCTAGCATCTAACTGTGACCAAGTTTGTGATACCTGTTGCAAGCACTTGCAGGCAGGAAAGGTGCCACAGAATGCACTTGCCAAAGGTTTGTGGATGGTCATGCCTCAGGTATATTGAAAAATTACTTGTTCAACGTGTTTGTGTCAATGGCTGCTTTATTCGGGTCACCTCATCAAGCATGAGAAAAATGGTGGCCCACTCAATTGCTTTTGAGTCTCCTGTTGCAAGAGTGTACCACACATTGCCTCCTCCAATTGAGGACTTAGATGAAGTGCTTGCAATTTTGTTTACAGGTCCATGTAAACCTACCAGCTGTGAATATAAGCGCACTCCTTTGCTGGTACACAGAAAAGCTGTCATCCATGCACTTGAATGGCTAAAAGTCAACCATCAAGATTATTCAGATTTGAATATTGCATATAATGAACTGGAAAGATACCCAGAGGATGTTCCCCCTGTTTGTGTGGAATACCAACACTCCCTCACCAACAAAGTTGAGGAGGGAACAAGCCTTTTTGATCTAACAGCTGATGGGGTTGATGATGGTTCATGCCCTTTTGTAGTTCATGGGGTTACAGGGGAACAACTAGCAACCAAGACTGTAGCTGCATTGAAAGGCATTGCACTTAAACATTGGAACAATAAGGGTGCAGCCTTGTCTATGTCCCATGCAGCAGAACCCCAATCTATATACAACAATTCAAATCTCTATCCCCAGATTTTTCCCTGGCTATTTCCTTATGGCTTGGGTGGTGTTGGCAATAGCGCCCTGTCTAAAAAAGCCCACAAGGAATTTTGACTTATGTACTGTGACCAGTGGTTTCAGCAGGATATTGCTTTTCCCTTTGTTGCTTTCAGTCATGATCAAATAAAAGCCTCAACAACAGGTGCCTTTCTGCTGACTGAAAGAGCAAAATTCAACACCATTGCAGAGAGACTTTTAAATGTGAACCAAGACATTTTGGCAGATGGTGCAAAATGCATGTCAGAAGGTGAGATTGTTAAACCACTAACTGTTGATGAAAAAATGTGCTTTCAAATAATCAGAGACTTAGACCATGTTAGTGGAAAAGTAAAAGGCTCCATTACTAGCAAAAAATACATGCACAATGAAATCTGGTCTCTTATAGTAGCACTGGGAGCCCCACTCTGGTATATAACTTTATCCCCAGCAGACAACAAACACCCTATATGCTTGTACTTTGCAGGCCAGAGCCAATCTTTTTCCCCTTGCCCACTTTCCGCAGACAATAGATATTGACAAATTGCTGAAAACCCTGTTGCAATGCACAGTTTTTCCATTTTATGACAACAATGTTTATTGAACATGTTCTTGGGGTTGAAACAGCCCACAGTGGAGTTTATGGAGATACATCAGGATACTATGGCACTGTTGAACAACAAGGACATTTAACTTTACATTTGCATATGTTATTATGGATTAAAGGTACCGTGTCTCCAGAGGATATGCAAGAAAGGATCACCGACTCTAATCCAGATTTTCGCAAAAGTTTGATTGAATACTTGGAAAGTACTCACACTGGTGATTTTGTGGCTGGCTCCAGGGAAGCTGCAGAAGCAAATGTAGACATAGCCTCAACTCAACCTGGTTACCATGACCCTACAGAGACCATGCCTGAACCACCACCTTGTGCCTGCCCAACACAGAAGTGTAAAGGGTGTAAGCAATGTCGAGCACTTGTGTCATGGTGGTCCAGGTTCAGAGCAACAGTTGATGACATCCTTCTCAGGTCTAACATTCACAAATGCACAACAAATAAGAATAAGGATGGCTCACTGAACAAGCTCCGCCCCTTTGTAGGGTGCTTGGACAACATTTGGGGAAAATGCAAAGCTCGCTTTCCATGACCACTGTTTGCAAAGACAGAAGTAGACAATGAAACAGGGCACATAAACATGAAAAAAGGGGAGCCTTGGATCAACCCTATTACTTATGTTGTTACCTACCTGTTTCGTTGTAATATAGACATCACAAGCTTGCGCTCGGGCACAGCAATCAAGGGAGTATTACTTTATGTAACTAATTATGTAACGAAGCCAACTCTAAAGACTCATGTTATATTTGAAACTGTGAAATCTATGTTTCAAAAAAATACTGAAATGCTGACAGGCACTGAATCCCACCAACAAAAAGCATGCAAGCTAATAAGCAAAATCGTAAACTCTTTAATTGCAAAAATAGAAATGGGGGCCCCAATGATTTGCATGTATCTTTTGGGACTTCCAGATCACTACACCAGCCACATATTTGCACCTTTCTATTGGCAGGCTTTTGTAAGCAATGCAAGGTCCTTATGCACACCACACAGTGAGCATGATGCTGAGCATGTAACACTGCTCAAACAAGGAAATCAAATAATTGGAGTGTCTCCAGTTAGTGACTACATTTTTCGTCCTGCGGAGTTGGATTCCATATGCCTGTATGACTGGGTTGCCCCCAGCAAACGAGTAAAAAAAACCAAGTCAAAAAAATTAGCAGCTGTCAAGGATGATGAGCTGCAATCACATACAGACAGTGGAAGTGATGATGACAAATTGTTACAAGCTGATGTAAAGGACACCTCCAAACAAAATAGTTACGAGTATAGTATGTAGTATAAAGAGCAAGATTGTTGCACGAAGAAGATACAACCCGATTATCTTTTTATGTAAGATTCTAACATACTTAGACCAAACTTAGACCCCGAGAACTTCAGCTACCTTGTGGTCGCGAGGAATCATCTTGATGCGAAATGAGACTGGTGAGCGACCAGATAGCCCGTCGTACTCCTTCAGATCAATGGGCTCTCCAGGTACTTTTTCCATCTTGAAAGCCCAGAGCATGTGTGAGATGCCGAGCCATACCTCTCGCTCAGCTACATCTATTCCCGGACATATGCGACGCCTGGACAAGAGGGAGATTTATTCCTACACACTTCAATGAAAAATCGAATTATATTTACCCTGCACCAAACATCCAATGATCGCGCTCCATCACGTTGGCCAGGTGGGCAGACTCTAATGACGTTTTGGTGTCGTTGAGGTATCGATCAGGCTAAAAATAAGTAAGGCCACATAGTAGTATTACCAGATGACGAAAATGACTCTACATTGAATGCAAAAGGGTCGGGATAGCGTTGATCATTGTGGTGTATGGTATACTGGAGAAAGATCATGAGTCACATAGTGGACGTAAATGTTTAAATGAGCGCCATGCATACAGTGTTCAATATGATAACAGTATCCTGTGGTATAAAGTGCCCGTGATATGTGAAATCTTGGCTGTTGACATGCGGGGTACCAAGCCAGAACGGATTGTGACAGCGTTCGACTTCCTGGTAGAATCATTATTATCGTTTCAAGATCGATGAAAGCAACCATGCGCACCTTGATGATGGCTCGAAGGTAAGGAAGATGTGGTTCATCTTCTACAGTGGGTAGGCGATTGCGGCCAACGACACGATCAAGTTCAGCGTGAGCTCTTGCTTGAATATCTGGATACGACGGAATAAGCGCGGAGAACCATTGCATGATAGAAGCAATCTGAAATTGCAAGGCATTCAGTACTGTTTCCCAAAGCGGGATTGACGTACCGTCTCTACGCCACCGATCATAAATGCTGAACCGATCATGACCTTGTCGAGATAATCCAACTCTTCTCGCTCACCTGCCTCGATCATGGCAGTCACAAGACAGTGTGAGACGAGTTCCCCAGCCTTCATCCGCTCTTCAATTTCGTTAATCATACCTCCATAGGTTTCCACTAGATCCTTATGAAGCTTCTTCGCCCGCGTTGTCAGAGAATTAGGCAGGTGCTGAAGGAGCGGGATGAAATCAATGAGATTGGATACTGGACCAGTACAATTCCTTATATTAAATGTCATTGACCTGAAAAAGGTTTAAACGAGTTGAGACACTTACATAAATTCACGCGACAACCTGAGGACGCGTCCGACTAGTGGGTGTTCAAGTGTGTCCGTACGAATGCCGAAAACCATGGTGAGCATATTGTTGAGCGAACATCGGCCAACGTGAGGTTGCGGGTTTACAGGCTCCTTTCCTGCCTTTCCGTATCTGTACAGTTCTTGGACGAGAACCTTTGCCTCGTGACTAAGGACATGGGCGTGCTCCTCGAGGGCATGGGTATTTAAGAAGCTATTTGCAATTTTGCGATGACTTCTCCTGTATCGGCATATTGTTAACAACATTTAGATCAGTGTAGGTCGGCAATACTTACCATTTAGCGTCGTATGGCATCGCGGTAATTCCACGACCGGTGAAGATGTTCTTGGATTTTATGAACATCTGTTTGCGCGAGGAGAATATCGTGCCATTGCTAATCAGGAGATCTTTCGCGACCAGAGGGTCCGAGATGACGACGAAAAGTTGATTTCCAAGCCACATCGAATAGAGTGGTCCGAATTTTTTTGCCCAGTAATCGAGAGTTAACTCAGGATAGTGAGACAAGAACGGGAAGGATCCTGTTTCAAACGTCAGTAAGCAGTCGTCACCTCTGCTAAGAATAGAACACACCAATGATTGGCACGCCGACAGGACCATTGGGGAGAGGATTACCGTTCTCATCCACTCGACGCTTCAAGAGAGCTTCTACAAAAATGTACACTGTTGCGGAGACTATAGAGGCCAGGAAGAAAATTCCTGCAAAGGTAGTGGGGATGAAACCGCCGTTGACAAGAAAGTGAAGGCTTGCCATTGACGATAAAATGTGTTGGTGATTCTGCCAGAATGAACGACACTTTTAAATGATTTGACATTCGGAAGAATGATCAAATATGTATGGAAGCCGCTACGGGCGAACAGGTATGGAGACATTTAGGGTTAGAGGGCTAGATCGAGAGTTGACAGATTGTGCCGAATCATCATGGCAAGGCAAGGCTATTTAAGGCACCATGATTGGAGGTTACATGATTGCAAGGTCATTGATATTTCGAGTCCCACGGGCTTTTAGGCGTGTCTGTAAACGACACGACAGAGCCTGCCCAAGGACACGATACCAACTTTACCGTAGACAGGTCTTGTATCACTTTTAGAAGGCCCTGAACAGCTCGGATCGAAGCCGAAATGCCCGGGATCCAAAAGACATCAGTGATGGAAAACCGCGGTCTAATTTACCGAATGGTCATGAACAGCGCCTGCACTATGGCGGTTCCTTTGTACAAATATTATTTTCCGCGCGCGAAGGGATTTCCCGCGCGCGCAACGGTGTTGTCCTCATCTAACATCATGCATCATGTCAGATCATCGATCAGCCCCCATGTATGGCAAGCTAGAGTGATCAGCTGGTCTCCGGTCGGCCTTAAGTCTGAAATAATCGGCCATCACCCTGAGCCGGTTAGTCATCAATCTAAGATGGTCACAGGTCAGGTCTCATCCGGAGGGCCCAAGACCCCGTACACATCATTTTATTTTTTTGGGAACAAAATTTACTGTTTATAGTCAAGTGTTTCTCATCGAGCATTCAATATTCAATGGCATGTAGAACAAATGTAACATCAAAGGAGAGGTGTAGGCAAGTATAGGTTTGAAGTTCTGAGGATAATGGCAAAGTATGTCGCGTCGTCGAGTAGCAAATATGACAGTTCACTACGTGTTCTAATGTTGCGTGGCTTTAAGTCATGTATTGGGCTTGTGCAAGGGAGGGTCAGTGGGTGTTGGCAGTGGCACGTACTAGTAGTGAGTTTAGTCGTGATCGGAGCGAGAACTCCGAAACTTACCAAAATACAAAAAGAAAATTTGTGCCTCCATCCACCATGCCCAACATTGAAGTTGCTGAATTCACCACTGGCAATACCAAGCCTGTCGTCTGCCAAAGATGTCTTCAGTCCTTTCAAGAGGGGACAGACCTATATTTTATGCAAGATAGAAAGTCAAGTGTGCCAGGCAAACACGTCTGTGCAGGCTGTCGTCGATATTATCTCAGAAAGATGGAGAGTCGCCAGTGAGAACACACCTCCAGTTTGTACCACAGCAGTCTTGCTTCGTTAACCTGGAATGATTGCTAACTTCAGTCACACATTTAGCTTCCATGCAGATCACCCCCGTGACGCAGCCAGTGATCAGCATGCAGAACATCCACAAAGCTGTCGCTAAAGCACAAAGACAAGGTAAGAGATATTCTAGTCATGTGTTAGGGAACCTTGTAGCTAATGCACTCGCCTATAGGTAAAAATCACCCAGTCTGCATAAGTCAATTTGACTCCTCGATGCCACCACCAACACATCCAGGACCTTTGAGGCAGCCTGATACCCCGAAGTTGATCATAAACAAGGATACCTGGCCAAAGCATGGCTCTAGTTCTAGCAGTTACGTTCGAGGGGTTGTAACACGTCCATTTGTCGTCCCTAAGTTTGTTTCAGAGCTCCAGATGCCAGTAAAGACTGGTAGTGGTTATCAAGATGCACATGGCATATATGATGAGATGCGACAGTTTTTTGCTCAGAAGGCAATGTCTAACGGCGAGGTAGTCATCATCAAAGTCACCATGATGTCGTTGAAACCTGGAAACAGGAATCCTTCAGTCGTTTCAGTGCATGGGACAAGCCTGAGTCATCCATTCTACTTATCACTGCCCGTTCACAGAATAATTCAGAGACCGTCTCCAATATCCCTGTTCACATTGGTGTTCGGGAACTCAAGAACATTGCCTTCTTAACTCTTCTTCCACCTTTCTTGATCTGGTCCAAGGAAGACATCCTGGCCATGGAAGATCTTCGCCTTCGCTTCAAGGATTGGGTTGAGCTCATCCCTTTAGGACATGGCCATGAGGACATGGGCACGATCTCAGCCAAGTTCTTCCTACCAAAAGGGAGATCTAAAACCATACAATTCACCCCCAACAAGGTTTTAGAGCTCTACCTGGAACTGGCATATAATTGGTATGCAGAGGTTTTGGGATGCCTCAAGGACATGGAAGATGAACCAGTGTGTTTACTTCATCTATGGACTGTATTTATCTCTAAATCCCCACAAAGATGCATTTGTCTAATCAACAAATGAAGAAGATGTTGATATCATACATTACAGAAATGGAAGGACATGATGCATTGCTACCAAGATCATCTGATGACTCGCCACCTCCAACCCCATTTGTAGGATGGAAGTGGTTGAGGAAGCGCCAACTCTCTGTGTGTATTTGAATTTAACAGTTGCTCAAATCACTGAAACAAATTATCTGGAAAATAGAAAGTCAGTGTGACATCCCCCCCTCGTGCCAAGGTATGCCGCGGTGATCACCCAGTCACCGACCTCACCATGCCTCCCAACACACAGCCTGTGCAAGTGGGCAATTTAGGCTCACCATCTGCTATTGATGTATGGCGAGCTCTTGAGGCCCAGACAGCGCCATCTAAGCGCAACATGAAATCTATTTGTAAGTTCAACTGTTTTCACAAAGATGAGTAAACTGACCTTAATCATGTGATAGTGAACACTGTTTCCGTACAATGCATGCTCTACCCAACAGCTATGACAACCTTTTCTAGCCTCATCAGCCATGCCTGTTCATTTGATGCAATCAGAGATTGTGAAGGTCCCACCCCTGCGATGCTCATTTACAATCCTGGCATGACTGCAAAATATGGAGGTTTTAAAAAAGCCTTGTTTGGTCACTCAAGTCTCCCCATCTCCCCAGGTTCCACTGCTATCTGCATCAAACAGTGCTGGTATATGTGCAAGGCTTTGGGGGCTCAGCAAACCTATGACAGCCACACACAGATTGCAAAGCTTAGTGCCGAGATCAATTGTCTCTGCTGGGCTTCAGCTCTCATGGAGATGGTTTACGGTTTTGTTGATGAATATATTGAAGCCCACAGTGCCCCTACTTTTACAATCCCAAGAATGCACTTTGTGAAGAGTGCACTCGCTATCTCCGATGCAACATGTGAGACATACATGATTGAGGAAGTCATCGATGAAGCAAGCGATGGAATGTTCATGAAGTATATTGGAAATGGTTCTGTGAAACCATTTGATTACCTCAATGGTACCACTCTCCATCGTGCTGAATTCCTGGCATTCTCCCAACATGTGCAATACCTGAAGATGAAGGGCTTCACATTTATAGGAGATTTTCAAGGTAAGGTGCACAAGCAAATGACTCGATGGATACTAAACTTTTTACAGGTGGAATATGTCTCTTGATGGACCCTCAGATCATAACCGTGTTGTATGTTCCCAGGTCCTGGACTTTGTTTGTGTTAGGAAACCACCCCATTACCTAATAAACTTTCATTTTTATTTTATTATGTCAAATTACGCTACATGACGCCAAATGACGCTACATTTTGATAGGGTGAGAATTTTATTTCGCACACATCAAAATGTATGCACATGTACGAGTGCGTCGGTAACAACAATGTACAATATATGTAACATAGTATATAAACACTAAATATATGCCTAGGGGACTCTAGTTGTGTTCTCTTAGGTATTCCACCTACGTTTTGGTGTGAAAGGCCTATCTCAACAAACTCACCTATTAATAACCCCTCGCATCAAAACCATCAATTTCCCCATCACGCGTGCGGATCCTGCCCCCTTCTTGTAGAGAGAACCCACACTGTCTTAGCTAGCAGATAGTGGGTGTCGCCCTAACAGAAGAACACAACTTCCCATATCAGTGCGCCTTCTCTTACTTGTGCATACGTCATTGTTTCACCGCACCACATCTGATTACTCATCCTTTCGGCATGAGCCGGAAGTACTTGTATATACGTAATCTACCTTTTCTTTTGTAAGCCGACGCCAGGCCTCGCCTTACATTGCGACTGCCAGTGATCGAGAGGCAGCGCTCATCATTAGGACAGCTGCAACCAGACAACCAATTGGATCTGGTTTAGTTACGATTTACATCACTCTATTCGGACGACTATTTTAGTTACAAGCCAAATTCAGTGATATCTCCGAGATCAGGCACTGTTGGAAGGGTTATTGATCCGAAGTGTCAAAATAGGCGCCCGACGAACGACGAACCATTGACGAACCTTGATGAACCTTATCACGTGACCTGTAAACATTTGGAGAGGTCTCGAAGAAAAATTTTGAATTTGTCAAAGAAGTGATTCATCACAGATTCTACAATTATGTCCGAACCTTCAACTTCTAATCCCGGTCCTAATCCTGTTCCCATACCAGCACTAGAGGCAAAAATTGATGCGCTCACAGCGCAAATGTCACAATTAGTGTCAGTATTGGCAGCATCACAGCCCAGACAAGTGGAAGTACAGCCAGAGACGACAGGAGAAAGAGATGATGAGATGGAGGAGATGGTAGAGTGGATATTGCAGGAGGATGAGATGGTGGAGAAATCCGGAAATGGAAAAGCACGCTTACCTAAGTACATGCCCCCGCAAATCTTTGACAGTACCATGGAGAATACAAAATCCTTCATCAGCTCTATAGTATTGTACATCCATGAGAGGAAGCCAGAGTTTTGTACAGCCGAGTCTAGGATTATGTTTGCTCTCTCATACATTCAGGGGGGGAAAGCACAGTTCTGGAGAAACGAGGCTATTAATCAAATTGCCACGGGAAATAAACCATTTGCAACCTTCAAGGAATTTCTGGAGAGATTGGAGGCACAGTTTGGAGACCCTAATCCAAAGGCGACAGCCAATGCTAAATTAAAGACCATGTGCCAAGGTTCCTTAACGGCAGATGAATTTATTTTGCAGTTCAAAGCAGAAGCTTCGCAAACGGACATGGGAGAAGCCGCGTTGGTAGAGTTTTTGAAAGCAGGATTAAATCCCTCTTTATTCAAGTCTATCTACCGACTACCTTCTATGCCAGAGAAGTTGGATGAGTGGTATAATTGGGCAATGCGCCTTGACCGGCAATATCGGCAGGAACAGGCGGAGTCAAAGTTGATGTATGGAAGTAGTAAATTTGGAAAGTCATCAGGAGGAAAGTCCGAGAAAGTAAAGGTGCCTCAGGCGCAAGCTCCGAGGGCACAGCCACTGGCCATGGCAGTGACACCTATAGTTACGGAGTCAGCAGCACCAGCAGAGGCAATGGAGGTTGATCAAGTGGGGAGACGAGCCCCACTTAAATGTTTTAACTGTGGGCAGTTAGGACACATTTCTAACTATTGCAAGCAGAAGAGAAAGATCAGGGGAGCTACAATCGAGGAAGTGAAGCAGGAGGAAGGCAAGCAGGAGAAGGTTGTGGAAGAGTCCCAGTGAAGGTTTCCCCATTGGTGACCCAGAATCGTTACAATGTATTAGTATCCGAGGAAACCCAGAGTAAATCAGAAAAGGAAATCGAGGAGGAGTACAACTGTTGCGAATCACGCAACAAAGAAAATTGTCACATGTCATTTCTGAAAACCCCTAAATTCTTTATTCGCTCTGCGCAAATAGAACCCGAAATCACCTTGACTGTGGGACTGAAGACAGTGGACACGCATGCAGCTATTGATGTGGAAGCGTTGCTTGACAGTGGTGCTACAGGATTATTTATTAATCAATCCTTAATTACCGGAAATGGTATTAACACATGCAAGCTGGCGCAACCTATAATGGTGTACAATATTGATGGAACAGTCAATCGTGGAGGAACTATCAAGGAGGAGGTGACTATGGTACTAAAGTATCAGGAGCATCAGGAGCGAGCCGTATTCAAAGTGTGCGATCTTGGGAAAACCAATCTAATAATAGGATGTCCATGGTTACGGAAGCATAATCCTGAAATTGATTGGAAAACTGGGAAAGTACAAATGACTCATTGTCCTAAGGAATGTAATGTGTATGGGAGGAAGATGAAGAAAGAAATAAGGAAAAAGAAAGAGAAAGAACGTCCAAGGAAGTATTCTGTTACGATGGAGGAAGTGGAGGATGAGGAAATGCCAAATGGGGAAGTTCCGATCATGTCGAGAAAGAAGAGCAGAAGCAAATCTTTAGAGCAGTTCGTGGAGGACAGTCATGGGACAAGAATATTGTGAAGGTGGAGAAGCCAGTGGAGGAATGGGTACCAAAAGTGTATCATGAACATTTGTCAGTGTTCCAAAAGAAGGAGTCTGAGCGAATGCTCGTTCAGAAGCCATGGGATCATGCGATTGAGATGAAGCCAGGGTTTGTGCCAAAGAAGTCGAAGGTATATCCGTTATCTCCAATGGAACAAGAAGAAGTGGATGCATTCCTGAAGGAGCAATTGCGCAAAGGATACATACGACCTTTGAAATCACTGCAGACGTCACCAATATTCTTCGTGCCCAAAAAAGACCAAAGGAAGAGGATGTGTACCGATTATAGGTATCTGAATGAGTGGACAGTGAAGAACGTGTACCCCCTGCCGTTGATCTCAGAAATAATTGATAAGGTGGGAAAAGCCAAGGTCTTTACAAAATTGGATTTACGATGGGGATACAACAATGTACGAATAAAGAAAGGAGATGAGTGGAAGGCTGCATTTGCCATGCGTCGAGGATCCTTCGAGCCTCTTGTCATGTTTTTTGGGATGACTAATAGTCCCCCGACCTTTCAAAATATGATGAACGACATTTTCAAGGATGTAATAGACAAAGGCGTGGTAATAATATTTATTGATGACATTCTGATATTCACAGAGGATGAAGAGAATCATGAAGCGATAGTGCAAGAGGTGTTATGGAGGTTGGCGGAGAACGATCTATTTTTGAAACCAGAGAAGTGTGTGTTTGGGGCAAGCGAGATCGAGTTCCTAGGATTATTGATCGGCCCTGACAGGATCAAAATGGATCCGATCAAGGTACAGGCGATCACAGATTGGCCTGCGCCCACCCGTGTCAAGGAGGTTCAAACCTTCTTGGGACTCGCAAATTATTATCGTCGCTTTGTGCACAATTTTTCTAAAATTGCTGCACCCTTACATAACCTTACACGAAAGGGAGTAGTGTGGAGGTGGGGAGAGCAGCAGCAGACAGTGTTTGAGGAGTTGAAGAGGAAGTTTATGGAGGGACCAATATTAGCCCCAGTAGATTTCACATGCCCTTTGCGAGTGGAATCCGATGCATCCGATTTTGCTCCTGGAGCAGTATTATCAATGCTGTGCAAAGATGACAAATGGCATCCTTGTGCATACTTGTCCCGAGGGTTGAATGATGTGGAGAGGAATTATGATGTGCATGACAAAGAGATGTTGGGGATAATATGAGCATTGGAGGCGTGGAAGCATTATTTGGAGGGATGTACGCATCAAATTGAGATCTGGACGGATCATCAAAATCTGCAATACTTCATGTCCGCTAAAAAGCTTAATCGCCAGCAAGCACGTTGGGCACTATTCCTATTGCATTTCAACTTTCACTTGGTCCATAAAACGGGAAGCTTAATGAGGAAAGCAGATGCCTTATCCAGACGTATTGATCATAAAAGGGGGGTGGAGGAGGACAATAAAAATGTTACCTTACTCAAACCCGAATACTTTCGCATTTGCGCTATGCGTCAAGGGCATCTATTAATAGATAGCTCGGAAACAGAAATGTTGTCTAAAATTAGACAATGTTCGGAAATGGACAATGAAGTAGTGGAAGCTGTGAAAGCTCTGAAGGGAGAGAAGAAAGGTAATATCAAAGGAGACGAATGGGCTGAGGAACAAGGGTTGGTGTTGTTTTGAGGAAAAGTGTATCTACCGAAGGATCAGGATTTGCAAAGGGAGATTGTCTGGTTACATCACAATACGCCGATTACCAGACACCCAGGAAGATGGAAGACATTGGAATTAGTAATGAGAAATTGTTGGTGGCCCAGAATTTCGAAGTATGTGTTGGGGTATGTGGATGGATGTGATATGTGCATGAGGGGGAAGAAATTTCCAGAAAAACCTGCAGGAAAATTAATGCCGAACCCTATACCTAAAGCGCCGTGGCGAGATATATCTGTGGATTTTATTACCGGATTACCCGAGGCTCAAGGGTACGATGCAATATTCGTAGTATGCGACTGCTTTACAAAGGAGGTCCATATTATTCCTACTACTACAGAAACCTCATCATTGGGCTTGGTGCACCTCTATCTAAATCAGGTATGGCGGTTACATGGGTTACCCAATACCGTTATCTCCCATCGTGGACCACAATTTGCTTCCACGTTTATGCGAGAACTAAACAACATATTGGGAATTCAAACTAAATTATCTACGGCATATCACCCACAGACTGATGGGCAGACAGAGAGAATGAATCAGGAGTTGGAGCAGTACCTACGTATGTTTGTCAACTACCAACAAACCGACTGGCCCGAATGGTTGGCAATTGCCGAATTTTCCCACAATAACAAATTCCATTCGGCTACTCGTATGTCACCCTTTTTCGCAAATTATGGATATCATCCTCGCATGGGAGTAGAACCCAGAAGGGAAGTCAAAGTACAGTCGGTAGAAGATTTTGTATCTAAGATGCAAAGGGTACAAGAGGAAGCAGAGGCGGCATTGAAGAAAGCATGTGATGACATGATGCGACACATGGATCGTACTCGAGCATGTGCTCCAGAGTACAAAGTTGGTGACTTGGTATGGCTAAGTACCAAGGACCTGAATATTCCACAACCTTCGAAGAAACTTATGGAAAAACAAGTTGGCCCATATGCGATCTCTAAAGTGATCTTGCCTAATGCGGTAGTGCTAAAATTACCCTGATCATTTAAGATTGATCTGGAGATTAACATATCCCGCCTACGCCCTTACCATCCACCCACTATTCCTGGCCAACAAACTACTCCGCAACCTTCGATAATAGTAGAAGGTGCTCCAGAATACATAGTTGAAGAAATTCTAGACTCACGTCTTCGACGGAACAAATTGGAGTTCTTAATAAAGTGGAAAAACTATACCGACGAAAATAATTTGTGGGAACCCGAAGAGAATTGTAAGCGAGCGCATAATGCGATCGCCCAATTCTTTAAACGTAATCCGAATGCTCCGCGTCGCATTGCGAGAATGGTGTATGAGGGGATGAAATTCTGGCCTTACCAAAATTTCACAGAGGGGACAAACATAATATTTTCTCGCCTGGAAGTCGAGGCATAAAAGGGGGGTAATGTTAGGAGACCACCCCATTACCTAATAAACTTTCATTTTTATTTTATTATGTCGAATTACGCTACATGACGCCAAATGTACACGCATGTATGAGTGCGTCGGTAACAACAATGTACAATATATGTAACATAGTATATAAACCCTAAATATATGCCTAGGGGACCCCAGTTGTGTTCTCTTAGGTATTCCACCTATGTTTTGGTGTGAAAGGCCTATCTCAACAAACTCACCTATTAATAACCCCTTGCATCAAAACCATCAATTTCCCCATCATGCGCGCGGATCCTGCCCCCTTCTTGTAGAGAGAACCCACACGGTCTTAGCTAGCAGATAGTGGGTGTCACCCTAACAGTTTGTAGCTGAAACATTACAGGGGGATTGGCCTTATTTTTTCAGATGGAAATCTCTCCTCGACTCACACCAATTTTCCTGTCAAACATATTTGCAATTTATTCTGCAAGTACTTCCATATTTTGCAGACCATGAAGACTGAACAACTATTGTTTACTGATACTCCAAGTCGTGTCTGTGCCATCTGGGACAAGGAAGAAGGTGAAATTACTGAAGTCATTGGTTAATCTGTTTCCTTGAATATCTTGTCAGTGGGTTTGAATGGTGAGGTGCCCCCTTAATAAATTACCGCATTCTATTCTTTTATTTCTCACTTCTTGCTTATCTCTGCCTCCCTTTCATGTCGGTAGCTTTTTGATACAAATGGTTTGTCCTTACAATTTAGTTAGATTTTTAATACATGTCATACTTGCTACAATGGACTTGCTGAAAGGCCCACCTAGAACTGAGCAGGGCAGTCCACATAGGGGGCCCACAAACTAATAGTATTTCAAAATAAAAGGCACAAAATGTGTTATCATCAAGACGAGCATCAATCCTCATCATCGCCGCTACCATCATCCTCGTCATCACTTCTACCATCATCCTCATCATTGCCACTACTGTCCTCATCAGATGTCAAGTCAACATACTCGGGACCTGGTGCAGGGTTACTACTTGCAATATCTAAGCCGCCGATATAACTGATACCTCTCCCAACATTGAGTGGTTGGCCTAAACAGAATTGTTCCATGTTGGGCAACAAATGTACCTGCTGATCTGGTTGTGCATGACTCTGTTGATGATCACTGAGGATACCATGAAGGGCTTCATCGCTTCCGTCATGCAACCATTTCAAAAGATTGAGGTAGATGTCCCAAAAATTGTGGATTGTTACCTTGGGACCTCCAATTGCTGCATAGAGGTTCGTTATGCGCTCGTGAAAAGCATGTGGCACCAGTTCGAATACCGGGTGGTCTTGTGGTGCATATAGCACCTCGACTTCATCTAGAAGCTCAGGAGTGACCGGTATCTAACACAGGTAAGGCTCTGGCAAAGAAAAAATGAGGAGAATATTTACCAACCTTGAAATCAATGGCACTGAAATGAGAGGGGCAAGAGCAAACCAATGCAGGAATCCCATGTGGTAAGATTTTGTTCCTCACAGCACAAGGAGCTGTGGTGTTTTTAAAGTTGACCCACTTATCAATTTCGACCTGCAGCCATGGAATCGCAATCCAATGGAAAAGAAGACTGCGAAAAGAAAAAGTTAAGAATATATTGTTATGTGACCAGAGTTTGGCTCACTTCTCAAGAGTATTATTCACATCATACAAACCATTTTGCACACCTCGTTCCAATATATCCTCGAAGCCTGGCGAAACATCACGATGGAAGACTGACCACTTTATTTCTGAAAGGATGTTGTTATGCCCAGCTGCAAAGCGATGCTGTAGAGTATTCATGAGGCCTGGGTCGAGGCGGTGTTGGATCACCGTATGTGCGTTAGCGACTCCATAGTTTTCCGTGCCGGGATCACTTTGTGTTATGATTGGAACACCTATCGTACACCCATGAGCAAACTCAAAGTATTTGGGCATGAGGACATACCACCAATCTGCTGACATGTGTCAATGTAGTATTTGGCAATGAGCCTTGGATTCTTGTTTGTCCACCATATTTTCAACCAATTTATTTCACCTGAAAATGCTTCTAATCCAGCATGTAGCCATAAACCAAACCGTCCCCATTTGTCGTGTTGATCCTGAGGCCATACATTATTAATGCCTGCTGCCCAAAAATGCCTCCGCTTGAAACCACGTTGGTGGCATGCCTTAACTTCCTCAGGTTCTACTGTATTCAGGAGACAAGAGATAACCTCCCTAAAACAATGGTCAAAAGAGAGGAAAACAACCTTGGACAATCATGCTCACCATGGGGCATGTACACCATGTTCACTTCAAAGGGACTTCCTGATACCCTCCGCACCACGTAGCGGGAAATGTTCACAGATTTCGCGGACTTGGTCATAGATCGTTTCCATGCTGTGCTTTTGTTGGTGAGTTGACAAGAGATTCCATTTCTTACGCAGTCTTCGAACAGTAATGACACTGGAGTTATGGGTAGAGAAGAGCTTAGAGACAATAAGTGACATTTTTACCTCAATCCATAGACTGTAGTATCATAGTGAAGCTTGAGAAGTTCAGTGATCAAGATATCAGAACACCCAAGTTCAAAGTAGTCCACAAGCGGTTTGTGAATGTCCCCATCCGGTGCTAGAAAATATGAATTATAATGACAGACTAGCCTATGAAAATAAGGTACTGACGACGAGGCTTGTGTTGGTTTTTTCAGGCCATTGTCGAGCAATGGAAGGTTGTAGTTTGAAAGGCAAGCCAACAAACACAAATACAACCCCACTCATGACCGAAACATAATCACTCAAAGATAAGCCACCACTGCAGCACATCACACAGAAATGCTTCTAGGTTATGACCCCGAGCCTACATTTTTGTCCTTTGAACGCATGTTTACCACATTTACTCGGTCTGTGCCTCCATCTTTTACGAGCAGCGCCAGGGCCCCTTATGACTTGCACAGTCAGAAGTACACACCACCCCATCCCCCCATAGCAGGCCACAAATCAGAGGGCCAAGCTGATCATGCCACCACCAGTCTCCCAACACCTCGCCCCTCATTGGACCTTCCTGACGACTTGCGATCCCTACCACCTCATGCCTCTGATCCCACCGATCCTGGCATAGTTGCCCTTCCTACTCCTCATCCCTCATTAGATTCTTCTGGTGCAGTCCACCCATTGTCTTTCAATCAAGTTCTCTCTAAGCTGAAGCCATTCTTGGATGGGACAGCTGGAGAGCAAGAAATATCTATTGAGGGAGTCTCATCAAAGGTTGTCGATGAGTTAATGAAGAAGTCTAGAGCATCTGAGTTGCCAGGTTGGGAGAATCTAAGGTGTGTCTGGTTCCTCTAGTTTGCCATCAATCTAACGTCGCCAAAGGATTGATTTTTCACGAGACAAGCTGATTGTACACTATCCATCATTTGGGCACGAGATCATGGCAACTCTTTTTAACATCATCGACACCAAAGACCCTAAAGGTTGCTCTTTGTTCTCTTCACTCACAGGTACGGGTGTTATCAACCTAGGAAGTTCTGCAGATGTTTCATTGGAGGATGGGATCAAAAGCCCCAATTTCAGTCTTTATGACCATGATCCCAAGGAGGTTGCTCTAATGCAATTATGGCCAATGGTCATCTGCAAAGTGGCATATAGCAAGAGAGCAGAGAAGCTTGCATATGATCTTGGGAGATTTGTTGCTTGTTCCCTTGGGAGGGTGCAGCTAGCAATTGGCATGAATATTGAGCGTAATCGGGCCACTGAAGGACAACCGCAACGCCCCAAACGAGCAACATGCATGTTCTGGCAAGTAGAAGACCTTGATATATTTGCAACGTTTGAACAGGCAGGCTCTCAACCGCTGGGTTGCCTAATCAGATGTGATGGTCATGCTGACAAGGCAGATGATTATGTTGTGCCCCCTGCTACCAAGTTTTCTTGTGTTTCGTTGATCAAGGGAGAGTATTTTAAATTTGTGGTTTCCCAACATGCTCTTTACACTGTGATTACCTTTGTTCTTGACTGCCTCTTGGTCAGCTCACTTAGTGTTCGGGGTGCAGATTTTACCCGAAAAACTCAATGGGCCCACAGAAATTCATATTTTAAACAAACATCTTTATTGTAATTCTAAGGCCGAGGATGAAGACAAGCTGGCAATTGTCATTCCGATGTCAGAATTTCAGTATGCAATCAACCTCCACAACACAAAACAGTCTTCTCTAGAACATATTCTCAGTAAGAAGGGGTATGGGGAAGATATCTCGGTGGTGTACAATGAGGAGAGTACTGATGCAGTCGTTTGAGGTATTAAACGCCACTGGAAGAAGCCTTGTGCAGAATGATAGTGGTAGGTAAGTTGGAACACATAGCAAACCATTGTATTCACTACTCGATGACGTGACATATTTTGCCGTTATCCTCAGAACTTCAAACCTATTCCCACTACTTTAGTAGTGGGTTCCTGGAGTGCACTCTGGCACTGAAATGCACACACGTTGTAGTCATAAATATAGATTTTTTTCCACATACAAGGGCATCACATACCTTCTCATGTGATGCCTTCTCATCAAAATAGCTTTTTGTTGTCAGACATGAGTGAGACGAGTGTTGTGCCATCACATTTTGAATGGCCTGTGTCAGCCACTGCTAATTTTACCCAGTGGATATGTGGGTCAGGCACCTATTATCTGTTAGTTAGTTTGAGTTTGGCTTGAAAAGCCCATGGCTTACTGAGACTGTAACCCCAGACAGGACATACCTGCTTTCCCCACTTTCTCTTCATCCTGGTATGGTACTTGAGATGAAAGAAGACAGATATGAAGCACGCAAGGGTGGAGAACATAGCAGGACCCCTGCATCATCAAGCTCAGCAGTGAAGAGCATGTGTGGCGATTCAGCAGGGGCCATGCCTTAGTGTGGTTGTTGATTATTACTTTGTATGATTGCAATGTCTACATGCCAAAACAATAAAATGATGTGTAAAATGATGTGTACGGGGTCCTGGGCCCCTCCAGATGAGACCTGACCAGTGACCATCTTAGATTGATGCCTAACTGGCTCAGGGTGATGGCCGATTATTTCAGACTTAAGGCCGACCGGAGACCAGCTGATCACTCTAGCTTGCCATACCATGTGCCTGTTTCCCATCATCATCAATCATTCATCTGCTGACCGTCTCCCACGGTCCATCACCATGCGCCACAGGATCCCGCTCATCGTGTGCGACGACGAGCAAGCTATTCAATGAAGTACGAATCATTTCCGTTCGCTTTTTTCATTTATTACATAATCCTACATAATTTCCAATTGAATTATTACCTTACACCTGCTTGAAAAGATGGATTATGCCATTCCATCTGATAATAAATATACATTTTCAATTTTCATAATACTGAGTAGTACAGCATATAACTATTAGATACTTATTAAAAAGCAAAGATAATTTGCAGTGGAAAGACATGCCATGAAGCACCGTTTGATTAACCGTGCACGTGGGCTGAAATGATCGATGATCGATGCCTGAGAAGCAACAAGAATTTGCTATTTGGGATCCCATGGTTTCTTTGTTGATTCCACTATGGCCTTACTGCCAGCTTTCTGCTCACTCAATCTTGCCCTCCACCCAAACTGGCTGATGGCATTGTCAGTACTCAGTTACATTAGAGGTACATTGCAGCCTGAGAGGACAAGGTTGGAGGGCACGCTAGGATGGGGCTTGATATTAGGTGGAGATAAATAGATAACAACAATTGTGTGCGCGCGGGAAATCCCTTTGCACGCGGAAAATAATAATTGTACAAAGGAACCATCATACCGCACCCATCCTCGGCCCGAGCGCCATCAAATACATTGAGCACGCAGTCTCCTGGGGCGCTGCCTAGCTGTGCTCTCCGTATCCTAAGACAACAAAGACACCCCCAGCTGTGCAAGTAAGTACCTTCCTGATTGCACATGCCTATGCATGAAGGACTTCTGTCGACTTCCATATGATTTGAAATGTGGACTGTGAAAGTTTTATTATGGCGTCGAGCCTTTCCTGCAACTTGAAAGGAAACTGAAGGGTGGGGCAACACTTTATAATATTGGCGCCCAAGCGGGTGGCATGAATTTTTTGCCAACAGACGTGGCTTCTGGTGGCACAGAGTGTTTGGGGAAGCAATATTTAGATGACTTCCTGTTTCTTCCAGTTTAGGTCACATGTTTTGCACAGATCTAATTGCCGATGAAAACGCTGGAGTCTAATATTAACTACAGTCGACTCTGTCTTAACCCATACCCCTCTGTGGACACCCCAAGTTATGGGTTTTCACAGAGTATGTGTCCCAGAAGAGGTCACTAAATATGGCTATTAAATGTCTTGTATTGTGCTTTTGTACCTACCTCTAGAAGTGTTTATTGATGAAATAGGACTATGTATAAGTGAAGAAGTCTGTAATATAAGTTGGCTTCAGCTCGTAAGCCTGCTCCAAGCAGATTTGGCACCCAAAACTAGCAAGAATTGTCTCCAACTTCTGGGCAAATGGCTTGTTGATGTCTGTGATGTACTTCTGAAGGGTGCCTGCAGTGGCAGCAAGTAGTGTTTGCAGGTCCAGTCCATAGGACCGAAAAAAAGACCGAAACTGGACTGAATTGGACTGGAAAAGACCGGACCAGAGGTCTATTTATGGACTGGTCTTTTGCAGTCCAGTTGCTGGTCTTTTGCTTTGAAAAATATAGTAGGACCGATGAAAAACCAGTTTAAAACAGTTGCAACCAGTCTTTTGTCCCAATGGGCATTTGAGCTTACTCCCACACATATTTACTTCATTTTTGGTCCCTGGATCATCAAAAACAGTTAAGAATTGGTTGAGATATGACCAAAAACATACTTGTATGAGTATTTTGTACAACTTTGATTGCATTGCTTATTACCTGAGCTACATTTTTTTTTGTACAACTATACAACATCATAAACATAGCAACAACACACCTAACCATCTGTACCATGTGATCTTATTGATTTAAAAGCCAAAATGAGTTGTGACTACAAACTACAAATTACAAACTACAAATCACAACTAGAGAATACCAGGGGTAACCCTGGGGTAAAAATTCTCTACCCTTACGCTTACCCTCCAAAACCCTTACCCCTTCACAAGGGTAGGGGTTTCTGGGGGTGAGGGTAAGGGGTACAAGAGGGACACAATACCCTTGACCATGACCATGACTGAAAGAGACTGGACTAATGGCAAGTTAAAGGACTGACCCCCATACATATCTCCTTCAATTCCGCTCCCTGGTTCATCCAAAATGGCTCAGAACTGAGAAAGATATGACCCAATCCATTTTCATACCACTATTTTGTCATGATTAGAGTAACTTTGATAGTACTGCTTATATATAACCTGTGCCACAAAAATACTGAGGGCAATTGGACATCACCCAAGGCATTAAAATAACACACATAAACATTTGCACCATGTAGATTTGATTCAATTAACATCCCTGACAAGTAGCAACAAATTCTGAACTACACTGCAGCCAGGCGTGACTTCAGATAATGTATGTTTGTGTTGCCCATAACTAGGTTAGATCTTGATGAAATCTCTTAACACTTGGACCAAACACTGGGGAATTACAATGTCCATCTGCCTATACCTCAGTCTGATGGTCCAGGTAATAGTTGCCAAGATACCAATGGTATAACAAATTTCATGACAAAAAACTGGTCTTAATCAGTCCTTTTTTGGTCTATTAACCAAAGTAGACCAGTTCTAGCTGGTCTGGTTCCCCAATTCCTGGGGTGGTCCTGAACCAGTTACAGTCTCAGTCTACCCCTTTTAGGGTAAAAAAACTGGACTGGACCAGACTATTCTGAAGACATATCTAGTTATGTTGAGTTTCAGTTCTCAAAATCATTAACTCCATTGCTGAAATCTCACAATATGGCAGCTTTTTACTTTGAAAGGGCACAATCATACCTTGCCATACCCCTGCATACCCTTTCCAAGGGGAGGGGTAAGTCAAGGGTGACAACTCCTGTACCCTTACCCTTACCCTCACATACCCTTCACCATTACCCTGGGGGTTTTGTATACCCCTGGTATTCTCTAACCACAACTTGAATGCATGTCCTTTTAGTTTTAACCATATCTCAGTCAAATCTTGGCGGAATTCCTTAAAGGTTAAACCAATCTACGGAGAATTACAGTATCTATCCGTCCATATAATATATGCAAGGTATTGGTTATAATCGTTGAGATACATATGGGTTATTTCTCATGAAACATTTTATGACAAGAGACCAGTCTGAACCAGTCTTTCAAAGTCTGAGTTGGTCCTAGACCGGTTGGGGTTGATGGTTGCCCTATTTGGAAGTCAAAAACCAGACTGGACTGGACCTTTAAACACTAGCAGCAAGAGCATCTTTGCAAGTCAGTTTATCATGGCTCTCACCAGTTTCATCAATGTCATTGCCACCCATGATTTCCAACCTCTGCACAGCCTCACATGAGCTTGTAACAGCTTCGAAGATGTCCTTATCTGAGATATTGTCCACAAGCTTCTGCTCAGGCTCCAGGTTGAGCAACTCTGCAATGTCCATCCTGTTCTGTGGTTGTAGCAAACCTATCCTCTCCAGCTCATCCAAACCATCAGAAACAGGGTTTCAAAAGAAGTCTCAGGTAAGATGCCTGATTTTTGTCAGCAATTCCTAATTGTAGTCATGTCTACACCACACCATGCAATGTCTGCAAGATGCATGGCCTTGAGCTGATTAGTAGGGCATGGCATGGGTATGGGTATGGGTATGGGATTGCCATATCCAGGCTACACCGTACCCTTTTCCATGGTGTTATGGGTATGTGCAGGTATGCCAGTACCCAGATTTTGGTCAGGTGAGTAATCATCTGACCTTGTTGAATACTCATGACACATCTGATTCTAAACTATATGATGATCCAACCACCACCATAGCATGGCCCAAACGATGCAAATCGTTGTTTGGGCCTATAGTAAGTTTTTTTGTGTTTCATTTCTTGTTTTTTGTAAACTGTAAGGGGACTAGGGGGGTGCCCTGTGTGTTTCTCCTATTTTCTACATTTGTTCTATATTTTTCCTGACTTCATTTCCTTCTATTCTTCATTTTCTATGATTTTTCCGGATTTTATTACTAATTTCCCTTTCTATCATGTTTGTGCATGTTGACAGTCTTATATTTAGAGGCGGAGCACCCTTTCTGACATCTACCCCTTGGTATGATGTCATTCGGTGGCCTTGATCTGCCTATCTTCACCTTTTCTATTTTTAGGTTATTATTTGATTTTTGTCGTCTTCACATATACTGGGCATTGGCAAAGGGATCCTTGGAGTTTTCTCTTCGGATTTCCCTTTGCTAGGTGCGTCCCCAATCCCTGTAATATGTAGCATAATTTTAACTTCAGATTTCCCTTTGCTAGAGGCTGAGGTTGCCCTTATAGTAGAAAACTCTCCCCTAAGGCCTGAAATTGCGAATGCACTGCCCAAGATAGGCAGGTACAGAGTGGACGACACTTCCCAAAGCTCCACAGACTCCCTACACACTGTTCCAGACAGTCTCGCCTTTACTGCGCCGCCATTTTTGCCAAATGCACCCCCTAGTGACATGGACACATCAGAGCACCTTGACACGCTTGAAAGCGATGTTTCCAGAATATGCGTGCAAATCGATTTGCTTAAATCTACGATCAAAAACTTTGTCAGGACCCTCCAGACTAACCCTACAACCAATATTCCCCCCATTGCAACTCCAAGTGCACCCAACAACAACATACTGCCAAATGCGCCCACTAAAGAGCACACCCAGATCAAACTGTCTCCCCCTGCTGAATTTAATGGTGCACGTGTGCAGGGACATGCATTCCTTAATTCCTGTGAGTTATACATCAGTCTCCAGTTGCATCAATTCATCAATGAGGCTGCAAAAATTTATTGGGCCTTCACATACATGAAATCTGAACATGCCTATCTCTACGTGGACCATATTCTGCATCAAACTAAAGAACTTGGTTCTCTACCTTTCTCCACTTGGGGTGACTTTTGAGCCAAGTTTGTACGCCACTTTTGTCCCCTCAATGAGCGCCACCAAGCAGTGACATGACTCGAGTCATCCTCTTACCACCAGGCGCGTCGATCCGTGGATGATCATATCAATGAGTTTAAGGATTTGGTGGACATGGCAGGATATGGGAGTGGGCTACCAGTGGTGGTGAAGTTCTGACAGGGCCTCAACCAAGAAATTCAGGACCAGATTGCACAGATGTTGGAAGGGCGCCCAGTGGACAATAATATCTATGCTTGGTATGAAGCTGCTTCACTCTGTGATGAGAACTGACTCACAAATGCGGTGTTTAATGCTGCATTCCATGCTCCAACTACCACTCATGCGCCCTACACCTTCAATTGAACCCTTCCCCGCCTTAACCCCATTCCTGTTTGTCAGACTCCCACACCAGCTGTCAATGTCGCAGTACCAATCGATGTTGATGCAGCCTGCAGCCATGCGCATAGGTTGGATCTCTGCTACTGCTGTGGGGAAACTGGGCACAGGGCTGGAGTGTGTCCCCATCATCAGGATATCTGCATGCTCACCCCCGAGGGGCGAGATGAACTCCTCCAAGACTTGTTGGCACTTGTAGATGTTGAGGAAGCGAAGGATCAGGTTGCAGAGGAGATCAAGTCAGAAGTTGTAGAGGAGCAGGATTTTTCTATTCACAGCAAGTGAATCGTACGCCCTCACTGCCTGTCCATAACCACTTTGAAGTCTTGTCAGTTGAATCCCCGGAGAATGAATCCATTTCTGTGACTGTTCCCCTCTCTGACCCTTCAAAGTTGGCTAAAGACATACCTGCTCTTCCCATCTCGCCCTCTGCTCCACACCCCAAAATTAAATCATGGGAGCGTAAACTACCATGCAAATATATTGTTGCATCCACTCCCTCTACACATTCCTTGAACCTAGCAATCAAACTGCAGACAACTGACACTGGACAGCTACTTGGTGTCTCTGTGCTCCTGGACTCTGGTGCGACCAGTCTCTTCATTGATGCCCATCTCGCACAACAACATCACCTAAATACTCGCTCACTCTCGTGTATGATACCTGTGTATAATGTGGATGGGTCCCCAAATGAAGCTGGTGCCATCCAAGAGGTTGGATACCTGGTCCTCCATTACAAAGATCATAGTGAGTGTGCCCTTTTTGCTGTCACTCAATTAGGAAAGCAAAAGGTGATTTTGGGCTATCCGTAGCTTTGAGACCATAACCCAGAGGTCGACTGGTGTATTGGGGAGGTTACCATGAGCTGATGTCCATCCCGCTGTCATACTTGTTTCACAGAAGCCAGGCAAGAACGTCGTGGACAGAAGGCTGCGATACGACATACTCAGAAGTGTCATGCTGGACCCCTGCCTATACCTGAAGTGGAGTTGGAAGGGGTTCCTGATCTGATGCCGGACTCAGATGATGATGAGGAGGAGTGGAGGAAGGTGATCGGATCTTCTACACTGTGATTCGTCCATCACACGAGGTGTGTGCTACATCGAACATATCCCAATGCCTCGCCGAGGCCTTCCACAAAAACAATGCTGCTAAATCCTCTACTAATTCCTTGCTCCCTCATCTCCATGAGTTTGGAGATGTGTTCTCCAAGGAATTGGTTGACTCTCTCCCTGTGTGCAAGCCATGGGATCATGCGATCGAACTCACCCCTGGTGCAACCCCTTCATCCTGCAAGGTCTATCCTCTCTCTCCTGAAGAACAACAACAGCTTGACCAGTTCATCGACAAGCACCTGGCCTCTGGACATATTTGACCACAGGGCGAGGAGCGGGACATCCTACGTGACATTTGTTGCGCAAACCATAGCGGTTTACATGAGGATGTTGTTGCCCGAGCTGTTAAAGAACTGAGGAAGGAATCCACCCTTTCCTTGTGTGCAGCAGAGTGGGCTGAAAAAGAGGACTTGTTGTATTTCAGGGATTGCATCTACCTCCCAAATGACCCAGACCTTTGCCGGCACATCATATCTCAACACCATGACTCACAGATTGCTGGTCATCCTGGATGCTGGAAGACCTTGGAGCTCACCTCACAGAATTATTGGTGGCCACAAATGTCATGGCTCATTGGTCAGTATTGTCACACTTGTGACCTTTGCTTATGCACCAAGGTTCCTCATTGCAAACCCATTAGCGAGCTACACCCTCTTCCTGTTCCAGAGAGTTGTTGGGATGTTGTCAGCGTTGACTTTGTGGTGGAATTGCCAGAGTCGAATGGGTTTGATGCGGTGATGTGCACAGTTGATTCAGTGGGAAAACATGCTCACTTCATTCCCACTCACACCACTGTCAGTGCCCTGGGTGCCGCCCGACTCTACCTCCACCATGTGTGGAGATTACATGGACTTCCTGGTGCTTTCCTCTCTGACCGTGGCCCTCAGTTCGTGGCAGAGTTCACTCACAAGCTGTACAGACTTCTGGGAATCAAACTCCTTGCTTCGACCGCTTATCACCCACAAACCAATGGCCAGACTGAGCGAGTCAACCAGGAGCTGGAGCAGTACATCCGCATCTTTGTCAATGAACACCAGGACAATTGGGACGATCTTCTCCCCTTGGCCGAGTTCAGATACAACAACCATGTCCATGCTTCCACTCAACAGACCCCTTTCCTCTTAGATGCTGGACAACATCCATGCATGGGATTTGAACCTTGCCAAACTCCCTCACACATCGAGACAGTGAATGAGTTCACAGAACGCATGCAGGATAGCTTGGAGGAGGCAAAGGCAGCCTTAGCAAAGGCGAAGGACGACATGGCACACTTTTACAACCAACGCCATTCTCCGACCCCTCAGTACAAGGTTGGTGATTGAGTTTATCTTGACTCCAGTGACATCTCCACTACACGTCCATCCAAGAAACTCGCTCATCGCTTCCTGGGACCTTTCCCCATCGTCAAGTGTGTTGGAATGCATGATCGTCTACGCCTCCCAGCCTATATGTCCAGACTCCACCCAGTCTTCCATGTCGTCAAACCCCTTCCAGCTCCCCCAGATCCATTCCTGGGATGCCATTCACACCCACCACCACCGCCTACAGTGATCGAGGGAGAACCCCAATATGAAGTCGAGTCAATCTTGGACAGCCGGTTGCATCGAGTAAAACTCCAGTATTTGGTGTATTGGAAGGGTTATGGGTATGAGGAGAACTCATGGGTTGAAGAGTCTGACGTGAATGCCCCTCGGTTAGTCAAGGAATTCCACTGACGGCACACTGCTGCACTGCGTCACATTCAAGTCACAGACTTTGGTCGTATGCGATTTTGAATGCATTGGGGGGATGCATCTTAGAGAGGGGGTGATGTAAGGGGACTACGGGGGTGCCCTGTGTGTTTCTCCTATTTTTTACATTCGTTCTATATTTTTCCTCACTTCATTTCCTTCTATTCTTCATTTTCTATGATTTTTCCGGATTTTATTACACATTTCCCTTTCTATCATGTTTGTGCATGTTGACAGTTTTATATTTAGAGGCGGAGCACCCCTTCTGACATATACCCCTTGGTATGATGTCATTTGGTGGCCTTGATCTGCCTATCTCCACCTTTTCTATTTTTAGGTTATTATTTGATTTCTGTTGTCTTCACATATACTGGGCATTGGCAAAGGGATCCTTAGAGTTTTCTCTTCGGATTTCCCTTTGCTAGGTGCGTCCCCAATCCCTGTAATATGTAGCATAATTTTAACTTCGGATTTCCCTTTGCTAGAGGCTGAGGTTGCCCTTATATAAACTAATTGATTATGTTTCTTCTTTTTCAGGTTCTAAACTACTGATAATGACAGATGATGACAGCTAATGACACACACCCAACAGTGCCACATCACCCAGGCCCAAACAATGTGATTGCATCGTTTGGGCCCATGGTAAGTTTTTTTTTTGTTCATTTCTTTTCTCGTAAACTAACTATTTTGTTTCTTTCATTTCCTAGATTGGAATTCCCTAGGAACAAGGAGCTCACATGGAACGACCCCACGCCAATGCTGCCACATCATGATGGCACACCACCCACCCCAGCCTCACTAGCAACTGCTCGTGGGGTGGATAGCAGGTGGAATGACGACAATGACCACGAGGAGGACCCAAGGACCCAACTGCCACCACGAGCAACTGCTCATGGGGTGGAAACAGGGATCGATGACTACAGGCAGCACCCCCCCCTCTTTCGCTGCAAATGCCAGTGGGGGGGTTACTCATTCTGTTCTCAGCGACTACAGGCACCACCCCCCTCCCTCGCTCCAAACACAAGAGGGGGGGTTTTTTGTTTTGTTTTCATTGACTACAGGCACCACCACCCCCTCCCTCACTTGAAATGTGGAGGGGGGGGTTTTCTATATTAATTTAATGTAATTTGTTTATTAGAATAGGTCCACCACCCCCTCCCTCACTCCAAACACGAGTGAGGGAGTTTCTATTAACTTAGTTTAGTGTAATAAGTTATTAAAATATGTATTCTTCTCAAAACCTGTGAATCACCATGGGTAACCCATGGAAACCCATGGTAACACCATACCCATACCTGTGCATGTACAGTGTTCATGGGTATGGGTAAGGGTATGAGGAAATATACCCGAGGGTTACCCGTGCTGTGCCCTAGAGCTGATTGATTTTGCAAATGAGGGCAGGGGAAATGTTATTGTCATAGCGGTTGATCACACCAGCATCATTAGGCTGGACATGGGAGGTGAGATTGGGAGTGAAGTTCTCAACATGAATGTTTGTGAGATCATCGGATGGAGAGTGGGCACTGAAGTTGTCTTGCAGCCAAAGAACATGATGGCCCTGCTGCCGCAACTTGGCATCCCAGTCACAAATCCACTCTTGATACTGTGGTGTAGTCATCCAAGCTTTAGCATTGTTCTGATAGTAAAAGCCAAGTTGGGCACCTGTCTTTTTCTGAAATGCACAAGGCCTTGCTGCTTTTCCCATGACAAGGGGAGGGAGCTTCTCACTACCATCTGCATTTGTTGTGAATGCATATGTGAGGTGTTTCTTGTTTTCTTTAACCCCAGATGTTAGCTTGTTCATAAGGCCTCAATCTGGTGGCATACTGATCAATGGTGAGTGTTTGATTGCAGCAAGAAATGATTCAGCTCTTATGCCCAAAGCAGGGCTGTCTCATCCATGTTAAAAATGTCCTTCAAGTGGTATCGGTATTTCATGATGAGTTTGCAAATGCACACACACTCACATTCAGCATCAGCTGGATCAACTGCTCCTGCTTCACCATGATGCTTGAACTCCTTCAGCCCACAACATTTTTTGAAAGCAGCAAGCCATCCTTCACTGAGTTTCAACTGCTCATCCTCCAGTACCCCAACAAGGTCTGCAAATTGTGTCCACTTTTGCCTCAGAACCGCCCCTGTAACATTCACCCCATCCAACATTGCTTTTGCAACCTGTTAAGTTCTGAGCTGAACAAAGGAAGTCATCAGATTTCCAGTCATACCCAGGCAGTAGTAGTTGATAAGGATGGATCGAACAAGGAAGGGAACCTGATGGGATTCTGGGGAAAGGTTCACTTGATGTGCCATACCAAGTGTGGGAACAGATAGGACTTGGCTTCACGTTATAAGAAGTTGTGCCCTTCTCCTCATCAAGTGTCCTAATTTCAAGACAAGGGTAAGGAGGATGTTCAGAGGTCCAGAGGTTTTCCAGAGAGGATGAGCTTCAAATTCAAGATAGACTTAGGAGGATATTTGGAGTGCAAGTGGGTTTGAATTAAGTGGGTGACTTGGTTGATTTACAAACTGGCTAATACAAGACAAAAGTAGTTAGCTTAAATACTAAGGCTGGAGGTGATCAGAGTTTCCAAGGCTGTGACAATTTGCAAACTGGCCTCCAAGGCAAATATTCTGAAACTGTTTCATCAAATTGGAAATGAGAGAATATCAACTCTAGGCAGTGCTGCTGATAGGAGGTGGGCTGTGAAGCAAGGCAGCCAGGAAAGGTGGTGGAAAACAATTGGAATTCCGGTCAGGAAAATTGGTCTTGACAGCCAAGCTGAAATGATAGGCTGTTTGAGACATAGATTCAGGTAGATTTCATTCCAATGTGCCACAGTCTTGGTTCGGTTCTTCTCAAGACTCTTGTGGTGCCAGTCCAGGATCTCAATCCACTGTGCAAGCATAGCATTTTCCTTCTTTGTGAAGACTGATTTTGCTTTCTGCTTTTCTGCCTGTGGCTTTTGCTTGCATTCCTCTGGCCCTTATCCGAGATGTCAGCTCAGGGCATCTACAGAAGAGGTGGGAGCATATATTTCCTCTTTTTCCCAACTTCTACTGCCTTTTTAATACCCCTGCCCAGCTCCTTCAGTTTCTCGACAAGCATCTTATGCTGTGAGTTGAGCCGAGTCAGTCCATGCTCATAGTCTGAAGCATTTTCCAGGAGGTCAATGATAGCTTCTTCCTCAATATGATTTGCTTCATCATCAAGCCACTGCTCATCATCATCTGAAAGCTTTTCCTTGTTATGTAGCTGAGCAAGAAGGTCATCTTTACATGCCTTGAGCCCATTTTTAAGCTTAGCGAGGCCTGCTTTAAGTGCTTCAAGTGGTTGCATTGGCATTGGGAAACACTAATTCATTCATGCCCATACATGTGCATCATGTTTGGAGCACTGCACTTCAGCAGTTAGTGTCAGGGATGGCCATTAGTCTTCAAAGGTTGTCACGATCACTTCAGCCATCGTGGATCATGATGGGCTCAGAACAGCTCCCAATATTGGTTTTGTATCAGCATTTTTATCCAGAAAAATTCAAAAATCCAGTCAAATTTTGCATATTTTGTCCAAGGTATGGTTTATGATGTCCCTACAAAGTCATGGGTTATAGGATATTACAGGTTTATGGGATTTCTCTGGTAACCAAGTTGGTGGACACCCAAAACTTATGGGTTATTACAGGTTATGGGGTATCAGAGGTATGGGTTAGGATGACTGTATGGTTGTACCAGTCCCTTGTACAGTGACCAAATTGGGCCAATGCCGAAGTTTGGTTTCAGTCCAGTTCTTCAAAGATTTTGCTGAACCTAGAACTGGACTTCAGGTTTGGTCCAGGCAATCTGCTGAGCAGTGAACTTCAAACTGGACCATCAGTTCAGGTTCAGGATGGTCCAATTTTAGTTCAGCAGGGGTTCAAACCCAGAACTAAACTTTTCTTATTCCAAAATCTCTGCTACATCAGTTGTTTCCTATTTTTATTGCAATGATGGGCCCACCATTTCTTTGCTCACAATGTAATACTTAGTTTAGGTACCTTTTCATTTACAAGATTGTCTTTTGTCAGTGGTTTGCCTTCCCATGCAAACACTGACTTGTAACTAGCTTTTGAGCACCCCTTCTTCCTCAGGAAATATTCTGGGAGACTGGCTTTGTGTTCTGGGGCTATGACACAAGTACTAAGAAAGCATATTTTGTTAACCTGCCTTGCACAAACACAAGGGAAGCAGCACAATATGCTACAAAAAATGACCTCTCCTGCTTTATGTTTTGAGCAAGGGGAGTGTGGGCAAAACTAATTGAAAAGAAAGAAAACTTTGCTCACATTTTGTGCAAAGGAAACGGGTGGTACAGGGTGTTGGGGTACTGTCATCCCCATTGTCTTTGGTGAGTCATCCTGGTCCTATCATGGTAGTCCCTATCTTTGTCCCCATACTGTTCCCCCCTTTGCAGATCACTCCCATCACTGTCTCATGCATAGTTGCCATCCTGTTGTCCCTGCCCCGTGGTTGTGGTGTTGGCTTGGTCATCCCCCTGTCACTGCCATCATATGCTGCAGAGTTATCAGTGACCCACAATCCACTCTGTGAGGAGAGGCTTGCAGCAGCAGGAGTGGAGGCTGTGGTGTTGGTTGTCCTGCATGGGGCAGTGGTGTTGGTGCTTCAAGAGGCAGGGTTGTGAGGGGTGGTGGTCAGGTGAGAGTGGGTGGTGCATATGACCCCATTGGACAGGTTTCCTGGTGCCTCCTTGTACAAGGCCAGCCTCATAATTCCTCCATTCTGAAATATAGTTAGAAATTCTTTGTGAAATATTATATTTGAGACTAAATGGCGCCCAGGCCAGGACACCCCACACCCAACCCCGTTACACCACTGCTGCGAGGATAATGAGGAATGAAGAACAATGGACAGCGAGGATGAAGAAACAATGGACAACAACAAGGGTACGAGAACAACAGGATGACAATGACCTAGACAACCCAACAATGAAGAACACTATGACAACCAAGGCGGCTATGACCAGGAGGGAAGAATGGCCAAGACAACAAATGAGGACAATGACCCCAGCACCTGCCCCCATCATGCGAGCAACTGCTCACACAAGGAAAAGTGGGTGCTAATGGATGACAATGACAGGATAGGGACAATGGGGAAGATGAGGGGACAACAACAATGGGGACAAGAGGATGAGGATGGGGGAACAACCAGGACAGGGGAACAATGACCCCATTGAGACAGCAGGGAGCGAGGGGAACAACAAGGAAACCAAAAAAGGCCCAAGAGGCATCATCGATGCCTCTTGGGCCATAGGTAAATTATTTTCTTTTTCATTTCATTTTTTTTATGTTATTAACAAACTTTTTTTAGATACTAACTACTGATGACAACAATGATGCAGGGGAGAGGATGAGGACACAGTGGGGATGACACAAGGCACCCAGCACCCAGCACCTTCCCCCACCACTGCAAGCAACTGCTTGCAGGGTGGACCATGGGTGCTACAAATGAGGAGGGCCAGATGATGAGGGGGGGACCAGATGAGGAGGACAGCCAGAAGACCAGGGGACAGCCAGAAGACCAGGGGACAGCCAGAAGACCAGGACGAGAGCAGCGAGACCAGACAATGAAACTGGCGGGGATGACAACAAGGTGGGGACAGCAACAAGGCAGACACACAACCACAAGGCAGGCACGACAATGAGGCAGGAATGCAACGAGGCAGGGACAGGAATGAGGGTCATTGATCGACATAATTTCTTCAGCACCCGAACATCGTTGGTACTTGTCTTATTTTTCACAACTAACAGTTTTCTAGGTTCTAAACTACCCACACCAGACACAATGCAAACAAAACAGGGCCCAAACAATGTTTGTGTCATTCGGCTCCCAGGTAAGTTTCTGTTATCTTGTTTTTCTTTATTTATTGTCTTTATTTACAGGTTTTCATGTACAATGATGCAAGGACAAATGACTCAACAACAAGGACACAAAAACTATGCAGGAGCAATGGCAGGAATAAACACACAGCGGGAACAAAGGCAACAGGGAGGGGGAGGGCCAGCTGCACCACATATGACACAGGCACATTTTTTTTACATTTGCTTCTTATTTTTCTCAACTAACTTTGGTGTTCATTCTTATAGGTTTTACTTATGTTACAACATGATGATCCATGACCCCACCATCTACCACCACCGCTGTGAGCCCCTGCTTGCAGGGTGGAACCAACACACCCACACCCACCAACTGAGGAAGACCTGCCTACCAACAATGACAAACTGCCACTGCGAGCAACTGCTCGCAGGGTGAAAATGGAGAACAACGACGACTATGACAAGATAGTGGGGATGGCAATGATGGAACAACAGGGATGATGACAACGATGGGACTCACCAATGACCACTGCAGCTCAGAAAATATGATGGAGGGAGAATGGGGACAATCATGACAACAACAAAGATGAAGGCTATGGGCATGGGGACTTGAACACTGGGATGGGATGGGATGAGGCATAGGCCCAAACAACATGTATCGTCATTTGGGCCTGAGGTGAGTTTCTCCTATGTTGTTTTCTTTTCTTATTTTTTGTCATTCAACTGACTTCTACTTTTTTATCTACAGGTCTTATCTCACAACAATGCGACGATGCCAACCAGTGTATGAAATGGGCCCAAACCAGGCAATTTTTCATCTGTTCGTTTCTTTTCTTTTTTCCCTTTCAACTGACTCTAAGTCTTCATTTATTATAGTTTTTACTTATGTTACGACCCATGACCCCATCATCTACCACCACCGCTGCTCGCCCCTGCCTGCAGAGTGGTTGGGTGATGGGATGATGAAGGAATGACATGACCACAACAGGGACGATGGGGAGCTCTTTACACTGCCCCACGTATTCCTGGAGGAATCCTGGTCTTCCTTGTTACGATTTGTTATCTGGACCCGCAAGACCGGGCACTTCATTTTTCTGTTTGACTCGACTCACTTCCGATGGGAGACACTTTGACGCATGGCAACTCCATGCACCTGAACCCACTTCCATGCATGCTGTGACATGACAGCCCTTTGACATGAGGTCTGTGACATCGGATCCTTGACGTCGGATCCGTAACATCAGACACCTCATGCTAGGCATGAGGCTATTCTCTTATTGATCCCTGACATGCTGCGCCACAGCACTCCATAACATTGGACACCTCATGCAAGGCATGAGACCTGTCTTTTCTATTGTTCTTTCTATTTATACTTGACAAGGATCTCGTATTCCGATTGGACGATAGACATCTCTGAACCGTATATAAGCTACAGTAATACTGCCTGTATTCCTTAGCTTGACCTAATTCAAATAACGGTCTTAGACTCAACCAGAACACTCGACAGCTTAGGAAGCCCCTAGCTGTGATAACTCAAACTCGACAGTTGGAAAGCCTCCAACTGTGATACACGAACTGACGGTCTACTCAGAAAGCCTCTGAAGTACGGATAGCCATATCGACTTAGGAAGCACCAAGTCCCAAACAGAACCCAATACAGTAAGAAAGCCTCTTACTACAAGAACTGATACAGTTGGAAAGCCTCCAACTGCAACATACAAAGACTAGGCTGAGTTGAGACCTATAGTCTTAACATTCCTGGTTATCCCTGCCACAGCCATTGTTCACCAAATGTTGCATTCCTGGCTGTTTTTCCTCCAGTGGGATTCATGGTTCAGTCCTGGTATATTCCTGGTAAATCAGGCTCTTCCTGGTACTATTCCAGGAATTCCCCAGGACTTGGACTCTCAGGAATCTGGGGGGACTGACCAGGAATCCTGTAGGACTCTATAAGAGTAACCAGGACTCTGTAGGACTCATCAGGACTCACAAGGACTCACAAGGAATCCAGTAGGATTGAACCAGGACTCACCAGGACTCACCAGGACTCACCAGGACTCACCAGGAATCCAGTAGGATTGAACCAGGAGTCCTTACTACTACTACTAAGTAATAAAATAAATAACATGAGCTGGAATTGAACCCTAGGCATGAGACAACAACATTTTAGCATAGCAAATATAACCACTACACCACATAGACTTATGAGGTATGTCCACTTACTGCTCTAGGTACCATTGGGGCAGCTGTGCATGACAAAGCACACAGCTGCATATCAACATTGCCAGCTCATCATCCACCCATCATCACCACTCTCGACGACGACGCCACCTCCCTTCCACTGCCTCCCCTCCATCAACACCTGTCGCCACTGCTCCTATGGCCACCACCACGTTGTCTAATGCCGCCAACGGCCACATTTGAACCACCTCGGGCCCAAACGATGACAGATGTTGTTTGGGGCCCAGGTAATGTTTTTTTACTTTTTTTTTTATTGAATTAACTAATATTTTCTTTCCTTCTTTAGGTTCTAACTATATCATGACAACAAGACAACACCAAACAACAAACGAAGAACAACGCATGAGCGACAGACGACAGACGACAAACAACAAACAACAAACAACAAACAACAAACAACAAACGAGGAAATGGGCCCAAATGATGTACATCGTCGTTTGGGCCCCAGGTAAGTTTTTTTTTGTTTGTTTCATTCTTTTTTGATTAATATTAGTTTTCTTTTGAATTTTTATAGTTTCTCATTGTAGGATGCAACCCACCACCACCACCACACCCTCCACCACCATGAGCAGCTGCTCGTGGGGTGGAAATGGGGAGTGACAATGTGGACCACGGAGATGGAGACGAGGAGCTGCAAACAATGAGAGCAGCGGGGTGGCAAGGCCCAAAACGATGAGAGCAGCAGGGTGGCAAGGCAAGGACAGGAGGACAATGGACGACCACAAAAATGACGGGACAGGGAGGACAACAGACGACAAGCACGACCCAGCACCCAGCACCGCCACTGCGAGCAACTGCTTGCAGGGTGGAAGGAGGGGTGCGAGGACAGAGACGACCACGCAACGACGACAGGACACCAGCACCAGGGAACACAACATAGCCAGGACAGCAACAGTGAAGCCAGGACGACAAACAGGTGCGAGGACGGAGACGAACACGCAATGACAACAGGACACCAGCACCAGGGAATGCCCAAGAGACGTCGATGATGTCTCTTGGGCCGTAAGTTTTTTTTCTCTTATTTTTTTGGTCACTGACAAAACTTTTTAAGTACTAGCTACTGACTACGATGAGACTGGATGGAACATGGGCCCAAACGACGCAGATTGCATTGTTTGGGCCCTACATAATTTTTTTTGTTTGCTTTTTGTTTTTATAAACTAACTAACTCATTTCTTTGGTTTTATAGGTTCTACTCTACTGGTAATGATGGCCAGACACGAGACAACCCAACACACCCACCCCATGCCTGCGAGCCTCTCCTCGTAGGGTGGATCATGAGTGTGTGCAGTCAACGACAACGACAATGCCACCACCTACCAGCACCAGAACCCCAAGAAGGCAAAGCACAGCCGCCAACCATGACGGACGATGACAACAGGGCCAACAACACACCACCCACCTCCAGCCCCATGAGCCACTGCTCATGGGGTGGATTGCGGGTGGAATGGCGATGACGGCCACCACCACACAGCAGGAGATGGCCAGGACGGCAATGACAACCAGGAAGGGCACGGTGACCAGGAGCAGCACAGAAATGACGCCCAGGATGGCAACGATGAGGACAGCAACAACAAAGGCCTGGCACCCAGGACGATGGGGACAGGATGGCAGGCACGACTCACCAGGCCGCCCCTGCATTTTGCATGGGGCGGTTTTTTTTATTTTTTTATGGTAATACCTTCCCCCTCGCCCGCGTTTTATGTGGGTGAGGGGTTTTTCTTTCTTTTTCTTTATAATTGTAGTGCTCCCCTTGCATTCGACGCGAGGGGAGATTAGTTTTATATGTATATATTTGTAGGACTCCCCCTCGCACCTTGTGTGGGGGAGGTTTTTTTGTTATATAATTAATGGTGTATCCCTCGCGTTGGACACGAGGGATGTAGTTAATAAATTTTATTTGATCTTAATTGTGAGCTTCGAGAGAGAAATAGCTAAGTTTGAGTTTGAGGGTATAAATACACTTTTATATTGGCAGCTAATAATTCTCCTGTGGCTCAACTGGTTAAGCACTTGTTTGGTTTGTCATGTGATTCTTGATCATGAGTTCTAGAGTTCAATCCCTGCTCTGAACAAGTTTATTTTGTAGGTACTTTGTGAAATTCATGAAGTCCGAAGCACTTGAAACTTGTAAGATATCTCAAATTGACTTTCCATTATGGTATGACTTTAGGGTACTGAGCACTGGATTCCTGGTGAGTCCTGGTGAGTTCTACTGGATTTCTGGTGATTCCTGGTGAGTCCTGGTGAGTCCTGGTGAGTCCTACTGGATTTCTGGAGGATTCCTGGTCTTCCTGGTAGGACTACCAGGATTCCTCCAGGACTACGTGGGGAAGTGTAAAGTTCAGATGATGGGAATGACAGGGACGAGGGGATGATGGACATGGCAATGAGACAGGGATCGAAACGGGCCCAGATGACGGTTTATTGTCATCTGGACAATGTGGACAATGACAACGCAATGAGGACAACAAGGGGGAGGTAATTAGTTTTGTACCTGTTACTTAATTAGTTAAATGAAAATTTTAATATTTGTGTCACCCATTATTCAAATAAAAAAACCTTATTGTCTGTTGCTTCGGTATGTATACAGGGTGTAGTTAAGGTAGTTGAGGGTTATAGAATACAATACACATGTTAAACAATGTAGAACATCAAATAAAAGGTAAAAAAAGAGTGAAAAACCACAGTGTATATTTGTGGTGTCACACCTGTGGTGTTTCACAACAGACCATGGTAAAAACCTGTCACCACAGGTGCGGTGTTAGAACGGGTGCAGTGTACACAGGTACAGGTGTGGTGTGTGAAATTTTACCCACGGTGTGACCCATGCTACACCCTAATGAGGAGCAGCAGGAGGGGGCAAAATGCACGTGCAACCCGCTGCCTTGCTCCCCAGCAAGGCAGCGGCCTCAGCAGTATCCCCCTCTGTAATGGGGGGTTTGTTTTTTCTTATTTGTATACTGTCACTTGAAATGAGTGGTGCTGATTTATTTTTTTACATCACAATTTGTAAATAGATAATAAGTATACATATTAATAGGCTCCAATTAAGCCTATGTGGCTTAGTTGGTAGTTGTGTTGCAAGTTGTGATTATTAATGATGAGGTTGCGGGTTCAAGCCTTGCTTTGGACAATACATTTTATACATATTGACTTGTCAAAAAAAAATCATCAAGTTCTTTATTCTGCTCGGAATTTACTAGGACTTCACTCAGACTCTGTTTGGACTCTTCTCGGAACTTTCTGGGCTTCAAACTGCTAGGAATCTATTCTGTTCAGAATTTACTTGGACTCCACTCAGACAATTAGGACTCCACTAGGACAATTAGGAATTTACTAGGACTTTACTAGGAATCTGCTAGGACTAGGTGGGGTACAGTAAAGTACAGGGAATGATATTGTAGTTAGTAAAAAGAATGAAAAATAGCTTACTTTGTTTTGAGCTTCCCTCAGTCTTAGGCAAGGTGAGTGACAGTTGTCAAACAATGGGGCATAGCATGCTTGCAGTCATGGGGTTTGCTGCTGAGTTGGGGTGGTGGTTGAAGTGGCCAGTTACAGGGAGGGATATGACATGTTGTGGAGGATGATGGTGGTGTTAGGGCAACACCCACAATCTGCTAGCTAAAACTGTGCATAGGGTGTAGCACAGGTGACACCATGGGTTTCACTGGCAACACCACACCTGTAACCTGTGACACCATACCTGTAGAAACACCATACCTGCAGGTACAGGTTATAAGCACAGGTTTTGTATGGCATTTCAAAACTGCAGTAGCACTTGAGTAACATGGCATAAACTATGTGTAGCTAAAACAAAGATAAGAGGTAGCTATACTAGAAAGTTATCCAATTTTTCTATACTGCTTCAATACTTGAATCCACATATAAATTATGATATAATGTTCAAATCTTTCACAAATCATCTGTCAACCTTTTTTATCCATCATGAAGAACACAAAGAAACTAGTAATTTGCTGCATTCTATCTGGGCAGAGTAGCTTTGGCCTGAGAGGAGCAATTTTTGGAAGGAACACTCAAGGTCACCATGCAAAATAACATCAACTTCACTGAATTAGATCATTGCATGTCATAAGATCCCACAGTACTAGGCAGATACATGTCTTAACAGAGTGTAACAACAATTTATTCTCACAAAACTTGATAAATTTTCTTTTAACTCAAAGCAAAGAGCTCAGAAGAATTTTGGAACCACAAAACCTGATATGAAATATATCACAACTCAAACCTGTGACAACCTGCACCATGAGTACAGGTGTGGTGTTGCCACAGGTACAGATATACAAACCCATACCTGCACCTGTGCTACCTGCAGGCAGAATACCACAGGTCCACCTGTACCTGTGCTACACCCTAACTGTGCAGGTTCTCTCTACAAGAAGGCAGTGGGGGTCGCATGCATGATGGGGAAATTGATGGTTTGATGTGATGGGTTATTAATAGATTAGTTGGTTGAGGAAGGTGTTTTGTACCACAAGTGTAGGTGGAATACCTAAGAGAACACAACTGGGGTCCCCTAGGCATATATTGGAGTATATATACTATGTTACATATATTGTACTTTGTTGCTACTGACATGGACATACATGGACATACATATCGATGTATGCAAAATAAAATTCTCATGCCTCACATGCATAGTGTAATTCTGCATAATTTGACATGATAAAATAAAAATGAAATTTTATTATGTAATGGGGCTGCTTCATAACATTACCACCCTTTTATACCTCAACTTCCAGGCAAGAAAATTTTGTATTTGTCCTTCTACAGTTATGGGAGATTGTGGGGTAGTTTATTGGCCAGGAATAGTGGGTGGGTGGTAGGGGCATAGGTGGGAAACATTAATCTTAGGATCAATCTTGAATGATCAAGGTAATTTTAGTATTACTGCATTAGGCAAAATCACTTTAGAGATCACATATGGTCCAACTTGTTTCTCTGTGAGCTTTTTAGCAGGTCATGGAATATTGAGGTCCTTGGTACTTAGCCATACCAAGTCACCAACATTGTACTCTGGAGTGGGAGCTTGAGTATAATCTGCATGGTGCATCATATCATCACATGTTTTTGCTAGTGCTGCTTCTGCTTCTGTCTGTACCTTTTGCATCTTAGATATGAAATATTCTACTGATTATACCTTGATCTCCCTTTGGGGTTCTATTCCCATTCAGGGATGATACCCATAATTAGCAAAGAAGGGTGACATTTGAGTAGCCAAATGGAATTTGTTATTGTGGGAAAACTCAGCAACTGCGAGCCATTTGGGCCAGTCAGTTTGTCAGTAGTTGACAAACATGAACAGGTACTGCTCCAACTCCTGGTTCATTCTCTCTGTCTGCCCATCTGTCTGTGGGTGATATGCCATAGATAATTTAGTTTGAATCCCCAATATGTTGTTCAATTCTCACATAAACATGGAAGCAAATTGTGGTCCACAATCAGAGATAACAGTATCAGGTAATCCATGTAGCCACCATACTGTTAGGAAACAGCCCCATTACCTAACAAAATTTCATTTTATTTTATTATGTTGAATTATGCTACATTATGCCAAATAATGCCAAATGACACTACACTTTGATAGCACGAGAATTTTATTTCACACGCATCAATATGTATGCGCATGTACAAGCACATCGGTAACAACAATGTACAATATATGTAACATAGTATATAAACCCTAAATATATGCCTAGGGGACCACAGTTATGTTCTCTCAGGTATTCCACCTATGCTTGTGGTGTGAATGGCCTATCTCAACAAACTCATCTATAAATAACCCCTTGCATCAAAACCATCAATCCCCCCATCATGTGTGCGCATCCTGCCCCCTTCTTGTAGAGAGAACCCGCATGGTCTTAGCTAGCAGATAGTGGGTGTCACCCTAACAGAAGAACACAACTACCCATATCAGTGCACCTTCTCTTACTTGCGCATACATCATTGTTTCACTGTGCCACATCCAATTACTCATCCTTTTGGCATGAGCCAGAAGTACTTGTATATATGTAATCTACTTTTTCTTTTGTAAGCCGATGCCAGGCCTTGCCTTACATTGCGACCACCAGTGATTGACAGGCAGCACTCATCATTAGGACAGCTGCAACCAGACAACAGATTGGATCTGGTTTAGTCACAATTTACATCACTCTATTCAGACAACTATTTTAGTTACACGCCGAATTCAGTGTTATCCCCAAGATCAGGCACCTTAGCTGAAGAAGTGATTCATCACAGATCTACCCATTATGTCCAAACCCTAAACTTCTAATCCTGGTCCTAATCCTGTTCCCACACCAGCGCTAGAGGTGAAATTTGATGTGCTTACAGCGCAAATGTCGCAATTAGTGTCAGTGTTGGCAGCATCACAGCCCAGACCAGTGGAAGTGCAGCCAGAGATGACAGTAGAAAGAGATGATGAGATGGAGGAGATGGTGGAGTGGATGTCACAGGATGATGTGCAGGCAGAGGAGAAATCTGGAAATGGAAAAGTGCACTTACCTAAGTATGCACCCCCACAAATCTTTGACAGTACCATGGAGAATACAAAATCTTTTATCAGCTCTATAGTATTGTACATCCATGGGAGGAAGCCAGAGTTTCTTACAGCTGAGTCTAGGATTATGTTTGCTCTCTCATACATTCAGGGGGGAAAAGCACAGTTCTGGAGAAATGAGGCTATTAATCAAATTGCCATGGGAAATAAACCATTTGCAACCTTCAAGGAATTTCTGGAGAGATTGGAGGCACAGTTTGGGGACCCTAATCCAAAGGCGACAGCCAATGCCAAATTAAAAACCATGTGCCAAGGCTCCCTAATGGCAGATGAATTTATTTTGCAGTTCAAAGCAGAAGCTTCACAGATGGATATGGGAGAAGCAGTGTTGGCAGAGTTTTTGAAAGCAGGATTAAATCCCTCTTTATTCAAGTCTATCTACCAACTACCTTCTATGCCAGAGAAGCTGGATCAGTGGTATAATTGGGTGATGCGCCTTGATCGGCAATATTGGCAGGAACAGGCGGAATCAAAGTTGATGTACAGAAGTAGTAAATTTGGAAAGCCATCAGGAGGAAAGTCTGAGAAAGGAAAGGCACCTCAGGTGCAAGCTCCTAGGGCACAGCCACTGGCCATGGCAGTGACACCTATAGTTACGGAGTCAGCAGCACCAGCAGAGGCAATGGAGGTTGATCAAGCAGGGAGACGAGCCCCACTTAAATGTTTTAACTGTGGGAAGTTAGGACACATTGCTAGGAATTGTAGGCAGAAAAGAAAGATTAGGGAAGCTACAATCGAGGAAGTGAAGCTGGAGGAAAGCAGGCAGAAGAATTTTGTGGAACAGTCCCAGTGAAGGTTTCCCCATTGGTGACCCAGAATCATTACAATGTATTAGTATCCGAGGAAACCCAGAGCAAATCAGAAAAGGAAATCGAGGAGTAGGGCACGGCATGGGTAACCCTCAGGTATATTTCCTCATACCCTTACCTGTACCTGTGAACACCGTACCCGCATGGGTATGGGTATGGTGTTACCATGGGTTTCCATGGGTTACCCATGGTTATTCGTGGGTTTTGAGAAGAATACATATTTTCATAACTTATTACACTAAACTAAGTTAATAGAAACCCCCTCGCTTGCATTTGGAGCGAGGGAGGGGGTGGTGGACCTAATCTAATAAACAAATTACATTAAATTAATATAGAAAACCCCCCCCCTCCACATTTCGAATGAGGGAGGGGGTGGTGGTGCCTGTAGTCAATGAAAACAAAACAAAAAACCCCCCCTCTCGTGCTTGGAGTGAGGGAGGGGGGTGGTGCCTGTAGTCGCTGAGAACAGAATGAGTAACCCCCCCGCTCGCATTTGCAGTGAGAGAGGGGGGGGTGCTGCCTGTAGTCATCAATTGACGTTTCCACCATTGCTCGTGGCAGCAGTTGGGTCCTTGGGTCCTCCTCCTGGTCATCGTCGTCATTCGACCCACTATCCACCCCATGAGCAGTTGCTCGTGAGGCTGGGGCAGGTGGTGTGCCATTGTGACATGGTGGCATTGGTGTGGGGTTGTTCCATGTGAGCTCCTCATTCCTAGGGAATTCCAATCTAGGAAATGAAAGAAACAAAATAGTTAGTTTACGAAAAAAGAAACAAACAAAAAAAAAACTTACCATGGGCCCAAACAATGCAATCACATCGTTTGGGCCCGGGTGACGTAGCACTGTTGGGTGTGTGTCATTAGCTGTCATCATCTGTCATTATCAGTAGTTTAGAACCTGAAAAAGAAGAAACATAATCAATTAGTTTACAAAAAACAAGAAATGAAACACAAAAAAACTTACTATAGGCCCAAACAATGATTCACGTTGTTTGGGCCATGCTATGGTGGTGGTTGGATCATTGTATAGTTTAGAATCAGACGTGTCATGAGTATTCAACAAGGTCAGATGATTACTCACCTGACCAAAATCCGGGTACTGGCATACCCGCACATACCCGTAACACCATGGAAAAGGGTACAGTGTTGCCTGGGTATGGCAATCCCATACCCATACCCATACCCATGCATACCCATGACTGGAAACACATGGTGTTACCCATACCCATGCCGTGCCCTATCGAGGAGGAGTACAACTGTTGCAAATCATGTGACAAAGAAAATTTCCAAGCACTATTTCTGAAAACCCCTAAATTCTTTATTCACTCTGCACGAATAGAACCCAAAATTACCTTGACTGTGGGATTGAAGACAGTGGACATGCATGCAGCAATTGATGTGGAAGCATTGCTTGATAGCGGTGCTGCAGGATTATTCATTAATCGGTCCTTAATTACTGGAAATGGTATTAACACATGCAAGCTAGTGCAACCTATAATGGCATAAAATATTGATGGAACAATTGTAGAGGAACTATCAAGGAGGAGGTGACCATGGTACTAAAGTATCAGGAGCATCAGGAATGAGCCATATTTGAAGTGTGCAATCTTGGGAAAACCAATCTAATAATAGGATGTCCATGGTTATGGAAGCATAATCCCGAAATTGATTGGAAAACTGGGAAAGTACAAATGACTCATTGCCCTAAGGAATGTAATGTGTATGGGAGGAAGATGAAGAAGGAGAAAAGGAAAAAGAAAGAGAAAGAATGTCCAAGGAAGTATTCTGTTATGATGGAGGAAGTGGAGGATGAGGAAATGCCAAATGGGGAAGTTCTGATCATGATCAAAAAGGAAAAGCAGAGGCAAACCTTTAGAGCAATTTGTGGAGGACAGTTGTGGGACAAGAATATTGTGAAGGTGGAGAAGTTAGTGGAGGAGTGGGTACCAAAAGCATATCATGAATATCTGTCAGTCTTTCAGAAGGAGTCTGAGCAAATGCCGGTGTGGAAGCCATGGGATCATGCAATTGAGATGAAGCCAGGGTTTGTGCCAAAGAAGTCGAAGGTATATCCATTATCTCTGATGGAACAGGAAGATGTTGATGTGTTCCTAAATGAGCAATTGTGCAAAGGATACATATGACCTCTAAAATCACTGCAGACGTCACCAATATTCTTCATGCCAAAGAAAGACCAGAGGAAGAGGATGTGTACAGATTATAGGTATCTGAATGAGTGGACAGTGAAGAATGCATACCCCCTGCCATTGATCTCAGAAATGATTGACAAGGTGGGAAAAGCCAAGATCTTTACAAAATTGGATTTATGATGGGGATACAATAACATATGAATAAAGAAAGGAGATGAGTGGAAGGCCGCATTTGCCACATGTCGAGAATCCTTTGAGCCACTTGTCATGTTTTTTGGGATGACCAATAGTCCCCCAACTTTCCAAAATATGATGAACGACATTTTCAAGGATGTAATAGACAAAGGTGTGGTAATAATATTTATTGACGACATTCTGATATTCACAGAGGATGAAGAAAATCATGAAGCGATAGTGTAGGAGGTGCTACAGAGGTTAGCAGAGAATGATCTATTTTTGAAACCAGAGAAGTGTGTGTTTGGGGCAAGCGAGATCGAGTTCCTAGGATTATTGATCGGCCCTGATGGGATCAAACTGGATCCGATCAAGGTACAGGTGATCACTGATTGGCCTGTGCCCACTCAAGGAGGTTCAGGCCTTCTTGGGACTCGCAAATTACTATTGTTGCTTTGTGCATAATCTTTTCAAAATTGCTGCACCCTTACATAACCTTACGCAAAAGGGAGTAGTGTTGAGGTGGGGAGAACAGCAGCAGACAGTGTTTGAGGAGTTGAAGAGGAAGTTTGTGGAGGGACCAATATTAGCCCCAGTAGATTTCACATGTCCCTTATGAGTGGAATCAGATGCATCCAACTTTGCTACTGGAGCAGTATTATCAATGCTGTGCAAAGATGACAAATGGTATCCTTGTGCATATTTGTCCCAAGGGTTGAATGATGTGGAAAGGAATTATGATGTGCATGACAAAGAGATGTTGGGAATAATATGAGCGTTGGAGGTGTGGAGACATTATTTGGAGGGATGTATGCATCAGAATGAGATCTGGATGGATCATCAAAATCTGCAATACTTCATGTCTGCTAAAAAGCTTAACTGCCAGCAAGCACGTTGGGCATTATTCCTATCGTGTTTCAATTTTCACTTGGTCCACAAAGTGGGAAGCTTAATGAGGAAAGCAGATGCATTATCCAGACATATTGATCACAAAAGGGGGGTGGAGGAGGACAATAAGAATGTTACCTTACTCAAACCTGAATACTTTCGCATTTGCACTATGTGTCAAGGGCATCTATTAATAGATAGCTCGGAAATGGAAATGTTGTCTAAAATTAGACAATGTTTGGAAATGGACGATGAAGTAGTGGAAGCTGTGAAAGCTCTGAAGGGAGAGAAGAAAGGTAATATTAAAGGAGATGAATGGGCTGAGGAACAAGGGTTGGTGTTGTTCTGAGGAAAGGTGTATGTACCGAAGGATCAGGATTTGTGAAGGGAGATCGTCCAGTTACATCATAATATGCTGACTGCCAGACACCCAGGAAGATGGAAAATGTTGGAATTAGTAATGCGAAATTATTGGTGGCCTGGAATTTCTAAATATGTGTTGGGGTATGTGGATGGATGTGATATGTGCATGAGGGGGAAGAAATTTCCAGAGAAACCTGCAGGGAAATTAATGCTGAACCCTATACCTAAAGCACCATGGCGAGACATATCTGTGGATTTTATCACCGGATTACCCAAGGCTCAGGGGTATGATGCAATATTTGTAGTATGCGACCGCTTCACTAAGGAGGTCCATATTATTCCTACTACTACAGAAACCTCATCATTGGGCTTGGTGCATCTCTATCTACATCAGGTATGGTGGTTACATGGATTACCCGATACCATTTCTCCGATCGCAGACCACAATTTGCTTCCGCATTTATGCAAGAACTAAACAACATATTGGGGATTCAAACTAAATTCTCTATGGCATATCACCCACAAACTGATGAGAATGAACCAGGAGTTGGAGCAGTACCTACATATGTTTGTCAACTACCGACAAACTGACTGGCCCAAATGGCTGGCAATTGCCAAATTTTCCCACAATAATAAATTCCATTCAGCTACTCGCATGTCACCCTTCTTTGCTAATTATGGGTATCATCCCCGCATGGGAATAGAACCCCAAAGGGAAGTTAGGGTACAATCGGTAGAAGACTTTGTATCTAAGATGCGAAAGGTACAAGAAGAAGTGGAGGCGGCATTGATGAAAGCACGTGATGACATGATGTGACATGGAGATCGTACTCGAGCTCCTGCTCCAGAGTACAATGTTAGTGACTTGGTATGGCTAAGTACCAAGGACCTAAATATTCCACGACCTTCTAGGAAACTTATGGAGAAACAAGTTGGCCCATACACGATCTCTAAAGTAATTTCGCCTAATGCAGTAGTGCTAAAATTACCCCGATCATTCAAAATTGATCCCGAGATTAACATTTCCCACCTATGCCCCTACCCCCTGCCCACTATTCCTGGCCAACAAACTACTCCACAACCTCCGATAATAGTAGAAGGTGCTCCAGAATATACAGTTGAAGAAATTCTAGACTCATGTCTTTGACAGAATAAATTGGAGTTTCTAATAAAGTGGAAGAACTATACCGACAAAAATAATTCATGGGAACCCAAAGAGAATTGTAAGCGAGTGCGTAATGTGATCGCCCAATTCTTTAAATGTAATCCAAATGCTCCGCATTGCATTGCGAGAATGGTGTATGAGGGATGAAATTCTGGCCTTACCAAAATTTCATGGAGGGGACAGATACAATATTTTCTCACCTGGAAGTCGAGGCATAAAAGGGGGGTAATGTTAGGAACAGCCCATTACCTAATAAAATTTCATTTTATTTTATTATGTCAAATTACACTACATTATGCCAAATGATGCCAAATGATGCCAAATGATGCTACACTTTGATAGCGTGAGAATTTTATTTCGCACACATCAATATGTACATGTACGAGTGCATCAGTAACAACAATGTACAATATATGTAACATAGTATATAAACCCTAAATATATGCCTAGGGGACCACAGTTGTGTTCTCTTAGGTATTCCACCTATGCTTGTGGTGTGAATGGCCTATCTCAACAAACTCATCTATAAATAACCCCTCGCATCAAAACCATCAATCCCCCCATCATGCGCGTGCATCCCGCCCCCTTCTTGTAGAGATACCTGATTTAGGTAGAGGCATGCCAAGCCTAATGATGAGGTTTCTGCAGTGGTAGGAATAATATGGACCTCCCTTGTGAAGCGGTGGGAAGGATTACCTCATACCCAGTAAACCTGCCAATCTACAGATTCTCTCTCACATACTCCTACAGTTCAGGATCAACAACAAGCTGCTGAAACCAGTAACCAGATGGAATTAGAGCAGTTGCCTTCCTTATGGCCGATGCAAGCACACAGCATTTAGCTGATAAGGTCTCCACAATGGTCAAAACACAGATCCAAGAGCACATGGAGTCCTTCACCTCAAATGTGGAAACCATGCAAGATGCAGTAGAACACATCATGGAAGCGGCAAAAACAATAACAAGCAAAATGGAGGACCTCAGTGACAGTATGCAGGAGTCAGCCAAACAGCTGGCACAGGCCTCGAAAGAGCTCGCAGAGAAGACCATGGAAACCACAAACAAGATAATGGTAGCAGCATCTCAAGTAGGGAACTGCATGGGTTTTACCTGCGGGTTTCCCATGCTTTTATTTCCTAATTTATTCAATGAGTTTTGCATGAAAACTCATGAAAAAATGATTTTCTGATAGCTATTCAATGGATGCTTGTGATACAAGGGACAAAATAATTTATTTTCAACCTTGTCACATGACAGATGTCACCCAAATATTGTTTTATGTGTTAGATCACAAAGAGCCAACAAAAAGCTTCCAGAAAATCTTTTTTTCATGATTTTTCATGCAAAACTCATTGAATAAATTAGGAAATAAGAGCATGGGAAACCCATGGGTAAAACCCGTGCAGTTCCCTAATCTCAAGCCCCAGTAATGTACGCGACAATTGTGCAACAGCAGGTGCATGAAGACCATGCCATGATTGTTGCAAAAGGAAATACCGCAGATAGGCAGATTCTTATACAAAAAGACTGAAATGCTACTGACAATGCACTTGACAACCTAACAGAAAAAGACCTAGTAACAAAGGCAAATACCACTCTAGACCTCATGGGTTGGGAAGGTGCAGACAAACTGTGACACCCTGCATTCATTGGGGTGAAGAAGCTGCGAAATGGGAGTGTGCTATATCAACTGAACATGGAAGAGGCTGCAGCATGGTTATGAGACCCGAACATACAAAACCTTTTCATGGCACATTTCAGTGGCACCTCCAACATTCAGAACAAGTTGTACTACGTGATAGCAGAATTCGTCCTGACCTCCTTTGATTCAGGGTCAAGCTTCACACACACCAAATTAGAGGAAGTTAATGGAATGATAGAGGATTCAATTGCGTTCTCAAAATACATCAAGCCCCCGCACCTCTGGTCAAACAACCAGAAGGTAGCACACATCACCATGGGAATCCTCAACTGGGAAACAGCCAACAACATCATTCAAAATGGTATAATCATCGAGGGGAAGCACGTAACTGTATGGAAAATGCTCTCAGAACCACCACAATGCCTCAAGTGTCAGAAATTAGGTCACTATGTACCACACTGTAAAGCAGACAAAGACACATGTGCACAATGTAGAGGACCCCACCACACATCTCAGTGCAGCTGTACTGACCAAACAACACTTCATTGTGCTAACTGTGTAGGTGATGCAGCAACAGGACATGGAGCTGTGGATCACAACTGTCCAAAATATGCAATCAAAAAGAACAAGAGCCAAGAGTGTGTACCAGAAAATAAGTACAAATTCTTCCTGACTGAGAATCCTGCTATATGGAAACTACTAAATGCACCAGAACCACACAGTGAATACCAACAGTGGGGCCCATGCAATGGCGGAGAATATAACTTACCCATTACAGATATGAGACACCAAAACTGGTTCATGGAGAACTGGCATACAATACAGAGACAATGAGGCAGACCACATGCCCCACAAGGGCAGAGACAAGGTGCATCTAACATCACTCAAACAGGAGCTAATGAAGGTGCAGCAGACAATGGGTGGCCCACCAGACCTGCACAGATGACACTAGACAACTATTTCCTGAACACACAGCCACCAGGAAACCAAGAGCAGTGGAATACCCCAAACCTGATGCAGAATTGAACACCATGATGGGGAGACCCTGAGCCAGGCAAAGTGCTTCCAAGACAAGGCCCAAATGGGCCCAATGCAGGAAGAGAACACACACCCCTTGAATATGTAGGGAACTGCATGGGTTTTACCCCTGGGTTTCCCACGCTTTTATTTCCTAATTTATTCAATGAGTTTTGCATGAAAAATCATGAAAAAAAGATTTTCTGGAAGCTTTTTGTTGGCTCTTTGTGATCTAACACATAAAACAATATTTGGGTGACATCTGTCATGTGACAAGGTTGAAAATAAATTATTTTGTCCCTTGTATCACAAGCATCCATTGAATAGCTATCAGAAAATCATTTTTTCATGAGTTTTCATGCAAAACTCATTGAATAAATTAGGAAATAAAAGCATGGGAAACCCGCAGGTAAAACCCGTGCAGTTCCCTACAAATATGTAATGCCTGAAGACTGACAAGACAAAGCCAGATGCAAACCTTTTCAAGTATGACAACAAAATGTCAACAAATCACTAATAAGCCAACTAGACCTCCTGGTAAGTCTCAGACATATTGACTATGATATATGTGTAATACAGGAACCATACATCGACTTCAACAGCAAATCACATGCCAACAACCACTGGATCACCATATACCCCAACACCCATAAAGACCACCCACAGGCAATGAGATTAGTGATCCTTGTAAACAATCACATACTAACAGATGCATGGAAACAGATACCTTTTCAGCACCCAGACATTATGGCAATAGAAATCACAAGTGACTTTGGCATGCTGTGGATCATCAATGTATACAATGACTACAATGACAACAGTGCACTGACCCACGTGTCAGTGTATATGCGAGATCGAGAGCAACAATGGTACAGGAGGGGCCCCTTACACACGGTATGGCTGAGGGACTTCAACCACCACCACCCTCTCTGGGACAAAGCCAGGAATGCACACCTATTCACTCGCAAAGACCTTGAACAGACACAGCCATTACTAAACATGCTAGGGAGACATAATATGAAGATGGCCCTACCAGCTTTCATACCAACATTATGGTCCCACAGCACAGGTAACCACACTAGAGTTGACAATGTTTTCTGCAGCAAAGTACTTCTAGATACAATTGTCAAGTGCATGCATTGCACCCAGTTAAGACGGACTACTACCCCATCATCACACAAATCAATATACATGCACCGAAAGCTCTGTCTACATCCAGATGCAACTTCAGACTTGCCAACTGGCCGGAATTGGTAAAAACCCTGAAAACAAACCTCACTAACTTGCCACTGCCCACAGAGATCACCTCAGTACAGAACTTCAATGACAGGCTCAAAACCCTGAATGAGGCAATACAGGATGCCATCAACAAGCACGTCAAACTCTCAAAACCAAGCCCATACTCAAAATGATGGTGTCATCTGAGCTAGCAGAAGCAAAGAAACGAATGCAGAAACTAGCAGGGAAAGCAAAATACTATCACTCAAACTGAGACCACCCCATCCATGAAGAACACCACCAACAATGCAACCGATACTCCAAGATGATATAGAAGGTGAAGGCAGAACACTGGGTTGAATGGCTAGAAGGGCTAGATGAGATGAGCATATGGCAGGCAAGTAAACTCATCACTGCACCACCATTGGATGCAGGTAAGGCAAGAATCCCAATGCTACAGATCAAGGATCCAGCAACAAAAAGGGTTATCAGAGAGGCAATGGACAACACAGCCAAAGCACAACTCTTTTATGAAACCTTCTTCCCCCTGGAAAACCCATTACTGGCACCACCGCCAGAGAACTACCACTACCCACCACCACGTTGGAAGTTCCAAAACATCACAGATGAACAGATCCACCAAGCAATACAGAGAATGAAGCCCTACAAAGCGAGCAGAAGTGGGACCATCCCAAACTCTGTACTAATCCATGCCAGAAAAGACCTCATTCCACATCTCACCCCACTCTTTCATGCAACTAACACCCTAAATTACTACCCACAGGAATGGTCACTCACCAAAACACTGATTCTAAAGAAACCAGGAAAGCCAGACTACACCTCACTGATGGCATGGCTACCCATAGTACTCTCAGATGGTATGGCCCAACTACTCAACAGCTGCCAGGCAGAAGACATAGTCATGAAGTGTGAGAAACACCACCTCCTCCCAGTAAACCATTTTGGAGCCAGACCTGGTCGAACTACAACCAACTCTATACACATGCTCACAAAGATAGTAAAGGACGCATGGAGAAAAAGGCAAGTAGCCTCCATCCTCTTTCTTGATGTCAAAGCTGCTTTCCCCAGTGTAGATATTAAATGGCTCTTACACAACATGCAAAAATGTAGAATACCTGAGGAATACATAGAATGGCTGAAGAGATGACTTGGGAACAGATGCACCACCCTATCATTTGATGACTTCAGAACAGCAGTCTTCATAGTCCCAAATGGTCTAGACCAAGGAGACCCACTTTCAGGGATTCTATACCTCATCTATAATGCTGACCTACTAAAGATCCCAGATATGAAGGCTGGAGAATGGATGCTGCTTTTTGTAGACAATGCAGCAGACATAGCCACAGGCAAGGATTTCAATGAAACTCATGAAAAGCTATGAAACATTATGACCCGCACAAATGGTGTGTTCGAATGGGCCAAGCTTCACAACTGCATTTTTGGAATCAAAGAATTCCAACTGCTAGACATCACAAAGAAGTTGTCCCCTCACCCAATCGACCCCAGAAAAAGGATCCCAACCCCTCAAAGCACAGTAATCCTAAGAAACCAATGCATTCCATCAAAAGAGTCAGCAAGATTCCTAGGGGTAATGGTCAACAACAAGCTGAACTGGAAGGGACAATACACTGCAACGCTTGCAAAAGGACAGGACTGAATAATACAGTTCAGTAGGTTAGCCCACATCTCACAAGGCATACATGCTAAGTACTTTCATCAACTATACCTCTCCATTGCAGTCCCCCAAATATTGTACTCCACTGACATTCTCCTCACACCAAAACAGAATGTAGGCAAGAGAGTGCACAATACTGGAACAAAGAAAGCTATATTGAACAAACTGGCCACAATACAGCGACAAGCAGCAATCATGATCACAGGAGCCATGAGAAGCACCACCACAGACACACTAGAGGTCATGGCAAACCTGCTGCCATTCCACCTGCTGGTAGACAAGTGCCAACACAGAGTGGCTCTACGACTGGCCACACTACCGACAACACACCTGCTCCACAAACCAGTCAAAAACACAGCAGCCAAGCTGGTCAAATGACATCCCACCCCACTACATGATCTCATGCACAGATACAACATCCACCTGGAGAACATTGAAACCATAGCAGGAATCAGATTCGACACACAATGGAAGCCCAACATAATGACACAGATCATAACAAACTCAGACGATGCGATAGAGTCCATACTTCATGACAACCTGGACGTGAAGGTGTTCACCAATGGATCAGGAATGGAGAACCATATAGGGGCCAGTGCAGTCCTGTACAGAGATGGAAGACTCAAGACAACCCTGTGCTATCAGCTTGCCTGGCAACACCAACACATGGTATATGAGGGAGAGGGGATTGGAGCCCTACTAGGCACAAAGCTGATATGCAATGATTGGGGTATATGGTCAGCTCACATCTATATCAATAATCATGCTTCTATTGCTGCCACCACACTAATGAAACCATTAGGGCAAGGCATGGGTAACCCTTGGGTATATTTCCTCATACCCTTACCCATACCCGTGAACACCGTATTCGCACGGGTACGGGTACGGTGTTACCATGGGTTTCCATGGGTTACCCATGGTTATTTGTGGGTTTCAAGAAGAATACATATTTTAATAACTTATTACACTAAACTAATATATAGAAAGTGTGGCGTGGGGTCATTCCATGTGAGCTCCTCTTCCAATAAAATTCCAACCTAGGAAATGAAAGAAACAAATGAAAAAAAAACTTACCGAATGTAACATGTAACAAGAAAATATTACTGTGACCGCAGGCAACTGCAGGCAACTGAGGGCTGAGCTTGAAATATCAACACAGATGATCACTCACCTGACCAAAATCTGGGTACCAGCATACCCGTACATACCTGTAACACCATGGAAAAGGGTACGGTGTTGCCCGGGTATGGCAATCCCATACCCGTACCCATACCTGTGCATACCCATGACTGGAAACACACGGTGTTACCCATACCCATGCCGTGCCCTAGAAACCATGCCCAGGTCACTACATTTTTGATGCCTTTCACGACAGCATTATGGCTCTACTGAAGGAACATACCGGCATAAAGATTAAAATAAAATGGGTACCAGGACACAAAGATGTGGAGGGAAATGAGAAAGCAGATGAACAAGCAAAGAAAGCAATAACCAAGGGCAGCAGTGACCCAGAAAAACTACCTAAAATACTCAGAAAGAAACTACCGTACAGCAAAGCGGCGATGGTACAGGTGTTTGGGGAGAAACTTAAGGAAAGGGTGCAGAAGGAATGGATGGCATCCTGACGCTATGATAGGATGAAGAAGACAGACCCAATGACCCAATTGAACAAATACCTCAAGCTCATCACGCCGCTACCAAGAAAACTAGCCAGCATATTGTTGCAGCTAAGGACCAGACATACACCTTTAGCTAAGCACCTACACTGTATGGGAAAGATAGACTCACCAATTTGCCCACTTTGCCAACAGACTGATGAAACAGTACAACACTTTATGTTACACTGCCCTGCACACAACGCGGCCAGACAAGCACTATGAAATAGCACGGGGGGAAGGGGCATAAACATCACAAAGCTCACTATGCAAAAAACACTACAAGCACTATTCAAATACAGGAAAATGGCATAGCACTTTTGGGGAATTACTGGCATTAGAGGAAGAGCAGAGGAACAGAGGGTAGAAAGGCATCACACACAAGAACCATTCCAACATACCTTATCCACAGTTTCAGTACCACTTATTCTAACACCAACAGTGCTCAAGATCCACTACATGGTCCCTACATCCAGATGACGAGGAAATTTTCATTTGGAGGAAACATCCAAAATCTTTACTACCATACATATTTGGTCTCTTACATATGGTGACCCACAAAAGAGAATAAATGGGAAAAAAAAATTGAGGGGGTGTAAAGTTGGTGAATATCACACCTGGTTGAAGCTGGCATGCCATCTCACCATCAAGATGAGAAAGAGCATCCACAACTTTGTTTTCACTCTGAGGGATGTGGAAAACACAAAGTTGAAAACCTGAATTGAGCAGGAGATCAACAGCTGTGATTAGAATAGGGTTTTAGGCTGGTAGTGCAGGGAATGTGTTGAACATGTCAAAGGTGTTGGAGCTATCTGTCAGAATTGCCAATCGACAAGGTCTAGAGTACATGTACATGCAAACATGGTAGAGAGCCAATAGCAGTGCTAGAGCCTCTAAGAAAAAGATGCTGTTGTGTGAGTTGGGAGATATGGCACAGTGAAAACCCTCACAGGTTTTCAGAGACCAGTAACCCATGCCTGAGGGACAGGCATCACAAAAGTATGAGTCATGTGCTTCCAACTGTGATGATTTTCTCTTTGTCATTGTACACTGCTACTCATTACACCACTGTATTTCCTATCATCCATTATCTTTTTCTATTGTCTTCTCATCTTTGTTATTGTTCTATTGTCTTCTCCTATCTTTCTATTGCCATTGTTATCATTCCCTTCTGATAGGACAATAGAGATCTTCCTGCAGAGTACATAAGCCCATAGGTACCAGCCATGTACTGTAGCCTGACCTCAGCAATACAATGGTCTAAAACTCAACCAGATAATGCAGTCAGTCTACTTAGAGGACCTCTAAGTAAGTATAACCACATAGACTTGGAAAGCCTCTGAGTTGAGAACTGATATATGATACAATCAGAAAGCCTCCAATTGAGATAGAAGATAAGCAGCCAGGCTGAGTTAAGACCTATTGTCCTAACAAAAGGTCAAGCTGATCTATGAATGTCCACCTACCCAGGTGCAGACACCACATCTTACAAACAGAGCCCAGACAGACCAGCAACAGGTGCAGCCCCAACAGGCTGGGCCTGTTGCATCATGTGTGCATGCATTGGGCATTTTTTGTTGTCACCTGTCATTACCAGTAGTATACAACCTAAAAATTAATAGAATTAGTTAATAGATAAAAACAAAACACAAAAGAAAAAACTTATCTATGGCCCAAACAACAGTTGCCATTGTTTAGGCCTGCACTGCATTGATTTGGCTCATTTGCAGCTGTTGTGGGTCATAGAAGGTGGCAGGGAGCTGTGGTGGGAGGCAGGGGAAAAAATGATGGCTGTGTGCTTTGTCATATACAGCTGTGGCAATGGTATGTAGATGACAAAATGTCATCACATGCCATGAACCTGTAGCTTAGTGGTTAATTGTGTTGTATTAGTCATACTCTAGACTACAAGGTTGATGGTTTGACTCTGTTGCATGTAACTGTTTTTAATTATATTCTAGTAAGTAGTCCAAATGTAGTCCAAGTGGGTTCCTAGTAGACTGATAGTCCAGTGGACTCCATGTGTCCTTGTATAATCTGGGTGGAGTGCACCCAGACTGGACTTGGACTGGACTTGGACAAAAATTGCTTGGACCTGCCATATCAGCACTGTTTGACTGCATAGGCAGTCTGAGAGTTGTTCTACTTGACTCCTTGTTGGAATATACAGAGTACAGACTCTGTGTGGAGTCCTATAGGATTAGGTGGGGGAGTGTAAAGACCTCCAATAAGCTTGCGCATTCCCCTCTGCATAGACATCAGATCTCCTGTACCCTTGTCTTTTTTTCTCCATAACCTGCTTTTTGTTTCAAGACAACCTTCAGCTGACATTTACTTGCTGCTGCCTGCATTTTTTCTGCCTGCCACTGGTCATCAATAACCTATTTCAAATTTTGGGAAATGAAACTAGCTGGAACAAATCCTTGTGGCAGGGTAGATGGTCTATTGGAAGTTCATTGATGATGGTCATCACATTGCAAAGAATGAGGTAAGCATGATCTCGGAGATCAGGGGAAAATAAGAGCAGGGGGAGAAGGGATTCAATGGGTAACTTGAATACTTGGCTTAATATCTACACCTTGGTGTGTAGAAACTTGAGAGACTTTGTAGTCTTGAGGAAAAACTTAGAGAGTGAGAACGTAAAAAGTGGGAGAAAGATGGAATGCTTCATTTGACAGGTGGTGTAATGGGCAGTTACTAACTTAGAATACTTGAGACTTATGTTGCACCTAACAGAGCAGAATCCAGTCTATTGGTTGCTATGTCGTGTACGTTGTAAGTAAAAAGTAGTTGCCAGTAAACAACTATCAACAAATAACTAAGATAGGCCCGGTGGCCAAGTCATATGTAAGAGGTATCCATTACATACCCCTGTTTGAGATTGCCTCCAGGGAATCTAATAGAAATAACAATGATTACGAGTCCTTAACAAAGTTAAGAACAAAGTTAAGACTCATTCTTCATACCGGGAATCGAGGAAAAATTCAGTGGTATAAGAAAAACATTTCGTTTTTCCCCACGGTCAGTAAGTTCTGTGCAACCATTACAAAAATTACTGACTTTACTAACTGTGGGACTGAAAAATTAGCTGAGACGCGGATTTCGACAAGAGGTGACAGATTTGCCAATCCTGGCCATGTCTTACATAAGGGTAGGGGGTGGGGGGTACCCCCCATACTAGGCAGTTGCATGCTCTGTTTGGCTCTCAGCAGAAAGGCAGCGGAGTTTGATAGGATTGATACCAAGTGAACGTCATCTATCCGTTATTGCGCCTCCTCGACACTCGAGGTGCACCACTCTGCAGCATAAACCTATCATGATGGTGATCCAACACTGTAGATAGTGTACCATCACCCCACAATCTTTCTCCTGTCTTTTTCCTTTTCATGTTCATAGTACACTTTTCAATAAGGAGAATCAACCTCCTTGCGAAATCAGCAGAGCGTCGAATGGTCGGCATCGAATTCTTTGCAAAAGATGTGGTGCCTACATCAGATATACCCACTCATCTTCAAACTCGCTGAAGCAGCATCAAGGATTCTCCCCACCGAACATGCACTCTTCTGGCTGGGCCTGATCCCTTGATTCCACTACCTCTTCTTTCTTTTCATGCTCCGTGATTCCATTAAACTGTGATTGACTTGTGATTCACATTCCTTACAGTAATATATCAGCTCAATGACATAGCAATAACCTTTGATGATAAGAGATGGCCAGGAAGCCACTTTGATGATGCTTGATGACAAATCTGTCTTGCCGTTGAACTGCCGACAGTTGATCCCATCAGCCCTGACCAGATCCAACAGCCGTAATTCCACGATCTGCCACCTCTTGGATTTCGAGTATAAAAGGAAATTTTACAACCGGCTATCTCAATTGCCGGAACCTATAGTAATTGACTTCAATACAATCCATTACAAACTGTTATCGATAGTTTCATTACAAACTATTATTGATCAGTTACAAACTTTGTATTGAAATTTTGAAATTTGATGATACTTCGGGGGCGCCCTAGAGTTATCACGTGCACCAAATATCGACTTCTCTTCCCCCGAGAGATGTCGATATTTGGCGCACGTGACCGCTTTAGGGTATGCTTTTTTTAGCACATCTACAATGAAAGTCTTGTATCTCACTCATTTCTTGTCCGATTAGGTTCATTTAACTGCAGATGGGAAAGTACATCATTGGCCAGTCATCGGGAGAGTAGTTGGCATTGTTTGGTATTGTTGTCATGGCTAAATATAGTATCTCCTTCAGTTTTCATCCAATTTGCATGATTTAACTTGCAAATGAAAAGTATGCTGTGGTCTATCATTGGGAAATATTTACAAGTATTTGGGATTGTTTGTTTATAGATCAAAAAGATCAAAATAACTATATCAGAGCCAGTTTTTACTCAATTGAGTTTATTTAACTTGTGGAAGGGTATGTAACTTGGACACTTTACCCTGCTGACAAAAGTTGTTTATATTTGTTTGTTAGATTATCAAAATACTGTATCTTGCTCAATTCTTGGCTGATTTCTTTTATTTAACTTGGAATGAGAAGATACATTATTGGCCAATTTGGGAGGGTATTTGGCATTGTTTGGCATTGTTGTCATGGCTAAATATAGTATCTCCTTCAGTTTTCATCCATTTTGGATGATTTAACTTGCAAGATAAAAAGTATACTGTTGGTCTATTATTAAAAGATACTTACAAATACTTGGCATTATTTGTTCATATATCAAAAAATCAAAAAGATGATGTCAGAGCTGGTTTTAACTCACTTGAGTTTATTTAACTTGTAGAAGGGTGTAGCTTGGGCACTTTACACTGACAAAGGTTGTTTATCTTTAATTGTTAAATCATCAAAATACTGTATCTTGCCCATTTCTTGGCTGATTTGTTTTATTTAACTTGGAATAAGAAGATACACCATTGGCCCATCATTGGTCAATCATCAGAAGAGTATTTGGTATTGTTTGACATTGTTGTCATGCCTAAATATAGTATCTCTTTTAGTTTTCATCCATTTTGGATGATTTAACAAAAAGATACTGTTGGTCTATCCTTAAAGGATATTTACAGATGTTTGCTATTATTTGTTAATATATCAAGCAGATCAAAAAGACTATATCAGAGCCAGTTCTAATTCAATTGAGTTTAACTTGTAGAAGGGTATGTAGCTTGGGCATTTTATATTGACAAAATTGTTTATCTTTATTTGTTAAATTATCAAAATGCTGTATCTTGGTCAATTCTTGGCCAATTTGTTTTATTTAACTTGGAATAAGAAGATACATTATTGGCCCATTCATTGAGATCATATGTGGTATTGTTTGGCATTGTTTGTGGTATCTCAGTTAGTTCTTCTTTAATCCAACTGATTTAACCTGCAAATAAAATATATAATGTTTGTACATTATCTGATTTGGGTGTGCTAACAAAGGTTGTTTATTAAATCATCAAAAATGCTGTATCTCACTCAATTCTTGTCCCATTTGTTTTATTTAACTTGAAATAAAAAGATATATTGTTGGCCCATTATTGAAATCTCATTTGGAATTATTTGGCCTTGTTTGTATGGTTTCAATTTATTATTTCAGTCAGTTCTTATATAAACAATGTTGTATATACTATTAGACCATCATTGTTAAGTGCTGAACTTGAGGGTGGAAATCTGTCAGACTCATATTGGATGGTGTATCAGAGAGGCCTTGGCTTCAACTTATAAGAAATTGCACCCTTCACCTTGTCAGTGTCTAATTTCAAGACAAAGGTAAATGTAAGAATATCAGAGTTTGAGAGGAAGTCCGAGACAGGAGAGGAGACTAGAGATTGAGATGGGTAAACTTGATTGCTTTATGAACTGAAGAATACAAACAGAAGTAAATAGATTGAATACTAAAGAGCAGAGTTAGGTCAGAGACCAGTGGAGAACAGAGTAGTGGAGGTATCATAGGAATGGAAACTATATCTAAAATACTAATGCTATGCCAATCATTACTAGGTCACCTTGGTGGAAAATGGTTCGACAAAAATCCACATTGCTGGAACAGAATCAAGAGATATTATTATATATTTGTTATATGTTTTATATATCATTCTGATCAGCTTCTTGAGCTGATTTAATATTTTTTATTTCTTTGCATACAATTGGGTTTTTTATTACCAAATATTGTTGGGTATTTAGCATTATTTGATTATAGATCATAAAATATAAGGACTCATACCTGCCAGAATTGGCCCTCACCCCCAAGTTTTTGAAAGGGAAGCATAAAAATTGAGAGTGCCCTCGTCATTGTCACTCCAGTCCTGTGTGCCATTGAAGGTTCATTGAGTATAACTACTCAACACTTTATGTGCTGATTAGGTTGGTGGTCTACATGATGGGGCTTGTGTTAGAGGTAGCCCTCAGGGCCACAGCATTTTTCCAGTAAGCTCACAGGGTGTGGCTGATGCACTGGCTGGTAGCCATTCGAAATCCAAGAAACATGACTTACCCATCCCATTGTCCTCATGGCCCTTCAAATACTGAATGCGAGTGATGTCGTGATAGGTGGGGCACCACCAACCATCCCATTGTGGTATGGCCACAGGTTCTCTGAGAGTATCCAATCATCGTAAATGTTCACGATCTGTTTTGCAATAGAGATCCTGAAACAGTCTGGCTCACAAATGTGATTGATGATTCAAGTGGTGGAGACCAAAGGTATACGCATGATCAATCCATTGCAGGGGTACCCCATGGCAAATAAGATGTTGGGTTACCGTGTCCAAGGTGGCTTCAGGTGCCAACTTATTGTTGTAAGAGTGAATGGTGAGAATATCACTGGAACACTCAATGAACAGTGTGTTGGGGGTTGATGCATTCCAGATGTCAATGGCTTCATGGTAGAAGCCAGGGAGGGCCACTATACACCCATATACTCGCATGAAATCAGATTGGGTGATCACCATACAGGGTCCAAGCATGCATCCTAACAAATACCCAAATATGCTACATTGCTCGGCTTGAAGAGCCACATTCATGGCTACACTGTGGGTGGCATTGCTACTGCCCAAGCATCCATGGTGCATGATGTACTGAGACATCAGGTCAATGTCCAGCAGCTGTTCTACATGCAGAGGGGGTATTCCAGTGCCACCGGTCTTATTCCATCAATTACCTGTGAATGCATCTTCATCTCAGTGTATGGGGAAGTCCTCTCATAGTTGGTGGTTGTTGGGGAGCAGCTTCTGGATCTTGTGAAGGAAGACACTGTCCTTCAAGATTTCATGCATGGCCAAGTCCTGTAGCTCTGGTATGAACCCACCAGTGATGCAATGAAATTTGATCAGCAATTGATAGGCTTCAAGACGGTCAATGGCAGATTCTTTCTGGTCGTTAACAAATTGTACTCCTTGGATGACTTCCTGGGGATTCATAGGAAATCCTCAGGGTAAATATGAGTACAGGTGGCAATTGCTGTCGGTCATGTATGGGCTTTCCATACGACCCTTGAAGTCACTGGCCACCGCGGCAGTCTTGCCAGTGTACATGCAATTAGACTTGACCAAGTAGAAGATGTGTCAGCTAGTCATCATCCACAATTTGTTGTCCCATTCATGTTTTCCATTAGCAATTACTACACCAAGTCCATCTGGTACATGACCAGGCCAGCTCCGTTCGTAATGTGCTTGGTCCTCAGCAAACTTCTCTTTTCTGGCCCTTTTCTTATTGTCATTGTCATTGTCATCGCTGCTCTGTTTATCTGAGCTGAGCTTGGATTCAGCCCCCCCCCTCGTTGGGCTGTGCGCTTTCCACGATTGGTTCATTAGGCCTAACTACCATTGGTTTCATGGCTGCAGGAATGTGAACCACCAGGGGTTTGGGTATGGGGACAGGAGCAGGAGCAACTACTGGCGTAGATGCAGGAGCGGGCATGGGTACCATTGTAGTCACAGGTGTAGGGGTAGGTCACGATGCTTTGTTATTGTTTGAAGTTCTGGATGAATAGTCCAGTCGATACATGTCATGACGTGGTCATTGATCATTCATGGGTATATTAAGTATTCAGGGTGTAGGAGACAATGGTCTCTGAGGTGCAGGTTCTCGTTGTACTGGGGATGGGGTTCTCTGTCTAGGTGGTGAGCGTCGATGTGGTGGTGGTGAGTCCCATCGTCGATATGGTGGTGATGGAGATCATGGGCAATAATGATCGCCTCTTTGCTCTAAGGGTGGATGTGGTCAATAGTCAGTTCCAACTCGTCTAGGCTGAGGTGGAGGGGGTACCTCCACAGGTGGTTCCTGGCCCTGTACTTTGTGAGGTCAATGATCTTTGTCCTCAGGGCTATGGTTGGTGGCATAAGGCCAGCCTCATAATTCCTCCTTTCTGAAATATAGTTAGAAATTATGAGGCTGGCCTTGTGTGGGGGATACTGGCTGTTTTTGTGACTTGTTTGTTATTCAGGATGCCAAGGTTATAGTTGTTCGCTTTGCTTGGTCTACTTCTCCTTGAAGTCCATCAATCTCATTGAGTAATTGTTCTACCACCACTTGAGCTAGGATCTCTTGCTGAAAAAATCCGAGGAATGTTCCATCTATTCTGACCTTCTCCAATCATTGGGTGAGTCCCTTGATTGTATCATCCCGTCAATCGTTGACTTGGATATGTGATGGTTCATCAATGTCCATTGCGCTATACATTCGTTGAGATGTTTGGCATGCGGGTGATCTTGATCATCCACATTGGTACCTTTCTGGTGAGTAGCGATCTCTTCCCCCTGCAGAGTTCACTCTGGAACTCTGCTGACCCCTCCCAGTTCCTCTGCCACAACTGTTGGCACTGGATGCACGCAAGTATGAGTGTTGCATGTTGATGATCCAGTTCTTTTGCTATGTTGATTCTGTTGTAACTTGTTGTCGATGGTTAATGAATGTGCATTGGCAGAAAGAAAAAACTTTCTCTGGATGTGAAGTTGAGTTGGATTACATTAATAGGTCCCCAGTGCAGTTGAAGCACTGATATATCAGTTTTCACACTTTCAATTGACTTTGAACACTTTGTACAGCTCAGAATATAGCCTTTTTAGGTAGTTTCTTTATTTTATATAAAAAGATGTACTAGATACAAAGAAAAACAAGAAAGTCATCGTCTTCCTCCCAGATTGCAGTGATTTGATAGTTCAGTTTAGTCTTATTCAGTCCGAAGTCTTGTGTTTTACACTAAACTTCTTTGAAAATCTTCAAAAATCCTCGCATTACACTGTTTTTGCTCTCGTTTCCCTTGATTCACCTTTGCTTCACTTCTACTACTTGTCTAGTCCCCTGATCTTCCATCTGAACATATTTGCTCACTCTGAATTCTTTGATCTAGCCATGAAATTCTCCAAAATTCCATGAAACACATTCTTTTAGCTTTGAATTGCTTTGACAAGCAGTCCTTTTATGACTATTTGATGGTCAGTCTGACAGGTGACATCTAGAGGGCCTCGCATCCTTCCTCTAACTTGTGCTATACCATCTGAAGCCATTTAGTAGGTTTTGTTTGGGTTTCTGGGTTGAGCATCATCAACGTAATTTTGCACAGTTCGGAGATTTCCTCAATCAGTTATTTTTGGCACTTGGATAACTGAGAGGGTCGATTTACACCTTGGATTTCAAGGTATCAATCCAATGCCTCGAGATCTTTGCATGAGCTCAGTGGTTCCCAGGTGGTATCACCTAGCGACTACCGGACTTCAAACTCAAGGTTTTTGTCTTCTGCCCATCAGTGTCTGATCAAGTCCTCAACAAAACACTCTTGATCGTCAGGCGCTCCAAAGTCATATGGTTCTGGTTGGGCTCTATTTGGGAACATTGAGTCATCATTTGCATGGTAGGGTCATAATAATGACACATGGAAGGATGGAACTACTCGTCGAGCTTGTAGTGCCGTAGGTAGTTCTAGTGTATAGGTAGATGTTTCAGGTCTTGTTTGTAGAATTTTATATGGTCCAATAAACTTTGGACAAAGTTTATGTGTGCATCCAGATGGTAGATTGAGGTTCTTTGTAGATAGAAATACCAAATCCCCTTTAGTGATTTTTGGTTTGTTTGTTTGATGAGATTGGAATACTCGTGCTCCAATGATAGTGTCATGGGCATCAGCAAGGTTTTGTAGGGCTTGCTTTGCAAATTCCTTTATCCCTTTGGGGATTACATTGTCTGAGCAAATCTCGCATATCATGGAGGGCATGTACCCACTATTCAGCTCAAATGGGGCATACTTGGTTGTCCCAGATATGCTAGCATTGATTGTGAATTCGGTAAGGTCAACCCTGTCAACCCAGTCTTTCTGATCATTGCGGACAATGGTGCGAAAGATTTTTCCAACATTGCAGTTGGTGCACTCAGTCTGGCCATCCGTTTGAGGGTGGTACGATGTAGACATCAGTAGTTTGGTTCCTAAGATCTTGTGTAGTTCATGCCACCACTTTGACATGAATTTTGAGTCTTGATCGCCTATGATTGAACTTGGAAGCCTGTGTAAATGTACAATTTCTTGCTGAGATAATTTGGATGCCTTCATCTTAGTGTGGACTGGGATAAGGTGGGCCATACTGGTCATTCAGCATATAATCACCCAAAGGTAATTAAAGCCTTTCAATTCTGGAAAGGGCCTATAAAATCCATTCCAATAGAATCCCATGGCTTGAGAGGTATGGGCAAGGGATGGAGTTTCCCAAATGGTTTTGTGTTAGGCCCCTTTGTGCACTGGCACAATTCACATGTCCAACAGAATTCACATGCATCTTTGTTCATGAGTGGCCACCAATACCATCGTCGAATGTATTCATTTGTTTGTTGGTCCCCAAAGTGCCCAAGTGTTGCATGCACTTGATCTAGTATTTGAGTTATTGTATCTCAATTATGGGGGATGCACATGACTTTGTCAAAGTGTTGGTTGGTTTGCCAAATAGGATTGTTCTTGACAGTGAAATCTCGGTATTGTGTTGGTTTGTCTAGGATAAGTTTGAATAACTTATCCTCCTTGTATCCAGATTGAATCTGTTTAATGAAATCTTTGTTTCCCCAATTTATCGGGGTAGTGTCTGCTGTTCATTCAAATAGTGCCTCAGCTAGTGTGAGATTATCACCATACGATGATGGGGTGGACTTCTCAGATAATTTCTTGGATATGGATGGAGCTTCCGCTGCATTAGACAGATTATTGATTATGCATTGGTTAGCTTTGTCCATAAGTTTGGCTTCCATGTCTTGAGTCTCCTGTTCCTCTTGTAATTGTTTACTACAGTGGGTCTCCATGCTGTGGATGGCTCATAACTCAATTATTTTTGATGTGACTTCCTGGTAATGTTGCTTGGGTAAGTCGTCCCCAGTGGGATCAATGCAAGCATCAGCTTGTACATATTCAAATGGTTGATGAACATTGGCCATAGTATCACTTGCATAATACCATAAGAGGCAGTCGGCGACCTTATTGAGTTCGCCTTTAATGTACATGATGTCAAAGTTGAACCAAGAAGGATAATCTGTCCATCTCCTTTGTCTACTGGTGAGGTTTGATTGAGTTTGAAAGAACTCAAGTACCTTGTGGTCCATAATGATGTGAACCTGATATCCAATTAGTTTATCCTCCCATTTCAATAATGCCTTGAGGATCACAAGAGTTTCCAACTCATGCACAGCATAGTTGTGTTGGGTGATGGTAAATTTCTTTGACATAAATCCTGTGGGGCGGCATCCTTGCCACATAGGTCCTTGGCCATACATCGCTCCTATGCCTGATTTAGATGTGTCACATATCACCCAGATTGGTTTGTCCTGGTGTTTGGGGTTGATAGGTGCGATGATTGGTGTCTTGCAGCATATATGTTTGATCATGTCAAAGCAACATTGGTGAATCGGTCACCAATGGAAGGGGGTTACATTTTGTGTCATAGCCAATAAGGGTCCCATATAATGCATGATATCCAGTAGGAAGTTGGCTAAGTAGTTTACCAAGCCTACAAAATGTTGGATGTCATTGTAGTTCTGTGGTGTTCGCCATTCCCTGATATGAGAGAGTTTGTCAGTATCTGCATGTATGCCATTCTTGTCAATAACATGACCAAGGCAGTCTATCTGTTCTGCATACAGTTTGCATTTTGACCATTTGAGGAATAGCTGGTTGCTTCTAAGGCGTTCGAAAACAATATGAAGGTGGGCTTCATGCTCCTCGGGAGTGTCTGAGTAGATGAAGATATCATCTAAGTATACGTGCATAAATTTACCAATGACATCTCTGAATATGGATGTCATAAGTCGTTGGAAGGTTGCCAGTGCGTTACAGTCTCCTTGTTGCATGATATTGCTAATGTAGGTCACTGCAATTGTGGCAAATGCAGTCTTCCATACATCTTCTTCCTGTACTCGGACCTGTTCATATGCGTCAGATAAGTTGACTTTTGAACAAATCTTGGCTCGGGCCACATCTTCGCAAATAATATCTTGGTCTGGTAAGGGCATAACGTCCTTAATCATATTTTCATTTCTTTGATGGGCATCTACCACGGTTCATATCTTCCCACCTTCTTGCTCAAGCAGAGCATTGGAGCTGCTTGGTTCACAGATTGTGGTTCCCACCATCCAGCGTTCATGTATCAGTTGACCTTCTCGTGGAACTGTTCATGCAAGGAATTTGGTACCTTAGGTAGGTGGTAGTGGTCCTGCTTGTTATCGTTGATAAGGTGAATCTCATGATTCACCTCTCTCCAAGGTGGTAGTTGGTCCCAAGTTCCCCCTAGGATATCTGAGAACTCATCATACCATTGTTGTCATAATTGCAGGTAGTCTTCTTCTTTCTCTCCCTGGCATTCTTCACATTGTTTCTCATGTGGTTCTGGTGGCTTCTTAGGTTTGTGGAACCTAGAACGGAGGGTTTTGAAGTCCTGTTCTGAGTCAGTCTTCTGAGGTTTCAATTGTATGGACGATTGCTTCCTGACATAGTCCAGTGGGCTGGGTTGTCGTTCCATGAACTCTGAAGGATCAGATGTCTCGTCCTTGAGAGCATTTCAGTACTGTTCTCCCTTCGGTGATGTATGGTTTCCTTCATAGGCTCTCATGGATGCTACTACAGTGTTCTATTCATCTGGCATTCTGGGGTCATGTAGCCAGTCATGTTGAAGTTGAGGTATTGGTCTACCCCAAAATGAATGAGTGCTTCGACTCATCATTGCATTATTTTGTTCCTTGAAGATCTTCTCCTCTTTGTCCATAGTCATATCTTCTGCTTTCACTTTAGAAGATGTAGGTTGACATTCCATAACGTTAGTTTTTCTGCAAGTTTTCTTAGGTTTTGACAGTTTCAGTGCCAGTTTTTCCCCCTGTTGAAGATCTTTAAACTCTTCATCATCCATGAGGAGTGCAGGAACTCCTTCAGGTAGTGTGCATCAATTATTCTTATTGTCATCATCCGGTATTTCTTCTATGGTTGGCTTACTACCATGTAGTCAATTCTTACATTTGTCAACACTATGATATCAGTGTAAGTGTTTGTCACTGTCGTCCAACAGTATCTTCACAGCTGGTGTCAGTTTGCCATTGACAATGACTTGTTTACTCTCAAAGTCTAGTATTACTTGATTCTTGTGCATGAATGGGGTTCCGATGATCATATCATAATGGTCAAAGTTTGCGATATCTACATAAGTCTTGTCACTTATGCCCAGGGCTTCCAGTCTAACCTCTGCACCATAATTCACTGTTGCCCGACTTCCTACAGTTCCCAATTGTAGTACATGAGGGTTCATTCATGGGAAGACTCAAATGTCTGCAACTTGAGCAAATGTGGGGGTAAGACCCATTGTCATGCTTCCTGAATCCCAGAGTGTCCCTGGTTTGCATCCACCAATAGATATCAGCATGGCTAACTTCAGGTTTGTAGTCTGGTCGGGGTCTTGTTGTTTTATCCATAAGTGTACCTTTCGAAAGCGGGCCTTGTCTATATCCTGTGCCGGTCCGTCCTTGCGAGACTTTGTGACCAGAGTTCAGTCCATTTCTCTGATCGCAAACATATGTTCAGTGTCAGATACATGGTCGTACCAGTCATTATTGTCATAAATGTCGACCTTGACCATTTCTTCCTTGTCACTCTGGTAGCCTTGAGATCCAGTAGACTGTTGGGCACTATGCTCTGATATTTGATTGTCCCATTTGTCGTCATCCATATTTTATCCTTCAGCTATAGCAGTGTGGGCTGCTTGGACATGTGACTTATTCTGTTTTGGTTTCTTGCAGTCCCTAGCGTAGTGCCCTGGCTCATCACAATTGAAACAATTCACATCCACTCCTGCAGGTATGGGTGCAAGTTTGTCATTGTCATGGTGTGCCTTGGACATTTTTTGATCATCATTATTCCTGGGCTTGAAGTTCGATCTATAGTTGTCCGCATGGTTATTTACAAAGATTCTAGGCTTTGATCCGCTGTTGTCCTGGTTCAGGTCTGATCTCTTCATGAAGGTTACGCCAACCTTCCTTGCCTTATCCTCATGTTGGCCTTGGGCCTTCGATGTTTCCATAGTATGAGTAGTACTTGTTGAATGCTGATTGTAATGTTCCATAATTTTCATAGCCGCTTCCAATGCTTTGCCTTCAGATACAAAATCCTCAATGGTATTTGCTTCTGGCATGAGACCATTCTCGAGCATTTTCGTGTGCATTTCCTTAGGAAGGCCATGTAGGAAGGTGTCCATGATGTTGTATGCATCCAGGTATACCAACATGTTCTGGGCATGATCAATGAGAGTATCATAATATCCTTGAATACCAAGCTTGTCCAAGTAACGCGTGGCAGCATATGCTTCACAAGCATCTTGCATGGTAGTTGGGTGCATAAAGCGATCATATAGGCCAATAATTACATCCTTGAAAGTCCAGTGTAGCTGGGATCGGTTCACATGGATGACATGGCGAGAGTACCATTTCTTTGCTTCACCATCCAAGAATTTGGGAACACATAGCATGCATTCCTGGTCACTATTGTCTCCTCCATACTGGATGGCTTGAAGCATTATGACCACATTGATGAGCCAATTTTCAAAGTCTGAAAACTTAGGTGATCCACTGTAATGTCCTACAGAGCTGGGGTCAGCTCTATGGACTTTTGTTCCTTCAGGTATTCTGAGTTGAACAGTGAGGTGTTCTCGACAGAGCCATAGCAAGCGATCATGCATCTGAGTGTGATGGTGTTCAGATGTAGCACATACACCAGGTGTGTGTAACCTGGCTCAATCCATGGGTGGCATAGAATAACCCGTATGTAAAGGGCATCGATTATTTGGTTGATTGGGGTCATCTCCTCCAGGGTCAAAACCTCCTCCACCATTGGGAGGTTCATCATCGTTGCCTCCACCACCTCTGCCATTGCTGGTTGTACCATAGGGATTACGGTGTTGGGAGGAGTTACACAGGACAAATGGTGGGTCTGGGGGTCATCTTTGATTTCCATTAGTTTGGTCATCTGTCCCATCATCATCACCATTAGGATTACTGGATGGTCAGGTCAGTCTTGCTGTCCGTGTGTAGCAATGGTCTAACATATCGATGTGACGATATCTGTTGAACATTATTCCTTGATCATCATACAACAAGTTCCCAGCTATCTCAAGGTCCTCGTTTCTAAGACATTGGTAAGCAATTCAGTCCTCGATGGTGGTTGCCATAGGGGTTCGTGCTCTATGGGGCACTTGAATTGTTGGTCCAGACATTTTGGATGTTCCCTGTGCAGCGGGCCACATAGAGTCCATGTCTTCAGTTGGTTCTGGCTGGTGAATGGTCATTGGGGATGGTGTCTTGTTGAACGTAACATGGTAATGTTGATTAGCCACATCGCGATGGCAGCAGTAGTTGTCATTTGATTCCCCTGATTGCTGAGGTGCATTGATACTGGCAATCGCAATCTTGACAGCAGGGTCCACATAGGAGTATTCTGGTTGTACATCTCAGGGTACTCAAATATCTTTGGTTTCACATTTAAGCTGAAGTTGAGGGGTCTCAGCTTGTTGTTCCATATAGTCTTCTAGGTTTGTTATGGATGGAGTTGACGTTATTGTATTCCTTTTCTTTGAGGCGACCCATTTCGCTATGAGCGCCTTGAATATATCGAGGTATATGTTCTTGTAGACCATCAAAGATGGGTCTACCTTTTTCTTGGTGAGGGTTAAGACCTCTCTTGTTTGGTTGTGCACTATGTTCCTGATCTTCATGCGTAGATATTGGTTCATGAATGGGCCTTCATCCCATATTAGACCTTCAGATCAGTTGAGCATTTCCATGGGGTCTTCAACCTCAATTTCACTGTCTGACACTTCATTCCCATCTGTGTCAATATGGGCAGTCTCAATGGTAGGCCATAAGTGTTCCGGAATACAAGGCAAATGGGAATTTGAAGTTAGGTGTTGGCGTCCAGTCTGAGCTTCCAGAGTTTTGGGTAGTTGGTGCAAAGATGCGAATGCCAGGGCCAGTGGGAAGGGCGGTTGCATATCCCCTCAATGTTCTGAGATGAAGGGGTTCGGCGTGCTGGGTGCATGCCTGTCACCTACTCGATGACCAGATCCCTGTGGCTTAGGTACTTGTGTAGCGAGTCTAATCCGCACTGGTATCGGTGATGATGGAGCTTGCATCATCATTCTCAGTCCAGTTTTGTGTGCCTTTGCCTTTAGAGAGTCCACTCTGGGACTCTCGTCTACTCTCAACCCTCCTACTTCTGCTTGGGTTGGGGCTTGTTGTGTAGTGGTCATGGTTGTCATCTGTCTTGTTGTCAAAGGCATTGTGTCACTATGTTTGTTTGCTGGTTGAGTATATCTAATATAAGTAATAAACTACTTTTTACTTACAACATACACGACATAGCAACCAATAGACTGGATTCTGCTCTGTTAGGTGCAACATAAGTCTCAAGTATTCCAAGCTAGTAACTGCCTGTTACATTTTTTTGAGCTGACCAGCTATTGGAAGCTACAAGCTTACCAAATAGAAGTACAAAGTACCAGTAAACAACTATCAACAAATAACTAAGATAGGCTGGGGGCCAAGTCATATGTAAGAAGTATCCATTACAGGTGGGAGGACACCTTAATACAAACATTGTAACTATGAAGCAAAAATGTTCTCTCGTGCTGACAGGAACAAACAACAAGAAAGATAAAGTAATAAAGAAGTAGGATCATCAGTTTCATAATGTGTTTATGGTCTTCAAGATAACAATTGAGTCTGCATCATGGTGGCAAATGATGCCGAGGTGGCATCATTGAATCCTCATCTCAGGGTTTTCACAACTGGGAATGACTCAGGGAGAGGCTTTTGTTGAGCACCTCTATTGACAGTACATCACCTGTGCCCCCAGCAAGTGTAGAGGACACCTGAATGAGACTCTCAACCCTACTGTCCAGTGGTCCAACCCATTGTCTCAGATTTTAGCTGGCCAAAGTGTTGATGTGCTTGACGTTGCAGATTGTCATAGTAATTAGGTACAGAAATAAAACTATAAAAGGTGAATGAAAATGGAATGAAGATGCTGGTACCTGTTAGGAAACCACCCCATTACCTAATAAAATTTCATTTTATTTTATTATGTCGAATTACACTACATGACGCCAAATGACACTACACTTTGATAGCATGAGAATTTTATTTTGCACACATCAAAATGTACATGCATGTACAAGTGCGTCAGTAACCACAATGTACAATATGTGTAACATAGTATATAAACCCTAAATATATGCCTAGGGGACCCCAGTTGTGTTCTCTTAGGTATTCCACCTACATTTTCGGTGTGAAAGGCCTATCTCAACAAACTCACCTATTAATAACCCCTCACATCAAAACCATCAATTCCCCAATCACGTGCGCAGATCCCGCCCCCTTCTTGTAGAGAGAACCCGCACGGTCTTAGCTAGCAGATAGTGGGTGTCGCCCTAACAGAAGAACACAACTTCCCATATCAGTGTGCCTTCTCTTACTTGTGCATATGTCATTGTTTCACCATGCCACATCCAATTACTCATCCTTTTGGCATGAGCTGGAAGTACTTGTATATACATAATCTACCTTTTCTTTCATAAGCTGACACCAGGCCTTGCCTTACATTGCGACTGCCAGTGATCGAGAGGCAGCGCTCGTCATTAGGACAGCTGCAACCAGACAACTGATTGGATCTGGTTTAGTTACAATTTACATTACTCTATTTGGACAACTATTTTAGTTACAAGCCAAATTCAGTGATATCTCAGAGATCAGGCACTGTTGGAAGGGTTATTGATCCGAAGTGTCAAATTAGGCGCCTGACAAACGACGAACGATCGACAAACAGTCGATGAACCTTATCACGTGACCCGTAAATGTTTGGAGAGGTCTCGAAGAAAAAATTTTGAATTTGTCAAAGAAGTGATTCATCACAGATTCTACAATTATGTCCGAACCTTCAACTTCTAATCCTGGTCCTAATCCTGTTCCCATACCAGCACTAGAGGCGAAAATTGATGCGCTCACAGCACAAATGTCGCAGTTAGTGTCAGTGTTGGCAGCATCACAGCCCAGACAAGCGGAAGTACAGCCAGAGACGATAGGAGAAAGAGATGATGAGATGGAGGAGATGGTGGAGTGGATATCGCAGGAGGATGAGACAGTGGAGAAATCTGGAAATGGAAAAGCGTGCTTACCTAAGTACGTGCCCCCACAAATCTTTGATGGTACCATGGAGAATACAAAATCCTTCATCAGCTGTATAGTATTGTACATCCATGGGAGGAAGCCAGAGTTTTGTACAGCTGAGTCTAGGATTATGTTTGCTCTCTCATACATTCAGGGGGGGAACCCACAGTTCTGGAGAAACGAGGCTATTAATCAAATTGCTGCGGGAAATAAACGATTTGCAACCTTCAAGGAATTTCTGGAGAGATTGGAGGCACAGTTTGGAGACCCTAATCCAAAGGCGACAGCCAATGCTAAATTAAAGACCATGTGCCAAGGTTCCCTAACGGTGGATGAATTTATTTTGCAGTTCAAAGCAGAAGCTTTGCAAATGGACATGGGAGAAGCCGCATTGGTAGAGTTTTTGAAAGCAGGATTAAATCCCTCCTTATTCAAGTCTATCTACCGACTACCTTCCATGCCAGAGAAGTTGGACAAGTGGTATAATTAGGAAATGTGCCTTGACCGGCAATATCGGCAGGAACAGGCAGAGTCAAAGTTGATGTACGGAAGTAGTAAATTTGGAAAGTCATCAGGAGGAAAGTCCAAGAAAGGAAAGGCGCCTCAGGCGCAAGCTCCTAGGGCACAGCCACTGGCCATGGTAGTGACACCTATAGTTATGGAGTCAGCAGCACCAGCAGAGGCAATGGAGGTTGATCAAGCAGGGAGATGAGCCCCACTTAAATGTTTTAACTGTGGGCAGTTAGGACACATTTCTAGGAATTGTAGGCAGAAAAGAAAGATTAGGGAAGCTACAATCAAGGAAGTGAAGCTGGAGGAAGGCAAGCAGAAGAATTTTGTGGAAGAGTCCCAGTGAAGGTTTCCCCATTGGTGACCCAGAATTGTTACAATGTATTAGTATCCAAGGAAACCCAGAGCAAATCAGAAAAGGAAATTGAGGAGGAGTACAACCATTCTGAATCACATGACAAAAAGGAGTACAACTGTTGTCAATCACATGACAAAGAAAATTGTCACATGTCATTTCCAAAAACCCCTAAATTCTTTATTTGCTCTGCGCGAATAGAACCCGAAATCACCTTGACTGTGGGACTGAAGACAGTGGACATGCATGCAGCTACTGATGTGGAAGCATTGCTTGATAGTGGTGCTACAGGATCATTTATTAATTGGTCCTTAATTACTGGAAATGGTATTAACACATGCAAGCTGGCGCAACCTATAATGGTGTACAATATTGACGGAACAGTCAATCATGGAAGAACTATCAAGGAGGAGGTGACTATGGTACTAAGGTATCAGGAGCATCAGGAGCGAGCCGTATTTGAAGTGTGCGATCTTGGGAAAACCAATCTAATAATAGGATGTCCGTGGTTATGGAAGCATAATCCCAAAATTGATTGGAAAACTGGGAAAGTACAAATGACTTGTTGTCCTAAGGAATGTAATGTGTATGGGAGGAAGATGAAGAAGGAAAAAAGGAAAAAGAAAGAGAAAGAACATGCAAGAAAGTATTCTGTTGTGATGGAGGAAGTGGAGGATGAGGAAATGCCAAATGAGGAAGTTCCAGTCATGATCAAGAAAGAAGAGTAGAAGCAAACCTTTAGAGCAATTTGTGGAGGACAGTCGTGGGACAAGAATATCGTGAAGGTGGAGAAGCCAGTGGAGGAATGGGTGCCAAAAGTGTATCACGAACATCTGTCAGTGTTCCAGAAGAAGGAGTCTGAGCGAATGCCGGTGTGGAAGCCATGGGATCATGCAATTGAGATGAAGCCAGAGTTTGTGCCGAAGAAGTTGAAGGTATATCCATTATCTCTGATGGAACAAGAAGAAGTGGATGCATTCCTGAAGGAGCAATTGCGCAAAGGATACATACGACCTTCGAAATCACCACAGACATCACCAATATTCTTCGTGCCAAAGAAAGACCAAAGGAAGAGGATGTGTACAGATTATAGGTATCTGAATGAGTGGACAGTGAAGAATGCAAACCCCCTGCCGTTGATCTCAGAAATAATTGACAAGGTGGGAAATTTACAAAATTGGATTTATGATGGGGATACAACAATGTACAAATAAAGAAAGGAGATGAGTGGAAGGCTGCATTTGCCACGTGTCGAGGATCCTTCGAGCTGCTTGTCATGTTTTTTGGGATGACTAATAGTCCCCCAACCTTTCAAAATATGATGAACAACATTTTCAAGGACGTAATAGACAAAGGTGTGGTAATAATATTTATTGATGACATTCTGATATTCATGGAGGATGAAGAGAATCATGAGGCGATAGTGCAGGAGGTGCTACAGAGGTTGGCAGAGAATGATCTATTTTTGAAACCAGAGAAGTGTGTGTTTGGGGCAAGCGAGATTGAGTTCCTAGGGTTATTGACATTGGGCTTGGCACACCTCTATCTAAATCAGGTATGGCGGTTACATGGGTTACCCGATACCGTTATCTCTGATCGTGGACCACAATTTGCTTCTGCATTTATGTGAGAACTGAACAAGATATTGGGAATTCAAACTAAACTATCTACAGCATATCACCCGCAGACTGATGGGCAGACAGAGAGAATGAACCAGGAGTTGGAGCAGTACCTACATATGTTTGTCAACTACCAACAAACCAACTGGCCCGAATGGCTGGCAATTGCCGAATGTTCCCACAATAACAAATTCCACTCGGCTACTCATATGTCACCCTTTTTCACGAATTATGGATATCATCCTCGCATGGGAGTGGAACCCAGAAGGGAAGTCAAAGTACAGTCGGTAGAAGACTTTGTATCTAAGATGCAAAAGGTACAAGAGGAAGCAGAGGCAGCATTGAAGAAAGCACGTGATGACATGATGCAATATGCGGATCATACTTGAGCATGCGCTCCAGAGTACAAAGCTGGTGACTTGGTGTGGCTAAGTACCAAAGACCTGAATATTCCATGACCTTCAAGGAAACTTATGGAGAAACAAGTTGGCCCATATGCAATCTCTAAAGTAATCTCGCCTAATGCAGTAGTGCTAAAATTACCCCAATCATTCAAGATTGATCCCAAGATTAATGTATCCCGCCTATGCCCTTATTGCCCACCCACTATTCCTGGCCAACAAACTACTCCACAACCTCCAGTAATAGTAGAAGGTGCTCCAGAATACATAGTTGAAGAAATTCTAGACTCACGTCTTTGACGGAACAAATTGGAGGTCTTAATAAAGTGGAAAAACTATACCGACAAAAATAATTTGTGGGAACCCAAAGAGAATTGTAAGCGAGCACATAACGCAATCGCCCAATTCTTTAAACGTAATCCGAATGCTCTGCATCGCATTGCGAGAATGGTGTATGAGGGGATGAAATTCCAGCCTTACCAAAATTTCACAGAGGGGACAGACGTAATATTTTCTCGCCTGGAAGTCGAGGCATAAAAGGGGGGTAATGTTAGGAAACCACCCCATTACCTAATAAAATTTCATTTTTATTTTATTATGTTGAATTATGCTACATGACACCAAATGACGCTACACTTTGATAGCATGAGAATTTTATTTTGCACACATCAAAATGTATGCGCATGTATGAGTGCATCGGTAACCACAATGTACAATATATGTAACATAGTATATAAACCCTAAATATATGCCTAGGGGACCCCAGTTGTGTTCTCTTAGGTATTCCACCTACACTTTCAGTGTGAAAGGCCTTTGTCAACAAACTCACCTATTAATAACCCCTCACATCAAAACCATCAATTCCCCCATCACAAGCGCGGATCCCGCCCCCTTCTTGTAGAGAGAACCCACACAGTCTTAGCTAGCAGATAGTGGGTGTCGCCCTAACAGTGTGAAAGGTTGTATCTCCATGCACATGGTGCAGCTTGGGTGTGGCTGTGGGACAGATAGGGCAATGGATAGGAACATTTGACAACAATATGCAAATTGTTACTTGGCCCATACAGATTTTGTAGAATCAACTTGTCCACTAGCTCCTGCACCCTTCCCCCTCTTGAGATAATCTTTATTTAACCCATGGATTACACCCTTCTCATCATGAGGAATTTCTTACTCTGTACTTGATGTGTCCCAGCCTTGCTTCAAGTTTCTGGGTTGTTATTTCTGAATGGGGGGTGTGGCTTCTCTTCCAATAGATCCTAGTGACTCAGACATTCCAATTTTTTTAATAAGACTGAGTCTTCAATACTTAGAACTTGGAACTTTGCTTATAAGATGCCATACTCTCTTGTCATACTACAGCCATTACCCCGCATCAGCAAACTCTGGGCCAGCTCGAGGTCTTTACACTGCCCCATATGTTCCACATGGATCTGTGTGGAATTGCACAGACTCCATGCAGATTTGCAATCCATACAATAAAGTTGAATAAACCATTTTAGCTGTGCAACAGAGTGTGACAGTCCGCATGGATCCATGCAGACTAACATGGATTCCACAGATTTTACTTGGATTCCATGGATTTCATCCATCTGCATCCGTGATCAACCAGGTTGGACAAGCAAGGACAGTCTGCATGCATCCAAACAGACCATTTGAGCTTAGCAAAATAATGTCACAAATGGTATTTGAACCTGTAGCCTCATGACTAAGTAAGAGAGTACAGACATGCATTACCGTTACACCATGCAGCTGTTATCATTTGTGGCCATTGATGCAACTACATACCACTGTTTGGCTTTGTATGACAAAGCACACAGTCACATCATCAAGGTTGCCAGCTCATCACTCACCACCACCATTGATGCCACCACTGTGTGCACGCACACCACCACCATTCCCACCCACTCCCACCAACACCTTCAAACAAGCCGACTGGATGGAATGCGGGCCCAAATGACGGCAACTGTCATTTGGGCCACAGATAAGTTTTTTTTTCTTTTTTCTTTTCGTTTTTATCAATGAACTAATTGTATTTTATTGCTTTTTAGGTTGTTTACTACTGGGGATGACCTGCCACGATTGTTAGGGCGACACCCACTATCTGCTAGCTAAGACCGTGCGGGTTCTCTCTACAAGAAGGGGGCGGGATCCACACTCGGGATGGGGGAATTGATGGTTTTGATGCGAGAGGTTATTAATAGGTGAGTTTGTTGAGATAGGCCTTTCACACCCAAAATGTAGGTGGAATACCTAAGAGAACACAACTGGGGTCCCCTAGGCATATATTTAGGGTTTATATACTATGTTACATATATTGTACATTGTGGTTACCGATGCACTCGTACATGCGCGTACATTTTGATGTGTGCAAAATAAAATTCTCACGCTATCAAAGTGTAGCGTCATTTGGTGTCATGTAGTGTTATTCGACATAATAAAATAAAAATGAAATTTTATTAGGTAATGGGGTGGTTTCCTAACAACAATGAAAAACGCGTAACGCACACCCACAGCCACCCAATCCCCTCCTCCCCATTCAAATGGGATGTGAGGCTGTCAACACAGGCTAGGAGGGTGCAGAGGGATGCTGGGAGACCCCAGAAGGGGGATACCCATGTGGTAAGCACCCAGCAACCCCGTACGCATGCCACATCACACTGACATGCTCAACCCCCCCAAGTAGAATCCCATGACAATGCCAACACACCACCCACCTCCAGCCTCATGAGCAACTGCTCGTGGGGTGGATGGTGGGTGGAATGATGACGACAAGACCGCCAACCATGAAAAACGCATAATGCATGCCCACAGCCTACCCAACAGGTAAGCACCCCCCTACCCCCCCCCCTAACCCCTCCAAACTGGGAGACCCCTGAAACGGATGATGCACCCACCCATGCCTGTGAGCCTCTGCTCATAGGGTGGATTGTGAGTGTGTGCAGGCAATGACAACAATGATGCCGCTGTCTACCAGCACCAGAACCCCCAGAACGTGAAGCACAGCCACCAACCACAACAGACAACAATGACAGGGCCAATGACACACCACCCACCTCCAGCCCCATGAGCCACTGCTCGGGGGGTGGATTGCAGGTGGAATGGCAATGATGATGAGGGGAATGACAATGGGAACACACAGTGGGGAGCACGATGAGGAGCACCACATCGCAGAGGGTGTTTTTTATGTAGTTAATTGTATTGTATCCCTCACATTAGATGTGAGGGATGTAGGTAATAAATTTTATTTGATCTTAATTGTGTACTGCTACCAATGACACAATGACTCCTACTGGCTGTAAGCATGCCATCTCAACAGTTAACAATGAGGCTACAAAAGCCAAGAAGAAGAAAACTGAGCTGAAAGCAACTGAAAAGAAGAATGAGAAAGGGAAGCAAGGGGAAGGAACCTAAGGCCAAGAAGGGCAAAAAAGTGTGCATATCATATGACACTGATGATGATAGTGACATGTAGTTGATCCTTGTATCTGTAAGCTAGTCAGTAGTGTTTATGCAATGACCCTTACAAGTGCAGACTCAGCACAGACTTATGCAGACTCTGGGTGGACTAATGCAGACTCCACACAGACTTATGCAGACTGGGGTGGACTGGGGTGGAGTCCATGCTGAAAGGGGTGTAATTTTGCATTTTGGTCACCAGATGGTTGGACTCCACATGGATCCGTGTGGAACATATGGGGCAGTGTAAATTACTGGCCAGCTCAGTAGCACTACATAGTGCCATAGTGCCAAAGCATGATTCTTTACCTTTTTAGTGTGACATAGTGTGCCCTGAACTCTACATAGCACTCCATAGTAGGGTAGTCTAACCATTTATGAAAATCATCCAGGTCCTTAGTACCTTGCCAGCTTATATGATAGATGTCTCAAGTAGTAAAGCAGAAAACCAATTATATTATGAAGAACTACAACTATGTACTAACTACAGATTTTACTGTACAGCAAGAATACTAATTACACTGACTACGGGCAGATATAACTAACAATGGTCAAAAACAGTCCACCACTGGTATTGCTGATGAGCTGTGAGTGACTTGTTGGGGTGAAGGTGGTTTGGGTGCTGCATGGTGGAGGTGGTGGTTGTTGCTGGGGGGTTCTGGGTTGTTGTGTTGTCTGCATTCTCCCAGTTGTTTGATCCCGGTTGACATAGCTAGATAACAGCACCTGCGATCCACCCAGCGAGCAGTTGCTCGCAGGCATGAGGCAGGTGCTGTGTTGTCCATTGTGGTTGGTGGGTACTGCAGCTGTTCTTCATTGCTGTGGGGCCCTGGGGCAGAGGGGCCTGTTTTGGGGGAGTTTGGGGGTTCAGTGTGGCATGGCGCATTTTCGGATATGTTTAGGTACTTACCTGGCGGGTACCCTGCTCTGCAGGCCTCCACGCTCCCCTCTGCAGCCTCCTAGCCCATATTGAGCCTCATATCCCATTTGAATGGGGAGGAGGCATGCGTGGTCGTGGTGCATCGTGGCATCTGTCAATACGAGTAGTTTAGATCCTAAAAATGACAAAAAACAAACTCTTATTTACTTTATATACAACAAACAAATGAAGAAGAAAAAAAGAATATGCATCCAAGATGGCTCAGTTGGAACCAGTGGCAGTCCTTGCTGTTGTGTAAGTGGCCGTGGAAGTGGTGGTGGCGGATGGTGGTGGTGGTAGAGGTGTGAGGGAGGGAGGGCAGCAGCAGTGTTGATGGTGAAGGGAAAGAATGAGCAGACAATGGAAATTGAGCCCAAACTTCTTCAACATGACCATGCAAAATGAGTTAATGGCACCATCCAGCAGCATTTCGGCATGGGCTTCAAATTCTAGGCTTCATTGAATGTTTGTTCAACTTGGATACTGAAAAAAATAAATTGGGAAAAAACTATCCAGCGCTATAATGTTCTACTTCGTAGCCCAGCTAAGCTATGGCACTATACTTATGAGATACTATGGGCTCACCTGATAATCCCACCAATCACCTCTTATTAGAGGTGGAGCTACATATGAGGTCCTCCTCTAATAAGAGGGAATTAAATGTGTATGGCCCTCCTCTGATAAACCTTGAATAAATATAGTGTAGACTCCTCCAAGACATCTACGGCATGTGCTGGACATCAGACTTCAGTACCTGCCATCAATGTCGTCGGCTACTGTCACCATCAAAGCCATCAATCTCGTTGTGTCACTGTTGAGCTATGTTCGAGTCATTGCCTTTTTTGGAACACTTGCTTCAACCTACCTCTCTAGTGTATGGCATGGCCTCTCCTGCTATCTGGATGGACTATAGCTCAAGGTAACTTCATAAGATATATTACTATGCACTATTTTATGTACCATATTGAATTACTATGCACTATTTTATGTACCATATTGAATTACTATGCACTATTTTATGTACCATATTGAGAATCTGAAGCTCTGTTGGCCTTTGGTGAGTGAGTATAACCTATCTCAATATATTGACTCTCCATCCCTCTTGTACAGACTCATGGACCATTCCAAGGTGTTAATTCTACTTATAGTACCTTGGTATGTTCGTATATATTGCCACTAATGGGTACTATGACCTGGCATTGAGTAACAAGGAGATTAGGTGAGTAGGTGTAGATCCTATTCTGTAGCTCGAAGTATTGACTATATAGTTGACTTGTAGGCTATAAATATAGGGTAGGTGACTACCCTAACTGCTCAGAAGGAGATTTGGACAATAGGAAAGGTGTGTGACCAATTATGAGCAAAGTTCTGTTCTGTTGATGGGAAACCCATGCCCCTGTGAGCCAGGACCTCAGTCCCATCCCATTAGACATACATACCTTTTATTTACTTCACCTATAGACCTGGAAAACGAAGAAAGCGAACGCTTTTGTGCCACGGATCTCATGCAGCAAGTATTCCTCCTCCCCACCCCTAGCTCGCTTTTTTGACTATCTTATCCCATGTAGCTTTGATGGTAGGCTCTCCCCATCGTTTGTAAGGTCTCTATGATGCATTTATGATGCTCATTCATGCAGTGGGATAAACAGGAGAGCTGGTGAGTCACCATCTCTAATATCACACTAACACATAATTTAACATCCACCCACTGGCCCCCTAGTCTCTATACTTGGTATACAACTCTATATGGTACCATTACACCCTTTTGGCTGTACACCTTTGGTCCTGATCTGCATGCCAGCTCAGCAGTGGGTACCCTCTCTTCCTCCCCTACATTTTCGCTTTTTTCCCACTGTAGTCACTGCCTTATGGGCTAGAGCACTTATCCCTATCATGTACATAGACCTTGACATGATTTATTGGCCTGGATATCAAGGGAGAGCCTCATGCATAAGTACAACAATCTCTCATTCTCACTTCAAGAAGGGAGTGCTCTAGCAGGCTTATCAGGGCAGGTAAAGTGGAAAGGATGGCAGGTAGTCATTCTATGTACACATGTAGTTAATGTAAGCAAAAGAAACCAAGGGAAACGGGGCAGAATGAATAGTGAGCTTGCTGTCAGAGACAGTGAGCACAACGTTAGCCGATCGACGTGGGCGGACATAAGCCGACAGTGATGGGAGAGATTGATGGCCTTGATGGTGACAGTAGTCAATGACATTGATGGCAGGTACTGATGTCCGGCACATGCCGTAGATGTCTTGGAGGAGTCTACACTATATTTATTCAGAGGAGGGCCATACACATTAATATTTAATTCCCTCTTATTAGAGGAGGACCTCATATGTAGCTCCACCTCTAATAAGAGGTGATTGGTGGGATTATCAGGTGTATGGGCTTGGCATAGTTGCTACTGTTTGCTATGAGCTTGGTGTATTTGCTACATTTTGTTATGGGAAAAATCAGGGTTTGCTGATGCGGAGTGGAAAGACCGTTGAAAGACCGGCAACAAGGTCAGCAGGCCATTGAGAACGTATGGCCCGGTGCTATGACTCTTAAGCTTTATGTCAAAGTTGGCATCGCTATTTCTGGCTGAACAATGTTATGATCTCCTACCAGGGCGGAATGTGGCTTCCACAGGGCAAATATCAGTGTGGTAAGGCCGGTAAGGGGGAGAGATGCAGGAAGTGATGCATCACTCCGTACACTTAGTATCGGTGTCCACAGGTTCTCGATAGTTATCGGGAAATGATACTTCACTCTCACAGATTAGTGGTAAGAAATTAATTAACATCAAGAGAGGTGGCAAGAACTCATTACCATCCTGCCACGACATAACAGCCCAACGGGCCACTATGCGATCTACTAGCGATCCAAAAGTGGTCATCAAACCATGTGGCCGTCGGTGGAACATGTAACAGCCGGATGTTAGCGGATGTTGTGCACATGTTTCCGTGCACATGTTTATGCGATGTTTGTTTTCACACGCTGGTAAGTCCGCCCCCACGTGCCGGGTTCAAGATCTGTTTACACGCCCACAGAATCATATCATATCATATTATATCATACCAGATATCATTGGGATCTGTTTGGGTCTGTTTACACGCCGCCAATTGGGATTAGTTAGGGTTTGTTTACACACGGCGGGGTACCAGTTGGGACCGGTCATATAGCAGGTTCGGTTAGTGTTTCTTAGGGTTCAGTGTACTTCAGTTAGGGTTGGGTTAGCAGTTAGTAGGGTCAGGGATTATTGAATGCTCAGCCCTCTTCGTGCGCATTAGGAAGGGCTGTTGAGTGATTGTCGCCGCGTCGGCATGCAGACCTGGGTGATGTTTTTGATTTGAGGCCAGAAAATCAATGTTTTTGAGAACTGAGGATGATCTTGAAGCCATTTTGACATATGGAAAACATTGCAGAGAAATTTGCCATTCAAATATTACCAGTTTAGTGCATTATTTTAATTTATGATACATCAGTCCATGCTGAGTGTATGTGATGCACTATTTGTGTCTACAGCGGGACGTCGACTGCAATGTGTAATACATCACAAGCATCAGCTAGTCCTCACTCTGCGAAGGGGAATGATGTATCATGTGGACAGTGATGCATCACTCCCTGTACACTTGTTATCAGGTGTACTTGCACCACAGGTCCACAGGTTCTCGATAGTTATCGGAAAATGATGCATCGATATCACAGCATCGGCTACACTATTAGCCCCCTCATGCGAACGTGAGGGTGATATGTACTAGTATATAAAATATTTGTCTTTGTAAATTGTAAGCATCCGTTTGATGGATGTCAGTGTCCTTAACTTCCTCGGAACTCCCCATTGATACGGTTATCATCTTATGACCTGGAAGGTCTCTGTGGTTCCTAGCTCTACATGATAACTTGAACCAAAATCGCCATTGTGGACCGATGCAGGAAAAAAATTGGGGTATGAGTCAAAATAGTTCAAAATAATGTCAAGTCACAAATATAGCGAGCGCAATCAGTGCGGCCATTCGAATTCTGCGCCGCATCCGAGTCACTCCCAATGATGAATTGGATTGTATGTCCCCAATGACTGTATTAACTGAACATCATGATTTATGGTCAGAGGTGAGCTAATCTGTTCGTGTTCAATAGATCAGGATGAGAAGAAATCCCTCATCCACCAAGAACTGGCAGGGCACGGTCTCTGGGTACTGCGTGCTGAAAGGTTGTCAATACTCTTCTATCTGGGGCCGAACTTGTATGGTAACTGATAGCATGTTCTCTTCAGGCTTGTTTTCCATCAGCTGTCATTTGCTCTCTCCGACATCATCGTTGTGTGGCCTGTGCCAGCATGGCAGGGGTAAACGGGAGCAATCTAGTGCTATCATATTCGCCTCTACCGCCACGTCCTAGATATAAAGCACACATCTGGTTCACAAACTACGAACTATACTCTTCAATATATTTTCCTCCCCAAGAGCCCCAGCCACCTAGGTGCTTCCTCCTCTTACTCGACAACTCGTTGACTCTCACTTAGACGTTCCGATCACACTTTAAGGACCCGTGTCATACAGTCATAATCGTTTCTCCAATAAAAATCGTCGTAAGTTACGAGTCCAGCCTTGACTGCTATTCGTGATAGCTCATATTACTTCAGGCGACATGAAGCTGTGGTCATTAACTTTGGCACTGTCAGTAGCGGCCCCACTTTTACAAGTCACGGAGGCGTACTATGCCGACATCCAATATTATTATGATCAATCCTGTACGTCCTATATAGGACAGTGGGATATGTATGGACCAACGAACACATGCCTGGGATATTACGTTGCTGGCGCGGGATCGTTCAACATAGCACGTTGTACCCCGAACGCTGGAGACAGAGTCTGCCAGTGCGAGTTTTTCACCAATGGGGACTGCACAGGCAACACGGGATTGGTAACATTACCTGGAACCAACTGTGCAAACACAGGTCAGATGATTTATGAACCGAGGTCGGTGATATGTTATTCTATCCCGTAAACATATTACGTCTTGCGGCTCAAAACAGCTAGTGTTAGCTGGGCCAGAGGGGGAGTGATTGCCATGGGCAAGCCGTCTCTGGTGCATGAGCCGAGGTCAAGAAGAAACAGAATTTCTTAGTTGGACTTGATTTTATGATTATCTCTATATTTCTTTTAGCGACTTCGGGGTACAGTAACTTTTACTATACCATGTAACGTATTCGGTCTCCCTTCCAATTTTCACCCGTGTAGATACATCATGCTTCTAACCAATTTGTTAAGTGAGTAGTCCGAGCAGGCTTTGGCCGACAAGTTTTGGTCGATGTGCCGCTTGGCAGTGATCAAATGATGAGTTGATGGCCCGATCATCATCGCACGTCACAGCTGGTCGCTGTCTCTTACCGTTTTCCCCTCAGCAATATGTACCCTGTCATAAACCATCCACGGTTGAGGCTGAGTTGCAAGGGGCTGGCCGAACAGGAATCCCGAACCGCGGGTAGGGGGGGGGGCCGCCGGAGGCTGAAAAAATATATATGACCTACATGTAAATGATACACATCAGGATTTTAGTTTCCATCGGTTTCTCACCTCAGGAAACCAAAAAAACGAGAGAAAACTGGGAAACTGGGCCACTGGGAAACCCATGTCCTGTTTCCCGGAAACTGAAATCTAATGCTTTGTTTATTTCGAGCACTTGTATGTAATTGTAAATAACAATAACTGGGGCACACCCAGAAATTTATTGATGTTGCCAGCAGTGTTTATCCCAATTTCCTCCAGTTTGGACCATTTTTATTCAGTAATGTAATAGAAATGTAGGGTATGCATTACTCCAATGTCTGCCCAAGTTTCTCAGTTTCCCAGTGTCCGTTTCTAGGAACTGAGAAACTAATGGAAACCAATGAAAACCCAGAATTTTTTTTTGTGTTTTGCTGATAGTGAATGACACGGGTAACCTCTGGGTACCTTCAGGCATACCCGTACCCTTACCCACCATACCCATACCTGCCATACCCATGGATTTTTTACAAAAAATATGCCGGGAAAATTCCAAAATGGTTGGGAAATGAAGGAGACACCTCAATAGCATTACATTGAGTTGATCTCATTCATTTCCTGACCATTTTGGATGATCAAAAAATTTAATTAATTTTTGCAGGTACAGGAATCTGTACCTGTATCCATACCCATGCTTACCTGCAGTGTTTACCCGCACAGGTTTGTGTACCCATGTCATTCACTATTTGCTGATGCAGAATGGTGTTGTTTGGCCATGAAACACTTAGAATGAGGCAATACCATCCTTTTCATACATAAATGTACTTGTCCAATTGGGCCATGGCTAAAGCCTGGCATGAACAAGTCCTCTACTCAGTTATCAAAAGAAAACAGATAGCTTGTTTATGATTTGCCTCATCATAAATTGATAATATAATTGTGTTATACCTCCTTGGACAGATGTGCAGGGCCTAAGATGTCCTTGGTCACTTTGACTGGTGTCCAACATCAGGAAATGTGGAAAATTCTTAGACTGCTTATTTCATGGATAAGCATGCAAAGCTGTTCAAGTCACTTATTTTCTACTTAGCGAATTAGTTATTCAGAGTGAGCAAAAACCTAAGCATGCTGTAAGGATGTCAAGTGGTTGTAAGTAAATAAGTAGCAAAAGCATGTAAGTACGCAGGGTTATTAAGTGAAAGCAATAGTGTCAAGTCATCAAGTTTCTTAATCGTACTTGGATTTGGGAATAAGTAAGGAAAGCAGCCCAAGCAATGAGTTTGGCCAGCTGTTCTGTAGCTCGTGCATCAAGTATTTTTGGGCTGCAAGAGTATGCACATGTCAAAGGTAGCTGTTTGAAAAGAAGGCTTGCATAAGCAGCACATGGGCATGAGTAGGCTGAGAAGCACTCGATCCCACCCCATGCAGTTTAAGTTAAGTAATGTGCCTGTGTTCTGAGACCTAGCATGCTCAGAAGCGCACCTGAGTCCTCCCTATGAGCCATTATTTGCTGTACCCTCCCCTGCTGAGCACTTGTATAAACGAGATCTTCTTGACAAGTCAATGCATTGTGAAAATGACGGAGGAACTGCTAAACGATGAGAAAAAATATTAGAACAGAGACAAGGCTGAGGGCCTCACCTCCTGTGTGGCAGAACAAGAATAAGAAGAAACTCACTATGCTTGACAAGAACCGTGCCATATCAAGCTCTACAGCACCGCTGCACTTAATGTGTCAACGTGCAAAGACAAGGATGTCACCAGGGGGCTTGACAAGGAGAGGAATGGTTGCCAAGCAGAGAAGGAAGCCATGAGCAGGACAGTACACTTGTGCATAAAAAAATGGCAAGCAGATGGATTTGACAATGATGGGGTTGTTGACTGTTTTTGACACAAGACATCCATTTTCCATCTGTGCCACACCTCTCGACCTCCCTCTTCTATGCACCATGGTCCATTTTGAGCCATTCCTTGGCCATTTTTGCAGGAGTTTTATCTCTGCTGCCTCTCTCTCTCCAGCAGGGTGCCTATAAAGCAGTTAGCTGGTGTGTTTCCAGTGCCTGAGATGTGCCATGACTTGCCTGCAGCCTTGAAGAGCCCCACAGCACACCTAGCAACTTGAAAAGGTCGAAAAAGTCAGCACTGGTACTATTCGAATAAGGCAGATGGAGGGGACAGCCATCACATACGTCTATAAAGGGAGCAAACGAAACTGCTCAAGGTTGTTCAAACTCCACCAGGCACATATCACATGCCCAATGTCACAAGTTGGTTGAAGTTGCATGTTGTGCTCAACCAACGTTCAACAAGCATGTGTTCCCATTGCATCTCCAAAGGGGGGGATGTTTTTTCTTCTCCCATCATTTGTTATGACACTAATAGCTTATTAGGACTAGTAACAACCCTGCCAAAAGTGACACCCCTGAAGTACAAGCCCAACAGAAACAATGGCCCCATCCAATTGCCATGGGGAACTGTCTCTCCCTGAGTAAGTTGATATTTTCTCATTCTGTTTTTTATTCTGCTTTAGTAACGATAGGTTTGGGACTCAGGCAGCAACAGGAACACCAATGGCAACAACAGTCAGTGCCAGTAAACAAGACAGTTGCTGAAATGACTCTGCCTGATGATGTGAGCACCAGCAACACGAGAAGGCAACGCTCCAACCAGAGGAAGGTGCATCCTCCACAGTGACAGGGGTAGCCAGAGAAATGACAATAGCACAAGCCCACCAGTATGTTTCTCTCTGTTTCTCCCTCTTGTTCTTATGATTATATTCCTGGCCATCAGTGCAGTGACAAGTGTTGAGAATCACACCGTGAACACACCTGAGTGCCATATTACCATATATGGATCCCGGCACACCCTTTGATGCACGTACTATATTTAGCATGATCCCTTTGAGGTGTGTGTCCGGATCTATATCATAGATACCTTTATGCCTACTCCTCTTTATCTTACACAATACATATATATATACAGTAGATAATTACCCTACCACCTCAGTCACTTGTACAGAGACTGAGGTGAGTACCGACCTTATTACAGACATGGATTGTTACTTACTGTACATTGTATAGTTCATTCTTGTTTACACTAGGATTGATTTTCTACAGGTTATGGGCCACTCCCATCGCGTTTAAACGACAGAAGAAAATCTCCTAGCCACTGGACATCTAACTACATCATTTTTGATTGTTTTTTTTTTGCGATCATCTAGATCTCGGATCAGAGCTTAATGGAGTCGGGCTTCCCGACACGTCCCCCCCCCCCTTTGTCTTTCACCATCCACCTATTTGCCACTCTGATATCCCCACCCACCATATTTCCACTATGACTACAGAAACTAGCCCGCCTTCCATTTCCCTTATCAAAATCTCAGTTCAGTACTCTGGTGAGAAGCTCGATAAACTCAAGTCCAACTACAAAGAATGGTGCGAGAAAATCAGTATTGCTCTCTCCCTGAATGGCCTTTACAAGTACATCATGAATGAAATCCCTGAACCTACTTCAGCGGAGCTGCGTGCCCTCATCAATTGGAAGGCCAACCGCCATCTTGCGCACGCTTACCTTTCATCCAGCATTACTCCACCCGAGTGTGCATTCCTTGACAAAGAGAAAGGCCCTGATGTCAATTGGACAACACTCCAGAACTGACATCAGAAAGAGGGGCCGGTTTGCCAGGTCCAACTACTTCAACAAGCACTTTCTATTCAATGCACAAAGGATGTCCCACTTCCTGCAACAGCGGAGAAAATTTGTGCTCTCATTGAACATGCCTTTGCCATGGGGGATATAAAGGCTGACCTTCTTTGTTGCATAGCACTCCTTAATTCACTTAGCATTAACTTTCCTCACGCGGGCTCCATCATTTCCCGTGACATCGCTGCTTTGACTGATTCCTCCCCATATGGGTCCAAGGACATCTGTTTGTTCCTGGAGAATGAGCAGTCTTTGCTTGAGAATAATCAATGCGCGGACTCACACTCTCACATTGCCCTTACTGCCCACACCAAACCCAACAAATCGATCAGCACAGTAATTTGTGGAAACCCAGCCTGTAAAAAGACTGGGCATACGACGGAGTACTGTATCAAACCTGGGGGTGGTATGGCAGGAAAGACCATTGAGGAGACTAGGACTGCTCGTAAGCTGGCGATTGAGAGGAAGACCCCCAGCTCTGCCACTTCCAAAACTCCAATTATGGTGAAAGACATCAATGGGCAGGCTTATACATTTATGGTGGATTCCGAGGATAACCCTCTTACCCCCCGCCCCGAGTTTGCTGGCCTTTCCTGTGACCCCCTTCCCTCCATGTCTATTGAAGCAGTGGAATATGATGGATGGGTTGCCATTGAGGAAGAGGCGATCACTTCCATTGATTGGAATCAATACACTTCCACACCTCCTGACAACGTCTTCACTGTGGAACCCCTTAACCAAACTTGACGGTCACAACTTTCCCTAGACGACTCCCCATTTATAGTAGATTCAGGGGCAACCATACACATTTCACCTGACCGTGGTGATTTCCTTACACTTTGTCCGACTTCACCCCATTCTGTCAAAGGTGTGGGAGGCATGTCTATTGCCGCCGTCAGCATCAGTGATATTAAATTTAAAATAGCTTGGGGCACATCAATCATCTTACGTAATGCCCTATACATCCCACAATTGACAGCCCGCCTCATCTCTGTGGGCATACTGGCCGATGACTCCAATGTCACCACTCATTTCGACAACAATAATTGTTGGTTCACTGATAAATCCACTGGTGCACTCATCACCCAGGGCTCTCGACTCTCCAAGAAACTCTACTCACTCGACATCCACTCTGCAGCCACTGATCACGCTCTTGCCGTACACAAGTCCCCTACTCTGGAGACATGGCATTGTCGCCTTGGTCATGCAAATTATCAATCATTGTGGGATATGGCCAAGAAAGGGACACTCACAGGTGCACCTGTTACGTCCTCTCTTAGACTGCCCAAATGTGAATCATGTGTACTCAGTAAACAGACAAAGACACCTGTTCCAAAGAAGCATGAAGAAGGGCTGGGTCATAGGGCGATGAGGAAATTAGAGAAAGTTTGGGTGGATTTGTCTGGACCGCATGCTGTGAAATCACATACTGGGAATTCTTATGTCATGGACATTGTTGACGACTATACATCATTCCCTTGGTCGATACCCCTTCGCAACAAAGATGATTTGTTTCCTGAACTTAAAGCTTGGGAACTTGCTCGTGACGCTGAGACTGGTCTCAAAGTTGGTACATATGTCACTGACTCGGTACATATGTCACTGACTCGGTACATATGTCACTGACTCGGTACATATGTCACTGACAATGGTGAATTGAAGTCGCATGAGATGGAAGCATGGCTGAAGACACAAGGGACTGATCATCAATTTACAGCCCCTCACACTTCTGCACACATTGGCTGCGTTGAGCGCATGCACCAGATGCTTATGGCCAAAGCTCGTACAATGCGAATCTACTCGTGCTTACCACCATATCTCTGGGACAAATTCTATCTTACAGCATCTCATTTACATGCAAAAACTACGACTCGCTCACTCCAGGGATATCATATATGCACCTTGGGAACTATGGAACGAATGAAAACCCGACTACTCTTACCTACGAGAGATTGGGTGCCATGCCTTCATACTTATTCCCAAGAAGGATAATCCCAAAATATTTGAGTGTTCCATTGAGTGTGTATTGGTGGGTTACGATTCGAAGTCTAAATCATACCGATGCTATAATCATGCCACACACAAAATTCATAGCTCTTACCATGTCAGGTTCCTCGAGAGTCATGATGGTCACTTGTCATCCACACCCACTAACCCTGTCAGCGACAACACCCTGGACAACCTTGCAAATGACAAACCATCTTTCAATATACTGCCCCAGGATGATGATAGTGAGGATGAACTTTTTGGCACAGACCAACCCGTTGTTGATCCACCCGATGAAATTATCCATGAGAATCCACTACCACCACCCATCATGCATACCTATCCCCGCTGAGAAGAACCCAAATGGTGGACTGGCCATCACTAGAACCGCTGCAGCTGTTCAAGAATCTCGAGAGGGTGCTACTCAAGTCAAGCAGGCACGGCGGGAATGCAGGGCCGCCACAGTAGCTGCCTGGACAGCTGATGAAGTTCCATTAGATCCTCCGATCGATCATGATCGTGACATCATCGACAACCTCAATTGATCATTCAGGAACCTTGACCTCAGTGATCAAGCGCATCACCTCCAGACTTTGATCTTGGAGATGACAGACTTTGATCCCGAATCACTTCAGTTTGAAGATGACCCCAAGACATGGGAGGAGGCCAGGAATTCCACTGATGGGGAACGATGGAGACAGGGATATCTGGAGGAGCTGAAATCACTAAAGGACATGGGCGTCTACAAACTCATTCCGAGAAATGATGTACCACAGGGGAACCAGATCCAAAAGGGGAAACCGGTCTTCCACATTAAGCGGGATGAGACCAGAAAAGCCATACAGTGGAAAGTCCATCTAGTCTTTAAAGGTTTTGAACAGATCTACAGCAAGGATTATACCAAGACCACCTCACCTACTGCGCGCATGGAATTGTGGCGAATACTCCTACATTTAGCAGCTTCACTTGGCTGGGACGCTCAACAGATTGACGTGAAGACGGCATTCCTCTATGGCCTATTACCAGACAATGAGGTACAATACATGCATCAACCGATAGGTTTTGAAGAGCATGGAAAGGAAGACTGGGTATGGCAAATTCAATGCGGTCTATATGGTATGAAGCAGAGTGGGTGCATAGGGAATCAGACGCTTAACGCCCAAATGATTGATTGGGGATTCACCTGCCTATCGTGCGAGTCGTGCATTTATTACCAAAAATCTAACTCGGGTATTATCATTGCAGCTGTTCACATTGATGACTACCTTGCTATCACAGATTCCAAGGCTGAAAATGAACGTTTCAAAGACCAGATGAGGCAAGTATGGACCATCTCTGAATTGGGCACAGCGCGCTTCATTGTTGGGATTGCAGTCACCTGGGACAGGATCACCCGGACAGTCGCACTCTCACAGACTGCTTTGATTGACAAAATAATTGAACAGTTTGGTCAAAAGGATGCTCACCCTGTGTCGGCACCTCTAGAACTGGGTTCAAAATTACGCCGCCCAGATCGACAATCAATGTCTTCCGAAGATCAACTCCAACTCAATAAACTCCCATACCGATCCTTAGTTGGCTGTCTACTTTACCTGTCCATATCAACGCGCCCCGATATTTCTTATGCTGTCCAACAACTCTCGCAATACCTCAACTGCTATTCATTTGAACATTGGCGTGCAACTATCAGATTGGTACGATATCTCAAGGGGACAAGGGACCTCAAACTTTACCTTGGAGGCGATCACCCTATTAACCTTCAAGCATTCAGTGACTCCAACTGGGCAAATTGTCTTGACACATGCCATAGTGTCGGTGGTTACGTATGTTCCCTTGGTTCAGGAGTTGTTTCTTGGATGGCTCATAAGCAGAAAGTTGTTGCAACCTCATCATGCGAGGCGGAATATGTGGCAGCTTTTGAAACAGCCAAGGAGTGTATCTGGTTGCAAGCACTACTCAAATCTATCGATTACCAACAACATCTTCCAACAACTATACACTGTGATAACACTGCAACAAAGTCCCTATCCGAGGATTCCCTTCTCCATTCCCACATCAAACACGTTGATATAAAATACCACTTCCTTCGTGAACGCATTCAATCAAATGAACTACAACTCACATACGTCAATACCTGTGAAAACCCTGCAGACATGTTCATGAAGGCCCTAGACGTCAAACAATTCACTTACCTTTGCAACTTTTTAGGGTTATGCTAATACGATTCCATGTGAGGAGGAGTGTTGAGAATCACACCGTGAACACACCTGAGCACCATATTACCATATACAGATCCCAGCATGCCCTTTGATGCACATACTATATTTAGCGCAATCCCTTTGAGGTGTGTGTCCAGATCTATATCATAGATACCTTTATGCCTACTCCTCTTTATCTTACATGATACATATATATATACAGTAGATAATTACCCTACCACCTCAGTCACTTGTACAGAGACTGAGGTGAGTACCGACCTTATTACAGACATGGATCGTTACTTACTGTATGTTGTATAGTTCATTCTTGTTTACACTAGGTACAGTATATCTGGAATACAGTCACTTGTACAGAGACTGAGTTCATTCTTGTTTACACTAGGATTGATTTTCTACAACAAGACAAGCTGCAGGAACAATGGTGATGGTGGTGGCACCTTCAGTGATCGCAGCAACGATGCCAATGAGAATGGGAGTGGAGATGGGGCCGATGGCAGGGATGTAGGCTCAATCAGCATGTGGGTATGGATGCCTCCTGATCTACTGGTGCTTCCAGCATGGATATTTTTCCACTTCTATTTTGTTTCCTTTCACAGTCCCTTTGTCCTCCAGATTCAACTCTAGTTTTCGGGTTTTTGTCATTCTCAATTTGGGCTTTCGACTGCTTATTGAGCTCTTAAGACACTTGGACTCTCAGCTTACTCATAAAAGTTCAGTTGAAGATTGACTTAAATGGTGGCTTTGATCTGTGCTTAGCCCAAGTCCAGACTAAGCCAAACAATAAGCCTCCAGTAAGCCAAATTCATGGGATGGCTTGGCTTAGCCCAAGCACAGTTGGGCTTAGAGACTCCCTGCTTAATGGTGCTTAGAATAATTATTAAACCATGATAAGCATGGCTAAGTCTTATTAAGAAAAACTAGATTTTTCTGATGAAGGCCACCACATAGGGATTAGCATGGGTAACCCACAGGTGTCCCAGCATTGTACCTGCAGGGGTTGTTACCAAGGGGGTGTCAGAAAAAAAATTAAGCATATCAGGTTGAATTTTTTTTTAATGGCCTGGGTAGGGGAACTAGCTAACTGGGTGTGGGAATCAGTTACTATATAAGGAAATTTTAACACTGCCCTTGTCACATTATCCTTGCCGCTGCTTTCCACCATGCCTCTGACTGTTCCTACTTGCCTCACATGCCTCACAAGCCCAGCCATTGACAACATACTCCAGATTAATGCACTGTAGGTGGTACTGGATGCACTATCAACCCAGTGATTCTGCTGTACACAGGTGGCTGTTGAAGTAATGTGTTGAGTGGTCCATCAAATTTTTCCCATCCATCTTCATCCTCCCCAACACATCCCACAGGATCCCCCAAAAATACTGCAAGTGGATGGTTCAGGTTGGCTTCACCCACATCTGGTGGAAGTGCTTCTACACGCATGTGGAATTTGTGCAAAAGTGCAACACCAACAGGACATCTAGTCAAAGCAGGACACAGAGGTGGTAGGTGTGGACTATTCACCAAGTGTGTGTTTGACGAAGTTGAGGGTGTGTGTACAGGCTTTATGACTCAGGGTTAGTATGGCTACAGTCAGCAGTGTTAGGAAACAGCCTCATTACCTAATAAAATTTCATTCTTACTTTATTATGTTGAATTATGCTACATTATGCTGAATTATGCTACACTTTGCTAGGATGAGAATTTTATTTCACACATCAGTAAATTGGGTGTTGGTATCTACCAGTACAGACTGGTACAGATCACTCAGCTAACTCACTTAGCTACGATCCATTTCTCTGATGCATGCATCAATATGTACCTGCATGTATGTGTGCATCAGTAGCAACAATGTACAATATATGTAACATAGTATAGAAACCTTGAATACACACCTAGGGGACCCCAGTTGTGTTCTCTTAGGTATTCCACCTATACTTGTGGTGTGAAATGCCTTTCTCAACCAACTATTCTATTAATAACCCCTTGCATCAAAACCATCAATTTCCCCATCATGTGGGTGCATCCTGCCCCCTTCTTGTAGAGAGAACCCACATGGTCTTAGCTAGCAGATAGTGGGTGTCCCTATCCTGCCAACACCATGTTCTTGCCTGTCAGTTTCAGGCCCCATCTTATTAGCTTAGTCAGCCTTGGTAGTCTAGTTAAGTAGTTGACACCTTGTAGGGGATCCTTAGAGTATTTCCCTTACAAGGTGAGTAGGATTGTTGTATTCATAGTTCCTCAATCTAACTTTGGATTTCCCTTACAAGTATCAAGCCCAGGCTCTGATCATAAGGTTGCCCTTACACCTCACTGCTGTATGAACTCCCTGGGGATTATACAAATGGAATGTTATGCCCCAAGGTGGCTGCAATGCCCCAGCCACTCACCAATGCCAAATGACAGATGTTCTTAGAGAATGTATAGGCAGTATCTGCTATGTGTACCTTGATGACATTATCATTTGATCACAAACACTTGAGGAACATGAACACAACTGTACCCTCATTCTGGAAGCACTGAGAAATGTGAACATCTATTGTAATCCAGACAAATCAAACCTGTTTGCCACTGAATTGTCCTTTCTGGGCCATATTGTCTCTGGGACAGGTATTTTACCTGACCCCAAAAAGACTGACCACATCACAAACTGGCCCCAACCATCAACTGCTACTAATGTCCATGGGTTCTTAGGCTTGACCCAATACATTGCCATTTTACTACCTGCACTGGCAGAATATACCAGTATCCTCACCCCACTCACCACCAAGGAATGTGACAAGACCTGGATGAGTGAACATTAGTCCACATTTGCACACATCAAGGGATTAGTGTTAGCGGTAGACTGTCTCACTGTCATCAACTATGATGATCCTACCTCCAACATCTATGTTACTGCTGATGCAAGTGACCATCAAACTGGAGCTGTCCTGAGTTTCAGAAAAACTTGGGAAACAGCCTGCCCAGTTGCATACAACTCTTATCAACTCAATGATGCTGAAAAGAATTATCCAGTTCATGAGAAGGAACTTCTTGCTATAGTTAAATCTCTGAAGAAATGGAGATCTCACCTTCTCAACACCCATTTTGAAGTCTATACCAATCAGGGCACAATTTGGGACAGAAAATTGATGGAGAGGAATTTTGCTAAGCTCACTCCCTGAAGCTTGGAACAATTACATTGCATCTATTGACACCACAGCCCTAATGGATGCACCAAAGCTGATCACATGCATTCTCAAACACAATCAACCCTAATGGATGCACCAAAGCTGATCACATGCATTCTCAAACACAATCAACAACTTAACATGTGTAACACAAATGATATGGCCTTAATAGGAAAGCCTGGGAAAAGGAAGTACAATCCCAACATCACTTGCATTGAACATGGGGAAAAGGGGCACATAGGTAGGCAGTGTAAGAAGAAGTCCAAATTGGGAAAGTGGAGATTGGGAGGGAAGCAGAAGGGGACAACAGAAGTAAATGCAGCAGCCAATAAGGAATTCACATTCTATGGGGATTCCAGGGAGGACATAGTACTGGCTGTCTCTCCAAACTCTTGGTTGGCTGACTCAGTATGCACATCTCATATTGCTTGAGACTGAAAGTTTTTTATTGACTACACCCTACCCCTGGACATCAGATTTCTGTATTTGGAAAGGCCCCTGCACCTGGACAAGGCTCAATACAGCTGCAATGCACTGTGGGAGGAAAAATCTCTAAAATGACTCTCAAGGACATTCTGAGTTCTCAGTATTGAGGACTTGGTCTTATATACTTGAGCCCCCACGAAAACAAGAAGTCAGCATCTATCAGTGCAGTGATAGCTGGTCAGTGTGTGAATATTGCAGGCTATCATTTCAAAGTCAGTTGCTCACAAATTTCAAAGTACCAACATGTGACTTTCCGAGTTCTCAGTATTGAGGACTCAGTCTTATATACTTGAGCCCCCATGAAAACAAGGAGTCAGCATCTATCAGTGCGGTGATAGCTGGTCAGTGTGTGAATATCGCAGGCTTTCATTTCAAAGTCAGTTGCTCATGAATTTCAAAGGCAGCAGGTATTACTGACACACAACTTTTGAACCAAAAAGGATAGCCAACCCAGTGATTGCTAATGTGCAGTGAAATTCAGTTTAGGCCTTATCAGTTCTAAGTGTCCATGTTCACATCCTTTTGACAATTCAAGGATGGTCTAAAACCTGCCCCTAGACTGCCATGTAATTCAAATTCATAATCTCCCTGGAGATAATCCAACCCGCTCACTTCTTGTCAACAACATGTCAACCACAGCAGGATGGGGAGGGGACAGGGAATGATAGACAACAAACAGGAGATGGGGATGCGAGGGATGAAGGCACAAGAACAACAACAATGAATGACAAATCACCACCACAGCACCCTCAATCACCATCGCAAGCAACTGCTCATGGGGTGGACATGGGGAGCAACAGGGGCAAGGATAGCGGCAACTATACTTGACCCATTTTGACAGCAATCTGGGTCATTGTTTGACAGTGTTATGATCAAACCATGTAATGAGAGATTTGTGAGTTGGGGATGGTAAATGAATAAAAATGGAGTTCATGACATGATTCAGAAGGTGTATATGGAGCATATACCAGTTGTGAAATTTACCCAACAGTGTTGAGGACTGAGGAACAGATTGATGGGTACTCCTGGGTCATTGTTTGACAGTGTTATGATCAAACCATGCAGGACTGTAATAAGGGATTCGTGAATCAGGATGGTAAATGAATAAAAGCAAAGTAAATGACTCAGTGGCCTGTCGTCATTTAGCCCTTGGTTTCATGCAAAACCAGTGCAATCCTCCTTGGCACCTATTGGTGGTGGGAGGCCGTACATGTTTTCATATCAGTCCATTGCATCATTTATTAAAAGAGGTGAGGATTGAGTGTCTGCTGCTCATGCGTTTCATTATGTGGACGATATTGATGAAGTGGGATGCCTGAATTACCCAATAGACCATGGCTTTGTATATACTGACTTGCCACTCCATGACATAGTACCACATATTTCAAAGAAAATGATAACAAAATTGCACAGATCCATAAAATATCTCTTAGCTCACATCACTCTAAAGATCAGTTTATAAAAGCCTTTGATGGACATGATTGTGTCAACTGCAATTTCTACATGTCTGTTCCAGAAGTTCAATGTTCTCCTTCCCTCAAAAGAAAATGGCATTGGCAAATGCATTTGTAAACCTCACAAAAGGTGATAAGATTGCACACAATGTGAAAAATACCATCAAGCGCAATTTGAAACATGTAAATGGTACAACTTTTCCTCTGAGTCCTACTCCTTTCCCTCCCCCTGCCTTGACAGAAGATTTGGGTGAAACTGTCATCAAAGATTGGTGCAAAGCATCCCAACCCTCACAGCTTGAGGAATCTGGTTGTGCTGTATGTGGTCAGTTGACATCCATGCTCCAATTTAGTCGCCTCAAGGCCATAAAGACCATGCTTGGTATTCTAGCAGCTCCAGATGTAACTCAGGTTGAGCGCAAGTCAAGCAGTCAAAAAATTACAAAATTCAATGGTCCTGTCCTCAACTACCAATATGACAAGTTTTGTGATGTTTGCCATCAGAGTATCAGAATAGGAAAAGTGCCACATCTTGCATGGCCAAAAACCTCTGGCTTGGCCGGGTTCCCAAGAGGTCTTTACACTCCCCCACCTTTCCCGTCGGACTCCGACTGGAGTCTGACTGGAGTCCACTGGGACTGGTCACCAGCCAACTGCTGCAAAGTTGCCAGTCCAGTCCCAGTCCAGTCCGACTGGACTCTGAGTGGAATCCACTCAAACACAAGTTCCCAGGCTTTAAGTTTGGGAAAAGAATCATCTTTGTTGCAAAGGGGTATTGACCAAGGAAAGGAGGTGTAGTCATCAACTATATCCATTACATATGAATTCCTGGTATGAGACTTCACTGCATGCAGTCCTGACAAATCAACCCATACTTTCTGCAACTTCCTTGTCGCCTTGTGACCAGGCCCCTCCTCACGTCTTTTTGGGACAGGCATCTTCATCTGTTTTCCAAGCACACATGATTCACACTTAGGTGGTTTTGGTGAGGAAACAAGAGGTGCACCTGTGAGCATCCCTTTCTTGGCCATATCCCAGATGGATTGGTAGTTGGCATGGCCAAGATGGTGGTGCCATGTTTCCAAGTTTGGGGATTTGTGTATGGAAAAAGCATGGTCAACAGCGGCAGAGTGGAGGTTGAGTGAGCAGGTTTCTTGGAGAGTCTGGATCCTCGTGCAACCAGTGCACTGGTGGACTTGTCCGTAATCCAATACTCCATGTTATTGAAGTGTGTGGCAATGGTCGAGTCATCAGCCAAAACTCCTATGGAGATGAGTCAGACAGTCAAGTTTGGGATATAGAGCACATTATGTAAGAGAATTGATGCACCTCAGGCTATCTGGAGTTTGATATCCCTGACACCAATGGTGGCTATGGAGGAACCTCCCACCCCTCTAATGGTACGTGGTTGAGTCGGACAAAGGGTAAGGAAATCTGATCTGTCAGGTGAGATATGTACAGTTGCACCAGAGTCGACAATAAAGGGATGCTTGTCCAGTAAAAGGTGAGATTGATGGGTCTGAGTAAGTGGTTCAACAGTGAACACGCCATCAGTATGCATGGATGTATGTTGGTTCCAGTCAAGAGTGGTAGATGCCTCCTCCTCAACAACAATCCATCCCTCATATTCAACCTCTTTGATGGAAGCAGTGGGAAGGGGGTCGCATGCAAGGCCAGCAAATTCCGGGCTGGAGGTGGCAGGTACAGGGGATTCAGAATCAACCATGACCGTGAAGGCACATCCATTGACATCCTTTCCTGTAATTGAGATCCTGGAGCTAGCAGTACCCAGTGCTTTCTTCTTGAGTGCCAGCTTCCATGTGGCTTTGGGTTCATTGATGGTCTTCCTGGCCATGCCGCCTCCAGGCTTGATGCAGTACTCTGTAGTATGCCCAGTCTTTTTACAGACAGGATTCCCACAAGTGGGCGTGTTAGATACTTTGTTTGGTTTGGTCCAAGCAGTAAGTGCAATGGTGGATCAGGAATCATGATGCTGGTCATTCTCAAGGAGTGACTGTTCATTCTCCAGGAACAGGCGGATGTCCTTTGACCCATATGGGGAACTGGCAGTTGAGGCGGCAATGTCGCAGGATATAATGGATTGTGCATGTGGGCAGTTGTCGCTAAGGGAATTAAGGAGGGCAATACAACAGAATAGGTCCACTTTTATGTCCCCCATGGCAAAAGCACGCTCAATGAGAGTGCAAATCTTCTCTGCGATTTCAGGGAGTGGCACATCCTTTGAGCACTGGATGGAAAGCGCCTGTTGAAGCAATTGGACCTGGCAGACTGGACCTTCCTTCTGATGATGATCTTGGAGAGTTTTCCAATTTACATCAGGGCCCTTCTTGATATCAAGGAATGGGTGCTCGGATGGGGAAACACTGGAAGCAAGAAAGGCATATGTGAGACATGAGTTAGCTGCCCAGTTTGCAAGAGCACAGGTTTCTGTAGATGTAGGTGAGGTAATATCACCAGTCACATATTCATAGAGTCCATTCAGCGAGAGGGCGATTGTGATCTCCTTGCACCATTCTTTGTAATTAGACTTAAGTTTGTCCAACTTCTCCCCTGAGTACTGAACTGACAACTTGATGAGAGAAATAGAAGGTGGGTTTGTTTCAGCAACCATAGTGGAGAAAGCGGAAGTGGTAATGGCAGGCGGGCATCGAGTAGGGCGATGTCAAGGAAGACAAAGGGGAGGGAGATGGGTCGGGTAGTCTGATCCCGTCAAGTTGTGATCTGAGACCTAAGTGATCTAGGGGTCCAATCAAAAATGACATAGATAAACGCCGAGTGGCTAGGAGATTTTCTACCGTTGTCTAAATGCGACGGGAGTGGTCCATAACCTGTATAAAATTAATCCTAGTACAACAAGAGTGAACTCAGTCTCTGTATAAGTGACTGTATTAGTACTGTACCTAGTACAACAAAAGTGAACTATAAGTACAGTAAGTAATCATTTGCTACTGAATAATAAGTCGGTACTCACCTCAGTCTCTGTATAAGTGACTGAGGTGATCTGGTATCTGTCTACTGTATATATATGATTCATGTTAGATAAAGGAGAATGGTATAAAGGTATCCATGACACAGATACAAACATGTGCATCAAAGGGATGCACCACATATAGGACATGCATCAACTAACATGCCAAGATCCGTATTTGGCAATACGGCATTTGCATGTGCTCACAGTGTCATTCTCAACACTTACTTTAGCCATCTCCATAATAGGTATACCTCCCTGCGATTTCTGGTCATGTACCTCCCCAAATGGTGCAGGCCATAAGCAAGTTCTGTTATATTGTCTGGCGATCCATACTCAATGAAGATACATTTGCTGTGCTTGATGCCACTCTTCTGCAGTTCCACATGAATCATGAAATCTTGTCAACTTGGCATCCGGCCTGATGGCTTTTCACTTCCTCAACAACATTCTCTGGTTCATTATCGACACCTCATTTAAATGTTTGGTGCTCCCAATGGCCTTTGTTCATCAATTACTGAGTCAAAGCATATTTGAGCTGTCAAGTGCCCATACAGGCACTCCAGCCACAATAAACCACTTGGCCAGATGTTGTTAACAAATCAGTGTATGGATAAACAGTAAGCTCACTGCTGCTTGGGTTGATTTCACTATGTGTGGCTTGATGGAAGGGCCACATGTACCATTTCTTACCCCCACTGCACCAAATCCTCTTGTACCTGATCCAGAGGATGGAGACCCTGATGAAGATACTGTTGACAGTCCACCATCTCTTGGCAAAGTTAAGATATTAAAAACTAAAAGTATGTTATCAGATACTTTTTTGGGTGTTGTATCTCATCTGTCACTGAAGCGTGAGGTGTTCTGCATGATGTGTTTGGCACACTACATCAATCAGCCACAACTACCTGAGCTCATCCAAAGATTTCTTTGTAATCAACTTAATCCTGACACTGAGGTCAATGGGGCTCATGTTCCTCTGGATAGCTGTCCAGAGTTCTCTGGTCCTGTGTACATGCATTCATCAGCTCGTGCAACATTTTATGCCCCAAGTTACCTCTGTGGTGTTGGTGGGATGCATCATGAATGGATTTGCTCTGTCAAGTCATGGTATGGAGGGCCTGCAAAGTGAGACTGTGTATTCATTGCAAATGAATCAGATGAACCTGTTTTTCATGGCCTTGAAGTTGCATGAGTATTTTTATTTTTCTCCTTCACCTTTCATGGGGTTGATTATTCATGTGCATTGATTCAATAATTTTGAAGGGTTGGAGAAGAGCCTTGTGACAAGACAGGATTATGGATGGTTCAGCCTGATTTTTATTGCCATGAGCCATGTTTAGTGGTTGTCCATCTTGATTGTATGTTGTGAGGGGCACATCTGATTGGAGTTACCAGTGGTGATTTCCTACCATGAGAGGGGTTTAATTTTTCACATTCATTTGATACATTCAAAGTATTCTATGTAAACAAGTATATAGACTACCATACACATGAAATAGAATTTTAATTTATTGTAGATATGATGAAATTTTCAAAGCTGTACAAGGATTATCTCAGGCAATGAACTCGGTGGTACAGGAATGAATCTTTTAACCTCCACCCATAAAAGCCTCTTCCTGTTGATCCTATCATCCTCAGACACAATGAGATGTGCTTGGATATGAGCTGAGTTCTGCATCTTAGTTTGCAGGTGGGGAAACATTATGTTCCACTGCAGGTGATCTATTGCCAAGACCACAGTATCATCAGCTTTGGATATTATAAAAATTGAGAATTATGCACTCTCTTCTGTTTCCAGCCAGTCACCAGCCTGAATGCAAAGTTGTTCTCTCCTACAATCCACATGTACCAATAGGACTAACATCCATGGATCAATCTTCATATCAAGCTGCACAGTAAACATAAATGTTAAGTCAGAGAGCAAAACATTCATCATGGGAGCCTGAGAGCAGCTAGAGTCATGGGATGTTGTTATGACAGGCCCAGGAAAGGACTGAATAGTTCTGGTTAATATTAGTTGAGCGTGAGTATGTGGAGTTGACAGTAAATGACAATCAATGTAATGACCATTATTGTGAGAGATTGGCACTTGTATTCCCACTACATGTGATAAAATGAGTATAACATAACATGGTTCAGAATTTAATACTCACCATGACTACTAGTATTGCTATTATGGGACATGATGCATAGAATATAGCTGCCGATGTTGAAGTTGACGTTGACAAGCAGTGCAGCTGTGGCTGGCACCACAATAGATGCCAAACATATGTAATCATGATCACACTCAAAATTCAAAAAGTACTTCTTGAGTACTAGCGATGTGCAAGGCTCAGCCCAAAGCCCTCAAGCCCCAGGTGCCAAGCCCTAGAAGTAGGGCACGGCATGAGTATGGGTAAAACCGTGTGTTTCTGGTCACGGTGATAGGTCCACTGTGCGCTCTAAGCTCTGGGAATGTCTCCAGAGGCATCGACACATCAACATGCATGCTCCCAACCCCTACGAACCCTGTGAGACCACTCTGAAACTACTTTGATCAATTTTGAACGACTTCAAATGATCTCAAACAACTTCAAATGACTTCAAATGACTTCACAGCACTTTGAATGCCTTTGGCCGCCATACACCTATTGCACCACCCTTTGGATACACGCAGCACACCTTGTAAGAGTTAGTGTGTCGCATATCGAGCACCACCAGACACAAGGAGACACAACGATGGGATTTTAGGATGCGATTGTGGCACTTTGATATCTTGATGATATATTGGATCAATGGGGACAGGTACCCATGATAAATCATGACTCTATATGTTTCCCTTCTCATCTTCTTTCATTTATTCTATGATTTGCAAAGATTCTCTATTGTTTTATACCTTGCCTCATGTATTCCTCATGTTTTATTTCCTTTTTAGTATCACTTCTCCCAAACATATATAGCCTTGTACTAGCTACTTAGAAGAACAGAATATATTGTCCTCTCACACCAATTGATTTAAGAGCCATTCTCTTAAGTCCAAGCATCTCGACTTAGTCTCGAAGTTCAGTGTTTTATGCTGAATCTCCTCGAACTCCTCGTACTAGCTTCTCAAAACTATCGCATATTGTCTATCCTCTCTCGACGCCTTTCTACATCCTTATAGTTTATCCTCAGCCATCGTCGAAAGTGTCTTCGGCTTCTATAAAGGCCTTCGAACATCATCGCACCTCTTTGCACACTCTTCAAACATCATCACACCTCTTCACACACTCCCGAACTTCATTGAATTTCCCTTGAATGCTATCGCAGCACTTTGTACACTCTCAATCATTATTGAACTTCTCTCGAACGTCATTGCAACGCTTCAAATACTCTTGAACCTCATCGAACTTCATCGCACACCCTCTAGAGTCATTTTCATAGCCTTGGTTTACAGTGGTGATATTTAGTACCACCTTGCAACCTTCCTCTAACTAGTGTTATACCATTCGAGCCCTTATAGTAGGTTTTGTTTGGGTTTCCTGGTCGAGTATCATCATTTTGGAGCCCACCATGAGGGGTTTCTAAATAATTTCATCGCCTAATCCATCTCCAATCTCCTGGCTTAGGCCAACACAAGCTAGAAACCTACAAATCGACACTCGCCACACCTTCAAATCTCTCAAACAATCAGGAGATATTCTTATACCTGTTTCTGAAGCAGAATCGACTCATCGTTGACCATTCCCTTCACCAATCTTTCCAACAACTTTGACTCCTCTACCATCATTCACACAAGCTTTAACCCCTACCCCTAGAAACATTGCATTCATGACTATGCAAGCAATGATGCCAGCTCATGGTCATTCCATGGCTCTGAAATTCGACCCTACCCAGCCGCAAGAACTTTGCAGATACTTTAACAAGCTCGAATTGCTTTTCTCAGCATGCGATGTCACGAACTCGGAAGATATGAAGCAGCATGCTTGTCGCTACCTCAATATCGACACTTCCAAACTCTGGGAATCGATTCCAGAATAGGATGCTGGCATTTCATTCCAGAACTATTCACCAACTGTACCCTGGTTCCGAAGACAATCAGAAATGGTCAATTTTGGACATGGACAAACTCATTGGCAAACAACTTTGCATAGGTATTTACAATGCAAGCGATTTGGGATTATACTATCGGTCATTCTACAACATTGCAAAGTTTCTATCTACTAAAGGCAGGATTTCCAATGCGGAACAAAGCAGAGCCTTTGTCTGGGGTTTCCAACCAGGCTTATGGGCTAGAATCACTTGATGACTTGAACTAAAATTCCCCGATCACTACCCTGATGACCCCTACCCACTCAACAATATTCATGCAGCAGCAAAATTCATTTTAGCAGGATCTATCAGCTCGGATTCGACATTGCTACTCAGTTTGCATTCTTCAGCACCTTTGGCAATCCCAACAACCTCGACATCTTCACCCCAAATTAAATCAGAAGACCTTATGGCAATCCTTGAGAAATTCACAGCCACTCTTGTAACAGCTTTAGCAGGTTCAAAGACCACAAACACTACTCGACCTAACAGTGGATTTCATTTGGACCAGCTCGAAACTTCAGTTTGCATCTTTTGTGGGCTTACAGGACATTTTATTAGTGATTGCTTGGTTTGCCAGTCTTATATCAATGAAGGAAAGTGTAAGAAGAACACTGAAGGCAAAATTGTTCTCCCAAATGGTCAATTCACTCCTCGAAGCATCCCCAGTCGTTTTATCAAGGACAGGATTGACAAATGGACTTGATGAAACCCTCCATCTAATGTTACCCCTTTGCTAATGTATAATATCGCACCTTCAACAGTTTCTTTGACGCCATCCAGGGGTGTCTACCAAATTACTGACTTATCCACAATGGCCAAAGATTGTATTGCACAACTCAAACAAGAGATATAAGCTTTGCAAAGTGGTAGACCTTTTATGTGAACTGATCCGAATGTGCCAACAGTGTCAAGAACTGTTCCTCCCCCGATCGGAACCCGCATCCGTCCGATCCTTTTCTGCACCTTGAACCCAACTTTTGTCTATGCCTTCCATTTTCATTCCTGGCTGCCTTGCACTGCCCACACTGCTGTGCACCAGGCTGCCTTGTACAGCATCCACAGCTGCCTTCCCAGGGCTGCCGTCTCTATTGCAAATTCAACTATGGATTCCTGTGCGGCTCCCACTAGATAATTTATCTACACAGTCGAGACACTGCCGCAGTCTTCGTTCCTGTTCCACATTATTCCGGACTACAGTATTTAAGCTTAGTTAGTTTCACCTTGTACTCCTCAGTTCGTATATTGACATAGACTCGACTTTACCCTGCCAATCTAAAACCTCCTCCTACTCCAACCCCTGTCCTCTAAGAGTCTGAACTCCCTCTGAAGCTCTAGTCTCATCTGAACTTAACCTAAGTCCCCCCGTACTCCTCCCCACATTTACCCACACTGTCCCGCTCCTACCTCCAGACCTTCAACTTGAAATTAGGACACCAGATGAGGTGAAGGGCCCAGCTTCTTACAAGCTGAAGCCAAGTCCTTTCTGTTTCCCCTCTTGCAGAATCCGCATCGACCTGACAACTCCCACTATCATCACCCGCAGTGTCCGGTCAGATTCCGAAGTGACCTCTAGGATCAGTTCTTAACAGTATATACAAACTCACACTTCACTCATCCATTTCCTCTCTATGACCCCTACCGAGACCCGCCAGCGCGCAACAAGAAATTCCCAACGTGCCAGTACTATTCCAGGGATCTCTGCAATCCAGCGATCCACCCTTTCTGACCCTCGACCCGCCACTACGTTTGGAGTGTCTTCCAGACCCTCAAACATCTTCTGACAAATCGGCTCAGGAGCCCCCTCAATCAGTGCCAATCTCATGTCCACCCATGCCCTGCAACCTTCTGGCAACCCAGAAGGTTTTCGATCAAGAACTCCCCTTGAGTACATAGGGGGCATCAGCCAGCCTGAACCCTTTGGGTTGGAAGATCCTGGTCTAGAGGATGGACCCCCCGGCGGACCCGACGACCCTAGCGGTCCTGATGACCCTGGGGGTGACCCCAATCCCAATGATCCTGAGGATCAACCTCCTGCAGGGGAAAACCCTGACCCAGGGGATAGGTTCATAGATGTCTTTTACAACCTCTCGGAGAGTATCCACACCCTTCATCAGAATAACACACCCAAGACCGAGAAAATCAAAGTTCGCGACCCCGACACTTTTGACAGCGCCAATCCGAAGAAACTTAGAGACTTCCTAGTCTCCTGCAATCTTCATTTCCATGACCATCCGCATGTATTTTCCTCTGATGAGAAAAAGATCATATTCATCCTTTCTTATCTTAAGGGATCAGCTCTCAGTTGGTTTGAGCCTGGTCTGAATGACCTGACAGATTCCACACACTGGATGTGGGACTATGAAGCTTTCCTCGCCGAGCTGGAAAGCAACTTTGGTCCACACAACCCAGTCGGAGATGCGGAAAAAGCTCTCTCTGACTTAGCAATGAAGAAAGGTGGTCGTATCACGAAATACAATGTTGACTTCTGGGAATTAGCTTCTAGGGTCAACTGGAATGAAGCAGCCCTTCATGACCGCTATTTCCACAGTCTTCCGCTCCGGCTTCACATAGAAGTTCTCCAGGGTGGTAAACCCAATACTCTTGCAGAACTGCACTTGAAAGCGCAGGACAGTGATGACATCTACTGGATGCAAGAAGATGAATCCTGTTTCGAAACAAAGAATTCCAGTAACATCACTAACTCTAGTCGGAAGGACTCTTCCAAAAGCCCTTCCCCATCGACAAACCAAGCCTCTTCAAACTCTGCCCATGGTAACACCTCCAACCAGCAGTCTTCCACGACAAAGAACACTTCCCGGGACAAGCCCAAGTCGTCCATCTCCGATAAGTTGGGGAAGAACGGCAAGCTTACTGGGGAGGAATGAGAATGTTGCATGAGAGAACGACTTTGTCTCTACTGTGGTGAGGAAGGGCACATAGCAGGAAACTGCCCGAAATCCAAAGCCGCAAAAGCCTGTGTGTCCACTGTCATTCCTGAGACTACGGACTCAGAAAAATAGTCTGCAACCCTCAGGATACTGCCACTGGGGCTGGGGGTTGCGTTGACCTTACCCACTTGGCTGCCTACATTTGTCTCAACGCATCCGCTCTTTCTGACCCTGACTCCCTAACCATTCTTTTAACCTTTCCTGACTCTTCCGCCCCTTTCTGAACCCTTATTGACTCTGGCTCCTCCCACTGCTTCCTTGACTCCTCTTTCGTGTTGAATAACCAACTCAGCATGGAATCCATTAACCCGATCAGTTTACGACTCTTTGATGGATCTTGCAACTCCACCATAACTCAGATCATCAAACTTCCAGTCACCTTCCCTGCCGGCGAAGTATTCAATTTGTCATTCTATGTAACCTCGCTCGACTCTTCCTGTTCTGCCGTACTTGGTCATAACTGGCTGAAGCAATACAATCTGTTGATTGACTGGTCTTCAAGCCAACTCGCTTTCCACTCTGCAGATCATAGAGGTCCAGCACCCCTGACGTCACCTTTGTCCCCAAATCTTCCGGTAGAAATCCTCGACTCTGCATTTTCTGAATCCCCCATTCCTCCTAAGTCTACACCTCCCGACATCTCTTTCATCAACGCTGCCGCTTATGCACATGCTAGCAAACTTCCTGGGGCAGTAGCTTTTCAGATGACCTTCGCTCCAGAAGGGTTATCTGCCCGCTCCACCCAATCCATGAACTCATCTGACCTCTCTGATATTCTGCCCGAGTATCACGAATTCGCTGATGTCTTTAATAAGACTAAAGCGGATACCCTTCCTCTGCATCGGTCTTATGACCTCAAGATAGAGACAGAAGACAATACTCCTCCGCCTCCAGGCCACATGTATTCTCTCTCCCCCTCTGAATTAGAAGCCTTACGAGTCTTTATTGATGAAAATGACTGCTCAGGTTTCATCTGCCCATCCAAGTCTCCACATGGCACTCCGATTCTCTTCGTCAAGAAGAGGAGGGTAGTCTCCAACTTTGTGTCGACTACCGAGGACTTAATCGCCTTATGAAGAAAGACTGCTACCCACTTCCTCTCATTTCTGACCTCCTCGACTCTCCCCAAAAAGCCTGCTTGTTCACCAAGATAGACTTGCAGCACGCTTACCACTTAGTCTGCATTGCAGACGGTGACAAATGGAAAACTACTTTCCGCACCCGCTACGGATCTTTCGAGTGGTTGGTGGTTCCCTTTGGACTCACTAATGCACCCGCAGCATTCCAGCGTTTTATGAACGACATCTTCAGCAATATGCTGGATGTTTGTGTCATAGTATACCTCAATGACATCCTAATCTATTCCAACGACAAGTCCCAGCATGGGGCTCACATCAAAGAAGTCCTCCGCCGTCTCCGGGAAAATGGACTTTATGCCTCTCCACAGAAATGTGAGTTCCACAAAGACACCATCAAATATTTAGGTTTCATCCTTTCACCAGATGGACCGCGGATGTCCGAGGATAAAGTCAAAACCGTGCTTGACTGGCCCAAGCCTAGGAAAGTTAAGGATATACAATCCTTCTTAGGCTTTTGCAACTTTTACCGCTGTTTCATTAATGGCTATTCAGACATTGTCATCCCACTTACCCGCTTGATGTGGAAATCCACACCTTGGGACTTCAACAAGAAGTGCCGCGACACCTTTGAAAGGCTCAAACAAGAATTCACTCATGCACCCATCTTAACTCAATGGGTACCCGACTCACAGATGGTACTTGAAACCGATGCTTCTGACTATGCCCTAGCTGCTATCCTTTCGGTTTACACTGCGGATGGAGAAATCCATCTGGTTGCTTTTCATTCCCACTCTTTCAATCCCGCTGAACTAAATTATGACATTCATGACAAGGAACTCTTGGCCATCCTTGAAGCCTTCAAACACTGGCGGCAGTACTTTGAGGGTTCCACAAACCCAGTTGATGTGGTCACCGACCACAAAAATCTTGAGTACTTCAGCACTACCAAGTTGCTCACCCACCGCCAGGCCTGTTGGTCTAAGTACCTTTCCCAGTTCAATTTCATCATCCACTTCTGCCCTGGAAAATTAGGGGCCAAGCCAGACGTGCTCACTAGACATTGGGACGTCTACCGCAAAGGGGGAAATAGCGACTTCGCCTCCATAAACCCAACCAACTTCTGACCTGTATTCACACAGGAACAGCTCACCTCTTCCCTTTGTGCCACCTATTTCGCCACATCCATCCTTCAACAAGCAGTAATCATGGATGTTGAGAAACTTCACCACGACATCCGCACCTCCCTACCCCTTGACCCCTTATCATCCACACATCTTCCGACACCTGTCGACCCCAACTGGACCATAGACGAGGCAGGTCTCCTCCGCCACTTCGACTGGATTTATGTTCCAGACGTCATGGATCTTTGCCTCAAGGTCCTTCAGTACAAACATGATCAAATCCTCTCTGGCCACTTTAGACAAAATAAAACCCAGCAGCTTGTCTGCCGGGAATATGTCTGGCCAAACCTCCACACCTTTGTGCAGGAATTCTGCAAATCCTGTACGACTTGTAAGTGATCCAAATCACCTTGACACAAGCCCTATGGATTTCTAAAGCAACTTCCAGTTCTGGAACGACCTTGGAACTCCATCTCCATGGATTTCATTGAGCAACTACCTGACTCTGATGGTCACACCGCTATCCTGGTCATCGTTGACTGTCTCACCAAACAAGGCATCTTCATCCCAACTGTCAATGAAATCACAGCCCAAGAACTAGCCAACCTGTTTGTCCTCCACGTCTTCTCCAAGCATGGCGTTCCGTCGCACGTCACTTGCGACCGGGGATCCGAGTTCGTCTCTCACTTCTTCCACTCCCTCAGAAAAGTGCTCGACATGCGGATCCACTTCACTTCTGGCTATCACCCGCAAGGAGACAGCCAGACAGAACGGATCAACCAGACCTTGGAGCAATACCTCCGAATTTTCTGTAACTACCAGCAGGACGACTGGTCCCATCTCCTTCCCTTAGGCGAATTTGCCTACAACAATGCTCCCTCTGCCTCTACAGGTGTATCCCCTTTCTTTGCCAACAAAGGCTATCACCCGAACATTTCCGTCTTTCCAGAATGCGGCTTAGCTTCACAGCACGCCCATGAGTTCATTGTTGACTTAGACAACCTTCATCAGGAGCTTCGGAAACAGCTTGCAGCCACTCAAGAGCATTATCAAGGTCCTGTGGACAAACATCGGGCACCCACACCTGACTTCAACGTTGGTGACTCTGCCTATGTCACTGTGGAAAATATCTGCACCACTCGTCCTTCCAAGAAACTTTCTGAAAAGCACCATGGCCCCTTCGAAATCATCGCCCACCCGGGCACTCACTCAGTCACCCTGCGGCTCCCGGATCACATGCGGGCCATTCACCCTGTTTTCCATGTCTCTCAACTAGAGAAACACTCCCCAAACACAATTCCAAATCGAGTACAACCTCCACCTCCTCCAATCACCATCGACAACGAGCTCAAATATGAGATCGCCAAAGTCCTCGACTCCAAAGTTGACAACCGACATCGCTGCCAGATTCTCTACCTCATCCGATGGGAAGGCTACCAGGGAACCGATGAGGAGACCTCCTGGCTACCTGTTACAGAGCTTGACCACACCCAAGAACTCCTTGCAGATTTTCACACTCACTACCCGCAGAAACCTGGACCATTACCCACTTAAAGTCTATTCATGTTACTTATTCACTCAGTCTGAACTCAGAAACAAAATTCATTAAAAAGTTTTTTTTTGGATCCAACTGGATCCCTACACTACCTCTGCTTCTCCCTCTCTGTCTTCATCACCCTCTCCCCAACTTTGCCCTCTTCTCTGCCCTCGTCCTTCTCTTCACCCTCCTCACCTCCACTCTCACTCTCCTCCCCATCATCCACCCGCCTTTTCTCCAGATACCTCTGGAAGGCCGCCCAGTCATCTCTGGACTTGCAGATCCCACATCTTTCCTGCTGGGACTCTCGCACTGCTCACTCCACCTCTTCGTCACCCTCGTCGCTCTCCTCCTTGGCACTTTCTTCCTCCACCCACTCTGGGTCCAAAGCATCCCAGATCTCCCCCATCGACTCCCGCACTGCATTGGCCACCTCAGTGAATCCCTTCCTTATCACCTTCATCATCTGTTGCATTACCTCTGGGTTATCCCCGGTTGCCCCTGTTGTTCCCACTGTTTTTGCTGCAGGGGCTTCCTGCCCCTCCCACACTACCTCCTCGCACTTATGTTTGATGTGCATGCAGTTGTTGCACACACATCCCCTCGCACCCATCTTGAAACACGTGACCTTTTGATATTTGCATCTGGGCCACTTGTCAGTAAGAGAAGACTGAGAAAGGTAACCAGTACGCACCTTTTGCAAGGCAAGGCAGCCTGCACCCACACTGGACTCTCTGACTCCTCCGACCCCACTCACACCGTGGACTTGGCAACTTTCTTCTTCTTTGGGGACTTGCTCCCCTCTGCCTCATCCTCCAGACCCGCGGCCGCAGCTGCCCGCTTTTTCTCCGCTCGTTTTGTGGCCAAAGCCTCCTTTCTCCACACTGCTGCCTGGCGCGCCTCCTCCACCTTCGCAGCCTCCTCTGCTGCCTCTTGTGCCTCCTGTGCCCTACACTCCTCCTCCCTTGCTGCCTCCTCCAGTTCCCTCACCTCTTGTTCCATCTGCTCCTTCATCTCCCACTCCCTCTGTTCATACTGAGCCTTCATTGCGGCCAGCTTGAGTTGAGCAGAACCTGCTGGGGGGGACATTTTGTATAGGTGATGGGAGTAGGAAGTCAACAAAATTTTTCAACCAATTGCTGCATTCGGAATTTTCAACCAACTTCCTCATTTGGACTCAAACCCTCATGTGCCTCGTAGGCTCGGCACTAAGGGGGAAATACTGTCAAGAACCGTTCCTCGCCTGATTGGAACCCACATCTGTCCAATCCTTTTCTGCACCTTGAACCCGACTTTTGTCTACACCTTCCGTTTTTGTTCCCAGCTGCCTTGCACTGCCCACACTGCTGTGCACCAGGCCGCCTTGTACAGCATCCATGGCTGCCTTCCCAGGGCTGCCGTCTCTATTGCAAATTCAACTACGGATTCCTGTGTGGCTCCCACTAGATAATCTATCTACGCAGTTGAGACACTGCCGCAGTTGAGACACTGCCGCAGTTGAGACACTGCCGCAGTCTTCGTTCCTGTTCCGCATTATTCCAGACTACAGTATTTAAGCTTAGTTAGTTTCGCCTTGTACTCCTCAGTTCGTATATTGACATAGACTTGACTTTACCCTGCCAATCTAAAACCTCCTCCTACTCCAACCCCTGTCCTCTAAGAGTCTGAACTCCATTTGACTCAACCTCTAGTCTCCCTCTGAAGTTCTAGTCTCATCTAAACTTAACCTAAGTCCCCCCGTACTCCTCCCTGCATTTACCCACACTTTCCTGCTCCTACCTCCAGACCTTCAACTTGAAATTAGGATACCAGATGAAGTGAAGGGCCCAGCTTCTTACAAGCTGAAGCCAAGTCCTTTCTGTTTCCCCTCTTGCAGAATCCACATCGACCTGACAACTCCCACTATCATCACCCGCAGTGTCCAGTTGGATTCCAAAGCGACCTCTAGGATCAGTTCATAACAAACAGCTCCTACCTCACGGCCCTTGATCCCTGCATCGGTCGAATGATTCGTCCCACAACTACCTGCACCATCAATATTGTCCACAGTGACCAACCCACCTACTTCGAATTTGGCACCATCTTCGACCTCCGAGAAATCATCACAACCAGTAATACATCCCTACAATGGCGCTAAAGAAAATTCATACCTACCTCCTCACGAATGCAACTTCACATCGACAGGAAAAGCGAAAGATGGCCCATCATACCATACCCAAGCCCCCATTTAAAAGGACAAAATCACTGAAGATGTCTTCACCCAATCAATGAAAACACCAATTATCACTCTAACCCCTGAAGAATCACTTTCGCTATTGCCCGAAGTTCATATGAAATGGAAGGAACAGGTCACTGCGCATCGTATCCAGCAACCTGAAGGAAATAACACTACGAATCTCCTTCACGATGACATATTTGTAATTGACGACCCTTATGAAACCTATATTAGCAGTCTTCGCCCTGGAAAAATACCTGAACCTTTTATTGCAGTGAAGGAATCACATTCTATTAGATTGGTTATTATGAACATCAATGGCAGAAATCCAGTCGAAAGCGTAGTCGATCCGGGTTCATCGATCATCGCAATGTCGGAAGAAGTCTGTCATGAACTCGGTCTCACATATGATCCTTCAATACACATCCCTCTACAATCGGCTAACAGTGGTATTGACCAGAGTCTAGATTTAGCACGGAACGTACCTTGCAAAGTCGGTAGCATCACTCTCTATATGCAAATACACATCATCTGCAATCCAGCATATGACATTCTGCTTGGACGACCATTCGACGTTCTCACAGAGAGTACGGTCAAGAATTATCGAAATGAAGTGCAGACGATAACTATATTCACTCCAAACTCGATACAATCCTGCACTATTCTGACTATTCCCCAATCTAATCAACGAAGAAGAGTAGTTCACAAAGATTTTCGCAACTAGAGAATAAAATCTCGGAGAATAACCAGTGCACCCTCATTATTTCTTTTGACCATTCTAATTCCTCTATAACTATCAAGTACACTGCAATTATTCCCGATATTGACTCCTCGAGCTCTTCGAACCCCTTTTCCTTTTCTTCAATCCTTGCAAACTTATACTTAATGGCTAGTTGCCAGTATGCAATGTCTTTATCAGCCTCGATGGCCACCTCTATGCATGACTCCACTATCATTTCTCCTCCCCACGTCTCATCAACCAACTCTATATACCCAACCTTTGCAGCCTCGAAGAAGAAATACAAACCAGTTGCACAGAAAGTTCGACCAGTTATTACTAAACTACCTGATTGATTTTGCATCATTCGAACAATCACTGGCGACCCCTCGAGAAAATGCCAAAACTCAATCCTCACCCCCCATCATTCGTCCCTTCTCCCTGATATACACTCGAATGCAAAGCTATTATCGACAAAAACCATCCTGGAAATTTCCTATGGCCAGAAGAACAAAAGCTTATACACGATTGTATTCGAAATCACGAAACGGGTTTTGCATGGACTGAACAAGAACAAGGAAGCTTTTGCCCCAACTTCTTTCCTCCTATCGAATTCCCTGTTACTCCTCACACTCCATGGGTCGAACGTAATATCCCTATACCTCCTGGTCTGTACGAACAGATCTGCAAGATGCTGAAAAAGAAGATAGAAGCAGGAGTATATGAGTCATTGAACTTGTCATATTGGTCGCAATGGTTTTGCGTTGCAAAGAAAGATGCAAAATCACTTTGAATCATTCACAGTCTCGAGCCTCTTAATCAAGTAATGATTCAGCACTCTGGCATCGTCCCAATTCCCGAGCATCTAGCTGAACAATTTGTAGGATGCGCTTGTGGTGGAATGTTGGACCTATATGTTGCATTCGATGAAAGGAAAGTTGCAGAATCATCTCGAGATCTAATGATGTTTCAGACACCATTTGGAGTGCTTTGAATCATCACCCTACCGATGGGTTGGACAAACTCGGTTCCAATCTTACATGACGACATAATGTTTATCCTACAACCCGAAATCCCTCATATCACCATCCCTTACATCAACGACACACCGATGAAGGGTCCAAAATCAGAATATCGAACTATCGGAGGATCTTACAAAATGATCGCCAATAATCCAGGCATTCGACGCTTCATTTGGGAACATTTCGGGAATCTAAATCGTATAGTCCAACGCATGAAGTATTGTGGAGGAACATTTTCTGGTCCGAAGCTTTACCTTTGCATCCCTGAAATAATCAATGCAATATCGAAGGTTGTATGGCTGATCCCACTCGCATCGCAGCGGTTAGCAAATGGGGGCCTTGTTGAAGCCTTACTGAAGTCAAGACATTTCTAGGAACTATTGGAGTTTGTCATATCTTTATTCAAAACTTCGCTCAATGTGCTACAGCTCTAATACACCTTACACGAAAAGATGTCCCTTTCAATTTTGGACTGAAACAAATCGCAGCACAGGAAGACCTGAAGCAAGCATTGATCAATTCCCCAGCAATTTGCGCTATCGACTACTCATCCGACGCCCCAGTTATCCTATCAGTTGATACTTCATACATCACTATTGGTTTCTTTCTTGCGCAATGCGATCCCGACAACCCTCGAAAACGATATTACAGTCAATTCAGCTCGATCACGCTTAACAACTGTGAATCCACATTTTCGCAAGCAAAACTCAAACTCTACGGTCTATATCGCGCTCTCGGAGCACTTCAATTGTACCTAATAGGGGTCCGAAACCTCATTGTTGAAGTTGATGCAAGGTATATCAAAGGCATGCTCTTGAACCCTGATATCACACCTAGCACTAGCATCAATCGATGGATCGTCTCAATCCTCACTTTTCACTTCACGTTAGTTCATGTTGCAGGTACACATCATGGTCCAGACGGACTTTCAAGATGTCCTCCACAAGATGAAGATGACCAGTTCGATAACAAAAATGATTTCAGAGACTGGATCGACCATCTTCATGGTTTTGTACACCAAATCAATCCTGTTACGACTTGACCTTTCACTTCCTATCGAGTTTCGACACTCTCCCTCTCTTCAGATCTCAGTAAGGGGGAGGATCTGACCTATGACGATGTCCCATGAACAAACAATGCGAAAAAGGAAGATGAAAGATTAATTCGCGTTTGAAAATGGTTAGAGGATTTGGTACGACCTCCAGATTTATCAGATTCCGAATATGCTACCTTTGTTCAATATTGCACTGAATTCTTCTTAGATTGCAGTAAACTTTGGAGGAAAGACTTGCATGGAGCTCACAAAATCATTGCAATTCCCGAACGTCATCTTGAGGTTATTCATGCAGCTCACGATGATATCAGACACAAGATGGTCTTCACAATGAAAGCCATTATTTCCCTATGATTCTGGTGGCCTAACATGAAAGCAGACATTGCATGGTATATTCGCACTTGCCACCTGTGCCACCTGTGCCAACTATGACAAACTCGAAATCTCCTTATCCCACCTACCGTCGCCACACCTGCACCTTTATTCGGCAAAGTCTACATCGATACCATGCAAATGCCTGCCTCGAGCGGATTCAAGTATATTGTACAAGGTTGATGTTCACTAATGACTTATCCCAAGTGGCGAAACCTTCGACGAGAAAATGCCATGACCCTCAGGGACTGGATCTTTGAAGATATCATTTGAAGATGGGGTTCGCTATACGAAATTGTGAGAGATAATAGATCAGCATTCATCGCAGCGTTGGAGTACCTTTCAAAACAATATCACATTAACCACATTCAAATTACCAGCTACAACTCTCGTGCGAATGGAATCGTCGAACAAGCTCACTTTGATATTCAACAATCATTATTCAAAGCAGTTGATGGAGATCAGAGTAAATGGTCAGCTGGAGCACACTCGGTGTTTTGGGCAGAATGAGTTATGGTTTGTAGATGCATGGGTTGCTCTCCTTACTTTGCAATTACAGGATCACACCCCCTAATCCCGCTCGACATCTCCGAAGCAACATACTTGCAACCCCCTCCTGATTCTATTTTATCGACAACCAATCTCATTGCTCGAAGAGCAATAGCACTACAGAAATGATCATTCGACCTTGAAATTCTCTATTCGAAAGTCTATACTGCTCGACTCGAAGCTGCGAAACATTTCAAACTCAATCACAAATGAACAATGCATGACTATGACCTCGAAAAAGGTGACCTGGTCCTACTTCGCAACACGCAAATCCAGAAATCTCTCAATCGCAAGATGCGACCTCAATATTTAGGTCCACTCATCGTCATCGATCGAAACTATGGAGGAGCCTACATCATCTGTGAACTCAATGGATCAGTATTTCACTGATCAGTTGCAGCCTTCCAACTCCTTCCCTATTTTGCACAAAAATCAATTCCCCTGCTGCCAAACTTCCTCGATATTGACTCTGAACATCTCGAAAATCTTCGAAACACTTCAAACATCGACGAAGATATTCCCGAAGACCTTCTGGACTTTGAAGATGAATGATTATTCCCTTTCTTTGTTTGCAATCACTTACCTATGACCTCAATCTCTTTTAGTGTACAATACAAGTCATGATATTGCATTATAGCATGGTCGTGCAAACTCCAAAAGGGTTTTTTGGCCATGATGATCTACTGAGCCTTTTCCTTATTCTCTTCATTCTTCTTTCTTTTTCTTCTACTTTTATTCACTACTTTTTTCAAGACTCACAAGATTTAGATTGAAAAGAAAAAGAAAAATACAAAAATACAATGAAGTCTTTTTTTTACTCCTCTATCATAACTTCTAAAAGTTCTATCTCCCTACCTAGAACTTCCATCTCCACCTTCTTCTGCACCAATTTGGCCACAAGCATCTTCTGTCGAATGACCCATTCGTTGCTAATGACCTCGATATCATCATTTGACGATACCTCCTTTGCTTTGCCTTTCCCTTTCAACCGCTTTTTGTGCTTTGATTTTGGCATAGACAGTTTTGACAGTCCCGCAACCATCTCCTCTGGCTCAACTGGCCCGACAACTCGAATGTGAAGAGCTAAAACAATCTGATCAGAAAGTTAGAAAAAAATTTGCATAGTCTGAACAAGAAACACACCTGGTTTCAGCTGCGAAACATCTTTCGCAGCCCCAAATTTCCTTGCCTCGCCTTTTCAAAAGCCTTTCCTTGACACCCCCTCCCAATAACATCCCTGCAGAGTGTCAGTGCACTTGACGCACTTTGGGGCCCCTTCTTTGACCACACAGTGTGGCTGAGATCTCATCCCAGCACACTGATCGCACTACAAAATGATTAGTACTCCGAAAACCCTTCGAAAACAAAACAAAAACTCACCGGACCCTCGAAATTGAGCAGTCCGCTCATTGCAAACCTCGCTCGCTTTGGCTCCATGGAGTCCTTGACTTTGTCCTCCCCATCTTTGCCTTCCTCGATCTCCACTACCTTTCGTTTAGTCACCCGCACAATGGGTAGCTCCTCCTCATCCTCATCCTTGTCCTTGTCCTCAACCCCTGCCTCAGCCTCTTCGATCAATTTAGCTTTGGCCACTAGTTGCTCGTTTCATCGCAACAACTCGGCCTTCAAAAGGGTCTTGGTGCAAAACTCACCCAGCGCCATTTTGCAAGCCTTGGCAAGAATGGCCCTCTGATCATCCAGTTTCGCCTTCTTAGCAGCAGCTGCCACCTCTCAAGCTAGTTCCTCCTCCTCTTGAATGTGCCTCACCTCTTCCTCAGCCTCTGCCCTTGCTTTTGCCTCAGCAGCTTCTCGATCCACCTCTTTATGCAACTCCAAAAACAATAGCTTGTCACGCCATGAAAGCCATTCGCACTGGGCCAATGGCTGATACAGCTTGAAAACTTCATCAACAACCTTTTGAATGGCCGGATTGTGCTCTTTGCCCAGATTGTCAGCGAGCTCATCATATTCAGCCTAAGACCAAACGTTTTAGCCAACCATATGACAAAATGAATGCAGGAACATACTATTCTGTCGCAAAAACCCTTCCCCCACACTTTGAAGCCCAAATCTTCGGTGGCATTGCGCTCAGGCATTGATTTGGTGTAGTCGAAGATGTCAGTATTGAGTTCAGCGAGGAGAGACATTTCAAAAAGCTAGTATCGAGAGTTTAGAGGTTGAGGAATGAGAACGAGAAGTTTTTGAGTTTTGTTTACAGCTTCAACACAATCACACATTTTGCATGTGACTCTGATTGGCTGACTGGGACAGTCAGGATTTCAGTAAGGGGGAGGATGATAGGTCCACTGTGTGCTCTAAGCTCTGGGAGCATCTCCAGAGGCATCAACACATCAACACACATGCTCCCAACACCTACGAACCCCGCTAGACCACTCCAAAACTACTTCGATCGATTTCGAATGACTTCAAACAATCTCGAACAATTTCAAACGACTTCAAATGATCTCAAACGACTTCACAGCACTTCAAACGCCTTCGGCCACTGTACACCTATCACACCACCCTTCAGATACACACAGCACACCTTGTAAGAGTTAGTGCATCGCATATCAAGCACCACCGGACATGAGGAGACATAATGATGGGATTTTAGGATGTGATTGTGGCGCTTTGATATCTTGATGATATATTGGATCAATGGGGACAGGTACCCATGATAAATCATGACTCTATACATTTACCTTCTCATCTTCTTTCATTTATTCTATGATTTGCAAAGATTCTCTATTGTTTTATATCTTGCCTCATGTATTCCTCATGTTTTATTTCCTTTTTAGTATCACTTCTCCCAAACATATATAGCCTTGTACTAGCTACTTAGAAGAACAGAATATATTGTCCTCTCACACCAATCGTCTGATTTAAGAGCCATTCTCTTAAGTCCAAGCATCTCGACTTAGTCTCGAAGTTCAGTGTTTTATGCTGAATTTCCTAGAACTCCTCATACTAGCTTCTCGAAACTATCGCATATTGTCTATCCTCTCTCAACGCCTTTCTACATCCTTATAGTCTATCCTCAGCCATCATCGAAAGCGTCTTTGTCTTCTGTAAAGGCCTTTGAACTTCTTCGAACATCATTGCACCTCTTTGCACACTCTTCAAACATCATTGCATCTCTTCACACACTCCTGAACTTCATTGAATTTCCCTCGAATGCTATCGCAGGGCTTTGTACACTCTCGATTGTTATCGAACTTCTCTTGAACATCATCGCAATGCTTTGAATACTCTCAAACCTCATCAAACTTCATCACACACCCTCTAGAGTCATTTTCATAGCCTTGGATTACAGTGGTGATATTTAGTACCACCTGGCAACCTTCCTCTAACTAGTGTTATACCATTTGAGCCCTTATAGTGGGTTTTGTTTGGGTTTCCTGGTCGAGTATCATCAATGGGTATGCACGGGTATGGGACTGCCATACCCAGGCAACACCGTACCCTTTTCCATGGTGTTACAGGTATGTGTGGGTATGCCAGTACCCAGATTTTGGTCAGGTGAGTAATCATCTGACCTTGTTGAATACTCACGACATGTCTGATTCTAAACTATATGATGATCCAACCACCACCATAGCATGGCCCAAACGACGTGAATCGTCGTTTGGGCCTATAGTAAGTTTTTTTGTGTTTCATTTCTTGTTTTTTGATTTTGTTTCTTTCATTTCCTAGATTGGAATTCCCTAGGAATGAGGAGCTCACATGGAATGACCCCACGCCAACACCGCCACGTTACGATGGCACACCACCCACCCCGGCCTCATGAGCAACTGCTTCTGGGGTGGATAGCGGGTGGAATGATGATGATGACCAGGAGGAGGACCTGAGGACCCAACTGCTGCCATGAGCAACTGCTCGTGGGGTGGAAACGGGGATCAACGACTACAGGCAGCACCCCCCCCTCTCTCGCTGCAAATGCAAGCAGGGGGGTTACTCATTCTGTTCTCGGCGACTACAGGCACCATCCCCCTCCCTCGCTCCAAACACAAGAGGGGGGGTTTTTTGTTTTGTTTTCATTGACTACAGGCACCACCACCCCCTCCCTCACTCAAAATGTGGAGGGGGGGGGGTTTCTATATTAATTTAATGTAATTTGTTTATTAGAATAGGTCCACCACCCCCTCCCTCACTCCAAATGTGAGCGAGGGGGTTTCTATTAACTTAGTTTAGTGTGATAAGTTATTAAAATATGTATTCTTCTCAAAACCCACAAATAACCATGGGTAACCTGTGGAAACCCGCGGTAACACCGTACCCGTACCCATGTGGGTATGGTGTTCACAGGTATGGGTAAGGGTATGAGGAAATATACCTGAGGGTTACCCATGCTGTGCCCTACCTAGAAGCCTGAGCTGAGCAGAGCCTTTGGAGCAGGCTTGGTAGGGCTCAGGGCTCAGCTCAATGTTTCTGAAGCCTGAGCCGAGCCCTTAAGCCCTGGCTTTGTGGCTGTGATCAGCAAGGATCGTTGTGCACCATCTCTACTCCTCCCTTTGTCTATTGGAAGCTCCTGGTGTACAGCAGCAAGCAATTGCTTGCTGTCTGGCTTACAGGAGCTGTTAAGATGAGGTTGGAGCGAGGGGCAGCACAAGCAAGGAGCACAGTGATGAGTGATGCAAAGTCAAACCTGCAAGAAACATTGTGTGCTAATCCGCGCAAGTGATGCAGACCAGCAGACGTGTCGTCCACTGCATCATGAGTGCATAACTCAGTTAGTGCCCGCATGTAGTAAAGCAGAGGGATATTGACTTAGATCACCCGCAGCAAGAACACGTATAACGTATATATTTTGCTTGGGGTAAAAAAGTCACCTCCTAACTATGGACTGGTTCCCTTATAAAGGAACCAGTGGCTTAGTGTCAAAACTATAGTACATAAATGTAAATATATATAAAGCATCTAGGCCACAGGCCCAGATCACTACATTCTCCCCTTCTGGATTGGACCCATGGTCCAAACCAAAACCCAAGATGTAATAAAAGCAAATGAGAAACATGATGGCACGTCTTCAAGATGATGAGTCTACTCCACCCACTGAAGGAGGAGTAAGTGGCAAAAGATCCAGATCTGCAGAGTCGATATCCATTCTGCTTCCGAGCGGTATGGATAGAATGGTGGGAGTAATAGGCTGGGGAGTCGACATGAGTTGGGATACTGGAGTCGCCGGAGTTGCTTCATCCTGGGTGGGCACCAACGACTGCTCCCCTCCAAGGGGCACAGTCTCATTTTCCGACTTGCTGTCAGATGAGATGGAATCGGTTTCCTCGGTTTCGGAGCCTCGGTTTTTGCGATGACTCCGGGTGAAGCATGCCATGACCAACTTGATCCCACCTGTCTCAGCAGGAGGGATACCCGTGGCAGCCTCGCATTGCCTTTTTCTCTCCTTTTTTGCCTTATTTTTCTCGGCCTTCATTCGACGTGGTGGGCCTGTGTAGGTCCAACCTCCATCTGCATAATCTGGCATAACAATTGCCAGAGAGGTAGAGTTCGTCCCAGGTTCTGATTGACCTGGGTCAGGAGTCAAGTCTGAGGCCTCACTGCATAATGGAGGATTGGACGTTGAAGGTGTAATGATTAACTGGGCCATAGGCAAGTCCAGATGAATGGATAGGGCATGGATACCAGGGGGCACCATGGATGGACCGGCTTCTGGGTGAGGGTTGGGAACATAAGACGTGGACGCACGGGGGGGAGCATGCACCAAGGCAGAGAGTCCTGGGTTTTCACTCAGGGTATGGGACACCTCAGGTACCTCCGAGCCCCGTTTCCACTTGGGGGGTGGTGGTTGGGTCAAGCAACGAGATCCTGGTGGGGCAATCCACCAGCGAGGCTCGGTCATCAACGGTGCATCGTCCACCTCAGGAGGGGGTAACTGCTTCAGGCATTGGAGAATGTCTAAAGTGGGGGCGGAATCTTCTTCACGTCGAGACCCTGCAGTCTCATTCAACCAATCCATGCTGTAATGGTAGGCTTCCCTTACTTCATGGTCTGAGACCCCTAAGGAAGCAAGGTGGCACACCATGTCCTCGATGCTGATGTTCGGGGAGGCATTCAGCATTGCGTGTCAATCACGGTGAATGTTTATGGATATATGTAATTTTTGTCGGGTACTCCGGTATAAGCCAGGAGTACTGAATATCTCCACCAGGCGCAAGTGCAAGAGCTGCTTCTGCTTCTGGGGTAACCCAGCTGAAACTTGTTGTCTCATAAGGAGCATCCCACGGACATGGGGAAGGCTCACTCGTGAGTGGTCTAATATCAACCCGGGCGCATTCTGGAATTGAAAGAGTTGACGGTGCATGAAACAAGCCCATGCTTCCGCCGTGTCATTGATCAGAGGCTGAGGCATCCAATCGGGCTCTTGCACTCGGCATATTCCCTTGGCCAACTGGCAGTCAATGGGCAGCCACTTGGGTAATTGCCAAGTGGCAAGAGTGTAACTCATCAACGATGTTTGATCTGCAACAGGGGTCAGGTTAGCTAAATGAGTGAATGACTGGGCCCATCAAAGGTCCAGCTCGTTTCCCTCTCGTTGGGTGCCAGTGGCCCAACCATCAAATTCCGCTGTACTCCAGGGAATGTCTGGGTTGGATGGTGGGGCCACTCTCGGAGTGGGAGGTTTGATATATGGATTTATTTGATTTTTCGGTGAAGGAGGAGGGAGAGGCGGATACCGAGTGTCCCTGTCATCCACCTCCATGGCGTCCACTCTGGAGCGTGGAGGAGGAGGTGGACCCTCAGATTTCACAGCAGGCCTTGATGCAGCTCCTGCGTAACTGGAAACACAATCTGAAGGCCCAGCTATGGGGGAGGGTTTGCGTGTTCAAGACCTCTTGGAGGGCCAGTCTTCACACGATCGGTCCAGTTGATCCTCAAGGCTGTGGATCTTTGCCTTGAGGTCCACTATCTCATCCTCATAACTGTCATACGCCCACTCCGCTGATAGGTTGTCTCCTCAGCTCAAAGGCCGATTCACCATTTTGACCACATTCTAATCACATCGGATAACTTGCACGAGGTTCCAGAAGCAGCGTGACCACTCCCAACCAAGTCTACCAAGTGCAATATGCATTGTATCGAATGCGGTCGAGCATCGTATCGAATGCGGTCGAGCATCGTATCGAATGCGGTCGAGCATCGTATCGAACGCGGTTGAGCATCGTATCAAACGCGGTTGAGCATCGTATCAAACGCGGTTGAGCATCGTATCAAACGCGGTTGAGCATCGTATCAAACGCGGTTGAGCATCGTATCAAACGCGGTTGAGCATCGTATCAAACGCGGTTGAGCATCGTATCAAACGCGGTTGAGCATCGTATCAAACGCGGTTGAGCATCGTATCAAACGCGGTTGAGCATCGTATCAAACGCGGTTGAGCATCGTATCAAACGCGGTTGAGCATCGTATCAAACGCGGTTGAGCATCGTATCAAACGCGGTTGAGCATCGTATCAAACGCGGTTGAGCATCGTATCAAACGCGGTTGAGCATCGTATCAAACGCGGTTGAGCATCGTATCAAACGCGGTTGAGCATCGTATCAAACGCAATCGAACATTGTCGAGCATTGCGAGCATTGTATCAAACGCAATCAAACGCAGTCGAGCATTGTGAGCATTGTAGAATGTGGACGAGCATCATAGAACGTGGACGAGCATTGTAGAACGTGGACGAGCATTGTAGAACGTGGACGAGCATTGTAGAACGTGGACGAGCATCATCGAGCATTGTCGAGCATTGTCAAACGTGGTCGAGCATTGTCAAACGCGGTCGAGCATCATCAAACGTGGTCGAGCATCGTATCAAATGTGATCGAACATCGTCGAGCATCGTCGAGCATCATCGATCGATATCAAGAGACTGCGAGCGACATCGGGCGCCACATTTGTTATCTATATGGTGGAATAACATGCGCCAGGAAGTATTCCAACTCGTGCTCAAACTTGCTGATAGTAGGTCAGCCTCGTTCCAAGTCCCTATCGCTCACAGAACCCGCTGGACACATTATTGCAAGACTTAGTGCAGTTTATACACAAAGGACAGTCCCCTTTTAGTTCTATACCCTTTATTACTCTTTCATCATATGATATATATCTTTCTTGTTCAGATTCCAGTCTCCTTTTTGGCCTTGTGCCTTAACTCATATCTTTTGCCTCATGTTCTACACATGTTCTCTAGCCTTTTTAGGTACTTTCTTTATTTTATATAAAAAGATGTACTAGATACAAAGAAAAACAAGAAAGTCGTTGTCTTCCTCCCAGATCACAGTGATTTGAGAGTACAGTTTAGTCTTATTCAGTCCGAAGTTTGGTGTTTTACACTAAACTTCCTCAAAATTCCTCAAAATTTCTCGCATTACGCTATTTTTGCTCTCGCTTCCCTCGATTAGCCTTTTTGTCAGTTCTACTACTCGTCTAGTCCCCCAATCTTGCATCCAAACATATCTGCACACTCGAAATTCCTCGAAACCTCTTCGAAAAATATCACGACATCTCGAAAATCATTGCAAAGTCTCGAAAATCATCGCAACACCTCGAAAATCATCGCAAAGTCTCAAAACACATTCTTTTAGCCTCGAACTGCTTCGACAAGCAGTTGTTTTATGACTATTTGACGGTCGGTCTGACAGGTGAAGTCTAGAGGGCCTCACATCCTTCCTCTGACTCATGTTATACCATCCGAAGCCTTTTGTGAGTTTTGTTTGGGTTTCCGGGTTGAGCATCATCACCGCGGCACGTCTGGCTTCAGTGGTGAGGTCCCGGTCACGCTGACTCTGGGCCTCGAGGTACTCTCGCTCCTGGTCGAACTCGTGCTGATACACGTGCATCATGTAGGACTTGCAAGTTCCACAGCCTCCCCTATGAACTACAATGCCAAGATGGCTGTCGTACCTCCACTCATCAGTAGGGGGAGCCATCCATGTCCTCCTCTCTGGGTCATGCCGTCTGTCATCCCTGACAGGTTCTCTAGAGCCTGCTGATGACCACAAGCATCCCCTAAACTCCTCTCTTCTTGAGCCTTGCAGTTCGAGGTTATTTCCCCTTCTCGAGCCTTGCAGCTTGAGATCCCTCTCTCTTCTTCCTTCTCTCCTCTCTCTCCCCCTGTGAGGCGCGTCAGCCTCATGAGAACGTGGTGCAGGTGGTGGTGAGTCATCCATGGGATCGTCCTCCAAATACACACCCATCAGAATAGGGTGCACTGAGAAGAAAGGAAAGAAGAAAAGAAAAAAAAAGTTTTAACTCCACCTGTCAACTGTACAGTACCAAGTTCCCATGATCTGCTTCTGCGTGATCATTGCCAAGTCACAACATTGTGATCACTCAACTTCTTGACTCCGAGTCAAGAAACTTCTCTGCCCTATACATGCTGGTGCGTGCAAGGGCACTTCCCAAGTCATTCGACTTGGCTACCCACTTCCCCAACTCATGTAGTCGGGAAGCCTCATCGTCCCTTGTGTGCAGGAGCACATTTGGGCAGATCCATCCAATCCTTGGCACCCACCAGCACCAAGTAGGAATCCAGAGCAGCCAGCTCGTTACAAACGGCTAGTGGCTCCCAAGTGGACTCACCCACACTCCATTTGACCTCTAATTCCAGAGTACGTCCCTTCCATCGGTGGGACATAATTTCCTCCACAAACCACTCAGCATTGTCAGGAGTGCCAAAGTCATAATGGTGCCTGTTGGGAAACAGGTCATCATCGCTGGCAATATACGGTTGCAGCAGGCCCACATGGAACTTGTTATGCAACCGCCGACTCTTCAGTCCAGCGGGTAACTCCAATACATAATTGGAAGTCTCTGGGTAGCTTTGTAAAACTTTGTAGGGTCCTATGAACTTGGGGAGAAGTTTACTGGCCCTGCCCTTTGGCAAGGCTAAGTTCTTAGTCAAGAGATATACCTTCTCTCCCAGCTTGATGTTGGGCTCCTTGTTCCAATGCTTGTTTGCGTGATATCGTTGGAACACCCATTCTGCGATGATGTTGTCATGAGCCACTGCCATATTGCGCAGCACCTCCATCGCGAAGGTATGTACTCCAGGCGGGATTTGCTCTGGATCCGAAACCTCCCTCATCATCCTGGGTAGGTATCTGTAGTTGACCTCAAAAGGGGCCATACCAGTGGCTCAGTTAATGGTGGAGTTTATTGCAAACTCCACCAAGGCAAGGAATTTCACCCAGTCCTTCTGGTTAGAAGCCACAAAGGACCTCAGGATCTGTGCTATCAAACGATTTGCACGCTCGGTAGCTCCATCCGTCTGAGGGTGGAAGGAGGTGGACATCAGCAACTTTATGCCTAGGATCCTATGGATCTCTCGCCACCATCGCGAGGTGAACTTGGAGTCTCTGTCAGATACTATTGATCCTGGCAGCCCATGTAATCGTACAATCTCTTTGATGAAAAGAGACAATAGTGCTGTCGCCATGGTGGTGGTTTTCACTGGCACCAGATGAACCATCGATGACAGGTGACAGATCACCACCCAGAGGTAATCGAACCCCTCCGATTCTGGGAAAGGGCCAATGAAATCCATCCTGATGGATTCCCAAGGATGCAAGGGTATGGGGAGGGAGTGGAGCTTTCCCAAGGGAGAGCGGTACTCCCCCTTGGACCGGACACAGGCCTCACAGGACTCGCAGAACTTATCAATCTTGTATTGGAGGCGGGGCCACCAATACCAATGTCGAACATACTCTGAGGTCTTCACTGGGCCAAAATGCCCAACAATGGAATGTGTTTGGTCGATTATTTGTCCATGCAGTGTCGAGTCCTTAGAGGGAGCGGAGGGTACACAGACAACCATGTCTCTGCCTCGATTCTTCATCCATATTCTTCCATCCTTCACCTCGAATTTGGGGTGATCATTTGGTGCATCCATAATTTTACTAAACACCTTATCATCCTTATATCCCCCTCGGATGTCCTCATCCAAGGGGTCTTCTCCAGATATGGTCACCCGCAAGTCCTTGGGGTTAGCCATGGAATTATAGATGATGGGGTCATCCACTCGGGTTGTTCCCGGAGTGGCAACCATGTCCCCTGACTGTGCCTCCACCTTGGCGGAGGCAGCCAAGTCTCACGCTTCAACTCTTTCGCATAGTGCACCCAAATGTTCCTGTACTCACCTGGTCTGTGACCTGGCCGACCGGGTCTCTATGACTCAGTTCTTGATCTCGAGATGCCAATCCCAGGGCAAGTCCTCATGCATGGGATCCAGGTGAACATCGGCAAAGATGTAATGCTGTACCAGGGGAGCATCATCCCAGTTGTCAAACTGGTAATATCAAGACAGGGTGTCTGCCACCTTGTTGAGATTTCCTTTGATATACCTTATATCAAAGTCGAAACAAGAGAGGTATTCCATCCATCGTGACTGTCATGCAGACAGGCAGCATTGGGTTTGAAAGAACTCCAATGCTTCGTGGTCGGTCACCACATGCAGACGCCGACTGATCAGCTTGTCCTCCCACTTGAGCAAGGCCTCCAGGATAGCTATGGTTTTGTGCTCATAGGTCTGATAGTTCCTTTGAGCATCGGAGAATTTCTTGGACAGGAACCCAGCGGGCCAACAGGTCTGCCATTCTGGTCCCTGACCATACATTGCTCCGACACCAAATACCGAGGCATCACATATCACCCAAATGGGTTCTGCTGACCCAGGGTCAATGGGCTTCAGCATGGGAGTGGAGCAACAAATATCCTTGATAGCCTGGAAACAGGTATCATGGATCGGTCGCCATTGGAAGGACTGACCATTCTTCATCATTGCTGTTATGATTTGTCTACAGGAACCCGCAAGTATGGGCAGTTCATTTTTCTCTTATTCGACTCGACTCTCTTCTGATGGAAGACACCTTGATGCATGGTGACTCCATACACCTGAACCCACTCCCACATGCACCGTGGTATGACAACCCCCTTTACATGAGGTCCAGGACATCGGACACCTCATGCTATGCATGAGGCTATTCTCTTATTGTTCTCTGATAATGCTGCGCCGCAGCACTCCTTGACATCGGACGCCTCATGCAAGGCATGAGGCCTATTGTCTCTATTGTTCTTGTCTATATTTACCTGATAAGCATCTCACTTTCCGATTGGACAATAGGTAGTCCTAGAACAGTATATAAGCTGTAGCTACACTCTGTGTATTCTCCAGCTTGACCTAATTCAACCAATGGTCTTAGACTCAACCAGAACACTCGACAACTAAGGAAGTCCCTCAGTTGTGATACACTCAAACTCGACAGCTTAGGAAGCCCCTAGCTGTGATAACCCGAACTCGACAGTTGGAAAGCCTCCAACTGTGATACACGAACAAATGGTCTACTCAGAAAGCCTCTGAGTACAGATAGCCGTGACTACTTGAGGAAGTACCCAAGTGAAGGCAGAAAGCCCGATACACTAGGAAAGTCTCCTAGTGCGATACCGATACAGTTGGAAAGCCTCCAACTGCGACACATGAAGCCAAGGCTGAGTCGAGACCTATAGTCTTAACAAAAGGTCAAGCTGATCTATGAAGTCCACCTACCTAGGTGCAGACACAACGTCTTTCAGACAAAGCCCAGATAGACCTCCGACAGGAGCATCGACATCAGGAAGAACCTTGTGGTATAGATACCAAGGTCAACTAGTACGATACTCAGAACCAGCACAAAGGTGGTTCTCGAAGTGAACAGAAGACGAGGAACCAAGATACCTCACTGAAGAAGACTTCAGATCGACAAGCAAAGAAGAAACCCCAGAACGAGATCCATTCTCCTTATCCAACAACGACATCCCCGATAACATGTCTACCGAACCCACCGCATCAAACAAGGAGATTAGAATCCGAACCCCCTCCAACTTCACAGGGGACCGAACTAGAACTGCAAAGTTCTTACAAGAAGTGAAACTCTATCTGAGAGTAAACCACGGAATCTATGACACAGATGAAAAGAAAATCATCTTCGCATTGTCATTTATGAATGGAGGAACCGCCGCGCCCTGGGCACAGACATGGGCAGAAAAGGAAGACCTAGGGACATGGTCAACCTTCGAAATGGCGCTCAAAGTAGTGTTCACTCCGATCGACGAAGCTGGCAGAGCCAGAACTGAAATGAAAACACTGAAGCAGGGACAGGACCTGGAGGATTACATCGCGCAATTCCGAATCCTGCGAGAGAAGGCAGGGATCAATGACAATACCGCCTTGATTGAACTCTTCATGGACGGGTTAAACCCCAAACTCCTTGAAAGAGTATTCAACATGGAAACGATCCCCACAACCCTTGAAGGGATGATCAACACTGCCTCCAAATACAACAGACAATGGAGGAGAGCAAAAGCGATAACTGGGAAATTATGGGAGAGCTGGGCAAAGAGGCCCGCAAACTCTAAACCGAAAGAAACCCCACTAGAAATCAACCGACTCTCTGACCAGGAGAGGGTTGAACACATGAAGAAGGGGCTGTGCTTTGTGTGCCACCAACCCAGGCACAGAGCAACCAAACACAAGAAAGGGGAAACGAGAACCGAGAACCGGTCACTCCCAAAGAAGAAGAAAGGCGAAGAAGCCTACTCGAAGATCCAAGCAATCATAGAGGACCTCGATGAAGAAGACAAGACAAGGGCTCTTGCCACAATTGAGGATGAGGGTTTTTAAAGAGGTGGCCTGCCTCGATGCCAGGTACCACCGAACTTTCTGTTAGCTCTGTACTACTAGCCACTTTGAGAGATCCATCTATGCATCTAGATGTCAAAGTGCTAGGAGCAGACGGGAGGAAAGTCATCAAAACTGAAGCCCTACTCGACTCAGGAGCGGGAGGAGTATTCATGAGCCATGAATTCACAGCGGAAAACGGACTCAAGCTGTGCCCCCTGGAAAGAATCATCAAAGTAAAGAACATGGATGGAACCCCAAACAAGAAAGGGGAAATCTCCCAATACGCCAGGGGACCACTAACAATCAACAGGCGAACATTCCTGACAACCTTCCTGATCACGGGATTAGGAGGAGAAGCAATCATCTTGGGCCTGCCGTGGCTCAGGAAGATTAACCCTGTGATCAACTGGAGGACCGGAACCTTCCAGTTCAGGGCGAAGAACGAGGGTCATACAGAACTCTCATACGGGAAAGGAAGAACCCTCATCGGGAGGGTGCGAACCGAGAAACCCAATGAAGGGTGCCTATCATGGCGCCAGAAGGGAACCGAGGAAAAGAAGAACCCCTTCGACATGACAAAAGAAGAACGGCAGGCATGGTGCCAAAGAATAGTCGCCAGAGAAAAAGAAAAGATCGATCTCAAAATAAAGACGAGAGAAGAGCAACAGGCGCAATTCAAGAGGCTGGCTGCCAGGGAAAGAGAAAGACTCCTTTCCAAGACAAAGACACCGACGAAAGAAGAACGGCTTGAGCAATGCCGAAGAATCATCGCCAAAGCAAAGGTGATGGGAGGAGCCCTCCACACTGAACCAAAAAGAAACAGAATGCCCGCCGAGACCAGAAGGGCGACAATAGAAGAAGTGAACGACAAAGAGATTGCAGTGGCAACTCTTCATGATGTGGAGCCCATTGGGCCACAGGACGAAGAAAGCACTGGGAAGGAAAACCCAGCATCGGCAAACCACAAACAGGCAACGGAACGGACAACAGGACAACCAGAGGAGACACCCATGCAAGGGATCGCAGACGATGAACTACTAGTTGCCTACATCCAAGGGGAACCCGTCATTGGCATTTTTGAACCAAGGAAAACCCCGTTGACAGAAGAGTACAATGAGCCAAGATACTCATACTCCCAATCAACGAAGAGGATCTCCTGACTCGTAAAGGCAAGAGGAACACTGCAATACATCTATGGGCAGAACATCTGGATTAGGGCAAAGACATCGGTCTCACAGCACCTGGTGCATCAAAAGGAAGGAGACCCGGAATGGAAGACCCTGGACAAACTACTCCCAGAGCAATACAAAGAGTACCGACAGATATTTGAGAAGGAAGCATCGGAAAGATTTCCAGAACCAAGACCCTGGGATCACGCGATAGACCTCAAACCGGACTTTATGGCAAAAAATTGCAAGGTATACCCACTGTCACCGGCAGAACAAAAGAAACTCGATGAGTTTCTCGACGAAAGCCTGCAGAAAGGATACATCCGACCATCAAAATCGCCCATGGTGTCACCATTCTTCTTCGTTGCGAAGAAGGACTCAGATGCACTACGACCTTGCCAAGATTACAGGTACTTGAATAATGGAACGATCAAGAACACCTACCCGCTGCCGCTGGTAGGGGACCTGTTGGACAAACTAAGAGGGGCGAAATGGTTTACAAAATTGGACATCCGATGGGGATATCACAACGTCAGAATCAAGGACGGGGATCAATGGAAGGCAGCCTTCAAGACAAATCAGGGGCTGTTCGAACCAATGGTGATGTTCTTTGGATTATGCAACTCACCGGCGACCTTCCAGGCAATGATGAACAAGATATTCCACGACATGATCGGAGAAGGATGGCTCGTCATCTACATGGACGACATCCTGATATTCTCTAAGGATCAGAACGAACACCAGGAAAGGACAAAAAGAGTACTGCAAAGATTGGCAGAAAACGACTTATACCTGAAGCCGGAGAAGTGCAAATTCGACGTCCACAAAGTGGAATTCTTGGGTCTAATCATCCGACCCAATGAAATTGCCATGGACGACACAAAACTGGCAGGTATACAGGATTGGCCTACCCCGACTAATGTGAAGGCAGTCAGATCCTTCCTAGGGTTTGGGAATTTCTACAGGAAATTCATCGGACATTTTGTGGAGACAAGCAGACCGCTTAATGAACTAACAAAGAAAAACAAGACGTTTGACTGGACAACTGAATGCGAAAAAGCCTTTCAGACGCTGAAAAGGAAATTTGCAGAAGCACCGGTACTGCTGATGCCAGATCCAACAAGACCATTCACAATTGAATCAGACGCCTCGAAACACGCAACAGGAGGAGTGCTGAGACAAAGAGACATGAATGGAGATTGGCACCCATGTGGATATATATTGCATGCACTAACACCAATGGAACGAAACTATGAAATCTATGACAGGGAACTACTTGCGATAGTACGATCACTAGAAACCTGGAGGCACTACCTGATGGGCTCAGATCACCTGGTAGTAATTCTCTCAGATCACAAGAACCTGACATATTTCCGAACGGCACAGAAACTAAACAGGAGACAGGCAAGATGGAGCTTATTCTTGTCAGAATTCGAATTACAGCTTGTTCACGTGCCCGGATCTCAAATGGTGCAAAGTGATGCTTTATCATGAAGGGCCGACCACGTACCGGAAGAAGACAACAACAATGAAGATATCACGATGTTACCAGAGACGGTATTCGTGAAATTCATTGACACCGAACTACATGACCTCCTTGCGGGGAGCATCATGAAAGATGACCTGGTGAAAAGCGCAATCGAGGCGCTAAAGACCAAAGGAACACCGCCAATAAAGTCGGTGTTAGAAGACTGGAAGATCGAGGACGGCCTCCTATTCTTCCGAAATCGATGCTACGTCCCTGACAATGGGGACATACAAAAGAAGCTGGTACAGAAATACCATGAAGGGGTAACCAGCGGACACCCAGAACAATGGCAGACTACCGAAATGGTTAGAAGGGACTACTGGTGGCCAGGAATGATGACGTACATCAAGAACTACGTCACCGGATGCGCTACATGCCAGCAGATGAAAGTCAACACCCACCCGACGACACCACCCCTACAACCAATCAAATCCGAAGCGACAAGGCCATTTGCAATGGTGACGACCGATTTCATAACTGACCTACCGGAGTCCGACGGTTATGATGCGCTCATGGTCATGGTAGACCATGGGCTTACGAAGGGGGTAATTTTCATCCCTTGCAAGAAAACGATCGATGCATTGGGAGCAGCGACCCTCTATCTGGATTACGTCTACAAATGGTTTGGCCTTCCAGACAAGATAATATCGGACAGGGACCCCAGATTCGCCTCGCAGCTATTCCAAGAATTAGGAAGATTGCTCGGAATCAAGCTGGCAATGAGTACGGCATACCACCCCCAGACCGACAGAGAAACAGAACGGGTGAATCAGGAAGTAGAAGTCTACCTGCAGATCTTCTGCTCGAACAACCAAGAGAAATGGAAGCACTTCCTTCCAACAGCAGAGTTCACGCACAACCAAAGGACGCACTCCACCCAGAAAAGCTCCCCGTTCTACCTGATGATGGGCTATGAACCAAAGGTGATCCCGCTCCCATACCTGAAAACAAACATACCGGCTATAGAGAAACGAATAGTTGCGTTGCAACGAGCCCGAGATGAAGCAAAGGCAACTCACGAGTTGGCCAGACAGCTGATGGCAGAAAGAACTACACGGCACTTCATGCCATTCAAAGAAGGAGACAGGGTGTGGCTAGAAGCAAAAAACCTCAAAACGATGCATGCGACAAAGAAACTCGCACCCAAAAGAGAAGGACCATTCTCCATCGAGAAGGTTCTAAGCCCCCTCTCCTACTGACTGAAGCTACCAAACCAATGGAAAATACACCCGGTATTCCATGCGGCACTCCTCACCCCATATAAAGAAACCGAGACGCATGGTCCAAACTTCCCAGAACCTCCGCCGGACCTAATAGAAGGAGAATTGGAGTACGAAGTGGAAGCGATCATCGGACATAAAAAGAAAGGAAGGACCATGCACTTCTTAGTGAAGTGGGTTGGATACCCGACCTCGGAGAACTCCTGGGAGCCCAAGGGAAACCTGAAACATGCCAAGAAAATCCTTGGAGCATATAAACAGCGACGACAGCTGTAGAACCCCCCCCAGAACCAAGACCAAGACACCCACTGAACCAACCACAAAAGAAACCACAGAATGCTCCCCACCCCATCGACACTACACCTACCACGAACCCCAGCAAGGACTGGGTGAACGGTCATCGACCAACGACCACTGACGAACATACTCCCTGGCAGACCCGCATGGGATTCCCTTCTGGATTACAAGGGACGACTGGATAAGAAGGATGTCCTCGACCTGTCCCAAATGCTGCCTCTTTGCCTGGAGGAGCATGAAGGTGGACTACACCTGGGTGAGGACCCAATACGAAGAATGGTGTTTCGAGGAAGAACAAGACGGGGAAGACTACATCCCAGAGGACTTCTGTGTTGACTGAACAGGGCTTCGCCCTGGCATGAGGCCACTGGCGGGTGTGAGCAGACCCCTGTGGATTGATCTCCAGTGGAACGCCCATTACAATGAAGAAAGCGGATATGGTCTGGCGAAGAGGCTCCTGCTCGGAGAACACGGAGAGTTGGGAACACTGCTGCACTCCAACCGATTCCCTCAAACCCCACGATCCCACCCCACCTCCTGATTAGAGAGGAGAAAGAGATTTTGATCGAAGTCAGTGACTTTGAAGATAGAGAGAGGGTGATGTTATGATTTGTCCACAGGAACCCGCAAGTACGGGCAGTTCATTTTTCTCTTATTCAACTCGACTCTCTTCCGATGGAAGACACCTTGACGCATGGTGACTCCATACACCCGAACCCACTCCCACATGCACCGTGGTACGACAACCCCCTTTACATGAGGTCTGGGACATCGGATCCTTGACATTGGATCCGTGACATTGGATCCATGACATTGGATCCGTGACATTGGATCCGTGACATCGGACACCTCATGCTATGCATGAGGCTATTCTGTTATTGTTCTCTGATAATGCTGTGCCGCAGCACTCCTTGACATCGGACGCCTCATGCGAGGCATGAGGCCTATTGTCTCTATTGTTCTTGTCTATATTTACCTGATAAGCATCTCACTTTCCGATTGGATGATAGGTAGTCCTAGAACAGTATATAAGCTGTAGCTACACTCTGTGTATTCTCCAGCTTGACCTAATTCAACCAACGGTCTTAGACTCAACCAGAACACTCGACAACTAAGGAAGTCCCTCAGTTGTGATACACTCAAACTCGACAGCTTAGGAAGCCCCTAGCTGTGATAACCCGAACTCGACAGTTGGAAAGCCTCCAACTGTGATACACGAACAAATGGTCTACTCAGAAAGCCTCTGAGTACGGATAGCCATGACTACTTGAGGAAGTACCCAAGTGAAGGCAGGAAGCCCGATACACTAGGAAAGTCTCCTAGTGCGATACCGATACAGTTGGAAAGCCTCCAACTGCGACACACGAAGCCAAGGCTGAGTTGAGACCTATAGTCTTAACAATTGCGGAGAGTGGGCTGGTGTATGCGGAGATGTCTGGAAGGAAATGGGCTAGGTATTGGACCAAGCCCAGAAACTGTTGCACCTCGTGGTAGTTGCACAGGACCTTCCACTCTCGTATCCTCGCCATCTTGTTGCTATCAGCATGCAATCCTTGGTTGTCTATCATATGACTGAGACATTCAAGCTTCTCGGCATATAGCTCACATTTATCAGTGCGCAGGTATAGCTCGTGTTCCCGAAGTTTATTGAACACGAGCTGAAGGTGTTTCTGATGCTCCTCGACCGTGTTGCTGAACACAAATATGTCGTCAAGGTAGGCATGCATAAATATGCCAATGTACTTGTGGAAGATGGAATTCATCAGCTGCTGGAAGGTAGCAGGGGCGTTACAATCCCCTTGCTGCATCACCAAGCTCTCGAAGGTGCCTAGTACCGTTGCAAAGGTGGTTTTCCAGACGTCTTCTGGGACCACTGGGATCTGTTCATACACGTCAGACAGATCTATTTTCGAGCGATACTTCGCTTGAGCAACGTCCAGCCTGATCAGGTCTTGATCAGGAAAAGGGGTAATGTTCTTGACCATGTTGTCATTCCGTTTCTTGGTGTTGACCACGGTACATATGGCCCCATTTTTCTTGGGTACCACTAGCATGGGGAGCAGCCTGTTCCATTCGGGCAGGTCTCCACCACCCCGCTCTACAATACCTCTCGATCTTCTCAGCAAGAGGTTGTTGCATTGAGTTGGGGCACTTGGGTAAGTGATAGTGGTATTTCTTACTATCATCCACCAGAGGTATCTGGTGGTTGATTTCCCTCATGGGAGGAGGTCATTCAGGTACCCCTTGCAGGATATCCTTGCAGGCCTCTAACCACTCTTCCCATAGTCGAGGAATGTCCTTTTTTCCCAAGGGCCCTAAAGCCCTGGTCTTCTCAGACAGCTCATTGCAAATAGCGAAGAGTGCTTCGTTCAGGTCGCTAAGTTGTTGCTCCGAAAGAACCTCGGGCACTGTGGGTCAACCCGGGTCACCACAATTAGGACCCTCGGGATATCTATTCCTCGACGTACTCGCCCCAGTCATCTGAGGTGTCGTCCTCGATACCAGGATCTCTATCTAAGTTCTTATCTGGGTCCTTTTCCAAGGGTTCCCAGTCCTCTTCATCTGGTCTCAATAGAATAGGATCAGCCATACCTAGTCCATACCCCTTACGGGGACGGTCTACATCATCTTCTTCTATCATTGTTGTCAATGTTCGGCCCTTGGAAGGGGGCTGAACTGCAGTGGAGCTGACTCCCATCTTATCTGGGTCCTTCAGCACGTCGACAGTGGCACGAGGGCCGCTGTCGAGTCACTCATCCTGGACGGGTTGAGTCCTCATGGCATACCTACGAACTTGTCGATAGGTACTTGCGCTCTCGATTATGGTCGGGAGAGCAAAGCCTCAAAGCCAGACCTTGTCTTGTTCGAAATCCAAGACGATGCCATGCTTTTGCATGAACACTGTTCCAATGATGGCGTCGTATTGGTCGATGTTTATCACATCGAAGTAATGCATTCCTGAGAGGTTTCCCAGCTCGAATTTGGTGAACAGGCCAAAGTTGATCTTCAACCTGCTTCCTACCGTTCCCAGCTGAAGTGGCACGGGTTCTTCCAACTTGTGGACCTTCAAGTTTGCAGAAACTGTGAACTCTGGGGAGATGGAGTCGGAGGTGCATCCCGAGTCCAATAACACATTGGCCTCCAGGCCGTGGATTTTCATCCGCACGATGAAGCACCTATTGTCCTTGTCCGAGCAAGGAGGATGGGTGATCTTTTTGGTGGATTTTCTCAGCACCAGTGGGCATCGGAGATTCGATGCATGCATAGGAGTGGGTTCTGATATTACCCCTAGTTGCTTGACTGTAGCAGTTGAGTCCTGCATCACTCCCAATCTCTCAAGGTCGTTCGCCTCGAGTTCAGATTTGAGTTCGGACCCCAAGGAATCGTCATCTGATTTGTAGTCAGAATCAGACATGGACTGCATTGAAGGGCACCCATCAGATTCCAGGTCGGTGGATTCTCTGATAGCGCCAAGGAACTCATGGTCTTCCTCTTCGTCAAAACCATGCCTGCCATCCAAACTCAGAGGGTAGATCTCTCCTTCTGAGCTAGTCTTTGAAGGTCCAGTCGGGTTGCAGTTGCAGCCCCTTTTGGCTGCAACTGCAACCACAACTGGTTGTCTCACTTACAAAATCCCACCAACTGCAACTGCAACCATGGCCAACTGGTTGGTGACCAGTTGTTGTTGGCTTGCAACTGGTTCCAACCAGTTGCAACCATACATATGTACAGTAATTTGTAAATAATAATATGTATTAATAAAACTAATAATAAAATAACAAGAACCTTCCCCCTGCTCGTGTTGGGAGCGAGAGAGGGGGGGCGGTAGCTGTAGTCATGTAGAAAAGATCAAGAACCCCCCCCTGCTCGCATTTGGAGCAAGAGAGGGGGGTGGGGGGCCGCCATCATCATTATTGGGGTTGGCAGTGGGTGTTGGTGATGTGGCAGCGGTGCCATGTCATTGTCATCATTGTCATCATTGTTGGGGTTGGTGATGTTGCAGTGGTGCCACATCATTGTCATCAGGTTGGTGTGGCAGCCTGTCATACCCCCATTGTCATTCCTCTCGGTCAGCACCCCCATCTCCCCCTGTGAGCAGTAGCTCGCAGGCTGGGTGGTGGTGCTGGAAACATAATAGAGACCCCTCTGTCTCGCGTTTGGAGCGAGGGAGGGGGGTGTCACCATAGAAAAAGAACATACCCCTCCATCTTGTGTTTGGAGCGAGAGAGGGCATGTCACATCTAGGTGGGGTGGGTTAGCTGTGACATGGCATGGAGGTGGGTGCAGCTGGGGGGGCTTACCTGGCAGGTGTCCCCTTGCTTGGGTCTCCTGGTGTCCCTCCCCATCCTCCTGACTGATCAGCACTCCTCACATCCCATTTCAATGGGGAGGAGGAGGTAGAGCAGGTGGGTGTGGTTTGTATGCATCGGTGCACATCATTACCAAAGAATTTCAACCTAAAAACATAGAAATAAAGTTAGTAAACATAAAGATATACAAAAGAAAACTTACTGCGGGCCCAAACGACGTTATCGTCATTTGGGCCCATGTTGTTTGTGGCCATCATTGTTGTTGTTGTGAGAAGTGAATGACGGCACATACAAACAAACATGTCGCATTGCTGTTTACTTGCACCACACATATTCAAACATATACAAATGGCCCAAACATATAAACCCTTGCCCATCCAACCTGTCATTCCTTGGGCCTGCCCCAAATTTGTTATGGAGTAAGTAAATTACATAGAAAATAACTATCTAAGATTGAGTAGTGAGGTAAGGCCACCCAATTGCGACCAGTTGTGACCAGTTCCAATTGGTTGGACTTGTGAGCCTGAGCCTACCAACTGCAACTGCAACTGTTGACAATGAGGCCCAACTGCAACTGGAAAGACCAGTTGCTTGCGGTTGGGTCCAGTTGAGTTCTGGTTTTTTTTCGGTTGCAGCAACTGGACCCTCAAAGACTATTCTGAGCTGTATTGGGAGTCACTGTGAATGGCTGCTAGTCGCTCCTCGTCAGTCACTAGGAGAGGGTCCTGGGTCTCTCCAGAACCTTCGCGAGCCACATACATCCGCGCTCCCTGGCCCGGTCTATTGGGTCCAGGGTTGTTGAACTCTGGACACTTCTTGTCAGTAGAGTAATGCCCTAGTCCTCCACACTTATAGCAAGTGGGAGGAGGTTTACCTTCGTTAGTCCTCCTGTTGGGGGTCTGTTCCCCTCTGGGGACCTGATCTCCAGGGGCGAGGGGTCTTTGGTCATTGCTTCAGTTTTCCCAATTTGTGGAGGACACCTCGCGAACTCTGGGGGGTCCATCTCGAGCCCGTGGTTGTTCAGGTGACCATTCCAGTTTGCTAGGCATGGTCACCTTGGGTTTGGGAGCTTCCTTGCTAGAGGAAAGGGCCTCTACCAGGCGCTTACATTCCTGGTATCTCTTCTTTTTCCTGAATATTTCCTCAGCTTCCCAAGCATAATATAATATGGTTTCCATGGAGCTAGCTTCAGCGGAACATCCCTTGTCGAATATGAAGGACACCATTGTCTGGGGTAACCCTGACAACAGTTGGGTCTTGAAAGTAAACCAGTCCAGGGCTCTAATCATTCTGGTAGTGTATTGCTCCAGTTTGTGATAGCAGCTCATGACTCCCTTGACGGAATCATATTTCACCCTCGAGAAGTGGTTGGCAGCATTGTGGGTAGCATTGTCATGGATGAACCGGTCATATAGACCAGTTATCACATCCTTGAATTTCCAGTGGGCCTTATGACGGTATACCCCATCCACATTGTCCTCAAACCAGGTCAATGCTATTCCTTCCAAATACATTCCAGTGTACTCTATCCTTTCGGCATCGAGATCTGGCCCACTTATTTTGCTCACCTTCAACCACCGAAGGAGAGCGTTTAACCATCGCTCAAACACTTCCGTGTCTGAGCTTCCTCCATAAGATGAAGGGGTTGGCACTCGAGGCCCATTCTTCCGTTCTGGAAGGGACTCCACAGTCGCCGATACCTTATTGTCAATCTGTTGGTGGAATTTGGAATGCATCGCCTTCAAGTACTTTGAAGGTCGACGATTGCCCTTGTCTCAATAGGAATCAAGCTCTCCGATATACCCATGTTGATGGGATCGGGTGTCAGTATGAGCTCCTATGGAAGGGGTATTCCATGACGGATTCATTCTTGACCTTGACCAAGGCCGAGAGTTGGGGCAAAGTAGACTAAGCTCTTCGATTTCGTCCTCCTCATCGCTAGGAGGAGGTGTATCTTCCTCATCACTATCACTTCCTGATGAAGGAGAATCTCCTCCATCTCCTCCATCTCCATTTCTCCTGGATCCTCTGCGTCCAGGAGTGTCGTTCCTTTCCCCATGCCCATGTTGAGAAGGCTGAGGACCTGGGGTTTGTGTAGGCTCCTGGGGAGGACTGGTTTCCTCAAAGGGAAATCCCTTGGGGTCGAACCAAATACCCTGGTCAGGGATATTGGTGTGCTGTCCTTCACGGATAGCTTCATCTCTGAATCGTTGGAGGGCCACCTTGCTGGCCCCATCATAGTGCACCATCTTTTTTGGCGCTGACCGAGTGGCAGGTGCCCCTTGGGAGACCACTCGTGCTGGTTCATCAGATTCTCGACGGATCTGATCCAAGAAACCCATGGCCAAAGCCTTGAGTTCCCTCTCGAGATGAGAGGGATCATAACTGGTCTGATCCAGGTGACCGTGAATGAGCTCGTGGGCCAAGGAGGCAAACTGGGCAGCTTGTATCTCCTCCCTTCCGGGGGAGGATATCTTTTCTGGCTTCTTCTCCTCTCGTCGTTTTCGTCTGCTCACCTCACCTATGGGGGGAGGTGAAGGGGGTTGCACTGGTCCTGGAGACAAGTGCGCAGAAGTCTGACGTTGCAATATGAATTCGCAAGCATTGGATGATGTGGGAGCCTGGGGCGAGTTCTCTGGAGTTCGAGGACCCAGAGATGGTGGAGGAGAGATAGAGCTGGATTTTTCCCTTGTGCCCTGAGTCAACGTCCTTGACGTCTACTCTTCTTCTGCTTCTTCAATGGCACCCAATGGATTCCCATCCACTGGGTCTGATGGATCGTTGCCAGGAGGTTCAGTGTCCAAACCAGCCCTCTGTCTCGCACGGCTCGTCTTCTTCTTCACCTTGGTAGAAGACATGACAGGTGTTGTTTTCGAGAAGGGCGGGGAACTGGATTAAGTCGCGGATCAAGAAATGTAATGAACTGTCGCCGGTGGCATCAGGGTCAAATTTTGATGTTACGGCACTATTTTGACGTTCGTGAATTGCGAAGTCGAGTGGAAAATAGTTTATATATGAGTTTTAATGGTCAAAAAATGGAGGGATATTGACTTAGATCACCCACAGCAAGAACACATATAACGTATATATATATTTTGCTTGGGGTAAAAAAGTTGCCTCCTAACTATGGACCGGTTCCCTTATAAAGGAACTGGTGGCTTAGTGTCAAAACTATAGTACATAAATGTAAATATATATAAAGCATCTAGGCCACAGGCCCTGATCACTACACCGCAATTCCATCGTCCTGTGGTGATGTGGCAACACAGCCTTATTTTGTAGTGTGGTCAGCAGGTGGGCAGTGCTATAGGGATTACTGTGTGTGTACCTTGCAGGTATCCTGCTCCACAGGTCTCCTGGCACCTCCAATGCATCACTTCATGATATATTATGTGTTTGACACACATTCTGTTTGCATAGTCTTGAACCATTGTCGTTATAGAGAAATAGAACAATCTGGATGGGAAATATATATATAAGTTAGTATTAGCAATAAGAAGAGTGAAAAACTGACTTACATTGCATCCTTGAAGTTGAAGATGTGGACGAGTCATGTTGACACACATCGTTGATTGACGTCCGGCAACTCCCAGTTCTACGACAACATAACATTGGCGTTAGAATTGTAGCAAGTATATTAATGTCCGTAACTTCTCGTATTTATGATGGATTTCTATTGTTATATTGACATTCATTACCAGTTTCTCAAATCTGAGCCAAGCCGAGCCGAGCCTGAGCCTGGTACCAAGGCCCGGCTCACAATATATCAAAGCCTGAGCCGACTCAAGCCGAGCCGGGCCCTGCACATCACTAAGTACTTCAAGTATACAAGTGGAAAGTTATGAAAGCATCAAAAGCTAGAAAACCCTAGGAATAAGCACTTGAGAAAAGTGGAAAAAAGAGGTTCTATCAAAAAGCAGGAAAAAGTCCTGGAAAAAGTGTATGTGTTTTTATGGTTAGCAAGAGACGATGTAGGTGCTAGGGAAATATTTTATACAATGATTACATAATGAAACAATTACTATATATGGTAAGGAAGAGGGTCCCAGATGGCTTACTTATCTGGAAATCACAACATACCCTTACAAATTCTAGTGACGAGTACCACTTGGAAATTGCTGATATCCGGCCCACTGGTTCCGTTCTTCCCATAACTAAATCTCAGGAGTTAGATACTGGAATTTGTTCATACAGGCTAGGGCTCTCTCTGATAATCAAAAACTTCCATCATCTTTGTTATTTTCCATGTTTCAGGGCAACTTGGGCAAGTGGCCCACTAAGTTCTGAGGATTTTCTCATTTTGGATGGGCCACAATCAAAACTACTCCAGAACAACAAATATAACATGAACTGACTATAGATGCAACATACATCCTCCCAACTCCCCTGTCCACTGTTTGACTATGTGTAATCAAAGTTCAAGGCTTCCCCTCTGAGGTAGCAAGATGTCCTTAGGTTTGCCTTAGGTGGCCCACTACCTGAATAGCGACAGTAACAGGTGGCCACAAAGCACTCTCAAACCCAAGGCTTGAAAACCAGTCCTTTTGTCACGGATATCCATTGGTTGAAAACGGCATGGGCTCACATAAATTGGCGATGATGCTTTTGATCATTTTCCCTTCCTTATTTGGCAAGGATTATATCATCCAAGTCACAGAAAAATATTAGCAGAACCGTTCGAGGATCCGCAGGCATATACATCTTGCTTTGCTGATATATAAGGAATAGTTACGAGGATAGTCTGTAGTATAAAGAGCAAGATTGTTGCACGAAGAAGATACAACCCGACCAGCAGGGATTATCTTTTTATGTAAGATTCTAACATACTTAGACCCCGAGAACTTCAGCTACCTTGTGGTCGCGAGGAATCATCTTGATGCGAAATGAGACTGGTGAGCGACCAGATAGCCCGTCGTACTCCTTCAGATCAATGGGCTCTCCAGGTACTTTTTCCATCTTGAAAGCCCAGAGCATGTGTGAGATGCCGAGCCATACTTCTCGCTCAGCTACATCTATTGCCGGACATATGCGACGCCTGGACAAGAGGGAGATTTATTTCTACACATTTCAATGAAAGATCGAGTTATATTTACCCTGCACCGAACATCCAATGATCGCGCTCCATCACGTTGGCCAGGTGGGCAGACTCTGATGACGTTTTGGTGTCGTTGAGGTATCGGTCAGGCTAAAAATAAGTAAGGCCACATAGTAGTATTACCAGATGACGAAAATGACTCTACATTGAATGCAAAAGGGTCGGGATAGCGTTGATCATTGTGGTGTATGGTATACTGGAGAAAGATCATGAGTCACATAGTGGACGTAAATGTTTAAATGAGCGACATGCGTACAGTGTTCAATATGATAACAGTATCCTGTGGTATAAAGTGCCCGTGATATGTGAAATCTTGGCTGTTGACATGCGGGGTACCAAGCCAGAACGGATTGTGACAGCGTTCGACTTCCTGGTAGAATCATTATTATCATTTCAAGATCGATGAAAACAACCATGCGCACCTTGATGATGGCTCGAAGGTAAGGAAGATGTGGTTCATCTTCTACAGTGGGTAGGCGATTGCGGCCAACGACACGATCAAGTTCAGCGTGAGCTCTTGTTTGAATATCTGGATACGACGGAATAAGCGCGGAGAACCATTGCATGATAGAAGCAGTCTGAAATTGCAAGGCATTCAGTACTGTTTCCCAAAGCGGGATTGACGTACCGTCTCTACGCCACCGATCATAAATGCTGAACCGATCATGACCTTGTCGAGATAATTCAACTCTTCTCGCTCACCTGCCTCGATCATGGCAGTCACAAGACAGTGTGAGACGAGTTCCCCAGCCTTCATCCGCTCTTCAATTTCGTTAATCATACCTCCATAGGTTTCCACTAAATCCTTATGAAGCTTCTTCGCCCGCGTTGTCAGAGAATTAGGCAGGTGCTGAAGGAGCGGGACAAAATCAATGAGATTGGATACTGGACCAGTACAATTCCTTACATTAAATGTCATTGACCTGAAAAAGGTTTAAACGAGTTGAGACACTTACATAAATTCACGCGACAACCTGAGGACGCGTCCGACTAGTGGGTGTTCAAGTGTGTCCGTACGAATGCCGAAAACCATGGTGAGCATATTGTTGAGCGAACATCGGCCAGCGTGAGGTTGCGGGTTTACAGGCTCCTTTCCTGCCTTTCCGTATCTGTACAGTTCTTGGACGAGAACCTTTGCCTCGTGACTAAGGACATGGGCGTGCTCCTCGAGGGCATGGGTATTTAAGAAGCTATTTGCAATTTTGCGATGTCTTCTCCTGTATCGGCATATTGTTAACAACACTTAGATCAGTGTAGGCAACACTTACCATTTAGCGTCGTATGGCATCACAGTAATTCCACGACCGGTGAAGATGTTCTTAGATTTTATGAACATCTGTTTGCGCGAGGAGAATATCGTGCCATTGCTAATCAGGAGATCTTTCGCGACCAGAGGGTCCGAGATGACGACGAAAAGTTGATTTCCAAGCCACATCGAATAGAGTGGTCCGAATTTTTTTGCCCAGTAATCGAGAGTTAACTCAGGATAGTGAGACAAGAACGGGAAGGATCCTGTTTCAAACGTCAGTAAGCAGTCGTCACCTCTGCTAAGGATAGAACACACCAATGATTGGCACGCCGACAGGACCATTGGGGAGAGGATTACCGTTCTCATCCACTCGACGCTTCAAGAGAGCTTCTACAAAAATGTACACCGTTGCGGAGACTATAGAGGCGAGGAAGAAAATTCCTGCAAAGGTAGTGGGGATGAAACCCCCGTTGACAAGAAAGTGAAGGCTTGCCATTGACGATAAAAAACTGGAAAATGTGTTGGTGATTCTGCCAGAATGAACGACACTTTTAAACGATTTGACATTCGGAGAATGTGTGGGAAGGAGAACGATCAAATGTGTCGACGATTGTAAGTAATAGTCGCAGAGCAGACCGATCGTTCGGGGCCTACATAAGAATCAACAATACAGGAACAAAAATTTCGTAAATGCTCACCTTACCACACTTGGAGTCCGAAGAGATTCTGTCGAAAACTATCGTGGATTTACTACAAGCCACAGCGAGAATCGGTTACGTGCTTTTTGCTGGTTGCGAAATCGTGGGCCATCTTTGGTCGTCGTAACTACCTTCCTGTTCGTGATCTTGCCTCCAAGGCTGTCAATCCCATGTTCGTGTGTTAGTAGCAACGGGTTACATTACAACTACAAACGCTGCGAATGTTCTCGGGGTCTTGTCATAAAGTCTCCATTGCTAGAACTTGGGCCGTATTTTTTGGGCAACAACGCCCGAACTGAATGAAGATCCGAGGTAATGCATGCGGAGCGCGGGTGTCCCGATGATTTGGATGGCCCTAGCCATTCTCAACCACAGTGGAGGTCGAATCGCAGGTGAAAACGAAGATCGGATCGGATTCCATGATTTCACTGATACCGACTTCGGCACTTTATTTTGTTTATAGTTACGTATAGTTGACGATTCACCTTACCATCGATTCGGGAATTCCTGCAACCGTTTCACGACGGACTTCAGGTTCAGTAACCGACGAGAAAACGAAAAAAAAAAGTGTGCACTCCTGCAAACACTCGCCTAAGCACTCTCTATGGTAACACGCGAAGATGAAGTCTGTCATGTCAGGTTAGCAAGGTGGTTTGGAACAAATGGAGGAACTTAGCATGGACCAGACAACAATGACCTCAGAAGCTGAAGCCAAATTGTTTATTCGGAAAATCAAATCAGCAGAGCAGAACAATCGACATGCACTTTATTTTGTTTATAGCTGCGTATAGTTGACGATTCACCTTACCATCGATTCGGGAATTCCTGCAACCGTTTCACGACGGACTTCAGGTTCGGTAACCGACGAGAAAACGAAAAAAAAAAGTGTGCACTCCTGCAAACACTCGCCTAAGCACTCTCTATGGTAACACGCGAAGATGAAGTCTGTCATGTCAGGTTAGCAAGGTGGTTTGGAACAAATGGAGGAACTTAGCATGGACCAGACAACAATATTGGTCCGTCGAGGCATGTCCTTAGCTCTAGTTAGCATAGGCGGATATCAAGCAAGTAACAAGTAACAATGACCTCAGATCAGGCCGACTTGTTTATTCGGAAAATTGAATTAGCAGAGCAGAACAATCGCAAAGTTTGCAGCGATATCGGGGGAAATGCCGAGTTTCTCACGGTTAGACAAAGAGAGATGATTACATAATGCGGTTTTACCCGAAGGAGAACCATTATTCGAAAACTAAGTAGAGCCTGTGAGACTTTATCCGGCTCATCGCTTGCCTTCGCTTAATCGCGGTAGATCGGAAAGATAAAATAAGCGTGTCCAGTGGCTTCCAAAATTCGACTGTAGCAAGGCAACGATTAATGTTTGGCAAACAAATATGGGGAAACAATTGTTCCGAGTTCTCAGAACACCTGCAATCGTCGGCAGCTTCGCGTTCCAAGGGTTTTACAAATTAGGGCCACAAGACCGATCTCAACCGAACAACCGAAAATTTTCAAGACCGATTTTGACCGATTTCGAGAGGGCCACGTGACGTCACGATCGATCGCGACTGTGTATGCTGACCTCCTATGACGAACCCTTATCTCGGTGGCGGACGCGCTAGCAAACACTACAGCTACAGGATGTCTCTTGCTCCCTCCTGGACCAGACAAGCAAGCCACCCAGTCACCTCTCGAAAACTCAAGACTTGAGTAGCACCGTAAACACGTAAACGACACAGTCGATGTCCTCGGACGATTCAGATTCCCAATCAATTGGAGGTGTGTGTTGACGAAGGAGGCAAAAAATATCTACAGATTGATTGTCTTAAAACCCCGTAGTAACTTACTATGCAACACATCTAAGTAGTGTCTACTATATTAATATTAACCTGTGTCGTTCTGATGTCACCATGTAGTCGAGTTTCTTTCCGCCATGCGTGGCGCTGCCACGGTCATTAGCATGCTCAATCTGCTCGAAGGTGTGGTTAGATGTCAAAAGCAGTTGAGGCAGGTTTGGGTGCTAGAGATTGATAATATTGTTAGTCTCAGTCGCAGTCGCAGTTTTCGTAGACGTAGGTAGCCAGCAGTTGAGATGGGATTGGGTGCCAGCATTGAGATTAGATGTGCGAACACCGAAGTGTGAACCAACTGTGCCTCACTTGTTCATTGCAGTCGAACCAGCAGTGTGCGTAGACAGTTATTTCATATCAACTAACATGCATGATCATGATATATAGTAATGGCACAAAAGTACGCGAGGAGGGCACAACGTGAGATTCTGATGTGAGATTAGCATGCCACTGAGTCCCACTTACCCATTGGAAGCCCCTGCTGCACAGCAGCAAGCAATTGCTTGGAGTCTCGCTCACAGAGGCTGCATACAGGGTACATCTCTGTGATGCACTCACGGCGCATGCCGACTATCCACCCTGGCTCACAGGCATGGTGGTGGGTGCTAGTGTCGTCCACCCTGTCATTCGTTGGGCCTCCTCGTCGTTCGTTAGGCCTCTCCGCCATTTGTTAGGCCTCGCTGCCATTCGTCAAGCTTCTCCGTCGTTTGTTAGACCACCCCGTAGTTTGTTGGATTTCCATGTCGTTCGTTAGGCCTCCCTGTGTCGTTCGTTGGACTTCCATGTTGTTCGTCACCTGTTTTCGTGGTGCCAATCATAGTCGTGGTCTGTCGTTGTTGTTGGCATCGAGACCCACTACCCACTCTGCAGGCAGGGGCTTGCAGCGGTGGTAACTGGTGGGGTTTTCTTGGCATCGTCGTTGTTGGGCGTGGCACGGAAACCCCATCCAACCTGTGAGCGGTTGCTCGTAGTGGAGGTGGGTGGTAGTTGTTGCAGTTCAAGGGGCAGGGTGGTTAGTAGTGGTAAGCGGGGACTTCTGTTGGTACGTACTTGCGGGCGCCCACCCATCGCTCCATGTTCCGTGGTTGTCTAGTCGTCGGGGATTCAGACTACAAGCATCGTGGGTGGGCGTCACCTTGTGTAACTTGTATGGGGAAATGCCTTGAGGCTGATTATGGCTTGTCACGGAAGCGGAAAAGGGTTCGTATCGATGTGATGTGAGGCGTTGCACGAGATTAGCGTTGCACGAGATTAGCTGTCAAAACCGTCAGAAATTTAAACTGGAATTGGAAGGACTGGGGTACCATGAATCGGATACCATGAGAGAAGCACGAGAGAAGCACGAGAGAAGCATGGCGAAGCGAGACACGGCAGTCGAGTATATTTCAAGAGCCGGGAGCCGAAGCGAACGTCAACTTCTCTTCTTGTCTGGAAGGTCTGGAAAGAAGCGCAGTTGAGGAATTCTACGGTACCGGTGTGATGAGAAAACCCTTGGCTGAAATTTGCTAATCATCGGAGAAAACCCTCGGCTCAGCTTTGCAGGAAATTGAGTTTCAAACCCCTTGGAATGTATGGCAACAGAACCTGGACTGCCCCTTTTTTGATCAATGGATCAGCAAAGCCGTTAGCCGACCATCAGACAACGTCCAGGCGACCGCATTTCCGGATTACTAACAGTGTTCCCATGGTTGATCAACGCGCGCAACATCTTCGGCTAACCGCGCGCTCACCATTCCCGACGATGAGTACCCTATTCCACTCATTCCTCAACTTTTTTCTGTACTTTTTTCTGTAGATAATACTTGTACATATATATATGGGGTTAATAAACATATATTTCGCTTTTTCACCTATATTAAGCTTGTAAATCAACATTCTCCCTTCATAGGGGGAAGAGAAGGGTCTCTTCTCTTCATTGAGGGGTTCTACTACATGTCCAGGGCTAAGGTAATCATATATATAGTATATAAATGACAGGGAAATGGTGCTGCATGAAGTAGGGAGGGGAGAAGTGAGGAAAGTGTGAGACAGGGTAACCATCTACTGGACTTGTGCACCCTCTGCACCCAAAGGGAAATAAACATGGAAATAGTGTAGAAGCAGTGTCATTATAAATGTCCTTATGGATCCTCTGAAGGCCCTGCAGTTGTTGGTATAGCCAGGAAGGAGAATATGGAGTCAGGAAGGGGTATGCTTGCCCTGGGAAATCCGTGGGCCCAAAATGTTCGCTTTCTTCTATTCCCAGGTCTAATATAAGAGTATAGTGAGGGTAAGTAAGAATTATAGCAGGGGAGAAGGTCCTGGCTCACCACTGCATGGGATCCTCATCATCAGAGGTGAACTTCACTCACCATGAGCCAAGTACAGTACCTATTGTCCAAAGCCCATTCTAGGTAATTGATACAACCCATCATCCCTCAAACATAGCCTATGCACAGGTCAAAACTTCACCCTACAGGGAGGGATTCACCTACTGACCTATTCTCTTTGTTGCTCCATGCCAGCTAGTGAGGAGTATTAGTGGCAGTAGATACAGAGACAACAATGTCCTGTGAGTATAAATACAGTCCATAGGTCAGTAAAAGAGATGAGGAGTCAATAGATTGTGGTATACAGTCACTCACCCAAGGTCCATAGCACTTTATCTGCTCATTGTACAATGGTGATTGAAGCCTATTATAAGATTCCCTTTGGTTATAGACAGTCCATGTAGTAGGGTAGGCTGTAGCAAGCATAGGGTAGGCTGTAGCAAGCACTAGAGAGCATGTTGAACAAAGGGTTCCAAAAAAGGTAATAACTCGAAGACATCTCAACAGTATCGCAGCGCACCGTTAATTGAATAGCAAAGGTAGATAGAGGAGAATATATTGCACAGAATGCAAAATGACTGAAGAGAATCCATGGAAGAACGAGTGAGATACAGGCAAAATGATAGATTTTCGAGTTGTTGATCGGGGCAGGCATCCGATCATATCATGCATGCTCGATCATACTCTTCATCGGCACTCTTTTGGGCATCCTTCCTCTATTTCTCGGCAGATTTCTCTCGTCTCGTTTGCATTCTATTGGATAACCCTGCCTCTTTCTGCCCCTACTCTCCGATTAACGGTGTGTTGCGCTACTGTGGAGATATACTCAGATTATTGCCTTTTTGGGAACATACGGTTCAATCAACTCTCTGGTGCATGACATGGGTTCTTCTGCTGTATGGACAGTCTATATCTCAAGGGAATCTTTCTTACTATGAGATTATACCATTATATATCCACTACACTGAGTCATGGAAGTTCTGTAGGCCTTGGGTGAGTGACTGCATCCCAACACAATATATTGGCTATCTCCCTCTCTTGTATAGGCTTATGGACTGTTGCAGGGTCTTGATTCTGCTTGTAATACCTTGGTATGTGTAGCTATACAACCACCAGTGGTCTCTATGAGCTGCCATGGAGTAACAAAGAGAATATATGAGTAGGTGAAACCCCTCCCTGTAGGACAACATTTTGACTTTCAGGGCTGTACCAATGCTAGGTTTGAGGGATTGTAGGCTATATTGATCACTGAGAATGGACTTTGGATGATAGGTACTGTGCTTGACCAATGGTGAGTCAAGTTCACCTCTGGTGATGGGGAATTCATGCCATGGTGAGCCAGGACCTTCTCCCACTGCCATAACTCTTATTGACCCTCATTATACTTTTATATTAGATCTAAGAATCGAAGAAAGCGAATGTTTTGGCTCCACGGATTCTCCAGGGTAAGCATATCTCCCCCTGACTCCATGTTCTCTATTCTGTCCATCCTAACAACTGCATGTCCTCTAGGGGATCCATCAGGTCATTTAAAAAGACCATTCTACACTATTCCCATGTTTAGTTTATAAAGGAAAGGCCCAGAAGTGTTGGTAAGTGATAACCTCTCCTCCTCCCCACACAGGTGCACTGACACCCAACCCCTCCCTCCCAGCTCTCCCAACCTCATTCCACACCTCTACACATATTTATACACCTCTCTACATACATTCCTTTGGCTATAGAGGGTGCACAAGCCCAGTAGATGGTTACCCTGTCTCACACTTGTCTCACTTCTCCCCATTCCCCCCCTCCCTACTTCATATAAACCCTAACCCTTCCCCTGTCATGTATATACTATTTATATGATTACCTAGCCCTGTACATGTAGTAGAGCCCCTCAATGAAGAGAAGAGACCCTTCTCTTCCCCCTATGAAGGGAGAATGTTGATTTACAAGCTTAATATAGATGAAGAAGTGAAATATATGTTTATTAACTCTATATATACATGTAAAAGTGTTATCTACAAAAAACAGCAAAGGAAAATGTTGAGGAATGAGTGGAATAGCATGCCCATCATCGGGAATGATGAGCACACAGTTAGCCGAAGACACAAGAGGCAGAGCAATATATTACCCTGGAGAAAATGTTGGGAATAATGGGAGAAAAAAACACTTTTTTACTGGGGAAAAATAAAAGGAACCATCAGTAAAAAAATGTTATTTTCCCACACTTTGTCCTTTTGGTTGCTACAGGAAAACAACTAATCTGTTTCCAGGAGAAAAACTTGTGAACATTAGGGGGAAAAAGGTCATTTTCCCACATATTCCCACTTTCTTCTCTGTGGAAAAATAACTAATCTGTTTCTAGGTGAAAAAATTGTGGAACTCAGGAGAAAAAATGTTATTTTCACCAGATATAGAGAAAATGTGGAAAAAAAGATATATTTCCCCTCCATCTTCACCTGATTTTCTCCCAGGAATGGATGAGTTATTTTTGCTGAGCAAGAGCAAAGAGAAAAGTGTGGGAAAAACAACATTTCTTTACTGATGGTTCCTTTTATTTTTCCCCAGGGAATTTCCCTATTATTCCCAACATATTCTCCAGGGTAATATATTGCTCTGCCTCTTGTGAGATGTTGTGCATGTTGATCAACTGTGGGAACACTGTTAGTAATCTGGAAATGCTGGTTGCCTGGACGTTGTCTGATGGTCAGCTAACAGCTTTGCTGATCCATCAAAAAAGGGGCACTCCAGGTTCTGTTGCCATGGGAATGACCAAATTTTCAATCCAACCTGCTAAAAAAACAGATCATCTGATTTCCTCATCACATGTAGAGATCTTCCGATCTTATCTCTGGTGTATATTTAGAACCTCACATTGACTCAGAAATATTCTAAGTGTAGTGATCATTTATTAAGTCAGTCCAAGTCCATAGCATTTGTGTTAGAGTCTTTCCAAGTACACTGGCTCAGCTTTCTTCTTTTGTGCTTCCCGACATCACCACCAACCTTTTACAACTGCCATCAAGTCAGAGAAACAGGGCTTGAGTGCATTCCTCTCCTCTTCAGAATAAAATACCTGGAATACTTTGATTATAAGTATATGGACTTAGAGCTATGGTCTCCTCTGTTCTTGACAGCTTGTCTCTCTGAGTTACCTGAGGCACTTGGCAGAGATGGATCAACTTGAGTAACATGCCAGGGAAGGCTTGAAGAATTTTGTGGAGGCCGTTTGACGGTTTCTGAAGTACAGGCCACTCTCTGCACTCCCCATAGGTTGTCTCCTACCACCTGAATTTCTACCTCCTTGTTGCTCTCCACATCTTTCTCATAGTTATTGCACTCTGGTTTCGTTTTTTCATGTTATAGCTGCAATTTTTGATAAGTTTCATTTTAAACTGAATAGTCAATTGTTAAGAACTGAACCTACCTAGAGTTATGTCAGAATCCAGTTGGGTTCAGTGGCGTTGATGGTGGAAGGAAGTCAGGTCATAGCAGATCTGGCGGTTGGAGAACAGAGGGAACAGAAGGGACTTGGCTTCAACTTATAAGAAGTTGTGCCCTTCACCTCATCTGGTGTCCTAACTTCAAGATGAAGGTATTGGAGAGAGGAGCAGGTAAGTGCTGGTAAATGTGGGAAGACAAGTGCAGGTGGACTTAGGTAAGTTCAGATGGAACCAGAACTTGAGGGTGCAGACTAGAGGTAGAGTTGGAAGGAGTTTGGACTCTTAGAAGGAACAGAGGTGGGAGGAGAATGAGATTGATTGTCTGTGTTGAGTCTATGTCAATATACTGAAGAATACAAGTGGAAACTAACTAAGCTTAAATAGTGGAATACAGAAGAGAAGCAGGAAGCTGCAGCAGTGTCTCAACTGCATAGATAAATTACTTAGCAGGAGCCATACAGGAGTCTTTGAGTTGAATTTGCAAAATAGACAACAGCCTTGAGAAGGCAGCTGTGAGCACAGTACAAGGTGGCCTGGTGCACAGCCATGTGTGCAGTGCAAGGTGGCTGGAAAAAGGTGCAGGGAATAGTCAGGGGTATTGATGGAAGGAAGCCAAAGCTTCCAACACTCAGGGACCAAGAACTATAAGGAACTTAGTATATTTCGAGAGGGGAAAACTAAGCTACAGTACAAGTACTTGAAGTATAGACTATATACTACAGGAATAACATGTGATAACTGCAATGACATGTGATAAGACTTGCTGATGTAAGAAAGTGGAAGGAAGCCTGAGCTTCCAACACTAAAGGGGACCGAGAACTATAAGGAACTTAATATATTTTGAGGGGGGATTCTAGAATACAGTACACAAGTATTTGAGTATAGCCTATATACTAATGGAATAACATGTGATAACAGAGTTGCATGTGATAATGTAGTGATGATATAAGAGGCACTCTTACACTCTCATACTTCAAAAAAATGACTGGGGGGGGGGCTTGAAGACTGATGATGAAAGGGAGTATTGAAGGTGGCAGGTGTTGACAAGGACTAGCATTGACGAGCATTGGGACAGGTGTTGACGAGGGCAGGTAATTGACAAGGATGATGGTGGGTTCACATTGACAATGGTGGGCACTACCATGAGGCTGGGCATTGACGAGGGCAGGGCTGGTGACCAGAAAGCAGCTGGTGACAGGGCTGGTGACGTGGATAGGAATGGGGCTGGTGATGTGGACAGGAACAGGGCTGGTGATGTGGATGGTGCTGGTGCTGTGGAAGGTGCTGGTGCTGTGGATGGTGCTGGTGCTGTGGACAAGGGTGTGGGCTGTTGGGTGTGGGCTGTTGGCAATGATAAAGTCCGATGTCATGCTGAACACTTCGACTCAAGTACAGCGGAATCAAGCATTTTGGGATGAACAGGACTGTGGGACAAGAGCCAAGGGGGAAGGGGAGAAGTCAGTGGAATCTGAGAAAGGTTGGGAGATGGGGACAGTTGGGGAAACATGTGGTGGTGGTGATCAGCGACGACGATGGCGTCATTGATGGGGCTATGAGGGCAGTGAGGTCATGGTTGTTGGATTAGGAGGGGGAGTCGGCTGTAGTTTAGATGGGCTGTAAACCACAGAAGGAAGAAGTAATGGGAGTCCTGGTTGAGGACAAGGATGGGCCATTGATGAGGGTGGGCATTACGATAATGGCGGGCATTGTTGCTTGTAAGGGGCATGGGATGGAGTGCAGGATGGGATGGGAAGGGCTGGCGAGCAATGGGGAATGAGCAGGGTGTTGCTGTAGACAGAGGGGTTGACAGAGTTGATCCGTCGAGTGTATGACATGTTCAGATGAACACATCCATACTTGTAACAGCGTTCTCAAGAGAGGGCCAAGATTAAATTATTTTTTTTGAGATGACAGAGTTGATCTGTCGAGTGTATGAAGTGTTCAGATGAATGTGTCCGTACTCGTAACGGTGTTTTTGAGAGAGGGCAAAGCTGGATTAACGTCTTCAGCCCAGCAAAATGGGTGGGTACAGGTGTCGAACACGGCGGTGCAGGGATCAGAAGGGGTGGGACAGGAGACAGCAGCTGTTGGGTGCTAGACGTCACCCAAGTTGTCATTTCCAGGGCAGTTGCAGTGGGGTTTGTCGTTGTTGTTGACTGTGATGTGGCAGTTGAACAGGGGGGCTCAGGCAGCAAACAGGGAGCTCCCCTATGTGTAGATGATGGAGGTGGGGCTGTAGATGACGTGGAAACACAGGGGGAGATCATTGTCATCATCTGTGACATAGTAGGGGCCATGGGGGGCTCAAGGTGTCAAATGGGGGTTATAGGAATGAGCAGGGGGAGCCCCAACAGTCCAGGGAGTGTGTGCCATCAATTTTCAGGTGCCAGGTTTTGTTCTGGAAGTGGTAGGAGTAGGGGAACAGGAATTGTCGAACATGATGCGGTAGTTTCACCGGATGGTGCAACAATTTTTTTACATGGGTCCATGGGATGAGCATGGGGTGGGTGACTAGGACAACTCCTGGATCATCATTTGGGACGGTGGGTCAGGGTTCATCCAGTGAGTAAACGATGCGTTTTGACAAGCACAGCTGCTCGTCATTGCACAACTCCGGCTGCTGGGCTGTAGATGGGCTCTGTGTGTTGTTTAGGGCTCTGTGAGTGGTCTCTGGGGTGGTAGCCATCGCTTTGGTATGAGATGAGACCCTAGTTGTCATTTTAGAGGTGGTTGCAACCAGAGTTGCTGTTGACATTGTCAGTGACATGACAGTGGAACGATGAAGCTTAGGGCTCAAGAGGAGGGGCTAGGGATGTTGCTGGGGGTCTATGAGTCAACTCAGCAGAGTGTGCCCTCATTTTCAAGGTGTTTGGGGCTGGTTTGAAGCAGGGGATGTGACAGTGGTGATTGGGGGGTACAGGTGGAAATGAGGGCATCAGTGAATGGAGGTGTCAAAAGGTGTCAACGATGATGTTAGTGACATGGCTGGGGTGTAGGATGTACATGGTGGCAAAATGGCTCAGTTCTGTCCATGCTGTAGAGTGGTCCAGAGCAGTATATACGGTTGATAACGATGAACACATCAACATTAACATGGTGGATCACGTAGGCTCAGGGTACACAGAAGGGGGCTGGGGAATGAGCTGGGGGGCAACTGTTGGTTTCACTGATGTGCTGGTGGTCGTCGTTTGTTTTGTTCTCTCATGCCATCCTACAATTTTCCTTCCATTGATGCAAAAAATCCTTTCTACTGTCCATCAGTTCCAGCAGCTGCATATCTTGATTCTCTTTGCCGATGTCTCTCTTGAACTGGTCGTCCTGGTGGTCACTGTGCGAGAGGTGAGGTAAGTGGGAAAGGAGGAAAGTGAGGTGAAGATGGAGTGGACAAGCTGGGAGCTTGTTGAGAGGAAACGGGTGTGCAACCATGCTCAGGGAAGTGGGCGGCACAAGACGTGTTGATTGAAAATGCGATCAACAAGATCACGTGATATTGTCAAAACAAAGAATTGACGCATCGAAGTGAAAATGGCTTGATGGTCTTTTGAAAGAGTGACAAAGTATACTAATCTGCTGGTAATATAACTTGTGGTAATGAGAATTCAAGGGAACTGAAGAAAATTGACTGAAAGACTTGTAACTTGAACACTTAGCTTGATTTCTACACCTTGGTGTGTAGAAAACTTGGGAAACTTTTGTAAACTTGAGGGGAAAACTTAAGGGGGATGTAAAATGAGAGTCAAAGTCCCCCTTGAAATATATTAAGTTCCTTATAAAAAAAAGTGGGAGGAATCCAAAGCTTCCAACACTCAGGGACCGAGAACTATAAGGAACTTAGTATATTTCGAGAGGGGAAAACTAAGCTACAGTACAAGTACTCAAAGTATAGACTATATGCTACAGGAATAACATGTGATAACTGCAATGACATGTGATAAGACTTGCTGATGTAAGAGACATTCTTACAATTGAGTCCCAAGCGGGTGGAGAACATGAGGTGGGAAGATGTCAGGTTCTGAGCAGGTGAGGACCAGTTCTTGACATCAGTCCATGTACTCACTTGAATTGAAACCCTTTGCATTCCAGACAGCTTTCACAAGGTGCTGGGCAAGAACATGGCATTGGTCTTTGGAGGACTCTGGTATATCTAATGCTTCATAGTCAAGAAGAACAGCAGCATGCAGCTTGAATGCACTTTCTTTGTACTTTTCAAGAAGAGGAATAAACTTGGTCCAGGTAAGTGTTGGAGGGCCACTGGCAGATTTATCTTTCCCAACAGGACATCATGTTGTAGTATCTGTGTTTTCTTTCTCACTATGTTCCTCTCTTTTCTTCTCAGCAACTTTGTTTCTCTTCTGTGTACATGATGTGCAGGTCTTGAGATATTGCAAATTTGCCTTGTGAGGAAATTCTGGTTGCAGCCCTTGAAAACTGCATCGTTGGCACTTGATGAGGTCTGACATAGTGGGAAGAGTGGCAAGGTATCACACTGCATTGCATAGATCACATTATGTTGGTGGCCTCTGGGCAAACAATGGATATTCAATGTGACACTACTATGATCTAATAATAGCATACATTTGATGCCACTACTAGAGATAAGATTGGATGATCTATCCATGTTAGCATTTTAAAGTCTGGCTTGGTCCAGTTTTTCCATATTTGGAGTGAACCGGGACCATAACCAGTTCGACTACATTCCACATCTAACTAAAACTGGACTGGACCACAACAAAACTGGTTTGTTGCAGTCCAGTCTGGTCTGACAACCAGTTATGGCCAGTTTGGGCCACAACCAGTCATTGACCGACTTACTATATACTAAAATAATACCCCTCACAGGCAGGGGCCTGTGAGTGGGCATGTGGATAATAAACAAAACAAAAAAAGAACTAAAATAAACCCCCCTACCTTGCAGGGTATGCAAAGGAAGGGGTGGCCTGTTAGCACAAAAACAAAAGAAAAAAAACCCCCTCTGTAGCTGCTGTCCACCATCACCACCCGCCTTTGCTGTTGGTGTGTGTCGCATGGTGGTGATTGGGCCAGCTGGTGGTGACATGGTGGTGGTGGTGATTGGGGTCAGCTGGTGGTGATGTGGTGGTGGTGCCACATTGTCAGCATTGGCATTGGCTGGGGGTGACATGGTAGTGGTGTGCCATGTCATTGGCATTGGCATTTGTCATTGTCATTGGTGGTGTTGGTGTTGGTTGGGGGCATATCAAGTTGGGAGAACCTAAAGATGAATGTAAAAGTATTAGTTAGTTGATAAAAATGTAACAAGTAATGAAAAACTTAACTATGGGCCCAAACAATGGTCATCATCATTTGGGCTCATCCTCATCATTATCCCACTGTCATCTTGTGGCTGTTAGCCACTGCAATTGCCACTGTGGGCAGGTGCTGGGTTGCTGGGTCACTGTTTGCTGCTGCCATCATCATTCCCCCCTCATTCATTGCCTGTCAGCACCTCCATATCCCTCTGTGAGCAGTGGCTTGCAGGCTGGGAGGTGGTGCTGTGTCTGGGTGGTAGCCATTGGGGAGCAGGCGGTTGGATGATGAGGTCATCAAAGCAAAAACCTAAAAAGAAAAAAAAAAGTTAGTTAGTTGAACAAATAGAAAAAAAAAACATACCTGTAGCCCAAACAATGACTGGTATCATTTGGGCCAGCTTTCCATTTGGTCTTGGTGTCCACCATTGTTGTTGTCATCATCACCTCCAACTCTCTCTATGAGCAGTGGCTTGCAGGCATGATGGTGCTGTGTGGTTGATGTTGGTCGTGGGAGTGGTGTTTTCAAGTGGCACCACTTTCTGTTTGGGTGTGCAAACATGACCAAATGGTCCATGCACACTTGCAGAGTATTTAAACCCAGACTTTCCATACTCTTTTTCCTTGGGCATGCCCCATTATTATATTATTTTTGTTACAGTATTACTATGTACAATATATATAGTATCTACTTACTAGACTGGTTGCAACCAACTGCAACCAGTTTTCATCAGTTTTATATAATATTCAATACCTAAGACCACAACCAATCTTCAGTAAGGTTTAGGACAACCAAACCAATAAAAAAAACCAGACCATGGTTGGGTCCAGTTCCATTGTCAGTTTTTTTTCAGTTCAATGGACTGGACTTTTAAATGCTAATCCTTGTGATGGGAAAGATCATGGGATCTGTTTTTTTAGCAGGTCAGATTGCTTGAGACAGTTCTCAGTGTTGAGAATGAGGTTTATCCCTTGACTTGGGGATGCGAGGGAATATGTTTGCACTGGTTATTGCTGATGCATGATGCTTATGTGAGACATCAATGTTTGCATGTGCTTGCTTCTTTTTCTGCCCTTGAGCCTTTGCAGGACCCCCAAAAGTGCCTATAAATGTATGTTCTGCAAATGTCCACTTTTATCTGGACAATGGCAGTGATCAAGCCATATCCAGAAGGGTTATGGCTAGGCACAGATGTGGAAATGCATTCTTTTGACAATTTGATCACTGATCCAGATTCACATCACTGATAATCTGGCAGGACTATGCCATTCCTTGAAATGTGCCTGGATCATTCCAAGTTACTTTTTGGGGTCCTGCCTTCACTGCAACGTTGCAGCAAATGCCATGCAAAAAAAATGTTAACGCAATGTTGCAGGGAAATTGGTGCTGAGTTTGACACCACACAAAGAACATGTTATTTAACGTACTCTTGCAAACTATACACAACATTTTTGATATCTCATGATCAGGATTTTTCTGGGACAAACTGACTTCAGATTCAGATTCAGCTGGTCAACAAACCTATGCCCGAAGTTTTTCCCATGACATTTTAGGGTGGCCAAATTTTTTTGACAAAATTTCACAACATTTTGCACCCCTTTGAATAGCAAAAATAGTTCAATCCCTAACTTGATCAATGTGTAATTGATGGAACCTTGTTCACAGCACTTTGCATAGAGCTTGACAGTTGACAATTGCTGAAAATATGATAAACATGAGCAAATTTTATCTCACTGTCATTTTATGGCCTCCACAATGGCTTCCTGGCTCAGATTTGGGTGAAGGAAGTGTACAGAAATGGTCTCAGGCTGCAGTTGGCTTTAAATAACTGACTGAGAATAATTCAATACTTCCAAAATAAATCTCTAGAAGATTTGGGCTTGCATATGATCAAATATTGTTATTTCTCAGTGCAGCACCTCAGAAAACATGTTAAATAAGATGTTCACTTGACAGTCATCTTCTGATATTATCTATATACACTTCCTTCACCAATACCTAAGCCAGGAAGCCATTGTGGAAGCCATAAAATGACAGCGAGATCAAGTTTGCTCATGTTTATCAATTTTTTGGCAACTGTCAAGCTCTATGCAAGGTGCTGTAATCACTCCTTTTGGCACCTTTTTGAGTCACAGGATTGGTTCCTTGTGTGAACAGTGAGATCAACATTCAACTTGAAGCTTGGCTTCAAGTTCAACAGCCTGTCATACAAGATTACATGCAAATGTTTTGAAGTTGTCCTATGCTCAAAATAATGGAATGCAAGTCTTGTAAAATTGCAGTGTTTATTATGTGGCTGGTGAAATCTGTGAGCCTTGCCTGCTGTTTTTAGATTTCTATGTTATACATGTTCAGTACAATCACTGCATGAACAATGCACTGTTGGAATGGCAAGGTTGCCAACACCTGAATATTGAATGCTGAGCCACCTGAATGCCATCACATGCTCACATCCTGCTATTTAATGATTATTCTCTGATCTCTCATTGATGCCTCCAATATGTACTGCTATGATTGTTTATTATTCTTTCTACATTTTTGCTTTACCTGTTTCTACTGCCCCCCTCATTGAGGGTCTTTCTTTTCATTCAGCTATTTTTAGCTTATATCTGACTCAATGTATGTGTTATTTCATTGTTGTCTCATTTTTGGTTCAAGGGTCCAGTCCATAAGACTGGAAAAAGACTGGACCTTGAACTGAACTTAAATGCAAAAAACTGAACTGTCAGTTCGGTTGACCCCATATTGGAGTTGGTTTGGTTTTTGGTTGATCACTCTGAGAACCTTACCAAAAGCTGATATAAGACTGGTTGATACTGATTGAAACCTTTTGCGCATCTTTATACTACTAAATATATAATATTCATCCCCTACAAAATATGAAATAGATATATATAAAGACTAAATATAAATACTATTTGTACTATTATATGTTGGATTATATAATCTGTCACTGCTTAATCAGTACTTAATAGACCATAGTTTGCACACACACACACTAAAATGTGATGTGATAGTGATAGCAATCCATGTCTGGTTATATGGTATCCTTGTTCCATTGAACCCTATAAGACCTGATAGCTCAGTTGGTCAGAGCATCTGGTATATGTCCAGGAGGGCCTGGGTTCAATCCCCAGTCTGGTCATCTTTTCTGCATTCCTACATTATATTTCTATTTACAATGCAATGGGACAAGCCCATGGTGGAAAGCAGTTGTTTGGTGAGGGTTTAATACCCTGAGGCTGCGCACAGACCATGTGATTATGTTTGTGCTCCCAAAAATAAAAGTGGCACCATTTGTGAGAATACATGCACACAATTACTCAGTCTGGCAGTTGCTGGACAATATGATGCTGAGTGCACAGATGTCACTTTGCTGCATGTCAAGCACCACAAATGAATAGGGCCTTGTAAACATGTAGTAAATTATATTTATGCTCCATACCTCCCCTACCAACAGTCAAAATCTCAGTTGATAGGAGAGAAAGTGAGTAACAGGCCAAGTGACAATTTTGATAGATTTACAGCTATAACTGATGTTCCAATGAGTCAAATTTAAAAAGACATGCAGGTCTAGACTCCCCTAAGAATGTAGAATAGATTTGAGAGTGAAAATGGCAAGTTGTTATTTCTCACTTTTCACCATTTGTGAGCTTAGTACATGTTAGAAATTAATTTGGAAGCTTAGAAATGAACCATAAGTGTGTCTGAATGTCCTAGAATAAGTAGTCAAGTACTTAATGTGATGTGAAAGAGTTGTGGCAAGATATACTGCTAAAATGCATAGATTTGAGCACTTGATCAACTCAAGTTCTCTTGTTCATTTGCTTCAAGCCTTCAACAATCTTTTCTCAATTGAATATTGAATACTTCACATAAAAATAAAATTCAAATTGTAGTACATTAATACAAAAACATGTTAAATGAGATATTTACTTGACATTCATCTTCTTAAACTATTTATATTCACTTCCTTCACCAAAATCCAAGCCAGAATGCCATTGTGGAAGCCATAAGATGACTGCAAGATCAAATTTGCTTATGACAACTCAGCCTTATGTTTATCAAATTTGGTAACTGCCATCCCTTATGCAAACCACTGTAAAAAAGGTGGAAGAGAGTTGAAGCTCCCAACACTCAGGAGAAGGGACAATGTAAACTAGATGGTAGTACGTATTCAAGTCAGAAAAAACATAGTTTACATTGTACAATAATAATATGTGGCCATGTGATTATGGTGTGATTATCAAGGTAATGCAAGGTGATGCAAGGAAGATGTGAGAGGTACTCTTACACATAACTTCCCAAGGAGTATCAGAACACTGGCAGCAAGAAGGTGCCAGAGTTCTCCTACTCCTCAAGACAGTATATATACTGTGTCATCATAGTGTTTCACCTTACAACAACAGTAAGCACAAGGAAAGGAGGAAATCTGGCTCAATACTGATTGTTGTGGGAAATATTCAATAAATAAATAAAAATGGCATGGATACTGAAGTAAAGTGTACAATCAGTGGACGCACATGCTCAGGCATTGATATTATCATATTCAGCTTGATCTACCATCAGTGTCATACTTTCAAAAGTTCTGCCCTCAATAGTAAGACATTTGACCAACTTTGAGTTTCCTATCAAACTTTTCTGTGCACTATGTGCACTGTAATCTACCAAGGTCATGACTGATGTAAGAGGATGTAAGAGGCACTCTTACACTCTCTGATAATCCCAAAAATTTGACCAGGGGTGTGGGGGTGCCAACTGAGTCTCCCTTGCACCTACAACAACCAAATATCCAATAAGTAGGCATCCACCTTGATGATACATGAGGTGAGTGATGGAGGTCAGGTGCTACAGTAGTGGTGACAATGGAGATTATCAGAGAGTGAGGGGTACAGGGCTGATGGAGTGCAGGGGACAGCAGGGAACAGCGATGAGGGCAGGGAACAGTGATGAGGGCAGGGAGCAATGATGAGGGCAGGAAATGGTGACAAGGGCAGGGAACAGTGCCAAGCACAGGAATGGTGATGAGGGCAGGGAATGGTAGCAGGGTGCAGGTGAACATGACTGGGTAGTGGGGAACAGTGATCAGGGTAGGGAATGGTGACAAGGGGGCAGTGACAGGGTCTGGTGGTAGTCATTGATAATGGTGTTGACATCATAGGGGGAGGCTGTGTGCACATCATTTGCAGTTAAAGATTTTGAACAATACCATATGGTGCCAAATAAGACAAGGGGAGAGGATGTTGGAATAGTCCTCAAAGCAGAAGCCTCACCCGAGAGTTGCAAATGACCAACTTGACAAGGCCTGTTGTTACAAGTGCTTGGAGAGCATGACAACAATACATGCAGGTAGATATAGGGAATGGAACCTGTGTGTAACTAAGGATGTAACTAAGTAGGATGTTGGACTGATATCTGTCTGAGTTCAAGATCTCCACACACCTCCTCAAGCAAAAGATGGTATTAGCCAGCTAAATCAATAAGAAATAACTGAACAAGAGAACAAATGAAGGGCTTCAATCACACGGCAACTCCTGTGTCCATCAAGCAAGCATAGTCTTCTCCTTCCAAGTCTTCATGAGTGACAGCTGCAATCCTTTTTGCTAACTTATTATGACCTTGATCCTCCTTCTCCTTTATGTCCCTTTCCTTTTCAGGGCAAACAGAAGAATAATGACCCTTCTTCAAGCAATAGTAGCAGTAGAGATCAAATTTCTTGGCATCCATGGCAGAATTTTCAGTTTCTTCTTTCTTGATGTTAGTGATGGCAGATTTGTCTTGGCAACCCTCTTCATTGTGTAAGCAAGTGATGACAAATTTGAGAGTGAAGGGTTTGGCATCAATAGTGTCAAAGGAGATGATGACAGGAGTGTATGAATCAGGTAAGCCAGCTGTAAGAATGATTTCATGCTCAGATGGATATTGGTCCAACATCCATCTGAGCATGAAATCTCTACAGAGGAAACAAGAGGTGTGAGGTCAAGTGATTTGCATGGAGGAGGTATGGGGTCAAGATAAGAGGAGGGGTGTCTGAAACAAGGCCCATTGATGTTGAACCACTTGCAGTGCAAAATGAGTTGAGACCAGGACAAAGTGCATATAGGTGAATTTGGGTGAGCTGGGTCTTTGAGCCAGGGTTTGGGGATATCTGGTAGTATGTCCCATTGTTTCTGAGTTTCAGTTCATGGTCTTGGGCCTGGCAGAGTGGTATGTTCAGTTGTTGTCAACAGATGTGTTGACGATGAGGTGGCAGTGTGACAGGTTCAGGGTGTGATTCCAGGGGCTGGGGAGTCTGCTGGAGTGCTGTGGGTTGAAGCAAGATGCTAAAGACCCTAAACAATGCCAAATAAGTCAAGGCCAGGGATTGCGATGTGAAAACACCATTGGAATGACGTGAATGAGTCAGGTAGGGTTCATGTTTGGAACACATCTCAGAATCGGAGGTGCACAGGGGTCAGATGAACATCAAGTGAACAGGAATGACAGGGGACAGGCCAACCAGAGGATGGTTGGTTTCCAGAACCCAAATGAAGACTCCTGAGAGTCGCAATCCTTCGCCGGTGATTAGACTCAAGTAAACAAATGTTTAGATTCGATTACTGTGAACGCTCTGAATAATGCCGCATAAGGAGCTGTGCTTAGGTACCAGGCTATTTTCTGCAGGATGAACCTCTTCCTCGCATACATCGGGGTTGCAGGCTTACGGACTATATTGAAACAGCTAGCGGTGTGGGATAGTATGAACCACACCCAAATTACCTAGATGGAAAGTGATGCAGCATCGCGGAAGATACACAACCCTAGATGCCCCCCCCCCCGGAGAGGATATGTACCCCCAACATCTGAACCATTGTCGTTTAAAGGCACAGTATCGGATGGGTTTCACCGTATCCCGGTCCTCGTATACCAGAGGATCCGTGCAAGCACATTGGCCGCGAACAGCAGAACTCCCGAAGCATTAACTCCCTATCTTGTCCACTACAGCTACCCTCGCTCGCTCCTTTCCCTTCTCGGACTTCATTGACGAGTCTTCCGGTTCTTCTGCATCCATGTCTTCCTCTCCATCCACATCGTTACCGTCTCCATCATCCGGTACTTGAGATTTTCGCATACGCTTTTTCGCTCGGGCTTTTGCAGATTTGCCGAGTTTTCGTACAGTCGGGGGTTGATACCTAGCAGGAAGAAGTCAGATATTAAGATTATATAAACAAACGACTCACGTTGCACCCTTCGTAACAAGTTCAGGGAGAGGCGATTCAGAAAGGGTGATCTTCATGTAAGGGGTTTGCTTTTGCTTTACGCTAGATGGATATCGATAAACAAATTGGCAAATAAGTGAAATTGAGTACATACTGATTTCGGCCGGAGAGCGCCTGAACAATTTCATCGGCCCTCGTCCTTTCATCCTTGTCCCCACCACGATCTGAGCCAAGATCTTCAAGACATCCAATCTCATTATATTGATGTAGTCCTTCCAGTCGGAGGGAACGCTTAGACTGTAAAACTTTCACATACTCGCGCTTAATGATTTCTGCGACAGATATAAGGCGAGTAATTGTCGTTGTCGCATTTGAAAGAGTCCCACTCTGAGGTTGCAATCGAGGTGGGGCTTGGTGTTGGGGCTCTTGGGGCTCTTGGGGTGGTACAGGTGCAACTTCCGGAAGGGAAGGAGGGACGGGAAGAGTATGTAAAACTAATGGTTTATGGCTTTTCTGATGAGGATGTACTGTTAGGAAGAGCGTGAGTGAATGTGTAAAATATACCTCGAAAACATCGAGAGCAAACGCGATCCACGGTCTCATTTTACCATGGGTTGTTATACGTATTGTCTGGGGATCTATATGAGCATTTCCCAACTTTGGCCTGCCAGCTGGTACGGATTCCTGCATTGAATTTGAGCGTTGAACGACGTTGAACGCGAGAAGAGTTACGTGTGACACTGTTACATAGTCTTGGTGGCTGTGCAACTCTTCAGGTTGGTGCAGAGCAGAATGCGCAATTTTTCCGCTTTCGGAAAACCTTGGCAGATGGACATAATTTTTTTGTGTGAAAAAGGGTCGCCGGATATATCGCCTGGCGTTCGTTACATTCAAATCAACCAAATGCAAGGTTCAGCGCGTCGCCATGTTCAAGGGTGGTCGGCAACCCGAAACTGATAATTTTTCCCATGTCAAAACTTGGCGGAAGTTGAAATATTGTCACTCTACTTAAATAGGCAATTACTGATAGTCACACATTCTTCATCTTATCATCATGGATCGTACTCAGAGATGATGGCTACTCATTCAAATTCTAGGCATATTTGTGAATACAATCATTGTTGCTCTGATCCTATTTGCAGCTCCATTGTATGATAAAGAAGCATACCATACATCAGCACTTTCTGGGGCTGCATGGGTCCTTGAGCTTCTGGAAGGTCACCCAGGGCGTATCTGTTGTGAACTAGGTGTATCCAAAGGAGTGTTTCGGTTCTTGGTTGCCTACCTACAACAGATGGGAATATCACACTCTACTAGGGGTATTCTTCTGGAGGAGCAGCTGGCCATTTTTTTGTATAGATCTGTCACGGGTATATCAGTGCACCATGCTGGTGAAATATTTCGATGTTCAAATGATACAATATCAAAGTAAGTTATCCTTGTCTAGATTCACATCTATACCTACTGGGCATCAGATATTTTTCAAAGATGCTTTATATCTTCTCATCTAAACCCTTCTACACCGACTTTGTCCGCCAGCCATGGAGCACAGATCCCCCTTCTCCCTACATTGTTGACAACCCCAAGTTTTATCCTTACTTTGAGAATGCCATTGGTGGTCTGGATGGAAGTCACTTTATTAGCTCTGGTACAGCAGAGGAGCGAGCCTTGGCACGTGATCGCAAAGGGCTTACCACTACAAACTGTCTTGCTGGATGTGATTTTGATCACAACTTCACATATCTCTCCACTGGTTGGGAGGGATCAGTTAGTGATTCAACAATGTTCTTTGATTCCCGTATAACCGATTTAAGGCTCCAGTCGGGTAAATTCTATCTTGCTGATGCAGGATTCCCAGTTGCCAATGCACTTCTTATACCATATCGAGGTGTGCGGTATCATCTGGCAGAATGGGGCCATGCAGATCTTTGGTGTGTTGCCTTTCATTATAAATATTGCCATGATGCTTATTCATTATTAGCCCAACCAATGCACAGGAACTCTTCAATCTTTGCCATGCATCAGCTCGAAATATAATTGAAAGGATGTTTGGTATCCTGAAGAACCGGTTTGAAATCCTGCAACACAATCCTCATCTCACACCTGAAGTACAAGCACATCTTCCTGCTGCACTTGCAGCGATACACAATGTAATCCAGAAATATGACCCTGGTGAAATTGAGGATCGTATCAAGGAGTTAGAGGCTGAAGAGTTTTTGTTTGATGAATCAGATCTGCAAGGTGAGGAAGGCACAGAGGGAGAGCTGGCAGAGGGACCACCAAAGTGAGCTGAGAAGCAAGATGCTGACAAGAGGAGGGATGACATTGCAGAACATATGTGGATCCAATATCAACAGGTCCTTGAGGCAAGGGGAGAAAACTAGCATGTACTGGATGATATTGTCCTCATGGTGTCACAGGTGTTGAAATTTGAAAGGTACATGGCATTGTACTATACATGTACAGTACATCATGCAAGGAATACGGAGAAATACAACATAATGGCTACAGTCAATTGAAACAAGATTAGCAAGACATTCCTTCTAAATCAAAGGAAACCCTAGGTCTTTCATCTGCCTCTGAACCCATGGCTTCCTCAGACCATCGCGCTTCAGTGCAATGTAGGCATCTGCAGCGGCAGAATCTACTCTGAACAGATCAATAAATGCAACCATACAATCATCACTTAAATAAGACTCCTGCTCTTGAAAAAGATCCATTGCTTTGGCCTGATGCTTGGGTGAAGTGTCAGAATGCATGCAGTCCAGCTGCATTAGGAGGCTGCGCTCAATTGTACTGTTGAAGCTATCAAGATGCCATTCAATGCAATGGCACCAGTTACAGCCATGCACTGCTTTTTGCTGCTCATCAATAGCGACGCACTAAGCACGGACTGTTTACATTTAGACGATGTAGATGCTGTGGTAGTAGCTGTTTGGGAAGCAGATGTGGTAGAATGAGGGTCAGGGGTGGTTGCTGAATCAGTGTGGAGGGGCAAAGGAGGAGAGATCGGTGATGAAGATGGATACACTGACGATGGTGGTGGGGGGGCATGATCGCCATCAGAGGCATGCCCCCCATTAGATCTGTCACTAGGGATACCATCTCCATGTCTCTCGAGGGGGTCGTCGATGCCAAGAGCATTATTGTCAGGTGGATCTTGAGGGAGTGCGCTGAGTGTCATGTTTGTGGCACTGTGAGTTCCTTGTCCAGGTCGATAGATGCTATGGCCCTTCACAAGGCTGGGCATGAGCGGGGACATAAGATCATAGAGCACGAAACCCTTGTGTGTGAATACAGCACTCGCAGGATGTTTCTATCAATTTTTATCAGATTCTGGATAGTAATTAATTATGAAATGCACTGTTATGTACTCCTTCCACACTGACTGCTCTGCAACACCAATATTCATCCCCAACTCCATGGTATACTTGCATCCTATCCCAGAAAGGCCTTTCAGAGTGGTAACTATATTGTATTGAGTACGGAGCTGCCAAATGCTTAGTGAGTGGCGATTGGCAGAGATTAGTACATACACGGCCATATTTTGAGGAACACGCCGTTGAATTCTTGGCAAGACCCTTAACAGGAGGGATCTTCGCCATCTCCTGGACAGCAGCAGTCCATGTAACCGGCTTGAAAGATCCACCGTCGCCAGCCTCAGACTTCTTAGACACAAGAAACGAGATTAAGCGCTCTTCTTCTGCAGGCGTCCAGTGACACTTTTCTGCAGGTTTCCTGGCAGGGTCAGTTGTGGGATTAACTACTTTATGACCACAATTAGCAGGTGGCAGTGGTGGGGCTTCATTGCTGGGGCTTTGCGAGGCGCTATGAGTTTGCATGGTGAGGATTGTGGTGTCACACATGTGTCACAAAATGACCAATCTGGCTGCTCAGCAATGCAGCCAGAATACATGGGAAAAATTCTCAGTTTGGGGTTGCCAACCACCCTCTCAAGGGTTTCAGAGACTTTAGAAGTGGCCTACGCCAACATAAAATTATTGTTGAATATAAAAATTCTTTATTGGGCCTTATATGAAAAGTGGATCCCCTCGGCATGCGCACCCACACGACCTCTGACCTCTCAAATGTATATGCAAAATGCATGGGGAAGTCAAACCAGCCCCACCCCAGACACAAACAGCAGGGTTGTTCACAGAGTCATTTTCAGGCCATTTTTGGCTCATTCAAATCAGTAAATTGGGTGTTGGTACAGTTGCGGACAAACAAACACGACAATTTTTGGTGACCCAATTTTGGAAGCTGGCACAAACATCCAGAGCCCTCAAAAATTGTCAAAATGTGTAGAATAGAGCCTAACAAGGATAATTCTATGGGCCAATTTCCCTATTTCAAAAAATTTGGGTTAGGTACCTCAAAAATTTGGCCACCCCCTGAAAAAAATCAGTAAAATCATGAAAAATAGTGCAATCGACTCCTTTTGATTAGCTGCATCCGATCCTGTAATAAATTCAAGGTTACATCAAATTGATCGCCCATAATAAAAAGAATAAACTTCACCAAAAAGAAAATTTTTACCAGTAACCTATGGAATCAACTTCGTTCCATCTTCCTAAGCTCCTGGAAGTGCCTAGATATTTGACAAGGCATTGGATGACTTCCTGTAGCATCTGAAACTTCAGATAATATTTCCAGACCACATCAGCTGACATGCTGGCTGCCAAATGGGGTCATCTTCAAAGCCCGCTGTCAAGAGCTGTCCAGTCATACCCTCTTTCAGATTCAGATCTGAAGGAGGGGTACCCCCCCCTCCTTCAGCTTCAAAATTTAAATATAAATGCTTTTCACACATCTTTTCATCACCTGACAGGCTTGCCAATGTCACTGTCGCCCACAACACCCCATCACAGATGTTCATTGAAATGTTATCTGCCATGCTTCCCCAAGCACACTCCATCCGACTACTACAGAGATGCATGACTGGCAGCTATGCACCCAAGTTTGAGCTCTCGGAGCCAATCATTGCATATCAACCCCTGAATGACACTCCTGATTGACCACCCACTGAATTGGACCTCTAGCTGGCGAGCACAAGCTGAGGAGAACATCGAGGAAAAGGTAAGGTGTAAGAATGCAGCCTATACCACCTATGCTGATATTGAGGTACCACAGACTATACTCGACTGTGTCTGACTCAAAAGACGGAGCAGTTCTGCAATGCGAAACATCAGGGTAGAAGATCCAATGGATATGTGGGGGCTAAGTGTGTCATCGTCATCTCAATAGTGCAATACCTGAGAGTGTATAAAACCTGCAGGTCTGTTCTTGAGTTTTTCCTCAGTTTTGTGACTTCATCTATTGTTCTTTTTGAACCAACTTCGCCTAACACTTGTTACAATGTCTGAGAACATCCAACCCCAACAAGTACCGGTATATGCTGGCCAACGTGATGTCCAGTATGCGCCTCCCAATTGGTTCAGTGGAGTCACCCTGCATCCCCCCTCATCAGCCCCGCCGCCTAATGTACGTTGTTGATGAAAATTTGCAGCATCCGCTTACCTTTTCCAATAGTTGCCTGGTTTTTGTGAATCCTTTGGATGTTCTGATCCTGCTGGATCCTGTAATGATGTATGTCACAAGTTAGCCCGATGTTGTCTCAATTCATCATCAGGATCTGATTAGTGCCCTGTCCATCCTGCGGGGAGTGTCCATGGCTTTGCATTTGATAAAACAAATCAGTATCAGGTGGGTTGCAATACATCTCATACACATCGGTTGTGAGAAGTTAAGCACTCAACATAGAACCCACCTTGTTTCGGAGAGCAATTGATTCCAAATGTTGGCACTCATGCATTGGAGCAAGCTCACAGCCATGTGTTCAATCCTGCTCTTGCGACCCCCTTGCCTGCAGACGATGACAATAACTTTCCACCCTCTCATAAGATCCTCAAAAAGCTTGCTCGCCCAAGCACCAAGGTGGCTGGTGCATGCCGCTCAATTCCTGAGCCAAAAGGGAAGGGAAAGCAAAATCTCATCAACCCACCCGTCATCTCCCAGTCTGGCAAAGACAAACATAAAGTGGCTTCCCCTCTGTGGCCTGCCAATGGCAAGAAGCAGCGTGGTGGCCATACAGTTGGTGTTGCTAATTATTTGGTTGAGGATCTTGATGTGCTTTTTGATATCCTCGAGGAGCGCCTGCCCTTGGGTGGCCATGTGTGGAACTTGGCAGCCGATGAATATAATGCATGGGCACAGGAAAATGGTTGCCCATCTCGAACTGCGAAGTCACTCAAGCTGAAGTTCAAGCAGGTCAGAATTCGCTTATCAATTCTTCATGAATTGCCCTGATCCCTGGCCTGCCTAGCTCGTGAAAACTGTGAAGCCCACTGGGGAGGCAGAGGTGCCACCTCACGTCGAGTATGCTCATGCGATCGATGACCTTATAAATGAGAAGGCTGGTTTGCATGATCTAGATGACCAGGACATCGTTGATGCTGACCCAGAGGTGATTGAGGTCTCAGAGAGTGAGGAGAAGGACATGGCTTCATGTAAAGATGACAAAAAGGTTGTTGTGAAGGTGGAGAAGGCTCAGACTGGCCCTTTGGCCCATCATCTCAGTGGTGATTGTATTTCTGCAGAGTTGTCATGCACACGCTCCCACAACAATGGCTAGGCATTGCTAGCAAACATCTCCCAAGTTCTCGACCCCAGTACATGATGTGCTCATGCTGAGGAGCAATCCGTCAATATGCTGCAGACTGGCCAGATCTTCACGCTATCCAGTCAGCTTTGTGAATCACAGAGGCAGGTTGAAGCTCTTCGTAATCAGCTTGCTGATGCTGAGCATCGTTGTCACAATGCTGAACATTGTGCTGATCATGCTGAACTGATGGAGATGATCACAGAGTCTCATGGGCGACAAGTTGTTGCTTGTCATCCACTGAGCCCCCATCATCCTCCTCATGTTGGGCGTCCTCCTCATGGCAGCCAGCGCACACATTGTCATTTCTGGCAGGAGATACATTATGCTGACAGAGGTTGCGCAACACAATATCTTGGATCAGATGACAATGATGCTGAGGTACAAGGTGAGAAGGATTCACCTGGAACTCAGCGGTATACATTCAATGATGTATCAGTAACTCCTAGGCATGGCTCGATGTCATCGACACCTCCCTCCTGTTCTCTTCAGCAGGAAGTCCATGATGCTAGTCCATGCTCCTCTATGTCTCCACATCATTGTTGCCAAAGTGTTAGTGTCTGATTATCTTGGATTACATTCAGTGTTTATTCATTCTTTCATTCTTTTATTCTTTCATTTGTACCATTCTTTGGCTATCTTGACTGCTTTGATTGTGGGTTCTATTGTTCCCCTCACTACTCTCATTAATTGTGTGCTTGATACATTACATACCACTTCAATAAAAACTAATATGAAAAGTTGGTGTGATCTACTCTGAAGCAACAAGATGAAATCTACCAACTCGATCATTTCTTCATTGCTCAGAGAAAAGCATACCTTCAAATGACATCCATAACTCCTCCTGCTCATCTTCTCTCCAAATTGGCATATACACTGTCCAGATCTGATTATGGCCAACTGCATGGGCACAAAGGTTAAACAGCCTTGACACTGTTTCAAGAAGATCTTCCTGGAGGTCACTGTGGTTGATTGCCAAAGGGACACGCAAGCGACCAAAAGAGCCTTGCATTGCATGCATACCCCATTCAGCAGTCTGTTGATAAGAAAGCAGTTGGCAATCATACTGCAGAAGGTGGTTGTGCTCTTCTTCATCCACTGGAAGCCTGGTGCCATTCTTCATTGGTGCTCTAGTGCAACCTGCTATTTGGTCAGTACCACATGGAAATGCTGTATCTGTCACAAGATAGTACCCATCTGGTGTGTGTGAACACAGCTTTTCATATATTGGCCATGCAACGCGTGAATCATGCCAGCTACCAGGTGCATTCAAATTACAAGCAATGATAACTCCTAAACCTAATGAGAGATGATCTGTACAACATCATTTGGCTGTTCTCACCATCAGCTCCGAATGCAAAAACAGAACTTATAAAGTGTTCCTGTAACCAACCATTGAAAGTGGCATTTTCCACCTCTTGATCTTGTGAGGTTTGAATGGGGAGGTTTAAGCCATCCATTGAGCCAAAAGCACCAATAAGGAGTGGATGTCGAGCAAGAATATGGCTATTGTTTTCCTCAAATTCATTGCCCACAGGCCACTGGATCCATGCATCTTTCATATGCTTCAAGGTGAACAAAAGAATTCCAAGGGTGAACTCAACGTAGCATGAGACAGTGGTTGGGACTATTGCAAAGATTTGGGAAAGGCTCACATCCAGCATTGTGGAATTGAGATAGTGTAGTATAAGACCTAGGGCACCACAAGCATCAAGGGAGCGGCAGATGACTCGTGGCACCAAAGATGTAAGCACATCATGATGAGAAATTGGTGTTTCATTCCATATTCTCTCAAATCCATGGTGGAGGATGTCATGAAAAGTCACAACATCGAAGCCCATAGTGGTGATAAATGCACAATCATTTTGGCTGTGATATAGTGCTAGCCATGGAGTATCTGTGCATGGATTGGGAAGGAGGTCTGCGCAAGTGAGATAGAGTCATTGCAAGGATTGTCTCGAAACCCTAAGCCTGTGTGCTTCTTTGAGGCCATAGCAAACCAACCCTGCATATGCTACAAGTTCATCTTGGAAATGAGCTCCTGCATTCTGCTCAGCCAGCATCAGCTGCAGCAGAAAGACAAACTCCTCATGTAAGTCATCATCGTCCATCAAGAATGGCATCCGCTAGATCAGAACGAGATCCCCATCAATGCACATCATCGATCAACTTTTATTGTCTTTCTAAATCTACTCTCCCTGCGCTGTTAACTTATGGTCTGAAACAGGTCCAAATATTTTCAAACACTGCTCGTTGATGGGTTTAGAATGAAATCTAGGTTTTCAAATGCTACGGGAAGTCATCCATTATAAGGAGGAAAATAACCTATCATAGTTGTCACATGCTTTGAAATAATCATGTGACATTAACAGTAGTTGAAAGTCTGTTAAGTTACGAAGTGTGTGGTGACAGCCGAACTAATAATAAATTGTGTTTGTGCATAGCCAAACGACTGAGGCGACAACGAAATATCACATACACTGAGTTGGAAATAAGCCAAAAATAGCTGAATGAAAAGAAATGCCCAAATGCAACTGAACCACCTGATTCCTGAACACCACCACATTCTCGCATCCAGCTGTTTAATGATTATTCTCTGATTTCTCATTGATGTCACAAATATGTACTGCTATGATTTTTGTATTGTTCTTTCTGCATTTTTGCTTTACCAATCAATCACCAATTTTTCACTGCTCTCATTTAAACCCTTGGCATTCTAATGCTGCATCATTCATGCAATGATTGTGTCAAATAAGATAGAAACCTAAAAGTACCAGGCATGGCTAACGAATTTTACCTGCTACATAATAAGCACTGCAATGTAGATTTACATTCCATTATTTTGAGCATAAAAACATTTGCACGTACTAAGTATTAAAGTAATCCTGTGAGACACACAGTTGAACTTCAAACCTAGCTTCAAGTTGAATGTTGAATGTTGAACTCATGCAAGGATTGCACAACTCAAAAAGCTGCCAAACGGAGTTATTAAAAGAGTTCCATCAATTACACATTGATCAAGTTAGGGAATGAACTATTTTTGCTGCTCAAATCCCTCAAAAGGGGTGCAAAATGTTGCGAAATTTTGCTCAAAAAATTTGGCCACCCTAAAATGTTGTGGGAAAAACTTTGGAGATAGGTTTTTTGACATATTTTGATGAGCTGAATCCAAATCTGAAGTCAGTCTGTCCCAGAAAAATCCTGATCATGAGATATCAAAATTGTTGTGTTTGTTTGTCCGCAACTGTATCTACTGGTACAGACTGGTACAGATCACTCGGCTAACTCGCTTAGCTACAATCCATTTCTCTTATAAGTCCAGCTCATTTTCGATTTCATTTTTATTGTCATTTTTCAAAAATGGACATCAGAATGAGACAAGAATGAACCAAAAAATGATCATTTTAAAAAAATCGAACCCTACCCTCACTTTTGCAAAAATGGTCATTTTCACATTCATTTTCGCATTCCATTACGAGTGAGTCCCTGTGAGTCCTTGTAACCTCGGACTCGTCTTTATACCCCAGAAATAAGGTTTAAGTGAGCGGCATTGCGGCACAAATTTCAACATCCGCTGTTGTATGTTGTAAAGTCAGTCCGCTATCAAGCTCGTATGCACCAGCCTTCCCCCCTATGATCAGTTGCTCATAGCGGAGGGATCCAGTGCCATGGGCATTGTCATCCAGGTTTGGGGCTGGTGCTGGGTCACCATCGTCATTAGTTGCAGGGAAAAAAGGAAACGAAAAAACTTACTTATGGCCCAGGAGACGTCGATGTCTCCTGGGCACTCGTTCATGCTCCCCTTCATTTCCCTCTCATCTTGTGTCGCACCTGTGGGCCCTGCTTCACTGTTCCCATCGTCCCTATCATCATGGTCATCGTAGTCATTCCCGTCCTCTAGGTGTCATCTCAGCTCTGTTTGTTGTCCATCATCCCCCTTCCACCCCATGAGCAGTTGCTCATGAGGCTGGGGGTGGGTGGTGTCTGGACTTGGCATGTATCTCGGCACACTCAAATCCTGTTTTGATGGGGAGGAGGGGCATAGTGTGAGGGTTGGGTATGGGTTATATGGGGTTGGGGCACATCGTTACTGCAAAGTTTCAACCTAAAAAAGAAAGAAACATAGTTAATAATGTGATAAAAACAAGAAAGAAAGAGAGAAAAAATTTACCATGGGCCACATTGTGTCTAAAATGGGTCATTTGCAGCCATTGGGTTTTGTCTACAGCATGGGAATGGGAGGGGAAGTGGTGGTAGTGGGTGTTGACAGAGTTGAAGTGGTGGTTGAGATGGGAGGGAAGGTGGCGGCATTGATGGTGGTGGTAATGAGTTTCTTGAGTTTCTTGAATGGAGTGTGGGAAATATTTCCTTTTGTGTTCAAAATCTGCATGTCGGAAGAACCCACTGGGTTTTAACTTTTGGAACCCGAAGAGAATTGTAAGCGAGCATGTAATGCGATCGCCCAATTCTTTAAACATAATCCGAATGCTCCGCATCGCATTGTGAGAATGGTGTATGAGGGGATGAGATTCTGGCCTTACCAAAATTTCACAGAGGGGACAGACACAATATTTTCTCACCTGGAAGTCGAGGCATAAAAGGGGGGTAATGTTAGGAAACCACCCCATTACCTAATAAAATTTCATTTTTATTTTATTATGTCGAATTATGCTACATGATGCCAAATGACGCTACACTTTGATAGCATGAGAATTTTATTTTGCATGCATCAAAATGTATGCGCATGTACGAGTGCGTCGGTAACAACAATGTACAATATGTGTAACATAGTATATAAACCCTAAATATATGCCTAGGGGACCCCAGTTGTGTTCTCTTAGGTATTCCACCTACACTTTCGGTGTGAAAGGCCTTTGTCAACAAACTCACCTATAAATAACCCCTCGCATCAAAACCATCAGTTCCCCCATCACGAGCGCGGATCCTGCCCCCTTCTTGTAGAGAGAACCCGCATGGTCTTAGCTAGCAGATAGTGGGTGTCGCCCTAACAGTAACCAGTCAACAGTGGAGTGGGGGCAGCTTTGGCATTTGTCATCTTGAACCTCTCGAGCACTTTGGTGAGATATTCAGTTTGATTGAGTTTGACTTTGCTTGCAGTCTGGGTGATGCATGCCTAAGAATTCCGTGACTTTTTCAGTACTACAGCACTCCCAATGCTTCAGACAAGCATTCTTCTTTTCATCCACAAGTTTCTTGTTCTTCCCCATGAACAAGCCATCATCAACATAGACCAGTGCAATAACAATGCTGCCTGTCTTAGGATCCTTGTGTATGAAAATGCCGGCATCGGAGCTGGCGCGCACAAACCCAATGGTGTGCACAAACCCAATGGTGTGCACAAACCCAATGGTGCGCACAAACCCAATGGTGCGCACAAACCCAATGGTGTGCACAAACCCAATGGTGCGCACAAACCCAATGGTGTGCACAAACCCAATGGTGCGCATAAATGCCTCTAGCTCTTTCTACCATGCTAGTGAGGCCTGTTTAAGGCCATACAATGCTTGGCGTAAGCACATTACTTTGCGCTCTTTTCCCTCAAGGCTGAAACCCTCAGGTTGATCCATCGGAGCTGGCGCGCACAAACCCAATGGTGCGCATAAATGCCTCTAGCTCTTTCCACCATGCTAGTGAAGCCTGTTTAAGGCCATACAATGCTCAGTGTAAGCACATTACTTTGCGCTCTTTACCCTCGAGTCTGAAACCCTCGGGTTGATCCATATAGATCTCCTCATCAAGTTTGCCATATAAAAATGCGGTTTTTACATCTAGACCGGTCATATACATGCCTTCTAGAGATGCAAGTGCAAACATGAGGCATATGGTCTTGTAGCAGACTACTGGTGAGAAAATCTCATCAAAGTCAACACCTTCGACTTGTGAAAAGCCTTTCGCCACAAGTCTGGCTCATTTTCTTCCATCCGATTTCACGGAGAAAACCCATCTATTTTTGATTGTTTTTCGATCATGTGGAAGATTGATGATGTCATAGACTTGTTGCTTGCGAAGAGCCTCTAATTCTTCACCACAAGCCTGTTTCCACTCAAGTTGCTGCTGCCGTGGTAGGCACGCAATATCACAAAATTGGTTTGGAACTTGGCTTATTTTGCTTGATGGTGTGACTGCTTTTGACAACAGCCAGCAAATAAGCTTATCTCCACCTTCCTTGGTTATCTTTTGAATATAACCTGCTTCGTCCAGTTCCCCCATTGGGTGATCATGTTCTTGATTATTGGAATCGGGCACACTCTTGTGGGGTGCTGAACTCTGTCCAGCAACTGGTTCTTGCTGTTGAGATTGTGGTCGTGTTTGGTTATGATCCGAATCTTGACCCACAGATCTCTTCCAATATCGATCACATGCAATGTCTCTCTCTATGTCAGAGGGGAGTCACTTCTCTCCATAGGTATTGCTGGGACGGTTTGGGATGTTCCTGATCGACGGGGCAATTGCTGCCATTCCTGTTGATCTTCACATCTTGGATGAAAGTCCTCAGTGGTTACTGGAGGTGGCAGAGGAGGAGTGTCAGTTGCATCATCATGCGCCTTTTGCTCGCTTGGTACATCATCATCATCATCATTTTCTGATGATGGAGGAAGGGGCAGATTTTGTGGCAGTATAGAATTATCGCCATCTGTTCCAGATGAGTGGTCGTCATCTTCTGGTTCTGGAGACCAAGGTCTGTCTTGGCAGGAGTTTTAGCTCTGGGACAGCATGGGAACAATGTTTCATCTAATAGTGCTGTAGCACCAATGAATATTGCGCCATTAAGTTGCATGAAATGGTATGCTTTAATGCCATCTTCTAATCCAAGGTACATCATTAACTCTGATTGAGGAGCTAATGTGGTTGGACGTTTCTCCTTGGGTAGATAGATGTAAGCACCGCAACTGAAGACCTTCAGATTGTTTAGATCTGGGCGGACCTTCGTCAGGTCCTCAAAAGGTGTCAGCCATTTCAGGCACCTTATTGGGGTTCGGTTGTATAGGTGTGTTGCATGTTCAATGCAAAATTCCCACCATGATTGTGGTAGACAAGCAGTAAATTGCAGGGTTTGCGACTTTTCCATTATTGTCCTTATGGTGTGCTCTGTGCGCCCGTTCTGTTGGTGAATGTGGGGTGCAGACATCTCTATTTTGATGCCAAAATCCTTGAGTGTATTTTGTAGCTCACGATCTTTGAACTCCCCCCCTGGGTCAAAGCCATTGCCTGAAATTGTCTAATTGCTGCAGCAGCATCAGACTTATTTCTAAGGCACTGGACCCAGATATGTGACATCTTGTCATCCAGAAATACAATAAAGTATTTATGTTTGTGGTACGATAGTACTGGGAGTTCCTTTAGATCGGAATGTATTAATTCAAAGGGTTTCTCTGTGCATGAATTTGATTTGGGAAAAGATTTTGATGTCATTTTCCCTTCAGCGCACCCTGGACATATAATTTTGTCTTTAGGAATAATTAAATTCCTCAGGAATTTGATGGTGCTATTAGGCATTTTCCCTAGTGCCTCTTTGGATGGGTGTCCAAGTTGCCTATGCCAAGTCAAGTAGTCAGTGATGTATATGGTTGCGACATTGACCTTTTTGGTGCTCATTATATGAGTCTGAGCCCAATAAATTGTGTCACTTCTCCTAAGAGGGACACAATGCATAATTGGGTTTCCTTTCTCGATAAATGAAATGTGTGTGGAGGAATCATGCACATCACTTCCGTCTTGTAAGAAGATGCCCATTGACATTAATCGAGTATTAATGTCGGGTATGTAGTAGACAGGGTATAATCGTGTTTCATGCGTCTCTGACTTCCTGTGACATACTACCTGATGTCTAATGAAGACTGCTCCTTTTCCTACTATATGAGTAGTACCTGTGGCTGTTTGAACCAAGGTAGAGTCCTTTATCGGTAACGGCTCGTAAGAAGTGAAATCTTTCATTTCACCAGTGAAGTGTTTTGATGCACCTGAATCCATGATCCAGTTGGCACCTTTCTTACAATTTCCATTTGCACACATAACACATATATTAAGATCTAAATAGTTCCATGATACATTTAATAGCGGTAAAATTTCACATGAAAAGTTTGCTGTAATCATTGGAATATTAATCTTAGTGCTTGTGGCAGGGAAAAGGACTGACCTGTCATCATATCCTCCTGTTTCAAGCGGTTCATTGATGAGCATCTCATTGATGGCTTTCCATACTTCCTCATCAGAAACCAGAGGTTCTGATCCAAGGGAGACAATGTCGTCTTCTACCTCCATGATCCTCAGTTCTGGTTCGATCCTCCTCCTCTTACCTTCTCACACTGTTAGGTGCTCTTCCAGCAGTCGCAGATTTTTTGCGCTGTGCGGAAGATGCATTTGCTCGAGGGTGTCTCAAGCTTGCTGATATTTGGCATAAACCAAATGAGAGGTAGAGGCCACACCTGTATATGCCTGTGCAGGCAGTCGGCGGCGAGGATCCCTTGTGGGAGTGTGGTCATGCTTTTTGATGCACTGAATGAGCGGCATCGGCGGTATGATGGTGCCATTACCATTTATGGTGGTAAAGGCACTGGAGGCGAGGTGGGTATGTTTCTCTTTAGGCTTTTCCTCCTTAGTCTTTTTGTCCCCGCATCATCCACGTTTTTGGGATGAATCTCCATTGTTGTTTTGCCCTTCTTTGGGCTGCCATTTGGGGTTTCCCCCTTTGCATTTGACAGCGGAAAGTTTGTTGGCCTGAGGCTGGCCAGCAGGCTTTCCTACTGCCATGCGCCTTGAGGCTTCAGCGACAATGGAGTCCTTGACATGTTTAAACATCAAGGCACTAGTAGCGGTCGTGTTAAGGACCGTGGCGGACAAAGAATCATACTCACGTGGCATCACAGCAAGTAGGATCATTGCCTGAACTAGTTCGGGGATGGCAATGTTGGCAGCCATGAGGTGCTCAAACTTGTCAGCCATCTTAGCAATCTCTGGTGCAGGATTCACAGCCAGAATTTTGATTGCTATTGCAGACCTAAAGTCTGCAAAGACTTGGGAGGGGCCATTGACACCATAATCGGTGTGAATGAGGTCCCACACCTCCTCAGCAGTGTCCTTGGTGTTGGCACACTGCTGAATGGAGGGGGCCAGGTGGAGCACTAGGCTACCAATAGCCTGGTCATTTTTGTTGCTCCAGGTCTGGAGCTTGGTAGTAGCATCCACTATGAGAGTAGCATTCATCGCCGTCAAAGGAGGCACCGGAGGCAGTTTGATTTCCGCCCCACTAGTTATCTGCCAGAGGCCCTGAGACCTGAGCCACGCCTTCATGGAGTCGGCCCATTGAATGTAATTTGAGCCATTGAAAGTTTGTACAAGTTTTTCAAGGGTTGAAGACATGATTTTGTGGTGGTGGCTGTTATAAGCGCTCAATCAGTCTTTTATCCAAGAGAACATGTTTCACAATCTCAGGAAAAAACACTCCTTCAGAGTGGTTAACCCTAGTCAGCCTAGGTTTTAAGTGCAGCTCGCAGGGAGCGCGATGCAGCTCACAAAGAGCACAAGGTTATAATTTGGAGATGATGAAGTCAACGTCGTTCACAGCCAATTAAGGCGCGTTCGCAACGTGCCCAGCTGGGCCCATAACCTGTTGGAGCAGACTATATATGCTGCACAGGGGAAGAGACAACACGTTCCTTACAACCTACCTGGGGTTTAGTTAGACTTACAGCTAGGGGTTAGCAGAGGTAAGAACACTATATTCCTACTACAGTACAGGTTCTCCTTATATACATAATAGTAAGGATATCACATGACTCCAGAGGAATATGCATATGAAACATGTATCAATATTGGTAATTAATGTGGGAGAATATGCACATGCAACAATATTGGTAATTAATTTCAACAGGCAATGCAATGTGACATAACACAAACCCAACTAAAGATGACTAAAGATGGGCTCCCCATCCTGCCAACACAATGGAAAGGATCACAATACAAGAAAAAAGAACTAGAGGAATGGTTTATGTTGTATGATGACTTCCTATTCCACAAACCATTACTTATCTGCATGCAGAGCTAGCCAACAATGGTCATAGTTGCCATGTCCCATTCAAAGCAATTGCTGATCAGACCTCTTTATTCATCAATCCTGAATATCTCCCAGCCAGGTTCAAATTGAGAGACCCATGGAACATGCACAAGAGTGTCATAGAAGACTTCTTTGACCATGTTCTGCAGTGGCAAACCACACAGGGTCCTGAAAGAGCATTCAGATTCAAAGCAATCAAAGGAAACAATGGGAGTGTGTCTCTGGCACACTATCCTAATGACCCTCCACCTTCCTGACACATTTCCAAACTGACTGGCCAATGGAAAGCTGCTGCCAGGCCCAATGCTGAGTCTGTTACCAGCACCAGACCACATGCTGGTGCTGAGCCTGAGACCAAGGCCCAAGGTCATCTTCTTGCAACCCACATGCCCAATCAAGAGGCAGAAAAGTGGCTGTAATTTACCCTCCCCCACCTATTCCAATCAGATTCCAGTTATTCCAGTTATTCCGACTGGATTCCAGATGGTGCATCTTCTCGCAACCCACATGCCCAATCAGGAGGCAGAAAAGTGGCTGTAATTTACCCTCCCCCACCTATTCCAATTGGATTCCAGTTATTCCAGTTATTCCAACTGGATTCCAGCTACTCCAGATGCTCAACTTAGAGTATACCCTAATGGATAGTCAAATTTCAAGTCTTAAGTTGTCCAAGTGCCTACAAAATATATTTGTGCAGAGTAAGGATTGAACTCAAGGCATCTTGATAAGAGTGATCACATGACAAACCAAACATGTGTGCTCAACCAGTTGAGCATTCTCAGTTAGTAATATAAGGTTTATTTATGACACTCAGACTCATAACTCTTAATTTTTGTCGAAGTAATTAAGATCAAAACTTTAATTAACCACATCCCTCACGTTTGAATGCGAGGGAGTGGGGATGATTGTGATTACATATATAAACAAAAAATCCTCCCTCTCACAAGATGCAAGAGGGAGTGTTATTTATATACATAAAAAGCTAACCCCTTGTGTTTGACACGAGGGGGGAGGTAAAAACATGAAGAAAAAAATCTCAACTAAATAAGAATTTAACAATCTAAGCAACCTCCCACACACAAAATGGGGGAGGGGGGGGCACAATACTAATAAATAATTGAAAGTACAAAAAAAATTCCTCCCCACACAAAGTGCAGGGGAGGGGGAGGGGGCATGGCCCCACTGTGCTAGGTGTGTTGTCTGTCATTCCACCCATGATCCACCCCACAAGCAGTTGCTCATGAGGCTGGGGGTGGGTGGTGTGTCATTGTCATCTCCTGTCCCTGCACCTGGGCATTGTTCCACCCACCAACCACCCTATGAGCAGTTGCTCGTGAGGCTGGGGGTGGGTGGTGTGTCATCATCATCTCCTGTCCCTGTGCCTGGGCAGGTGGTGTGTCATCATTGTCCCGCTCGTGATTGTTGTTGTTGTTGTTGTATGGCCCTGGTGCACCCACCATCCACCCAATGAGCAGTTGCTCATTGGCATGGGGTGGTGCTGGGGCCTGTGAGTTGGCATTGTTGTGGGATTCTGTTTTGGGGGGGGTTGAGTGCATCAGTGTGATGTGGCACATGTATGGGGGGTTGCTGGGTGCTTACTGGGTAGGTATCCTCCTTCTGGGGTCTCCCAGTGTCCCTCTGTGCTTTCCTGACCCATGTTGACAGCCTCACATCCCATTTGAATGGGGAGGAGGGGATTGGGTGGGTGTGGGCATGCTTTGTGCATTTTTCATTGTGGCAGGTTGTCCCTAGTAGTATACAACCTAAAAAGCAACAAAATACAATTAGTTGGTTGATAAAAACAAAAACAAAAAAGAAAAAAAAAGAAAAACATATCTATGGCCCAAACAACAGTTGCCATCATTTGGGCCTGCATTTTGTCCAGTCAGCTCGTTTGAAGGTGGTGGTGATGGTGGAAGTGGGCATGGGAGCACTGGTGGTGGGTCTGCATGGAGTGGTGGTGGTGGAAGAGTGGAGAGGAGGAAGGGAGGGAGATGGTGTTGATGACGGTGGTGTGCAGCAGTGCTATGCATATTCCAGTTATGTATGCACCTTGGTTGGGTAATAAAGGTATTAAATGTATGTAAAGAAATAACTGTTTGGTAGCTCAGTGGTTAAGTGTGCTCTTCTGTGTGTAGACTGTATGATTAAATCTCTCTTCATCAACAGGAAAAGCTAAGATCTGCAAAGAAAAAAATGCACACAACCCTAGACACAAGAGGCAGAGCAATATATTACCCTGGAGAAAATGTTGGGAATAATGGGGGAAAAAGACACTTTTTCACTGGGGAAAAATAAAAGGAACCATCAGTAAAAATATGTTATTTTCCCACACTTTGTCCTTTTGGTTGCTGCAGGAAAACAACTAATCTGTTTCCAGGAGAAAAACTTGTGAACATTAGGGGAAAAAGGTCATTTTCCCACATATTCCTACTTTTTTCTCTGTGGAAAAATAACTAATCTGTTTCTAGGTGAAAAAATTGTGGAAGTCAGGAGAAAAAATGTGGAAAAGATATATTTCCCCTCCATTTTCACCTGATTTCTCCTGGGAATGGACAAGTTATTTTTGCTGAGCAAGAGCAAAGAGAAAAGTGTGGGGAAAATAACATTTTTTTACTGATGGTTCCTTTTATTTTTCCCCAGGGAAAAAGTGTCTTTTTTCCCTATTATTCCCAACATATTCTCCAGGGTAATATATTGCTCTGCCTCTTGTGAGAGGATGTTTCTCCTGAGATGGACACAGATGAGGAATCAAAGATTGAACTGGAAAATTGTGCTGAAGATGCACAACACATGCAGGTTGATGGCATTGCTGAACAGGCATCAACCTCAACTATGGGCCTTCACTGTTTCCTGAGTGATCATCCACTGGCAGAAACCCACACTGCACATTTGTTGAAAAGTGCATGGATACCAAACTTCTTCAGAGAAACTATGCTATGTTGCAACTAGGGAGATCACAAGTATTACTGCAGCACTATGCTTACCTTTTTCAAGCCATGGAGGAATGGGTTAGATATTAAGAGCAAGACTGCAACATGGGATGAAGCTTACACAGTGTACCAATTTTTTGAATGCCAGCTTCAACTAATGCAAAATATGAATGTGCGATATGAATGCCTAGATGTCTGGGATGACTTTCACAACCAGCCTCCCAAGGCAATGACCTAGAACTGCCTCATCATAATTGAAACAAGGGAAATTTATCACCAAGCTGTGCTCTGGACAGGAGGTAAGCCATGCTGCAAGGCAGCCAGAAAGATCAGTGGAAATGATCAGAATTCCAGATGGAATGTCAGGTCTTGACACCCTCAAAGGATCTACAAGACTGGCAGGAAAGGAAAACTGTGGGTCTGAGGATCCAATGTATGATTAAATACTGGAAAACATATGAAACATACTTTTAGAGCAGCCTACCTGTGCAAACACAAAACTCAGACCTGGCAAACTTTTCATATGTATTGGCATGCCTATAATGCATAACAATGCAGAAATAGAGATGTGCAATACAAAAGGACAAGAGGGTACTGTGCATGCATGGCAATTGCACAAGCTTCGAAATGGGAAAGAGGTTATATCACAAGCATTACAACAAACTGCAAATTGCCAGATGACACATCACTCATTGTATTGAGGAATCAGATTGAAGCTCTCTCTAATTTTGTGATAACAGACTATGCTTCAGAGGGGAAAACTAGACCATTCAATGTTGTGGATCTTAGTCAATGTCATTTGCACCAATGACATTATACTGCCCTGTCCAGAAGTGCTACAGCTGCAGTGACTTTGATATTGTCAAGCTTTTATCCTAGCAAGATTACTGGCCTCAGGAGCACTGCCTCAGGAGTTTTGAGAGCTTGAATTGTTGGATAATGTAACATGTTACATAGCTCAGATTTGAAGACAAGCTCCCAAGGTTGATCACTAGGGCAGCTGATTGTAGAAACATAGTGATTGAACAATTTAGAGAATGGAAAGAAAAAAACTACATGCCTTCAACAGTCCATCCTGCTATAGATGGAGTAAATCAGATCCCTTCATCAAGTCACAAGATGTTGATGATTGGAAAGTGATTGATCCAAAATCTGTTCTTGTCATTCCACACACAATGGTACCATTGTTGTCACCACACCAAAACAAATGACTAAGGTTACCAACCCAGGTATATTGAAGTGCAAGCCCTCCCATGCATTCCATAACAGCTGTGCTTATGATACCATGTTCACAGTTCTTTTCAACATATGGGGAGAAAATCCTGCTGCCAATACTGAAAATTGGCATGAAGTGCACTGAACTTCCCGATTTACTTATCCAATGTTTTAAGCACCATGAAAGCATCCTCACTGACTCAGACTTGGAGGCTGAAATGCAATGGTTCTCTCTCAAACAAATCAGGGATTTCATGAGGTGCCATCTTGCAAGGATTTCAGAACTTTTTACATTTGGCAGATATGCTAGTGTTCAGTGCATCTGAGAGTGCTTACTTCAAAGTACTGATCCTATTACAATTTCAAAGTTTTTCTGTCCACAGGAACACCACACTGACTAGTACCCATTGGAATCAGGTAACTGTGAAACAAGTACTTGTGTACACCCAGGAATGACCTTGCAGGCCTCTATCAATTATTGGGCAATATCTGTAGGTACAAGATGTCCAGCTTGCAATGTCAATCTATCTCATAGGACTAGATTTGTGCAGTCCCCTCCACTATTAGCTTTTGAACTGGATCATGCTTTACCACCCTTGGATCAATTGCTGTGCATTGCTTGTGGAGATAGCCATGTCTGTTACAACATTTAGGGTATCATTCATCATGCAGGAGAACATTTCATGCCCCATGCAATCATGGGCTCTGGTCAAGTCTGGTTTCACAACAATACTGACAGGCCACACACTGGTATACAACTCCTGTGATCTGGCATCCATGATGTCATTGTCATTTTGTACTCACATGAATGCTCAGCCTCCCCTTAGAGAACTCAGATATGCTGTGCTAGTGCTAGAAAAGTTCAGTTCAGTTCAGTTCTTCAAGGGATTTTGGAGAACCTAGAACTGAACTTTAGATTCAGGAGAAGTATGCTTGAACCTGAACCTGAACCTCCAGGTTCAAGTTCAGGAGCATCTGGTTCAGGTTCAAGGGGGTTTGAATGGGGAACCAAACTTTATCATAGGTATAAAAAAACAAAATAGGACATTTTTGGGACCAAAAGTATAGTAGAAGTAACTATTCTTCTTCATCTGAACTATAGCCAACCTCATCCAATACTGCAATAAGTGTATCAACATGTTCAGCTGCTTGATGAACCATGGCCACATGCTGATTGTGATATGCACTCTTCAGAATTTGCAGAGCTTCAAAAATGTCAGTAGACAGGCTGTTTCAGTGGGCAGTACCTGTGATTCCACCACTGCTGAAGGCTCGTTCTGATGGAGTGGCAGATCCTTGGATGGTAGGGATGCCGAAGTTCGGTTCAGTCCAGTTCTCTGAGCTATTTCTCCGAACCAGAACCAGAACCAGGCAGCAAGGAGGGGGTAGCCAGAACCGTGAACCAGAACCGAGAGAACCAAGTTCGGCAGTTCAGGTTCAAATGAGGTTCAAACCGTAGAACCTAGTTAGCAAAAAAAAAAAATCTCACATATGAATTTGAGCAACAAGAACAGAAGCGGGTGAGCAGAGAATAGATCATGCAGATATGTACACAGTTCAGGAGTAGGTAGAATATGAGATCACAATTCATCATCAACCTCCATCGGTACCCACGTTTGATCATGCACAGCAGCTTCATCTTCTGCGATGATAAGCCTGTCCTGGTAATAGCACTTCAGGATCTGCAATGCTTCGAAGGTATCCGGTTTGAGCTGGTTTTGAGCCTTTGTATCCGTCAATCCACCTGATGAGAATGTGCACTCGGATGGGACCGAGGAACCTTGAATAGCAAGATAATCACAAGCAATGTGGGCTAGTGCTGGAAACTGTGTCTGGTGATGCTATAAATGACGGTAAGACATTGGCTGTATTTCGAAGTATCAGATAACATACCCCCCACCACTTAACTGGATCATGTTCACCAATCTCCAAAGGACTGTTGATGTAATCAAGAAACTCTTGGCATGGGCTGCAGCTTGCACGCTCTTGTTCAACACGCCCACGGACTGAAGCATGGATGAATGACATCGCAAATCCCTTTGGCTTCACTGGAGAACCTGTACCCTTATGAGAAAATGATAGAAAATGAACATGAAATCAAAATCTCACCTGCGGTTGATGCAGGTGTCTCAGAAAGGGATGTAGGGGGCTCATAGTAATCATCAAACTAAGGTACGCTAGTAATTAATGACTAAAGTTGAAAGGGGACACGAAGGAAGCATACTAATTTCTGAAATGAAGTAAGACCCTTTTTGAAGTTTTCAGATGTCCAGTTCTGCTTTGTGTACTCAGGCTTGATGGATGGCTCAAGGGCTGCAGGTAATTGACATGATGAATAGTCTGTTGAGGTAAGTGAATGGGCAATGTACCAAGACAAATGAAAAATATGTCCGTTTGATCGATGGCCATACTATATCTTCATAATTTCGCTAATCCTTTTACAATACCGTGCCAGACTGGAGCAAATCTCGGAGTAGCTTCCAGGATCTCCCAATTCTTAATTAGACATTCGAGGGTAGGTATGGTGCACCACACGGTTGAAACCTTTTCCGAGGAAAATGTAGATTGAGCATCATGTGTCTCCTAGCTCTTCATGAGTTGCAGTGAACAAAGTAGAACAATGGATAACTTACTCACAAAACATTGTGTACCAACTCAAGTAACTCCCATTCTGCTGGGGCAATAGAGAAATCACCGTATTTCTTCTTTTTGAGATTGGGCACCTTTGTCTTCGCATCGGCCAGCAAGCAGAACTTGTCAACGGCCTGTCAATGGATTAGCAGGGCCATTACATGAACAATCAAGTAATACTCACTGCCTGATTCAATAGTACTCGGTCCACAAGATCATACATCGATCCCCATCGAATACGGATCCATTTAATCAATTTGAGAGGCTTCAAACCTTCTTCTTGGCACATGGTTGCAAAAAATACTTTTGCTTGTGGAGAAGCACGTATCTGCATACCAATCTCAGCGTGCAATATTAATAAGAAAAGAAAAGAACTGAACCTGATTGATAAGAGTGAGAACTTTACTGAGAAGATCACCTGGATCAAACTCCCTGTCCTCATCAACTTCCATGTCGTTGTCAATTGGTGTATCACATGCCAGACTTGCAAGCCACTCCAACTCATCATCATCTTCATCATCATCTTCATCATCCTCATCCTCGTCATCCTCATCATCTAACCCAATATCTCCCAGGGTTCTTGTTTTCTTTAATTTCTTCTTCTTGTATCGAGATGGTGTTGGACAAATGGCTTCGATAAAGGCCTTGGACCCCAGGCTCAGGGTATGTTCCATACAGCTGAGAAATTGACAATCACTGTCAATTATAACTTGAAGTAAAGTAGAGCCTACTGGCCGCGGCGCTGGGAAGCGATCCACCTCCTACCTGAGGGACTATCTAGAACGCGCTGTAGGAGTCGCATGGCTCAGTCATTGGTTGTTGCATTGTCTGATGTTCCCCATCCAAGCTATATGCATCATAACTTAGTATCAGCATGTTGGAAGCTGCCATTGGCTCACCTTGTCACAGATACCATACCGATCAATTACACAAAGAATTACTGCAGCAGTATTTGCACCACTGTGATTTCCCTTGATCTCCATATAGCCCAAGACTTTTGAACAGAGTTCCCGCTCGTTGGGCTGATCAGCCTCTGAATGGATGTAGTGAGCTGTAACTGCAAGATATGGGTCAGATGCATCTGACATCCATGCGTCAAATGTGATCAAAATCTGGCCCGGAATATCCTAACCAGCAAATAAGTTGCATTCAGACAGATAACATACTAGTGGTTTGAATTATATTGTACCTTGAATTCTTCTGCTATGCAATCTTTTACTTCCTCAGCTTTTAGCATGATCTCCTCCCATAACTTGGTGTGGTGTGGAATATCAGACTCCGAGGTTTGTGGGCACTGGTATTTGAGAATTCTTCGGAAAGGGGCCTTCTCAATGATGGTAAATGCCTGAGAAGATCAGAAGTGAATTTGGTAGGAGAATAACTGCAAAAATCATACCTTGTCTTCAACCACTACAAGCTCGACAATGTGCTCAAGCAGCCCTTCCTTTGTCCACTTCACCGGTTTTGCCTGACTTGGGACCTGCATAAACAAGCTGATATTACCATCTCAGAGCTGAATATCTTCGACTGGAGCCTCCAACAGTTCGACACCAGGAAACATTGTGATACGTTGCTCTGTACATTTTGTTTTGTACATATCACCATGAGTTTCCCAGTTCCTGTAGAGAATAGCATCAGGCATCAAATGGCAGAGGATGGTAAATGAAATATGTACCAACTAATATGTTTCCTTAGTGTCAAGACACCACCAGTAAGCCAATCCTTGGATTCGCTGCAATGTCTAGTGAAGGTGATTGATAAGATCTGATAAGCGCAAGTACATGTGATAACTACAACATGCACTTGCAGACCTCACACCAATGGCCTTTCTCGATTGTGTTATCTGACATTGTGCATGCCTTGGCGGTAAACACAGTTCAAATGTCTGCAGTGCATTGATCTTTCCCTTGGGAGCTATGGGACTTCCTCACCTAGGCAACAAAACATCGGTTAAATCAGTCTTGAGTCAACTTCGGGGCACGTTGTGACTTACTGGGCGATCAGTTTCTCTTTGTTCTTGCAGACGCTCGTATTTGTCAACTTGGTCTTCACCCTCTGCATCACCCTCCTCTTCATCACCATTTGCCTCGTCATCACTGTCAACAGTTGCAGCTTTTTTCACTCGTTTCTTTGCCTGTGCTTTTGGCTTGGGCGCTGACTTTGAGGTTGCTGGCACTTTTGGCTTGGGTGCTGACTCGGAGGTTCGTGCTTTAGTGGTAGCTGATTTTTTGTGCTTCCCTCCTATTTCTTCTGTATCCTCAGGATTGGATGTTTGGTCATCCTCCCCAGAAACTATACCTGCTGCAGCTTTTGCTTTCCTGGATGGCTTGATCACACGTCGTTGGCCAACAATGACCTCCACCACAACTGCACTGGCAGCCTTCAGGCATTTCATAGCTTCCAAAGGGTAGGGTCAATATTACCATAAATGTCAAGAACGCCCAATGCACTTTTGGAAGATGGTCCCACGGTTATAGACGCCCTGTCATTTAGTCTCAACTTGCCTGTTGCAGGAGCGATTGGTGTCTTGTCATCACCAGAGTTATACCACCTAATATCATTTGCATCTTTCAGCTTGCCATCAGCACCTACAGCACAATTCTCAGAAGCCATGCTAGGAGGGAATAAGCAGAAAAGTTTTTTCTTCAATTATTTGAACGGTCAAACTATTACTCCAATTTACAGGCACTGATGGAAATGTATATTACTTTCAATCCCAACTTGGACATTTATGGCTTGAAAACCCTGTGTCATTCATAGTGTAGGTTCTCAGTTCGAATGTGTTTGAACTGAGTTCATATAGATCCTGGAGGCCCCGAACCTGCAACCGAACCTACTGGTGAAAGACAGAACCAGAACCGGACTGAACCAGAACTGCAGGTCTGGTTCAGGCATTCGAGGTTCAAACCTAGGTTCTGAACCAAACTTTGGCATCCCTATTGGATGGCAAGGTAGTTGCATGTGATTTGTCACATTGTTGGGTATCTCGAGTCCATTTGGCAGCCCCACCACCCAATGACATTGTTTGTCAGCTTGGGCCCAGACTCTAGGTAGAGTTTCAGTTCATCCTGAGGACTCCCCACAGCTTTTTCCTCTTGACAGAATGACTGCACAGCTTCCAGAAGATAGGAACCACAATAATGGATGGAAGCTGAAGTGGGGGTTATAACTGCCAAAGTGTTAAGTATGCATTCAGAGCACACTGTTCAAAGGAACAACATACCTTTTGACTGACTAACCACATGAGTTGATGCTGATGTAGTCGGTGAAGTGGGTGGAATGTAGTATTGATCAAACTTAGAAGGTGTCATCAAACAGGTTACAGAAACAGTTACAACAAGTGGCATACCACTTCCCTGAGCTGTTCCATACCAGCATCATTCTGATCAGCTGAGCAATGGCTATGACAATGCAAATCTTTCACATTAGGATTGAGAACTGGAAACAACATACTCAGGCATCATACAGTACATAACAGGAGTGTACAAACCAAGACAGATAAAGTAAGCATCTGATGAACCATTCACCTTCTGGTACCACTTTTTGAAGCTCTCCACTCCATTTGTAATCACATTGTGAACAGTTCGATAGGGTGGGTGTTCAGCCATTGTCTGCCACTGCTTGATGAGGAACTTGAGCAAAGGGATGATGTGCCACCCTGTAGGGTTGTGTTGCCTCAAGAATGTCTGCTGAACATTAGATGGCTCCTGTACACTCTGATCAGATAGAAATTGGTCAATCTTTGACTGGAAATGTACCTGAAGCACCTCTCAAATCACTTCAAGCTTGTCCCAGTCCTTCTTAAAAAGTTGGAAGTCAGCATAGGTGTGATCCTTTGGAAGATCCAGTACTTTATCACTTGCATCAGCAAGGAGGATGAATTGGTCTACAGCCTATGTATGACCACAATGTGAGCCATAAATCTAAATGAAAGTATAGTCTCAGTGCCAGACTGTCAGCACCTTCCCAATTTGGGACCCTGGTGCTGACAGTCTGGGAAACAACCAGCCAAATAACCATACTTTCACGGTTCCACCTGGGACCCCAAATAATAGCTCATCTTATTGTGCTCCCACTGCCTGAATTGGCCTCCCTGTGTATTCCAGACATGCATTTTTCAATATATTCTTGATATAATCAATACTCCTTCATCTTAAGCTTGTTTCTATGCCTCCAAACTACTCTTTGCGGCCACAGTCACATGAAATACATCATGACTGGCTTGAAAGTGATGCTGCAAGTATGATTGATGGACGCTCAAGTCTGCCAGGGCCATCTTTTGATGATCACTTCAATAACGCATATAACATATCATTCAATGCTATTCCTTCTGATGATCTACCCTCTGATGACCCCAATGACAAAACATTTACTCTCGTTGACAACAATACATTCAGGCTCTCAGATGACCAAAAAACTACTGAAATCCTACATTTCATGAAGGAAACCTTTCCAAGGTTCTCCCTGAAACATTTCCTCACCAGCCTTTTCTCATCACCAGCCTTTTCTCATCAAACAATGGAACCATTAAAAACTACACAAATATCCATCTGAAGACTGGGGGGAGAGTTCATTTGATGGAAATAGTTGTTGGAAAAGATTTTCTCAAAGATGATGAATTGTTGGACTGGATTATTGTTAAAGCCTCCAAAATCTGTGCCAAGGAATGTTCCCAGTTGACAGATAGAGCAGCAAGGGGGCCAAACAATGCCAATGCACAGTTTCTTCACGTAGCCATGGAAAAAATAATGGTTGATATGATTAAATCATTTCAGCTGTCCAATCTCACTGCATGGGATGAAATAGTGACACCCTCCCTCCAGAAGTTTCTGAAGACATTGATTGGAAAGGATCAGCCCCTTCCTGACTCGACTGAATCAGGAAGTCAAACTCCTGATGCCATGAGTGCATCAACTGTATGTCTCATGCATGGGAAGCTTCAGCATTGCATGGAACCGTCTCACACAACCAGGTTTCTGCCCTTCTGACTGTGCTTCTGATACCAGAGGGTATAGCAAATCCATCAGTGCAACATCTAGTTAGTGTGAAGCAGTTTGCAGAGTCAGCAGGAACAAGACATCGTATCTCTCCAAACCCCTCATACAAGCATTCTTGGAACATTGCAAGCACCTGCCCAAATTCACAGATCCTAGCACACTTCCAATATCAAAGACCAAAGAATATTTTCTGCCCACATATGATCAAGAACAAAGCTCAACCCAAGGAAATATGCTTGTCCTACAGCATTATTTCCAAGATGTCCATTCCATTCCAGATCAGCAATTTGAGTCCAAGACATTTTTTATTCTTGGTGATTGCCTTACAACTGCCTGTGATCAAGCCACCCAGGATCAATGTGCTGTTGATCGTTCAGAATCCAGTGCTGACCACCTCTCTAGCCATGCAATGTTGAGTGGGATTATGCATGTATGCATGAGCATGGTTCAAGTAATTGGGAAAAACTTCTGGGGAAGTTCCAATGCAGATAGTGTCAGTCTCCTGACCCTTCTCAAGGTACTTCCAAACTGTGGTGACATCAACCTGTGAAAGATTGATTTTTATGCATGGCTTTGCTTCCTCGATGTCGTTCTTCAAGCTTTGGTTATCAAAACCACAATATCTCAGCTCAATCTCACCTCACCTGCCAACTTAGACAACTCCAGACTACCACAGAATCAGTTTATACAAAAATGCAAGAAAGTTGCCAAGAATTTCATTCTGCCATCAGTTGATTGATTAGAAGCAGATGGAATAAAAACACTCCATGGAAACACTGTATCATTGCATGCCACTCTTTTAATGCATGACCTCATGACCATGCACGAGATGTGACATGCCATGAAACATGGACACCCAGAGTGCCTTCAATGTATGCTCAAGTACTGGACACCTATGTTCTATGCAGGCATAGGCTACAATTACTCCAATGAATGTATGGAGCTTCTTCATAATTTGATCCACAATTGGCCAAAAGACACTGCCCCAATCCTGCATGCTGGGATGCTAGTTAACAACACTGGAAAACCTGGGAAGTTCAAAGAGACAGATATTCGAGTGGAGCAGCTTAACAAGAAGGTCAAGTCTCACACAAGTGGTGCAAATGCTCGACCAGGTGTGCTCAAGAAAATTACACCTGCACTGGGTCATGTCCATGAACTGATTGAGCAGTTGTCTGAAGAACTTGGTGTAGAAGCTGACAATCAACACCATGCAGAGGTTAGGCAACACAAGGATGTTCAGCTGCTCCTGAATGTCCTATGTGCTGCAAAGATATTTGATTTTTCAGCAGACAGAAAGTCAGAACATGCCATCATAGATTTATCTCAAGTTCGAACTGGCCTTCAACATTTGGCCAGATCTGATGGCGGACATAACAAACACCTTTGTTGACACATTCTTCAATTTTGTACCAGGCATGGCAATGACTCCTTGCATCCGCTCGCCCAGCCACAGGATGTACGAGATGAAAGAGAACTCAACAAAGCACAGGACACCGATCCGGTGGAGTTTACCATTGATGAGCCTGATGAGGATTTCTATGAAATGGTGCAAAATGACACATAGATAGGCTGTAAACTTAGACTAGAACATAAATGAATGCTATGGTAGCATCAGATGAGCCCAGAAAACCCAAGCCAAGCAGCAAGCCATGACAATTATTCAGGGTCCCAGGTGGAACCATGAAGGTACATATGGTTATTTGGCTGGTTGTTTCCCAGACTGTCAGCACCAGGGTCCCAAATTGGGAAGGTGCTGACAGTCTGGCACTGAGACTAATGAAAGTAGACTGAGGGCTTATGTTGCATAATTTAAAAATTCTCTCAAGAAATTTATATAACGAGGCCCACCATGTCTGGATCCACAAAAGCAATTTGAGAGACTGGATCCCAACTTGAGTGCATGAAAATGTCTTTGCCTGAGGTGACATTTGGATCTACTGCACAGCAGCTGTGCAGAGCAGCAGCCTTCACAGTGCAAGTCTACAATTGACTTGTGGTTATGATTTAAGCTAAATGTAATTAATTCACTCAAGTTCCATGTTCTGCAACTGAAGCATGTGACTAATCATGAGAAATAGATTACCTTGCTTGCAAGGTCTCCCCACCCCCGAAAGTCAAGGTTCATGCAAAAAACAACAGGTGCAAATAGTGTCATGGCCCATGGTGAGCACCTGGCAAGTTGGATTCCAACACTTCTGGCCAATGGGCTTTCATCTGCTCTCATAAATGCAGTGTTCAAGCCGGTCATGGAGTAGTCTGACTTTGCCCTCAACGTTACTCTAAGTCAGGTTCTGTAAGGGGACTAGGGGGGTGCCCTGTGTGTTTTTCCTATTTTTTATGTTTGTCCCATATGTTTCCCCACCTCATTTCCTTCTATTCTTCATTTTCTATGATTTTTCCGGATTCTATTACTAAATTTCCCTTGCTATCATGTTTGTATATGTTGACACTTTTATATTTAGAGGCAGAGTACCCCTTCCAACACATACCCCTTGGTATGATGTCATTCGGCGGCCTTGATCCGCCTATCTCCGCCTTTTTCTATTTTTAGGTTATATTTGATTTTTGTCGTCTTCACATATACTGGGCATCAGCAAGGGGATCCTTAGAGTTTTCTCTTCGGATTTCCCTTTGCTAGGTGCGCCCCCAATCCCTGTATTATGTAGCATAATTTTAACTTCGGATTTCCCTTTGCTAGAGGCTTAGGTTGCCCTTATAGGTTTGGCTTTGCTACAGGCATTTAACCAGATTCTGACTTTGAGTAGTTTGGTTTTTCCTACAATGCAATCCCTTTTTTTTATGTGTCTACAGCTACAGGATAGAGGTTTTTTGTGTTAACCACCTTTTCCAAGACATTTGAAAGCTGACTTTGAATTTGCCATGGAGTAGCAGTCTCTGACTTCACATCGGGCATTACTCTAAGTTTGGTTCAACTTCTAGTCAGTTGCTTAACCACGTTTGATGAGCGACCTCTCCAACATGAGATGTGAAAGGAGAACCTAGCTGTCATTAAAACACTGCTAGGAGTGAGCATGCTCACTGCAACAGACATGTCTAACTTTGGATTAGGGGGCCAGCCTGTTCTATGGGAGTATAAAACTAACAGGCTGGTAATGATTCTACAAATCTTCACAAGCAAGGTTTTCGCTGGCACCTGCGACGGCACCTAGTTTGAATGTTGCGTTGGAATAGAGGGCATCTAATGAGAGTTGCAATTGTCATCAAGTCGAGGATTTCACTGTGATGAGGTGAGACTCAAATTCAACTTATATAATCATCTCAAAATGCAGAAAGCAGGAAGTGAAAGTGAAAGTGCCTAACTTTGAACAACCCTAATATTTTGTGAAAAAGGTTGGAAAAAAAAGGGTCGCAATCGCAACTGGAACATACCGATCGTCACACTTCCACCAAACAACATGGGTCAGGTCCAGAGCATTCAGCACATAACATCCATACTACACCAATGTAATGGCTTGTATACATCAGAATTGCAGTTAGCACAAGTATGTAGGGTTGTTCACAGTAGCCATTTTAGGGCCATTTTTAGCTCATTTTCGGCTTCATTTTTGGATCATTTTTGGATGTTTGCAGAAGAATGATCAAAAAATGAAGTCAAAAATAATGTGAAAAATGGCTACCATGAATGCTCTGAAACACAAACATCCTGAAAATGAAGTAAAAATGCATTTTACCTACCTCCGGCAGTGCTCAGCAGATTCAAACTCCCCCTCAAAGGACTTGTACAAAATTATTAGCATGAGTTACCACTCATTGGCATACTTTCAAGTCTTTTATTTGAAAGTTGGGATTGCATAGATATTCTTTGTACTACTTACAACTTGAAATAACACTACAAAAGTAAAGTAAATGGCTATGCCCCATCACCCCCATCATCCTGTTGCCCCCATTGTCATGTTGTCTTGTCACCCCTGTTGTCTCGTTGGCCATCCCCTTATTGTCACTGTTGTTTTGTTGCCCCCTCTGTCTCATTGTGCTGGTTAGGCTCAATTTTGTTATCGTCCCTGTTGTGGTCATCCCTGTTGCAGTTGTTGTCATCTTGTCCCCATCACCATTGTCCCTGTTGTTGTCTTCTACCCTGTCATCCTCATCAGCACCCACAATCCATCCTACAAGCAGTGGCTCATAGGCATGGGAGTGGGTGCTGGGCACTGGGTGCTTGTCATTGTTGTGGAGGTGGTGACGGATGATTGCCATCTTATCCACATTGTCTCCATGCACCTGGCATTGTACTCAAGCTGCATCTATGATCCACCCTACAAGCAGTTGCTTATAGGCATGGAATGGGTGCCATGTCCCTCATAGTGGGTGCTGTTATTCAACATTCCACCCACAATCCACCCCATGAGCAGTTGCTCATGAAGCTGGGATGGGTGGTGTGGCCATTGGGTTGTCATCAGCTGGGTCAATATTTCATGTTGAGGGTGGGCATCATGTATCAGTGATGTGGCACTGAGGAGGGGTTGGCTGGTGCTTACTTTATGGGTGTCCCCCTCCATGGGTCTCCCAGTGCCCCTCCCTGATCTCCTAATCCTAATTGAGACCCCTCACATCCCATTTGGATGGGGAGGAGGGGTAGTGTGAATGGGTGTGGGCATGGGTTGTGCCACATTGGCACCTGTCATTAAAGATCCTAAAAATGAAAAGTACTGTTAGTTAGCTTATAAAAAGAAGAAACAAACAAAAAAAATATACCCTAGAGCCCAAACAACAGGTTGCCATTGTTTGGGCTCATGTTCCATCTGAAATAGATTGTGTGGCCACTCACAGCTCTTTCAGGCATGGTAGTGGGCATGGGAGTGGTGGTGGCAGGTGATGATGGAGTTGTGGTGGTGGTTGAGGTGTGAGGGAGAGGACATCATAGTTGACAATGGTGGTCACTGCAAAGGATCAGGCATCAGAGCAGAGTTTGAAAGAACAATAAAAACTTGTCCAATTGGGCCATGGCTAAAGCCTGGCATGAACGAGTCCTCTAATATCTACTTATTAGTATATATATGTGAGCATAGGTCATAGGCTTACCTTGGTGAAGTAAACTAAGCAAATTGGATGTAACTAAGTAGTGTTTCAAGGTCCAGTCTACAGGACCGAAAATGCCCATAGGACCAAACTGGACCAAACCTCAGTCTGGTCTTTTTTTCAGTTGCAGTTGCCCCCATTTGGGGTCAGTACAGTTGCCAGTTGCATCATTTTGTAAATATTTGAAAACCATTCAAAGACCGGTTGCAATTGGTTGCAACCAGTTTTCTTGCAGTATATAAGATGTACTATATACATGCTTATAAGTAAGTAAACAGAACTAATATAATACTAATTATAACTACTTAAAATACAATCGGACATAGTGGGACAAGCCCTGGTAGAAAAGTGGTCATTTGGTGGGTACTTATATACCCTGTGGCCATGCACAGACCATGTGGTCATGTGCTCCTGAAAAAAAAAAAGAAGAGTGGCACCATTTGCCAGGTGACTCCCACAACAACAAATGACTCCCATGACTCCAGTCCCATTTGCCACCACCATTAATGCATAGACCCCACCTCCCCAAAGCACCACTAACAAACGAATACAAAGCAGATGGCCCAAATGATGCTAGTTGTCATTTGGGCCATCGAGTACATTTTTTTAGTTTAATCTTTTTTCTTTTACTAACTATCTTTTTCTTAGGTTCCTATCTTTTTCTAATGACATTGCCTAGCCATGACGCTATGCACTGAGGCCCACCAAACCCCATCTATACCCTACGTCACTGCTGCAAGCCTCTGCTTGCAGGGTGGCAATGGGTACCAGGTCCCAGACAGCAACGGCAGTGGCAGCCAGAGACAATGGCTGACGCCATGTCACCACACCACCAACTCGCCTACGAGCCACTGCTCATAGGGGGCAATGGTAGTGCTGATGACAAATGACACTGCACACAGGGAGGGGCCGATGAACGACAGGGAGAGGTTAACAGATGACAGGGAGGGGGGAGTGAATGACAACAAAAACAGGGGGGCGACATCATGCAACACCAAAGACACGACAAACACCAATGCAGGATGACAAATGATGATGTGGGGATGACAAAAGACCATGCAGGGACAAGAAATGACAAACAAGAAATGACAAACAACAATGACACCGCAGGGACAACTCACAACAATGCAGGGGCGACTAATGACAACACGAATGGGGGGGGTTATGATGTATGATGAGGCCAACCACAACAAATTCTGGTGGACAACATATGACACCCCACAACACCCCACTCTGGCATGTGGGGTGTTTTATTTCTTTCTTTTTTCTTTTGTTGCGATGAACACCTCCCTGCACCTTGCAGGTGTAGAGATTCTTTTCTTTTTCTCTTTTTGTATTCTATTAGCAACACCCCCACCACTGCGAGCACCTGCTCGCAGGGTGGATGTAATTAGTTTTATTGAGTGTATAATAGAATTTAATTACACTAGAAAAAAATGTAGTAAAACTGGTCAGAACCAGCTTTTTGAGGGCAACCGAACCAAATAGGACTGGTCCTATTTGGTTCGGTTGTGGTCCTCCATTTGTGGGTAACAGTTTGGACCAGTTGCAGTCCCCAGTTGCCCCTTTGGGGGTCAAAAAACCAGACTGAACTGGACCTTAAAACACTATAACTAAGAGATAATGAAAGAATGACAAAAGAGTAATAAATATCTGAGAATGTCCAATATTGTCTTGAGCATGATATCTTCACAGTAAATACTACCAACAAGTGATCCTGAGTGTCATCTAGAATTAGTTGACTGTTCATGCACAAAAGGGAAGTAGTGCCTGTGTCTTAACTATAGTGAGTCATGACTTGTTTACTTGACAAAATGAGTACTTGGTATTTCCATCAAGCTTTCATCCCATACTAACACTTAGTATTAATGACCTACATTACAATCACTTAGCAAAAAGCATAACAATCCTCTGAGAATTTCAAAGTGACATTATATTTGAAACTATATACATTACATAATAATGTAAATAATGAGTATAGAAGGGAGTGAGGGAGAGGGGAGTGGGGGAGAGAGGGGGGGGAGGAGGAGAGGGGAAGAGAAGAGTGGGGAGAGTGAGAAGAGAGTGAGAGGAAGGCAGAGAAGGGAAGAGGGAGGAGAGTGAGAGGAGGCAGAAAAGGCAGAGGAGGCAGAGGAGGCAGAGGAGGCAAAGGAGGGAGAGGACCTATAGAGAAAATGGTTTGTTAGAAAAATAGAAAGAAAAGAAAGAAAATTTACCTAGAGTGTTTGGCTAGTAGAGCCCAAACAATGCCTATCCTTCAAGCCCTCAGCCCTCAGCCCTCGCATTCATGAGGGGTGCATTGTTATGGCATTGTGGTGTGGTGCCCCTCCCCCTCCTTTCTTCAAAACACTGCTGCCCATCCACTCCGCATGCAGAAGCTTGCAGTGGTGGTGGTGGGTTGTGTCATCATCCCCCGGTGTCATCCATGCCAACCCCCTTGTCATCATCATCCTTCCACCCATGATCCACCCCACAAACACTCGTCGTGTGGGGCAGGTGGCAGTAGTGTCATGATGGTAGATCTAAAACCTAAAACAAAAGAAAAAACTTGGTAAAATGAAACACAAAAGAAAGAAGAAGATACTTAGGTCCCAAATGATGATATGCATTGTTTGGGCCATTTCATCACATTGTTTCTCAGTGTTGTTCCCCCTCCCCACTGCTGTTCACAAATTATTCTCGTCAGTATAGTTTTTCCACTTTATTAAGAACTCCAATTTATTCCGTTGAAGACGTGAGTCTAGGATTTCTTCAACTATGTATTCTGGAGCACCTTCTACTATGATTGGAGGTTGCAGAGTAGTTTGTTGGCCAGGAATAGTGGGTGGGTGGTAAGGGCGTAGGTGGGATACATTAATCTCAGGATCAATCTTGAATGATCAGGGTAATTTTAGCACTACCACATTAGGTGAGATCACTTTAGAGATCGCAAATGGGCCAACTTGTTTCTCCGTAAGTTTCCTTGAAGGTCGTGGAATATTCAGGTCCTTGGTACTTAGCCATACCAAGTCACCAACTTTGTACTCTGGAGCGCATGCTCGAGTACGATCCGCATGTCGCATCATGTCATCACATGCTTTCTTTAATGCCACCTCTGCTTCCTCTTGTACCTTTTGCATCTTAGATACAAAGTCTTCTACCGACTGTACTTTGACTTCCCTTCTTGGTTCTACTCCCATGCGAGGATGGTATCCATAATTCGCGAAAAAGGGTGACATATGAGTAGCCAAATGGAATTTGTTATTGTGGGAAAATTCGGCAATTGCCAACCATTTGGGCCAGTCGGTTTGTTGGTAGTTGACAAACATACGTAGGTACTGCTCCAACTCCTGATTCATTCTTTCTGTCTGCCCATCAGTCTGCGGGTGATATGCCATAGATAATTTAGTTTGAATTCCCAATATGTTGTTTAGTTCTTGCATAAATGCAGAAGCAAATTGTGGTCCGCGATCGGAGATAACGGTATTGGGTAACCCATGTAACCACCATACCTGATTTAGATAGAGGCATGCCAAGCCCAATGATGAGGTTTCTGTAGTAGTAGGAATAATATGGACCTCCTTTGTAAAGTGGTACATACTATGAATATTGCATTGTACCCTTGAGCCTTGGGTAATCTGGTAATAAAATCCACAGATATATCTCGCCACGGCGCTTTAGGTATAGGGTTCAGCATTAATTTTCCTACAGGTTTCTCTGGAAATTTCTTCCCCCTGATGCACATATCACATCCATCCACATACCCCAACACATACTTTGAAATTCTGGGCCACCAATAATTTCTCATTACTAATTCCAATGTCTTCCATCTTCCTGGGTGTCCGGCAATCAGCGTATTGTGATGTAACTGGACAATCTCCCTTTGCAAATCCTGATTCTTCAGTACATACACTTTTCCTGTTGGAATCGCACCGTGAGTCCATAACACTTTTGATGCGTTTGATGCGTGTGCTATTTTAGCATTCCCTTTGATCCACGTGGTCGGCTCATGTTTAAGTTTCCCCTTGTCTCTTTTCCTTTGACACACATCCTTTTGTTATGCATTACACGTATATATATCTTCAGTAGTTTACTTTATCACCTCAGTCACTTATCCAGAGACTGAGGTGAGCTATATTTACTATACATATTTATTGATGCGTACTTACTCTACTACAACAGTTGTTTATACTAGGTATAGTACAGATTAATAGAGTCACTTATCCAGAGACTGAGTTGTTTATACTAGGATTCACTTTCTACAGGTTATCGGCCATTCTTGTCGTCTTTGAACAATGGGAGAAAGTATCCTAGCCACTCGACGTTCTGCTTTGTCATACCTTCTGATCTGTTTCCCTGATCGTTTTTGATCTCGGATGAATTCCTTTGTCTTTCACAGACCCAGCTGCTCTACCATTGCGTCTCTCTCATCTCCCTTTGCACACTTGTCGTCCACTGACCTCGGTTTTCTATCATGGGTACTGATACTGTTGATCCCCCATCTGTTTCCCCTATCAAACTTTCTGTGCAATATACTGGGGAGAAGCTCGACAAACTTAAATCAAATTACAAAGAATGGTGCGAGGAGATTATTATTGCTTTATCATTAAACGGCCTTTATGAGTATGCTATAGGCGGAATACCTGAGCCCACTTCTACCGAACTCCGAGCGCTTCCCAACTGGAAGGCGAATTCCCGCCTCGCATATGCGTTTATCGCATCCAGCGTCTCTCTGTCTGAGCATAAATTCCTGGACATTAAAGTATGCCCTGATGCAAACTGGAAAATTCTCCAGGACCATCACCAGAAGGAAGGCCCTGTTCGGCAGGTCCAGCTCTTACAACAAGCGCTTTCCATCCAGTGTACAAAGGACACACCACTCCCCGAGACGGCAGAAAAGATTTGCGCGTTAATTGAACACACTTTTGCCATGGGTGATATACAGGCCGATCTTCTTTGTTGCATTGCTCTCCTTAATTCCCTTAGTGATAATTTTCCACATGCTCGCTCCATTATTTCACGGGATATTGCCGCTTCTTTTCTCTCAGCTCCATATGGCTCGAAGGATATCAAATTATTTCTGGAGAACAAACAATCATTACTTGAGAATGATCAGTGTGGTGGTTTCAAAAACCATGCCGCTTTTACCGCACAGTCCAAATCTTCCAAGCTCCCTAACGCACCAATCTGCACCAATGCTAACTGTGGGAAACTTGGCCACATGAAACAATATTGCATTAAACCTGGCGGTGGTATGGCTGGGAAATCACTTGAGGAGTCGATTGCTGCTCGCAGGGCCGCCCATGAGAAGAAATCCTTACCGGCTGGCACTACAAAGGTTCCTATTACCGTGAAGGACATTAATGGTCGTGCCTTCACTGTCATGGTTGACCCCAATATTCCTACCCCACCTGCACCAGAATTTGCCGGCTTGCTCACGACCCACTGCCTTTAGACCCTTCGGACATGCTGGAATATGAAGGATGGGTTGCTGTGGAGGAGGAGCTCACCACTACAGTGGACTGGAAACACCATACATCACCCATCCCTGACAATGTGCTCACCGTGGAACCCCTTTCACAGACTTGTCACTCACGCATCACCTTAGATGCTCTCCCCTTTATTATTGACTCTGGGGCTACAGTACATATATCCCCTGACAAGTCTGACTTCCTCACCTTACGACCCATTTCACCCTGCTCTGTCAGAGGTGTCGGTGGTTCATCTATTGATGCTGTCAGTGTTGGTGATATACAGCTAAGAATAGCCCGGGGTGCATCAATTATTTTACGTAATGCCCTCTACATCCCAAAATTGGCAGTTCAGCTGATCTCAGTGGGCATGCTGGCCGACGACTCTAATGCTGTCACACATTTTGACAGTAACACATGCTGGTTCACTGATAAATCCTCCGGGGCCTTCATAGCTCATGGATTGTGCATATCTAGAAAGCTTTACACGCTCAACATTGCATCGGCCCAGGCTGATCACACGCTAATGGTTTACAAGACCCCTACTCTCGAGACATGGCATCATTGTCTGGGTCACGCAAATTACCAGGCACTCTGGGATATGGCCAAGAAGGGCACTTTCACTGGTGCACCGCTCGCTTCATTGCAAAAATTACCTAAATGCAATTCCTGTGTCCTTGGCAAGCAGACCAAGTCTCCAGTCCCCAAGAAACGTCAGGAGGGACCAGGCCATAAGGCGACAAGAAAGCTGGAAAAGGTGTGGGTGGATCTATCTGGACCACATTCAGTAACGTCACGTGTGGGGAACCATTATATCATGGATATAGTAGACGACTACACCTCATTCCCATGGTCTATACCATTGCAAAATAAAGATGATGCTTTCACAGAACTTAAAGCTTGGGAACTTGCCTGGGAGAATGAAACTGGCCTCAAAGTCGGGACCTATATCACCGATAATGGTGAACTTAAATCGCATGAAATGAAGGAGTGGTTGAAGACTCGTGGTATTGATCAGCGTTTCACGGCACCTCACACCTCGGCTCACATAGGCCGTGTTGAGCGAATGCATAGGATGCTTATGGCTAAAGCGCGCACTATGCAAATATATGCTGGTCTGCCAGCTTATTTGTGGGATGAGTTCTACCTCACAGCTGCCCACTTGCACACCAAGACTATGACCCGTTCACTAGCAAGCCTAACACCTTGGGAATTATGGTATGAGAGAAAACCTGATTATTCTTATCTTTGGGAGATAGGTTGCAGGGCATTTGTGCTTATCCCAGGAAAGGATAATCCCAAGATACTTGAACGATCCATCGAATGTGTCTTGATAGGCTACAAGCCAAAATCAAAAGCATATCGCTGTTATAACCATGCAACACATAAGGTTCATATTTCATATCATGTCCGCTTTCTTGAGAGCCATGAAGGCTATTCACCACCTTCAATCGATGAATTAGGGGAGGATGATAATATTGGGTCCAGTGGTAGTCTACCCACATTCCTTGGTCCTATTTTACAGCAAGACAATGATGTTGAGTCTTCTCATGAATTCACTCTCCCTGATGCACCCTCTAATAGTTTCATGACACTGCCACCACCACCCATCGCCCAGCCTATTCGTCGATCTACCCATGTTCTAATACCCACAGACAAAAACCCCAATGGTGGCCCTGCTATTACTAGAACAGCGGCTGCAGTGCAAGAATCCTTGGAGAGCACTGCGCATGTAAAGGAGGCGCGGTGGGAGCGTTGGGCTGCTATTGTGGCTGCACGATCGGATCACATTATGGATCAATCCTCCGATCATGATCGTGATGTCATGGAAGAACTCCAACAATCATTTCATAATCTTGATTTGGGCGATCAAGCGCATCAATTTCAGGCCCTGATCTCGGAAATGGTAGATTTTGATCTGGAGTCACTTCAATTTGAGGATGATCCGAAAACATGGGATGAAGCCAGAAGATCTGTTGATGCAATGCAATGGGAGCATGGATATCTGGAGGAATTGAACTCATTGAAAGAAATGGGGGTATACAAACTAATACCTAGGTCAGAGGTTCCACTAGGGAAATGTATTAGGTGTGGGAGACCAATTTTCCACATTAAGTGCAATGAGGCGGGTACCCCTATTAGATGGAAGGTATGCCTAGTCTTCAGAGGAAATGAACAAATCTATGGCAGGGACTACACCAAAACTACCTCACCGACTGCGTGCATGGAATCATGGCGGATTCTCTTACACATAGCCACCTCACTTGGCTGGGATGCACAACAGGTTGACATAAAGACGGCCTTTCTTTACAGCTTACTTCCAGACGATGAAATTCAATATATGCAGCAGCCTGCTGGTTTCGAGGAGCAGGGCAAGGAGGACTGGGTTTGGCAACTACAGCGCGGCTTATATGGTATGAAACAGAGTGGGCACATTTGGAATCAGACCCTAAACGCGCAGATGCTAAATTGGGGATTCACCCACCTCTCGTGTGAGTCCTGTATCTATTACCGTAAAACTGACACTGGTACAATTATCGCTGCTGTCCATGTCAATGACTATCTAACCATCGCCGACTCCAAGGACAAAAACGAGTGCTTCAAGAACCAGATGTGCAAAGTATGGACTATCTCCGAATTGGGGACAGCACATTTTATTATGGGTATTGCTGTCTCATGGGACTGAGACATGCGTACTGTTGCACTTTCACAGACCACTCTTATTGACAAAATAGTGGAACAGTTTGGTCAGAAAGAAGCACACCCCGTTTCTGCCCCATTGGACCCTGGTTTGAAACTATGGTGCTCCAATCTGCAATGTATGTCCCAGGATGCCAGGAACACCCTGGCCAAGCTTCCCTACTGCTCTCTTGTCGGATGCTTATTGTACTTGGCAATATCTACGCATCCTGACATTTCTTATGCAGTACAACAGCTCTCTCAATACCTTGATTCATACTCCTTAGAACACTGGAGTGCTGCTATATGGCTAGTACGTTATCTAAAGGGAACTAGGGACTTCAAGCTTTATCTGGGTGGACAGAACCCCATTCTCCTGCATGCCTATAGTGACTCCGACTGGGCTAATTGCCATGACACTCGTTGCAGCATTGGGGGATACATGTGCTCTCTTGGCTCAGGCGCAGTGTCTTGGGCAGCACGTAAACAGAAGGTAGTGGCAGCTTCCACCTGTGAAGCAGAATACATAGCAGTGTTTGAGACCACAAAGGAATGCGTCTGGTTGTGTGCGCTACTACGGCCTATTGATTTTCATCAAAACTTGCCTACTACCATCCTCTGCAACAACAACGCTACAAAGACATTATCCGAGGACCCATTACTTCATTCACATGTTAAGCACATCGACATCAAATATCATTTCCTATGCGAGCATGTACAGTCGGGCGACCTAGCTATCACTTACATCCACACCCATGACAATGTAGCTGACATATTTACTAAAGCCCTGGAACCTAAACATTTTGCCGTCCTTCGTACATCTCTTGGCCTTTGTTAGTGGGATTCCATGCGAGGAGGAGTGTATTCACGGTGAGGAGGAGTGTTGGAATCGCACTGTGAGTCCATAATCCTTTTGATGCATTTGATGTGTGTGCTATTTTAGCATTCCCTTTGATCCACATGGTCAGCTCGTGTTTAAGTTTCCCCTTATCTCTTTTCCTTTGACACACATCCTTTTGTTACACATTACACGTATATATATCCTCAGTAGTTTACTTTATCACCTCAGTCACTTATCCAGAGACTGAGGTGAGCTATATTTACTATACATATTTATTGACGCGTACTTACTCTACTACAACAGTTGTTTATACTAGGTATAGTATGGATTAATAGAGTCACTTATCCAGAGACTGAGTTGTTTATACTAGGATTCACTTTCTACATTTCCTTGAAACAACACCAACTGTTGTTCCTCAGCCCATTCATCTCCTTTGATATTACCTTTCTTGTCTCCCTTCAGAGCTTTCACAGCTTCCACTACTTCATTGTCCATTTCTGAACATTGTCTAATTTTAGACAACATTTCCATTTCCGAGCTATCTATTAATAGATGCCCTTGATGCATAGCGCAAATGCGAAAGTATTCAGGTTTGAGTAAGGTAACATTTTTATTGTCCTCCTCCACCCCCCTTTTATGATCAACACATCTGGATAATGCATCTGCTTTCCTCATTAAGCTTCCCACTTTGTGGACCAAGTGAAAATTGAAACACAATAGGAATAGTGCCCAATGTGCTTGCCGGCAATTAAGCTTTTTAGCAGACATGAAGTATTGCAGATTTTGATGATCCGTCCAGATCTCAATCTGATGCGTACATCCCTCCAAATAATGCCTCCATGCCTCCAATGCTCGTATTATCCCCAACATCTCTTTGTCATGCACATCATAATTCCTCTCCACATCATTCAACCCTTTTGACAAGTATGCACAAGGATGCCATTTGTCATCTTTGCACAGCATTGATAATACTGCTCCAGTAGCAAAATTGGATGCATCAGATTCCACTCACAAAGGGTGTGTGAAATCTACTGGGGCTAATATTGGTCCCTCCACAAACTTCCTCTTCAACTCCTCAAATGCTGTCTGCTGCTGCTCTCCCCACCTCCATACTACTCCCTTTCACGTAAGGTTATCTAAGGGTGCGGCAATTTTAGAAAAATTGTGCACAAAGCGATGATAATAATTTGCGAGTCCCAAGAAGGCTTGAACCTCCTTGACACGGGTGGGCGCAGGCCAATCTGTGATTGCCTGTACCTTGATTGGATCCATTTTGATCCCATCAGGGCCAATCAATAATCCTAGGAACTCAATCTCGCTTGTCCCAAACACACACTTCTCTGGTTTCAAAAATAGATCATTCTCCACCAACCTCCGTAACACCTCCTGTACTATCACCTCATGATTTTCTTCATCCTCCGTGAATATCAGAATGTCGTCAATAAATATTATTACCACACCTTTGTCTATTATGTCCTTGAAAATGTTGTTCATCATATTTTGAAGGGTCGGGGGACTATTAGTCATCCCAAAAAACATGACAAGCGGCTTGAAGGATCCTCGATGCATGGCAAATGCAGCCTTCCACTCATCTCCTTTCTTTATTTGTACATTGTTGTATCCCCATCATAAATCCAATTTTGTAAAGACCTTGGCTTTTCCCACCTTGTCAATTATTTCTGAGATCAACGGCAGGGGGTACGCATTCTTCACTGTCCACTCATTCAGATACCTATAATCTGTACACATCCTCTTCCTTTGGTCTTTTTTTGGCACGAAGAATATTGGTGATGTCTGTGGTGATTTCAAAGGTTGTATATATCCTTTGCGCAATTGCTCCTTCAGGAACACATCCACTTCTTCTTGTTCCATTGGAGATAATGGATATACCTTCGACTTCTCCAGCACAAACCCTGGCTTCATCTCAATCACATGATCCCATGGCTTCCACACTGGCATTCACTCAGACTCCTTCTTCTGGAACACTGACAGATATTCATGATACACTTTTGGCACCCATTCCTCCACTGGCTTCTCCACCTTCATGATATTCTTGTCCCATGACTGTCCTCCACGAATTGTTCTAAAGGTTTGCTTCTGCTCTTCTTTCTCGATCATGATCAGAACTTCCTCATTTGGCATTTCCTCATCCTCCACTTCCTCCATCATAACAGAATACTTTCTCAGATGTTCTTTCTCTTTCTTTTTCCTTTTTTCCTTCTTCATCTTCCTCCCATACACATTACATTCCTTAGGACAACAAGTCATTTGTACTTTCCCAGTTTTCCAATCAATTTCGGGATTATGCTTCCATAACCACAGACATCCTATTATTAGATTGGTTTTCCCAAGATCGCACACTTCAAATATGGCTCGCTCCTGATGCTCCTGATACTTTAGTACCATAGTCACCTCCTCCTTGATAGTTCCTCCACGATTGACTGTTCCGTCAATATTGTACACCATTATAGGTTGTGCCAGCTTGCGTGTGTTAATACCATTTCCGGTAATTAAGGATCAATTAATAAATAATCCTGTAGCACCACTATCAAGCAACGCTTCCGCATCAATAGCTGCATGTGTGTCCACTGTCTTCAATCCCACAGTCAAGGTAATTTCGGGTTCTATTTGCGCAGAGCAAATAAAGAATTTAGGGGTTTTTGGAAATAGTGCTCAGCAATTTTCTTGGTCATGTGATTCATAACAGTTGTACTCCTCCTCGATTTCCTTTTCTGATTTACTCTGGGTTTCCTCGGATACTAATACATTGTAATGATTCTGGGTCACCAATGGGGAAACCTTCACTGGGACTCTTCCACAAAATTCTTCTGCCTGCCTTCCTCTGGCTTCACTTCCTCAATTGTAGCTTCCCTAATCTTCCTTTTCTGCCTACAATTCCTCGTGATGTGTCCTAACTGCCCACAGTTAAAACATTTAAGTGGGGTTCATCTCCCTGCTTGATCAACCTCCATTGCCTCTGCTGGTGCTGCTGACTCCATAACTATAGGTGTCACTGCCATGGCTGGTGGCTGTGCCCTTGGAGCTTGCACCTGAGGCACCTTTCCTTTCTCAGACTTTCCTCCAGATGACTTTCCAAATTTACTACTTCCGTACATCAACTTTGACTCCGCCTGTTCCTGCCAATATTGCCAGTCAAGGTGCATTGCCCAATTATACCACTCATCCAACTTCTCTGGCATAGAAGGTAGTCAGTAGATAGACTTGAATAAGGAGGGATTTAATCCTGCTTTCAAAAACTCTACCAATGCGGCTTCTCCCATGTCCGTTTGCGAAGCTTCTGCTTTGAACTGCAAAATAAATTCATCCGCCATTAGGGAACCTTGGCGCATGGTCTTTAATTTACCATTGGCTGTCGCCTTTGGATTAGGGTCTCCAAACTGTGCCTCCACTCTCTCCAGAAATTCCTTGAAGGTTGCAAATGGTTTATTTCCCGCGGCAATTTGATTAATAGCCTCATTTCTCCAGAACTGTGCTTTCCCCCCCTGAATGTATGAGAGAGCAAACATAATCCTAGACTCGGCTGTATGAAACTCTGGCTTCCTCCCATGGATGTACAATACTATAGAGCTGATGAAGGATTTTGTATTCTCCATGGTACCATCAAAGATTTGCGGGGGCACATACTTAGGTAAGTGTGCTTTTCCATTTCCGGATTTCTCCACAATCTCATCCTCCTGCGATATCCACTCCACCATCTCCTCCATCTCATCATCTCTTTCTCCTATCATCTCTGGCTGTACTTCTGCTTGTCTGGGTTGTGATGCTGCCAACACTGACACTAATTGCGACATTTGTGCCGTAAGTCCATCAATTTTTGCCTCTAGTGCTGGTATGGGAACAGGATTAGGACTGGGATTAGAAGTTGAAGGTTTGGACATAATTGTAGAATCTGTGATGAATCACTTCTTCGACAAATTCAAAATGTTTTCTTCGAGACCTCTCCAAATGTTTATGGGTCACATGATGGTTTGTCAATCATTTGTCAATCATTTGTCAATCATTTGTCATTCGTCAGGCACCTATTTTGACACTTCAGATCAATAACCCTTCCAACAGTGCCTGATCTCGGAGATAACACTGAATTCAGCTTGTAACTAAAATAGTCATCCGAATAGAGTGATGTAAATCGTAACTAAACCAGATCCGATCGGTTGTCTGGTTGCAGCTGTCCTAATGACGAGTACTGCCTCTCGATCACTGGCGGTCACAATGTAAGGCGAGGCCTGGCGTCGGCTTACAAAAGAAAAGGTAGATTACATATATACAAGTACTTCCGTCTCATGCCGAAAGGATGAGTAATCGGATGTGGCGTGGTGAAACAATGACGTATGCGCAAGTAAGAGAAGGTGCACTGATATGGGAGTTGTGTTCTTCTGTTAGGGCGACACCCACTATCTGCTAGCTAAGACCATGTGGGTTCTCTCTACAAGAAAAGGGCAGGATCCATGCTTGTGATGGGGGAACTGATGGTTTTGATGCGAGGGGTTATTTATAGGTGAGTTTGTTGACAAAGGCCTTTCACACCGAAAGCATAGGTGGAATACCTAAGAGAACACAACTGGGGTCCCCTAGGCATATATTTAGGGTTTATATACTATGTTACACATATTGTACATTGTTGTTACCGACGCACTCATACATGCACATACATTTTGATGCGTGTGAAATAAAATTCTCATGCTATCAAAGTGTAGCGTCATTTGGCATCATGTAGCATAATTCAACATAATAAAATAAAAATGAAAATTTATTAGGTAATGGGGTGGTTTCCTAACAGTTACAAACTGTCGGAAAACACAGCGATGCCAAATGCGGCGCTTAGATCAAAATATCAGTTTGTGATCGGATCTTTATTGTATCTGATGCTCAGAACGTGACCTGATATCGCTTACACAGTAATCAGGATGTCGCAATTCTTGGCTAATCCTAGCCAAGAACATCTAGACAAAGCGATGTACATCATGCGCTATCTGGTGGGAACCCAGAAATATAACATAGTCTACGATGGAGAGAAATCTGAAGGGCTACAGGCCTTCACAGACTCTGATTGGGCAGCTGACACTGTCAAGCGCCAATCTACAATGGGTTACTTTGCTACTCTAGCGAGTAGCATTGTGTGCTGGCAGTCCTGTTTACAAAAAACTGTAGCACTGTCATCCACAGAAGCCGAATATATGGCTCTCTCCGACACTTGTCGACAGATAGTGTGGATAGAGTCCTTATTCCAGGAACTTGTATATATACTGAAGTGCATACCAATCTGCGCTGATAATCAGGGATCCATCTTTATCAGATCAAATCCAGTTCAGGAAAGAAGGACCAAACATATAGACATTCGCTACCACTATACCCGCGAATGCATAGAAAATGACAAAGTCACAGTCGTTTTCATTCCTGGCAGTGATAATCCAGCTGACATGTTCACAAAGAACCTTGGCACCATTCTATTCAGGAAATTTAGAGACTCTCTCGGAATTACTTTCAAGGTTCAAACTTAGCTGCTTAGAGTGCTTTACAGTTTGAGGGGGGGTGTTGAAATTAATTACCAATATTGTTGCATGTGCATATTCTCCCACATTAATTACCAATATTGATACATGTTTCATATGCATATTCCTCTGGAGTCATGTGATATCCTTACTATTATGTATATAAGGAGAACCTGTACTGTAGTAGGAATATAGTGTTCTTACCTCTGCTAACCCCTAGCTGTAAGTCTAACTAAACCCCAGGTAGGTTGTAAGGAATGTGTTGTCTCTTCCCCTGTGCAGCGTATATAGTCTGCTCCAACATTGCCAACCTTGAAACAAGGTCTGATACACATAAAACCTTCACATAACTCATAAAGTTCTGCTTCAGCTCTGTGATGTGATCATGATAGGTGTCCAGAAAAGATCATGCAGGGGTGGCCATCAGAGAGGCAACATTTTTGTGACTGTGACCAGCATCAGCATCAGCAAGGCATTGGCAGTCAAATATTCAGCCACTCACACATCAACAACCATCAAACCATTAGGTGTAGCATAGGCAGTGAATGTCACAGACAGCACCCCCATATCCAGCCACTGTTGTTGTGCACTCTCCTCCAAAGGTGCTGCTGCCTTGGTAGGCATGCAATATTGCAAAATTGGGTTGGAACTTCATGTGATTTGCTTGATGGTGTGACTGCTTTAGATAGCAGCCAGCAAATCAGGCTATCTCCACCTTCCCTGGCTATCTTTTTAATATAGCCTGCTTTGTCTGGTTCCTTCATTGGGTAATTGTGTTCTTGATTATTGGAATCAGGCACACTCTTGTGGGGTGCCAAACTCAGTCCAGCAACTGGTTCTTGCTGTTGAGAACATGGTCATGTTCAGTTATGATCTGAATCTTGACCCACAGATCTCTTCCAATATTGATCATGTGCAATGTCTCTCTCTATGTCAGAGGGGAGTCACTTTTCTCTGTAGGTATTACCTGGATGGTTTGGGATGTTCCTCTGCCTGCCTGATTGACAGGGAAATTGCTGCCAATCCTGTTGATCTTCACATCTTGGACAAAAGTCCTCAGTGGTAACTGGAGGCAGTGGAGGAGGAGTGTCAGCAGCATCTTCATGTGCTTCTTGCTCTCTTGGTACATCAGCATCATCATCTGATGATGATGATGGAGGAAGGGGCAGATCTTGTGGTGATGAAGGGTCTTTGCCATCCATTCCAGATGAGTGGTCATCATCTTCTGGTTCTGGTGGTGGGAAATCACCAAGGTCTGTCTTGGCAGGACCCTTAGCTCTGGGACAGTGTGGGAATAATGTTTCATCAAATAGTGCTGTAGCACCGATGAATATTGTGCCACTAGGTAACATGAAACAATATACCTTGATGCCATCTTCTAATCCAAGGTACATCATTAATGGAGCTAACTTGTTTTGATGCTTCTTCTTGGGTAGATAGACATATGCACCACAACCAAAAACCTTCAGATCATTTAGATCTGGACAGACCTTTTTCAGGTCCTTGAAAGGTGTCAGCCATAGCTACTTTCATCTTGTATTAGGCAGTTTGTAGATCAAAAAAGTCACCCAACTTGATTCCAACTAATTTAACTTCCCCAAATCCTCTCCTCCTAAGTCCATCTCAAACTTTACCTTGTTCTCCCTGGAAAACCTCTGGATCTCTTCTCTTCCTCCTAACTTTTGTCTTAAAATTAGGACACTTGACAAGGAGAAGGGCACAACTTCTTACAAGTTGAAGCCAAGTCCTTTCTGTTCCCCTCACACTTGGTGCATCACATCAGGTGGACTCTGCCCTGGAATCCCATTTGGGTTTCCTTTCCTGCTTCTGTCCTCCCTTTATCCTTTGATCACTACCAACCGGGTATGACCAGAAATACAATGACTTCCTTCATTCTGCTCAGTACTTGACAGTATTTACAAACTCACACTTCTCTTGTCAAATTCATCCCATCTTCTAAACCCTTCCTATGACTCCCACTGAATCACAGACTCAACAAACTACAAGAAACTCCCAATGTGCAGGTGCAGTGCTGGGTTTATCAGCAATCCATCAATCTATACTCCCATCCCCTAGGCACGCTTTGACCTTTGGTGCATCTACCAGACCATCCAACATCTTCCAACAAATTGGTTCTGGAGCACCCTCCATCAGTGCAAATTTCATGTCTCAGCCTCTGGAGACCCCTCAGAATACAACTCCACTTGAGCACATGGAAAATGTTGGGCAACCTAACCCCTTTGATGAGGAAGGTCCAGGTAAAGAGGATGGACTTCCTGGTGAACCTGACAATCCTAGTGGTCCTGATGGCCCCAGGGACAACCCTGATCCTCAACCTCCTGATGGTGGAAATCCTGACCCAGGAGATAGGTTCCTCGATGCTCTCTTTGACCTTTCAGATACTCTCTGAACCCTCTAGCAGAATCAAGCACTCAAAACTGAGAAATTAAAATCCAGGATCCTGACACTTTTGATGGAGCCAACCCCCAGAAACTTTGGGACTTCCTAGTCTTGTGCAATCTTCACTTCCACAATCATCCTCAGGTCTTTGCCTCTGACAAAAAGAAGATCCTGTTCATCCTTTCCTACCTCAAAGGGTCAGCCCATAGCTGGTTTGAACCTGGGCTCAATGACCCAACAAATTCCACTCATTAAATGTGGAACTATGAGGTACTCCTCAGTGAGTTGGAAGGTAATTTTGGTCCTCATGACCCTGTCAGGGATGCAGAAAAAACCCTTTCAGAGCTCACAATGAATAAAGGTGGACAAATAGTCAGGTATAATGTGGACTTCTGGGAACTTGGATCCTGGGTCAACTAAAATGAGGCTGCTCTTCATGACTGGTACTTCCAAGGTCTTCTGCTCCACCTTCACATAGAAGTGTTGTGGGGAGGTCAACCTGAAACCCTAGCATCCTTACATCTTAAAGCTCAGGATGCTGATAACATCTATTGTATGCAAGAAGAAGAAACCTGCTTTGAAGTGAAGACCCCCAGAAATTCCACAAACCCCAGGAAAAAGGTTCTTTCAACTCCAATTCTAACTCTAACACTCAGTCCAGACCTCAATCCTCATCCAACTCTAATTGCACAAACCAATCCTCCCCCAGCAATTCCTCTAAATCAAAGAATAACTTTCAGAGAGAATTCTATTTCTGATGAGTTGGGGAAAGACAGTAAACTAACTGGAGATGAATGCCACATGAAGGAAGGACTTTGTCTCTACTGTGGCGAGAAAGGACATGGAGCCAGAAATTGTCTGAAGTCCAAGACAGCAAAAGCTCATGCTGCAGCAGTCACTGAGTCCAAGCTGGACTCTGTGGACTCAAAAAAATAGTCCACAACCCTCAGGAACACACCATTGGGGCTGAGGGTTGCATTGACCTTTCCCAGCTGGCTGCTTACATCTGTCTCAATGCATCCACTCTTTCCGATCCTGAATCCCTTACCATCCTGCTATCCCTTTCTGAAAATTCCCTAAAAATCTGAACTCTTATCAACTCTGGTTCCTCCCATTGGTTCCTAGATTCGTCTTTTGTGCTGGACAACCAATTCAGTACTGAAACTATTTCTCTGATTGGACTCTGAGTATTTGATGGAACTTGTAACTACACCATAACCTGAGTTGTGAAACTTCTGATCACTTTTCCATCTGGTGAAGTGTTCAATCTGACATTTTATGTAACCTCACTGGACTCTTCCTGTTCTGCAGTTCTTGGTCATAACTGGCTGAACCAATACAATCTGTTGATTGACTGGGCTTCAGGCCAAATAATTTTCTGCTCTGCAGTCCATAGAGGTCCTGCCCCCTTGATGTCCCCTGACTCTCCTATCTTGTCTGAGTCACCTATACCTCTGAATCTTCCAGCAGAAACCCGTGAAATCCCTATTGTCTCCAAACCCTCAAGACTCATACCTCCTGAGATCTCTTTCATCAAAGCTTACATGCATGCAAGCAAACTTCCTGGGGCTGTTGCCTTTCAGATGATGACAGTCTCCCCAGAAGGCCTTGCAGCTAAATCTTCCACAACATCCAGAAGCCTGCCAGATCTCTCAGATATTCCAGAGGAGGGATGGATACATTGCACACAATTCTCACCCTTGTACCTATAAGGAAACTCCAACTGCACCAGATGGATGTCAAGGGGGCTTACCTGAATGGCATTTTACAAGAAATATACATGCATCAACCTGAGGGATGTGAGAATGAAACAGGCCAAGTATGTTGGCTGGTCAAGACTCTCTATGGCCTAAAACAAGCTGGGAGAGAGTGGAATAAGCAGCTTGATGAAAAACTCAAGTCTCATGGCTACAAATGCTTACTCATGGATTCTTGCATTTACATTCGATGGGATAGAGACAACATCAGAATTATGGCCATCTGGGTTGACAACTCGCTTCTCTTTGCATTGTCTGATGTGATGATGGAACATATGAAGAATATGTTATGCTCAGAATGGCAAGTTACAGACCTTGGGGAACCAAGCAAGATTGTTGGTGTAGAAATAAATCACACCAGCAATTCCATCACTATTTCTCAACAGAAACATATTGAGAATATCCTCCTCAGGGAGGGGATGGCCGATGTGAACCCTGTCGGTATACCTATGGGTCCAAATATTAAGCTAGGACCAAATCTGGATCACAATGAACCCAACTGAAGTAATTTGTACATGAAATTATTGGGAAGTCTACAGTTTATTGCAAACTCCACAAGACCAGATATCTCATACACTGTGAAAAAATTGGCTGCCTACACTGCTAACCCAGGTCTCCAACACCATGGTACATTAAAGTGGATACTCAGGTACCTTGCAGGTACAAAAACTCTTGGGATTATTTACTGCAGATCTCAGGATGCAACTAGAGCAAGAAACCTCTTCTATGGGTATGCAGACACTGCCTTTTCAAATGTGGACATCCACAAGTCCACAATGGGATACATTTTCCTGACAGAAGGGAGCAGTGACCTGGAAATCAAAGAAACAAATGATCATTGCCTTGTCCTTCATGGGAGCAGAATACGTAGCTCTCTCAGAAGCTGGACATGAAGCAACCTGGCTCAGAAATTTATATGGTGAACTCAGATTTATTCAAGATGACCTGACAATTATTTCTGGGGACAATGAGGAGTCTGTAGTATTAACACACAACTTACAATTCCATCAACATTCAAAACACATTGCTCTTCACCATCACTGGGTCAGGGACCTCATGAACAAAGAAGTTCTTGATATACAAAACTGTTGTGATCTGGAGCAAACTGCAGATGTATTAACCAAAGCTCTACTGAAGCCAAAATTTATGTGACATAGAGAAGAGATGGGAATCCAGTCAACGCACTAGTAACCCAGTAGCTTTCCTCACATGTGGATAGGTTTTTCCCACTGGGTTTTCCACCACACAGAGGTTTTGATGCACCTGGATGAAGTAACCATTCCCCTGTGCTCAAACTGTTGTAGGCTTGAGGGGGAGTGTTGGGATACAGGCAAGCTGTGCCCGGTCCGAGTACATAATGCTATTAATAGTACATACTATTTATAGAATGTAGTACACTCACTACTTGCAATAGGAGTATACGAGACATCTAGGTCTCTCTTTGACTCTCACTGGACTCACTAAGAAGTCCCCCCCTCACTTTTAAAAACCCAATATGGATTGCAAACATAGTCTGTTTCCAGCAAAGAGGCAACAGCAGTCATCATAATGCTAACAATCAATGTAACATCTGTCATTCAAGTAATTGGTGCTGATCAGCCTCTGAAAGTCTGTCCATCATGATTCATAGGTTGTTATCAGCATGTTATCATTGACTGACTTGAGTCTGTGTCAATTGATCATCTACATAACTCTGATGGATGGCATTCTTGGCAATACAAATGACTCTATATATTGTTCAACATGCTTCAATATCTACTTTTGAACTGGCTCTATATGATAGTCAACCTTGCAGGGGGATGAGATGTTAGCCGGAAAGATATTTCAACTTTATTTGAATATTCTCCAACATTTTCAGGACTCCAGAATAGGGTCTCAACAGTATTTTCCATTTGTCTATGCTGCCTATGCAAAATTATGGGCTTACCAATCACTCTGCTGGGTGTCTGATAACATTATTAGCCACAGCAATTGCTGGGTATAGATAACTTTCATCTCCCTTAGATGTAGCTCTGTCTGTATTGCTTCATTGTGTTGCATGTGAGTAGTACAGTAGTAACATAATCTCTATGTCTTTTTGAACAAGGATTTTGGCTGCTGTGAGCTGAGAAAACTGAGGTAATGTTATTGGGCAGCAGTAGCACTGCCACAAATTACATATCTGCCACTTATTAGCCATTCAATAATTTATTGCTCCACACTCTGGATTCACAGTTGTATCTTCTGAAAAATATTATAATTCATTTCCACTGTCTTTATTTCAATATCCCCTGTTAATCCCCTGCTGTAATTCAAAGATGACATTTAACTGTGCTCGAAGATATGTCTTGTTCTGGTACCCCTCAATGATTTGCACACACTTATTTTCTACTATAACAAGTGCTGGAAAGTGGGCCACAGCTACCAGGAAGGTCCCAAGCAACTTGTGGCATAGTATACCCACTGCTAGGTGCATAGTAATTAAATGTAACTACAGAATTCCAGGCAATTGCTAGCTTCTCCATGCATAAACTCCAACCAAAGCCTGAATATTTCTGAGAAGACTTTGCCTGTACCATACATTCCAATATGCATGTATTTCTAAGAGGAATTGATCCACTTGTTCAGCAAAAGTACTTGTTACTGGCTTATTATCCATTTCAGGGGCACAAAAAAAGCCATATTTAATTCATGGGTGGCCAATTGTGAAGAATTCCCCACCCAATTCATGTGTTTCTAACCATACAACTCATGAGGAAAAGGATCTATAAATTCTTTCTGATTTTTAGTTCTTTTTTTGCTATTTGCCTCTGTACAGTGATCGGAAAACCAAATTATGCATTGCCTCAGCCTCAGTGTAGTGTACATAAGCAGCCTACTCTTTATTGCTCACTCATTTGTGGTCCTGGAACTCATTTTCACAAGAAACAATGCAAGATGAAGTGGCAACCTTCCTAGATTGTAAGTTCAGCGGAACCGTCACGATAACGCATCTTTCCTTCCGTCTAGCGCTCTCTGCCGTTTGGCATTTTCTACATGCATCTCCGCTTCCATCTCCTTCAAGGCGAGGTGCATCCATTCTGGAAAGCCGCCTTTCTCATACGCGGCTTCCAAGCGCTTTTCCGCATCTTCCCAATTCCAGTTTGGGTCTACTTCAGAAGGGCCAACGAACGAAGCACCCTCGTCTTCAGTTTCTAGCGGTCGACGGATCCGTGCAGTCAAGTGGGGCATATGCTTCCAGATTGCCAAACGCATTCGTTGAGCGAAGTCTTGAGTCTGCGAGACATAATATTGCACCGTGTTAGAATGGCTAAACAATGATAAGACATACATCTTTCACCCCCATCACCGTCTTCACACCAAAAGAAATTGCCAACGCGCCGACCGTCACAATACCTGTAGCGATCATAAACGCTTTCCCAGCATACAACGCGGTACTTAGGTCTGTCTTGGAAATGACCGACACTAATTCACCTATTCTTGGTGAATCCTCTGGGGATGGTGCTTTAATCGACGCAGATTCCGATGAGACAGCACCGAGGGTTCGACTAATATGTGCAACCGTTGTACTCCCAACGCGGCGTGGAGGATGTGCCGATGAGTCTTGCAGTGCATTTCGTAAAGTAGTTCTCCGTTGTCTAACCAGCAGGACTAGCGGTAGTGCTAGCGCAACTGTTGTTCCTGCAAACTGAGAAAAAAAAGGAGGAAATGAAGCGTTCTGCTGGTTTATGGGACCAATGTCCTTACTACAGCTATGGGAATCCATTTGGCTATGCGTTTCGTTGCCGAGTGCGGAGGTTGCGTGGTTGAGGTTTCTGTCCTGGACATTCAAAGGACCATTTGATTGCACATGTTTGTTACTTGTTACTTGCTTGATATCCGCCTATGCTAACTAGAGCTAAGGACATGCCTCGACGGACCAATATTAAAGGCACATCTTCCACAGATGGCACGTAAATATGTTGAAGGTGAAGATGTAGGTATTATGAATGCTCAGTCGCGGGTGCATCAAAAACCCTGTGGGAAAAGCTACCGGCCGGCCACAAAACAATAAGGTGATTATAAAAGCAGGAATTAAGGATTAAGGGTTAAAGATTGCGGTCTCTCGCAACTTTCCTCATCAAATCGCCATATATACGAGATGTTTGTTTCATCGTTGGTGACAGATGTTTATGCTGTACCGACCTTATTATAATAGGTCATCATGCTCGTGACCTAGCTTCCGATCTCAATAAAACCCTACACGATTCTGGACACATTACTCTAAACAGAAGTTCACAGTAATGCTCTTCTCATCCAGTAACTCACCTGACCTACTAAACGCGCCCATAAACCAAAGTAATCTTCAGAGGAAGGGGGTCTTGAACTCATACTACCATATACGAAGTACGGTGGCGCTGTTACTCTGCATCACTGGATATCTCTCTACCACCAAACAGAGATGTTTTTCAACCTTGAATGCACCAATGTGCTCTAAGACCCGCTTTGGGAGCCCCCATTTCGCCATAAGCCTCTCCAGAATCTTGAGAGTCACCCAGCCACTCGTTAACTGAGCCAAGAGCACAAACAATCCCCCCACCAATGACACAAACCTTTGAACAAAGGGACAAGTGCCACCCCCTGACATAGCCTGCCCTAATGTGCATGCATCGCCCAAGAAACGCCACAATCAATACACTCCAATGCTCAAAGGGATCACCCTCGTCTTTAGCATCACAACATGCATTCTCGGCACCTGATGACCCAGTGACCTCATCTAGTACAAAAACGCCCCAATCCACAACTGTGGCCCCCAGCCTCTTCCTTCTATCTGCAACAATCTCCACAACACTTCACATGAACCTTCCCATGCCTCCCTCTGAGTTTATGAACACCAACTCTGGCCCCAATAAATGCAGCCATTCTGGAAGCCACTCAGATGCCCGAGTCGAGAAAGCAGCCAAAGACAAACAGGGTGCCTCCACCTCCTCAATGGCTGATAGCCACTCGGCTAACAAACTGAGTGATGCCCCTCAAGTAAGCTTCTCCTGCACTTCCAATTTCTCTAATCTGACCCCACCAAAGGATGACTCCTCATCCCCCCCTGCGAGGATCCCCTGAACAATTGAACGCCGGCCTCCCCATTCCCATCCCCCCTTTACCTTACAAGGTGAAATATGTAATGGTACCATGACACTCAATAATGGTCTCTGGATCACTGCCCCCCCCTCCAATGGCTTCCCCACACCACAAATCTGCCACCCCATATGGCACAATGTGTCAGACGAGCTAGTCTTCCACTGGTCTCTCAAGCCTGGCCCGAAAATCTGGGCCCGCCAATGGCGCGCTCACTATGAGAAAAATGCCCAGGGTGTCATAGGGAGGATCCTCTCTCTCATTTCCAAGATTATCACTCCTCGATCCCCCAAAGACGTAATCGTTAGCCCCCCATCAAACAAGTTTGACAATGGGGAATGTCTCACCTCCCCCTGGTACTTTCTCATTATGGGCCTCTCCCAGGACATCGTAGACACTCTCACCCAGCTTGCAGTCTGCTCAACCACTGAGCTCACCGTTTTCTTCACCCCCTTCCAACAAGCCTTACCCTCTTACATCTGCACCGTTGAAAACCTAACTTACCCAAATGCTCCTGAGAGCAATGCGCTGGTCGCAGCCCTCGTTCGCTCCACAATAACCTCAAACCCAGACATTTCCTCCTTTATTCACAGCAAACTCCCTAATCCTGATGCAGAGGCAGCCATCAAAGTCCTCCGCTCCATATGCATCTCAAGCCTAAAAATTGCCATTTCCCCTGACAATCTCCACACAATCTGGAACGTCTACTGTGATGACCCCCCCTCACCTATCCTTCGACAACTTCCATGCCTGGACTGACCTAATCAGAAACCTCTGTTTTAACTCTCTCGACTACGGCATGGGCACTGCCTGCCGTTTTGACAACCAATTATTTTGTTTGAACTGCAAATCCTACAACCACCCCTCTGGTCTCTGCCCCTTCCCCCACCTTGTGGGATGGCTTGGCCCATCTGCCAGCATCAAAGAAGATACCAACATCTACACTGTGACCTCCCCCAAATCACCCCCTGCCCAATACAAGAACACTGGCTGGGTTCCTCACACCCCTGCCAGAGGAAGGCATGGAAGGGGTTGTAAATAAGATCCCATAAATATATACTTTTGTTAAAACCTTCCATACTATCATGTCCCTTTATGTCATACAGTTTCCAATACATGAGCTCGATCACCTTATTGCAACAACTGCCTTTTCATGAGGGAATCAGCACCTTGCTCAAGAAATAGAAGGAATAGTTGTTAATCATGGTACCGCTGTGGGGCCCACATTTACTGGTTGTTAGCTTGCTAACGGGACAGGAAAGCCCCTGGGTACAAACAAGTAAATGGCGACCTATTAAGGTCAATGGACGAGCTGTGCTGAGAAGCTGAAGTCCTAAGGATCAGTAAGTAATGCCTCACCCCTACTAACTGCTCTCCTTCACGACAGAGTCCTTTGACGCAAACGAGATTTTGCGCATCCCATAATCAAGGTTGTAAAAACAGGTATGTAATTGTTCAACTGCTAATAATACAGAAAATTGCATGGGAGGATTGTATGGCCTGAACCCCAACCCAGCTTTGTCTGGAGGGGTTCAGGAAGCCATCACCCGTCACCCTGATGATCGTCAAGCTGGGAATCCAGATGGCTCCCAGGTGAGTGCCTCTCATACTCCTCAGACTGATGCCCCCCCACAGAATGAGCACACTGCTCCTCCCGGAATTACCCCAAGGGATTCAGGAACAAACTCCTTAGCCCCACAAGCTAATAACAGACCACATCGGTCTAGATGATGGAGACACTGTCTGTCCCAACTCCCTCACCAGGAGCAACTTCTCCAAACATTCCACAAAAGGACAAAAGCTTCACTAAAATTAGCCTCGCTAAATATGAGAGGATGCTGGCACGGCAGCATTGACAAATGGAACCATGTTAACCAACTTGTCCGAACAGAGAAAATTGGTATTCTAGCCCTCCAAGAAACTCATCTCACCCCCGTTGCAGAAATGAGCCTTAATAATCTATTCAAACAAAGACTTCACATCATTTCTTCCATTGATCCGCAACACACCATCTTGGGTGGTGTAGCAATTGTGCTAAACAAAAATATTGCTAATGTCCACAACATTAAGAAATATGTACTCATCCCAGGCCGTGCCATGCTAGTATCAATCCCATGGCACTGAAGCATGAAAATTCACATCTTAGTTATTTACGCCCCCAATTCTGTAAATGAGAACCAACAATTCTGGTCTGACATTGTGTCCAAACTGAGAGATCCTCTAAGTCCTCCCCCAGATATTCTGCTAGGTGACTTCAATTTTGTAGAAGATGCCCTTGACAGGCTCCCCTCCAGATATGGCAGTGAAAATATAACAGACTCCTTCTCAGTGCTCAAATCAAACCTTGACCTCCATGATGGCTGGCATCAAGCAAACCCTGATAATATTACCTTCACCTATTCCCAATCCCCTGCACAAGGTGGTAGCAGCTCCCGAATCGACAGAATCTATCTGCATAATGCCCTAATACCATTCAGCAATGACTGGGACATCTCCGCCCCAGGAATCATGACAGACCACCAGCTAATATCAGCAAGAATCTCCAATAACTGCATGCCCAATATAGGGAAAGGTAGATGGACACTCCCACTCTTCATTATGAAAGACAAAAACCTAACAAGAGAAATGATATCCCTTGGTGTAGACCTACACAAATCTCTAGAAGAAAATACTAACAACTGCACAGCATTGGAAAACCCCCAAACTATTTTCAAAGACTTTAAGGATAAAGCCCGTACTACTTGTAAAGCCTTTGCCAAAAAGGCAATTCCCCAAGCAAAAATTGAGATCCAAAAAATGCATGATAAGATGAAAAGCTCCCTAAGAGACCCATCTCTTGACACAGAAGAAAAATGTCTATTACATGCCACTCTGCAAGAGAGGATAAACCAGAAAGAGCGCAACCTCCACCAATGTACAGGATAATTTAGCAGCCAAAATGTGATACGAGGATGAAAATGCTGCCAGCAAATTTTGGGCTCATAGTGTAAAATAAAAAAAACCAAGAGATACCATTCTTGAACTTCAAACCCTAAACTCCCCAGACAACCAACCTATATATGAGGCACAATCTAAAAAGATGGCCAACCTAGCAAAAACTTTCTATGAAAATCTCCAATCAGCCGACTTAGCAGTGGAGCCCCAGCACACTGCTGCAACCGAGGAAATCCTTAGTAATGTTAATGCAAGACTGACAACTGACCAGCATGACTACCTTAACCAGCCAATCACCGGTGATGAAATTGCGATGGTCCTGAAAATGCTACCAAACAATAAAGCAACAGGTATTGATGGCCTCCCATATGAATTTGGGAAATGGCTAAATGAAACTGCAAAAACCCACACAGATGGACAAGAAACAAATCTCCTTGACATCATAAACTGCCTCACTATTGTCTTCAATGACATTGAAATCCATGGAGTTGATCCTGAATCTGGATTTTCAGATGGGTAGCTATGCCCATTATACAAAAAGAAAGACCACCACAAAATTGAGAATTATCGCCCCATAACCCTCCTAAATGGGGACTACAAAATCTTCACCAAGATCTTATCTTTATGACTAGCCAAAACTGCACCCAATATAATTCATCCAAACCAAGCAGGTTTCATACAAGGCCAAAGTATTACAGACCAAATAAGACTTACACAGATGATCCTTAACTATGCTGAAGTAGAGAACCTCAATGGGGCAATTATAGCACTTGACCAAGAAAAAGCCTATGACAAGATTGCACATGACTATGTGTGGAAAGTCCTATCCCACTGTAACCTCCCCCCTCATTTCATCAACACCGTTCAATCCTTATATGCCCATGCTGAAACAGTAGTAATCATCAATGGAATTCAAAGCCCCACTTTCCAAGTCACTAGAGGGGTAAGACAAGGAGACCCGCTATCATGCCTCCTCTTCAACCTTGCAATTGAACCCCTAGCAGAAGCACTACATAAATCTAATCTCCAAGGCTTCCAAGCCCCAGGCATGGAATACCGCACTGTAGTCTCCATGTTTGCAGATGACACCACTGTCTATCTGACAAAAGACGATGACTACACCTCCCTCCAATCCATTTTACATAAATGGTGTACTGCATCCGGTGCCAAGTTCAATACAACTAAGACAGAAATAATCCCAATTGGCTCACACAACTACCGTGAAAACTTATACAACACACACATACTTAATCCCAACCATCCTCCCCTACCAGCAAACCTCTGAATTGCAAAAGATGGCACTGCCATAAGAATCCTAGGAGCCTGGCTAGGAAATAATGTAGATGAAAATACCATCTGGTCCCCAATCCTAGAAAAGATTGACGAATATTTAGGAAGATGGGAAAAAAACCACCCATCAGTTGATGGGAGAAAAACTATAATACAATGGACAATCGGCAGCATGACCCAATCAATACCTTACAAAAGCACAAGGTATGCCGAAAATTATTGAACAAAAACTTGAACAGAAAATCAAAGCTTTTATCTGGGACGGTGAAGGAAAACCTCCCATCAGCATTGAGACAATGTATGCTCCTATAGACAAAGGAGGGAAACAAGTCCTCAATTTAGCACAGTGCAATGATGCCATAGAACTCACCTGGCTATGCAATCTCCTAGCTCTGACAGCCAAATGTCCACCTTGGGCCTTTTTTGCACATGCCCTGTTTAACCACTTTGCACAGAAATTTCCCATTGTCCGTGAAGAAGCAAGGGTTAATGTTTTTGCACAAACCTGGACACTACGACTCCATAGCTTGCCTCAGTCACTCCAATGGATTACCAAAGCTGCAAGAAAATACAACCTACACCTTGAAGCCCTATCCTATGCAAGTGAAACACTAGACGCATTCCCTGTTTGGTTCCACATTGGAGCTGATGAGATAATAAGTAAACAAAACAATACCCATGCTGCTAATTGCCTTTGCACACATCATAAAGTTACAACAGTGGGACAACTACAAAAAATTGCCAACCGTGATATGTCTGGTCATGCAGACTCACAATTCTGCAACTGTTCAAAATGCATAGAAGATGGGATACACCTTGGATGTGCTTACCCCAACAATTGCTGGAAACATGCCATACAAATTCTAAATCACCTCCACCCAAAATGGAACCTGGACCACCCTCTGAATAGAGATGCCTTGGCTCCACCTGAAAACCCCTCCCCCGACTTGCTAACAGAAGCAATCAAGAAAAAATCTGAGCTCACATTCTTTGCATACTCAACCTCATGTGGCCCCTACAAAGACAGCTTCCGTATCTTCTCTTTACCACTCCCAATGCACCCAATGCCAGCATATCCAATAGCCCCCCCCCCTCCAGATTATTGCTCCTGACCCCCAACAACCTGCCTCTCTCCTTATCTCAGCAAGTTGCAGCCACATAAACCAAGATGGTGACTATGAAAATGGTGGAGGGTTCCTCCTACAAATGCCAGATGAATATCAAGGCTCCATCAACATGCCAGAAAACATGACATCCCCAACCTGTGGTGAATTAGGTGCTCTAATATGCGCTCTCCAATCAACCCCTCCACATCTCCCACTAAAAATATACATACAGCAAAAAACAATCCTATCAGAGATTACCATCAACCTCACAAGAAATGAGGACTCTGATTGGGCACACACCAACAACAAGAACCTATACAAATCCCTTGTCTCTAACCTCTGCCAACGATCAGCCCCAACCAAGCTCCAACAATGGTCTACAATGACCCCAGCAGATAGGAAAGCAACTGCCCAACACCTTGCAAAAGCTGCACTTGAGAAGCCACAATGCAATGAAATTGACATTAGTACTGACCATAAATGGACCTTGGCAGGGATGAAGCTAAAGAACAGCACCCAACGCTCCCTATACCAAGGTATCACCAAATGGAAATGAGCAAACAAGTCTAGACGACAAACAGAGATACAACTGGCAACTATGACTTATGCTGTCCAAGATCTAACAGGTGAAACACCAACACCTGATAAAATATGGTCAGCAATCCATAAACGTGACCTCTCAAAACAAATCAGAAACTACCTCTGGAAAAGTTTACATAACGCCTATAAAATAGGCAGTTTTTGGAGTAGAATCCCTAACATGGAACACTGTGACAGATGCATACTATGTGGAGAGTGTGAATCAATGGAACACATCACCATTGAATGTCCCAATTCAAATGCCATTAGTATCATCTGGAATTTAGCAAAAAACCTATGGTTAAGACATGAAGAATCCTGGCCAGAAATACATTTCAGAACCATCCTAGGTTGTGTACTAGCAGACTTCAAAAATGAAAAGGGCAAGAAGCTCCATGGCAAGAACTGCCTTTTTGAGATCCTTGTAACTGAGTCAGTGCACCTGATATGGAAACTACGATGTAAAAAAGTCATTAAATTTGAAGGGGTTCCAGACAAGTTCCACTCACCAGATGAGATCCACAATAGATGGGTAGCACAAGTAAACCGATGACTACACTTAGACATCCTGTCCACAAACAGGAAGCTGCAAGACAGAAGTGCTCTGACACAGGGAATTATACTCCAAACCTGGAGTGGAGTCCTAAAGGATGAAGACAGTCTGCCAAATAACTGGATCTGGCAGCAAGGGGTTTTAGTTGGTATTTCATCTCGCCACCCTCTGGGGCAGAATAGATAATAGTTTAGGGCCACAGCCCTATCCTATAATCTTTGAGATGGCGAGTCCAACACTGCTGGCACATGGTAGCATACATAAAGGTATTTCCTCTAGGTGATATTTTCGGGTCTTCAGCAATGATTTCCCTAACTCAGCACATCCTCCCATGCTGACCTTGTCAGTTGTCGGAGTTGACCGGAGCTTCAGGCTCAAGCATTCCACCAAAAAAAAAACAATAAAACCCTACACCAGCATTAATTCCCTCCCGAGTCCCCAGGTGCCATTTAAACATCACCAAGGTAAGTGTACACTATGCATAGGTCCGAGGACCCGCCATCTCCCACGGTTGATCAATGTGTACCTCAGCTTTGGCTACTGTCGTGCTCATCATCCCCAATGATGAGCATGCCTGTTCACTCATTCCTGACCATTTTCCCTCATTTTTTTTGGTATATGGTACTTATATATGTATATATAGTGATCATAAACATCTATGTTTGTTTTTTCACCTATGTCTAAGCATACAATCAACATTCTCCCTTGAACAAGGGATAAGCAGGGGTCTCTTCCCATTGAGGGGTTCCACTACATATACGGGGCTAGATAATGATTTATTTAGCTCAGTACATGACTGGGCAAGGCTCTACAGGGTGGGGAAGAAGAGAAGTATGGAGAAGTGAGGGGAGTGTGAGACAGGGTACTATCTACTGGGCTTGCACAGCCTCTGGAACCAAAACAGTATATGTAGAGGGGCAGATTGATGTAAGTAGAGGTGGGGAGTGATGTAGGAAGAGATGGTAACAAGGGGCTCATTGTCAATGCACCTGTGTGGGGGGGGGGAGAGGTTGTTACTTACATGCATATCCAGGCCTTCCCCTTACAAAATGTGCATAAAAATTGGGTAGAATAGTCCTAATAGATGATCTGATAGACCCCTTAAAGGCCCTGCAGTTGTTAGTAGAGACATAAAAGAGAACATGTTTTCAGGAGAAGGTATGCTTACCTTGTGAGATCCATGTGGCCAAATAGTTTGCTTTCTTTGATTCCTAGGCCTTATAATGAAGTAGAACAAGGGTCAGTAGATGTGATAGCAGAGAGAGAAGATCCTGACTCACCAGGGCATGAGTTCCCCATCTAGGGAATGTCATGGGCTACCCTGGGGTTTTTCAGGGCAACCCATACCTGTACTCATCAAAACCCATACCTTACCCTTGTGTATGGGTTCTGATAGGTACAGGTCATGGGTTGGGTGATGGGTATCAAAACCCATATGGGATCGAAATGTGGGTTCCCATTAAAAGCAACTGATCATTGATCATTTATATGTTTACACATATTTGTATGCTCACCACATCAACCACCACTCTTGATGACACCACCACCTCCTCCCTTCCTCCTACCCATAGAACCAGCCACAGCAACAGGCCCGAATGACATTATTGTTGTTTGGGCCCCTGGTAAGTTTCTTTTTATATATTCTTTGCTTTTTATTTTTCAACTAACTTATATTTTTTGTGGCTAATAGGTTTTGATGTACAACAACAAAATGACATCAGGATGATGGCGGCAGCCACTTATGGGACCACAAAAGCACCCCCAACCACCACCCCAAGTGATTGCTTGTGGGCTGGGAATGGGTCCAACTACAAAATGGCAAGAGAACAGCAACACCGTCACCAAACCAAATGAAAACAGAATGAGGACAGAACAATGGGAGAGGAGGGGGAGACAGCAAGAAGGAGGCAAGGCAAACAAAAAAGGTGTCTATTGGGCTGTTGGTAAGTTTTTTCCTTCTATTTCATTTTTTGTTACTAACAAACTTTTTTAACTACTAACTAGAACTGCTGACCACACTGATGATGACAGGATGACAAAGCCAACCCAGCACTTGCCCCACACTGCTGTGAGCCCCTGCTCATGGTGTTAAGGGCAAAGCCTCAACCACTCGATCTAGTCGATGTTGTTTGACGAGGTGCTTCCTCGATGAGTCGTTCAGCACTAGTCTTACTCGGAGTGTCCAACATAAGATAGATAGTGCACTCTAGCAGGGCTTCTGTGTAGAGTCGTTCAGGTTCACACACTAAGGGGCTTCCTTAGTGGTTTCGAGTAAGTTTGCGAGTTGCAAGTTAAGGCTGTTAATTGCCTAGATCTAAACTAAGGACATCCCTACTATGAGTTGCAGTACTTATACAATGAGGGAGGTCCTTATCGTCCAATCGGAAAGATAGATGCGTATCAAGTAAGAATAGAAACAATAGGCCTCATGCCTTGCATGAGGCATCCGATGTCATGGAGTGCTGCAGTGCAGCATGTCAGGAAACAATAAGAGATAAGCCTCATGCCTAGCATGAGGTGTCCAATGTCATGGATACGATGTCAAGGATCCGGTGTCAAGGACATGCTGCGCCACAGCATGTCGATCATGAGAGTCCGACATCACAGACCTCATGTCGTATCACAGCATGTGTGGGAGTGGGTTTGGGTGCATGGAGTCACCATGCATCAAGGGTGCCTTCCACGGCAAGGGGATTGAATGCATGCAGTCAGCATGCATCGTGTGTGTGTCTGATGTCAAGGACATGCCCTAGGCATGAATCAAGGGGTGCCTCCTGTCTGGAGGGGATCGTTGGGTGCGTCGGGTCCCATGAGTTACAAGGAAAATTGTAACATTACCCCCCCGCTATGGTCAAAAGTTCCACACTTCGACCTAAATCTTTGTGGTCTGATCAGGCATGGTCTGGTTATGTGGGTAGGTCAGGGTCGAGGGGTACGATGGAGGAATAATTCATGTCCGAACTCAGACCATGATCAGGTTCTTCTGGTTTGCGCTGCCCTAGGTAGCGGTGTCAAGGAGTCGGTAGTATCATTGAAAGGGGGGCATTGCAGGATGGCAAATTCAACGTTTGTAATCGGGGGTTCGGGTTCTGTTTGGAAGATGGCGTAGAGGCAAAAGGTTAGGGCTGCCGCTGCAGCCAGGGTCATGCCAATGACGATGGCGAGGATCGTAATCCCTGTGAGCATGGGTCTGTCTTGTCATGCCATCGTCTTGAGCTCTGCCTTGTAAATCCTTCCATATGGCACCCCTGTCATGTTTCCCATTGCATCGTCATCAAAATCATCGTATCTGGAGTTAAAGAAGAGCTGCTGTCTGTGCTCAGCTGCTCTTTGATCGGTCTCTCGATCTTTCCGAGGTTTCTCCAGGCAATTCATCCTGTAGTGTCCGGGGCCTCACTGTTTGCAATACCTGCAAATGTATCATTGGCAAATCAGGCCAAAGTGGCCTATCTGTTGGCAGATGAAACATCTGGCATGTCTCATGTGTGGGGGAGACCAAGGTGGTTGGGTGGTCTTCAGTTTGGGTTCAGGGGTGGTCAGATCAATTATTTCGGGTGCCCTAGGCACAATCTTCAGGTTCTTCGTAGAACGGGAGGAGCCTCCAGAGGGAGCTTGTCGTTTGTCTCTGTCGCTCTGCTCACTGAATGGTGAGAGCGAGGTCAGTGGTCATCTGTGTTGACCTAAAGGGGTGTGAGGTCTCTCCTCAGCTGTTCTTGGTCTGTCTGACCACAGTGCAATCATTTCCTGGATCGTTTGCTCGATCCCCAGGGTGTCTGCATTGTTCATTGCTTCTTCTAGATTTCGTTCCATCTGTTCAATAGTGCTCGCATAGTAGAAGCACATCCTGGCTAGATGGCATTTCGGTGGATTGTGGGCGAGGTGAATGTGAAGGGCATCAGCGTTCAATCGGTTTCAGAGGTATTCTCAGGTAAATCGTCGTTCGGCAGGCATATTGGGGAGTGTCATTGTGGGAAGAGAGGGGGGGGGGTTTTGGGTTTCCATCAGAGGTGGTACCTCTTCTTATATGCCGTCAGGATCTCGGGGGCATTCTTTAGGTTTGATTTGGGTTCCCATGTGTTTTCGGATGTCGGGTAGTCAACCCATTTCACGAGGTAACGGTGTGTCTTGCTGTGCTTCTTGTGTGCGATGATCACTTCCACCTCATATTCATTTTCTCCTTCCACGAGGTCAGGTGGTGGAGTCAGGAAGTTTCACCCATGAGTGTCGTTCTCATGGTATCGCGTGAGTAAAGCTGCATGGAATACCAGGTGGATCTTCCATCTCAGCAGCAGTTTTAATCGGTATGTCGTTCTCGACAAGGCATCTTCAATCACGAAGGGCCCTTCTTGTTTTGGCACCAGTTTTCTCATTGGGTAGCCAATCTTCATGTTCTTGGAGTCAAGCCATACTTGTTCTCCAACCTTGAATGGTTCATATCACCCTTTCGTTCAGGCAGCCATAGCCTGTCTGGCTAGTTCGTGTGCAGCAAGAGCTTCCCTTCTCGCAGAGAGAAGTTCTTGGATTCTCTGTTTGGTGGCTGGCACGTTCGTCTTTTTGTAAGGGGTGGGGATAGCACGTGGCTGATATCCCATCATCAAGTAAAACGGCGAATGTTTTACTGTGGAGTGCGTCTTCTGGTTATGCGCAAATTCTGCTGTTGGGAGATAACACTCCCAATCTTCTGGTTTGTTCAAACAGAACATGCAGAGGTAAACCTCTAGTTCTTGGTTTACTTGCTCCATTTCTCCATCGGTCTGGGGGTGATAGGCGGTGCTCATGGATAGCTTGATTCTGAGCAGTTGTCCGAGTTCTCGGAAGAGTTTGGACGCGAATCGAGGGTCTCTGTCTGAGATGATTCTTCCAGGGAGTCCAAATCTTGTGTACACATGGCGCAGGTAGAGGTCTGTGGCGCCAAGTGCATCGATCGTCTGCGTGCAAGGGATAAAAATTACCCCCTTCATAAGACCATGGTCTACCATGACCATGATTGAGTCAAATCTGTTTATTACGGGCAGGTCCATAATAAAATCTGTTGTTACCAGCTCAAATGGTCTGCTGGCATCAGATGATATCAGTGTCAGGGGTGGGGTCATTGGGTGGGTGTTGATCTTCATTTGCTGGCACTTTGTGCAGCCTTCGATGTATTTCTTTATGAAGTTGGCCATTCCTGGCCACCAGTAGTATCATTGGATCAGTTCAATCATTTGCCATTGTCCAGGGTGTCCTGTCGTGATGCTATCATGGTATTTCCGTATGATTGCGCAGCGGAGGGTTTTGTCCTGTGGCACATAGCACCTGTCTTTGAAAAAGAGCAGGCCATCTTCAAATTTCCAGTCCTCCAATGCAGACTTGATTGGGGGGGTTCCATTGTTCTTCAGGGCTCATAAAGCATCATTTACGAGGTTGTCCTTCATTATTGCTGAGACCAGGGCTCCCTGGAGCTCAGTGTCGATCGTTTTGACAAACAGTTCGTCAGTGAGGATGGTCTTGTCCTCGTTATCGGTGTCTTCTTCGGCTATGTGATCTGCTCTCCTCGATAGGGCATCAGATTGTACCATCTGTGATCCTGGTATGTGTTGTAGCTTCAGGTCAAATTGTGACAAGTAGATGGCCCATCTAGCTTGTCGTTGGTTTAGTTTCTGTGGCTGACGGAAGTATGTAAGGTTCTTGTGATCGTATAATACTGTCACAGGGAACGGCGTCCCCTGTAGGTAGTGTCTCCATGTTTCTAGCGCTCGGATCACTCCCAATAGTTCTCGGTCGTATATCTCGTAATTTCTTTCTGCTTCGTTGAAAGAATGCGAGATGTATCCGCATGGGTGCCAGTCTCCATTGGCATCCTGTTGTCTGAGTACTGTGCCTGTCGCAAATTTTGAGGCATCAGATTCTACCACAAATGGTTTCATTGCATCTGGCATCAGCAGTACTGGGGTTTCATTGAATTTCCTTTTTAGCACATCAAACGACTGCTGGCAGTCGTTCATCCATTCGAATTTCTGGTTCTTCTTCATCAAGTCGTTCAGCGGTCTGGCCAGATCCGCGAAGTGTCCAATGAATCGTCGATAGAAGTTTCCGAATCCTAGGAAGGATCTTACATCCTTCACTGTCCTTGGCATGGGCCAGTCCTTGATCCCAGCCAGTTTTGTGTTGTCCATTGCAAATTCATTGGGTCTGATGATCATGCCCAAGAACTCAACTTCCTGTACATTGAATTTGCACTTCTCTATTTTCAGGTAGAGATCGCATTGTCGTAGTCATTCGAGGACCCTTTTGGTCCTTATCCAGTGTTCCTCTTCCGTCTTCGAGAAGATCAGGATGTCATCCATATAGATGACGAGCCATCCTTCATCTAGCATATCTTGGAAGAGATCGTTCATCATGGCCTGGAATGTTGCCAGTGAGTTGCACAGCCCAAAGAACATCACCATTGGCTCGAATAGCCCTCGGTTAGTCTTGAATGCTGCCTTCCACTTGTCTCCTTTCTTTATCTGTACATTATGATATCCCCATCGAATATCAAGTTTCGTGAAAAATCTCGCTCCCTTCAGCTTGTCCAAGAGGTCTCCAATGAGTGGCAGGGGGTAGTTGTTCCAGATTGTTCCTTCGTTCAGATAGCGATTGTCTTGGCAAGGTCATAGAGCATTGGAGTCCTTCTTCGACACAAAGAAGAACGGGGATGCCATGGGTGATTTTGACAGTCGGATGTATCCTTTCTCCAGGTTTTCATCTAGAAACTCATTGAGTTTCTCTTGTTCTTTCAGTGCCAATGGGTAGACTTTGCAATCCTTTGGTACAAAGCCTTCCTTCAGGTCAATCGCATGATCCCATGGTCTTGATTCTGGGAATCATTCAGATGCGGCTTTCTCGAATACCTGTCTGTACTTCTGGTATTCCGGTGGCAGTAAATCGTCCAGGGTCCATTGGCTAGTCTCCTTTCCCTCCTCTTGCTCGTGCGCTAGTCGTTGGGATATGGATGTCTTTGCTCTGATCCATATGTCTGAGTTGAGTAGGTACCATGGGGAGCCTTTGCCTTTCGTGAGCCTGCTGATCGTGTTCATTTTTCGGATGTATCTGTGTGTTGGCTCTCGATGTTCCTCCGTCAGGGGCAGTTCTATGTCTGGTCCGAATAGGCCAATGACCGGTTCGCCTCGCACATATGCGATCAATACTGAGTCATCCTCGATTGTGTCCCATTCGGGGGTCTGGTTCATCATTCGTATGTCCATGCCTGTGTCTGCCAGTAGTTCTTCATCGGGTACCTCTTCGATCTTTACTTGAGGTGGAGTCTCCCTGGGCATAGGTATTCCGGTGTCGTTAGTACCATAACCTGGGGTTCCATGATCGCGTATTGGGGTAGCCTCCTGATGAGGGTCTTTTGTCCTATTTTGTAATGCCGTTTTTGAGTGTCGTTTGCTGGTGCTTTCCTCCCCTGTGGAGGTCAGCAGTTCCTTCATCCTTTGCACAATTCATCGTGCCCTGTCGCATTCATTGTTTTTACCCTTTTCCAGTTGTTTCTTCTTCTGGTTCTCTCAGGTTTTCGTGACAGCACGTTGTGCTGCTTCAAGGTTTCTGGTTTCTTTAGGAGTGTTGCTGCTCCTGGTTTTTGCGACAGCTATCTGGACAGAATTTAGTTCTTTTGCTTTCCTCTCTGAAAGCCTTTCTCTTGTTTTTGCCACGGCCAATTGGGCTCAGGCAAGGCTCCTCTCTTTTTCTTCAGCGAGCCTTTCTCTCATCTTTGCCATGGCTAGTTGTGCTCAGGCAACGTTTCTCTCTTTTTCTTTGGAGAGTCTTTGTCTCATCTTGGCCATGATGCGTTGAATTCATGCCAGTTTGTCGTTGGGTGCTTCCCTTTCAGTGTCGACCCTGGGGAGCTTTAGGGTGTTCAGGAGGGCTCGTTTAGCTCTTCTTGTCTTCTCCAAGATCCATTGGATTTGAGCCCATTGTTCTTCGTCTCGGAACTCAAGAGTTCCTTTCTTCCAATCGATAATCAGGTTCACCTCCCATAGCCACAACAGGCCCAGGATCACCGATTCCTTGCCTAGTCTGGTGACTAGGTATTTCATTGGGTAGCTCCATCCATTGATGTGGAGCCTTCCCCTCATGTATCTCGTAATTGTTCCCTGCCTGTTCAGAGTTCCATCTACATTTGTGGCCTGGATGGTGTAGCCCAAGGGATATGTCTTGATCCCTTCTTGTTCGACAAATTTTGAGTCAATAAAGACTCCTCCTGCTCCAGAGTTGAGGAGCGCATTTGTTGCGACGTCTTTTCCGTTGTCTGACTCAGCTACCTGAATAGACAGGTGCATAGATTGTCTATTCATGGTAGCCAAGAGTACAGACCCTACGGAAATTTCAGTGGTGACTGGCGTCGTATCAGGCCACTGCTCTAAAAACCTGATTCCTCCATGAGGTTGAGGGCTTGTTCCTTTTCTTCTTCATCTAGTTCATTCAGCATCGTGTGGATCTTCTGGTAGGTGTTCACCCCAGTCTTCTTCTGGGTGAAGCGGTTTCAGTAGGGAGGAGGCGCTGACCCCATCTGAGTAGGGTTCTTTCCATCCCTGTGGTCGGATGATCGGTGTCCCAGTTGGTGGCAGATGAAACACAATCCCTTTCGGAGGTGTTCCACGCATTCTTGGTTCATCAGTCAGTTGATGTCGAGAGAGGGCTGTCCTTTCTTTGTTGTTCTTTTTGTCATCTGGTTTTGCCTGGTCTTCCCCAGGATTGCCATGGCCCATTTCCATTGGCCTTCATATTTCGAAGCTGCCTTTATCCAGCCTTCGAGCGTGTTGGGCACTGTCTCCATTGTGTGTACCCTCTTCAGTAATTTGGGATGCAGTCCATCCATGAAGTACTCGATCATGGCTGCATCTTCTGTGATTCCCATCCTGTCTTCCAGGATGTGGAAGTTCACCACATATTCTTCAAGGTTCCCTGAGCCTTGTTTGAGATTCTTAATCTCTGTCTTTGCCATTCCGGTGTCATCGATCAGTGAGAAGGCCTCTAGGACCTTCTGTTGGAAGTCTGCATATTCACCTAGTCCCTCGGACTGGTGCTGGTTGACAAATGCCTGCGCCCAGGCAGCTGCTGTCCCTCCATTCATGAAGGACAGCATGAAGATAATCTTCTTGTTGTTTGCATCATAGACCTGGTCATTGATTTGCAGGTACAGGTCTATCTCCTGCAGGAACTTGGCAGTCTTGGTCCGCTCTCCTGAGAAGTCTGTTGGTGATCGGATTCAAATGTCCTTCACAGACGTCATTGGTGTGGTTGCAGGTTCGGACATCTCGCTATAGAGGTCGTCGGTTTTGTCTGTTAAGAAGCGGGTGGATGATTTGGATGGGGGTGCATGCAGTTGTTCAAAGTCTTTGTCGGTGAGGAAATCTCCTTGTTGTCTGTCAGTTGATCTGTAGAACCAACTCTGTGCTGGAGTCAAGTAATGGACTAGTCTTCCATTGTATCGGTACCAAGATGAACCTGGCTGTGGTTTCACTTCTCTTGGTGGTCAGTCTGGGGTTTGTCTAGACCCGGGTCGCTGTGGTGTGTATCAAGATGTATTGCCTACACCTAGGTAGGTGGGCTAGCAGATAGTTTAGATCTTATGTTAAGGGTGAAGCCTCAACTACTCGATCTAGTCGATGTCGTTCAATGAGGTGCTTCCTCGACGAGTCATTCGGCACTAGTCTTACTCGGAGCATCCAACATAAGATAGATAGTGCACTCTAGCAGGGCTTCTGCATAGAGTCGTTCAGGTTCATGCACTAAGGGGCTTCCTTAGTGGTTTCAAGTAAGTTCATGAGTTGCAAGTTAAGGCTGTTAATTGCCTAGATCTAAACTAAGGACATCCCTACTACGAGTTGCAGTACTTATACTATGAGGGAGGTCCTTATCGTCCAATTGGAAAGATATATGCATATCAAGTAAGAATAGAAACAATAGGCCTCATGCCTTGCATGAGGCATCCGATGTCATGGAGTGCTGCGGCGCAGCATGTCAGGAAACAATAAGAGATAAGCCTCATGCCTAGCATGAGGTGTCCGATGTCATGGATCTGATGTCAAGGATCCGGTGCCAAGGACATGCTGTGGCGCAGCATGTCAATCGTGAGAGTCCGACATCACGGACCTCATGTCAGGGGGCTGTTGTATCACAGCATGTGTGGGAGTGGGTTTGGGTGCATGGAGTCACCATGCATCAAGGGTGCCTTCCACGGGAAGGGGATCGAATGCATGCAGCTGGCATGCATCATGTGTGTGTCTGATGTCAAGGACATGCCCTAGACATGAATCAAGGGGTGCCTCCTGTCTGGAGGGGATCGTTGGGTGCATCGGGTCCCATGAGTTACAAGGAAAATTGTAACACATGGGGTGGATCACAGGTACTCAACAACAACAACAACATGGAGAGGGGAGGATGATTGTTAAGTACTGAGCTGGAGGAAGGAAGTCGTTGGATTTCTGGTCATACCTGGATGATAGAAGTTGCTGAGGGTGGATCGAGCAAGGCAGGGAATCCAGGGCAGGGTTTACTTGATGTGCCATACCAAGTGGGGGAACAGAAAGGACTTGGCTTCAACTTATAAGAAGTTGTGCCCTTCTCCTTGTCAAGTGTCCTAATTTCAAGACAAGGGTAAGGATGATGATCAGAGGTCCAGAGATTTTCTGGAGAGGATGAGCAAAAGTTTGAGATAGACTTAAGAGAGTAATTGGAGTGTATTTGGGATGGAATTAAGTGGGAGACTTGGTTGATTTACAAACTGCTAAAGTAGCTAGCTTAAATACTAAAGGCTGGAGGAGTTTCCGAGGCTGTGATAATTGCAAACCAGCTTCCAAGATAAATAACCTGAAACCATTTCATCAAATTGGAAATGAGAGAATTTCACCTCTATGCAGTGCTGCTGATAGGAGGTGGGCTGTGATGCAAGGCAGCCAGGAAGGGGGGCAGAAAATGATCAGAAATCTGGTCAAGAGAATTGGTCTTGACAATGATGACAACAACAACAAGGGGATGATGATGAAGACAACAAGAGGACAATGACAATGACAATGAGGGTACAACTATGATGACAACAAGGGGACAATGATGACAACAATGAGAAAATGAAAAACCCGCCATGCCCACATCACAGGTGCAGGTTGGGCAAGGGTTACTAAACCCCAACCCATACCTGTACCTGTATGCACCCATGGCATCTACCTGCATGGGTTTACAAACCTGTGACATTCCCTATCCCCATCAACAGAGGTGAACTTTTCTCACCATGCATCACACAACTCGGCTACAGTCCAAAGCTCCTCCTAGCCATCTATAGCAGTCCTATACCCTTCATTTATAGCTCAAATGCAATCCATATGATCAATACTTTGTCCTACAAGGCAGGGCCTTCACCTACTCATCTATTCTTCTTCTTGCTCTATTCCAGCTCTTGTGGCTGTATAGGCAAACAATCCAATGTATTTAAAGTGAAATTAGCACCTTTGAGCAGTTCATGAGTCGGTATAGATGAGGTGGAGAGTAAATGTAGTGAATTGGAATGCAGTTATTCACCTGAGGCCATAGGATGGATGAGAGAGTGTGTTGAACCAAATAGTCCCAAAAAGGCAATAAGCTGAAGTAGCTCAACAGTATCATCACACACCATTGATCAGACAGCAATTGTAGATAGAGGGCAGTCTGCTGCATATGAAGCAAGAAGACCAAAGTGAATTCATGGAGTAATGGGTGAGATACACCCAAAATGATGCATTTTGGAGTGGTTGGATCAGGGCAGGCATTGGATTTGCATTGGATGGCTTCAGATCAAGCAATCCAACCCACTAAAAGTACAGATCACATGATTTTTCTTGTCACATCTACAGATCTTCAGAAGCTTCAGATCTTATCTCTATTAATTTATAACTGAAGTCACATCACATCGACACAGCAGCCCTCCACTATGTCATTTCCCAAAAATGGAAATGCTGACAAAGGTTGTTGACTGTGACTAAACAATGTTTGTTTTCCAACTGATGTCATTTCATAGTCTCCCATAGTCAGACAACAATGATGTAGATGACAGTCAATCTATGCTCTTTCTGATGCATGTGAAGGCATGTGTTTAATTTCTTTTTTCAGCTGCATCCCTACAATTAATGGGTTGAAAGGACAAAATTCCACACTGTTTTCTGCATTTTGCACTAAGGCCCTCTGGTAATACACTGCCCTGTAATATTTAGCCCCATTAGAGCTCAAGACACAATCCAATCACTGACACCTGAACCTCAGTCATGTGATGGAGCCTCATATGAATTCTTACTGTTTTGTGTGATTGTGAGGATATTTACCACTACCTAGACCTTGGAAAACATCTACCTGCCAATAATGCAGCTCATATATGATTGCAGTGCCCTGCAAGAGGTTTTGGTAGAGATGTGCCCAGCCAGATGACCATAAAAGGGAAATCAACATGTGCCAACATGTGATCTGAAAAGAGCACCCTTCAGATGCATGCCAATTAATCCAGACTAGTCATTTCATGCTCTCCTGTGCCAAACTCACAAACATCCACAACCAACCCGCCAGATCATATGCATCAAACATACTGGGCACAGGTGAAAGAGGATAAAGTGATGCTAGGAAGGCATTGCCTCCTTATTTTGCTATAGTGTTGAACCAGACTCTACACTACATGGGAAGAGTACACACATTCTTTATAACCTACCTATAGGGTTACTCAGACTTACTGCTAGGGTTAGAGAGGCTAGAACACTGTATTCCTACTATGGTACAGGTTCTTCTTATATACATAATTATAAGGGTGTCACATGACTCAGGAATGTGTTCACCACATGTATGCACAGTAACACAAGAGGCAGAGCAATATATTACCCTGGAGAAAATGTTGGGAATAATGGGAGAAAAAGACACTTTTTCACTGGGGAAAAATAAAAGGAACCATCAGTAAAAATATGTTATTTTCCCACACTTTGTCCTTTTGGTTGCTGCAGGAAAATAACTAATCTGTTTCCAGGAGAAAAACTTGTGAACATTAGGGGGAAAAAGGTCATTTTCCCATATATTCCCGGTTTTTTCTCTGTGGAAAAATAACTAATCTGTTTCTAGGTGAAAAAATTGTGGAAGTCAGGAGAAAAAATGTGGAAAAGATATATTTCCCCTCCATTTTCACCTGATTTCTCCTGGGAATGGACAAGTTATTTTTGCTGAGCAAGAGCAAAGAGAAAAGTGTGGGAAAAACAACATTTTTTCGCTGATGGTTCCTTTTATTTTTCCCCAGGGAAAAAGTGTCTTTTTTCCCTATTATTCCCAACATATTCTCCAGGGTAATATATTGCTCTGCCTCTTGTGTAATGTGCAGTGTGGGAAGACATGTGTTGTGTCCATGTATGCAGCATGTATCACCTCATGTACAGTGCATGTATGCAGCATGTAAGATGTGTATCAGTAATTAATTTCAACACCCCCCCTCAAACTGTACAGTGCTGTAAGCAGCTAAGTTTGAATCTCAAAAGTAATTCTGAGAGAGTCTCTCAATTTCCCAAATAAGATGGTGCCAAGGTTCTTTGTGAACATGTCAGCTGGATTATCATTTCCAGGAATGAAAATGACAGTGACTTTGTCATTTTCAATGCATTCATGGGTGTAATGGTAGCAAATGTCTATGTGTTTTGTCTTTCTGTCTTGAACTGGATTAGATCCAATAAAGATGGATCCCTGATTGTCAGTGCAGATTGGAATACACTTCAGAACGTATCCAAGTTCTCCAAATAAGGACTGTATCCATGCCATCTGCTGACAAGTGTCAGAGAGAGCCATGTATTCAGCTTCTGTGGATGAGAGTGCTACAGTTTTTTGTAAACAAGACTGCCAGCACACAATGCCACTCACTAGAGTAGCAAAGTAACCCATTGTAGATCAGTGCTTAATGATGTCAGCTGCCCCAATCAGAATCTGTGAAGGCTTGTAGGCCCTCAGATTTCTCTCCATCATAGACAATATTATAATTCTGGGTCCCAACCAGGTAGTGCATTATGTACATCCTTTGTCTAGATGTTCTTTGGGACTAGCCAAGAATTGTGACATCTTGATTACCATGCAAGTGATATCAGGTTGCATTCTGAGCATCAGATACAACAAAGATCTGATCACAGACTGATATTTTGATCTAAGCACCGTGTTTGGTATCACTGTTTTCCGATGGTGTGTAACCAGTTGGGAGCAGAGTGGGGGCTACTTTGGCATTTGTCATCTCAAACCTCTCAAGCACTTTGGCAAGATATTTGGTTTGATCAAGTTTGATTTTAGTTGTGGTCTGGGTGACGTGCATGCCTAAGAATTCTGGAGTGGAAACAGGCTTGTCATGAAGAATTAGAGGCTCTTCACAAGTGACAAGTCTATGACATTGTTGATCTTCCACATGATCGGAAAATGATCAAAAATAGATGGGTCTTCTCCGTGACAAAAATGAGCCAGACTTGTGGCCAAAGGCTTTTCACAAGTTGAAGGCATTGACTTTGATGAGATCTTCTCACTGGTAGTCTGCTATGAATAGTGAGACCATATGCCTCATGTTTGCCCTTGCATCTCTAGAAGGCATGTATATGACCAAATTAGATGTAAAAACTGCATTTTTGTATGGCAAACTAGATGAGGAGATCTATATATATCAACCCAAGGGTTTCAAACTCGAGGGAAAAGAGCACAAAGTAATGCACTTATGCTGGGCATTGTACAGCCTTAAACAGGCTGCACTAGCATGGTGGAAAGAGCTAGAAACATTTAAGCACCCTATTGGGTTTGTGCATGCCAGCTCTGATGCCAGCATCTTTATCCACAAAGATCCTAAGACAGGCAGCATTATTATTGCGCTAGTCTATGTTGATGATTGCTTGTTCATGGGGAAGAACAAGAAACTTGTGGATGCAAAGAAAAATGCTTGCATAAGCATTGGGAGTGCCATAGTACTGAAAAAGTCATATCACAAATTTGCAGACGTCTTCAACAAACAGAAACCCTTCCTCCACACTGGTCTTATGACCCAGGTCTTTACACTGCCCCACATGTTCCATGCAGAATTGCATGGACTCCACACAGATCCACACAGACTCCACACAGATTTACAACTCATCTAATGAACAGTTTTAATTATGCAACAGGGCCAGACAGTCCACACAGATCCGCATGGACTAGCTTGGATTCCACACTTTTTACTTGGATTCCATGGATTTCAGCCGTCCGCATCCAAGATCAGACAACAAGGAACAGCAAAGACAGTCTGCATGCATCCAAACAGACCATTTGAGCTTAGCAAAATAATGACCCAAAGGGTATTCAAACTCATAGCCTCATGATTAACTAATAAAGGACAGATGCACATTACTGTTACACTATGCAGCCATTGTGTTGCTATTGATGCAACTCTACATACCTAGTGTTTGGCTTTGTATGACAAAGCACACAGCTGCATCATCAATGTTGCCATCACACTCACCACCACCATTGACATTGCCACCTCCCTCCCTCCCCTCCACTCTACCACCTCCAATACTGCATGCACACCCACCACCACCATTCCCAGGCCCACTCCACCATCACCACCACCTTCAAATGAGCTGACTGGATGGAACACAGGCCCAAACAACGCAGGTGGCATTGTTTGGGCCCTATGTAAGTCTTTTTTTGTTTTCCTTTTGTTATTACTACTAATTCATCTTGTTTTTTAGGCTCTAACAATGTTATGACAATGAGACAACCAAAATGGCTGCAAACAAACTACATCAGGCCCAGACACTGATGCAACCTGTGTCGTTTGGGCCCTACGTAAGTTTTTTTGTTTTCTTTTTGTTATTACAACTAATTCATCTCATTTTTAGGTTCTAACAAAGTTATGACAATGAGATGACTGAAATGGCTGCAAACAAACCACATAGGGCCCAGACAATGCAGATTGCATCATTTGGGCCCTATGTAAGTTTTCTTGTTTTTTGTTTTTGTTTTTATGAACTAACTAATTGTACTTTATTAATTTTTAGGTTGTACACTAATGGTGATGACTGCCAAATGCAAAAAACCCCTGAAATGGACAACGCACCCACCCCATGCCTGCGAGCCTCTGCTCATAGGGTGGATTGTGAGTGTGTCCAGGTGACAACAACAATGATGCCACCACCTACCAGCACCAGAGCCCCCAGAACACAAAGCACAGCCACCAACCACAACAGATGACAATGACAGGGCCAACGACACACCACCTGCCTCCAGCCCCATGAGCCACTGCTCAGGGGGTGGATTGCAGGTGGAATGGCAATGACAACGAGGGGAACAACAACAGGAATGCACAATGGGGAGCATGACAAGGAGCACCACAGGACACAGGACAATGGGAACAACACAATGACAGCAACCATGTGGGACAACAGGGACCACAACAGCAACAGCAGCAACAGATGAAAGCCACCCAGGACCAGGAAGACGCACCAACCACAATGCACCAACCATGACACCAAGGACAACACACCAAGGACAACACACCCAGGGCAGTGGGGCTGTGTCCCCTCCCCCTCCCCTGCATTTCGCGTGGGGAGGGATTTTTAATTATTAAATAGTATTTTGCCTCCCCCTCCCCTGCATACATTTTGTGTGGGCGAAAGGATTTTCTTTCTTTTTATTTATGATGAGGCAAGGCCACAGAAAAGGGCCCAAGGGACATCATTGATGTCCCTTGCCATAGGTAATTTTTTTTTCTTGTCTTATTTCTTTTACCATGGCTAAGGCAAGGCAGGGGTAGGGGTATACCCTTGTGTTTTTGGGCTAAGGGTATGAGGGTAAGGGTAGGGGTTCAGAAGTTCATACCCTTGCATGCCCCTGTACCCTTACTAAGGGTACAGGGGTATGCCAGGGGTATGCTTATGTAAGAATATCATTTGATTTTTTCAGCTACAAAGACTCATATTCAAGATTTTCATCAATTAAATTCAGATTTTGGGATGGTCCAACATGATAATGGCTTTCATATGTTAATAAGAGGTATTAATATGTGATATTAATAGTAAATACAAAAGTTATCAACACTTTTCAAATGAATTTTGCTCTAAATATGTTGATTTTGTGCCAAACCCTTGTACCCTTGACAAACCCTCCCATACCCTTGGCAATCCTTATATGTTTCCATACCCTTACCCCTAAGGGTAGGGTGTTCAGGGGTAGGGGTAAGGGTATGAGATTTGACACCCAGGGGTAACCCCTGCCTTGCCCTAACCATGGTGATGCATGTAGGACAACAGGCACAATGAGACACCACCAGGCCACCCCCTCCCCTGCATTTTGCATAGGGGGGGTTTGTTTTTTGTTTTCTATTTATATTACTACCCCCTCACCTGCATTTTACGTGGGTGAGGGGATTTTGTTTTTTATTTATAATTGCTGGCCTCCCCTCACATTCAATGTGAGGGGTTTTTAATATAATGATAGTAGCTAATAAGATTTATTTGATTTTAAATATACATCTAACGATGCACCTCCTTTGAGAGGGTTTAAATAATTGAGTTTGAGTTTGAGTTTTGAGTGTCATAAATAAACTTTATATTTGTAACAAATAGTTCTCCTGTGGCTCAACTGGTTAAGCATGCTTGTTTGTTATGCAATGGTGACATGAGGTCTTAAGTTCAATCATTGCTCTGCACAATCTTATTTTGTAGGCACTTTATGACTTTCATACAGTCTGAAAAGCTTGGAACTCATAAGATGTTAACTTGATGGCATGGATTCTGCACAGTCTGTGCGGACTAGCATGGATTCCACATAGTCTGTGTGGACTAGTGCATAGTCCATATGGAGTCCATGTAATTCCATATGGATCCATGTGGAACATATGGGGGAGTGTAAATTACTGTTATGACCTTAAGATAGAGATGGAGGACAACACTCCCCCATCTCCAGGTCACATGTACTCCCTCTCTCCCTCTGAACTAGAAGCCCTGTGAGTATTCATTGAAGAGAATGTTTGTTCTGGCTTCATCTGCCCCTCCAAATCTCCTCATGGTGCTCCCATACTCTTTGTCAAGAAAAAAGATGGAAGCCTCCAGTTATGCGTTGGCTATTGTGGACTTAACTGCATTTTAAAGAAGGACTGCTACCCACTCCCACTAATCTCAGATCTTCTGGACTCCCTGGGAAAAGCCAGTGTGTTCACCAAAATCCACCTCCGGCATGCCTATCACTTAGTTCGGATTGCTGAGGGAGATGAATGGAAAACCACTTTCTGCACATGCTACAGCTCTTTTGAATGGCTGTTTGTTCCTTTCAGGCTCACCAACACTCCTGTAGCCTTCCAACACCTCATGAATGACACCTTCAGCAACCTCCTAGATATCAGCATCATTGTCTACCTCAACAATACCCTAATCTACTCCAATGACATGAGTCAACATAAGGCTCACATCAAGGAAGTTGTTACAATTTTCCTTGTAACTCATGGAACCCGACCAACCCGACCAACCCGACGATCCCCTCCAGACAGGAGGCACTCCATGATTCATGCCAAGGGCATGACCTTGACACCAGACACATGCACGATGCATGCTGACTGCATGCATCCAATCCCCTTCCCGAGGAAGGCACCCTTGATGCATGGTGACTCCATGCACCCGAACCTACTCCAACACATGCTGTGATACGACAGCCCCTTGACAAGAGGTCCGTGACGTCAGACTCTCATGATTGACATGCTGTGCCACAGCATGTCCTTGACATCGGATCCTTGACATTGGATCTGTGACATCGGACGCCTCATGCTAGGCATGAGGCTTACTTCTTATTGTTCCCTGACATGCTGTGCCACAGCACTCCTTGACATCAGACACCTCATGCAAGGCATGAGGCTTATTCTTTCTATTATTACTTGATATGCATCTACCATTCCAATTGGACGATAGGGACCTCCCTTCTAGTATAAGTACTGCGACTTGTAGTAGGGATGTCCTTAGTTTAGATCTAGGCAATTAACAGCCTTAACTTGCAACTCACAAACTTACTTGAAACCACTAAGGAAGCCCCTTAGTGCATGAACCTGAACGACTCTATGCAGAAGCCCTGCTAGAGTGCACTACCAATCTTACGTCGGACGCTCCGAGTAAGACTAGTGCCAAATGACTCATCGAGGAAGCACCTCATTGAATGACATTGACTAGATTGAGTAGTTGAGGCTTCACCCTTAACATAAGATCTAAACTATCTGCTAGCCCACCTACCTAGGTGTAGGCAATACGTCTCGATACACACCACAGCAACCCAGGTCTAGACAAACCCCAAACCGACCACCAAGAGAAGCAGAACCACAGCCAGGTTCATCTTGGTACTGATACAACAGAAGACTAGTCTGTTACTCAACCCCAGCACAGCATTGGTTCTACAGATCAACCGACAGACAATGAGGAGATTTCCTCACCGACAAAGACTTTGAACAACTGCACACACCCCCACCCGAAACATCCACCCACTTCTTAACAGACAAAACTGACGACCTCTATAACGAGATGTCCAAACCCACAACCACACCAATGACGTCCGTAAAGGACATTCAAATCTGATCACCAACAGACTTCTCAGGAGAGCGGACCAAGACTGCCAAGTTCCTGCAGGAGATAGACCTATACCTGTGAATCAACCACCAGGTCTATGACACGAATGACAAGAAGATTATCTTCACACTGTCCTTCATGAATGGAGGGACAGCAGCTGCCTGGGTGCAGGCATTCATCAACCAACACCAGTCCGAGGGACTCGGTGAATATGCAGACTTCCAACAGAAGGTCTTAGAGGCCTTCTCGCTGATCGATGAAGCCGGAATGGCAAAGACAGAGATCAAGAATCTCAAGCAAGGTTCAGGGAACCTTGAAGAATATGTGGCAAACTTCCGCATCCTGAAAGACAGGACAGGAATCACAGAAGATGCAGCCATGATTGAGTACTTCATGGATGGACTGCACCCCAAATTACTGAAGAGGGTACACACGATGGAAACGGTACCCAACACTCTCGAGGGCTGGATAAAGGCAGCCTCGAAATACGAAGGCCAATAGAAATGGGCCATGGCAATCCTGGGGAAGACCAGGCAGAACCAGAAGATGAAGGAAACAATGAAGAAAGGACAGCCCTCTCTTGATATAAACTGACTAACGAACCAAGAATGCACGGAACACCTCTGAAAGGGATTGTGTTTCATTTGTCACCAGCCCGGACACCGATCGTCCAATCACAGAGATGGAAAAACCCCTACCCAGACAGGGTCAGCACCTCCTCCCTACCGAAACCGCTTCACCCAGAAAAAGACTGGGGAGGACACCTACCAGAGAGTCTGCATAATGCTGGATGAACTTGATGAAGAAGAAAAAGAACGAGCCCTTAACCTCTTGGAGGAATCGGGTTTTTAGAACAGCGGCCTGATACGACGCCAGTCACCACTGTAGTCTCCCTAGGGTCTGTACTCTTAGCTGCCATCAATAGACAATCTATGTGCCTGTCTATTTGGGTAGCTGAGTCAGACAATGGGAAAGATGTCACAACAAACGTGCTCCTCGACTCTGGAGCAGGAGGAGTCTTTATTGACTTGAAGTTTGTCGAATGAGAAGGGATCAAGACGTATCCCTTATGCTATACCATCCAGGCCACAAATGTAGACGGAACCCTGAACAGACAGGGAACAATCACAAGATATGTGAAAGGAAAACTCCACATCAATGGATGGAGCTGCCCAATGGAATACCTAGTCACTGGACTAGGCAAGGAATCGGTAATCCTGGGCCTGTCATGGCTGCAGGAGGTGAACCCAATCATCGACTGGAAGAAGGGAACTCTTGAGTTCTGAGATGAAGAACGACGGGCTCAGATCAAACGAATCTTGGAGAAGACAAGAAGAGCCAAATGGGCCCTCCCAAACACTCTAAACCTTCCTAGGGTAGACGCCAAAAGGGAGGCACCAAATGACAGAATGGCACAAATTCGACGCATTGTAGCCAAGAGGAGACAAAGACTCTCCGAAGAAAAGAAGAGAAACCTTGCCCGAGCATGACTAGCCATGGCAAAGATGAGAGAAAGGCTCGCTGAAGAAAAAGAGAGGAGCCTTGCCTGAGCCCGATTGGCCATGGCAAAAACAAGAGAAAGGCTTTCAGAGAGGAAAGCAAAAGAACTAAATTCTGTCCAGATAACCATCGCAAAAACCAGGAGCAGAAACACTTCTAGAGAACCCAGGAACCTTGAAGCAGCACGACGGGCCATTGCCAAAACCTGAGAGAACCAGAAGAAGAAACAACTGGAAAAGGGTAAAAACAATGAATGCGACAGGGCACAACAAATCGTACAAAAGATGAAGGAATTGCTAACCTCCACAGGGGAGGGAAGCACTGGCAAAAGGAATGTGAAAATGACACCACAAAACAGGACAAACAACCCTCAACAGAAGACTACCCTGACCGACGATTATAGGACCCCAGATCACCGTACCATCAATGCTGAAGTACCTATGCCCAGGGAAATTCCCCCTCAAGTAAAGGTCAAAGAAGTACCAGATGAGGAACTACTGGCAGACAAAATACAAGTAATGGAAGAAACCCACGAACAAGATGCGACAGACCTCCTGATCGCATATGTATGAGGAGAACTGGTCATTGGCATATTCGAACCACCAGAAGAACCACCCCTCGCCAAGGAACACCAAGGACTGACCCATACATACATACGGAAAACAAACACAATCTCCAGGATTACAAAAGCCAAGGACTCCTCATGATATGTATTCTCAAAGAGCGCATGGATCAGAGCAAAGACATCCATTTTGCAGTGACTTGCACATGAACAAGACGTCCATTTCCCAGTGACTCGCGCATGAACAAGACGAGGGAAGGGAGGCCAGCAAACAGACCCTGGATGACCTACTGCCACCGGAATACCAGAAATACAGGTAGGTATTCGAAAAAGCTGCATCTGAATGATTCCCGGAATCAAGACCGTGGGATCATGTGATTGATCTGAGGGAAGGCTTTGTACCAAAGGATTGCAAAGTCTACCCATTGACGCTGAAAGAACAAGAGAAACTCAATGAGTTTCTAGATGAAAACCTGGAGAAAGGATACATCCAACCGTCGAAATCACCCATGGCATCCCCGTTCTTCTTCGTGTCGAAGAAGGACTCTGATGCTCTGCAACCTTGCCAAGACTATTGCTATCTGAATGAAGGAACAATCCGGAACAACTACCCCCTGCCACTGATCAGAGACCTCTTGGACAAGCTGAAAGGAGCAAGATTCTTCACGAAACTTGATATTCGATGGGGATATCATAACATACAGATAAAGAAAGGAGACGAGTGGAAGGCAGCATTCAAGACTAACTGAGGGCTATTTGAACCAATAATGATGTTCTTTGGGCTGTGCAACTCACCGGCAACATTCCAGGCCATGATGAATGATCTCTTCCGAGATATGCTAGATGAAGGATGGCTCATCATCTATATGGATGACATCCTGATCTTCTCGAAGACGGAAGAAGAACACTGGATAAGGACCGAAAGGGTCCTCGAACAACTATGACAATGTGATCTCTACCTGAAAATAGAGAAGTGCAAGTTCAACGTGCAAGAAGTCGACTTCTTGGGCATGATTGTCAGGCCCGACGAACTTGCAATGGACAACACGAAGCTGGCTGGGATCAAGGACTGGCCCACGCCAAGGACAGTGAAGGATGTAAGATCCTTCCTAGGATTTGGGAACTTCTATCGAAGATTCATCGGACACTTCGCAGATCTGGCTAGACTGCTGAATGATTTGACGAAGAAAAACCAAACATTCAAATGGACGAACGACTGCCAGCAGTCGTTCGACGCACTAAAAAGAAAGTTCAATGAAGCCCCAGTACTGCTGATGCCAGATGCAACGAAACCATTTGTGGTGGAATCTGACGCCTCAAAGTTTGCAACAGGCGCAGTACTCAGACAACAGGATGCCAATGGAGACTGGCACCCATGCGGCTATATCTCGCATTCTTTCAACAAAGTGGAAAGAAATTATGAGATATATGACCGAGAACTATTGGGAGTAATCCGAGCGCTGGAAACATGGAGACACTACCTACAGGGGACACCATTCCCTGTGATGGTACTGTCTGATCACAAGAACCTGACATACTTCCATCAGCCACAGAAACTAAACCAATGACAGGCTAGATGGGCCATTTACTTGTCACAATTCGACCTGAAGCTACAACATGTACCAGGATCACAGATGGTACTATCAAGGAGAGCAGATCACATAGCCAAAGAAGACACCAATAACAAGGACAAGACCATCCTTGCTGACAAACCGTTTGTCAAAACGATCGACACTGAGCTCCAGGGAGCCCTGGTCTCAGCAATAATGAAGGATGACCTTGTAAATGACGCTTTATGAGCCCTGAAGAACAATGGAACCCCCCCAATCAAGTCTGCATTGGAGGACTGGAAATTCGAAGACAGCCTGCTCTTTTTCAAAGACAGGTGCTATGTGCCACAGGATGAGACCCTCCGCCGAGTGATCATACAGAAATATCATGATAGCATCACGACAGGGCACCCTGGACAATGGCAGATGATCAAACTGATCTGACGAGACTACTGGTGGCCAGGAATGGCCAACTTCATCAAGAACTATGTCGAAGGCTGTGCAAAGTGCCAGCAAATGAAGATCAACACCCACCCGATGACCCCACCCCCAACACCGATATCATCTGATGCCAGCAGACCATTTGAGCTGGTAACAACAGATTTTATTACGGACCTGCCTGTAATAAACGGATTTGACTCAATCATGATCATGGTAGACCATGGTCTTACAAAGGGGGTAATTTTTATCCCTTGCGCGAAGACGATTGATGCACTTGGCGCTGCAGACCTCTACCTGCGCCATGTGTACACAAGATTTGGACTCCCTGGAAGAATCATCTCAGACAGAGACCCTTGATTTGCATCCAAACTCTTCCAAGAACTCGGATGACTGCTCAGAATCAAGCTATCCATGAGCACCGCCTATCACCCCCAGACCGACGGAGAAACGGAGCAAGTAAACCAAGAACTAGAGGTTTACCTCCACATGTTCTGTTCAAACAAACCAGAAGATTGGGAATGTTATCTCCCAACAGCAGAATTTGCACATAATCAGAAGACGCACTCCGCAGTAAAACATTTGCCATTTTACTTGATGATGGGATATCAACCATGCGCTATCCCCACCCCATATGAAAAGATGAATGTGCTGGCCACCGAACAGAGAATCCAAGAACTTCTCTCTGCGAGAAGGGAAGCTCTTGCCGCACACAAACTAGCCAGACAGGCTATGGCTGCCTGAATGAAAGGGTGATACGAACCGTTCAAGGTTGGAGAACAAGTATGGCTTGACTCCAAGAACATGAAGATTGGCTACCCAATGAGAAAACTGGCGCCAAAACAAGAAGGGCCCTTCGTGATTGAAGATGCCTTGTCAAGAATGACATACTGATTGAAACTGCCACCGAGATGGAAGATCCACCCGGTATTCCATGCGGCTCTACTCACGTGATACCATGAGAACAACACTCATGGATGAAACTTCCTGACTCCACCACCCGACCTCGTGGAAGGAGAAAATGAATATGAGGTGGAAGCGATCATCGCACACAAGAAGCACAGCAAGACATGCCATTACCTTGTGAAATGGGTTGACTACCCGACATCCGAAAACACATGGGAACCCAAATTGAACCTAAAGAATGCCCCCGAGATCCTGACGGCATATAAGAAGAGGTACCACCTCTGATGGAAACCCAAAAACCCCCCCTCTCTTCCCACAATGACACTCCCCAATATGCCTGCCGAACAACAATTCACCCAAGAATACCTATGAAACCGATTGAATGCTGATGCCCTTTGTGTTCACCTCACCCACGATCCACCAAAATACCATCTAGCCAGGATGTGCTTCTACTATGTGAGCACTATTGAACAGATGGAACGAAATCTAGAAGAAGCAATGAACGATGCAGATGCCCTGGGGATCAAGCAAACAATCCAGGAAATGATTGCACCGCGGTCAGACAGACCGAGAACAGCTGAGGAGAGACCTCACACCCCTTTAGGTCAACACAGACGACCACCGACCTCGCTCTCACCATTCAGCGAGCAGAGCGACAGAGACAAACGACAAGCTCCCTCTGGAGGCTCCTCCCGTTCTACGAAGAACCTGAAGATTGTGCCTAGGGCACCCGAAATAATTGATCTGACCACCCCCGAACCCAAACTGAAGACCACCCAACCACCTTGGTCTCCCCCACACATGAGACATGCCAGATGTTTCATCTGCCAACAGATAGGCCACTTCGGCCTGATTTGCCAATGATATGTTTGCAGTTATTGCAAACAGCAAGGCCCCAGACACTACAGGATGAATTGCCCAGAGAAACCTCAGAAAGATTGAGAGACCAATCAAAGAGAAGCTGAGCACAGACAGCAGCTCTTCTTTAACTCCAGATACAATGATTTTGATGATGACGCAATGGGAAACATGACAGGAGAGCCATATGGAAGGATTTAAAAGGCAGAGCTCAAGACGATGGCATGACAAGACAGACCCATGCTCACAGGGATTATGATCCTCGCCATCATTGTTGGCATGACCCTGGCTGCAGTGGCAGCCCTAACCTTTGCATTTTGCCTCTACGCCATCTTCCAAACAGAACCCGAACCCCCGATTACAGACATTGAATTTGCCATCCTGCAATGCCCCCCTTTCAACGATACTACCGACTCCTTGACACCGCTACCTAGGGCAGCGTGAACCAGAAGAACCTGATCATGGTCTGAGTTTGTACATGAATTATTCCTCCATTGTACCCCTCGACCCCGACCTACCCACATAACCAGACCATGCCCGATCAGACCATGAAGGAGAGATGAAGATTTAGGTCGAAGTGTGGAACTTTCGACCATAGCGGGGGGGTAATGTTACAATTTTCCTTGTAACTCATGGAACCTGACCAACCTGACCGACCCGACGATCCCCTCCAGACAGGAGGCACTCCATGATTCATGCCTAGGGCATGACCTTGACACCAGACACATGCACGACGCATGCCGACTGCATGCATCCGATCCCCTTCCCGAGGAAGGCACCCTTGATGCATGGTGACTCCATGCACCTGAACCTACTCCAACACATGCTGTGATACGACAGCCCCTTGACAAGAGGTCTGTGATGTCGGACTCTCATGATTGACATCGGATCCTTGACATCAGATCCGTGACATCAGACGCCTCATGCTAGGCATGAGGCTTACTTCTTATTGTTCCCTGACATGCTGTGCCGCAGCATTCCTTGACATCAGACACCTCATGCAAGGCATGAGGCTTATTCTTTCTATTATTACTTGATACGCATCTACCATTCCAATTGGACGATAGGGACCTCCCTTCTAGTATAAGTACTGCGACTTGTAGTAGGGATGTCCTTAGTTTAGATCTAGGCAATTAACAGCCTTAACTTGCAACTCATGAACTTACTTGAAACCACTAAGGAAGCCCCTTAGTGCATGAACCTGAACGACTCTATGCAGAAGCCCTGCTAGAGTGCACTACCAATCTTACGTCAGACGCTCCAAGTAAGACTAGTGCCAAACAACTCATCGAGGAAGCACCTTGTTGAACAACATTGACTAGATCGAGTAGTTGAGGCTTCACCCTTAACATAAGATCTAAACTATCTGCTAGCCCACCTACCTAGGTGTAGGCAATACGTCTCGATACACACCACAGCAACCCAGGTCTAGACAAACCCCAAACCGACCACCAAGAGAAGCAGAACCACAGCCAGGTTCATCTTGGTACTGATACAACTTCGCCCTTAACAGAAGTTCTCTGGAGACTCTGAAAGAATGGCCTCTACACTGCTCTGCAGAGATGTGAGTTCCACAGAGACAGCATGGAATACTTATGCTTCATCCTCTCACTGGATGGACATTGGATGTCCAAAGACAAAGTCAAAACCATCCTTGACTGGCCCGAACCTCAAAAAGTTAAGGATATTCAATCCTTCCTTGGATTTTGCAACTTCTACTGACACTTTATCCATGGTTATTCTGACATTGTCATCCCTCTCACCCAACTTACCCAGAAACTTGCCCCATGGGACTTCAGCAAGAAGTGCCAAGAAGCTTTCAACAAACTAAAAGAAGAATTCACCCATGCCCTAGTACTCATGCAGTGGCTTCTGGACTCCCACATTATCCTAGAAACAGATGCTTCAGACTATGCACTTGCAGCTATCCTTTCCATCTATACTCCAGATGGAAAAATTCATCTGGTTGCATTCCACTCACACTCCTTCAACTTAGGGCATGGCATGGGTATGGGTAACACCATGTGTTTCTGGTCACAGGTATGGGATTGCCATACCCAGGCAACACTGTACCCTTTTCCACAGTGTTACAGGTATGTGAGGGTATGCTGGTACCCAGATTTTGGTCAGGTGAGTAATCATCTGACTTTGTTGAATAGTCATGACATGTCTAGTTCTAAACTATACGATGATCCAACCACCACCATAGCATGGCTGAAATGATGTGAATCATCATTTGGGCCTATAGTAAGTTTTTTTGTGTTTCATTTCTTGTTTTTTTAAACTAATTGATTATGTTTCTTCTTTTTCAGGTTCTAAACTACTGATAACGATGGATGGCGACAGCTAACGACACACACCCAACAGTGCCATGTCACCCAGGCCCAAACAATGTGATTGCATCATTTGGGCCCATGGTAAGTTTTTTTTTTTGTTTGTTTCTTTTTTCGTAAACTAACTATTTTGTTTCTTTCATTTCCTAGGTTGGAATTCCCTCGGAACAAGGAGTTCACATGGAACAACCCCACGCCAACGCCGCCATGTCATGATGGCACACCACCCACCCCAGCCTCACGAGCAACTGCTCGTGGGGTGGATAGTGGGTGGAATGACAATGATGACCAGAAGGAGGACCCGAGGACCCAACTGCTGCCATGAGCAACTGCTTGTGGGGTGAAAATGGGGATCAACGACTACAGGCACCACCCCCCTCCCTCGCTCCAAATGCAAGAGGGGGGGTTTTTTGTTTTGTTTTCATTGACCACAGGCACCACCACCCCCTCCCTCACTCGAAATGTGGAGGGGGGGGGGGGGTTTTCTATATTAATTTAATGTAATTTATTTATTAGAATAGGTCCACCACCCCCTCCCTCGCTCCAAATGTGAGCGAGGGGGTTTCTATTAACTTAGTTTAGTGTAATAAATTATTAAAATATGTATTCTTCTCAAAACCCACATATAACCATGGGTAACCCATGGAAATCCATGGTAACACTGTACCTGTACCAATGCAGGTACGGTGTTCATGGGTACGGGTAAGGGTATGAGGACATATACCCGAGGGTTACCCATGCCGTGCCCTACCTTCAACCTGGCTGAATCAAACTATGACACCCACAACAAGGAACTCTTGGCTATATTTGAAGCCTTCAAACACTGGCAACAGTACCTGAAAGGTTCCAGAAACCTGGTCACAGATCACAAAAACCTGGAATACTTCAGCACCAGGAAACTCCTTACCTGTTGACAAGCTCGGTGGTCAGAATACCTCTCACAGCTCAACCTCACCATTCACTTCCACCCTGGAAAGCTAGGGGCAAAACCCAATGTGCTCACTAGACACTGGGACATCTACCACAAAGGGGGAAATAGTGATTTTGCCTCTGTAAACCTGAGCAATTTCCATCCTGTCTTTATCCAAGAACAACTCACATCCTCCCTCTGAGCCACTTTCCTTGCTACACCTATCATTCGACAAGCCATTCCCATGGATATTGAGAAACTCCACAATGATATCCAATCCTCACTTCCTCTTGATCCCATCTCCTCCTCACACCTTCCATCACCATCCACTCCAAATTGGTCTCCAGACAACAGTGGACTTCTCCACCACTTTGACCAGATTTATGTTCCAGATGTCATGGACCTTTAAAGTCTTGCAGTACAAGCATGACCATATTCTATCAGGCCACTTCGGACAAAACAAAACCCTCCAACTAATCCATTGTGAATACATTTGGCCCAACCTCTGCACCTTTGTGCAGGACTTTTGCAAGTCTTGTACCATATGCAAACACTCCAAGTCACCCCAACACAAACCCTACGGATTCCTGAAGCAACTTCCAGTCCCAGAAAGACCTTGGAACTTGATCTCAATGGACTTTATCAAACAATTACCTGAATCAGAATCTGATTCCAATTGACACACTGCCATCTGTGTTATTGTAGACTGACTCTCCAAACAAGGCATCTTTATCCCCACAGTAAACAAAATCACTGCACAAGAACTTGCCAACCTGTTCATCATGCACGTCTTCTCAAAGCATGGTGTTCCTTCCCATGTCACCTGCAACTAGTGTATCAAGGTTCAGTCCATAGGACCAAAGACTGAACCTGACCAAACCAGACCAAACTGTTGATGATACTCAACCTGGGAAAACCACCAACCAATGATATTTGTGCAAGTCAGAGGAAGGGTGCAAGACGTTCCGAATGTTCGTGGTCTGACCAATGAGAAGACAACTAGTTGGTACTAGTCATGGAGGTAGTTCTATCAGAGAGGAAGGTGTTTAGCATGGTCCGATGGTGTATCGATCAATATCGAGGACAATTGACAATATCGATGGCGAACAATGTTTATTGTCAATGGTCGATGTGTGAATTCTGAGGACCTTTTGGTAGATCAATAGTATACAAAGGCTATAGCCAATGGCTAGGAAGTGTCGGAATGGTTACTAGTGCTAATGATAAGAGGATTGAGGATGACAATGATCGCAGAGGTTTCTCATCGATGGAGAAAACTTGTAGAAGCTTAGATTGTTTTGAGGATAGATTGAATGCTTAGAACTTTATACAAGGTGATATGTGAAGACAATTTCTTGTATTCCCAAGTAGATACTACAGAGTTTTATATGTTTTAAGAGAAACTTCCTAAAATGGTATAAGAAACATGTGTAGAACATGAGGCAAAAGATATGAGCTAAAACACAAGGCTAAAATGAGACTGGAATCCGAACAAGAAAGAGATATATCATATGATGAAGGAGTAATAAAGGGAAAGAACTAAAAGAGACTGTCCTTTGTATATAAACCATGCTAAGTCTCGCAATAATCCGTCCAGTGGGTTCTGTACGCGATAGGGACTTGAAACGAGGCTGACCTATTATCAGCAGGTTAGAGCATGAGTTGGAATACCTCCTGGCACATGGTATTCCACCATATAGATAACAAATGCAGTGCCTGATGTTGCTCATAGTCTCTCGATATTGATCAATAATGCTTGATGATGGTCGACGATGTTCGATTGCAGTTGCAGTTTGTTCGAAGTTGATCAGGGATGTTCGATGGTCGTTTAGAGGGATCTTAGGGGCTCTCAAGGTAATCCTAAGGTTGTGCGATGTGGTTTCTTGGTACGATCAATGTTGCTGGTGATGTTTCAACGCAGTCGATATGATATTGCGATCAATAGACTGGGTCGTGCTGCATCTGGGACATTGTAGGAGTTAGCCAATGTGATTAGAATGTGGTTGTAATGGTGAATCAGCCTTTGAGCCGAGGAGACAACCTATCACCATGGTCCATGCTTTGGTTTGGTCCATTTCTTTTTTGAAAAAGTGAATAACTGAAACCACAGTTCAGTTACTGGTTAACTTGTTTTGAAAACATTTGAAAACTGTTATAAAACCAGTTGTAACCAGTTACAACCAGTCTTTTTACACTTAGATTATATACCCTATGAAACAATAAACTAATGTACATATTGTATATAATAAACTAATTACAAGGGGGGATGCCACACAAATTGGTGGGACTTATATATGTTGCCATAGTTGTACATATTTGTTCACAGTAAATGAACACATAATACATGTTGTTGCATCACATGTTGACATGTTTGCTTGCATCACGCAAAGTTGGTGCACTCACCACCAATGACATGCACACCATGACCCAAACAAACAAACCCAAGGCAGGGGCCTGACCAACACTAGTCATCGTTTGGGCCCCAGTGTAAGTCTTTCATATTATTAGTTCAGTTGTTTCTTTTACTAACTAAATGTTTTTCTTTTAGATTCTTGCATCTTGACTACAACATTGCCCACCCACCAAATGACACACACAAGCCTTGCGCTGCTGCTGTCTGCTCACAGGGTGGCCATGGGCCCTTTTCTGTCCAGTGACAACCACTGCCAATGCCACATCACATAGCACCACCACCCTGCCTGCAAGCCACTGCTTGTAGGGAGGTATGGAGGTGCTGACAATGATGACCAGGAGGGATGATGAATGAGGGGGAACAATGAACAATGGGGAACAATGAACAATGGGGAACAATGAACAATGGGAACAATGAATGATGGGAATAATGAACAATGGGGAACAACCAACAACAGGGAACAACCAACAACAGGGAACAACCAATGGTGGGGAACCATGATCAGCAGGGAACAACCAATGATGGGGAACAATGAACAGTGGGGAACAACAAATGGCAGGGAACAATGAACAAATGAATGGCAGCAGGACCCACCCTCGCTACAAATGCGAGACGGTGGGGCTATTTCTTCCCCTGCTTTCAGGGTGGATGGGAGGGTGAAATGATGACAAATGGCAGGGACAACAAGTGGCAGCAATGACCAACAGCAGTGATGACAAACAATGAGGAAATGAACAGTGGGGATGGCAAATGGTAGCAATGAACAGTGGCAAGAACACCAGAACCCCCACCCTTGCTACAAATGTGAGAGGGTGGGGCAGTTTTTTTCTCTCTTCATTCTTGTTTTCTGTTTCTTTTTCATTTGTTCATTCTCTAGCTATACCCCACTGCTGCAAGCACCTGCTCACAGGGTGTGAATGTAAATAATTTGATTTACTATATAATTGGACTCAAAAACCGGTTGAAACAGTAGACCAAACTGATTAGGACTGGTCCTAATTGGTTTGGTTATGGTCTGACTGACTTGGGGTGCTGGTCCAGACTGGTTACAGTCCTGGTTAACCTCCTTAGAGGTCAAAAAACTGGACTGAACTGAACCTTAAAACACTACCTGCAACCAGGGTTCCAAGTTCATTTTCCACTTTTTCCACTCTCTCGGACAGGCCCTGGACATGAAGATCCACTTCACTTCAGGTTATCATCCAGAAGGCAATGGACAGACTGAACACCTCAACCAGATCTTGAACAGTACTTGCAGATTCTCTGCAACTACCACCAGAATAACTGGTCCCAACTATTACCTTTGGGGGAAATCACTTCCAACAATGTGCCTTCGGCTTCCACCAGAGTATCACTCTTTGCCAACAAGGGTTACCACCCAAACATCACAGTGTTCCTGGAGAACAAGCTATCCTTGCAATGCACTCACCATTTTATGGTCAACCTCAATGACCTCCACCAGGAACTCCAGAAACAACTCACAGAAGCACAGAAGCACTATCAAGGTCCTGCAGACAAATGCAGGCTCCCACTCCTGACTTCAAAATTGGAGACTATGCTTTTGTTAAATGCAAACACTTACACACAACCCAACCCTCCAAGAAACTCTCAGAAAAGTTTTATGGTCCTTTCAAAATCATTGCCCATCTGGGTACTCACTCACTTGGTTACCTTTGGCTTCTGGATCACCTCTGGGCTGTCCATCCTGTGTTCCATCTCTCCCAACTGGAAGAAGACACTCCTAACACAATTCCTAATTGTATCCAACCTCCACCTCCTCTGGGCACTGTAGATGATGAACTGGAGTACAAGATTTTGGAAATCCTTGACTCCAAAATTGACAACCATCGCTGATGCAAGTTACTCTATTTTGTGTGGTGGGAATGTTACCAAGGATCTGACAAAGAAACCTCCTGGCTTCCAGCCACAGAACTTGATCATGCCCTGGAACTCATTATAGACTTTCACACTTGTTACAGAGAGAAACCCAGACCTCTTTCCACTTAATACTCCTTCATTCCAAATCAAAACCTCATTCATTACAAACAAAAGAAAACTAAACAAAAAGAAAAAGAAATCTATTATCAGATCCTGACCAGATCCCTATTCCTCCCCCACTTCCTCACCCTCCACTTCCTGGCAGCTCTCCCTGCCTCTTCCTAACTCTTCTTCATCTTCTTCCTCCTCTTCCTCCTCAGACCCCTGCCTCCACTCTGGATCCATAGCCCCTTGGATATCTGACATTGAGTCCTGGAACCCCATCACTCCCTCACTGATGACCTGGAGCTCCTGGAGCTCCCAGAGTTCTGTCTTCACCCCCTACACCACCCCCACCAACTCCCTCAACAGCTCCATCACCCCCTCATTGGCCACCAGCCCAGGTCCTGCAGGAAGCTACTGCCTCTCCCACACCACCTCCTCACATGCGCAACTCTGGGTCCCTGTCTGGAAACACAACAACTTTTGATTCGAACATCTAGTAGAAGTCAGCAATGTACTTAACAAGAGAAAAAAGGACTCACTGTTTACATGAAATCATGGCCTGCAACCACACAGGAGTCTTGGGTTCTGCAGCCTCCACCCATGCCTTTCCTTTTGCCTTCTTTTTGGGGGAGGTGCTCCCCTCAGCCTCTTTGGGCTCCACCTCCCCAGCTTTCTGCTTCTTCTCTGTCTTTCTGGTGGCAGCTGCCTTCTTCCACTCTTCCTCTGTGGCCTTCTTCTCTGTCTCCACTCTAGCTGCCTCCACTCTGGCAGCCTCTTCCATGGCTCATTTCTCCTCTGCCTCTCTTGCCTCCTCCTCCAGTCAGAGCTCCTCCATCAGCTGGTCTTGTTGAGCCTTGAGGGCCCCTATTCTTTCTGTGTATGAGGGGAGGGAGGACATGTTGAAGTTTTGGTGATAGTGGTGGTGGTTGTAGGAAGACCTGGGAACCCCAACAAAATCAACAAAAAAATTTCCTGATTCAGATTCAAACCTTCATGTGCCTTGTAGGCTCAGCATTAAGGGGGAAATACTGTCAAGACTGATTCTTCTGACCAGATTTCTGATTGTTTTCTGCTGCCTTTCCCAGCTGCCTTGCATCATAGCCCACCTCCTGTCAGCAGCACTGCCTAGAGATGAAATTCCCTCATTTCCAATTAGTGTTTGAAGGTCCAGTTCATCAAACCAGAAAAAAGTTGAAACTGGACCAAACTGAACTGCAGTTTGGTCTTTTTGCAGTTGCAGTTGCCCTCATTCTGTGAGTCTAGTGGTTACGGTTGTGTTGAATCAAGTATTTATTTGAGACCAATTAAAACCAGTTCTAACCAACCCTCAGTCTACATACTATACTCTATGTAAGTAGATGTAATTTAATTATAATCAAATGATATAATAACTAAAATAAAATCATAATTGGATGAACCCAAGGAAAAGAAGCATAAATAGTGAGGGTTTATATACCCTGAGGTTGGGCATGGACCATGTAGTCATGTTTGCACACCCAAATGAAAAAGTGGTGCCACTTGGTTTACTATTCCCATGGCTTCCACACCACCCTGCCTACATCAACCACCACTACCACCATCCTTGACCCCCCTCCTCTGCCTCCTTCCACCACCACCACCACCACTCCATCAACACCCGCCACTATGCCCACATCCCCCACATTGGATAGTGCCACCAAACGCTGCCACCAAAACACATTGGGCACAAATGATGACAGATGTCGTTTGTGCCCTAGGTATGTTCTTTTAATGTTCTTTTTGAATTAACTAATCTTTTCTTTTCTTTTCTAGGTTCTAATTATGTTATAACAACATTAATGAGACCACACCAAGACGTCCCGCCCACCCACTTTGCACCCACCACTGTGAACCCCTGCTCGCAGGTTGGTATTCCCATAGCTTCCACACCACCCTGCCTACATCAACCACCACTACCACCATTGCTGACCCCCCTCCTCTGCCTCCTTCCACCACCACCACCACCACTCTGTCAATGCCCACCACTATGCCCACATTGATAGGTCCACCTTGTCGTTCAAGCTCAGAAAACACATCTATGATTGTTGTCAAAGCTCTATGAACCTCTACAAAGTCACGAAAATGCTTTGAAATTCTTTGCAACACCTCAAAATTCTTCATCCGCCATAATACAATTCCCCCGACCTTTGTACAGCTCAGGATATACACTTGGAACATTGTTGATGAGTTCCGAACCAGTTTCGAGCAATATTGCAGTGATATCGGCCTTTGAACAAGTCCGATATTTCCTCGACTGACTTCGAAAATCATTGAAGATCAAAAATCGACATTGGACACTATATTGCTATCCAAATGGTCATCGCACACATGCCAGAGGTATCCCCTACCATTGTTGAACAATATCGCACTGATTTCGGGCCACAAACAAAGTCCGAAGAAACTTCAAAAATCTTCGAAAAACCTCGAACCTCAAAAAACATCTTTGGACACAGTATTTCCTATTTGAACAATCTTTGGACGCATGCTGGACACATGGGACACTATCTCGAGTATATCGAACACATTTCAACTGCATGTGCATGCATACAATCCGCTCAAAGCAGTTTCCGATGTTTTATGCAATTTATAACAAGGACAGTCTGCTTTTAGCTATTCTTTCTTATTATTTCTTCATCATGTGTTATATTCACCCTTTCTAGTTGTTAGGGCGACACCCACTATCTGCTAGCTAAGACTGTGCAGGTTCTCTCTACAAGAAGGGGGCGGGATCCGCGCTCATGATGGGGGAATTGATGGTTTTGATGCGAGGGGTTATTAATAGGTAAGTTTGTTGACAAAGGCCTTTCACACCAAAAGCATAGGTGGAATACCTAAGAGAACACAACTGGGGTCCCCTAGGCATATATTTAGGGTTTATATACTATGTTACACATATTGTACATTGTTGTTACCGACGCACTCATACATGCACATACATTTTGATGTGTGCGAAATAAAATTCTCATGCTATCAAAGTGTAGCATCATTTGGCATCATGTAGCATAATTCGACATAATAAAATAAAATGAAATTTTATTAGGTAATGGGGTGGTTTCCTAACATTACCCCCCTTTTATGCCTCGACTTCCAGGTGAGAAAATATTATGTTTGTCCCCTCTGTGAAATTTTGGTAAGGCCGGAATTTCATCCCCTCATACACCATTCTCGCAATGTGACGTGGAGCATTCGGATTATGCTTAAAGAATTGGGTGATTGCGTTACGCGCTCGGTTACAATTCTCTTCGGGTTCCCACAAATTATTTTTGTCGGTATAGTTTTTCCACTTTATTAAGAACTCCAATTTGTTCCATCGAAGACGTGAGTCTAGAATTTCTTCAACTATGTATTCTGGAGCACCTTCTACTATTATTGGAGGTTGCGGAGTAGTTTGTTGGCCAGGAATAGTGGGCAGGCAGTAAGGGCGTAGGCGGGATACGTTAATCTCGGGATCAATCTTGAATGATTGGGGTAATTTTAGCATTACCACATTAGGCAAGATCACTTTAGAGATCGCATATGGGCCAACTTGTTTCTCGGTAAGTTTCTTCAAAGGTCGTGGAATATTCAGGTCCTTGGTACTTAGCCATACCAAGTCACCAACTTTGTACTCTGGAGCATGTGCTTGAGTATGATCCGCGTGTCGCATCATGTCATCACGTGCTTTCTTCAATGCCGCCTCTGCTTCCTCTTGTACCTTTTGCATCTTAGATACAAAATTTTCTACCGACTGTACTTTGACTTCCCTTCTGGGTTCTACTCCCATGCGAGGATGATATCCATAATTCACGAAAAAGGGTGACATACAAGTAGCCAAATGGAATTTGTTATTGTGGGAAAATTCAGCAATTGCCAACCATTCGGGCCAGTTGGTTTGTCAGTAGTTGACAAACATATGTAGGTACTGCTCCAACTCCTGATTCATTCTCTCTGTCTGCCCATCAGTCTGTGGGTGATATGCCATAGATAATTTAGTTTGAATTCCCAATATGTTGTTTAGTTCTCGCATAAACATGGAAGCAAATTGTGGTCCGCGATCGGAGATAACAGTATCAGGTAACCTATGTAACCGCCATACCTGATTTAGATAGAGGCACGCCAAGCCCAATGATGAGGTTTCTGTAGTAGTAGGAATAATATGGACCTCCTTTGTAAAGCAGTCACATACTACGAATATTGCATCGTACCCTTGGGCCTCGGGTAATCCGGTAATAAAATCCACAGATATATCTCGCCACAGCGCTTCAGGTATAGGGTTCAGCATTAATTTTCCTGCAGGTTTCTCTGGAAATTTCTTCCCCCTCATGCACATATCACATCCATCCACATACCCCAACACATACTTCGAAATTCCGGGCCACCAATAATTTCTCATTACTAATTCCAATGTCTTCCATCTTCCTGGGTGTCTGGCAATCAGCGTATTGTGATGTAACTGGATGATCTCCCTTCACAAATCCTGATCCTTCGGTACATACACTTTTCCTCGAAACAACACCAACCCTTGTTCCTCAGCCCATTCATCTCCTTTGATATTACCTTTCTTCTCTCCCTTCAGAGCTTTCACAGCTTCCACTACTTCATCGTCCATTTCCGAACATTGTCTAATTTTAGACAACATTTCCGTTTCCAAGCTATCTATTAATAGATGCCCTTGACGCATAGTGCAAATGCAAAAGTATTTGGGTTTGAGTAAGGTAACATTTTTATTGTCCTCCTCCACCCCCCTTTTATGATCAATACGTCTGGATAATGCATCTGCCTTCCTCATTAAGCTTCCCGCTTTGTGGACCAAGTGAAAATTGAAATGTGATAGGAATAGTGCCCAATGTGCTTGCCTGCAATTAAGCTTTTTAGCAGACATAAAGTATTGCAGATTTTGATGATCCATCCAGATCTCAATCTGATGTGTACATCCCTCCAAATAATGCCTCCACGCCTCCAATGCTCATATTATCCCCAACATCTCTTTGTCATGCACATCATAATTCCTCTCCACATCATTCAACCCTTTTGACAAGTATGCACAAGGATGCCATTTGTCATCTTCACACAGCATTGATAATACCGCTCCAGTAGCAAAATTGGATGCATCAGATTCCACTCGCAAAGGGTGTGTGAAATCTACTGGGGCTAATATTGGTCCCTCCACAAACTTCCTCTTCAACTCCTCAAACACTGTCTGCTGCTGCTCTCCCCACCTCCATACTACTCCCTTTCACGTAAGGTTATGTAAGGGTGCAGCAATTTCAGAAAAATTGTGCACAAAGCGACGATAATAATTTGTGAGTCCCAAGAAGGCTTGAACCTCCTTGACACAGGTGGGCGCAGGCCAATCTGTGATTGCCTGTACCTTGATCAGATCCATTTTGATCCCGTCAGGGCCGATCAATAATCCTAGGAACTCAATCTTGCTTGCCCCAAATACACACTTCTCTGGTTTCAAAAATAGATCATTCTCCGCCAACCTCCATAACACCTCCTGTACTATCGCCTCATGATTTTCTTCATCCTCCGTGAATATCAGAATGTCATCAATAAATATTATTACCACGCCTTTGTCTATTACATCCTTGAAAATGTCATTCATCATATTTTGAAAGGTCGGGGACTATTAGTCATCCCAAAAAACATGACAAGCGGCTCAAAGGATCCTCGATGCGTGGCAAATGCAGCCTTCCACTCATCTCCTTTCTTTATTCGTACATTGTTGTATCCCCATCGTAAATCCAATTTTGTAAAGACCTTGGCTTTTCCCACCTTGTCAATTATTTCTGAGATCAACGGCAGGGGGTATGCATTCTTCACTGTCCACTCATTCAAATACCTATAATCTGTACACATCCTCTTCCTTTGGTCTTTCTTTGGCATGAAGAATATTGGTGACGTCTGTGGTGATTTCAAAGGTCGTATGTATCCTTTGCACAATTGCTCCTTCAGGAATGCATCCACTTCTTCTTGTTCTATCAGAGATAATGGATATACCTTCGACTTCTTCGGCACAAACCCTGGCTTCATCTCAATCGCATGATCCCATGGCTTCCACACTGGCATTCACTCAGACTCCTTCTTCTGGAACACTGACAGATGTTCATGATACCCTTTTGGCACCCATTCCTCCACTGGCTTCTCCACCTTCACGATATTCTTGTCCCATGACTGTCCTCCACAAATTATTCTAAAGGTTTGCTTCTGCTCTTCTTTCTTGATCATGATCGGAACTTCCCCATTTGACATTTCCTCATCCTCCACTTCCTCCATCGTAACAGAATACTTTCTCGGATGTTCTTTCTCTTTCTTTTTCCTTTTTTCCTTCTTCATCTTCCTCCCATACACATTACATTCCTTAGGACAATGAGTCATTTGTACTTTCCCAGTTTTCCAATCAATTTCGGGATTATGCTTCCATAACCATGGACATCCTATTATTAGATTGGTTTTCCCAAGATTGCACACTTCGAATATGGCTCGCTCCTGATGCTCCTGATACTTTAGTACCATAGTCACCTCCTCCTTGATAGTTCCTCCACAATTGACTGTTCTGTCAATATTGTACACCATTATAGGTTGCGCCAGCTTGCATGTGTTAATACCATTTCCGGTAATTAAGGATTGATTAATAAATAATCCTGTAGGACCACTATCAAGCAACACTTCCACATCAATTGCTGCATGCATGTCCACTGTCTTTAGTCCCACAGTCAAGGTGATTTCTGGTTCTATTTGTGCAGAGTGAATAAAGAATTTAGGGGTTTTTGGAAATAGTGCTCAGCAATTTTCTTGGTCACGTGATTCATAACAGTTGTACTCCTCCTCGATTTCCTTTTCTGATTTACTCTGGGTTTCCTTGGATACTAATACATTGTAATGATTCTGGGTCACCAATGGGGAAACCTTCACTGGGACTCTTCCACAAAATTCTTCTGCTTGCCTTCCTCCCGCTTCACTTCCTCGATTGTAGCTTCCCTAATCTTTCTTTTCTGCCTACAATTCCTAGAAATGTGTCCTAACTGCCCACAGTGAAAAACATTTAAGTGGGGCTCATCTCCCTGCTTGATCAATCTCCATTGCCTCTGCTGGTGCTGCTGACTCCATAACTATAGGTGTCACTGCCATGGCCAGTGGCTGTGCCCTTGGAGCTTGCGCCTGAGGCACCTTTCCTTTCTTGGACTTTCCTCCTGATGACTTTCCAAATTTACTACTTCTGTACATCAACTTTGACTCCGCCTGTTCCTGTCAATATTGCCGGTCAAGGTGCATTGCCCAATTATACCACTCGTCCAACTTCTCTGGCATAGAAGGTAGTCGGTAGATAGACTTGAATAAGGAGGGATTTAATCCTGCTTTCAAAAACTCTACCAATGCGGCTTCTCCCATGTCCATTTGCAAAGCTTCTGCTTTGAACTGCAAAATAAATTCATCCGCCGTTAGGGAACCTTGGCACATGGTCTTTAATTTAGCATTGGCTGTCGCCTTTGGATTAGGGTCTCCAAACTGTGCCTCCAATCTCTCCAGAAATTCTTTGAAGGTTGCAAATGGTTTATTTCCTGTGGCAATTTGATTAATAGCCTCATTTCTCCAGAACTGTGCTTTCCCCCCCTGAATGTATGAGAGAGCAAACATAATCCTAGACTCAGCTGTATGAAACTCGGGCTTCCTCCCATGGATGTACAATACTATAGAGCTGATGAAGGATTTTGTATTCTCCATGGTACCGTCAAAGATTTGCGGGGGCGTGTACTTAGGTAAGCAGGCTTTTCCATTTCTGGATTTCTCTACTGTCTCATCCTCCTGCGATATCCACTCCACCATCTCCTCCATCTCATCATTTCTTTCTCCTATCGTCTCTGGCTGTACTTCCACTTGTCTGGGCTGTGATGCTGCCAATACTGACACTAATTGCGACATTTGTGCTGTGAGCACATCAATTTTTGCCTCTAGTGCTGGTATGGGAACAGGATTAGGACCGGGATTAGAAGTTGAAGGTTCAGACATAATTGTAGAATCTGTGATGAATCACTTCTTTGACAAATTCAAAATTTTTTCTTCGAGACCTCTCCAAATGTTTATGGGTCACGTGATAAGGTTCATCGAGGTTTGTCAATTGTTTGTCGTTTGTCAGGCGCCTATTTTGACACTTCAGATCAATAACCCTTCCAACAGTGCCTGATCTCGGAGATAACACTGAATTCGGCTTGTAACTAAAATAGTCGTCCGAATAGAGTAATGTAAATTGTAACTAAACCAGATCTGATCGGTTGTCTGGTTGCAGCTGTCCTAATGACGAGTGCTGCCTCTCGATCACTGGCAGTCGCAATGTAAGGTGAGGCCTGGCATCAGCTTACGAAAGAAAAGGTAGATTATGTATATACAAGTACTTCTGGCTCGTGCCGAAAGGGTGAGTAATCGGATGTGGTGCAGTGAAACAATGACATATGTGCAAGTAAGAGAAGGCACACTGATATGGGAAGTTGTGTTCTTCTGTTAGGGTGACACCCACTATCTGCTAGCTAAGACCATGTGGGTTCTCTCTACAAGAAGGGGGCAGGATCTGCACTTGTGATGGGGGAATTGATGGTTTTGATGTGAGGGGTTATTAATAGGTAAGTTTGTTGACAAAGGCCTTTCACACCAAAAGCATAGGTGGAATACCTAAGAGAACACAACTGGGGTCCCCTAGGCATATATTTAGGGTTTATATACTATGTTACACATATTGTACATTGTTTTTACCGACGCACTCATACATGCGCATACATTTTGATGTGTGCGAAATAAAATTCTCATGCTATCAAAGTGTAGCATCATTTGGCGTCATGTAGCATAATTCAACATAATAAAATAAAATGAAATTTTATTAGGTAATGGGGTGGTTTCCTAACACTAGTCTCACTTTATTGTTCTGATATACTTCTATTGTCTTTTGCCTCGAGTTTTCCACATGTTTGCCTCATGTTCTCTAGCCTCTTTAGGTAGTTTCTTTATTTTATATAAAAAGATGTACTAGATACAAAGAAAAACAAGAAAGTCATTGTCTTCCTCCCAGATCACAGTGATTTGAGAGTTCAGTTTAGTCTTATTCAGTCCGAAGTTTGGTGTTTTACACTAAACTTCCTCGAAATTCCTTGAAATTCCTTGAGATTCCTTGCATCACACTATTTTTGCTCTTGTTTCCCTCAATTTGCTTTTGCTTTGCTTCTACTACTCATCTAGTCCCCAATCTTGCGTCCGAACATATTTGCGCACTCAAAATTCCTCAAGACTTCTTCGAAAAAACCTCGAAAAATATTGCAACACCTCAAAAAATATTGTGACATCTCGAAAATCATCGCAACGTCTCGAAAAATATCCCAACTTCTCAAAAATCCTTGAAAGTCCTCAAAACACATCCTTTTAGCTTTGAACTGCTTCGACAAGCAGTTGTTTTATGACTATTTGATGGTTGGTCTGACAGGTGACATCTAGAGGGCCTCACATCCTTCCTCTGACTTGTGTTATACCATCCGAAGCCTTATTGTGGGTTTTGTTTGGGTTTCTCGGTTGAGCATCATCAACGTCCCCTGCATCGGATAGTGCCGCCAAATGCCGCCACCAAAACACAAACGATGACAGATGTCACTTGTGCCCCAAGTATGTTCCTTTAATGTTCTTTTTAAATTAACTGATCTTTTCTTTTCTTTTCTAGGTTCTAATTATGTTATAACAATCTTAATGAGACCACACCAAGACACCCCGCCCACCCACTTTGCACCCATCACTGCAAGCCCCTGCTTGCAGGGTGGTTAACAGGTCTCATCAATGTGGCAGTGGTGCCACATCACAACCACCTACCAATGAATGACCCAGCAGCCTGCTTGCCACTCACAGCCCCCTCCTTGCACATCCTGCAAGGTAGGGGGTATGTTTTCTCTTTTTTTATTTATTGTACTACCTACATGCTTGCTCACAGGCCCCTGCCTGTGAGGGGCTTTCAGAATAGACCGAACCAGACCTTCAAACACTATTTCCAATTCAATAAAACAGTTTCAGAATATTTGTCTTGGGAGGCCAGTTTGCAAATTATCACAGCCTTGGAAACTCTGATTGCCTCCAATCCTTAGTATTTAAGCTAGCTACTTTCATCTTGTATTAGGTGTTTGTAAATCAACAAAGTCACCCAACTTAATTCCAACCAAGTTAACTCAGAAATTCACCACACATGAATGTGATTCAGGAAAATATTTCAACATCATTTTCCCTTCAGTGCACCCTGGACATATAAGCTTGTCCTTAGGAATAATTAAATTCCTTGGGAAATTTATGGTGCAATTCAGCATTTTCCCTAGCGCCTCTTTGGATGGGTGTCCAAGTCACCTATGCCAAGTCAAATAGTCAGCAACATAAATTGTTGCAAAATTAATCTTCTTGGTGCTCAATATATGAGTCCAAGCCCAATAGATCATGTCACCTGGAAAGAGAGGGACAGTGGTCAATATTGGGTTCCCTTTGTTGAAAAATGAAATGTGTGCAGAGGAACCACACACATCACTTCTGTCTTGTAAAAAGATGCCCATTGAAAGTAGTCAACTGCTACATTTGGGTATGTAGTAGATGGGGTATAAGTCCATTTTGTGCATCTCTGGCTTCCTGTGAACTACTACCTGGTGCCTCATCAAGACTGCTCCTAAACCTACTATGTGAGTAGTACCAGTGGCCATCATGACCATGGTAGAGTCCTTTGTTGGTAAAGGCTCATAAGAAGTGAAATCTTTGATTTTGCCAGTGAAGTGCTTTGATGCACCTGAATCCATGATCCAGTTGGCACCTTTCTTACAATTTCTGTTTGCACACAAAATACATTGATTAAGATTTAAATAATTCCAAGATACATTTAATAGTGGTAATATTTCATAAGAAAAGTTTGGTTGTATTGGGATCTTAATGTTTGTATGTGTGAAAGGGAAAAGGACTGACCTATCATCAAATCCACCCATTTCCACTCCTAGCAGTCCATCGACAAGCATGTCATTGACAGTATTCCAGATCTCCTCTTTGGAGATTGGCAGCTCAGATCTGAGGGAGACTTCATCATCATCGACCTTGACAATCCTTGGCTCTTCCAGGATTTCCAGTTCAATCTGTCTTCTCTTTCCTTCTCACACTGTCAGGTGGTCTTCCAATGATCACAGGTTTTTTGCACTCTGCACTTTTTACCTAGAAGAACTCAAGCATGCTGGTACTCAGCATAAATCAAGCAAGAAGTAGAGGCCACACCTGTATATGCCTGTACAGGTGGGCAGCAGCAGGGATACACTGTCAGAGTAAAATTGTGCTGTGGGAGCACAGGTCATTTGATGTGCTGAATGAGCAGCACTGGTGGAATGATGGTGCCATTCCCATTTATGGTGGTAGAGAGGTGAGGTAGGAGCTTTTGTCCCTTTTGGACTTATCCTCCTTCATCTTTTTCCCCCCTCATCATCCATGGCTATGGGATGACTCCCAATTGTTGGTCTCACTTTGTTTGGGCTGCCATTTTGGGTTGGCACCCTTGTGTTTGACTGCAGAAAGTTTGTTGACCTGAGGAGGGCCAGCAGGCTTTCCAGCTGCTGTTCACCACGAGGCTTCACCAACAATGGAGTCCTTGACATGTTTAAGCATCAAGGTGCTAGTCACAGTCCTGTTAAGGACCATGGCAGATAGTGAGTCATACTCGCATGGCATCACAGCAAGTAGAATCATTGCTTGGACTAATTTGGGGATGGAAACATGAGCAGCCATTAGGTGCTGGAATTTGTCAGCCATCTTAGCAATCTCTGGTGCAGGGTGCACACCCAGTATTTTGATTGCAATCATGGACCTAAAGTCTGAAAAGACTTGGGAGGGGCCATCAACACCATAATTGGTCTTGATAAGGTCCCAAACCTCTTTAGCAGTGTTCTTGGTGTTGGCACACTGGCAGATGGAGGGAGCCAGGTGGAGCACAAGGCTACCAATCACCTGGTCATTTTTGTTGCTCCAGGTATGGAGCTTGACAGTAGTGTTCATCACTGTGAGAGGTGGCACCAGAGGTGGATGGGTTACCACCCCACTTGTTATCTGCCAGAGGCCCTGCGATTGAAGCCATGCCTTCATGGAGTCAGCCCATGTAATGTAGTTTGATCCATCAAAGGTCTGGATGAGTTTCTTGAGGGTTGAAGACATGATTGTTTAGAGCAGCTATAAAAGTGCTTAATCAGCTTTATGCTCAATGAAACATGTTTGACAGTGACAGAAGAAGGCACTCCTTCAGAGTACTATGACACCCTAGTCATGCTAGGTTGCAGCTCACAAAGAGCACATAGGTTATTTTTAGAGATGATGTGCACAACATCACTCACAGCCATTTAAGGCGCAGATATGTGATGTGCCCACAGGGCCCATAACCTGTTAAGCAGACTCTACACTATGTGGGAAGAGTACACATGTTCTTTATAACCTACCTATAGGGTTACTCAGACTTACTGCTAGGGTTAGAGAGGTTAGAACACTGTATTCCTACTATGGTACAGGTTCTCCTTATATACATAGATATAGGGTGTCACATGACTCAAGAATGTGTTCACCACATGTATGCGCAGTAATGCACAGTGTGGGAAGACATGTGTTGTATGTAGCACTTCAAGATCCAGTCCAGTCTGGTTTTTTGCCCATTCTGGGCTGTAACTGGAACCAAACCAGTTCTATTCATATCTACATTACAAGAAAACCATGACTGGGACTGGGGTAGACCAGTCCTCTATGGTTACATGCGGTTGATGGACCAATTTTAACTACATTTTGGTCCTGACCAGTCATTTGATGGTCAGGACCACATTTATTTACAATAATGCTACTACTACTGTATTAAAAGACAACAAATAAATGAAAGAAAGAAAAAGAGAAAGAAAAAAAAGCACCCACAATCCACCTTGCAAGCAGTGGCTTGCAAAGCTGGATGTGGGGTGGTCATGGCAGGATCACTGTTCAGTGATGGCAGTACCGGCACTGCCAGTTTTGTTGACATGAGGGATTTGTTGGCATAAGGAGTCATTGGTGGCATCATTGGTGTCATTGGCGTGAGGGGTTGTTGGCATGAGGGGTTGTTGGCATGAGGGGTTGTTGGCATTGTTGGCGGTGACATTGGCATCAGTGTGAGGGGTTTGTTGGGGTCATTGTTAGTGTTGTTGGCATGAGGGGTTGTTGGCATCATTGGTGTGAGGGGTTGTTGGCATCGTTGGCAGTGACATTGGCATTGGCGTGAGGGGCTCGTTGGTGTTGTTGGTGTGAGGGGTCATTGGTGTCGTTGGCAGTGACATTGGTGTTTGTTCTTTGTTGTCATCCACACCTCCATCTCCCCCGATGAGCAGTTGCTAGCAGGTGGGGTGGAGGTGTGGTGAGCCATCTTTGTCACTCCTGTAGCGTCATTTGTTGTCCTGTTGTTGTTATCCACCCTGCGAGCAGATGCTCACAGCGGTGGAGGGGGGTTGGGGGTCATAATGTCATTATACTAAAGCTAGAACCTAGAAAACAACAAAAAATGTTAGTTAGTTTTGAAAAAACAAAGACAAGAAACATACCTGGGGCCAAACAACACTGGACATTGTTTGGGCCCCATTTTGTGCATTGAAGACTACTGTTGGCAGCAAGGTTGGCAGTGGGTTGTTGTGGGAGAGTGTGACCACAAAAGTGGTGTCATAATATTTATTTAAAAAAGTGGTGTCACTTTTTCATTTTGTGTGCACACACATGGCCAAATGGTCCATGCATGGCTGCAGGGTGTATAAACCCTCACAAACCTCACACAAATTTCGAGGATCATCCTCATTTTATATTAGTTTGGATTACATAATTTATATTTGGTGTATGTACTTTTTGAAGCTCTCGGTTAGGTCCAGGACTGGTTATAGCCAGTCCTGGTCAGTTCTTTTCATTTGTGTGAGCTGAGTGAACCGTACACCGGACCAGTGTCAGGACCAGTAGGACCCTGACTGATGGTCCTACAGGACTGGTTACGGTTCAGTTCAGTCCTCAGTCCTTTCCTGGTTTGAAGGACTGGACCTTGAAGCACTAGTTGTACACATGTATGCAGCATGTATCACCTCATGTACAGTGTGTGTATGCAGCATGTAAGATGTGTATCAGTAATTAATTTCAACATAGAGGTATATTTTTGACTTACATTATGTTGTTTCTCTTTTACTGACATTCTAATTTCTAACCTACAGATATTTGCAGGTAGGCCACCAGATGACCCCCAACCATGATGGTTCTCACCACCCATGGCATCTGCCATCACTGCTGTGAGAACCTGCTCATAGCATGGATGGCAAGGCTTCATCAGGAAAACGTGGAGATACAGATATAACCAGATGGGAATTGCTGAACCCTCCAAGTTTGACAGATGTAAATAATGGGTTACCTATTCATAACAACAGATGCAGGAATTGCAGTGTCTTGGAATGTAGTGCACTGGCCAGCCAATTCTTTGATCAATTTATCTGCAGCTGGAATGCTGACATTACTCTAACCTGAGGCTCACAATACTTGGAAAGAGTTGCGATGCTTTGGAATGTGGTGGAAGGGCTACCTAATTCTTTGATCAATTTATCTGCAGCTGGAATGCTGACATTACTCTGAACTGAGGCTCACAATACTTTGAAAGAGTTGCAATGCTTTGGAATATGGTGGAAGGGCCAGCCAATTCTTTCATTAATTTATTTGCAGCTAGAATGATGACATTACTCTGAACTGAGGCTCAATGCTTGGAAAGAGTTCCAATGCTTGGAAAGAGTTCCAATGCTTTGGAATATGGTGGAAGGGCCAGCCAATTCTTTCATTAATTTATTTGCAGCTGGAATGCTCTGAACTGAGGCCCAGTCAAAAGTCGGTCAAACCAGAGAGGGTTAGATTGAGTTAGAACAAAAAAAAACTGCTGTCCTGATGTAAATGTATGTAAATAGCTATGACTCCATATATATCGAGGAATGAGACACTTCTCAGATACTTTTGATCAAGCTTCATGTGCACATGTAGCCAGATCTAGTCAGATGTTTTCAGATAGATATACATAGGGTCAAAATGACATTGTATTAAGCTTCAATTTTGCTCTATTCCAAATAATATCAATCAATACTAATCGAGGCGAATCGATACCGATCAATCTCTCAAGGCAAAACGCATGACATATTATATTGCAAGAACATATATAGAGCCCATAGAAACATAGAAATTATGATGCTAACCTGCAGAGCCAGTTTGCAGCCCTGTGACCTCCTGCATTTCCAATCTACCCAAATGTGTAATTGATTGATCAGTCGGACACCCCAGGAGCAGCGCGTGCAGCTTTCTGTGGTCAAAAAAAGAAGTTAGGACTGTATCACATAGATATGGACAGCTTACCATGGAGAATTCACAATCCTTCCAGTGCTGTAATTTATGTGAGTCATGATACTAAAGAACATACAAAGGCATGCAGACCTTCTTCTGCTCTGCAGAGAGGTTATCATAATATTACTTGAAATCACTCATGGAACCATGAGGGTTATGCTCTTTCCAATCCAAAGCACATAGGTTTCTGGTTATCAATAGGCAATATTAGTCTATACCTAGAACTTCTACAATATGATCACTTACCGGGCAGTAGTCGGATGAGGGTTTGGCCGCATCGTCCCAGCTTTCTTCCCTGTCCCAAGTCCCACACTAGGGACTGTGATGGTAACAGGAGCATCAACAGGAGCTTCAGTAGCGGGAGCTTTGACAGGAGCCACAGTAGCAGGAGCATTGACAAGAGCTGCAGAGGTTGTAGTCAGATTATCAAAGGTTGAAACTGACAGATATGAGTTTATTTTTTGAGGAATATTCCAGGTCCAGGATTAGCATGCGATTAGGTCCTAGATCGAGCACTTTCCAGGTCCTGCTATATGGATCACATGGTCTATTTCCTGAAACCTAATCCAATGACTTGGTCACAACTTTGGTTTCCTTGTCGCAACCTTTGGTTTTGGAAATGCAGCTACTTAGTTCAGTTACAGTTATATTTAGGCTCTGGACTTGGCTCTGGTTTATCAGTCCATACCACTTTATTGGCAATTACAGCTATGACACTCGGGTAACAACCAAAACACTCATGTCTGATTCTGGAATAACCACATAGCACGCTGGGGAGCTGGCAGCAGAGCCCACTACTTTTGTAGTGCAAACAATGGCAAATGAGAGCAGGTGTTGATGGTGGGATGCACACCATTGACTTGTCCACTTTGTATTATGTAGTTACTTAGTTTGGACTCCTTGGTGGACATTCAATAGTACCCTAAATTGTCAAACAAACAGCAACTTATATTTGACATACTTGAAGGAATACAAATTAAACCTCTAATGGTGTGCATAAGCCGAAGAAGATGGAAATCTATCAGTCAAAGTATCTCTATTCCACCCAGCAGCTTTTCCTTCCAGCCTACAATGGGAGTTGTGGGGGGGAAAAAATACATTACCAATGCGTCCAGAGGTCAAAGGCTCTCCAGGAGGTGGAATGGATGGCTGCCATAGCTGTACTGCATGGTAAAGCCAGCCAGATAAAAAGATAAGGATGTCACCTGGAGTATATCTGTAAAAGAGAGAAAGGCTAAGATGTCATTGAAAGCAGTTGAAAATTCTTACTGAAATTTAAGCCCCAAATCAGATAGATGCATATCTCCTCCGGTAAAGAACCCCACAGGGAAGCAAGCTGTGGGGCCATCATCAGGGATTAAGAGATTGGCTTCATTGAGTTCAGGTTCATGTTGGACTTCCTGCTCCTGATCCAATCCTTCATCACTGTTCTCACTCCCTTCCGCTGCAACTCCATCTATAGGTCATCATTGTGACAACTCATGTCCCTGAGTTTGGGGATGGATTGCAGAACCCAACACACTGCTATAGGACCCTGTGTGTGTTAAGTGAGGTGGGACATGAATGCTTAATTCCAGCCCCTCGCGTGGCCCATTTTTAGCTACTAGCTGCTGATGTGGATCATGCGAGTGTCATCAACTTTGCCCATTCTCATTCACCTTTTGGGGTAGAGATGAGCAAACATTTTTTATTGTCTTTCATGTCCCCAACACAATCCATTCTACAACATTCTGCTGCAGTTCCAGGGCATCTTCGGAGTTGAGTTTAAGCCCTTCCAACTCTGTCAGTCATCTGCTTTCTTGGCATTTCTCTCTCCACTCCCTCACACCATCATCCCAGCACTCCTCTCCCCACCTACCAGCACCCTCCTCACCTGCATCTGGGAACCTGCTGCAAAATCGCCTCTCTCCCTCATCTGATCGCCCATACAGTGAAGACCTTTGCTCTCATGGGAATCAGGGTCTTATGTTCAATTCTGTGAGAACGATGCAGCCAAACACTTTCTTCGTTGCACCAGCAGATACTCCCCCAGCTGCAAACCCCGAATGGGGGGAACACAGCCCACCACCTGCCCTGACACTATGTCCGCAAGTTTCTCCAACAAGCTCTGAGAGGCCTGCAGCCACATATACAAACAGTGTGGGATCGTTGCTCCAACTCAAGGGCATAGACATGAATGATCCACAAGTTGTCAATGCTCAGTGTCAGCAGGGATGGACCCTAATGCACTTGGTTAGGAACCATCGCGCTATGGTTTCACTACTAAAGCAATTAGGTTTCACTGTGCCTCTTCCCAAAAAAGGTGGTAAGATTGATGTCCATGGTCTCACCTTCCAGGCTTCAGAGGTTTTGGATCACTTCAGTTGGGCAGCGACTTCATTTGACCACAAATGTGGCTGGTATGACTGGGCTGAGGTGGCAGCAAGAAGCCAATGGAAAGGACTCATTCCAGGTTAGCCCCTTCGAGCTAGGCTTTTCATGCGAAGTGCATATTTTGACATCTGCCACAGGGAAGGATGAGGCTAGCTACAAATTGTATTCCCTCTGGAGAGGCATATGCTACCTTTGGAGTTCTAATGGTCCAATAACCACTGGCCAGATCCCTAATGCAAGGTCAACTGACCCGATGAAGCCTTTGGTGCTGGAGTGACCCAAAATCAACTCTCTACTTCCAAGGCCACTTTGTCACTCTGTCTCAAATAGTATAGCTGTCATAACCGTGCCCTCTGTTGACTCAACCAATTTTATTCTCACCACTCGAATTTGTGAACTAAGTGTACTCAAATTTGTGAACTAAATGAAAAGCTGCACGTTTGTTGTACAAAGGATTGGGACTACTCCAATTGTGCTTTCTTCCTCTTCCGGGTCTCTTCCTGTTTGTGTTCCAGTGCTCGTCTCGCTGTCTCAAGCATACCCTGCAGCTGCTGTTGCTTCATAGTGCGCTTGGCTGCCAAATCAGCATCTGTCTGCAAATCGACATTGCTTTGGATTGTGTCAAGAACGAGGTGATATGGAATTGAGATAGCATAGTCATCACCATGCCTGCCTTGAGGGATTGTCCAAAAGATGTGCTTTTGCAGAATTCAGATATAGTGATTCTCACTTGAACCTGGGATTATCTGTTTTTATGAATAGTTACAAGGTTGTAAACCATTGTAAAGGGTCCCTTACCTGATATCTCTCTGTTCGCGACACAACATACTTCCAGTACACTTTGATGTCATTTTGGAAGAAAATGTATTGATGCTTGTCAGCAAGTGATGCCGAGACCACCCTCGCTGAATTGTCAAGACCATCAACACGCATCAAGCAATTGAGGTTGGAGTCTTTCCCAGCCCAAGACTCAAGTTGTTCAGATTCTGTAAGCTCCCAAAAATCGACAGTAACTGCCTTCAACTGTCTTCCAATGCCTTTGACAATCTTATCCTCTATATTAACCATAATCACAAGCTGTATACCACCAAAAGTACCCACCACCAGCCTAGCAGCATCTCGGCCAAGTTTTTTTGCTGTTTCACTGTAACCCACTTCCCAAGCAATCGTCGGATAATGGGTCCAGGCATCAGGTATGTCAGGCTGCTCATAGATTGCAAAATCGGGGGTCTTCTCTCCCTCATCAGATAACCAGACGTTAGATCCACCACCAAATCTGGCATTGGGTGTATCTCCACAAAAAATGACCCCATGGATGTGTTTGTCAGATATCCTTGGGAAGATTTGGCTGATATACTCATGAATCATGGTAGGAAAATGCATGATAAGGTCAGTGCCAGAAAAGTCGATGCTTAAAAGATTATTAGATAACCCGTCAAAGTTTTGAAGGGTCAGGTGTTAAACTCACTGAGCCTGTGCCCATCCTTCTAGTTCACCCTTTTCCGCCATCAGCTGCAGAGTTTGAAAGGTTTCAGATGTAACACCTTTCACTAATATATGGTTTGGAGCACCAGCCATTTGTGTCAAGAACAGATTCAACTCAGAAAGGATACCCTCTATAGAACATACAGTAGGGGTTTCAGGAGTATTGGAAATGCAAGGGGGGACAGAGTCACTCCGCATCTCCAAAGGATCAGGGCACATGAGGTCACTAGAGGGGGGAGTGGAGATTGATGGTGAATGTGATGGGTTCAAAGTAGGCGCAGCATGGGGCTGAGGAGCGCTAGCAGGCATATTAAGCTTGGCAATAGGTTTAGATGACTTGGATGGGCGAAGATTTGGACCATTTGGTGGTGGTGAGGATCGAGCATGGACCTGGTTGAGACTCCAAGAGGGCACAAAGGTGCTATGTATATTTCCATAAGGTCCAGGTGACTGAAACATTTGATAACAATGGCAAAAGATGAGGACAAAAGGCAAAGAGATTGGTTTGAGGCACTAAGTGGGGTCATGGTGGGAATGAAAGAGCCATGCAACCGTCTCCACTATCATAGCTTTTATATCACATGTCTGCTCATGTGAAAAACATTATATTGCATAGTGTATTGTAACTAGAGAAGGGGTAGACATCGCTAATGAAGAATGCAACAGTAGCAAGCAAAGGCAGGTGTTGGTAGAATTTGGAGGACTATCAAAAGAGAAAGAGGGTAGTAGTAAAGATAAAAGCAATTAAAGGGTGATGAGCAATGCCAATGATTAGCAAGCAAAGACAGTCATCAGAAGGTAGAATTTGGAGGATGTCCGAAAGAAGGCACTAAAGATAAGTAATTAAAGCAATCAGACACATCAATGTGAAATCAGAGAATCGAATGAGAACCAATGGCACCCAGGCATTCACACAAAAGCCAGTGATCAACAGCTTCCTGAACAGTGTGAGCTTCTCAATTGGGGGGAAGAGTCCAGATTGTGTAAATGCATCAAGTAAGAAATGGGAACCCTTGCTTCCCGCAAGCAGGTCTTGAAGCTGATTGTTCCTTCTGCTATCATTGCTGACCAGACTTCAGGGTCTAACCCATAGGCAAGTCCATCATCATCTACTATGGCACCCAACGGGTCTGAATTCTCCCAGGGTGTCTGAATTTTGATTTTCTTATTTTATATTCTTGCGCTGACCTTCCAGAGTTTTACAGAATTTCATCACATAGTACTCATGTATATACATATAATTTTACTAAGGAATTCAAAGTGTAGAATCAATCGAAAAATAGTAGCCGGAGTGATCAGTCAGTGATTTTGATGTAACTATTTTGCTCACAACTTCATACTCCACTCTGAGTGCTCAGAAAAAATTTACAGGCCACCTATACTGGACTGAAACATGGCCGCATACTAATTTTGAGTTCCCGGTGCAGTGCGCCTGTGCTTACAAGGAAGGAAAGGAAGCATGACACAGCACACTGAAATTCAGGCTCCGCCAGAAACGTTTTGACATTTACGCGTTTTCTGAATTCAGGCCTCACGCATGCCATCAGAGCGCGCGCGGCATGAGACTGAGGAGCTGCTCAAAGAGGGCTGCCGCCGCCTTATCCGCGAGAAACGCAATGGCATTAAGATCAATGTCAAACAGACAGCTTGTGATCTCAACATTCCTTATTCTACTCTTCGGGCTCGCTTTCTCAACATCCACAAGCCTGCCCAAGAAGCTCACACATCTCAACAATTCCTCTCTCCTTCTCAAGAGAACCTTCTTGTCAAATGGATTCCCGCTCACTGCTAATGTCGCAAACCTGCCAAATGCTGGTCCAAGTACATCACACAGCACTTTCACTGCTGTCCAACCAAATCATCCTCAAATCAATTTCTACCCCCCGGGAACACTTCATCAGCATTACCACACCAATTATTCTCCATTATACCCACCTTTGCACTCACTTTCGAACATACATTCACCTCCCCAGCCCATAAGTACCAATCTAGCTCATACCTCAATTCTATAACTCATTCCAAGCTAATCATCAGTATATATTTCATTTATTTCATCCTCTAGGTCATACCTTACTTTATACATAGTTGTATATACTTCAATTCAAATAGTTGTCGTGGTTTTGCGTGTTCGAATGAGGTGGCGGTTGACGACGCGGCGGAGAGCAAATCTAATTGTGACAAAGTGTGACAAAAGAGACAAAATGTCTTCTCCCCTCCCAAGCACAGGCATACTGCACTGGCAACTTAAATTGGGCATGAAGCCGTATTTCAGTCTGGTATAGGTAGCCTGTAAATTTTTATTGAGCACCCGGAGTAGAGTATGAAGTCGTGAGCAAAGTGTTTGCATCAAAATCACTGACTGGTTACTCCAGCTACTATTTTTCGATTGCTTCTACACTTTGAATTCCTTAGTAAAATTATATGTATATACATGAGTACTATGTGATGAAATTCCGTAAAACTCCGGAAGGTCAGCGCAAGAATATAAAATAAGAAAATCAAAATTCAGACACCCTGGGAGAATTCAGACCCGTTGGGTGCCATAGTACAAGAACAACCTGTACAATATTCATTATCTGTGAAGGGTAAGATCATGGCATTTGCACATACCATAATTTGCCTGACTTCATTCACATTGACAGATGAACTTCCGGTGGATGCCCAGGCGAGTAATTTTGGTTGAAAACAGGGTTCACCAATTGTTGACAGGTCTACCGATGTTGAAAACTGGCCTTGGACCTCTTCAAATGAGTTAGGACAAGGAATACCAGAACCACTGAGAAATGATGTGATAATGGAGTCAAATGTTGTAGAAGGACAAATTGAAGAAAAATGTTCAGCTACTTCTGTGTCGGCTGTCTTCACAGCCAGGTAAGGTTCCAAATCCTTGTAGCATGTGATGTTTGACATCCAAAGAGCACTGAAGAGGAACTCCAAACCTCCTTCAAGAGAATTCACCAGCTAAGAAAGTTGCATAAGTATCCATGCTGATGACAATGATAAAGATGAACCTTAGGGAAGCTGAAGCTATTCTGGCAGGGTAGGTTGAAGCCCGAGAGAAAGGCTAAGATGCCAGGATGATCTGGTTGGGAGGGCCCAACAATAGCTCGATAAAGGATTTCACATGCTGTCCACTGATGAGTTTCTTCATCTCAGCCAAGAAGTGGTCCCATCTATTGGAAGTGCTGATGAGTACATTGTATACAGACTAGTAATTGATAACAAAGCACCTGCATATCATGATACATTATAAAATGAGACTCAAAAGGTGTCAGATCTCCAGTGTGGCCAATGGCAAGCCAGTTTTGAATTAATTGATGGAGATCAGGATACCAGTTACCCAAGAATGAAGGGTGGATAGCATTGAGATTAGATTGGTGAATGAAATAGTGAAGAAGAACTGGAGAGAGAGGGACTGGAGCAACGCCATTGATGATTAAGAGGCTGGTAAGTGCACCCAATGTAGCAAGACTTTGACCATGAGCAGAACTTGAAGGACCTCTAGCTGAGGACCTAGAGGTGGGGACAGTCGAAGGAGTCGAGGCAATAGCAACATGCCCATCCTGGTGTGGTAAGAACCATTTGGTGGATTCATCATGGAATTCTTGAAATGCCAAGTGTAAAACCTCCCTCTGAATTCCTTCGCCAACAGAGAGTGTTCATTCATATCCATCCTGATTTATCTGAATTCTAGAACCAATTGGTTAGTATTCCACTTTGAGCTAATGTGATATACTCATAAAACTTACATCACAAAGTCTCGCCCTGGAGCCAGAATATCAGTGAAGTTGTTTGTTCGTGCCGCTAGTGCAAGAGCCCTATTGAAACTTCAGACCAGCTCCTTAACATCTGTGCCCTGTATCTTCAAACGGTCAATGTCCACACCTCTTGTGGCCAAGATGTAGGCACATTCTTTGAGGTGGTCGGGTGTAATGGCCTCTGGAAAACGGGAACCTGTTGGGGTCCATGGTTGTGACCACAATACAGCAGGAAGTGATGGTAACCTTCTCAGTGGGGCAGGGTGTGCAGTGGCTGGAGTAGGTGGCACTGTAGAAGAATTGCTTGTAGAAGACACAGTGTGGGATAGAGGGGGAGTGGCTGTGGAGGGCCTTGCTCTCCTACCATGTCTAGTAGTGTTTCAATTGGAAGGAAGCTGGTGCATGATGAGTAATATATCAAGAAGAACACTCAAACATAAGTACAACAATCTCTCATTCTCACTTCAAGAAGGTAGTGCTCTAGCAGGCTTATCAGGGCAGGTAAAGCACAAAGGACGGCAGGTAGTCATTCTATGTACACATGTAGTTAATGTAAGCAAAAGAAACCAAGGGAAACAGGGCAGAATGAAGGAAATAGTGAGCTCGCTGTCAGAGACAGTGAGCACAATGTTAGCTGACATGGGTGAACATAAGCCGACAGTGATGGGAGAAATTGATGGCCTTGATGGTGACAGTAGTTGATGACACTGATGGCAGGTACTGATGTCCGGCACATGCTGTAGATGTCTTGGAGGAGTCTACACTATATTTATTCAAGGTTTATTGGAGGAGGGCCATACACATTTAATTCCCTCTTTATTAGAGGACCTCATATGTAGCTCCACCTCTAATAAGAGGTTGTTGGTGGGATTATCAGGTGCAGGAAAGACTCCTATCACAGTTGCTAGTCCTCAGATAATTGTAGTAAAGTGCTATTTGTCCAAGTTCAGCTGATGTGCACATGGTGCTGTCTTTACTGGAAAGTACTTTGCATACTTCATGAATGCTGCTTGGGCACTCATTCCATAGTCCACTTTACCCAAGTCCCCTGCTTCAACAGCTTCTCCAATTGTTGCATACCCTGTCTCTGATGTCTGGTACATGGTTGCCTGGTTGAAGTACACCAGGCTTCCTCGACCACATTCATCACCTGCTGTGATAGGCCTGGAGTTTGCAGGAGTTGGTTGCTGCAGACCATCTGTTGCCAGGAACTGAATAGCTGGGGTGCAGTAAGATGGGTAAAAAAAACTCTTTGGGAGACCTACCATGAATGTCAATGTTGAAGTGGTATAGGAGGGAGGATGGGTATAGAAGGAGCACCCAGGGTGGGAGCTCAATCACAACCCCTGCCTCCCAGATGACAAGCCAGGACCTCATTGTGTGGTTGAAGTTCACTGAAAACCCACTGAGCAAACTGTCTCCAAAAGAAAGGTGCACTGACTGCCAGGAAGCTCATAGACCAGCAGGGTGCAGATGCCCACTATGTTTTTTCAGTCTGCATGGGGGCCACAGTGTACTCGCACCTGATTTGGAAAGGAGGTGTTTATGCACAGGTTCCAATACATGCCAAAGAGAGGCACGATGCCCCTCTTCTTGTACCAACTGGAGGATTCATCAAAGTGCTTGGCAACCCTGGGAAAAACCTGCTGCATGACCTGCTCCACCCACCTGCTGTGTGGGCATCAGAAAGAGAGGAGCCAAGCGCTCCATTGGCTCACTTTATCCGAACTATGATGGGCGCCTTCATGAAGACTTCAACTTTTGCAAGGTTGTTTTTGTGGAATGTGGTGAGATCGGCGCTCTAAAATCCCAGGGGTGTCAGAAGACCCTCTTGGGCTTCAGGATGGACAGGCTTACCTGTTGGTACTGTTGCTGGTGCCCAATAATACAGGGGAAGTGGGGCCCACAGGGCCCGAGCTTGCACTTCTTCTCTAGTGATTGGTCCATGAGGGCATCACTGAGTAGTGCCTGTGTTGCTTCGGAGAGCTCACCGGCCTGAGAGTGGAGCCACTGGGCTCGAAAGGAGTGGTAGGTGAACATGCAGCCATCGGCATCCACGAGGAAGGTCCCCCGCTCTTTCAGAACACTTTCCCTGTGATCAGTGCAGTTTCCACACACAAGGGCTCTACTTACCTGGGGGGCACTGGGTAGGGGATGGGGAAGAACACCCACAGTAGCTGCAGGATCTCTCCACTTTCATACAACCCCCTGAGCTCTTCCTGTATCTTTTTCAGTGGGGCCTGACCTTGCCAACCTGATGAAGATGCAGAGCTGTGCTGCTGCATTGAGAACTCATCCAAGCACACCACCTCTCCCTCTCGGAAGGTCCACTCACAAAGCCAGCATGTTCTGCCCTCACGCATGCCTGCCTTCTGCTCCTGCTTCTCTCTCCCTGCCCTTGGCCTCTTCAACCCAAGGCCCCTCTTCCTGACCCTTTTGCTCATGGGGGCAGCTGCTTCCAGGGGCTGAGTCACCTCAATTGAAGCTGGCGCAGTCTTTCGTCGCTTCTTTGGCACTGGAGCAGGCACTGCAGCGAGCAGCTTGGGGGACTGCTGGGCTGTGGATGGAGGGGCACATGGTGATCCATAGCTGTCTTGCTCTTAGCAAAGGGGTGAAAGGAGATAAAGGAAGCCTGAGTTGCTCACGTCCACAATCCACCGGCATTCCCCCCCATCTCATGTGCATGCTTCTGGCTCTCCACCTGGAAAGCTGGGGGATTGGGTTCACTGAGGTCTGAATCATAAATGCAGGGGAGGGCCTCTTCCACCGGCTGCCTGTTTTGAGGCTTGAGCATAGTGGACTCTGGGGCAAAACAGCTCCCTTTTGAAGCTCCTTCCTGAAGCAGGGTCCCAAGTTGGAGGCCAGAGGATTGAAGTGCCAGGAAATCATCTTTAATCTCAGAGTCATGAGCCTTGATCATGGCTGCACAAGAAAGTGGTTCATTGCAGGCAACATAGTCACTGAGAAGCATTTGTAGGCGACAGGGTGTGGCATAGAGGAGGGGAGGGGGGCTGTAGGAGATTCAGTGAGGGAAACAGACTCAACCACTGTAGACCTGCACACACCTCATCTGATTTAACAGCAGTGTTCTCTCTGGAGTAGGGTCAAGTGCTTGAGGTGATGCAGTGCTTGTGAAAGGGGGGGATGATGGAGTCAAGGAGGAGGATGCTGCCCTTGTGGCACCATCCTGGCAGAGATGAGAAGATGGTGGTGGTAGTGAAAAGAGAGGTGGGGAAGATGGTGAGGCCCCCACGTCATCAAGCTCAGCAATGAGGAGCATGCATGGCAATTTGGCAGGGGAAGGTGTTTGTAGGATAAATGAAAGAAATCGTGTTATATAAGTGGGTACATTCGACACGTGATTGCGATGCAAAACAGTCACAGTTCTTCAAATCAGTAAAAATGTCACCTGATGCTTTGTAAGTACAAAGCACTGGGTCAAATAAGACGGGTGTAAACCAGGCCATTGTCCGGAAATTTGCATTGGATATCCTTCCGACAGCGAGGCTTTGCTGGTTGAAACCCTCTGAGTGACGCATGAGTGAGACAAGTAAGACAAGTAAGACAGAGTGATCAAGCTTCAAGTTCAAGAGTTGGGTTAGTACTTATATGGCCATATGTCACATGACACAAGCTCAAAAGTGTGCATGCACACTTTTGCTCAAGGTTACATTATCAAGGTTACATCATCAATCGAGACTCTCAATCCGGAAAAAAATAAACATTCTGAATCAGTGAGTTATTTCAGGTCGCCGTGGGCCAAATGACTTTTCACCTCTATATTTTCAAAGAATCTGTGAATGGTACATGTCGACTGTCTCTAATGTGTCCGAGTCCAAATCCTCCTGCCAGGATTCCGCATCTGAAAGCTCTTCGTCAGAGGTCCCTCCTAGCAGTTTATTTTCTAAAATTGATCATATATACAAGTATCACCCTCCTCCCAGACAACAGACAAAAAGACACAGTGCATCTATACAGGAGGCTAGGGGTTGTCCACATTGAGACAGCTAAAATAAAATTCAAGCAGAAAAAATGACTTCAGCATGCCAAACTAAGCCCAACTTAGACAGGGCTCAACCCTTCTCCCCTCAGCTGTATGGGTGGTAGTACCCAGAGGCATAGCCAAATGATCCGTCACCTGGTGGGAGTGTTTGGCTGGTACTGCTAGCACTTGCATCAAATGGTCCTGGATTCTGGTAAACAAACCCATCCTCTGCCAACCATTGTTGGTACTTAGGATCAACATAAGCAGGCATGAAGCTGGGGGTGTAGCCGGGGCCTATTGTATAGTTGGCCACACCGTACACATTTGAAAGAAATGGTGCCTCCCCAGGATTGGAAGGCATTCCTAGGATGTCACCTTGCAAAGTCATGGCAGGGTCAAATGGAGCCTGCCCACTATTGGAGAAAGGCTCTGCCCAGCTGTCTGGCTGCTCAGTGGGAACAGGAGCTGGCTGGGAGGATGGGCCCATTGAAGGGACGACGGCTGGGCCTGGTTCATCCCTGCTGTATCCCATGTTCCAGATTCTCCTCCGTGTCATCTCCTCTTCTGGGTAATCCCAAAGAGCCCTCAGCTGCTCAGTTAGCACATGTTGCTTGTTCTTCCATTTATCACCACTAAGGTAAGTCGAGGGCTTTCCCCTTTTACTCACCCACTTGTCTCCATCCCTGGACTTACCAGCTGCTTTTGAACTAGCGTTTTTCTCAGCAACCTCCTGCAATGCTGAGCAGAGCTTGAGCAGGGGTGAGTGACAGAATGTGATCCATGACCCATGCACCTATGCAAATAGTGAGAAAGGAGATGCACCTGAAACCCAGGTGTGGCATGAAGAGCTCCTTGTTCAACATCACAGCTGGTGACTTCACGACCTCGGCTGCAAAAGCCTTCAGCCCATCGCTCCCGAAGAGCTCGAAGACCTTTCCCTGTCGATAGTTAAGCTCAGTCCAACCTCTTCATATGGCATGAACTTCAGCTTACCTCTTCATTGAGCCCATGGACGTAGCCTTGGTTGTCAAGCAATTCTTTTGCCTTGCAGGCGGCATGCTCGGCGTTCTTTCCTGCTAGCTGCTCCTCTGAGCACCCCGAAGCCTGCTCTTCTAACAGGTCCAGCTTGTAGAAGCGGTGCACATTTTGTCTTGCAAGGCTGTAGATGTTGGTCCATGAAGTCTGGACCTGCTTGGCAACCTATAGCTAGCATCAAAAGCATACCCTGAGTCCTCAGAATTTAGATGCACATGAGTGACCATATCCTCGGGCCAAGATGTGGAATCTGCTTCAACAACTTTGACACTCATGAGCAAAACACCGGTTAACTGGAGTGCTGGGCACTTACCAGTTTGTCTCAACCACTCATACTCCACCTTCGCCCAGTGGAGTGAATTGACTGCACTCTCCTGCCATGCAGCCATGTCCTCAAAGCTGAGGGTCGCAATCGCAAGCCCACTCATCCTATTTTTGGCAGTTAACTCGAAGTAGTCCATCATGTCTGAGCCGATCTTTGCCTTCTGAGAGTAGCAGGACCCAGATGTGGCAGTCTTCCCAGTGCTTGCCTTCCTGTATTTGCTTGACCTCTTCTGAGATGACTCGACATTGGAAGGGCACGAGCCTGCAGACTCTGAGAATGAGGAGGAGCCTCCCTTGATCCACCTCCACTTCCCTTTTCCACCAACCATCTCCATTGAAAGTGGGGCAACCGGTGTGACTTTGGTTTTGACTCTTAGTAGGGGAAGGGACGAATCTGGAACTGCTGTTGGAAGTGCCAGTTAGAGATGAGTTTGCGCATTGCTCACAAGCCTCACCTCAAGTCAGTGTCATGACTGACATTGCCTGGAGGTCTGGAGGTCTGTCATGACATCAGCGCTTCACCAGCCTGCAGTTAACATCATGACCAAACTGGTCTAGGGTCAAGGTGACAGATCCCTGGAACCCCTGCCACCAGCATGGCACAATTTACATTTTAGCCTCATTTGCCCTTAGGTCAGGACCATGGCTGACCTTGTATATACTGATCAAGCTGCCAGTGGTCTTAGATCTGTAATGATATGGTGAGTACTTGACTGAAGCTTGCAGCAAGAGCAACATGATGCAGAGCTTATTCAAGATTGCCATGGTCATAAAAGCCACTATTCAGTGTGAGGGTCTGATCAGTCAGAAGAGGTGAGTGCTTTTGATCATTACCTTGCCAGTGGTATCAGTGCAGTGCCATTCCAAATCCATCAATTGAATTACTATAAATTGAATCAGCAGGCTTTCACAGAGAGAGAGAGCAAGCCATAGCACACATGTTTTAACTTTCTTCCTTACATGCTCTTGTGGGAGCTATTTATTGACAGGGAAGTAATCCTATCCTATAAATAGATCTTGATCAATCACTCAAGCACTCAAGTACTCACATAGCTGAGTGCTCTCCATCCTGACCCCACCGAGTCTGACGACTGACCATGTCATGAATCATTGAATCTGGGGCTCAGTGCTTAAGCCTCATCTGGGTATTGAATGACCAGAGGATACTCCTGTGCATAGTTATGTATGCTGGTTTCCACATCTCATCTCATCAGTGAACTTGAAGCTTGAAGCGATGGTTCATTTATGCAATAAAACTACATTCTGGGTTCTACAGTGCCCTACTTGATATCTTTGGCTAATTTCTTTATGGCAGACTCTGTCAAGGGAGTAGTGGTGCTAGTAGGAATCAGTATTACTTCTACATCTCTAGTGTCTTCAGCACTTTGAGCATCCTCAATAGCCATTCTCTCACTGCCTTGAGACTGATTGGTCTCAGAAGTGCCGTCTTCAGAGATGCATCAAGCAGATGGCTGGACATCAACTTCATCCATGGAGGCGGACACCTGATTGCTGCTTTCTGGATCCCCAATTTTATGGAAATAATCCTGCATGTGAGCGATGTCCTCACTCATTTCCTCCACCCAAATATGAGCTATCTGAACTTGGTCCCACAATGATTGCAAAACACATTCTCCCTCTAACACCCAATTTGAAGCAACCTGCAGCTCTAAATGCAGTGTATCCTGCATTGCCCAAGCTATCACCAATTCTTGATGTTGAGATTTTTTGTCGAACATGGAGTAGGAATTATCAAACTACAGAGATAATCAGTTACTCATGAATGGACACCAAAGGCTACACCCACTGCGCAGGCCCGACGTGGTGACCTGATCTTTGTATAAACTGTTTGAGATCCCAAAACTTTGGAGTATCGTGTTCATGTAAACCGGACTGGCCCTGACAAACCAGAGCACACCTGTGAGGGACATGGTGAAGCCATGGTGATCTGCCTCAGTGCCGGGTTCATAAATGGATTTTGGTGTGAAGCAGTGGGTATCACGAACTTACTAGGGCAACATCGCAGGATATAACCTGAAGGCTAAAACCTCAACTTATGTGGGTCAACACCTTTACATATAGGAGGGACTATAGGTGCTTCAGTCTGATTCTGACTTCAGTCAGGGCGCTGAGTGAAAGTTGAAATGTGATGTTCAAGATCTGTCACTCAAGATGGTCACACCACATACACTCAGTAAGGTGAGAAAATTTCCCAATTCATCAATTAGTCACATTGATATGCATGACATGCATGATCATGTTTGTTTACCAAAGTTATTGCTAGTTCACTCCTTTATCAACATCGAACGACATGGATCCAAGCATCCCAAATATGACTCACATGGCAGCAGGCATTATCTCAGCAGCTTTCTTGGCACGGACTATCAAGGCTTGGCAATACAAGTTTGGCTTCAATGGCTCCGAATGTGGAAATACACGGCGGTATAGCTTGCTCTACATAACTCGACATTGGATGGCCAAATTTCTATATACTAGTATTGCCATCAAATATGTTTCAAACATAGTGCTCCTCTGTCACACAATCATGGAAGCGAGCAGTCTCACAGGTCATGAACTTATCGCAAGATTTGCAATTTGCAAAGAGCGATGAGAATCTATCAATTGGAAGCCCACACATTTGTGGTTGAAGGATGTACTCCTTATTGCTGGTGTGGGAAAGTGCCTTCTGGTGCTGTGAAAGTGCCTGCTTGCACTCATGATAGAACTTGTTCTGGCTTGGGAGACAAGTGTGGCACTCATCGCACTGAGTGAAGAGAGAGGAAAACTGCTCCCGAGTGACACCGGCATCAATCACCCAATCCATTTGTAATATAAGGGCATAGTCGGGAAGTGGCGCATTTGATGGGTCAAAGGTGTCAAATGCTACATCTAGTAAACAGAAAGACAAATTTATTAAGGCATAGAATAAAGGATGAATGTGGCAGTACATGCCTCCATATGTGAATGGCCTTACAGTGGAGCATTGCTGGACTAGGATGCTATGCTGGGGTATCTTCTCCTTGGCATCTGAGTCAAGGTGAGAACTCACAAAATAACCTAACGCTTTGACACACCGTGAACTGCAAAGGTAAGGCTCCGTGGTGCCTCCAAATCGGAGTTTTGCATCAGACTGGCCGGTAGCACATGTCCTTTGCGAACTACAGCAGTCCCTTGGGGTGTGGGAGTGTGGTCTATCAAGTCAGAAGACTCGATGATGAATGCGTACTCATGTTTGAGGCCGTGCATGATCTGAGTTGTGGAGTTGGTCATAGGAGTGGATGGCCGAGTAGCAGAATGTGACATCAAAGAAGATATGCAGGTCTTGTGAATCTGGCTGCCCCCAGCTTTATACACATTCAGCCATGTGTAGAAAACTAAATGAGCAATCAGAGAAATGACTATTCGAGGGAGCAAAGGATCAGGGAGATGACTGCTTGAATTCCTGAGTACGTCACATTGCCATCAAGCATCACAATTATTTTCCCGTCTAAGCATAGCACAACTCACAGAATTCTCTGCCAATTCATAAGCTGAATTTTGACCAGGCTGCTGATCCACCAACAGAATATAGAATTAGGCTTGCATGAATTAGTTGAGTCTTGGCACTATGCAGTGCGTGTTTGATGGATGATCCAAATTTGACTGCATCCCCAACTCTCTCGACGATGCTAGTTTTCCGCATCTCGCAATCACTGTGCAACCATATGGTGTTCATTCTAGGTGGATGTTTCCCAGCCCTGCACTGCAGTGCATTTGTGGCAAGTCGTTCTTGCAGCACCCTGCTCTGAATCATCATACGCAGACATGCGCCTGGGCCAAAAAGCAAATTACAAGTGCACTATCAAAGGCAAAGCAAGCATTTGGAGAGCGAAGAGAATGAAAATGGCAGCAGCGGGAAGAAAGTCTGGCAGCTCTCAATTTCAATGAGGAAGTTGTAGCATCAGCGCCAGTGAGTCTTATTGATTTTTTCATGCAAATTGAGGGCTGACTTGGATCCAATGGTGCCTGTTTTTGCGTTGACTAGTTGCCTGTCAGTTCACCTCCACCAGCCAGTCACTCAGCACCAGAAGTGGAGGTACATATGCCTTCTGGGGCTGATGTGGACAGCCACCTGTCATTGGTGCAGAGAAGGCAACAGTGCCAGGTGCAGATTCTGAACAGATACCGGGATGATCTGCCCCAGGCTTCTGCCTCACTGCCTCCTCCGAGTGAATCATACACCATCTGACCAGAGGAAGCTGATGGAGGTCCTAGTTCTACTGCCAGTAGTAGCTTTCCCACAAGCAACAATCTTTTGGTGGACAAGGAATCAGGCCACCCAATCTTGCGATCGCCTTGCAATGCTTTCAGTTTATCACGCTGCTATTACAGCACCAAGTACCCATCCCACGATCCAGAGGAGTTCAATGACTTCAATGCGCTGTCTGATGTCAGCAACCCCCCACTGAGTCATGAAGTGGACTTGGGGCCTTACCCAAATCACAGCTCCTTTGCTCTAGGGGAATGGTACTGGGGTGACGGTGTACAAAAGACAAAAAAAAACTTTCAAACATCATCACTAGGCTGGACTTTCACCCCAACAATGTCAGAGATACCAAATGGGATTCTATTGATGATGAACTAGGTGGGGACAGAGAGGCGATGTGGGAGGATGAAGACAACTTGGCCCCTGGATGGCAGCAAACATCTGTAACCATTCAAGTCCTATTCCATCGCTTCACTGCATCGCCGGGCCTTCAGGACTATGTTGTTCATGATTTTTGCCATCGCAGTGTTGTATCAATCCTAAAAGAGAAATTGATTGATGATCACGAGTTCTGGCATTTCCACATTGAACCCTACGAGCTCAAATGGCAGCCAGCCCATCAGGGAAGCTCTGCATCAGAGGACCCGTCAATCCGGGTTCACGGCGAGCTTTACACCTCACCAGCCTTTCTTAAAGCCCATATGGAGCTGCAGGCATCGCAGGGAGAGCCTGGGTGCAGCCTTCCACGTGTTGTTGTTGGATTGATGTTCACCTCAGATCAGACTCATCTTACTTCCTTTGGGGAGACAAAGCTTTGGCCTTTGTATTTATTCTTTGGGAATGACTCAAAATACCATCGCAGGAAACCCTCACTTCATCTTTGTAATCATGTTGCATACTTCCGTAAGGTCAGTATCTTAGCCCATTTGATGATGGGCTTCCTTAGCTTTTTTCCCAGCTTCCAGACAAGTTCAAGGACTTTGTCACTTCTAAAACTGGGGGCAAAGGCCTCAGCCCAGCTTTTATGCCATACTGTAATTGAGAGTTGTTCCATGCACAATGGAAGGCCATCTTAGATGATGAATTTGTTGAAGCATACATCCACGGTGTAATTGTAACATGTGCAGATGGGCTTGCAAGGCGGTTCTACCTTCGGATATTCACATACTCAGCAGATTACCCAGAAAAGTAGGCTATTCAGCACCACTTCATTCATGCCTTCACTTTATAACTGAACACAACTGATAGGATTTTGCTGGTCAGCATAAAAAACTTGGGGAGCCATCCATGCCCTCACTGTCTTATCCCTCTGTCCAATGCCTTTAAAATTGGAATGGCCCGTGATGCCAGGAGGCGACAGACCCTCGCTCGGAGAGACACTGCAGCCCGTCAAAGGCACATCTCCGATGCCCGAAAGTTCATCCAAGAGGGAAACTATGCCGTTGATAGTGCTCCAGTGAAGAGATTAATGGATGCCGAGTCAATGATCCCCTCTGCGGTATGCTTGCCAGTGGTTGCTTCTCTTGAGTACTGGGGTAATTTTTATTGTTTTAAGAACACATTTTCTGACATACTTGCTCTGTTGGGCTTTGACATGTTTCCCATGGCCGTTGTTGACATCATGCATGAGGTGGAGCTGGGCACATGGAGATCCCTGTTCATCCACCTGCTATGCATCTTGGAAAGTGCAGGGCCTACCCACAGTACCCTTACTAGTGAGCTAGATCGACAGTGAAGTGCCTTTCACAAAATCATCATAATGATGCTGCAGCACTGATGCACTCAGATTAGATACTGGGAAGTGCCACCGTTTTCTTGAGACACAATTCAAAAGTTCTTGGCAAACTGCTCTGAGATGAAGCAGCTTGCTGCTCGTGACTTTGAAGATCTCCTACAGGTTAAGGCTACCAAAGAGTCAGGCTCCCTTACTTACTGGAGTTATTTAGTGTGCAATCCCAGTCTTTGAAGGCCTTTTGCCAGAACCTCACAATAAACGGGTTTTGAAGCTACTTTTCCTCATGGGCCATTGGCATGGTCTTGCTAAACTGCATCTTCACACAGATGCAACTCTAGCAATCTTGGATAGTGTGACAGCATTGCTAGGCCATGCCCTCCACGAGTTCAAGATGAAGACTTGCTCCATGTTTGCTACTCGTGAACTTAAAAAGGAGGAGAGCACTAGAAAGCGCAAGCAGGCCACCCAGAAAAAAACATCCCAGGTCAAAAAAACCCCCCCAACCCAAGAGCTAGGGGCTGGTAATGGTGACAGGGCTGTGGTAGGAAAAGACAATGCGGCAAAGGCAAGTAAAGGGCTAAAGGAATTCAATATGAGCACCTACAAGTACCATGCCCTAGGGGATGTTGCTAACACGATAAGAGAATATGGCACAACAGAATCGTACTCTATGGAACTGGTAAGCACTGCACATGAGTCTCTTTGTTATCTTTATACTTCATGTTCTTGACCAGGGTGAACTGGAGCATTGCACCGCGAAGTCCAGATACAAGCAGACGAGCAAAAAGAACTACCTGAACCAGCTGGCTCAGATTGAGCGATGCCAGGCCCGTGTTTGCTCAATTTGAAGGAGACTGAATGCAGGAAAGGCCTCTCACTATGATGAGGTGGAGTACGCATCCTCACCAATGCCAAGATACTGCATTGGAAAATCACAAAATGAACCAGTAGTTCTCCCAGTATTTTTGCAGGACAATTGCGGTGACCCTGCTGTCAAGGTGAGCAGGATTGGCAGACTGCTTTATCCGTTCTAAGGCCCCTGCTGCTAGGACTTCCTTCCGAGATTGAAAGCCCACCTTCTCCCTAGAATCCAGCTTATGGTGCAGCAGGAAGCCTCCTCGGCACTGCATCTTTCATCTTCATCCAGAGATCCTTGCAGTAATGGCATCAACCATGTCCTATTCAAAAGTGACCGCATATACAGTGGCCAACAAAACCGTTCCAATGTTTTCAAACTTTTAATAAGTGTACTTGAATAAAATGAAATAAATTGTCATAAAATCTGAGAAAATTATGGAATATACCTTAACATCCTATCTGATCACCTGCATAGCCACAAAATCATGTGACACTATCTAATAGGTAAGTTTCATCATATAGTCTAGTCACTCATTGGAACAGTTTTGTTGCACTGATTTTTGAGTATAGAATTTATGCAAATCACATGACTTTGTTGATTATTATAAACAGAAGTAAACAATATCATGTGATACAATATATCTAAGGAGACTGGATCTCTTGCAACTTTATTCTTACCCCCCAATTCATTATGCAGAAGCTATCATCCACTCAAATACTCCGCATTCTCAATTTGCTTGATTCTGGTCTTTCTGTCTGACAAATCTCTTATCAAACTGGTCATGGCATTGCTACCATCAGCCGTACTTGCTCTGAGCACTGACCTGAGCTTCAGAAATCATTTGGTGGTTGTCCTATGAAGCTTACTACTGCTAATGTTGACTATGCACGTCGAATTATTCACATGGGAAAGGTTGATAATGCTACTGAAGCTGCACAAACACTTCAGGATATCACCAACACCCCTTTCTCCTCCCAAACCCTTCATCGACATCTTAAATCACATGGCATGAAACCTGTAGTCAAGAAGAAACGTCCACTACTCAAACCTCATCACCGATGCGCATGATTGGAGTTTGCTGAGCAGCATGCAGAGTGGACACTTGAGGATTGGAAAAGGGTCATATGGTCAGATGAGACTAAAATTAATCATTTGGGATCAGATGGAAGAAAATATGTGTGGAAAGATAGTGATGAAGGTCTGAGTGATAGGCTTGTTGAGGGAACAGTGAAGTTTGGAGGAGGGAATTTGATGTTGTGGGGGTGCATGGGATGGGATGGGGTTGGATATGCTACTAGGATTGAAGGAAAGATGGATGCTGAACTTTATGTCAGTATTATGGATGATGAGCTTCAGCAAACACTGGAGCTTTGGGGTAAAACTACTGATGATATGGTATTTCAGCAGGACAATGACCCCAAACATACCAGCAAAAAGGCCAAGAAGTTGTTTGAAGACAATGATATTACTGCCCTCAAGTGGCCTGCACAGTCTCCTGACCTCAATCCTATAGAACATCTGTGGCATCATCTCAAAAAGAAGCTTGGAGAGTATGAGGAACCAGCCAACAGTGTTACAGAGCTTTGGGAAAGGGTACAGGTGGAATGGGAGAAGATACCAAAGGAGGAGTGTCAGAAATTGATTGAAAGCATGCCTAAAAGACTTGCTGCAGTAGTTAAAACAAAAGGTGGCTATACCAAGTACTAATTTATACTCAAAAAATCAGTGCAACAAAACTGTTCCAATGAGTCACTAGAGTATATGATGAAGTTTACTTATTAAATAATGTCACATGATCTTGTGGCTATGCAGGTGATCAGATAGGATGTTAAGGTATATTCCATAATTTTCTCAGATTTTATGACAATTTATTTCATTTTATTCAAGTACACTTGTTAAAAGTTTGAAAACATTGGAACAGTTTTGTTGGCCACTGTACATATAACCATCGGCTAGTTCGAATCAACTACACTGCCTATGATGTCCGCCGAGCCCAGGATGTTCTGAACCCAAACACAACACACCACAACATCATGCTCTTAAATAGTACGGGGGAACAATGCCACCCTTATCTTTACGTGTGCATTCTGGGCATTTATCATGCAAACATCATTTATGTAGGGCCAGGAATGGTCGACTATAGCCCTAGACGACTTGATTTCCTATGGGTGCGATGGTATCAGCATTGGGAGGTAGCCGATGGCAGTGACATAATGGGGTGGAAGGCTCACCATCTTGATCAGCTATCCTTCCCTCCCATGGCCAGCGAGGATGCCTTTGGTTTTGTTGATCCATCTGATGTCCTGCAAAGCTGTCATGTCATTCCCCGATTTGCGAAGGGGAAGCGGCACTCAGATGGGGTGGCCCTTTCCAAATGTGCTCGAGATGGTGAAGATTGGAAGGAGTACTATGTGGGATGGTGAGTGGATCAGAACTTGAAGCAGGTTTAACATGACTGATAAGGACACTGACTTTGGTGCCATCAGCTTTGTAGATCGCAACATGATGATGCATTATCACTGGGGCCAAGGCATTGGGCACACTTACTGTTGTGATTCAAACCCTGTTGCTCATGACTCCTTGCCTCAAATTGAACAGCCTGAGGATGACGAAGCTGATGGCCTTGAACTGTGGATATGTGGAGAGCATGGACACAATGAAGTCGGAGGTGAAGAGGGTGTGGAGGGACTTGATGCGCTGGAGTTTTGTATCAATGAAAGAGAAAATGAACCGCTAGGAGGGACCTCTGATGAAGAGCTTTCGGATGCAGAATCCTGGCAGGAGGATTTAGACTTGGACACATTAGAGACAGTCAACATGTACCATTCACAGATTCTTTGAAAATAGAGAGGTGAAAAGTCATTTGGCCAAATAACCTATTACAAACAAAGTAAAAATAAAGGATATAATACGGGCACTGTGAGATTTGAACTCACGACTTTTTTTAAAGTATTCATCTACACTCTGCATCATCTTTCCATTCTACCGTCCTTGATCCTTATCACCATCATCATTTTCTGATTTAATTTTCACCTTTACGGTGTCCTCATTGTTGCTGTCAATATACAGGCCCTTGTCTAGGTTGCATACCATGCCATGAAACTGCCGTGTTATTTTCAGAACAATTGTAGTTGTAGATGCATTATTGAGACTGACCGACCTCTCCAAACGTTCACCAGTCATGTGACCTTGGACCGACACTGTACATCAGTATGTTGTCTTTTAACCCTAACTCTGTCCTCATTTGTATCATTTTCACTGTTGCTGTCCATATACAGGCCCTTGTATGGGTTGCATAACATTCCCTGAGACTGCCGTGTTATTTTCAGAAAGATTGTAGTCGTAGATGCATTATTGAGACTGACCGACCTCTCCAAACATTCACCAATCACGTGACGTTTCATCGACGCTCATCACGCGGTCAAATTCAACTGAACCCACTGTGCATTGTTCAGTCATTGGAGGCATTGGAAGAAAGGGAACATCAGAAGACGTGATTGTTTTTTTAATGAGCATTGAGGATTGCGTGCAGAATGAACACAACATCAACGAAGATGGTTGTTACTGTCATTACTTAGTTTTCGGTCAAGGAAAAGCACTAGTCAAACATTTAAAGCAGCTAAAGAGACAGGATTGTCTTACAACATGCCATAGGTTTATATGATATCAAAATATAATGAATGTAAACAGCAATGGCAAGCAGGTTTGTCATGCTTGATACTACAACACTTAGGGTGAGAAAATAATCGTCTAAGTCTTGTGCAATGACACTCCCTTTTTGATCCATTCCCGATCATCATGAGTTTCGCCCATGAGACCTAAAATGAAATTTATTCAGACACAAGGTTTGGTGAATACATGAAATGTGCACATACGGAATTGAGTTGGAAGGGGGATCCTCCGTGGGGAGACTTTATAAGTCTCTTTGTCCCAAGCAAATGTCTCAGCACATCCTTGTATCCCACTCACCGGAGCACCAAGGCATCCAACAACTTGAACATGTAATGCTTGATACGTAAGCCCCGGGATCGCAGACTGTAATCTGGCCTCCTCCATGGACATCTTTGCATCTTGAAGGGTGTGCACCTGATGACCAAGGTATGGAAGCGCCAGGTGGGGCATCTCATGGGTTGTGCTCAATACAGTCCCAGAATGGGGGGAAGGCTCAATAGAATAATGGTTGTGTAACCATTGCAAGAGATGCCTGGCCTGCTTGCGAACATGTATGAGAAACATGCACTCTTCAGGGTCAACACCTTCCTGGTACATGTCAGTGTGGAGGACATTCGCAAGTTCTGCCATGTTTATCAATGACAAAACTGCCAGGACGCCGTCCATTGTCTCAAGGTTGGGCAAATGCACAAGGCTGACAGATGAATTTTGACTGGGACTCATTTCCATGATGGCATCGAGCACAAATTGTTGATGCACATAAATCAACATTCGGGCGAGGAGCAGTCGAGATGATTGGAAAAGACCTGGTTCGTGTGAGAGAGAAGGACCAATAAAAGATTGTAGCACCCCAATGCATGATTCAGTGATGTTCAAGATACTGTAGAACAGTCCGCCAGCATAGACGCTGCTTTTTACAGTGAGGATCCGATAGGGTGTGTTTGGCCAGAGAATTCTTTAGCAGACATTGAGATAGCGCATTTGCAGAATGTATCTTTACTCACAGCTGAGATCCTTCATATAGGAGGACAGATTCAACATCCCATAGCCCGGAGTTGGATGCATTGGGATCAAACAATGTCGCAGGATTTGAGATATCAGTGAAGTTACGTCCACCTTGTCCCTTTGGCTTATCTATGAGGACCCACAACAAACCATTCACAATGTTCAGGTATGCGCAGAACCCAAGCGCTTCTTCTGTCCATACCCCAAATGCATTGCTCATGGCTGCTGTAATCCATTGTGTGTGCCATTCAGGGAGCCGAATTCATCGCTTGCAATATGGTTCTTCCAACATACAGTTCCAAGCAGCGACGTCACTCACTAGGGCATCGGGGGTGGATAATCGGATGGTGAGAGACTTATTCACTGTGTACTTATAATATTGCCATTCGGGGCCTTGGCACTGTCAAGGAGATGTTGTAAAATTCCTTGGGCATCTTTTTCGTTTTCTTGAGTATGATCTACATGAATGGTTGAGAACTATGTCATGTCCACATAAATATTCCACACACCAGTAAACAGCAACTCGGTTCCCAAAGGGAAGAGTCTTCTCAGACCAAAAGAGTCGAATTTGTATAATCGAAATGGGCAGTCCTCAATGACGAGGTGCTTGTGTCGAAAAATTTCCAGAGAGCTCAGTTCATCCAGTTGATCATTTAAGAGCACACCTATCATTTCATGCTGCCCATTGGCCATGCCGAAAAGTTCATAGAACACTCCCAATTCAGACAGTATCTAGGTATCGCCATGATCGAATCGTATGAGCAATACAAAATAGGACATACATGAAATTGTGGATGATATGGCTGTGTTCGATTGGAATGTCCTAAGAGCTGGACTTGTCAATGCCCTTGTATTTTCTGAAATAGGATTGTAGACAATAACGGACTGATCAAGTATCACCTACTGTATATCCAATTGGGTCCGTGAGGTATGGAATTGGATGCTTCGAGACCTTGAAATAGAGAGAGAGAGGTTAGTTTGAAGCATCTTATTCATCACCAATAAGAGGGTTCACCTGTTCCTCCTCTTGTGGGGCTGAATTGACCATAGTATAATGTAATATGGTGAGTTTGTTTACAAAATGCGGAATGGGGGTACTCATGTTAAGATCTACGAGCTTCACGGGTTTCAATTCTGCCTCATCATCGGTCTCTTGCTCTTGCTCTTGCTCTTGCTCTTCCCTCTCCCTTTCTCTTTTGCTTTCCCTTTTTTCCTTTTCATGTTCTCTTCTTCGACATTCATAATCCTTTTTTCTCAATTTGGCCTGTTTTTCCGCATCTGTACTTTCACAGCCTTTGCCTTTTCTTGCTTTTGCCATGGCCAATTTCACTGCTTCCTGTTGCCGCTGCTCTTCTCATATTTTTTGCGCCTCTTCTCTTCTGCATCTTGCCTCTTCTCTTTTTTGGCATGTGTCATCGGGTGTGTTTGAGTGGCTGCCTTGAGGCTTGTTGTCCTCTGGTTCGGGGTTTTGTGTAGGAGACATTCAAGAAATGTCTGCACCGTCAGGGTTGTTGCCGCTTGTATCTGTAATCAAGTTCTTGATGTACAACTAGCTCCAAGATTAAAACACAACTTGCCATATTCACCCGCTGGAGTTTGAGGTGGCGGTGGCATCGTAACCCTTGGCCCAGGGCCTACATCCGGTGTTGTTGGCATGTCTTCATGATGCATACCTTCTTTATTGTTCCTGGGGCTCGCATCTGGACTACACATTTCCTCAACAGCTGCATGTCTTGCTAACTCTTCGTGCTCTGGCTACTGGTCAGAGCGCTTACTCAACTCACAATAATAAACGCACCTCCGAACCATCCCGACATCTCTGTGATGTTTTCATTAGCAATGATATTCTCAATGCGACGGAGGGCTTCCTGCAATTGCGGAAGAGTCTCTGCGATGCCATCGGCAACATCAATCATTGCCGACCATATTTCAAATTCAACCCTAAGTAGCAATGGGGGTTCGTTGCCAGAAAATACATGTAGTGTCTATAAAAAAAACGCAAGTAAGCAGCATAATGGAAACAACGGTTGCAACCAACTTCTAGAATGGACTTGCTACTGGCCGACCCAGTCCACATCAGCTTGTCTTGCAGGAGTGCAAGTAGCAAAAGAGAAAGCGCTATGTTAAGTGGGTTATGTAGACAACTCATTCGCTTTTGACTGGAGCCCTGGATTTGCAAAGCTTGACTGAAGAGAGATATTAAGAGCAGCGATTTGTTTAACAGCTTTGCACCTGCCTCTGGTTAGCAACTTCTAACAGAGAGCCAGCAACATCCCAGTGGCCCTAGATGGCGACATATTTATTCCAGATCGAACAGAGTAGTGATAGACATACCTTCCGATGGACACTGAGATTCATTGCTGCAACTTCAAAATTAGAGAGCCATTTCTGGCCCTTGTTCTGTGTCGTGAAGCAGATTATTGAGTTCAGCAAATGTTGTGTGGGGTCTTGTGAAGGATTGAATGTGGGCACGTCACTGTCAGATGCTAAAACACTTTCTAAGGAGACCTTGGCCTTCATGAGCATGTTGGGCCAGTTTTGCATTTTCTGTACTTTCTGCAAATAGTAAAAGGCAATCGATTACAATCAACAGGTGTGGGTATTAATATGCACCAGCTTTTGCAAAAGATCACTATGAGGTCTGAGCAAAGTTGGTACTGCCATCATTTGCAAGGAAGCACTTCCACTCTTGACCCATTGACAAACATCCATGATACAGTAACCAAGGACGCAGTTGACAGCTTTATAGAGAAGTTGATCATTGATTTTATGAATACCACCTGGTTCAATCTGTAGGACCTTTCAAGCCACTTTGACATCAGCTGAATTTCCAGAGAGTTCCTGTTCAGCTTCCAAGATCTTTCTGGAAAATTCCTGTCTTAAATGTGTTCATATCAATTGTCACAGTGGGAGAGGTCAATACACGCACATCAAGGACCTGATCTTGCAGATCCTATGGCCCAAGAATGATGTTGGTGTGCCAGGTTATCTCAGAAAGGAGCTTGGACGTTGCATGACAAAAAGTAGACATGGTGCGGTGATAACTCAAGGATAACACGTCCAAGACAATCAGTGTGTGATCATGAGGACATTGAGCACACGTGACTCCTGGCTGTTTCAAGCTAATAGCTATGCCACGTACCAGTGCCAACCCACCTGAAATTTTACAGTACTCAAACAATGAGGTGGAGTGGGGGAACAGAGATGAAGACAAATTTGAAATAGCACAAGTTCTCAGACTTGCAAGACTCCCATCCCAGAGTGTTGTTTGCATGGACTCTCTTGTGATCAATACAATCTTAATGCCAAGTTTTCCAGCACGCATTCTCTTGAAGGATAGAGTAGAGGAATCTCTGGATATGGAAACAAAAATACAGATGAAACACATGTATGAGACATACAAGCAATGGTTAGGTCTGGGCGGGGCAGCATGGTATATGACCATAACCTTGATCTCACAACAAAAATGTGGAATACATTTGAAATATTGAGGGGGGGAGGCGGGAATAGGAAAACATTATTATGGTATGTAAAAGTTTTGACAAGAATTTTATTTCTTTGATTTAAACTACACAGGATCCTCCAAGCATACACTGCCGTGATACTGGACTCTTCAGATGTGCGCCTGAAGGTCATACGGACAGCTAATAATAAGGAAGAGTTTGGAATGAAGGCTTCTTGGGTGTTCTGCCCTGGAGAGTACATATATGAGTTGGCGGGGCTTGTGCTGACAGATAATTTGTCAGACCACACCAACTTATCTGTGGTCGTTCCACATGTCAATCAAGGAGAGGTATTGGAGCCCCGAGTACTTTTCGGTCCAATTCATTTTATAAATCATCATTGTGTGTCACACAATGTTTAGGTGGGTAAATCATATTCCACAATACTCACACATCATTTGAATTTTACAGTATGTTCCACTGTGTGACAGCTGTGGATTTACCATTTGAGTAACCAGGCCAATAAAAAAAGAAGAGGAGCTGTTCACAGACTATGGCCCTGACTGGTTTGAAGAAGGACAATGTCCATGTAGTAGCTGCACACCAAGGCTATCAGAAAGTAGTCCTATGCAATACTAGTTTTATACACCGACGCAGTGCTATGGCTTCTAGTTAAAAAATAATGCTGTCCTGATATTCCAACCCTTCCAAATCTTGTGCAATTCAGCCCAACCTTGTACGTTTGCTTGGCCTGCCTGTTCGTTCACTGGCCCATTGAATGTCATTATAGTTGTGGCCATCTGCATCCCACGATAATTTTGCTAGATTTCCCATGAACACAGACTAACTTGCAAGGGTAGCTGTTAACATACCTTGTACTCTGGGTTTTCAAATCTTGACCATGTGCAGGTCATCTTTGGGCCAAGCAAATGTACCCAGGTCGACGTCTGCAAATGACTCCCATTGCTCCCAAAAACCCTCGACACCTCGGAATGATTATTCTATCAACGTATACACTTCCTTAGTGAGTGGTACGCCTGTGTAAGAGTATGCTTCTCATGAGTCCCCAAATTTCTTGGCATAACAGATAGCATGTGCCTAGTATGCAAGATAATTCCAGTAAAATGTCTCTGTCATCACAAGCTCGATGTCATAGTTTCTGATTACCCAGGAAACAATTGCCCGAGACAAGAACTGACCTCTTATCATCTCCTGGTGCTGAGATACACTAAGGCCAGTATGGTAGCTATCTGGATGGAGTATGTTGGCCATCTCAATGATGTTACACAGCAAGAAGAGATTGTGGATGCCGTCAAAGGTTGATGGATTGGGAACATGAGGAATGGGGGATTTTAGGGGTCCTGTGAAAAATCAAAATTAACTATATCACAGTGGTTGTTAAAGATGATTTAATACCTGCATCTTCTGGTCTCCCTTTGGTATAAATATCATAGAAATATGCCAACATCTTATGGAATAAGAGCTGACATGCTGACATATGGGTGGTGTTCGAAAACAACAAAAACAAAAAAAGATCTAAACCAAACGGAGTTCTTAATTCTGAATATAAAGATAAGTATAATTTTTACTTTTTAGTAATTAGGATTAAAATTAGATTGTGTACCTGGTTGATTAAATCAAGTTTCTTTCTTGGCTGAAAGTGTTACAATTTTCTGTTATCGTAACCCATGATGACCAGATGTACGCTGGCAAGACTGGGTACTTTAATTTTCTCATTCAACTCGACTCACTTCCAACGGGAGATGCTTTGACGCATGGTGACTCCATGCACCCGAACCCATTCCCATGCATGCTGTGATGTGACAGCCCTTTGACATGAGGTCTGTGACGTCGGACACTCATGATCAACATGCTGCATTGCAGCACTCCGTGACATTGGACTCCTCATGCTAGGCATGAGGCTTACTGTTCTATTGTTCCTTCTATATTTACTTGACAAGGATCTCGTATTCCGATTGGATGATAGACATTCTCTGAACCATATATAAGCTACAGTAATACTGCCTGTATTCCTTAGCTTGACCTAATTCAAATAATGGTCTTAGACTCAACCAGAACACTCGACAGCTTAGGAAGCCCCTAGCTGTGATAACTCGAACTCGACAGTTGGAAGGCCTCCAACTGTGATACACAAACCAATGGTCTACTCAGAAAGCCTCTGAGTACGGATAGCCATATCGACTTAGGAAGCACCAAGTCCCAAACAGAACCCGATACAGTAAGAGAGCCTCTTACTGCAAGAACCGATACAGTTGGAAAGCCTCCAACTGCAACGTATGAAGACTAGGCTGAGTTGAGACCTATGGTCTTAACAAAAGGTCAAGCTGATCTACGAAGTCCACCTACCTAGGTGCAGACACAATGTCTTTCAGACAAAGCCCAGACAGACCTCCAACCAGAGCATCATCATCAGGAAGAACCCCATGGTATAGATACCAGGGTCGACTAGTATGATACTCGGAACCAGCACAGAAGTGGTTCTCAAGGAGAACCAGTGATGAAGAACCCTGATACCTCGATGAAGAGGATTTTAGATCCTTCGATAAAGAAGAAACCCCAGAACGAGATCCATTCTCCCTATCCAACGACAATGCCAACATGTCTACTGAACCCACTGCATCTACCAAGGAGATTAGAATCTGAACCCCCTCTGACTTCACAGGGGACCGAACAAGAACTGCAAAGTTCTTACAAGAAGTAAAACTCTATTTGAGAGTGAACCACGGAATCTATGACACCGATGAAAAGAAAATCATCTTCGCATTGTCATTTATGAACGGAGGAACTGCCACGCCCTGGGCACAGACATGGGCAGAGAAGGAAGACCTAGGAACATGGTTGACCTTCAAAGTGGCACTCAAAACGGCGTTCACACCGATTGACGAAGCTGGCAGAGCCAGGACAGACATGAAAACATTGAAGCAGGGACAGGACCTGGAGGACTACATAGCGCAGTTCCAAATCCTGCGAGAGAAGGCAGGAATCAATGACGACACTGCCCTCATCAAGCTCTTCATGGATGGGCTGAACCCAAGACTCCTCAAGAGAGTCTTTAACATGGAAACAATCCCCACCACATTAGAAGGGATGATCAATGCCACCTCCAAGTATGATGGACAATGGAGAAGAGCAAGGGCCATAGCTGGGAAGGCACAAGAGGCCTTAGCAAGGAAGCTGCCCAACTCCAAATCAAAGGAAGGTCCACTTGAGATTAACCGACTCTCCAATCAAGAGAGGATCAAGCATATGAAGAAGGGATTATGCTTTGTGTGCCACCAATCAGGACACAGAGCAACCAAACATAAGAAAGGGGAGACAAGGGCCAAAAATTGGTCATTCCCAAAGAAGAAAGGTGAAGAAGCCTACTCAAAGATCTGGGCAATCATGAAAGAACTCGACAAAGAAGGAAAGGAGAAAGCTCTCACCTTAATAGGGGACGAGGGTTTTTAAAGAGGTGGCCTGCCTTGATGCCAGGTACCACCGAACTCTCTGTCTGCTCTGTACTGCTAGCTACTTTGAAGAATCAATCTATGTGTTTAGATGTCAAAGTGCTAGGAGCAGGCAGAGGGAAAGCCATTGAAACTGAAGCCCTACTCGACTCAGGAGCAGGAGGAATATTCATGAGCCATGAATTTGCAAAAAGCGGCGGATTCGAGTTACACCCCCTGGAGAGGACAATCAGGGTCAATAACATGGATGGAACCCCAAACAAGAAAGGGGAGATTTCCCACTATGCCAAAGGATTCCTGATGATCAATGGAAGATCGTTCCTGACAATGTTCCTCATTGCAGGACTAGGGAAAGAATCAATCATCCTGGGTCTGCCATGGCTCAGAAGAATCAATCCAGTAATCGACTGGAGAATTGGAACCTTCCAATTCTGAATGACCAACAGAACCCACCCAGAATTCTCATTTGGGAAAGGGAAAACCCTCATTGGGAGGGTACGAATGGAGAAATCCGATGATGAACATCTGGCTTGGCGCTGGAGAACAGTCAAAGAAGAAGGGAGGCCCTTCAAGGAAATGACAAATGAGGAGAAACAGGCATGGGCCCAAAGGATGGTCGCCCAAGCAAAAGAAAAGATGGGCCTCAAGACAAAGGCAAAGGAAGAAGAGCAACTTATGTGGCGCCGCACAGCTGCTAAAGAACTAGAGAAGCTCGCCCTCAAAAAGAAGTTGGCAAGTGAGAAATGACTAGCACGATGCCAAAGAATTGCCACTAAAGCAAGAGGCACTCTGAACTAAATGGGAAGGGGGCAAGACACCCACCAAAACAAGGAGAGCGACAATCGAAGAAGTGGAGGATGAAGAGATTGCAGTCACGACTCTTCAAGATGCGGAGCCCATTGGGCCACAAAACAAAGAAGACACTGGGAAGGAAAACCCAGCATCGGAAAACCACAAACAGGCAAAGGAACAAGCAATGGAACAACTGGAAGGGACACCCAAACAAAGGATTGCAGACGATGAACTACTAGTCGCCTACATCCGAGGAGAACCCGTCATTGGAATATTCGAACCAGCTAAAACACCATTGACAGAGGAGTACGACGAACCAAGATATGGGTACTCCCAATCAATGAAGACAATCTCTCAGATTGTAAAGGTAAAGGGATCACCACGATATGCTTACAGACAAAATATCTGGATCAGGGCAAAAACATCGGTCTCACAACACCTGACACACAAGAAGGAAGGAGACCCTGAACAAAAGACCCTCGATGAACTACTCCCCAAACAGTACAGGGAATACCGACGGATATTCGAAAAGGAAGCATTGGAAAGATTCCCAGAATCAAGACCCTGGGATCATGCGATCAAGCTGAAAACAGACTTCATGGCAAAGGATTGCAGGGTTTACCCATTGTCACTGGCAGAACAAAAGAAACTCGATGAGTTTCTTGACAAAAGCCTACAGAAAGGATACATCCAACCATCGAAATCACCCATGGTGTCACCATTCTTCTTCATTGCGAAGAAGGACTCGGATGCGCTACGGCCCTGCCAAGATTACAGGTACTTAAACAACGGAATGATCAAGAACACCTACCCATTGCCGCTGGTAGGGGACCTGTTGGACAAAGTGAGAGGGGCAAAATGGTTTACAAAATTGGACATCTGATGGGGATATCACAACGTCAGAATCAAGGATGGAGATCAATGGAAGGCAGCCTTCAAGACAAATCGGGGGCTGTTTGAACCAATGGTGATGTTCTTCGGATTATGCAACTCACCGGCGACTTTCCAGGCAATGATGAACGAGATATTCCACGACATGATCGGAGAAGGATGGCTTGTGATTTACATGGATGACATCCTGATATTCTCCAAGGATCAGAACGAACACCAGGAAAGGACAAAGAGAGTACTGCAAAGACTGGTGGAAAACAACTTATACCTGAAGCCAGAGAAATGCAAGTTCAACATCCACGAAGTGGAATTCTTGGGTCTAATCATCTGACCCAATGAAATTGCCATGAAACTCGCAGGTATACAGGATTGGCCTACCCCAACTAACGTAAAAGCAGTCAGATCCTTCCTGGGATTTGGAAATTTCTACAGGAAATTCATTGGACATTTTGCAGAGACAAGCAGACCACTTAATGAACTGACAAAGAAGGACAAGACGTTCAACTGGACAATGGAATGCGAACAAGCCTTTCAAACACTGAAAAAGAAATTCGCAGAAGCACCGGTACTGCTGATGCCAGACCCAACAAAGCCATTCACAATCAAATCAGACGCCTCGAAACATGCTACAGGAGGAGTGCTGAGACAAAGGGACACGAATGGGGACTGGCACCCATGCGGATACATATCGCATGCGCTAACACCAATGGAATGGAACTACGAGATTTACGACAGGGAGCTACTAGCAATAATACAATCACTAGAGACCTGGAGACACTACCTAGTGGGTTCAGGGCACCTGGTGGTAATCCTGTTGGACCACAAAAACTTGACGTACTTCCAAACAGCACAGAAACTGAACAGATGACAGGCAAGATGGAGCCTATTCCTATCGGAATTCGACTTGCAAATCATCCATGTACCTGGATTGCAGATGGTGCAGAGTGATGTGTTATCATGGAGAGTGGATCATGTACCCAAAGAAGACAATGACAATGAAGATGTCACGATGTTATGGAAGTTCATGATCTACTTGCAAGTAGTATCATGAAAGACGATCTGGTAAAAAGCGCAATTGAAGTGCTAAAGACAAAAGAAACCCCACTGATAAAGTCAGCATTGGAAGATTGGAAAATAGAGGATTGCCTTCTATTTTTCCGAGACAGGTGCTATGTCCCAGACAACAGAGATCTATGGAAGAAGCTGGTGCAAAAATACCACAAGGGAGTAACCAGCGGACACCTGGGACAATGGCAGACAACTGAAATGGTTAGGAGAGACTACTGGTGGCCAGGAATGATGATGTACATCAAAAACTATGTCGCTGGATGCGCAACATGCCAGCAAATGAAAGTCAACACCCACCCGATGACACCGCCTCTACAACCGATTAAATCCAAAGCAACAAGACCATTTGCTATGGTGACAACCGATTTTATAACTGACTTACCGGAGTCTGATGGTTATGATGCACTCATGGTCATGGTAGACCATGAGCTTATGAAGGGGGTAATTTTTATCCCTTGCAGGAAAATGATAGATGCATTGGGAGCGGCCACCCTCTACCTAGACAATGTCTACAAATGATTTGGCCTTTCAGACAAGATCATCTCTGACAGAGATCCCAGATTTGCCTCACAGCTGTTCCAAGAGCTAGGAAGGCTGCTCGGAATCAAGCTGGCAATGAGCACAGTGTACCACCCCCAGACCGATGGGGAGACAGAACGGGTGAACCAGGAAGTGGAAGTATACCTACGGATCTTCTGCTCGAACAACCAGGAGAATTGGAAGCACCTCCTCCCGACCGCAGAGTTCACACACAACCAGAGGACACACTCCATACAAAAGAACTCCCCATTCTACCTCATGATGGGCTATGAGCCCAAGGCGATCCCACTCCCCTACCTGAAGACGAACATACCGGCCATAGAAAAACCAATAGTTGCACTGCAACGGGCCTGAGACAAAGCGAAGGCAACTCACAAGTTGGCCAGACAAATGATGGCAGAAAGAATGATGAGGCACTTCACCCCGTTCAAAGAAGGAGACAGAGTGTGGTTAGAAGCAAAGAACCTCAGAACGACACACCAAACAAAGAAGCTTGCACCGAAAAGAGAAGGACTATTCTCTATCGAGAAGGTCCTGAGCCCACTCTCCTATCGACTGAAATTACCAGAACAGTGGAAAATACACCCAGTATTCCACGCGGCACTTCTTTCCCCATACAAAGAAACTGAGACACATGGACCAAACTTCCCAGAACCACCGCCCGACCTGATAGAAGGTGAATTGGAATATGAAGTGGAAGCAATCATCGGACATAAGAAGAAAGGAAGGACCATGCACTTTTTAGTAAAGTGGGTTGGATACCCAACCTCGGAGAACTCATGGGAGCCCGAGGGAAACCTGAAACATGCCAAAAAAATTCTAGGAGCATATAAATGACAGTGACGGCTGTAGAGGTGGAACCATGCCCACAGGGATTGAGATCCTCGTCATCGTCATTGGCACGATCCTGGCTGTGGCCACAGCCCTGACCTTTGTATTCTGCCTCTATGCCATCTTTTGACCAAGACCCAAACCCCCAATTACAGACATCAAATTCTCCATTCTACAAAACCCTATAGAGAACCCATCTCTCTACGAGATCACCACCCCACTGACACCACTGCCTGAGGCAGCACGAACCAGAAGAACCCAATCATGGTCTGAGTTTGGACATGAGTTATTCCTCCATCGCACCCCTCGACCCCAACCCATTCATTTATCCAGACCACATCCAACCAGACCCCAGAGAAGGAACAAAGATATTATTCGAAGTCAGTGACTTTGAAGATAGAGAGAGGGTAATGTTACAATTTTCTGTTATTGTAACCCACGACGACCAGATGTACGCCGGCAAGACCGGGTACTTTAATTTTCTCATTTGACTCAACTCACTTCCGACGGGAGGTGCTTTGACGCATGGTGACTCCATGCACCCGAACCCATTCCCATGCATGCTGTGATGTGACAGCCCTTTGACATGAGGTCTGTGACGTCGGACACTCATGATCAACATGCTGCATTGCAGCACTCCGTGACATCGGACTCCTCATGCTAAGCATGAGGCTTACTGTTCTATTGTTCCTTCTATATTTACTTGACAAGGATCTCGTATTCCGATTGGATGATAGACATTCTCTGAACCATATATAAGCTACAGTAATACTGCCTGTATTCCTTAGCTTGACCTAATTTAAATAACGGTCTTAGACTCAACCAGAACACTCAAGAGCTTAGGAAGCCCCTAGCTGTGATAACTCGAACTCGACAGTTGGAAGGCCTCCAACTGTGATACACAAACCGACGGTCTACTCAGAAAGCCTCTGAGTACGGATAGCCGTATCGACTTAGAAAGCACCAAGTCCCGAACAGAACCCAATACAGTAAGAAAGCCTCTTACTGCAAGAACCGATACAGTTAGAAAGCCTCCAACTGCAATGTACGAAGACTAGGCTGAGTTGAAACCTATGGTCTTAACAGAAAGAGCTGGTACTTTTTATGAACAATGTTCAGAAATATGTGGAGTATGGCATGGTTTTATGCCTATAGTTGTGGAAGCAGTATCTTCTACCGATTTCTTAGTTTGGATTGATTCTGCCTCTCAATAATCATATCTCTTATTTCATCTTTTAAACATAAAAAAAAAATTATATTTTAATAATTTAATTCTTAATCATTTTTAAATTATGAAAAAAACAATAACAAAACAAACAAAAAACAAAATTTGAGATAATAATTCACAATCCTTTTTTTTACATATTTATTTTTGTTTATTTATTTGTTTAAATAAAACAAATAAAACATAATTCCTGTTTTGGCAGCTTATTTAACCCTCATCTTTAATTAGATTAGTGAAAGAGTTTGATATGGTATTTTCAATTTAATTATATTTTTGAACCCAAATTAAAACAAACAAAAAATAAATAAAATAATTTATTCTTTGAAAACTAGTTTTTCAATTTACAGATCTAATCCTTTATTATTAAGGGATAGAATAAATTTAGAAATATTAAGTTTAGATCAATAAATGATAAGAAAAACAAACAAATTTTTTTTTAAAATTTAATATTTGTGTATATAATAAAATATAATATAAATTAATAGAATCTAATCACTCATTCAGGAGACAAGGATAGCCTGAGAGGGATAGCCTGAAACGGGCATACCCTGCATGCAGCAGTGTCTCCGTGACTCAATTGCATGCAAACTGGTAAAAGGCTATTATGAGGAGGAGGGAGAAATGGGGGAGGGAGGGTGGTGAAGAGATAATGGCAAAAGAGAAGGTAATAAACAGTGTATATTAGACTAATACAATAGTAGGCACGAGAGTAAAGTAGCAGAAAACAGAGAGCGAGCTAAGTAGATTACAAACATGCGATACAAATAAAAGTGGAGAGTAAAGTAGGTGAAGAAGTGATGGTGTGCGCAATCAAATCAGGACAGAGAAATGGTGGTGGTCGACCACGAGGGCTGCAAGCAAGGCAGGATAGCGCTGTATGTAAATGGTGAAGGCCTCTGAAGTCCAATGGCCTATGGCTTGTATCAGATAAGGTGCAATTCCAGCTTCTGCAAGGGCAGTTGCTCCTCCTGCTCATAACGAGTGACCCCCGACTTCTATAGGAAAATGATGTTGCAAACAGCATATGAACCAGAATCTGGTGGGGATGGAATCATCTTCCTTGAGCCACAATTCCAGTCTGAAAGGAAATCATTGATCCTGGTCGATGATATAAGAGGTGAATGGAGATAAGGGATTGTCAGCACAAGTAGTCGCTTGTATAACGACTTCATTCCCATCAAAGAACCAATCAGCTTTGTGACCTGGCAGGTAGAACTGGAAAGAGCCTTGGTTGATATGGACAGAATTGCACAGGATGATCTTTTGATAGTCCTGATGTGCTCTGTGATCTGGCCAGACCAAAATATAATACTTCTCGATCTCAAAAAATAAAAATAAAAATAAAAATAAAAACAAACCAAAAAATGAAAATAAATATAAATACATTTCAACATTTTCCTTTTCATTTGGTAGATCCTTCACTTTGGCCTATTTTATTAAGTTTTTCATTATTAAATCTTACAATAGGTGCTGTGTTATATATGCATGGATATTATTATGGTGGTACAATTTTAACTTTAGGTTTTATCTTTACTGTCTCTGGTATGACTCTGTGGTTTAGAGATGTTATAACAGAAGGAACATATTTAGGTCATCATACTAAACAAGTTAAAAATGGTTTAATGATAGGGATTGTACTATTTATAATAAGTGAAATCTTTATTTTTTTATCTGTATTTTGGGCCCACAGCGACCTGAAATAACTCACTGACTCAGAATATTTATTTTTTTCTGGATTGAGAGTCTCGATTGATAATGTAACCTTGATGATGTAACCTTGAGCAAAAGTGTGCATGCACACTTTTGAGCTCGTGTCATGTGACATATGGCCATATAAGTATTAACCCAACTCTTGAACTTGAAGCTTGATCGCTCCATCTTACTTGTCTTACTTGTCTCACTCATGCATCACTCAGAGGGTTTCAACCAGCAAAGCCTTACTGTCAGAAGGATATCCAATGCATATTTCTGAACAATGGCCTGGTTTACACCCATCTTATTTGACCCAGAGGGTACAAAGCGTTTGGGCCAAAGTCACCCAGAATTTCAGGTAAGAATTCAAAACTTCAGCTTCAATACTTATCCTGATAGTTTAAATTGTGTTGCAGAAATTTATTGATACTACTACAGGCTGGGAACAACTGGAGATGATGTCTGATATTCAACATGCTCACCGAGTCCTTAAGCATCTTGCCGAGTCATCTACTCCTGGAGAGCCTATTTCAAAGCACCAAGCCATTGTTTATGGGGCCCTATTCAACTACCAACTGTTGGATGTCATAGCATCAGTTTACAACCTCCTTCCTGATGAGATCGCCCCAGCTAAGCAGAGGGCTGCTGAAGTGTCTATGCCAATGCACTTGGTAGCTTTTAATTCTGCACCATTATGTGACAGTACTAACAGGGCACTTTATAGGATCATAAAGGGGTTTTCACGGACTGGCCAAAACTCTTGGAGCAGGCAGGACAGGATCTAGCCCAAGTGCAGGGTCTAGCCCAAGTGCAGGGTCTGGCTAGCGACGTTGGTGTGATGGGGGAAAATGGGCCTGCAGCATGCTTCCAGCTCCTTTTTAAATTTGCCTCAACCAAGAATGTGGCCCAGAGGTCTTACAACTTTATCGCATTGGCATTTGATCTTTTGCAGTTAAATGTTTGTGAATAGTGTTGATAGCTTTCAGTGAATTGCTAAGGACCATTCTTTTCTTACATAGGGACATCTTAGGATTACGAACGACATATTGGACAACTTTTATCCATGAGTTAATGGGTATTTATGTATTGGAATATTTCTTACATGATGCAAGTGAATGGCTCTGGCCCAGATCTGAAACTGGCCTTCAAAGGCACTAACCATGCTGCATCGATAGAGATCCCCCCCTGCATTGCACTGGGGATTTCTCCTCTCTGCTTGTTGACAAAGAGGCCTCTGATTGAACAAAAAATAAGCAAGAAAGCGATTTTTAATGCAAGTACTATCTATGAAATTGTTATGTTGTTGACTGGTTTTATAGGTTTGGCAAGCCCTGGGCACTCATTGCCCCAAGATTCTTTCTGACATTGAAAAGATCTTGTGGAAAGCCCTCTTTCAAACCACACATTCCCCTGACTCCCTGGAGGATATCCTGCAGGCAGCTATAGATGCCTCACTCGTGATCCTCCGGTCAAGCGCTGAAGATGATAGATGTGCATCCTGGCTAGGAGGACCAGGTAAAATACTTGTTTCAGTTTTGTAACCTTTCTGATGTTGTGAGATGCAGAGCCAAGTATTGCTGAAGATGATGGAGATGATGGGGAGGATGGACAGTATAAAGACAATGGTCATGGGAGAGATGAGGACAGGCACACGATGCATCAGGCAGGAGCAGGAGAAGGATGTTGTGCAACTGGAGAGCTGCATCAGGGTATGCTGGGCACTGAGAATGGCGCACAAATAGTGCAGCCAAGTAGTAGTGGCGTCCAGGGATCAAGAAACCCACATAAGAAAGCAATGGTTGAGGACAAAGAGGAGGAGCCATGCCTTCCGCCCATAACATCAGAGGAGGATCTGGGTCCTGGAGTAGTCCTTCTGATTGTTCATCTGGCAACTCTGCAGCACTTCTCTGAGCAACCACACCCTCAGCAGACAACAGGGCATTCACCAGTAATGCAACAGAGACAGCTTTCCAACCTGCCGCCTGATGGAGAAGATGAAGATGACTCGCATATGACGGGACAGGACTGACATGAATATACCGACGATGCTAGGGATGTCGACGGTGGTATCGGTATGTGCAGATACTGTCACAAATAGCCCAGCTCAACTGTTGCACAGAGTCAGAATTGCCAGACATTCTGGCTGAAAAAATAGCTGGCATTGAATGCCAACAGGCGAAGCCTAGTGTTTCAATGCTCTGAACGAAAACACTCCTCATGATCAAGTGCTCTTACAGAACTTACGTCCCCCTCGAATACCAAGAAGAGGAAGCACAAGGAGATAGAGAGGCTGGGGGCTTTGAAAGAAAAGTGTACTGAGACCAAGAGGCGGGAGATGAGGAAGCAAATATGCCAAGAGACAGGGAGACAGCAGATGGGGATGGGGATGGAGAGCCAGGGTCTACAGGAAGCATTAGAGGGGAGGAGCACTTTTGAGGAACAACTGGATGGCAGGCTACTGGAATTCATTGACCTTACTCTGGCGGAGGTAAAGGAAGACATGGTGAGAGCTATTGCCCGTTCCTCGCACCGCTAGGCTCTGAACGCAGAACAGCAGTCTGAACCTGATATTACTTTTGCATGGGAGGACATTCCTCAGAGGTATGTGGCTGTAAATGATGCTATTATTCCTAAGCATACCATTTTTTAGATGTTTGTGGCCCCTCAATCTCTTCCCCTGTATGGGTCTGAATCTACAATCCCATATAATTATACAGCTGGCTTTCATGTAGGTCATGTTGGCATGCGTTGTCAGCCTTACTGATGTAAAAGCAGTCCAAAGCAGTGTTGAAGTTCTTCTGTGACATATGGAATGCAGTTTCCAGGGGATTCATGGATGGTCTGCCCCCTCATCTACAACCCAATAGCTCTCACTCAATTTTTCATGTGATGCGGTCAACTGAATGTGCTTCTATGCCACCGGAAGTGATTTGAGATATCTTCAGCTGTAAATGTATCATCATCACTGACAAGCCTATGCAAATTGTTCAATTTGAGGCAAATGGCATGTCCACCATTTCACCCAAGCTGAGTAAAAAAATTACTATTCAGGGTCAGTAACTCCACATCGCACTTTTACTAGACTAAATACCCTCACAGATCACTCCCTTCCTGAAGATGATGAGGGAAGGATAGCATTATGCATCGGAACCCCTGAAGATTTACTATGAAGCCACCGAGCGGGGGATGGTGGGAAGATCCTCAACACCCTACACTTTCCACTTCTCTTGCCACCTATTGATTGCATGCCTCTGCCATCATTAGCAAGCGATGAGTATGCCTTCCGAGTGACTGCAGATTCTCAGTTCTGCAAGGTCTTGTACCATCCATTTCCCTTTGCTAGTTTAGCTTGGGGCCTGGCAGCAACATCGGGTGCCCATCATAAGTTCCACCTTGACGCTGATGGATTTGGTACCCACATCAAGGTCATCAGTGAAGGGGGATGCAAATGGTGGGTCATTGCAACTCCCAAAAATCCCCAGGCACTTGCCAGCACCCTGTTGTTCACTGGGAGCTTTGGCGTTGATGATGTGGATGTGGATAACTATGATTTTGAAGCTGTGCTCCTCACGCCTGGCATGGAGCTGTGAGTCATTTTTTGCTTTTTGGATTTGGGATGATAATACAGGATGGATAGGAATATGGGGCCCAGTACATTGCATGCTGTGTTCACTCCCAAGTCCACTATCTGTTTAGGTGGCCATTTCTACAGCATCAGAACCATCACTCGTACAGTCTACTCCATCATCCACACCTTTGTCGGCAGCCAGACTCTGACAAATATGGAACATGCCGCCGATTCTAGAACCCTTCTTCACTGCCTCCTTATCCATATTTATGAGGAATCAGTGGCAAGTGGGTTTTCAGCCACTCCAGAGCAGCCAATCCCAGTAGGGAATCATCTTCCTGCATTTAATACCTGGGAAGGAGTTGTCAAAATCGTCAATCTCATCAATGTCATAGAACTTGAAGAAGTTTTGCATTGGCAGACGTATACTTGAAACAGCTTATCGTACAAAGAGCAGCGGGCCATGAAGCATTGCCATAAACTGGGTAGAGAGCTCCTGCACTGGCTATGGTGCAACTACAGCTTCAGCATCTTCATGGAACATGCTGGATCATGGGATAAATGGAGAATCTTTTATTTTACAGGTCTTGCTAGCCAAACTAAGGCCATTTCCTTCTATCTTGAGTGGGCATTAAAGGTGAACTTGAAGCCAGAGGAAGATGGCTGTACATCCGAGCAAGTGGTTGCAGCTATTTACTGAGTTTTCCAAAACAACCAACTATTTTGGAGAGCATGGTACACCATCAATGACAGTCATTCCCAACAGTTCTTATCATGGACAGATGCAAACTTCGAGGTCTCTGTCAGACAACCTGTGAAGTGTTTCCCTGCAGATGAATTTGGTTTGCATGCATTTTGTATAAACATCATTAAGCTGACTTGTTCCCAGATGATAGCATAGAGATGGGCCCTCTTGAAGATGATGACAATGACAATGACAATGACAATGACAAAGACAAAGATGAAGACCAGGATGTGGAAATGGATGGGCGCTCAGAAGGAGGTTCAGGAGAGGACTCAGCGGAGGAGAATGCTCGTACATGGAGATTGGACCGATCTTTAGTTCCTGTAGCTCACTGATGTTTATCCATTAGCAAAGCGACAAAAGGCTAGCTGAAAGGCTGGACCCCTTACACTTCCCTATTAGGAGCAGCTTTCACCGCACATGACAGGTCTCTGAACCTGCCATTTTTTTACAACCTCGCTACTTTTATGACCCTGATGCCTTCAACATTTCAACATTGGGCAGTTGTGTACCTTGAATATGGCTTTACTCCCAAATTACTATCCCCCATGCTTTGCAATCGAAATCTGATTTCAAAATCCTTCCTGATACAGTTGTACAACAGAGTAAGTACTAGAGATAGTGATGATTGAGAAAATTGAAGACTAGCAAAAAAATTACTCTCATACTAGTACAAGTTGATTCAGACATGGCACTGGCTAAGGCTCCAACTGTTTAGTTTATGCTTACTCAACAAAGGTCAAGTATACATAAATGGTAGCCTAAACAGTATAACCATCTATATGCCATTTAATAACTTCAGTATGTACACAGTTTAAAATATTAGTATTTGATGAAAGTGTTCAAGGTTTTTATTGAGCTAACTAACCTCTCTCGCATGAAGCAAGGGGCCCAAAAGTAGGGGCCACAAAAGTAATTAATGATCAAAACAAAAAAACTTGCACTTTTCACAGGGAGGCCGCCCCAGGAGCAGCTGCTCACAGCGGTGGTTGGGTGAGCTGCCGCTTCCGTGTCTCTTGTCCCCATTTTCCCCATATGTGTTAGCATCCTTCATCTGACGCTGATGCAGTGGTGGTGGTGGTGCCCATACCTTCACTTCTGGTTGTTCGCTCTCCCCCACCGTTCGTGGTTCGTCCTCTTCTGGTGGTTACTGTCTGGAAGTTGTCCCATCCCCTGTCCCGTTGCTCCCCATTTCCACCCATGAGCAGTTGCTCGCTGTGGGGGTTGGGGGTGCTGCTGTTGTTGTGGTGGTAGCCTGAGCAGTGGCCACGTGGTCCTCCACATTGTCGTCTTCCTGTCATTTTCCATGGCATCAGTCCATTAGAGTGTTGGTCTTGTCCTGGTGGTTGTCCTCATCATTGTCCTCCCTTTGTTGTCATTGTTTTCATCTGCTGTCTCCGTTGTTATAATGTAATGGTGGCAGGTGCTGGGTTGGTGGATGATCTGGGGGTGGGGTGTGAGTTGTGGTGGGTGGAGATGGAAATAGGGGACATACCTAGCAGTCTTCAGGTCTCCCAACACCCCTCTGCAGTCTCCTACGCCCAAACGAGAGCTTCGCATCCCATTTGGATGGGGAGGAGGGGTGGTGTTGTGTTGTGTGCATTGTTGGCTGTTGTCGAGCTGAAAACACTGTAGCAGTGTAACCTATGGAAAAGAACATTTTTCTAGTTATAGTTGAGGAGAAAGAAAAAACTTACTACATATTTTGACAGTGGAAGCAAGAATCTGGTGACTTGTGAGAATACAAGTTATGATCTAACAAAGGAGACTATTAGTAGTGAAAAAAACAAGAAAAGGAGGAGAAATTACAGAGGGAACCTGTTAAAATATTCCTTACTATGTAGGGTGAGTTGTGCCAGTGAAGATCCTTAGCTCTAGTTAGCATAGGCGGATATCAAGCAAGTAACAAGTCCATGATCCCTGCATCCATGGCTCAATAGCAGTGTTTGTGGACACTCCAAATCCATCGAAAATAAATTCCCAAAAAGGAAAATACAAAAAAGGAAAGAGGGAAGATCGACTGACGGTGCAGTAACCATGTTTGTGGTCTCGATAGCCAGTATTGAGTTCCCACACTAGTATCGAGGCCACATTTGGCCTTGATAGCCTAGTACCACTGCAATGTTCAGTATTCTGGGTCTGCCACCATGCTTCAAATACCACTATAGTGTCAGCTGTGATCATCCCTTTTATTGCTACACTGAGGTCACCTCAATATGTTGTCTTGTGCTGTTCTGGATCTCAATGTCTCGGTGTCTCACTGCTCTCTCTCTATTTCTTGGGCTTATCCCCTTGTGACTTTTCATATCTGCACTTTGAGTATTCCGCTGATGGATATTTGAAGTCTTGGGGATCTACAATATTTCGGGTCTCGACACGACACAATTTAAAATTTTGTTGTGTGCACAGCCACCCTCTCGATGAAAATCTTCGGACCACCATATCTCCTCTGCCCTTGCCTTGTTTTCTGTCATCTTTTTTTCTAATTAACGAGTTATTTCCCTGCAATAATTAGTCCCCATGTGTGATCCTTCAATTTAAGAAACCCATGCATCTTGTCCCTCAAAATTTCCTGTTCCACCACCAGGATACCCTCAGTTTACCTAGTTCTTTCTGCCATTTAATCTATAACAGGCTGATACAGAGTGCTTAGTCCTGGAATTTTAGGTCCTCACTTTGCTCTCACACTTTCCAGATTTGTTGTATTTTTGACTTTCTTGTTACACATTCATCCATCCATTATCAATCTTGTGCTTAACCCCAACTAATTACACTGCAGAAAGCTTCTCCATCCCTCATTTCAACAGGTTTTCATCCATATGCTAATCCTATATGTGTGATGTACATATACTTTGTAATTGAAGATGTGTAGTGTATGCAAGCCAAAATAACTAGTCTAATTCTGTATTTCACATGACATGCACAAATATATTCATGTCCAGTGACCCACTTCATTAAATGGTGAGATGCACAGTTACTACGAGGAGGTGCTGTCGATCTTCCCTCTTTCCTTTTTTGTATTTTCCTTTTTGGACATTTATTTTCAATGGTTTGGAGTGTCCACAAACACCGCTATCAAGCCTAAAATTGACAGTATACTGGCGTGACATATGTCACTCAATTCTGCTTTTTGACCAGGCTGTCACTATGGTACAGCCCTTCCACAATGGCCTCTATTTAGTTGTTGTTTGGTTCTATCAGTGACAGAACTCTACATGCCGATGAGCCGAGTACGTGGCAAAGTTGCACCTGTATCTTGCTTCATAGGGGCTCAGCACAGGGTTCATTGCTGATATGTAGAACCAAACAAACAACAAAACAGGGGCCTATCATTGACATGATATCGGCTGTAATCATTCCCGGAGCTCAGCACTCAGCACTCAGATCTCTTGCGGCCCTCAACTCAGAGTCCTGACTAGTCAGCTTCTGGACTGAAGCTTGGACTATATAAAGGCTATGGCTGGGACCTAGCTGCTCTTCACCGGCTTGACACTTGATAATGCCCATCAACGATGAAAACCACCAAACTTCTTTTGCCATGCATCATCAACAGCAGGACAACGCACTTCATTTGGGACCGCGTAAAAGGCCATAAGCATTGTTACCATCTTTAATCTCACTAAAGTTCTTGAAACTCCTTGTGAATAACTAGCTGTATCGGCAACCCTCTCATACACTATGGGCCTCACTTTGGCTGCACTGTGCATGCCTTGTGTAATGTTCATGCATTAATTACTAGTGGGCTTCTGTGCGATGGTGAATGCGCAGATGACCCAGAAGAATCCTTTACCACAGAGTAAGTGCTTCTCCCAGCCTCATATCCCCGCTGATGATTCCCACCAGACAAAGGCTGGAGTATTGCATCTACAGTACTCTTCTAAACATGGTTCCAGGTTTAGAGGAGCATTTAGTTAACAGCTCAGATGAAGAAATGCGAATGATCACAGATCTGGTCTGTAACAAACTTCTGATAGGCTGTGCTGCGCTAATGAAGAATCACATCTGAAGCTGCAGAAAGGTGCATCATGTGCACGATCAGATGATACTAAAGGCCTGAAAAGCACTGTTCTCAACTGGATCGTCCCTTGGGGAGATTCACTTACTCCCCCTATTCCTCATAATGTCAAGTCAAGTCACGGGTTTAATCATGACAAGACTGGCCAACTATTGTGCCCAGTGGAGTTTGACTGGTCTGATGAAGAGTAAATAGTTTCCCACCTGCTGCACAGCTGACATCTAACACACTTTGGTCAGGGTCAAGGCACAGCTGCATAGCGGTGATATCACGGTGCCCAGTGATCAATGGCTAATCCTCTTATACAAGGAGCATAAGTATGACCCAGAGGATCCTTGGGATGGGCTCCTGCAAAGCGCCATCTTGGTCTCGGTGAGTTCTCAAGCCCTAAGTGTGCAACCTACTAATTTTTACCTTCCTGAAGGCCTATAAATACATATTCACATCGCCGAGTTCAGTTGAAAAGGAACCCAAGGCCACGCACTCCAGAAATGCCCGGATACATGGAATGACCCAGGTCACTATGGCATCAATTGCTTACATTGCGACTCAGGTATGGTGCTGCACTGTCTTCATCAGCTTCTCGTTGTGATTAGAGCTCTCACAGGTCAGATTCACACTATCATCTTCTGCGATGTTTACTCGGTCTGATACGATCACGGATTCTGAGTGCTTTTACAACAGCATCCTTCAATTTCTTGAGGATGCAGATGAGAACAATGAGGCGGACACTTTGCTAATCTGGTGGAACCAGTGAGTTGCCAGCCAATCAAGCTCTAACTTTTCCTCACTGTCACCTAGCCAGATATTTCCCACCTACTCTTCTGCTCAACGTCCTGTCACCAAAAATAGTGCATTAGCAAAACTAAAGGAGAAAAGGGCTGCACTTAAGGCACGAAACCATGAGTTATAGTTATCTGATGTTTTAGACATGTATGCCAATGAGATAATATTTCCCATCATAAATTTGCTCCCTTTTCTCCCTTTGCATCATGAGCAAGTGTTGTTACTTTCCCAGTGTCATCTGCCTGTGTTATAGTTCTTCTGCCAGAGACAGTGTCTCCAATACTTCACAGGATATCTCTGTCTGTATACCACATATCCAGGTCATCCAGGAACTCAATAAAAGTGCAACTTGCTATTCTTCTGCTTAGATATAGGCATTGTTCACAAGCCTCACAATTCTTATATGACTGACCTGACCTGGGGTCCTTCCATCTTTGTCTATTCTACAAAACCATGCTCACATCTCCAGATCTGCCACGGCCTTTCAACATTGTTGAGACAAATAATTCTTCTGGCTTATGCAATATGATATGTTTTCTGATATGTCTTGTAAGCCCCGAAATAATTCTGTTACAGTCAATGACCTGATTTCTTCCATCTCATGATAGGGTTCAATGTTGTTACGATTCTTCCGCATGTGAAGCACAAGTCATTTTCTTCTGTGTCTGGATGTCATCCACACTACATCCAATCCACCTGAGTTCCTCCATTTGTGACAAGTTGTCAATGGCTTTTCTGCTTGTGAAACATGGTATGCTTTCTGATATGTCTGGTGCTGTGTGTAAGCTCTGAAATAACTCTGCTACAGTCAATGGCTTGAGTTCTTCCATCTCATGACAGGATTCCTACCACTTCAATTTTGTTACAATTCTTTGGCACATGAAGCACAAGTCATCTTCTTCTGTGTCTTCACAACATCCACACTACATCCAATCCACCCGAGTTCCTCCATTTGCAACAAGTCATCAATGGCTTCAAGATCTTTGCAGTTGGTCCAATTATACTGGGTGATGGCCTCAGGTGGGGTTCTTCTAGGCATGGTAACAAACAGAAAGCTGGCCGTCTCTTAGATATCTTGATCACAATTCAGATTTCATGCAGCTATTGTACATTTGCAGATTTAATCTGTTGCTCATGAACATTACCTAGGTTGGCTCAATTGCATTCATGATCCTTTCTTCAAACTATGTCTGGTTGGTGCTTCATGAAAGTAAATGACATTATTCTACCCTCGATGAATTTGGCAAAGGCTACTGTCCTTTAAATTTCATTAGCAGCCTACCTGCAAGACTTATGGATGTGTTGGACATTTTAATTTCATGCAGCTATTGTACATTTGCAGATTTCATCTGTTGCTCATGAACATTTCCTAGGTTGGCTCAATTGCATTCATGATCCTTTCTTCAAACTATGTCTGGTTGGTGCTTCATGAAAGTAAATGGCATTATTCTACCCTCAATGAATTTGGCAAAGGCTACTGTCCTTTAAAATTCATTAGCAGCCTACCTGCAAGACTTATGGATGTGTTGGACATTTTATATCATACCAGCTTTTATATAGTGTAATAAAGTATGGTCAATGTAACCGCATTTTCCTGATGTTTTCCAACCCAACATCCCACAAAACAGAGACCACAAATGGAGGGAGCACACCCAATGGGAGTGGCAGGTGCCAGTCAAGGAGGCTGACACCAACATACAATGATGGGGCATGACAACAAAATGATGGGGAATTCCCTGACAGAACAGCAAAGGGGCACTGCAATAAGATGGGGGTCAAAGAATGACAATTCATGACAGGGGTAGCCAGCACAACTGAAACAAGAGCATGAAGGACAACCACCACCATGCTTGCATCCCTCACCCTCATTCACTTCCTTTCCATTATTTGATGGGAACCAATGCACAAACATTTCTCTCCATTCAACTTAGTACTTACCCATTCTCAGTCTTGGGAAACTATCATCATTGAAGTTGACAGAGTTGAAGTCTTGAAGTCCTCTGTCTCTGTGTTATTAGCCTGTGTCAATAAGTACACAACTTCTTCATCTTTCATTCCACCAATTTTGGGCCCAATCTTTAAAATGATTGAACATGGCCTAGCATGCCTTGAGTTTGTGTGCACCAATTTTTGTCAGATGCAATTTGGGGTGAGGGATGTGCAGTGGTGCTGGCTAGATGCAATGGCAACCCTTGATTATATGGAGGTTTATAAGCCACAGATGGACTCCTGGATGTTAACCATCCCAGTTGGTGTTGCAGACACAATAGGCATGTTCACTACAGAACTTTGAGTTGCCAAAGATTTTGTGCATGTGGGCCTTCCATGTTGGCTGATACAACCGGCCTCCAGCTTTGCTGACATCAACATCCTCCTAGTTGAACCCCTGTTAGCTTCTTGCTACAATCTCATCCTTACCCCTCATTGATACAAGTATCCCATCATATTCCAGGGTCCTTCAACTTCCCCTGAAAAGTATAATGTGATTTTATGCTTTGTGAGGAACTTTGTGCAATATCCAGATCTTTTCAATTTACCCATAAATGATTCTTCAGCAGCCTTGCATGGTGGTGACTCAGTTACGACTGCAGTTAATCAACCCACTCCATGTGTTGCTGGTCCTAGCCATCAGGAAAAGTCAAATAATAGAGGCACTGGATCCAATGATGCTCCAAGCCAACAATAAAAGGCAGGTGTGGGTCATGAGACCAGAAAACAAGGAAAAGCTCCATAAGGTGCCAGGGGGCAAGGTCATAAGTTTTGTTACTTGTTCTCTTGCTTGCATTTTCAATAGGTAATGGCCATAGCAACAATCATGCAGGTTTGTCAGGGACTTCAGGTCAGGATAAGTTCCTTCCAAGTTCCAATTGACAGTCCCATCATGCTGCTCTCAATCCCCACATGACACAATGCTTTGGCAGATGTAGACAAGAGCCAAGCAGTCCAGATCTGCACCCCTCATGATAGGCACTACTTTTTCCCTGAACCTGGCATCTTTGCAAATATGACAGATGCCCGTTTTGCGAGGTTTTTTGCAACATGGAATGCAGTTCAGTCTGCCTGTATATTCCATGCTTTTGGCTCTTCAAGTTCAGCCACCCCTCTTTCCAATCAACAGTGGCAAGATTTCTTACTCAATGGCCTCATCTCAACTAGCCAAGAGCCAAAATTGGTACAGCGACAGGATTATGCCAAAGCAATATTTGCAGAGGCCCTTGAGTAACTTCAAATCAATCTTATGTCAACTGCATCCCCCAACCTTCCTGATATTTCAGACCAAAAGGCACAGGAGACATTGTGGGAACTGAGCAAACTCAATTTCTGCTTCAAGTTTCTAGCCTTGGACAAATGTGCCTTGATATCCTCATGAGATGAATTTACATGGCAAACCATGATTCTCACATGCTTTGATGTCCTGTCTCTTGTCATCTTTGATCCTGGCCATGCCAGCACTGGCTTGTGTTCATTGGACTGGCATCAAAAGCTGCCCTCTCTTCTTGTGTTCAAGGCAATGTTGTGTGATTGGGATGGCATGAAACCAACACTGTTACTAGTGCCTGACCTGCCTACAGTTGGGATGTATACTGAACATGATGTTGAACAATTAGAGATGGCTGTAGCCAATTTTTACATGCAATCTTTTTATCAGTTCTTTGGCTGCACTGCTATTATTCCTACACACCTTCCATAATTTTTTTAACTGGCCCAAAATGTAATATATGTCACAACTTACATCCTATTCTCTACCATGTACTATTATTCAATCTGTATGTTACTGTTATGTGTTTTGCCAAAGCTGGACATTGTTGGTGAGTCTTTTCTTATTACATCTGATTGTCAAAGTGCAATTACCTGGTTTTATGGTGACTGCAGTTGTATTTCAAGATGGAAGGTTGAAGCAAATTGAGAGCTTTGGCAATGAACGTTTAAGAAAGGTGAGATTTTTCTTTACTCCTGTGCCAGTAAAGCATAGCATGAGTGCACCCATGGGTGACCCAGATCCAAACTCACGAGTATTCTCGCATAGAAAATTGGGATCCACATAAGTATTTTCCCATGGATGACCCAGATCCACGAGTGTAAAACTCATGAGTGTGCAAGTACCTGTAGGTATATGGGTAGATACAAGTACTCACAGGTAACTCATGGGTACTTGTATGTTATTTTGTGCAAGTAGATAGAATATACAACAATAACACAAGTTAGGTTTCAGTTTAGGTGAGTCAGTGTTTGTAGCACTGTAATTCAGTAATGACTTAGTGGTTCCTTCCATAAACCTGTATTATACATTGTGCATACTATATACATTGTATTTCCAAAGGGCTAGTTGAAATGTGCAGCCATTATTTTATACCAACCACCCCTTCCTCCTTCTCCCTCTGAAAAACCCATAGCATCATAACTCAACAACCATGTAACTGTTCCTTTTGTAAACTGGGATTCTCTATTATGCGTTGCATATTTACATTTCCCTCAAAGCACTACTCAAACAGCATGGCCATTGTTTCATACTAACCACCCCTTCCTCCTCATCCTTCTCAAAAACCCACAGCACTGTAACTCAATAATTCTGAGACTGTGCCTTTCATAAACTTGGCATATATGTACAGCATCCCAAAAGCATGAGTTGAACAGTAGAGCCATTGTTCTATGGCAACCATCCCTTCCTCTTCATTCCTCTCAAAAGCCCACAGCACTATAACTCAATAACCCCAAAACCATTCCTTTTGTAAATTTGGATTCCACCCTTCATATACCATATCTACAATGTTCCAAAAGTAGTAGTTGAACTGTGCAACTGTTATTTCATAGCAACCACCCCTTCCTCCTCATCCCTCTCAAAGGCCCATAGCACTATAACTCAATAACTTTGTGACCATTCCTTTTGTAAACTGGTAGTACACACTGTATATAGTATACCTACACCTTCTCTAATGCACTAGTTAAGGGGTCCACCCATTCTTTTCTGGTAAACTCCTCTTTCTCCTCATTTCTCTCAAAAACTCAGAGCATTGTAAATAAATAATGCTGGAGTGATTCCTTCTATAAACTGGTATTTTACACTGTATATAGTATGTTTATGATCTGCCAAAAGTACTATATGAACAGTGCAGTAGTTCATGCACAAGTTCTTGTGTGAGTACCCATGCCTGCAAAAACTAATACCTGGATCCTCAAGGATCCATTCCCACAGATGACCTGGAGCTGCAAGTATGCATACTTGTGGGTATTCCCATGGGTCTACCCACAGGACTCATGCTATGCATTGTGTACCAGCATCCTCTCATACTACAATGCCCCACACTGCAAAGTCATTAGGTCCTCTTACAGACAGTGATCCTGAGCTCAAGGATCTTAACAAGGTACCCACACACAAGCTCAAAACCTACCTTCACTCATAAATCTGAGCATGTAGACCATTCTCTCAGTTAACCCAAGATGTGCATTGGGACAGGCTCCAAAGCCAACACAGGTAGATGGTTCCAGGTGGTATGTTTATCATATTTTCCAAAGAAATATGAATCTGACAGTTTCTATGAAGTGCTTAACTGCAAAGAGAAAGCATACACCATCTTCATAACCAACCCAATCATTAATACTAGCATTTACTTTGCTGGCACCAACATTCCCTGACTGCTTGAAATTAAGAAGGAACTGCAGCCAGTCTGTAAGAAGACAAGGGTTTCACCTTACCCATCACCCTTGACTTTGAGCCAGTCAATTTCATCATCCCCTGCTCACTGCACACACTCCACTACACAATCTAATTCTGGCCCATCCCCTTCCTCAACACCTTTGTTATCCCCAACTGCCAGACCTCTACCAGCTCTTCATCTTGGAGAGTGCAGCATGTTACCAAATACAACCACAACCTTGATCGGTTGGACGAAGGTAGATATCTTATCCTTCTTTTCTGTTGTTCAGTCCTGATACCATCTTGTTCAGGATGGTGAAGCACAAGTGGACATTGTAGTCATTTCAGGTGCCATGTGAGGCTGAAAGACTACAAAGTAGAACTTGGGCAGTACAGTTTTGAGCAAATGAATGCTCTACAGCTTTATGATGTGGTTACCTATGAGTGGGTCAACATACGATGGAATTTCCCCCTTCCAGTTTACCCATCAGGCAACTAATTGCTGTCCAAGTATAAGGCTGTTACCCAGGTGATGGGATGGGCCTCAATGATCTTGTGATGGCTTGCCAGGTGCTGAATTAGAATCTGGTGTTCCTCATTGCAATTCTTTCCTTTTGTGGTTATTGTGTACTGAGATATTTTGCTCCTGATTTTATGACCTTTTATGACTTATTTTTATTGACAATCATTATGACCTACATGTTTTTCTGACTTTCCAGTGTTCTATAACTTTACATATGTTTTCTGCGACCTCGACTTTTGAATATACAATCATCTCAAACACACTGCTGACTCACACTAATGGAGTCTACAGCCCATACAATCCTTTGTCCTCAGCTTTTCTATTGTCTCAAAGGTGCCAAAAGCTCCAACCTCTCAATAATAGAGGGACTGTTGCATCACCCTGCTTTGACCTTGTCACAATGCAATTGTAGTCAGTCTGATTTATCCATGAGTGGCACTCTCACTTTCCTCTCTTTCAGTCCTCCCACTATGTCCAGTGATCTCTCCACCACTACTGACCCCAGTAGTCCACCCCTTTTAGCTCCAGTATTACCACATCTACCAAACTAGCTTTTGATAAATTCAGTGAAGAGCTCAATTACCTGAAGGAACATCTCCCTGAATACATCATTGTGAACAATGAAGGACCAACCAAGAAAGGAGATAAGGGCAAGTGGGTTACTCAGAAGATTTTCACTGACTTAAAGTCACGTTTTGGATACTCATAGTGTTTAAAGGTCTGGTTCATTGAACTGGAAAAAACCACAACTGAACCAGACTGAACCACAAAGAACTGGACTGTCAGTCACAGTTTGGGGTTCCCAGGATGGAAGAACCACTCCAAACTGAACTGATAAAAACTGGTTTGAGTTGGTTCAAACTGCTACAGTGTACTCCTCATAAATACACATTTTTTGACCATATTTCAAAGAGAAACTGCATGTGCTATGGCCAAACAATATGTTACTGCAAAATCTAACTTGCATGACATCTTGTAGTTGTCTTTTTTGAGATGTAGAGGATTGTTATCACCATATCCTTTATGGTCAACTAATATACACGATATGTTAGGATTGATGGGCACCACAAACACTCTTTGTGTGTGTCGATCACTTTGGTATGCTGCCCCTTTCTTTACTCATCTGACAAAAACCCTTTATCATAGAATTACTTATATATTCCCTCTTACCTATACGTGCACCCTCAGTCACTTATACACAGTGCTGAGGGTGAGCCACTTTATTTTTTCTTTACACACAAACTATTACTGATTGTACCATAGTCTAATCTGTGTTATCTTAGGTATGATCTTATCAATATAGTCACTTATACACAGTGCTGAGGTCTAATCTGTGTTATCTTAGTCAATCTATGGTATTAATTCTAACAGGTTATGGGCAATTGCCATACACTCTAGTGCATGAGCAGTTGGAATCCATACCATTCTATTTTTGTCTTTGGGCCACACCCGGATCACACATTGTTATAATATTACTGACGTGCCTCGCGCCTTCTGATTGGGAAAGGCTCCTTTGTCCATATACCCTCTCTGCGCACACTACTGATCATCATGAGCAAATCCAATCCACCGAAGATCAATCTGAATGATGCCACACATCCCACAATCCCCCTACTCCATATCCAGAACTCCTTCTCAGGCAACAAACTTGAGTGGGACAAAGGCAACTTCAAAAAATGGGAATGGGACTTGATGCTATTTGTCACTCTGAATCACCTGGATGGCTACTTCTTCACACCTCTAATCCAGGATCCACATGCTACAGAGGAACCCTGTGCCCACAGCAACTTCATTATGAATAGCCGCATGGCTGTTGCTGCACTGCAGCAGGCGGTTGGCGAATCAGAAATGGAATTCATCAACTACACCAAAGGTGCCAAGGCATGCTATGACACCATTACAGCGCGCTGCAGATCTGCTGGCCCAGTAAAGCAGATCTCACTTATTCACGAGGCCCTCTCAACATATTGCTCTTTGTCTGAGCCACTTGTGTCCACTGCCACAAAGATCTGCAACACAGTCGATCGCGCATTCGTGATGGGGGACATCACTCGGGACTTATTCAAGTGTATTGCTTTACTCAACAGCCTAAATGACAAAGCATTCAAATCCATTCAATCTAACATCTCTCGCACTTTATCTGACTCCACAAAAACTACCCCATATACCTCCGATCACATTCAACACTTCTCTTTTGAAAGCGAAGACATGCTCATATTAACCAAGAAACACATGCACATGCAAGAGGTTGCCCTATCTGCAAAGTCGTCGAACTCACATAATCACGGATCACACAATATTTGCTGCAGCAATTGTTTTGTGCAAGGGAAACCATGTAGAGGACATAAGAAAGAATGGTGTATTCATAAAGGCGGGGGAATGGAAGGAAAGACTATTGCAGAATCTACCACAGCATGACATGCCACCAGTGGAAAGGGAAGTGGGAAACTGTTGCTGGAGGGACCAAGTTCAAATAAAATCTCAGTTCCCATTACCATCAATGGGAAGGCACATATGGCACAGGTTGACCCCAGTGCCCTCCAGGAACTTATCACTGACAATGCAAAGCAAGCATTTGCTGGCCTCGCATCCAGTCCTCTCCCAACAAAAGGTAATGTGTCCTATATCACAGACGTTGCTTGGCTTGCAGCAGCTGGGGGAGAACTCAAGACATCTATCAACTGGTCAAAGCATACCATGATCGCTAGTGAGTCCACATTAGCCGTGACCACATTGCTTCAACAGACCAAATGTACCCCTGTGTCCACTGAAGAATTCACCTTCTACACTGATACTGGTGCATCGGTCTATATCACCATGGACCCTAATGATTTTATACACCTCAAATCCATCCCAACCTGCTTTATTGGAGGTGTTGGCAGCTCATCCCTTGCCGCCATTGGGATAGGCAAAATTTGCCTCCACATAGTGAAGGGTAAATACCTCGAGCCACCAAATGCACTATATGCACCCACCTCTACTGTCCGCCTAATCTCCATAAGCTCCCTATCCATCGACTCCAATGCTGTCTCTCATTTCGATGCTGAAGGAGTAAAGATCTATGATAAATCCACCAATGCCTTCCTTGTTGGGGGACCCCTTCTACCCAACTGTTTATACTCGCTCAACCTACAATCTGTATCCACCCAACATGCCCTGTCCACCCAACATGCACCTGATCTCATGACATGGCATCGTCGCCTTGGTCACATGAACTTCCAAACACTCAAGGAGATGGCAAAGTTGGACACAGTTGCAGGTATGCCCTCTTCCTTCCCCACCCTTCCACCAAAATGTGAATCATGTATTCTTGGAAAACAGACCAAGACCTCGGTTCCAAAAATGCATGAAGAGGGGGCAGTAGATCTTACAAGGCCTGCTCCTGTACAATCATGAGAGGGCTACAACTACATTACAAATTTGGTTGACGACTACTTGAATAAACCATGGTCAATACCCCTTAAGCTCAAAAGCAATGCATTTGGAGAACTAAAGGCATGGGAACATGCACACAAAGTTGAAACCGGCTTAAAGGTTGGAACATATCCCACTGGTCATGATGGAGAGCTCTCAGGACACCAGATGGAAGAATGGCTCAGGTCCACAGGGATGGATCAACAGTTCAGTGCACCCTATACTTTGGCACACATGGGACATGTCAAGCGAATGCATTGAACTCTCATGAATAAGGGCCAGACAATGCGTATTTCTGCTGAATGCCTGCCCAATATGTGGGTGGAATTCTATTTGACAGCTTGCCACCTTCATGAGAAAACCCCAACCAAGTCACTCAAAGGACTCACACCATACAAACTTTGGCATGGCCAAAAACCCAATTATTCCTACATACGCAAGATTGGGTGCAAGGCATTTGTCCTTATCCAGAACCAACACAACCCAAAAATATATGAGTGCTCAATTGAGTGCATCCTAGTCAGATACAACCTGAAAGTGAAAGAATACAGGTGCTATGACAGGAAATTGGGACACATCTACAGCACATACCATGTTCGTTTCCTCAAGAGCCACGAAGGACATCCCCCTCCTATGCCTATCGATCCTGATTCAACGCTCACTGATTCAATCACACTCAATCAAATCTGCAATGACTCCATAGCTGAACCAATTATATTTGATGATGATCAAGACTTTAACTGTACCCCACCTATCCATGTCATAAATAACATTGACCCTGTGGATGAACCCCCCCAATGACATCATCCCTCCTCCAAATCTTTCTGCCCCTCAGATTGAGCCACAACAATCCACACACATACCCAAACCAACCAAGAAGGCAGACCCTGACAACCCTCAACCAACGCGACTTGAACAAGTGGTGCAGGAGTCTAAGGAAAGTGCTGAATGCATCAAGGCCATGAGGATGGAACGTCAAGCGCATGTCATTGACGATGTCAATCATTTGGACCCTGTCCCTGATCTCACATATACTGGAGATGATCTCAATCATGATCAAGAGATCGGCGATATCAACCTGACAACCCTGGAGTTTGATGATGAACCAGAGTTGTGGAGGGAAGCAAGAGAATCAGCAGATGCAGAAAAATGGGAGAGGGGGTACTGTGATGAATTGAAGTCATTGAAAGACATGGGGGTATACGAGCTTGTCCTGGGCTCAGATGTCCCCCAAGGCCACAAGGTCTGGAAAGGTTGTCCGATATTCAAAATATGAAAACAACCTCACCCACAGCACACATGGAATCCTGGTGCATTGTACTTCACATTGCAGCCTCACAACTGGGATGGAACGCAACCCAAGTCAACATCAAAACTGCTTTCCTATACGGGCTCTTACCGACCGATGAGGTACAATACATGGAGCAACCTGAGGGATTTGAGAAGGTAGAAAAAGGTGACTGGGTATGGAGATTGGTGTGAGGATTATATGGGATGAAGCAGAGTGGAATAATATGGAACCAAGCCCTCAATGAGAATATGATCTCATGGGGATTCACCCATCTTATGTGCAAATTGTGCATCTATTATTGCACTACTGACACCAGGACCATCATTGCAGCCGTACATGTTGATGATTTTCTCTCTATCGCTAGCTCTAAAGATGAGAACAATCGGTTCAAGGATCAGATGCGACAAGTATGGACAATATCCAACTTAGGGGCCCCAAGATTCATTGTGGGTATTGGGATCAAATGGGATAAGCAAAACTCATCTGTTAAACTCTCACAGACCACCCTCATCAACAAAATTATCCCCCAATTCAGCCAGAAAGATGCCACACTGCTATCCCTACCTATGGATCCCGGACTCAAACTATGGTGCATAGACCATAACACACTCACAACTGATGAGTGGGAGAGCTTATCAAAAATCCCATATAGATCACCCTGCACCATTGATATTGTACACAGCAACCAACCCACCTACACATGTATTATCACCAACATCCTCCTTGTCATATAGGATGCCTACTATAACTGGCAATATCGATGCGACCAGATATATCCTATGCCATTCAACAACTCACACAGTACATCGACTGGTACACTGAGATCCATTGGAATGCAGCAATTCATCTCATTTGCTACCTGAAAGATACACATGATCTCAAGCTGACCCTTGGCAGTAGAAATCAGACTATATCACTGCTAGGCTTTACTGACTCAGATTGGGCAAATTGCTTGGATACTCAATGCAGTATTGGGGGATACATGTGGAATCTGAGCTCAGGTGCAATATCTTGGGCAGCACATAAACAAAAAACCATCACGGCCTCCTCTTGCAAAGCAGAGTACATGGCTGCATTTGAAAGCATGCAAGAATGCATATGGCTTTGTGCACTCCTCAAAGCCATTGGACATGACATCATGCAAACACCTATCACCATGCTATGCAACAATAATGCGGTGATTAATCTATCAGAGGATCTCTTACTCCATGCATGCATCAAACACATTGACATCAAATACTGTTTTCTCCGTGAACACGTCCAATCCAAAGAAATTGTAATACAATACATTCACACCAAGAACAATGTTGCAGATATATTTACTAAAGCACTACCGGCACCACTATTCAGTCACCTTCACTCCTTGCTCAGTCTCCAATAATGTTCCAGGTTTCCATGTGAGGAGGAGTTGTTTGTGGTGAGGAGTGTTAGGATTGATGGGCACCACAAACACCCTTTGTGTGTGTCGATCACTTTGGTATGCTGCCCCTTTCTTTACTCATCTGACAAAGACCCTTTATCATAGAATTACTTATATATTCCCTCTTACCTATATGTGCACCCTCAGTCACTTATACACAGTGCTGAGGGTGAGCCACTTTATTTTTTCTTTACACACAAACTATTACTGATCGTACCGTAGTCTAATCTGTGTTATCTTAGGTATGATCTTATCAATATAGTCACTTATACACAGTGCTGAGGTCTAATCTGTGTTATCTTAGTCAATCTATGGTATTGATTCTAACACTATATACTACAGTTTACAGCTAAATATAAAACTGTCAACATGCACAAATGTGATAGAAAGGGAAATTAGTAATAAAATAAACACGGAGACCAGTTTTAGTCAGTTCGAACTGGATTGAACCACTTTGAACTGGTTTTTTGCAGTTCAGTCCAGTTTCTTTGGGTCTTACCATGGTAGGCAACCGGTTGCAGTCTGTCCAAATGGGGCAAAAAAACTGGACTGAACCAGACCATTAAACACTAGATATTCATCAAATGCAGATGAGTTGAGTATGGAGTCCATTAATATGGTGCATTTGTACATTTACTTGTGCCACTGTTGAGTCTCACTATAACTTTAGAAGCTAAAGTGGTGGTTTACAAATAATGGCAAGCCAGGTACTACTGCAAAACCAACAACAGCCTGATCAGTCAAGAAGCCATGCACCAAGAATGTGTTGGATGTCTTTGTCAAAGAAAATAAAGTAATTGTGGAGAAAGCCAGAGACTTAGCCCAGAACAAAGGTCCAAGTGCTCCAGGTGAAACCTTGAATTCATGGAAGCAGGCTCAGCAAGTAATGTTGACTCGGATGCCAAGGCAAGATACAAATCATGAGCTGCTGCTCTGAATGAGAAGTGTAAACCTACCATGAGTGTTATGACTTGTTTGCCTACTTACATTATGGACTTCTCGCTATTGTGACATGACTTCCCCTTCTTAACCTCAAACCACCATTTATACTACACTAGCTCTAGTCATTGGACTACCATGCCGTGTCTTATCATTCTGTGTGATTAGAAGTAAGTCTTAGTATTCTTATTCATTCCTTATAGTGCTTGTCTACCTCCACATAGGAGGTAGGCTCACACTTTTTTTTTGATACCAATTATGGTGCATTGTTAAAACCATTGACAGTTCACATCAAACTGTCTGAGTTGCCATCTATCGCGACCTCCCTCACTATGCGCAGTAGGGGTCATCAACCAACATCTCTTTTGTCTGCACCACCTTCACCGGGGTCATCACCTCCTGCTCCCCTGATGAACACACCATCTCCTGCACCTCCCTCCAGAGCATCACCAGCTCCTAGTGAGGTTGAATCTACCACACAAAATGTTTATCGAACATGCTCACAATCATCATCTGCAGATGATGACTCCTGGCATAGTGCATACACTCAGCTTTTCACCATGTCCAACAATGGTCTCACCACCCTCATGCCTAATAATGGGAAAAGGCTGACTATTACATCAGGTGTGATGACTGCTGAACTCCTACACCGTTTTGAACACTCCCATGGCTACCTCACAAACAGAGAAGATTTGGCGAAGGCCAAATACGTTGCACATATAGCCTATGTGTTTGAAGATCCACTTTTTAGTGATTGGTTCCAGACGTTGCAAAGCTATTATGAAAAACTCTCTTTTGCTGATTTCATGGCCAAAGTGCATGCTTGTTGGCTGACAGCTGGATGGAAAAAAGAATTAGCTCGAAAGGTCCGCAACACCAAACAGGGATTAACCCCCTTCTGAGACTTCTCTACCAGCATCTGCCATGACAACCTCTTGCTTAAGAATACCAAATATCACCTCTCACCTGCCCAACTGCTCACTGAAATTGAGGCAAACCTATCACATGAGCTTCTGACTGCATACAATCGACACCAAGCAAAAAACAACTCGGACTCAGAATCTGATTATGAGAATGCCACACCGGGCAATGATGAAGATGCTGCTGCCACAGAGGCTAACATACACAAAGCAGAACAACATTTGGAAGAATTTGTCCAGATGTTGATCAAGTTGGATGACAAAGTGCACAAATAAACTGCTTCACACCAGAAGGAAGCTGAAGACACTTTCTGTAGACTCAAACATACCGGCTCAAGTGCAGGATTGACAGACACTACATGCCAAGCACCCACAGTCCATTCCCAACAGCCATCAGCCTCCCAATCCTCCATGATTTCTACAAAGACCAATACTTCATCTTACCCCGTGACCACATCTCAGGGTAGACCTCCCAAGCTCACCGAACAAGAGCATCATTACTTAGCTGCACATTCCAGGTGCAAGAAATGCCAAAATTTCTATGTCATGAATGGACATACATGTGAATTCCCAGGATGGAATGGATGCATCGAATGAACGATGACCGCCGTTAATCTTGCCCACCAGTGCCTGGGATTAAACACACTCCCTGTTCCTAATGACAAAACACCGGTTGCTGTAGCTTCCATAACAGTTGCTATGCCTCCCGCTCTGAATGTGGCCCCTTCTCCCCTGCCAGTGGCAGCCATGATGGGGATGACCTCTTATCCTATTGCATCCATTAGTCAACCTACAAATGAGCACAGCATCTTGATGGGAGACGATGGAGACTTATCTCGTGATTCAAATGATTTGGTAACCAAACATGTGCCTTTCTACATCCCCCACCTTGTATGGCACTGCGCTATCAATGACCCCATTTCACATGACCGCTTGCATGTGAAAGCATTGATTGACCATGGATCTCATATAGTTCTGATTGCACAAGAACTGGTTTCTCAACTTAAACTTTGGCTCCACACATTGCCTCATGAATTTCCTGTCTCGGGTGCCTTCTTGGGTGAACCTTCTTCGTCCTCATCTGTGTTGCTGACCCACTGGGTAAAGCTGAAGCTACATGACTGTAATAATTACTACTCTGCATGAACCATAGGTGCTCTCATCGCCCCAAAGTTGTGTCATGAGATTATACTTGGACTGCCTTTCATGTACCATAACAACATCACCATGAATGTCTTCGATGGAACCGTGTTAACTAATGACAGTTTTGATTTATTACACCCTATTGCACCAATGCCAGCTCATGCATCTCCTCCTAAATTGGGTGAAGTTATTATGTCCAACATAAATAACAGAAAACTACTGTTAGAGGAACTGTGCATTGTATGTGCTAAGTGGAAACCCATCATGGACAATGCATGTGAGGCTGTGAAATTGCCGGACATTGTAGCTGCCATGCGTACTTGGATTGAACAACTGGCAGCTGGAGTTCACCTCAGAAAATTAGCTGAGGATATCAAAAAGTTGTATGCTGATGTTTTTGAGCCAATCCCACATGTGGACAAAATGCCAGATACTGTACTGTGCAAAATCATGCTCAAAGACATGTCAAAAATGATCTGCATGTGGTCCTACTCTTGCCCAAGAAAATTTCAAGAAGCTGGGAGTACCTTAATTAACAAACACCTTGAGGCAGGATGAATTCACCCATCCTGCAGTGCACATGCTTCACCCACCTTCCTCATTCCTAAAGTGGACTCGACAGTGTTGCCATGCTGGGTGAATGACTATCATCAGCTCAACATGAATACAGTAACAGATAGTCACCCTCTGCCACATGTTGATGATATACTAGCAGATGCAGGACAAGGAAAAATCTAGAGTAAAATTGACATGACAGATAGTTTCTTTTCTTCCACACAAAAATGGATCCCAAGAGCATTCACCTCACTGCAGTAACAACCCCATTAGGGTTATATGAGTGGCTAGTCATGCCACAGGGACTTCACAATGCTCCCCCGGTACACCAACATCAAGTGACAGAGGCACTGCGCCCTTTCCTTGGCCATATCTGCCACATCTATCTGGATGACATCATTATCTGGTCTAACAGTCTTGAGGAACATATTCAGCACATTAAATTGATCATGAATGCACTGCGGAAGTGCTGACTTTATTGCAACCCAAGGAAATCATTATTCTTCCTGACAGAACTTGAATTTTTGGGTCACCGGATTTCATGCGTGGGAATCAAGGCTTGCTCTTCAAAAGTCAACAAGATTCTGCAGTTGCCCATGCCTAAGAGTAGCTCTGATGTACAGAGTTTCCTGGGATTGGTCCGATACATAACTGCCTTTCTGCTGAACTTGGCAGATCACACTTTGGTGCTCACGCCCTTGACGACTAAGGAGTGTGAAAAGAACCTTCCCATGTGGAATGATGAGCTGAATCATGTGTTTGAGTCTATCAAAGCTCTCATAGTTGGGCAAGAATGCCTCACCATAATTGACCATGCAAATCCCGAAGACAACAAAATCTTTGTAACTTGTGATGCTAGCGACTTCCACATGGGAGCTGTCCTCAGTTGGGGAAAAACTTGGGAAACTGTGTGTCCCATCGCCTTTGATTCAATGCAACTGAAAGATGTGCAGAAACACTATCCTGTACATGAAAAGGAACTACTAGCTATTGTGTGTGCCCTAAAGAAATGGTGCTCAGATCTCCTTGGATCACCAATTCTTGTTTACACAGATCATTGCACTCTAGAAAATTTTGAATGCAAAGGGATCTCTCTTGCAGACAAGCTCGCTGGATGGAACATATGTCCCAGTTTGACATGACCATTGTTTACATCCAGGGGGAGGACAACACTGTAGCTGATGCACTGTCTTGCCTGCCAACCAAGATTCCTGACTTGGATGCTTGCCCTGATGTTGAAGTGGCTGACCCTCCCCTTCGATGGGAACATTGGCTAAAACAAACGATGGTGAACACAGTCCTAAACATCTCTGTGGATGAATCATTCCTGCACAATGTGTGGAAGGGATATGAATCTGACGACTTTTGCAAAAAACTGTCCACCATTGATTGTAGCATTTCTGATATCCATTACTTAAATGAACTCTGGTACATTGGCAACTGCCTGGTAATCCCTCATTATGGCACACTCTATGAGGACTTGTTCCGACTCTCGCATGACACACTTGGGCACTTTGGCAGTGATAAATTGTATGCAGCCATCCAGGACTTGTACTACTGACCAAACATGTGTCATGACCTGGAAAATGCCTATGTCCCTGCTTGTGTCAAATGTCAACATAACAAGGGACAAATGACAAAACCAAAAGGACCCTTGCATCCTCTACCCATACCTGATGCACACAGGGAATCCATGTGCCTAGATTTTGTTGGGCCTTTACCAGAAGATGAAGGATTTAATTGCATCCTGACAATAACTGATTGATTAGGCTCTGATGTGCGACTCATGCCTACTTGCACAAATATCACGGCCCAAAAACTCACTGGTATCTTCTTCAATGAATGGTACTGTGAAAATGGCTTGCCATCCAAATTAATTTCCAACTGTGACAAGTTGTTCATGTCAAACTTTTGGAAAGCACTACATTTGCTGACTGGGGTGCACCTGAAAATGTGCATGGCTTATCATCCACAAACAGATGGGAACACACAAACAAAATGCTGAACCAATGTATTCATTTCCATGTTGAATGAAATCAGAAAGGTTTGGTACAAGCTCTGCCCTTGATCCGATTCAACATCATGAACACAGTCAATACGTCAAACAGGTACCCAGGTTTCCAACTGCACATGGGCTGATCACCATGTATTCTACCCCCACTCGTGCCCACCACATTGGCTTCTACAGCCAAGATTGATGCGAGGACGCTGTTCAGCCAAATACTGGCAGATGAGGTTGATGCTAAAGACTCCCTTTTAACCGCAAAAATCTCACAAGCTTTTTATGTGGACAAGGACTGAGGGAAGGAAGACATTTACAAGGTTGGGGACAAGGTCATGTTATCGACACTACACTGATGACAAGAATGGAAGGCTGGAGATAAAGAATGTGTCACTAAGTTCTTCCCCAGATTTGATGGTCCCTACCTTGTAACAAAAGTGTTCCCTGACTTCTCTGCCTATACCCTAGACCTGCCAAACTCTCCTGATGTGTTCCCTACCTTCCATGCATCCATATTGAAATGCCACCACACCAACAATCCAGACTTATTCCCATCTCAAGAACTTGCATGCCCTGGTCCAATTGTGACTGCCAACAGTATTGAAGAATACACAATTGAGAAAATTGTGGATGAGAGAAGGAGAGGATGAGGACATCAGTACCTTGTCCATTGGACCAGTTTCAGCGCTGAGGAAGATTGATGGCTGCTGCAACGAGAACTTGAGGACTGTGAAGCACTGGACAGGTGGCTGGCACATACAGAATAGGGAGCTTTTCCCACTGGGTTTTTGATGCACCTGTTGTGAGGTTGATGATGAGCTTGATTTTTTGATTTTCCCCCCTCAGTTCAATTTTTTTTTAACTGCTTGCTTGCTTTAACTTTTGACACCCCCTGCCTTTTTCTAAGGGTGGGAGGGTGTAAACCTACCATGAGTGTTATGCCTTGTTACCTACTTATATTATGGGCTTCTTGCTATCATGACACGACTTCCCCTTCTTAACCTCAAACCACTATTTATACTACGCTAGCTCTAGTCATTGGAATACCACACTGTGTCTTATCATTCCATGTGATTAGAAGTAAGTCTTAGTATTCTTATTCATTCCTTATAGTGCTTGTCTACCTCCACATAGGAGGTAGGCTCACAAGAAGTTAGACTATCCTCCCAACACAAAGGAGATCTATGTGTACATCATGTTATGTATGTGATGCATAATTATCATGTCAATAATAATATGACATCTACAGCAACCAAGCTTGTGTTGTACCCAAGATTACTGATGCTCTGCTGTCATTGTCTGGGTGGGGATCAGCAGGGGTATACCCCTGCCATTCCCTAGGTGGGACTGGGGTCAATCTGGACCCTTGGTCTATTTTGTACAAGCTGCATATCATAATGAGGAAGACAGACTCAAAACCTTGAGGTATGAATATTCCATCTAACAGTATGCTATAATCACATATGACAATCTAGCCTCTACCTTTCCAATGATCCCATAATGAAGGACTTTGCTGCACAGTTACCTGACTACAACAATTTTCATGATCATTTTAAGGAGTGGGCTATTCCCTACCAGGTATAGTGACAACTGGTGATTCATGGCTAGTTTATTGATTTCCTGTGCAAACCATGCCAATGGACATTGATGATGGTGGCATCAATGTGCATCCTCTCATTAATGTCACACTTGATAACAACCAGTTTCCTCACCTTGTATTACCTAGGGACCTTGATGCCATCACAGTGAAGATGGTCAAGTATGGATTAATGGACTACATGTTAGTGGCATGGGATATGTACCCCCCTTTTTGGATACATGGTTTGTTAATAACCTGACTAGAACATGCACTGCCTCACGGATTTTCTACTCCAATTCTGTGGACATCTCTCAAGTCAACACCTGTGGAGTTCTTTGCATACCCTGACCCATTGATAACATTCCACCATCTCGAGCCTGTACAGTTGTCAAGAGATGATGTGTTCCATATGCTGAAGTTGATTAGCAATGCTCAGATGACAAATGAGGCATCTCCCCTCAAGTTTGCGGTCACAGTTTAGACACTCAATAACCTTACTTGAGGGGATGAAATAGAAGAGATTGTCAACCCACCTCCATCATCCACCAAAGCCAAGACATCACGTGGCAAGGGAAAGGCAAAAGCAACTAACACTGCCATAGTTGACTTTTCTCCTGCTTTCTTCAAGCCCAATGCCAAGGGAGTGGACACCACCACTGGCAACACTGATCTCAGTGGTAATTTCAGCATTAGTAGTGGTGATGATACTCAACCCGGGAAAACCACCAAAACAGCCGATGAGGCAACCGATGATATTTGCAACGAGTCAGAGGAAGGGTGCAAGACATTCCAAATGTTTGTGGTCCAACCTATGGGAAGATAACTAGTTGGTACTAGTCATGAAGGTAGTGCTATAGGAGACAAAGGTGTTTGGCACAGTCTGATCGAGTATCGATCGATATCAAGGATGATCAACGAGATCGATGATGAGCGATGTTTATTGTCGATGGTCGATGTGTGAATTCAGAGGACCTTTTGATAGGTCGATAGTATATGAAGGCTATAGCCAATGGCTATGAAGTGTTGGACTGGTTACTAGTGCTAGCAACAAGAGGATTGAAGGAAGATCAAGGACGACAATGATCACAGAGGTTTCTCATCGATCGAGAAAACTTGTAGAGACTTAGATTGTTTTAGAAGATTGATTGGATGCTTAGAACTGTATATGAGATGACAGGTGAAGACAATTTCTTATATTTCCAAGTAGATACTACAGAGTTTTATATGTTTTAAAGAAACTTCCTAAAATGGTATGAGAAACATGTGTAGAACATGAGGCAAAAGATATGAGTTAAGGCATGAGGCCAAAAAGGAGACTGGAATCCGAACAAGAAAGAGATATATCATATGATGAAAGAGTAATAAAGGGTATAGAACTAAAAAGGGACTGTCCTTTGTGTATAAACCATGCTAAGTCTCACAATAATCCATCCAGTGGGTTCTGTACACGATAGGGACTTGGAATGAGGCTGACCTACTATCAGCAGGTTTGAGCACGAGTTGGAATATGTCCTAGCACATGGTCTTCCACCATTTAGATAACAAAGGTGGCACCCAATGTCGCTCATAGTCTCTCGATATCAATCGATAATGCTTGATGATGGTCGACAATGTTCGATCGCAGTCACAGTTTGTTCGAAGTTGATCAGGGATGTTCGATGGTCGTTTAGAGGGATCTTAGGGGCTCTCAAGGTAGTTCTAAGGTTGTGCAATGTGGTTTCTTGGTACGATCAATGTTGCTGGTGATGTTTCGATGCAGTCGATATGATATTGCGATCAATAGACTGGGTCGTGCTGTGTCTGGGACATTGTAGGAGTTAGCCAATGTGATTAGAATGTGGTTAAAGTGGTGAATTGGCCCTTGAACCGAGGAGACAACCTATCATCTGACGTGGTCAATATGATATCGTGATCGATAGACTTGTTCAGGAGTGGTTGCACTGCTTCTGGGACCTCATGCGAATTATCCGATGTGATCAGAATGTGGTTGAAATGGTGAATTGGCCTTTGAGCTGAGGAGACAACCTATCAGTGGTCAAAGTTTGCGATTATTACATGATTAATAGTGCGATTATTGTACGATTATGAATCAAAAATCACATCAATAATCCGAGTCACCTTGATCGTGACAATTATTGAGGGTGATTACGGGGTGATTATGGGACACGATTATTTTGACAGATCTATGATCTTCTGTGTGATGTAAGCAAAAATGTAAGCACGTCAAATAATCACCTTCAATAATCGTACAAATAATTGTGATTATCCGTGTCCTCAAAATTGTGGACATAATCATGTAATAATTGCAAACTTTGACTGCTACTATTTTCATGGACATGGGCGATGGTAGGCATGGTGATACTGCAACAAGGACTGCACAGGATGGATGCAATAATGATGGAGCAAACAACAACCACCCAGCTGTTCCAAGTGAGGCTTATTACTGTTGCAGTTGATGAGTGTATTTGACAGGGAAGTAAAAGTGACTAAAGCTAGGGAAAGCAAATCAGGTACTAACAAGGCACACAAGACTCCTACTGCAGCCAAGAGAATGAAGAAAAAGTTCCCCCATCCTCCCCAACTGATGATATGGAATCTAGCACACTGCCACCACCTGCCCAAGAAGATCCACCACTGCTTCCCAATGTGAAAATGCCAATGGTTGCCACTCACAAATGTGCAGAAGATGTATCTGGAGTGGTCAATGGCACTGCTTCAGGAAAGTGCAATGCTGTGAAGGGGAAGCATGCACAGGGTGAAGAAACAGTCCATGAAAGAAGGCCAAGACTGCAAAATGCACTGACTTGCCAGTTTGTAGCAGTCATCAGCAAGGGGGTGGCAGGATGGGAATTTTTCATATGACGTCGGTTTCTATTTTTCACAGCTCGCCAGAACCCCCCCCCTCCCCCCTCCTGCCATATATGGTATGTTTCGATCACATGCATGTCATCAATCAAACATCAAACAATGAACATACTATTTCCCATGGACCTGTAGCATCCGACGCAATGCACCACTTCTCTATCCCATCTCTGGCTTTACTTTTTCTTTTGTGTTCATCACTATAAGATATGCCTCCAAACAAATAATGAATTGATGCCCATCCTAATCATTTACAACTCCTCAGAACAGACTTTTTTTTCTATCATGATACGTGAACAGAACCCGAGGTCGACATCAACCACAACCGAGTACACCTGTCACCTTGCCTACTACTAGTATGTCCACCTCCCGCTTTACCTTTATCCGCCGTTCCAGCAATGGCTGCCATGTCTGCTTACCTTCACGGGGCCTCACTGCATGTACCGTTTGTCCATGGGGACTCTCCATGATGTTCGATCAAGGGGGTGGCAGAATGGGAACGTAGGGGGAGGGTCCTGCCAGAGGCCGAAATTCTTTTTTTGACCATGCTGAAAATGATGCTGATGGGCATTGTTGGGTGCTGAATACCTTAATCCAAGCACAGGCCCCAAGTGCAGTGCCATATTTCAACATCCCTAGTACTAGTAGTAACCAGATACTGCACGTGCTCATTTGCAGCCTATACACATTTGCAGCCTATACACAGTAGGTTCAGACCCTAGCTAAACCTCGCTGCCGCATTAATGTTTTGTACATTCAGTTCATCACATTTTGGTTGCTAGTACATAGTACATAAGTACTCCCACTTTCAGTCCCCCGTAGGCATGCACTAAGAATCCCACAAGTGTCTGTGAGCGCATATCCAAAACGCTCCATATTGTCTGAGCACAATGCTCGTCGAATTCCCAAGGTCAGTCTCATAAGCACACAGATAACTCGACCTCCTTGACCTATCCCAGCTGTCCATCCACATGCGCATCCTTGAGGGGTCCTCATGCTGGCCAAGTTCCTGCTAGTCAATCAGTACATTTTGCTCTTACTATTGATTTGGTTGTAGTGAACCATGCTCATTGAACGTCATGGAGAGTCCCCATGGACAAACAGTACATACAGCGAGGCCCCATGAAGGTAAGCAGACATGGCAGCCATCGCTGGAATGGTGGATAAAGGTAAAGCGGGAGGCGGACATACTAGTAGTAGGCAAGGCGACAGGTGTATTCGGTTGTGGTTGACATCGACCTCGGGTTCCATTCACGTATCATGATAGAAAAAAAAGTCTGTTCCGAGGAGTTGTAACTGATTAGGATGGGCGTCAATTCATTATTTGTTTGGAGGCGTATCCTATAGTCATGAACACAAAAGAAAAAGTAAAGCCAGAGATGGGATAGAGAAGCGGTGCATTGCATCAGACGCTATGGGTCCATGGGAAATAGTATGTTCGTTGTTTGATGTTTGATTGATGACATGCACGTGATCGAAACATACCATATATGGCAAGAGGGGGGAGGGGGAGGTCTGGCGAGCCACAAAAAATAGAAACCAATGTCATATGAAAAATTCCTGTCCCGCCACCCCCTTGTGTTCGATGACCATGGTTCACTACAACCAAATCAATAGTAAGAGCAAAATGTACTGATTGACTAGCAGGAACTCGGCCAGCATGAGGACCCCTCAAGGATGTGCATGTGGATGGACAGCTGGGATAGGTCAAGGAGGTCAAGTTATCTGTGTGCTTACGAGACCGACCTTGGGAATTCGATGAGCATTGTGCTCAGACAATACGGAGCGTTTTGGATACGCACTCGCAGACACTTGTGGGATTGTTAGTGCACGCCTACGGGGGACTGAAAGCGGGAGTACTTATGTACTATGCACTAGCAAGAAACCAAAATGTGATGAACTGAATGTACAAAACATTAATGCGGCAGCGAGGTTTAGCTAGGGTCCGAACCTACTGCGTATAGGCTGCAAACGAGCACGTGCAGTATCTGGTTACTACTAGTACTAGGGATGTTGAAATATGGCACTGCGCTTGGCGCCTGTGCTTGAAGGTATTCAGCACCCAACGATGCCCATCGGCATCATTTTCAGCATGGTCAAAAAAAAATTTCAGCCTCCGGCAGGACCCCCTACGTGGATTCCCGTTCCGCCACCCCCTTGGTCATCGGTATGTATATGTAATCATGCATCAATGTTATTTCAACTCATTCAACAGTGCATCTCAGGATTCAACAGGATGGATATATTAACACAAATGTGACAGCTAGAAAGCAGTAGGTGTAGCTGTTAGGATGTGTGTTGGAATTGGGGGATGGGATGTGTTGGGATTGGATGTGTTGGGGATGGGATTTGTTGGAATGGGAATTGGATTGGATTGGATTGGATAACAGATATGCATTCTCAGTATATACCATGCGATTGACTAAGGATTAATCGTAGGATAGTTTACATAGTGTATAGCTAATAGTAAGGATTAATCCTATCTCTGTTTGATTATGAACATCAGATCATCCTATTAACTTTGGTCCCTGCAACTCAGTTGCTTACCACAATCAATACTAAATGCTTCGTAGCTGAATTCTTAGTGAATTCACACACAACCACGGGGAAATTTCGTTGTTGTGGTCTCTACTAGCCATTTGATTATCGCTTCATGCGCCTGGTTCGCATCCTTTTCCATGACAACTTGACTTGACAGAACAGCTCCAGCTGTCATGCCACAAGTCGTACGAAGATTGCAGATCAAAGTAAGCCGTAGTTTCAAACTTCAGCAGTGCCGTCGTTGAGTGTAGTGAGTTCGACATGAGGCGGTTCTGGGGTTTGACTGATGTCGGTGTCAGTGCGCTGCGCGAATTTCATTGCGCCTTCGGTCGTGATGCTTGGGTAATGGGCCAGACGGATCAAGATGAGGTTGAACGCGAGTCCGATCATTTGTATGTTCTTGTTCCAGACATCAGTTAGTAGACCGCAACGAATACTAAAGGCTCACGATTGCTGCTGCAATATAACCAACGGTGGTCGGGAAGATGACTGTGAAAAAAGCAAAAATCGAAGTGCAGGTATAAAGGAGCGCTGATTCAATCACGATGCGCACGATGAACATCAAGCGTGACGAGGATTCGGAGCGCAGTTCAGCACTTCGTTTGTCTACGAGCCAAATACGAGCAACGATGATGGCTGTAAAACAGTGGTTTACGATCCATCATATCTGAAGCGAAAGGGCACGACGCACTCGACGCGTAAATATTTGTTGATATTGTTAAACTCCAGGCGGCGATTGCCAATGGTCTATCCAACCTGTTTGCAACAGTAACAGGAATCCTGTTGATAGACTGGATGGACGAATACGCCAAGATGGAGGAAAGATTTCCCATCCACATGACGATGGGAAAGGCGACGATTAGCCAGGACTTGGAGTATACGATCCAGCAACGGTAAATCTACAATTTGTATAAGTAGTTACCTAAGTATATCGAATGGAATTTAGACAAACGAATGCGCTATCGGCAATCAATACTTGCACAAAAGCAAGCAAGGTCTGATGAGCGTTGTTAAGGATTCAGGAGAACGTCTGAGAATCAGAGACACACCTTCGTGACAGTCAACCAGTCTCGCGGTAAGGGACCCCGTTGGACGCGGGGAGCCAGAACTCGAACGAGTCCAAGAGCCAGATTCAGAGTCGAAATGACGAACAAAAGCAATGTGACCAGGGCTATCGGCCAACGAAGGCGCCAGAAGGGGAGCCTCAAGTGCCCAGGACGTGGTTGGAAGGTCCCTGGTACTATGCAAGCTCCACATGTAACGAGGTATATACCGTATAAGATTGCTTCAATGAATAAGCCTATGAGCTGAGCCGAGACGAGGCCAAGCATACAACAGAACAAGCTGCTCAGTGAACTAGAAAGGAAGAAATATTTAAGATACGGGGAGTACTCACCGATCGCGAATTGTCAAATTCGAACTAAGACATAGTGATACTGGTGACCGATCCCTATACTGCGCTTGAGCAAGCGTCGATGACTATGCTTCTTTAAACTCATCTTCACCAATCCCTCTACAGGTATCGACGCTCGCTCATATTGTACGAGGGTCGTTACGAGTTCTACAGTGACACTGATACTGTCTGTGATACATAGACAAGCTCGAATGAAAATATTAGTATTACATAATAATCATCGTGTGCACGTGTTCAACAATCGCGTCGCGTCAAGAAAAACTAACCATAGAAATTAGACGACACATGTATACAACCGTAATTATCCACCCGAATATTAATGTCTGCATGATAAGCGCAGCCCCAAATTCGGCGTTTTATTCAGTTGGGTGCTGCAGACCGTCTGGTTTGCTCTTCTGACCGATTGAATCTGTGGTTGCAAATCCAAATCACTCGACCAACCCTGGTTTCTCTTCGTCTGATTCGACCAAGCTAGAATAGAGTATTAAATAAGGTCAAATTTGTAATAACAAAGAAAGAGAACGAGGTGAAGGGAATGAAATCACCTATATTGTTTTATCAAGGCGCACTCTCCACCGTTCTCTAGATCAATACTGTATAGATAGAAATAACCCTCGGAGGAGATGACCATAACATGCGGCATCGTTCTATGACTCTTAATCAACACAACAAAATGGAAGAGGAAAGTGGTACACACCCGCTCAAGGCAACGACACACCGAGCACCGCTCGTCGGTAGCCGTAAGAACGCAAAATCACGAGAAGGTTCCCACATCTCCGTCAGCGTGTTTGGAAGATACCCACCCATAGAATGCGTCAGGGTCTTCGTCATCTGCAATGACCTTCGCCGCAGAATTGACCTGCAAGCATGAACACAATCAGCGTCCCAATGACGATCAGGAACACAACTCACGAAACGCCGGACCCTGCCTTCTTCTTCTCAATGAACGCCTCATAGCCGCTTTCGAGCCCCTGACCTTGTACTCCCTCGCGACTATCAATCGACTCCGGCGGGCTACCCGGCCTTTCCCTCCCATTCTTACTACTAGGGCCCGCGATTGCATTCGTACTCGCGACCGAGCCTGATGAGGACGAGCGCTGCTGGCCAAGCTTAAAGATATGCACCGTATCATGTGCCGAGCTGACCGCCAATAACGATGACACGACATTGAAGTTGATGGAGTATATCCGCGCCTCTCTCGTGCCCCTCCGGAATTGATACAGCTTCTCTGCTCCGGGAATGCTCCACACGCGGATGACTGTGCCTTTATCGGAGGATGTGGCGAGGAGGGAGCCGGTGGAATTGATGGCGAGGTAGGAGAGGGGAGATTTGTGTGCTTGGATGACATTGGCGACTGTTAGGGAGCGGGTCGAGAAGAGAAGAACGTCCCCTGATTGTTGCTGGTGAGGAGGCGGGGGAGGCGGGGGCGCGGTGGAAGATTGGGCGGCGAGTGGGGAAGTTGGGGAAGGAATGGGGGATGGGTAGGCGAAGTATGAACTGTCTGCCGACGGAGAAAGAGCACATACGGCTGTAGGGAGTCGGATTACATGCGAGACAAGGTGAAAGGAGGCGAATATGTACCTTCTGGGTTTGGTGTTGTTTCTATGACATGTAGCAGTCGCATATTGGAAATGTCGTAGATATAAATTTCGGTTTCAAGTACAATGACGAGCGTCTTGCGGTTCAATTTGACGGAGAGAATGGACGATGGGAACAGCAATTCACATATCATGGATTGGCGCTATAGCAGTATATTGTGAATGTATTAGATAGAGAAATGGATGGGGTGGTACATACTTTTGTGTTAACTATCTGCAGTTTCCGTGGACTCGATTGTGGTATATCGGCAGCACCCACCAGCGCGATAAGCGACGTACAGAACAGCATCTCAACTATTCCCCGCGCTCCATCATCTATAACACAAAGCTTAGCACAGCTCCTGCGGAAACCATCGCACTTACTCATCGTGTATACCCTGCCAAACGGGTCACAGTTCGTAATGCTGTACCCCCTTCTTGTACCTACAGACACACACGAGAAATCCTGGTTGAAATTTGCGAACAGCATGTTGACGTTCGTTCGTTCCACCATGGTGGCTTGAAGCAAAGACTGTAATATGACAGTACCTGTGAGTTGACGGAAAGCCTGTTGGACCCTGAGCTGACTAAGCAAAGGGCGATGCAGCAATGCTCGCTAGTTCAGAATGTTCGAGCATTGAATAGCAATACAAGCTGTTAGGCCTTTAGGATCTGAACAACTGACACAATTCTGCTGCTTGTCTGACCAGTCATTGTCCAATCATTGTGTCAAGGTGATATAAGTAGCTAACCGACTTCACTGCTAATCGTTACTGTAAAGTCAGTTCCTTGCTGCTAACTATATATGTGACCTGTATAAGCCACCAACATCATTTTTCTCGGCCCAAGGTCGACAGTCCCAACTTGGACGCTCACTGACACCGCCGCCCTGACTTGAGCTGCGGATACTTCATATGAACCTGTCGCACGGGAGTGTGAGGGCAGACTACCCACGATGATTACAGTGAAGAGAAGCCCGCCACAGTTTAACATCTTGCAGACCTTCAAAGAGCTGCCTTTCCAGAAGTTGTGATCCATCCCAACTACAATGACTCGGACACCAGCTACAACACAACGAGACCACGACCATAGCAGCAACACATATGTAACAGCATCCGCCAATGATGCCACCGGCCGACAGCAGACCATCATAGCACCAGCAGCGGAAACATGCGACAAACATGCGAAGATAGCTGGAGTTCAGAGGAGATGGCGTGGATCCAAGTCTGTGTCGATTCATAGTATAGGGCTTCGACCCTCTGCTCTTTGTATCCAACCACTAGTAGCTTTAATAACTCTATGAACTATATACAGTCGGAAAGAGTTAAGGACCATAGCCTTTAGTACAAACCGACCCTGTTACGAACTCTACTCAATGGCGCTTTGACATCCGAGTTACCATGGCCGAACGTCGCAATCGTCGCAATGTCACTATCCTGTATGGCGAGAACAGATTGCAGAACCCTATATCCTTCCAGCTACTGCCACAGTACGAAAGGCGAAAGAAATCGGCTCAACTGAAATGATAAAACATCTTCAACTCCAGTCTGGTGTTCCATCCGACATAACCATCGACGAGTGCACAGATCACGACGCACGTACGATCCAATTACAGAATATAATGTACATTATAATCTAACGTTACTGTTATTTCTCAGTTGCTACAGACGACACTTTGTTGCGAGATCTCGAGAGTCAGGTAAACCCAAAGGTAACCATCATTCTTTGGCCGAAATCTACAACGACCGGAAGCACCCTCACACCATCCCCCATCATGAATGCACTCAGCAGCAAAACCGTTGAGCTTAACGAGGCACGATCGAAACTGAGTATTTACTCGTTGATACTTTGACCGCGCGATTATCCGCGATTATGTCCACGATTTTAGGGACACGGCAAGGACACGGATAATCGACGTGCTTACATTTTTGCTTACATCACACAGAAGATCATCAAAATAAGTCCCATAATCGCCCCGTAATCGCCCTCGATAATCGTCACGGTCAAGGTGACTCGGATTATTGACGCGATTTTTGATTCATAATCGTACAATAATCGCACTATTAATCATGTAATAATCGCAAACTTTGACTGCTACTATTAAATTACTATCACGCAGGCAATGTCGAGTTCGGTCTAACTTGAAATAGGTTAGGGTTGGATTGTTGGTCATGGTGTAATGCATACCCTCATGTCAAACATGTATCTACTAGTCAATAGTATCTGCTTTCGTATTGCATTCTATGTACTAATAGTAAGCGCTTGCTCGGAGGTTTATTGTCACATAAATGTTGACTTCCGCATTATAAATGCTGCGGTTGCGTCGCTCGTATCTTACAAACTGTCTCATCCTCATCATGTGATGAAAGTCCACGTCATGTGTGGCAGTGTCGATATTCTTCGCACTTAAATCATGCTTTACATTTGGGCCGTTGAGGCTTACATCTTGTGGCACCCCTTCATTGTTATCTTTCACTTTTTGTGCTGTAGTAGTACTTGTATAGCAATTATTTTTTTTCGAAGACTAGCAGCTAGCTAGTGGTTTGGCGTTTTGGTTGCCAGGCAAGTGCCAGGAGTATATATGGTGGGTTCAACCAATGCTGGTACCTAAACAGCGGCTTGTCACCGATATGCTACCCCCCAAGATTTGACTTTCTTGTTTTGACTTTCTTATACATAATAATAATATTTATTTATTTATTTAAAGCTTTATAAGGCTAATTTCCTCCTTCCCTCTCTACTTGTTGGTATAGTATGGATTTATTCGATGGCGATACTCCTGAAATTGAACCAGTTGATTCTCATACGAGGGGGATCGGTTTATCTGTCTACAAAGAAACTTGGGATGAATTTTACCGTTGGGAGCAAGACGAGTGCCGACGTGCTCTTGACTCCCTTGCAATCTCCGAGTTATCGTCTCCTCCTTTCAATCCTCAGTCTATACATGATCTTGATTATACCGGCTCTTCTTTCGATTTTGATTTTGAAGCCTTCAACTCTGATTCCAACCTAGACACAGAAACCTTCACACGGGAGGAATTTGATGTTCATGAGAACTCTGTCCGCTATTCCACCCTGACGTGCTTTACACAGAAAGCGATGCAGATGAAGGGGTATCCGCGGTATGAAATGTGTACGCCTGCGTCCAGGAACTACGCCCGGGACCCGTTCTACGAACAGAACCAGGCGCCCTTCGTGCCCTACGCGGACGATATGAATTTCAAATTTGAGGAGCATCTAGATCCTTTTGATGAGTTCAGCTGGCAGGTGGATTTCATAGATCCTGATCGTAAGCCCGATACATCTATTGATTTACTCTTGAATTCTTACCTGTGAACAGTGGAATTAATCGATTTAGAAACTGCACGCCGGCTACATTTCACTTACGATCTAACCCTCGAAGAGATAACCCACCTTCAAATACTCCATCGGCCCCTACGAGTCACCAACGCCTCAGGCCTACTATGGGAAACTGCTCAAAGGTGAGCATTCTGCAGATGCCATCTACCTTTATCCGTGTTCCAAATTCCTACACGCCACAGGGACATCCCTTGGTGGACCGGCCTATCAAGCTCTGAGACTCCAAGTCTACCAACGAGCTTCGTTCCGCCCGACGCCTCGATAGATATATTCGGAGCCATCGACCAGGCTATGCGTGATTTTTGTCCAAACCTTAACTGTCTCTCCACATTCTGCCCTACCCACCGTACGCTCCCCTCTTACTAGAGTTAGAAACCAAAACCCACATACTACATCTGGTTCTCATATGTAGGATATGCCACAGCTCCCTACAGATACCCAGGGCTTGATGTCGTCAAACCCACTTTAACCAGTGCGAGCTTGAGACTGCGTGTGTCCGATGGGGATTCGGATTCACAGTCTGACTCTGACTCGAAGGGTGAGCCAAAGCCATGTGGTGAATACTGTTTTAGGTTGTACGAAGATGACGTGTACATGGTAACGCTTCCTTCCCCGTGTTAACTCCTCCTCATCTCATAAATTTATAGGAGAGCGTGTACTGGGAAGACAAAGACGATACTGAACGCCTCGCAAGCATACTAAAGTTCATACCCGATGAGAGTCCCTGCGATTTGGCTATCATTTGCAGGAAAAAATGTCGCGAGGTGAGATAAAGTCACCGACACATTTCACCAGTTTATCATTTATTCTCCATGTTCAGGTTTTCACATATCGCTGTCGTCTGCTCCCCGATGACAAGATTCAAGCCGAAATATTTCATGATGTCGAGCTTCCGTTTATTCCTCCACGATTTGGTGAGTGTTCATGTACACCATTATAATATTGCCGATGTTGACAGAGTGTTGTATTTAGTGGACAAGCCCAAGGAGATGTACGATCCACCCGTTTTTGCACCGTCCGTAGCCTTACCTCTCTCGATCTATACGTGATTAACTAGTATACAATCTGCCTCGTGTGCCTAGAGTAACGCCATGCCACCACAAAGGACGGTGTGACCAGAACTCGTCATGCCCGTGCTACGACAATGGACAACACTGCCAACGGAGCTGTCGGTGCGATTTCAAATCCTGTACGTGTGTCCATGTTTTCTTGGATCTAATGAATAACTCCATTGGGATTTCGTATAGGCAAGATCAGATGGAAAGGATGTAAATGCAAACCCCCGAAGCAGAGCTCGAAATCGAGATCGAGAGCTAAAGCTACAGCGAGAGCATGTGAGTCGGAATACTGCCCCTGTCGTTTGACGGGGAGGGAATGTGATCCAGATTTATGTGTTACATGCGACGCAAGGTGAGTTCCTGTCGCATCCGAACATATTCTTAATATCATTTTTAATGGGTGGGCAGAGGTGAAAACTTCTTCAGCTTTAGGTCGTTTAATAAGACTCATCATGATGATATCATAGGAGCGCGTAATAAGAATATATGTGGGAACGTGGACATACAGCGCGGAAATTTCCAAGTGAATTGCATTATATGTGATCGTATTAATATCGATATTAAGAAATGCTCAATCCCAGCCGACTATAATCAAGCGCGGAAAGTTTGGTCTCGGCGCATTCGCGGGCTGTGCCATCACTAGAGACACCCTCGTCGGAGGTAATGTATTTCCCTCCTGCGTCCTTTTCTGAAAACACTCAAAATTATCGTAGAGTATGTCGCAGAGACCATGCCCAGTGACTGCTACAATGCGTGCGTTATATCCATTTCAAGTTTCGATCCCCCACAGATACCAAGTTACATCTTCCTCAGTAATCCGATCCATGATTACACTGGCTTGAACTACATGTTCCAGCTTAATGCGACCTTCACGATGGATGCTGCAAAGCTCGGAAACGAGATGCGGTTCATGAATGATGCCAGAGTGACCAACTGCCAGGCGAGAGGTGAAGATCTTGACTACTTAGTACCCTTGATATATGAAATGACTGACCTTTTATCTTATCAGTCGTGATGGTCAACGGTGACCATCGGATCGTGCTTCTTACGAGTGAGTTCTGTTTTCTAGATTTGCTCTGACGCCTCATGCTTAATCACGATGTGACTTTGATATTGTTGATAATGTTAGCAAAGGACGTGCGCCGCGGTGAAGAACTGATTCTTGATTATGGAGAGCAGTACTGGCGTGATAACAGCAAGCGCGAATAAAAAAAAAGGTACGCACCGATGGCCTGGCAGCCCTACAGGTTCGGACGAAAATCGTTTTGGTCAGTGTTTGTTGTTCTTTTTTCTCCCCAGTTGTTTAGCCCATCCTCCAACCACCCTCAGACGCTGGTTGTCAACGTACCAAATCTTCATACAGTCTCAATTTAAAAGTTTGAAGTATGGGATTAGATTAGATGCCTGTGTAAATACACTATCATGAAAGTTCTGCGTTTGGGCCTCGACATAGACTCGTACTTATAATAACCGTATGTCGTACTATACATGTAAGGTGCCCTACTTACTGTCTACTACGTGTTAGGGCGCGCGATATTATGTCCCCACCAACCAAGTCTCCTTGGTTCAATGACTAACGTTAATCATCCCTTGTAAGTTCAAGACTATTTTTATTGGTATGGCAATTGGCAATTGCTGCGCATGCAGACACGATTTGGATTGTGCGTGTGCCACCTGATGACTAAAATAGAGGGAGTTTTGGCGGAGTTATACCGTTACTGTTTCCTTCATTGCAAACGGCCTACCAGTGTAGTACATGTACAGTTATCACTATGAGCCTGAGCAAAGCCTTTTAGGCCAGCCAAGTCACAGCGGGTCAGTCAAGTTTTGGAATGTCTGAGCCCCTCAAAGCTGAGCCGGACCGTAACATCACTATTCGACAGAGTATGTACATATTTTTCCATACATACTGTCCATGTGGTCAATTTCAATCATGAGTTGTCCATGTATATGCAATTGAGTCAGATCTACACTTACAATCTTCCTTAAACCTTGACCCTACGTACCTCCCACTTCACCTTATCCCTGTCATTCACCCTTTCCCCGTCTCTAACGAGGACAATAACCTTGCCCGTACCTTCCTCCCAGTGATCAACCCTCCTCAACCTCCCACACTTCCACGCCAGCACACCCGCGACCTCGTCGTTCTTCCGCACCCTGCTCCGATCCATCATAGATATATTCGCGCTTGTCGCCGTCGTAGATGGCGCAGCCGCCTGCGGCGACACCTCATAGAAGAATTTAACGCCGTGGAACGCGGTCAAATCTGGAAGTTCCGACAGCAGAGTAGCCCATTCTACGAGGTTGGTGGCTACGGTGGTGGATTTGTCTCTCGCTGCTTGCCCTGAGGTTTTCTTACCGACGTCTAACCATGTCAAAGCAGGCGTGCTCTCAATCAGACGGCGGATGTCCTCCATCTCATCCCAGCCATTGAGCTCGACTCGCTTGATGCTTCGTTCATAACGTTTAAAATTAGACAAGAATGTAACATCTGAAATTCGACTGTTGCCATAGGCCCCGGAAAGACGGAAGCCCTTAAGAATTTCTAGTGGCCTGGGCGAATCACAAGAGCATTCTAGGACAGCGTTCGTGACCTCTTTGTTGGCGTGAAGTTCACGGAGACGAGGAAGCGAATTAGGAGGGAGGATGAGGCGGGAAGAGCCTGCGGCGCCGGTGTTGATGTCGAGATGAAGGACCTCAAGGTTCAGATGGGCGAAGAGGAAGGCGGAAGCAGAGTCAAATCCCGTATTGGAGGCGCAGCGAACATTTGTAAGCGTGAGAGAAGTTAACTGAGGCCAACGACCATAAAGAAGTAAATCGTCCGCTAAGGGACGAACAGACGTTAAATTACGTGAGGGTTTGTACGTAATGTCAAGAGTCTGGGACGATTTTAGAATGATATTGGACGGAAAAAGTACTTTATACCTTGATACTTGGGCAGTGGTTAAGAATGCCTGAGATACGCTCCAAGCTTGGCTGTTTCGTTGAACCATATACATGAGGGGTAGAGCGGAATGCGATTGTTGACATCTTCAGAAGCTGTCAAGGGATGAAATGAGTCGTGAATTCAGCACACCCTCAGGCACATACAACATGAGGTTTTTTATCAGAACCCGAGTCCTCATGGAGGGGTGCCACAAAGACAAGGTTGTCATTGATCTCCACCTGGCGCAGGGAATGACATCTCAGGAGGACAGGCCACAAGTTATCTATGGAAATAGGAGAGTGATTGCAGGACCACGAGAAAGCTTCAAGAGCCGTCATTTTTGTCAGAGCTGAGGCGAGGTATCTCTCCTGCTTGTCGTGTAAACCCAACTCATCGTCTGTAGATTCCAAGTCCGTGTCTGAAGTCAAGATTCCAGGTGGCACTACCAGCACCTCCACAGACCGTTCATCGAGGATCTCGAGTCTCCTGACATTCTTTGCCAATGCTCGATTTACAATGAGGTGATTCCAGATACCGATCGAGCTGACTTTACATTTGATGACACGGTATTGGAAATGACGAGGGAAGATCAAGTCGTGCATCCTGCGACACGAAAGTGAGAGTGAAAAAAGATCTCGCTTAGAGTCGAGATGAAAAATGATGGAATCCAGCACTTCGGTGGGTTGGCGCGTTATGGATCGACGTGAGGGTTCAAGTCCCACAAAAGGTTCCACGATCGTCAACAGATGCAAGGAGAGTCGATGCTCATCTGGTGTGAGCTTGAATCGGCATCCACCCATACGAGAAGGAAGAATCCCTAAGAGTTTAATGAGAGTATTGAAAGCAAAAAAGGGATCCGTGCGGTCGTACGAATCGAGATTGGTGTCCATGCCTGGGGTAAGTTTCTTGGTCATAGGTTTTGCGTTGGAGACATACTTAATAGCTGAGGTCAACCCTCTGGATGTCTTGGGCTTAGAAGGTATCCAACTTGTTGCGGGGGATGTTGAACTCGCGCAGCTCATCGCTATCAACTCTGCGGGAGCTGAAAGTGCTTATCATGATCATATATACGCTGCCACGCGTGTACGCTTGATGTACAGTCTGTGGCGTCATTTGGACGGCCTTTGTTACAGCGTTCTGCAGGGATGGCCTGAGAAGGGAATATCAACGACGGCAATTTGAATTTCTATGTGCACCGGGTAAACCGGTCCGACATATCACACGATAATATATCTTTCATTTGTGCCAGCGACAGACAGTGAGAGTTACTCAAAATCGCACCCGTACGCTCATGAGTACCGTCTCCGTTATTCTCCCAAGATTTTTTCAACCGAGTCGTAGCTCTTATACTCGTTAGAACTATGCCAGATGAGACGTCACCTTTGCTTGCATCAGATCTAAGCAGTGAATCTGGTGCGACTGGTACCGGTGTCAATGGGAGTCCTACCCCGAATGATGGAGCGAAACAATCGAATCCTGCCCTCAGCTTCGTAAGTCTCCGATTCCATCACTGGAGGATAGTTTTAAGTTACAATCAAAACCGAAATACACACTATGCACCCTACTTTCTTAGTTTGCAGCGAAATTACTGAAGCTTCTACTTATGACTAGGTCATTCCGATGGCGATTGGGATCTTCATTGCTGCTATGGACCAGACGATTGTCGTTTCTTGTAGGTTTTGAAATCCTGTAATCACTGATCTTATCTACCTATTTCCCCAGCGTATGCAGCGATAGGGAGTGAGCTCAACCAGCTCCAAAGCACCAGCTGGATTGCGACTGCGTATATGTTGACACTGACGAGTTTCCAGTTTGTATATCCCCTCAATCTATAAATTGTTCTGACAGCCTCTCCAGACCACTTTATGGCAAGTTAAGCGATATCTTTGGCAGAAAAAGTTGTCTACTGGTCGCCTATTGTATTTTTGCTCTGGGCGGTCTGTTATGCGGGCTTTCACGGAACATGACGGAGTTGATTGTGAGCCGAGCAATTGCAGGCATCGGAGCAGGAGGCATGGCGACGTGAGCTCCAAGACATTTTTGTGGGCATCTAAGTGTGAAAACTTCACCTCTGTAGTGTTGTCAGCATAATTATGTCTGATGTGGTACCTCTTCGCTATCGAGGTACATGGCAAGGTACGAAATCAGGATCAGTAATCGACTTTTTATGCCAATGGCTCTCGGTGCAGGAGTGCTCAACATAATATTTGCTAGTGGGTCAGCGGTTGGTGCACCATTGGGTGGTTTCTTCGTTGATACCATCGGCTGGCGATGGTTCGTTACAATTTCATGCAGGTATTCTCCCTAACTTGATCTACCTGAAGGGCGTTCTTATGCCAAGTTCCTATGGCAATCCTTGCAATTGTTTGCGTATCACTCGCCCTTCACCTTCCGAAAATGGAACCTACCGACTTCTCCGTCAAGCTCAAGCGCGTCGATCTCGGGGGTGCCGTCACACTCGTTCTTACCATCTTCCTCCTTTTACTCGGTCTTGACAGGGCCGGTAACATATCGTGGGCTGATAACTTGACAATTCTTTCCTTTGGGGGCTTCGCCGTTTGCTTCATCCTCTTTAGCATCATAGAGTTGAAGCTCGCGAGCGAGCCATTCGCACCGAAGCACATCATCATCAACCGTTCCCTCATCGCGGGCTTCCTCGTCAACTTTTTTGGTGGGGCCTCAGCCATAAGCATGATATTCAACGTGTCGCTATATTTGCAGGCTGTGAAGGATAAGTCGGCATCGGAAGCGGGGCTTTGGCTTATCTTGTCCGTGGTAGGGGGGCTGATCGGCTCCCTTGCTGGTGGACTGACGATGCAAGCCACGGGGAAATTTTACGCCGTAACTGTCGGGGGGTATTTTGTGATGTTTATTGGAGCAGGCGTCATCGTGCTGATGACGGGTGTGCTGGTACAGTCTTTTGCAGGCCTCGCCGTTGGTGAAGATCTTCCAACTTTCCGATTTCTATGTCGTATTGACGTTGTTCATAGGGCTATTGGTGATAAGCATTGGCAATGGTTCGTTTAAACCATCATGCCTGAAGTATCCATGCATTAATACTTCCTTGTTTAGGCTGTGGTATCACAACGAGCCTAATTGCTTTGATCGCGAATGCAGGTCAAGCTGATCAAGCAATCGCCACCGCTAGTCAATATTTTTTCGTAATTTTCATTTCCTAATTCTTTCTGATGAAACCTCTACTGGACAGTTTCATACCTCTTCCGCTCCTTAGGATTGGTGGTTGGCGTATCAGTTGGAAGCACTCTCGCGCAAGAAGCACTACGCAGCTATTTACGCCGTAATTTATCAGGGCAAGATGTTGAAGAGGTGCCCATCCCACTATTCCCAATCATCTCCTTCGTCTGTACTGATTCATGTCCAGATAATACAACGTGTGCGGGAGTCGTTAACTTATATTGATAAACTGGATCCCTTCACGCAGGTGATCGTGAGGGGCGGGTATGCAGTTGCGATCCGTGCGGCACTGTCCTTTACACTTTTCATGGCTGCATGCAGCCTTGTTGCGTCGATATTCATTAAAGAAAAGGCTCTGCCCGCGAACAGGTGATCGGGTAGTCCAACATATACTTAATTCTTTTGCTATGGAGGTCATATCGTAGATAATGTGACCCGCCTAGTGAAAAGTTAGATTCTGCTTGCGAATTAGTTACCATCCAGATTTACACATCATCTGTCGTGTGCACTTCATACACTAACGTGCTGTGTGCCAAGCCACCAACATATCATAATGCACGTACACGTTGAATCTACGTCTTATGTAGGTAACGCAATAATATTCAGAGTTACTATATTACATCATACATGATTTACCGATATGACAACATCGCGTTGTTGTGATTCTGGCAACTTGAACTTGCAACCAACTAACCTTTTAGTAAATTTTAGTTCTTTGTGTCTGATATCTGACAGTCTGAGTCATCACCTTGGACGTCCAGTAGTCTCCCATAGTCAGACAACAATGATGTAGATGACAGTCGATCTACTTCAATTGTAGACGTCCAGTGCTGAGGCTCAATTGCGCGTACTACGACCTTTCACATTGTAAACTATTATCATGCCAACGACTTGATTCGTCAATTGTAGGCCAGGTTGTTGTACTGTTGTTGTGCATCTTTTGTTTCTTTTGTCGGGGCACCAAACTACTAGTACTTTCCCTCACGACTCCTTCCATACGCATTTGTGGCGTCTTCCCGACCTATATACGTTTCTCGTTCTGATCCTACTAGATGTCGTTTTACATCTCGCCGCTCGTCTCGCAAGCAATGTCCAGCATAATTTTCACATTCGGCACTGCTGTGGGACTGGTGACTGTACTAGTTATCGCAAGCATGTCGACAGACGACTCTCAGTTGGTTAGTGATTTTGAGCTCTTGGTTTTGTGTTGCAAACTAATGGAATGGAGGACCGCTAGTCTGATCAAAGCTCGCTTCCCGGAGCACCTCGAGCAAAGACACGTTGTCTCCCACCTTCCCCACCACCAGTTTTTCACCCATTAATATTGCCAGTGCATCACCGAAGAGCAAATGCTCATGAAATGTGACAGAGTATCGAATCCTGAAATCGTGATCTGAAACCGCAACAGAATTCTGGTTACGCGGACCGCTGCCGCAGTCTAGCGCTACCCATGGTTGAAATACTTAGAAAGAGACAGGAAGATTTGAAAGCTTAGTAATCTGGATTTCAATGTGTTATGCTCTCTGCACATGGCTATATCATTGAGTGGAAGTAGCAATCTACCCAAGTTAGGGAATATATAGTCAATGTGTGCCACATTATTATTCATCAGCAGCCGGCAGGAATGGTAAAGCCGTCCCTAAAGTTGGCGGCATTGACACCGAGACCTCGACTGGCAAATGCCCGCCATAGGATACATTTATTGGCACCTGCATAACGGTTGACATCGGCTTGAATCCAGGCATTGCGAGCTGTGACAACTGAGAAGCGGAAAAAAAAGGTCAAAAGTAGCTCGCGATGGATGAGAGTCACATACAAGTTGGGTTGCAGGGCTGGAGGGGTAAAGCATCGATGAAAAGGTGCAAGAAGACAACGTTGCCTGCAGTGCCGACAGGATTAGTTCTGGCCGTTGTGGAGAATCCATTGGCTTGAACGAGAGCGGCGTAAACGTTATGTAGCATGTTGGCCCAGACCTCTCCGATATCTGTTATGGTAATCTTAGGTACGGGGCGTAGTCTGAGTCCGCGGAAGATTACTTACTATGCTCTTCTTGCTGGGATGCGACGCTCGAGTAGCGCAGAGGATTCACAGCCCTAGATCAGGAAATGTTAGCTATTGTGATTTCTCGCACTAAATCGTGTCGTCAACGTACACAGATGTCGAATAAGGATGAGAGCGAATACCAGCAGGATTGGTCACGACCCATTGTCCTACCATGTAGTCTGGAACAGCGCTGGAGGTCTTCTCGGTCCACCTGCCCCGCCTTTCATCATGACGGCTCAAAGAGATCAAAAAGCAAGGCTTACGATGCCATAGCGTCAGACCAGCCTTCGGAAGAAATAAAGAGTTATATCACTTGTGATGTTATAAGCGAATTCTTACCCTCGCCCAGGCCTCTGGCTTCCAAGGACTGCAAGCATCTGCCAGTACCACCGCCAGTCATTCTGTTTGTAATACCGTGAGTATACTCATGGACAACAATGTCGTTTTCAAAGGCTCCATCACGTTGCGGCTAACACACTTTGGAGTAAGCAGCCGAATAATGGCTCACGAGTAAACTGACATTTGTGCGCGTCCATAAAAACATACCTGTTATGAAACTTAGCAGAAACACAGGAAATTAGCTTACTCACTCACTCATCTCTCCTGATTGGCCACTGCGCAAGAATCAGGTTAGAGAGTTTACACGTAGAAGTTGCATACTCAGGGGGAGTCTTGAATTGAGCATTATTGGTGCCGGACGAATCTTGCACTGAGATGGTAACCCGATCATTCTGTGCTCCGCCTTTCCCAAAATTGTTGTTTTGGAAATTGGAAGCAGCCTTGTGTATCCGTCAATATCGGATGCATGTCGAAGTTGGGATCACATACCTCAGTAAAGCCGTACCTAAAGGCCACGGTAAATCACAACCAAAGAAATCCAAAGATAATCAGAGGTAACTGCTGGATGACTGACCGATACGAGATATCATGCATTGCGTTACCAATATAGAACACATTGACTCCTGCAGCGTTCACGTTTGCGGTTGTAGTGGGAGATCCGACAGTTGGAGGATAGATGAAATTCTGTCCAATAGACGACTGTGGAGTGGTTGCGGACTGCCGGCCCTTGAAGGAAATGACATTATTTCCTCTGAAACCTTTGTTATCAGCCGTAATCGACGGTGTTCATGAGGAAAACGATTTACGATGTATCTCTATCAAATCACGGTATGAGATTTAATGATCTGAAGAAAGAAGATCCATACTCACGTTGTGTTGGTACCACCGGTGGAGTGCCATCCGGAAGGAGAAGCAATTGTGTCGGTCGGGTCCGTAAGAATTTCAAACCCTTGAGCGGGAAGTTCTTTTTGAACGGGAAGAACAAGATACTCCAGAAACAGGTTCTCAGCATATTTCTCTGGTAACAGAGATAAAAGGATTTACAGATGCTTTAGTTACGAAGTCGACGATCGAAACAAGCTCTCCAGAATGAGCATTGACAAATGCCTGGAACCAAGTCCCGGCAGCTTCGTTCTTGATTTGCATGACATGTGTCAGGGCCACCGCACCGTCGGCTCCGACGAAATATTCAAGTGTCGCAGGATGATCGTTGAACCGGCCATCGAGAGCATCCTCAGCGGTTTTGATGGCTGCGTCAAGCGAAACCGTGGCAGTCGAGGAAGCGATGCTTGCTATGAGATCAAAAAAAGTATTAATTCAGATCCTTTGCATGCGTAACAAGTCACTGACTTGGTTTCATAAACGACGACCCGAATGCTACCACCTGTATCCTCATATGAATAGGTATTCTTCAGATAAAAAAACTAGAACACCTTATTGTTGCGATTGAACGCTATATTGGCAACTGCATTGGCGAAGGGGATTCCATCCTCGAAACAATTAACACATTAACCCAATAGTATTTCATGAGATTTGCAGTCCTGCATACATACATGCACTTGACTGACATATGCGTGATGCACAATGTCCGATGAGAAACTACTGCGGAACTTGACGGTGCTCGCATCCACTTTGAGCTGCGCTTCGACGAACGAAACCGAGGAGTCCTCGATGTCAAGCTTGGCACCTTTCGACAACGGATGTTCAATTCCCGCACCGAAAGTCTGCACAGTGATTAGATTGTCCATAAACAAATGATAATTGACAACGTACTTGATAGGTTGAAGCTGGATGGAAAGGCTCTATCTTGATCCCGCGTCTGAAATTTCTCACTGCGCCATGAGTAGCATGCTTCAAGTGGATGGGAGTGACAATGGCCAATGAACTGGACGCAAACATGACCGCAAGGAATACTGGAGCAAACAATGTGTTGAAGGACACCATCTTCGGCAGAAAAAATGATATGAAGGCAACTCTGCGATACAGCCTGAGGCCTGGGGTACTTCAGGACCGAGAGGCATCCTTTTATCTTCCTTTGATACAGCATGTTCGAGATGTTCGAAATAAGTATGGTAGCGACGTTCCTCGACGTTCCAACCACGTCTCCCGCCCCTATCTTGTTATAGAGTTAGAGAAATCAACTCCCCTCTGTTCGGACATCCCTCTCCTTGACCCGCCCTTCTTGTAATGATTCGAGAACTTCGCGAACTTCCTGATTTCATTCCGAGCTTATCGAGTCCAATTAAGGGGGTCGAGGATCCCATGGGCTTTGTTATCGTGCATGCGGAAATGTTTCGAACACCAAAAAGATATAAAGACGCTGTCCAGCAATCTGAATCAATCTATCGAAACGAAAGAAGCGTATTGAAAAAATAGGGGATAGGAAAAGTCCGAGTTAGTACGAAAAAGACCACGTACTAATGCCTCCTGAAAATTGATGACTGAAAAAGCCTCGAGGACGACGGCAAAGCCGTGGGCAGACTTGATGTACAGTGCCTGGCCCCCCATCATACACACGATATTCCAAATAGCCTCGACGCTCAGCGCTCAGCCTTGCGTCACGACCGCTATTAGATCAGGATTCATAATCATGAAGAGACGCCCAAGCAGAGAATGACATGACGGAAACGATTGGAATATGGACTGTCAAGATAAGGACAGCGCGAAGAAAATTGTTTTATCAAGGTACAAAGCCAGCGGATGAATTTTCGATCAAGATTGCTGATATCCTACATCTGAGCCTCTGGCGCGCCCGACAATACGTTGAGGGGAACCTCCATTGGAGTACTTACCGGCCAGAAGGGACCTAGTAGATAACTTCACAATATGGGTGAGTTTGTAATATCAACCTCCGAGAAAGTTGACACTGTCGCTGTTACCCGTACCGGTACAACCGCCAAGTCGTACACGTAAGTCGCCTATAATGGCAGGATGAAGAGGGGAGACTAAGGTTGCAACGCTATCTTCAAATCATTAAACGCTGGGCTCTAAGGATAAACATGGTACTGATCCAGTATGAATTGAAATATTGTAACTTCAAGCAAGGTTGGCGGAACGCCGGGAACATCCGAGATGCTTTTCTTTTCTATATATGGTAAGTTTGATCTCGTGCAAACGACCGTGAAACTGGTCCGTTCACGCTACGTGTGATTCTAAAGAAATAATGGGGTCGTCGTACAGGGATTACTTTGGTCAGGCTGATTTTAGGACACCAATTTGAAGCACCCTCAGCCGAGATAACCACCGAGTCGAACCGAACTACTACGTGGGCTTCGTTAAATGTCCGATCCTACCTCTCTATTGTCCCTCAACTGGGTGCCCACTTCTTAATCGCAGGCACTCTAAGTATCGCTCCTTCCTCTCTCGCAAAAAAAATTAATCCCCTCCTTCCACTGACCGTTGCCCGAATGTTGTCATCCGTCATATATCGCAGATCACAAATTTAGAGTTCGACTCCTTCGAGAATCATCTATAGCTCCTCACACGTTTTAAAGGCGGCGGAGATAGCTACCACTACCACTGACACTGCGAGCGTTACGATTAAGGGGATCCCCTATGGGTGCTACAGGGACGATCATGGCTTTCTGGGCAACACATGTTGGGGAAGACAGCGCTTGCAGACACTGACAATGCAGAATCACTCCTTCATGAGATTCACGATCCCCAACCTCTGAATACTGAGTCTCATTCCATACCAACGAATCAGACGATCCCGTATGATATCGTCCTCAAGATCATCGATCAACTTCGTGACGACCATCACGCCTTGCACGCATGCTCGCTCATCTCGCATTCATTCGTCCTGCGCTGCCGCAGATATCTCTTCTCTACCATCCATCTCAAAACTTTGCAAGTGTTCCAATTACCTATGGCGACATTACCGGTTACTTTGTCGTCTCTTGGATTTCCACAGCCCGTGACCTTCCCATCATCCTCACAAGGTTGCTACATATGAAATCATTCACCTTGTTCACCGAATTAAGATAGCCTGACCTTCTGAAATCCATGACCAGAGCCCTTATCGTTGTATTTTCACTTCTTACAGATCTCACACTCCACTCGATACGTGTGATTCCATCTCCCGTATTCTGTTGTACTCCCCAACTGAAGGGACTGAATTTGGTCGGTCAGAACATACTCTGTTTTTAGTCCGCTGCTGCCTTCTCCCCGAGCTCTACAGACACTGCGAAGGAACCAACGGACTCTAGAATGCCTCACGGCAGTGATAATGGATGACGACAGCTTCCTATCTGAAGTTTTAGATCAGTCTATAGACGTCTCACGACTTCGCTACACATCTTCACGCCTTTGCATATGCCACCTTTTGCGGCTGATGTATTGAGGCGCTGTTCTGCCTCCCTGATCCACTTTCGCTGGCTTTTGGACCTTTCTAAAAACACTAACCCTCTGCGTAAGTCTTACTATCTGCGACTCCAAGATATTTTGTTGTTCCAACATAACAAACAGTGGCACCGGCAGAACTAACGACACTCTCGAATCTACAGCTTCTTAACATCATTGTCAAGAATGGGACTGCTGAAGAGACTGGTATAGCACTGCTGGGGTTGTTCCGGGCCCTAGAGGGAAACAACGTACCTGGAAAAAATAGAACGAAGCTTCATGAATTTGAAAGAAATAATCATCGAGATCTATCTCAGTGAAAACTTCGACACTAACTCAGCCTGGGGTGACGCTACGATGATGACGTTTGCAGGGAGCAGTGTTTGGGGCTATGTGGATTCAGTTTTGAGCGTTAAGAGCTTTGAAGGGCTGAAAAAAGTCACTGTCTTCCTCGGTCGGCTCACCCCGACGACAGCGATCGATGAAATCCCGCAGGTCAACGATCCTTCAACGATCCTTCGTTAGACCAATGCACAACGATACTTCGGCAGATGGCATCGACGATGGAGGAACAGATGCCGACGCTTGTATCAAAACACGGAGTCGTTGATGGTTTACCAGAGAAGCCTGAGCTGACCTGGTTAGACAATTGAAAAATTTTGGAAAAACTCGGAATAAAGCAAAATTCAGGTGGTGTATGTATGTCGTAAGTAACAGGAGAGAGAGCGGGAGATAAGTATTCGTCTCTGTCTTGCGATAGATTGCTTTCCTAAACGATGGCAATTCGCAATTTCGGAATGACATGGTATGTGATTTTATCGGCAATCTCTCGAGGGATTATATCTATTTCTCAAAATTGACGGAGTTATAAATGTTGGTCATATGAGATTGCCATGTGTGACAGATTCGTCCATATATGGAAGGTATGTCACACCACATGACTTGTTTCTCGGGTGAAAGAATGTAAAAAGGGTACAGGAAAAATTGGATGCTGTTTTGATGCTAAATACTGCTAAAATCTGGGCAAAAGTTAAACTTACATAAAGAATTTCCTTGCCACTGTCAAAAGTTGGTGGAGAAAAATACAATGACATGTGAGAAAATGGCCATCCTCAAGAGCGCTTGCCGAGAATCAGCAACTCCGTTTGCCTGTAATTAATCGATTAGGGACAGTTATATATTTTCTATACAATTGAGGAACTTAGCAATATAAATCAACGCGTCTACGAAGCACTGATTGTCGTGAGAGCATACTCTAGGCACGGTAGAAAGTATACGGTAAGTAATGGGGCAAGTTGGAGACAAAATTTCCTGAGAAGTGACTCGAATTGAGCAGACAATGCTGCCATTGAGGAGAAGCAGTAAGTTTCTGCATTGCCTTCCGGACGTTTTTCGGCAAGTTTTTCCAAGGTCGAGGTTACTTTCTGAGGCAAACATTGCTGCGACACCAAGGACGTGAAGCACTAGCGTGCACGTATTCAAACCCCAGATAGTGTACATTCCATCGTCAGTCCATGGAAAAATATAAGGACAAAGGAAGAGAGTAGAAGAGGAGACTAGGATCCGAATCAACGACAGTTGTAGTCGGCAGTCATGAAACATGCAAGATGCATTAGCATTATCTGCTATGTCTCGAGAAGGCAATGGGAAGGAAGGACTCGTAAAACAACATCGGCTAGCAGGACACCAAAAGAAGGCGTGTATCCTCTTGGCTGGAACCTGTAAGATGTCGGTACACACGGCACGTATTACACTGCTGTCATTTAAACCTTTCTGGTATAGAATAAAACGCAACCACCCATCTGACCAATCTTGCAGCATTGAAGGCATGTCTATATGACCGGGTACAGCGCCTTCAAGTCTGGCGGATAGAAGTAAAAGAACAGCAACTGACAAGAATAGACGTAAGCACAACGCAGATACATGCCATGTTAACAGGAGGCTCAATGCAAAAGCATACCTGCTTTATTTTGTCGCTTTCTTTTCCTAAGTCACTCCTCTGCTGGTGCCTGTTCCGATTGTTGCTCAGCCTTTGCACTCGCGGTCGCCGATGCCCCACTCTATGAGCAACGTCAGCATTGCGGGGTTCTCCATCAACAAACAGAGCAAACAAGCGACATACCGCCCTCAACTTCGCCAGATGGATCTTCAGCACCTCCCCGTAGTTCTCAAAACCCAGCGTTGACATCGCATACAGTATATCCTCCCCACCTATCGTTTTCCTCTTTTCCATCTGACATTTCTCCGCCGCCTCGCTCGTGATAAATGAGATGAACTCCGAGACACACTCCTGCACGCATTCTTTCGCGTCCTTGGCGATTTTAGCAGACGGAGGCACAGCTGCTTTCATTATGCGTGAAACATTGGCTATCTAGGTAACCAGAAAAAGCAGGTTCAGTATAAGTATAAGGAAAGAGAGAAACGGCATACAGGGAGGAACCGGTCTTGCTCGCGATATTCGCCTACTTCCTGTTCTGTAATCGGAGCAGGTTCTGGTGCTTCCTGTGGGCTTGCGTGAGTACCGTCGTCCTGCTGTGCTGGGATGATAGGCTGCAGTTCCGACATGGTTCGGTTTCGAATGAAAGGGTAGGAGTGGAATGAGTGTCGAGGGAGAGACAGGCGCTTCTGCACCGCGTGCTTCAAGTTTCAACGATGATAATGAGTATCAAGTCAAACATTTGGATTCACCGACAATTCAGCCTGGGCAATTCAGCGGAGATTCAACTCCGATTCTCATCAGCGAATCGTCTGCTGTCGATTCATACGTCGACCCTGCTTAGCAACAAGTATGTACTACATGATCAAGCGCAATGTTGCCAGTAACTTATTTATTATACGATGTGCTATGCAGTGGATAGATATTGTGTATTCTTACAGTAAGTTTGCGCAAACACAGTATCGTATGCCTAGCTACACAAGAAAGGCAAACATCGTAGTCGTAAGTCGTTCGTCAGTCTTGAAATTACTGTACGACATTAGTCAGAAGGAATCCAAACATGTTAATCTATGCAACGCACCGAGCACTCCGGCGGAACATTCTCGTTATCCACAAAATCGTTTTGAGCCTTGTACCCAAGCCCACGACTCGCGAACGCCTTGTAAAGCGTGCATCTATTCGCACCCTTATACCTATTCAGGTCGGCCTGGATCCATGCGTCGCGCGCAGAGACAACTACGTGAAGAAGTTAGCACACAAAGACAGACCATGACAGGGGGTTACGCACAAGTAGGGTTACATGGCTGCAGCGGAAGCGCACTGATCATCAAGTGCATAAACACAACATTGCCTTTCTCGCCCGTCGGGTCCGTAAGGGCTGTTGGCGAGAACCCATGGTCTGCAACAAGCGCAGCGTACACGTTGTGCAGCATGTTAGCCCAAACCTCGCCGATAGCGTGCACCTCGTTAAGCGTGCGCAGGTTAGAATAGCGGAGGGGGTTGATAGCTCTGAAGATAGTGTGATTTAAGGAGGCCAAGGATCTATCACAGGAAAGATACGCACGGGTCGGTGGAGTAGGGGTACTGCCTGATACCCTTTTTCGAGCCCAGCACGTATTGGCCCATTACGAAGTCTTCCACTTTGTCAGATTTCTGGACAACCCACCTGCAACGTAATTTCATCAGCACTGTACGTTCAATGAGAATAGATGCAACGTACTCAGCCATAGCATCCGACCAACCTTCGCCCAATCCACCTGCCTCGAGCGTCTGCAGGCATCTGCCCGACCCGCCACCCGTCATACGATTGGTGATACCGTGGGTCATCTCATGTACGACGATGTCATTCTCCATTGCGCCGTCACGTCTAATCTTTGTCGAATCCCATATATACATCCTGCACAGTCCCGATTGCCCGCTGGATGTCCAACCTGTCAACCAGCGCCAATGGTATAAAGACTGAAAAACGGGACATACTCTGGCGGTGTCGCAAAATTGGCATTATTCAACCCACCACTGTCCTGAACACTGAGGTACACCTTGTCTCCACCCTTCCCGCCGTGCTGGAGATTGTCCTGCTGGAAGTTAAAAGCAGTCTCGATGAAACCGTATTTGTACGCGATATCATGGACCATGTTGGCCACGTAAAAAGCGTTTGTGATGGAGGCGTTAAGGTTCGACGGGTCAGACGGGTCTAGACTGACATTATATCGTGTAGTAGAGATAGGCGCCGAATGATTCGATGGGCCGAAGGCAAAAACGTTATTTCCGCTGTGGTATATGGATTGTCAGTTTACGAGAGCGTTGGGAGAAGAAAGAACATACTCTGTACGAGGCATACCACCACCTGCATCAGTATGCCATCCCAACGGAGATGACTCCTTATCTGAAGGGTCCTCGAGGGTCACTAGTCCATCTGGTAGCCCCTGTTTGTTGATCGGGACCACGGTGTACGTCGCGTGTGCGACAAAGTCTGTCACCGAGAGCAATTTCTTGGTGTGTGCACAAATAAAGGCTTCAACCCAGGTGTGGTTTTTCGGATTATGGAATTGAGCGACGTGCGTAAGAGCCACAGAGTTGTCGGGACGAATGAGGTATTCGAGAGATGGAGGGTGAGAATGTAGTTTGCTATCGAGCTGAGTTTCTAGGTCGGGAACAATCGACTCAAGAGTGAAAGTTGGGATATGAGGAGCAAATTGTACTAGGAAAATGACACAGTTACAATGAGATAAAGAGAGAAAACATGGGACCATACCGTCGCTTGCGTTGATGAAAGAAGACCCAAAAGCAACGATCTTGTCGTTCAACCATGCAATGTTGGCCACTGCGTTGGAAATAAGGATACCCTTCTATATTACCGTCACAGTGAGACGCATTCAAGCGAAGAAGGACGAGTGTACATGGCGCTGTCGAACATACGCGTACTTCCGCGAGTCCCAAGAGTAGCCTGCCCTATATCCAATCAGGGTTGGGTCGATACCAAGCTGCGACTGAATAAAAGCGATGGCGGAGTCATTGAGGCTGAAGGGAGCGCTGCTACTTCCTGAGAATGAGGTAGAAGTAGAAGGGGCTTGCGCTTGAGGTGCCGCAAAACTTGCTGATCCGAATGTCTACGATGACATGGGATTAGCAGGACTAAGTAGTTATCGCGGGTAGCTATTTGTACCTTGAAGGAGCCTCTAGGATGGTATGACTCGAGAGTCAGACCCTGATTAATATGTCGCAAACGGTGAGTTGCATGTCGGGTATGATCGATACGAGCCCAGGGAGCAGCGGAAACACTGGAAATGGCCACCAGGAGAAAAGGGAGGATTGTAATTCTGAAGGACGAGACCATGCTCAAAGATACTTCAAGGAAAAGAACTTCACGGCCAGCGTGTTGAGTTCAGGGAACTGAAAGGAAGACGTGAACGACCTAGATAAGGCGCCGCCGGACGGAGGGTTGCAAGGTTAATAGCCATTTCTTTACAGAGGTCCAACGTCAAAATTACCGATGTAGGACAAGAATAGACATGCCGAGCATGAAACGATAGGCGAGGTAGCCCCGTTGTCATAACATTCCTGGCGGCCACTGGCAACTTCTTGACAGCTATAGTAGGAGGCTGTAGTAGCACATGTGTACGCTTTCGCAAAAGCCTGAGAGACAATCGGATCCTGGCCAGGCTGTGCAGTGGAATTAAGTCGGCCTTGTCATGATATTAGTATCACAAGATGATAAAGTTTATACATACGGAAGTTCATATTTTGTTTCATGTTTGAGATCTCAAGCTCAGGAAAAAGGTCGTTGGTCACGATATACTTACCGGTGCAATACCATATCCCCAAAAGGTACATTCTGCTGCGACGGCGTGACTTGGACAGTCCCGGGCCTGAGCAACGATATACAGGGGTTTGCTGTGCGGCATTCATCATGATCGTATACTATTTTAGACCGTGGCAGTGTGCCGTTGCGAAGAACCACTAGGAGGTCTATGGCAATACTTAGTGGCTTAGAGTTCATTCAGAACGTACGCTGAAAAGGATGCAACCAAGAACGAAAGTAAATTCCCAACGCTCCATGGGTAAAATTAAAGCGCAGCTCGGATCACAAACATACGCAAACAACGCGTCTCGACGCTGTAATTGCCAATTTGCGCAAGATCTACAACTGTTCATCCTGTCCATTTCTCTGCCCCAGGTATGGAAAACCTAGTTTCAACCAGACAGTGTGGCTAGCGTATCTAACTTTTTTGGTTTTCATCGCCATCTGCACGGCTTCTCAGATCTTCCATACGATTGGGGTCTGCCCAGATGAGTGATGATGCATCTCGCGATCGGAAGGGGTTGGAGGTTGGATAGGAACTGTAGCTAAGAGCAACATAATGGCTATGAGCCAAAATGAATCTCAGTCCACACTCGTCGGCTGCTACGGATCACAATTAAATCCAGCTTAGTTGTCATGGGACACGGGAGGTCAAGCGGGGAAACGCTTAGGTCAGCTGAGTCAGCGTGTCCCAGGAGGCTGTGTCTGTCACAGCGCTCTCGTGCGTCAACGTGCTTCAAGACCCCGCGCACTGTCGCCAACGACGGACAACAGGCGAAAACGGCAGGCGGCGACTGCCGGGCACTTCTAGGGCCCTGCTGGAGGTGGGATCAACACGGGTTCGGTCTGCAGAAGGTGCGTAAACATCGTAGATTGTGTTAGGAGATCATATGTATGCCAGAATATACAACTGCTTTGCGAGAAACCATCCCCACACACCCCGACTGCTTCAAGATCATCCCTGGTGCTCGCCGTCTGTGACAATGCTGACAAACCATCAATCAACGGCCTCAAAACGCAACAAGCACCGACTCTGAAAACTCCACTCTGCTGCTGCATGCCAGACACCCCCCGAGACCTGACCGTACTAACCCTCACCCATGCGACAGGAGCCCAACTCAAGTATTGGATCGACGGTGCGAATCGAGAGGCTGGGAAGCGGGTGCTGACGAAAGCAGGCAGGGTCGACGAACTTCGTCAGAAGCTTGCAGGCCACTACGGCCTCGACCTCTCGACACTTCCACACAACCCCGTACAAGCTGGGCCACCAACCCGCGACGTGGAAATACAGAAAAGGCAGTGGGACCATCTTCGAGAGCTGGGAGAAGCATGGAAATGGGCGCCGGACTCGTTTCAGCTCTGCGAAAGACAAGGTGCGTGCTCCCCACTTTTTATTTTGGAACTGCAAATTCTGGGCTGAATGTATGCCTGGTATAGCTGCTGGACCAATGGCACTGCACCCGCGCCTTCGTCAAAGGCTGTACACCATGCTCGCCACCTGCCGTTCTCGACAACACGTCGTCAAGTGAGGCTCCTACCTATGACATTGAGAATGCGCCTCCGGAAATAGTCCACGCCTGGCTGCAGGCTGCCCAAAACGGCGATGTCAATGCGCTGGCAGCGCTGTTCCAGCTGCACAACGTCATAGGATCCAGGGTTTGTGAGAGATAGGTACCTGAACTCACTGCCGAAAGCGTTCCCAGCTCTCGCTTGCATCATCGGCTCCAACTGCAACACCAGCACCTTCCGCTACACTCACAGCACCTAGCACACCCACAGCCCTGTTGCCTGCACCAACACCAACATCACTCATGAACACGATCACGGATGAATCCCGCCATGGAGATGCCACCATTCTCGCGAGCGGTGAGCTGGAGATCCAGGCTTTGGAGCGTGCAATGAACCTGCGGGAGGTCATTGAACAGCTTGAGCGCGGAGAGGTGCGACGGATCCGTGACAAGTATGGTCCACAGCAAGGTCGCGCCGCCCATTCGATGTGGCCCAAGATCAAGGTCACCATCAATCGTCGTGAGAGGCTGTACCACCAGCTGATGGATCCGAGTGAATTCAACGGAGATAAAGACCGGTTCTTCAAGTTCTTCGTGACCACACGTAACGTATGCAGTCAAAAACGGAAGGCAGATGACAACCAGTTGGAAATGGTACCCTACCGGCTCGTCGTCGAGGCTGTCCCGCATCGAGACAAGGACATCCAGGAGGAGAAAGAAAGCACTGCATACCACGACGGAGCTGGATCGTTTTCTAGTGAACTTTGGCATTTAGACTGGTGGTGGAAGACACAGGTAAGTGCTTGTTGTGGCAACCATGGCATCAGTTGAATGTACATTCCCAGGGCAAAATTCCTGAAGGGGGGTGTGGTGGGCCGGGCTGCCACTGGTGGCACCAATCATTCTCGCATCAGACAAAACACAATTGACAATGTACGGAGGTGATAAGATAACATGGCCAGTATACCTGACCCTCAGCAACATTGCTAAAGACAAGTGATGCCAGGTCCATAATATCCTAGCTATATGTGAAAACATCCTGCAAATTTGTATCAGGTATCTTCGAATGCGACTGTGCTTATTGGCTACTTACCTGTTTCAAAACTTGAATGTTTCTCAGCTGCTACTTGATCTGTCTCAGGCTACCGCTTGTTTCATTACTGCATGTCTGAGATTTTGAATCCATTGATTGAAGCCGGGAGGGATGGAGTTGAGATGACATATGCTGACTTGTACATCTGCCATATACTTCCTATTTTTGCTGCATATGTGGTGACCTTTCCTGAGCATTGTCTTGTGGCATGCTGTAAAGAAAGTTGTTGTTCATGTTGTAAGGTTGGTGAGAATGAAAGGGGTGAACTCCTAACATCCTTGTGGAGGAGACAGAAGAGACAGTCAGGCTGCTGAATCAGGATCAAAGGCATAAGAAGAACCACCAGGATTCAGCACATAAGTTTGATGAGCTGGGTTTACGAGCTGTGCATGAACCATTTTGGAAAGCCCTCCTTCATACCAACATTTTCCAAAGTTTCATGCCTGATATTCTCCACCAGCTCCATAAAGGTGTTTTCAAGGACCATCTCATTAACTGGTTTACTAGCATCATCAGGGCTGGAGAACTGGATGCAGGTTGATGATACTCAACCTGGGAAAACCACCAAAACTGCTGATGATATTTGCACAAGTCAGAGGAAGGGTGTGAGGTGTTCTGAATGTTTGTGGTCTGACCAAAGGGAAGACAACTAGTTGATACTAGTCATAAATGTAGTTCTATGAGAGAGGAAGGTGTTTGGTGTGGTCTGATGTAGCATTGATCAATATCGATGGCAAACAATGTTTATCAACGAGAATGATAGCGAACAATGTTGATCATCGAGGGTCGATGTGTGAATTCTAAGGGCTTTTTGGTAGATTGATAGTATGTGAAGGTTATAGCTGATGGCTAGGAAGTGTCAGAGTGGTTACTAGTGCTAGCAATAATTTGATCAAAGGTCGATTGAGGACGATGATGGTCGTAGAGGTTTCTCGTTGATTGAGAAAACTTGTAGAAGTTTTATATAGTTTAGAGGATAGATCAGATTCTTAGAACTTTATACGAGGCGATATGTGAAGATGATTTCTTGTATTCCCAAGCAGATACTACAGACTTTTATATGTTTTAAGAGAAACTTCCTAAAATGGTATAAGAAACATGTGTAAGAACATGAGGCAAAAAGATATGAGTTAAAACACGAGGCCAAAATGAGACTGGAATTTGAACAAGAAAGAGATATATCATATGACAAAGGAGTAATAAAGGGAAAGAACTAAAAGGAGACTGTCCTTTGTGTATAAACCCTGCTAAGTGTCGCAATAATCCATCCAGCGGGTTCTGTACATGATAGGGGCTTGGAATGAGGCTGACCTACTATCAGCAGGTCTGAGCACGAGTTAGAATACTCCCTGGCACATGGTATTCCACTATGTAGATAATGAATGCAGCACCCAATGTTGTTTGTAGTTTCTCGATGTTGATCGATAATGCTTGACAATGGTCGACGATGTTCGATCGCGGTCGCAGCTGTTCGAAGTTGATCGGGGATACTCAATGTTTGTTCAGAGGGTTCTTAGGGTGTTTCGAGGTAGTCCTAGAGTTGTGTGATGTAGTTTCTAAGTATGATCAATGTCGCTGGCAATGTTTCGACACGGTCAATATGATATTGTGATTGATACACTTGGTCGAGAATGGTTGCGCTGCTTCTGGGACATCGTAGGAGTTAGCCAATGTGATTAGAATGTGATTGTAATGGTGAATCGGCCCTTGAGCTGAGGAGACAACCTATCAACATTTCAAGGTGATGAATGATCATGCAGGTTTGCAACATTTCAAGAAAGGTGTGTCATTTATATTGCAATGGACAGGGGATGAGCACAGGCAGATACAAAGAATGTTTATTGGCATTATGGCAGGCTACTGTGAATGACCAGGTACTCATGGTGGTGTGCTCAGTCATTGATTTTATCTATTATGCCCAATTCCACTGTCACACAACCCAAACTCTTGTCATGCTTCAGAGGTGCCTCAACACTTTTCATCCTAACAAGAACATCTTAGTCAAACTCAGCATCCAGGAACATTTTAACATACCCAAGCTTCACATGATCTAACACTACATTGACACCATTCTCACCCATGGATCCACTGATGGATACAATATCAAATCACCAGAATGCCTCCACATTAATTTGGCAAAGGAAGCTTATCATGCAAGCAACAAGCAAGACTTTCTGGAGCAAATGGCACTCTGGCTTCAGCAACAGGAGGCAATGTTTCTTTGCACGGCATACCTTATGTGGCTTCACCCTAACCCAGCAATTGACAGAAATGATTTATGGTGCAAATCACCAAATGACCACATGTTTTGGCCAGCCGCCAAATTGGCTCAAAATTTTTTCGAATGTATAAACCCTAACCCTAAACTATGTGTGCCTGAAGCCCAGTTTTCTTCCATTTCAACTTTCCTGTACTTTTGTGCAATTATTACATTTCTAATTCACCTCTGCTCGCACTCAAAATGGCTCTCAAAGATAAGAGAAAGGCAGCCGCTTGTGCTAGAGCTGGCAAAGGTGGTCTTGGGCAAAAAAAATACAAATCTGTTGCATCAATCATCCTTACAGACACTGTAGTGACCTCACCTGAATGGACTGGCAGCCAACATGTGCATGCATCATCACCCAGCTCACCATATCCTTTTCTCAATCCCATTGATGACTCTGAGTCCATGCTTCCTGAGTGCGCATCAGATCTGCATGAGTTTGACGACATGCTGTATTTTCCAGACTCAGGCAGTGGTTCTGATTCAGACTGTGGATATATTGGCAGTGTCAGTGTGGAGATAACAGAGTCTGAGAGCAAGTCCAAGGATTGGGAGGACAGTGATGCAGATGAGTCAGATGACAAGAGTTTGTCAGAGCTTTCAGGTGATGACCTGGATCAAAATATGGCTGAAATTTGAGCAGAGCTTGAGGCTCTTCAAGCTCCAAGTATGTTTGCCATGATGATGGAGGGAAAGAATCAGAAGCAATGGAAGAAAGCTGAAAGTGACTGAGGTTTGGGATACAATGGACTCTCAAACTGTACACAACAACAGTGTAAAAAGAATGCATGGGATAGGGTGGCCAGCCGAGAGTCTGCATGGACTTCGTATGTCATTTCTACTGTGAGCTGTGTGGTATTCTAACAATGCACTCAGGACAGATCCAAGGGATCAGTATGATGCAAAATATTTTCCTGTTATAAAAACCCAAAATGCCACCCAAAGTATGCCAGCATCTCTCAGGAATAACCCACTGGAGGAGGGTGCACTGGGTGCAGATACAATGAATGCCGCAGTTGCAGCATCACAATTCCTTTTTGCGGGATACCTGTCAGATATGTCCTCAGATTACAAGAGTGGAGATGAGGCAGATAATGAGGATGAAGGAGATAATGAGGATGAACTTGGGGATGAAGATGGGTATGGAGATGCTGCATGTTGCATGTATTGAAGTTGGAAGCAATGGCAATGGTGTTGGTCAAAGGAATGGAGCTCCTCCTCTCAAGCATCAATGGTTAGTGATACCAAGGAGAATTGCACACAACAAAACTTGTGAGAAGAAGGATGCAGACTTTTGGACAGCTCTTGCTGCATTGGATAAGCTTCTGATTTCAAAGAAAAACAGCTTTGATGCCAGACCGTGGGGCTTGCAAGCATGCCACACTCTTGCCATTCGGAGTCATCTGATTCTTGTTGTCAAGAGCAGGCTGGGGTTTGTTGTTGCATCAACACAAGCAGCTGCAAGCAACAGTTTTGCTGCTGTCTGGGGTGGTCGACTACTGCATACTTGGACACGCACATGGATGAAATCAAAGGAATTGCCCACTTCAATGCAAGGAAAGCATGCGAAAACCTATTCTTTACTCAGTGACCCTGCAGTCACAACAGAAATGCAAGTATATTTGGTTCAAAGAAATGGGCAATGAACCCAGAAAAACTCTCACAGTTCACAAGGAATGAGCTTGCCCCAAAGGCAGCAGGCGACTATCTTTGGCATATCACTGAACAAGAAATGCCACGGGGGCTCAAAAGGTTCATGGAGGTTGAACTATTCCCTCGAATCTATCTGAAAGTTGGCAGGGGTGTGTCATTGAGCACTGCCCAGTGCTGGCTCCATTGTGAAGGCTTCCAATATATCAGGCATAAGAAGGGCTTATATTTTGATGGTCATGATTGGACAGATGTCGTTTCATATTGGCAGGATGAGTTCTTGCCCATGATGAAGCTCTATCAGAGCAGGTTTGTACACTATGTTGTGGGAGATGTCAGTAGGGAGCTCCACTCAGATCCACCAAACTTTGTTGAGACTCGAAAAGTTCTCCTTGCTCATGACGAAATGACTGCTCAGGCTAATGATGCAAGAGGCAAGAGTTGGGTCTTTGAGGACCAGCATACCCTTCGAAAGAAGGGAGTGGGTCACAGTCTGCACCAGAGTAATGTCATCTGTTAAACCATGGGGTTTTTACCAGGTGCCAGCCAAATGATTGAATATGGAAAGAATTACGATGGGTATTGGACAGGAGAGATGTTTGTTAATCAGGTATGCTGTTCTCAAGTTGTTATCATTCATAAATCTAAACAGTACTGTACAGTTGAGAGATAAAATAATTCCTGCCTTCAAAGCAGCTCATGGTCATGCTAATGGTCGACAACTCACAAGGCCACTCAGTGTATGTGGAGAATGCTCTTGTAATTTCTCACATGAATGTCAGACCTGGAGGGAAGCAGGCAAAAATGCATGATATGTGGTTCACAAAAAATGGTTTGAGAGTAAAACAGACCATGGTATTTCTGCTGAACCATGCAGATCACCTGAACAAACCAAAAGGGATGCAAGAAGTCTTGAAAGAGCGAGGACTTTACCCAGCTGGTCTTTGTGGAAAGTGCAAGAAATGCCCTCTTGATGATGACCACTGATGTTGCAAAACAATACTTGCACGACAGCCTGACTTCTTGGCTCAAAAATCTCTTGTACAAGAGGTTGTTGAAGCTGCAGGTCATCTCTGTATTTTCTTGCCCAAATTCCACTGCAAACTCAATTTTATTGAGTTCTTCTGGGGTGTGGTCAAGAAATATCTTTGAGATAATTGTGACTATGCCTTCAACACACTCAAGGAGAACATGCCAAAAGCGCTCACATCCATAAAACTTGAGACAATTCATTGGTGGGAGCATCAGATGTATTGTTGGATGGATGCATATTGGGGAGATCTCGAGACTCAAGCTGCACAATTGCAGGTCAGGCTAGTGCTTAAAGGTCCGGTCCATGTGACTGGAAAACACTGGACCATCAGTCCAGTTTTTTCAACTTTTAAGTTAGAAAACCGCAAAAGACTGGTCCTACAAGACCAGTCCTGACCAGTCATAACTGGTTAAGCACAGCCACGTAATTCTCTTGTAATTAACTTGAAACTGGTCAAAAAATTAAGCAAATCAGTGAAGAATTGAGTGAGATATCACCAAAAATGAGTTTCCCGATCAGGTTTCAGGTCGTGAAACCCGTCCTTGGTGATATCTCACTCAATTCTTCACCAATCTGCTTAATTTTTTGACCAGTTTCAAGGGAATTACTATTGGTAGGTTCCCCACAAGTGGTTTTGAGCAGTTATTCCCACTTCATATATCAGTCTTACTGGCTTTTAGTAAAACTGGTCACATCAGGAAACTCGTTTTTGGTGATATCTCACTCAATTCTTCACCAATCTGCTTAATTTTTTGACCAGTTTCAAGGGAATTACTATGGGTAGGTTTCCCACAAGTGTTTTTGAGCAGTTATTTCCACTTTGTACATCAGTCTTACTGGCTTTTAGTAAAACCGGTCACAACTGGTTTGGGCCAGTTTTTTGCGATTTTTTGTGGTTCTGGTCTGGTTATTTGGTTATTTCCTTTTATGGAGGACCAGTCCAGTTCCGGTCTTGCCAAAAATAGTGTGAGAACTGGGACCGGACCAGACTTTTAAGCACTAGGTCAGGCAGTTCAGCTCAGCTAAGTACAAGTCTCATTGTTGTGTCCCAGAGCTTGCTGCGAGGGCTTTGGATTGATATATAATACATTGTGTACTTCTGTGCCAATATGAATGTATGCAAAATTATTATGTCCATCAATTTTGAGAATAAAGGAAATCACTTTAGAGGGATTGTTCATATACCCAAAGGGAGTGTTTCTGCTAAAGGGATAAGAAATCTAGCAAATTTTGAAGCCACCATTTCATTTGGTGTAAACATGTGGCCTGGTGATTTTCACCATAGATGGAGGATAGTGATGTGGAGGAATTGGAACCATCGACATCAATGTCTGCCCCTAAACACTGGTATATTGCAAAGTGCCTGGCATTCTGGAATGTCATGGTCGACTACTTTGAAACTCACCACCTCATTCCAAATTTCCTCCCTGTATTTTCAGACTTCCTCAAGAAATATAGCCAACATGCCCCTCAACCATCTAAATATGACTGCTTTGACATATACAAGCAAATGCATGTCATCCTCCCTCTGAATGAGTTCATAGGTTCCATTCAAATTAAGGAGCACATATGCACTACCCCTGCTCGCAACACCACTGGATGATGACCCAGGGTACCAGCATTCTTCAATACCACATTTGTGATTGAAGATCCAGTTCACTACAATCATGATATATCTTTCCCACAAGGTATGTTTTCAAGGTATGTTTTCAAGTTGCCAACTCTGTTCCAAATGGTCGACTTGAGCTTGTTATCACAGGTCTGTGAATTGCTCAAGTCTGTGCTATCTTTAACCTCCCCCCACAATTTGGTTGACACTCTCACCCATTGGCACACATCAAGTGGTTCACAGCTCTGGGTCAGCTCGATCCAGTGACAGGAATGTACAGCATATGACATTTGACACATCATCGCCGTCCAAATGCCAAGATCATTGCAGTGGATTGCATAGTCCATAGTGCTCATCTTATGGGAGAATCAGGCTGGGAGCTCAATCATAATTGGATGATGAGTAATGTATTAGAGAAGGCTGAGGTATTCTGGGTAAATCCTTACATTAACATTGATATGTTCATTGTATCACAGATATACTAGGAGATCCATTCAACATCTACTTATTTGAGATTTTTGCTACTACCAGTATCAAAGCACTATACCCTACAGAGTTGTGGTATCAAACTACATAAGCTACCAGCTGTAGGTGGAGCACTATGGACAATCTCAACTCCCATCATGTTCAATATGAATGCAACTGAGTACTATCCACTCATCTCTCAGATCTATCATGGTGCCATTGAGTGGGTATCAATGGAGCACTCATATATTAATATGCTGTGCACTGTAGCCTACAATGCTACAGCCAAAACACTTTTTCCTGATGTAAGCCTGAGCTGGGTCAAGCTGAGCCTAAGCCAGGGCTTTTGAGCTGAGCTGGGCCCTGCACATTAATCTTGAGGACATATAGCTCAATGTGTAAGGGGACTAGGGGGTGCCCTATGTGTTTCTCCTATCTTTTACATTCATCCTATATTTTTCCTCACTTCATTTCCTCCTATTCTTTATTTTCTATGATTGTTCCTTATTTTATTACTAATTTCCCTTTCTATCACATTTGTGCATGTTGACAGTTTTATATTTAGAGGCGGAGTACCCTTTCTGACATCTACCCCTTGGTATGATGTCATTTGGCAGCCTTGATCTGCCTATCTCTGCCTTTTCTATTTTTAGGCTATTATTTGATTTTTGCAATCTTCACATATACTGGGCATTGGCAAAGGGGTCCTTAGAGTTTTCTCTTTGGATTTCCCTTTGCCAGGTGCACCTCCACCCCCTGTAATATGTACCATAATTTTAACTTCAGATTTCCCTTTGCTAGTCCACTAATTAAGTGGCCTCTAAGGTTGCCCTTATACAATGTATCACAGTAGGATAAACACCAAAATGGATCAAATGAAACCATAATGTGGTTATACTTTACTACCATCAAAATAGAATAGAATATGGCATAATAGAACCTGAAATCTAGTCACTATCCCCATTCTCACCATCAGTTTTGGTCTGAGATATAGAATGCCATATCAGAAATGGTAAGGTAGACGAAACCTATCCCCATCTTATGTCACATGATCCAGTGTGATAAATCATGACAAAACCTTCAAAATTGAAGATGCCACAACACAGAGATGTGCTTTAAAAAATGTGTTTGCAACAAAAGTTTCATTTAGTGAATTCAAAACTTTTGTCATGGGCACATTTTTTCTTTAGTGTCATGATGAGCTGGCATCTTATTATTATTAGTATTTCTAGAAATAAATTCATTTGACAGGTGACTCAAAATTATGAATGTGCGATGTGAGCAAACACATAGTCAAAATGGCTGGCCAAACCAAGCATAAACTTGGACGTATCCTCAACCTCAGAGGTTGGGCTGGTAAAAAGAAAGCTAGACTTTCACCTAAGGGAGATGTTGAAAAGGAGAATGTCTGCATCTAAAAGTCATCTACTATGCATGAGCTTTAGTAGCTGCTTTACTAACATTTCAGGCAAGGTTGATCCCAGAATGCAGAGCTTGTCAATAGCAGATTCTACAATAGGTTGTATTTCTGGGGATATTATTAGAACATCTCAGGAGAAAGCAGATGACATTCGAGAAGATACATAGTCCCCTTTATAGATACTTACTCAACATTTGTCATGATGTCACATCTATGAATTACTCAGATCATGTTCTGCTAGCTACCAAGGTCACTGCTGAGTCACATCACCTGACATTGGATGAGTATGGGTTTCATCTACCTTAGGTGTGTTGGTAGTGGAAATGGGCTGCACCTGTTGAGATCTACACTGTGAATGTGCCCTTTGATGCAGCATGCTAATTATAGCACACAAAATGATGCATATTTCCCCTTGTCCATATTCCTTTCTAATAGTCCCTTTATCATATTTTCTATTGTCATACTCATGGTATATATATTCAACTAGATAGACATAGACACCTCAGTCCGTTATACACAGACTGAGGTGAGTAGATTCGCTAGCACTCACTTTGATCAGATCACTTACTGTACTATTTATAGCTTATTCGTGTATTATCTAGGTACAAATATATAGTCCGTTATACACAGACTGAGCTTATTCATGTATTATCTAGGCTGGATTTCTATAGGTTATGGGCCACTTCTGTCACATGTAGTGACAATAGATATCTTGCCTAGCCACTCGACTGCTCTGTGCCTTGTTGCATGTTTCTTTGATCAAGTTGTTTGATCAATATCTTATCAGCATGTGTCGCGGGTGTTAGATCCCTTTGTCTCCTGCTTGAGTCAAATCTCCCTCTCACCTACCATCTCGTCTTTGTCTTTTATTTTTTGCTTGCCAGAATGACTGCACCCACCAAACCTCACCCTCCATCCATTTCCCTCATATGACTTTCCACTCAATACTCCAGGGACAAGCTCGATAAACTTAAATCCAACTACAAAGAATGGAAGGAGGATATCAGCATTGCCTTGTCCCTCAATGGACTTTTTGAATATGTCACTGGTGAAGTACCAGAGCCCACCTCTAACGAACCCTGTGCTCTCTCTAATTGGAAGGCTAATTCCTGCCTTGCATACACTTTCATTGCCTCTGGGGTAGCATTGTCTGAATGCTCTTTCTTAGATTCTTCAAAATCTGTGAAAACAAACTGGGAGATCCTGCAGAACCATCATCAGAAGGAAGGACCAGTTAGGCAAGTCACTTTATTACAGCAAGCACTCGCTATCCAGTGCATGCTGAATACACCTCTCCCCGAAACAACTGAATGGATATGCATGCTTATTGAGCATGCATTTGCTATGGGAGATATTACCTCTGACCTCTTATGCTGTATCATGCTTTTGAATTCCTTCAGTTCACATTTTCCTCATGCGCATTCCATTATTTCCTGTGACATTGCTACGTCTACGCCATCTGCACCATACACATCCAAGAATATTTGCTTTTTTTTGGAAAATGAACAGTCTCTCCAGGACAATGACTAATGTACTGATACATCCCCTTCCCTTGCTCTAGCTGTGACCTCCAAACCACTCAGGCCTCCTGGGACCATGATCTGCAGCAACTGCAAACACCCCCAGCACACTAAAGAGTATTGTATCTCAAAAGGTGGCAGTATGGAAGGAAGTACAATTGAGGAATCAAAAGCAGTGAGGAAACAGGCGTACAACAAATGGATGTCCAATACTGGAGCTCCCAAGTCTACCATAACACCGGTTGTGTGTTTACTGTCATGATTGATTCTGCTGCTTTGAACATGGCTGAGACAATTCTGGGGGAATTTGCTGGCCTGGCTAGTGACCCCCTTCCTCATGCGACTATTGAGGTTGAGTACGAAGGTTGGTTTGCGACTGAGGAGGAGTTCTGTACCTTGGTTAATTGGACCAATAATTCCATACCAGTAGCCGTGGACACTTTTACAGTCGCCCCACTCAACCAAGCCCAACACACTCCCATCTCTATCCACGATCACCCATTTTATGTTGACACTGGAGCCACCATCCATATTTCTCCTGATCAATCAGATTTCATCACACTTCATGCTATTACCCCATGATCAGTTTGAGGTGTCAGGGGTTCTTCTATCTCTGTGATTGGCATGGGAGATATCAAACTCCGCATTGCCCAAGGCGCATCAATCATTTTACATAATGCACTCTATGCGGTGTGCTTGATCTCAGTTAGCTCACTTACGAAGGATTCAAATGCTGTAACACATTTTGATGAATCATCATGCTGGATCACAAATAAGTCCACTGGTGCCCACATAGCCCAAGGCATCCTGTCACCCAACAAGAAACTTTATTCTCTCTTACTACACTCTGCCTCTGCCAAACATGTCTTTGCTGTCCACTCAGCCCCTAACATTATCACGTGGCATCATCATCTAGGGCATGCAAACTATCAAGCTTTGCAAGACATGGCACGAAAAGGGACAATTGCCAGTATCCCTGCACAATCCTCCTTTAAACCTCCTAAATGTGAATCTTGCATCCTTGGAAAACAGACCTGCTCACCTGTTCCTAAGAAGTGCATAGAGGGGGAAGGACATAGGGCTACATGAAAATTGGAAAAAGTTTGGGGAGATCTTTTGGGACCACATGATGTAAAGTCACATTCTGGGAATTCATACATCATGAACATCATGGATGATTGTACCTCACACCCATGGTCCATACCACTTAAGCATAAGGATGACACATTTCCTGAACTCAAGGCATGGGAGCTAGCACAAGAAAAGGAGACTGGCCTGCAAGTGGGAACATACATCACAAACAATGGAGAACTCATGTCATGTGAAGTCGAAGCCTGGCTAAAGGCGAGAGGAACTGATCATAAATTCACTGCACCTTATACTTCAGCTCTGTGTTGAACATATGCACAGGATGCTAATGGGGAAGGTGTGCACCATGCACATTTATGCCAACTTACCATCTTATCTTTGGGACAAACTTTACTTAATGGCTTCTCTCCTGCATGCCAAGACTACAACAAATTCACTAAAAGGCTCTACCCCTTGGGAGAAATGGCACAGATGACAACTGATTACTCTTACATGAGGGAGATTGGTTGTAAAGCGTATGTTTTCATCCAGAACAGAAACAACCCAAAAATCTACGAATGTTCAATCAAATGTGTACTCATTGGCTATGAGCTCAAATCAAAAGTGTATTGTTGTTACAATTGGAAAACTGGCAAGGTATATAGCTCATACCATGTCAGGTTTGTCGAAAGCCATAATGGCCATGTACCATTGCCTGCACTGCACAATGAACCGGGTCAAACAGAAGAGACTCCTCCATTGACTTTCACCCCTGTCGACATCCATGATGATGACATCACTGTACCCAATACAGGACCTGTTGATGACTTACCCATAGATGAGCCTGTTGTGACAGACACTCCTGAGCCAGGAGCCTCAGAACCATGCAGATCCACCAGAGTATTCCTACTGATAAACATCCAAATGGAGGCCCAGCCACTACCAGACTAGGTCGAGCTATCTGTGATTCACAAGAATCTGCAGAGCATATAAAGGAGCAATGTACAGAATGGAAGCAAATCTTGGAAGGGCTCTGTGACATCATCACGCCTACACCTGTCGATCATGATCGAGCTGATCAGCAATTGATCGAAGACCCTACACTTGGTGATCAGGCACATCAATTACACACATTGATCTTGGAGATGTCTGATATAGATCCTGGATCACTTCAATGTGAAGATGACCCGTGTACCTGGGAGGAAGCCCAGAACCTCGCAGATTCTGAGCACTGGGAGGAAGGCTACCATGAGAAACTCAAGTCCCTAAAAGACATGCAAGTCTACAAATTAGTTCCAAGAGCCAACGTACCACAGGGGCGCTGCATACGTAAGGGTTGCCCAGTCTTCCACATCAAACAAAATGTGGATGGCACTCCAGTGCATTGGAAGGTACACCTTGTTTTCAAAGGGTTCGAACAGATTTACAGCAAAGATTACACAAAAACTACCTCACCTACTGCACTTGGTGGATTCTCCTGCACATTGCCGCCTCACTTGGCTGGGACGCACAACAAATTGATGTCAAAACCATGTTTATCTATGGACTCTTACCAGCTGATGAGATTCAGTATATGGAACAACTGACTGGTTTTGTAGAAGTTGGGAAAGAAGATTGGGTATGGGAGCTACAGCGAGGACTTTATGGTATGAAACAGAGTGGATGCATCTGGAATCAAACACTGAGCCAGATGATTTCTTGGGGTTTTACAAGACTCTCATGTGAATCATGCATCTACTATTGTAAGGCTAACACTGGAACTATTGTAGCAGCAGTCCATGTCGATGACTACCTGTCCATTGCTAGTCGGAAAGAGGAGAATGAATGGTTCAAAGACCAAATGTGAAAAGTCTGGACAATTTCAGATCTGGGAACAGCACAGTTTGTTGTTGGTATTGCAATCACTTGGGACAGTATACATTGAACTGTCACTCTATCACAAATGGCATTAATTGACAAAATTGTGTCCCAGTTTGGTCAATCCAATGCACACCCCCTATCTGCACCAATGGAACTGGGACAGAAACTTTGCCGTGTTGACTGTGCTGCACTCCCTGTCGATGAACAAGCCAAATTATCAAACTTACCTTATCGTTCCTTGGTTGGGTGCCTATTATACCTGGCCATCTCAATGCGTCCAGATATCTCATTTGCTGTCCAACAACTTTCACAATTTTTGGACTCTTATTCCTTTGAACATTGGCACACTGCTCTACATCTTGTTTGCTACCTTAAAAAAACATGGGACCTTAAACTCTACCTGGGTGGAGACAACCCTATCTCATTATTGGCTTATACAGATTCTGACTGGGCTAGTTGCCTCGATACTAGGCACAGTGTTGGTGGCTACATATGTTCACTTGGGTCTGGAGCTGTTTTGTGGACTGCTCACAAACAACAAATAGTTGTAATATCATCATGTGAAGCTGAGTATGTTGCAGCTTTTGAGACTGCAAAAGAGTGCATTTGGATTCATATATTGCTTACTGCTATCGGTCATTCACCCGACACGCCGACCCCAATGTTATGCAACAACACCACCTCAATTAGCTTGTCAGAGGATCCTCTCCTCCACTCCAGAGTTAAACATGTCAACATTAAATTTCACTTCCTTCGTGAACATGTTCAATCTAAGGAACTCGCTATATCCTACGTCAATACCAAGGACAATATCACTGACATTTTCACCAAGGCTCTCAATGTCAAACAATTTGTGCACTTACATGACTTCTTGGGTCTCCAATAACATGTGCCGATTCCATGCAAGGAGGAGTATTCATGGTGAGGAGGAGTGTTGAGATCTACACCGTGAATGCGCCCTTTGATGTGGCATGCTAATTATAGCACACAAAATGATGCATGTTTCCCCTTGTCCATATTCCTTTCTAATAGTCCCTTTATCATATTTTCTATTGTCATACTCATGGTATATATATTCAACTAGATAGACATAGACACCTCAGTCTGTTATACACAGACTGAGGTGAGTAGATTCACTAGCGCTCACTTTGATCAGATCACTTATTGTACTATTTATAGCTTATTCATGTATTATCTAGGTACAAATATATAGTCCGTTATACACAGACTGAGCTTATTCGTGTATTATCTAGGCTGGATTTCTATAGCACCCCAGCATGGAATCTAAGGAACTGTCATACTACAGGGAACCATTGATGCATACTTGCCACAATTGTAGAGCTTGATGAGGATACCAGGGAGTATCAGCTGCTTTGTGATCTTGTTGAAGTGCTCAAGGCAACAGATGTGATCTTCATATATGTTCTTGTATAAATGGCATGTCAGTTCTGACACCGAGTGACACCCAGAACTGGATCGAACTTCGGTCCGGTTCTGAAAAGTTCAGGTTCGAACAAGGTTCGAACTTTGGTTTGGAACCGGACTGCGGCATCCCTACTTTGAGGCCAAGCCGGGCCGGAACAGCACCACCCGAAAATGGCTACCGTGAACGACCCTAGTAACTCTACTGGCAGAGCGCACGGATCCCTGACGGTATAGGTGCTGTCCGTTATACGGCACCGTACAACCGTAGGTATACAGCACGGTGCGCAACCCTCTACTGGTTTGGAGTCTGCCCTATGTATAGTAAGCAAGTAGCGGGCTCTGCCGCGCCAGCGTTAATTGGCTTGCACCAGGTGACCTGCGTGGCGGCGGACGTGAATGTCACAGCGTCTGTCATGTAGAATAGAAGATAATTTGATCTTCGTTGCTTAAACCTCGTTGAGTCGCTGGGAATTCAGGCAGAAGGGTGAGCGTTCACGTTTTGCTATTTTATCAAGCTAATCCCTTTTCGTTCAACCTTCTCAGTAACTACTGCAGCTTTGAAGCCTTCCCCTGCCGACTCCAGAGAATTGCGCGCATTCAGCTACGTCACGGTGACTCATCACTACCAGAGCAGTGATCAACACTCGCTCTAGGTAAGTGGTATCTAGGCTTTCTCAGGATTTGCCCCCAGTTTACCAATCTCGCAGTGTCGTACGGGACGAGTCCTACACAGGAACTTCCTCGACTCGCAAAAAAAGTTCCAAACAGACCCATTACTCTCCTCGATCCTATCCACCATCATGGGTTTCTGGAAGAAGGTGGAAGATCGACCCACGCCGAAAGAGATCTATAATTTACGTGTTCATGTCTACGCGGCAATCGCAGCGGCCGGTGCTGCCACCATTGGTTATGACAGTGCCTTCATTGGCGGAACTCTCGCCTTGCAATCCTTTCGCAAGCAATTCGGCTTGGACACAATGTCTGCGACATCAGTAAACACCATTTCAGCCAACATCGTGTCTTGTTACCAGGCCGGAGCCTTCTTCGGAGCCTTCCTTGCCTATCCCGCAGGCCATTTCTTGGGTCGTCGCTCCGGCGTGGTCATCTTTTCTATGCTCTTCCTTCTCGGCGCTGGCGTTATGCTTGGGGCGAGTGGCATCCATGGACTAAATTACCTCTATGCAGGCCGTGTCGTTGCTGGACTCGGAATCGGGGGTACTTCGAACCTGATTCCAATTTACATCTCAGAACTTGCTCCTCCCGCTATCCGAGGGCGTCTGGTCGGAATGTGGGAAGTTGGCTGGCAATGCGGCGGTCTAGTTGGCTTCTGGATCAACGTGAGACTGTGTCCCTAGCAATGTTATAGACTTTTACTAACTCATAAGACAGTATGGCGTTAATAGTACCCTACCTTCAGTACACCGCCAATGGTTCATACCGTTTGCGATCCAACTAGTTCCAGGCGGCTTGTGTATGATTGGATCCGTTTTCCTTATTGAGTCTCCACGTTGGCTCATCCACAATGGTAAACGAGAGCAAGGTATCGCAAGCCTGGCCAAACTTCGAGGGCTAGATCGTAGTCACGAGTATCTGCAGGAAGAGGTTGCGCAGATCGATCATGCCATAGAGTTACAACGCACTTCCATCGGAATGGGGTTCACTGCTCCGCTCAAAGAGGTTTACCGGAACAAGAAAGTCATGTATCGCTTTTTCTTGGGAGGCGCATTGTTCTTTTGGCAGAACGGTTCTGGAATAAATGCTATCAACTACTACAGTCCGACTGTATTCAAGAGCATCGGTGTCACTGCTGCCAGTACTTCCCTGTTTACCACCGGCATTTTCGGAGTCATCAAAATGGTCATTACTTTCATCTGGATCACATTTCTCATCGATCGGATAGGTCGACGGAGATTGCTCATGTGGGGTGCTTTGGGTGGGTCTTTGTCTATGTGGGTGGTTGGTGGTTATATCGCCAAGGCGAAGCCCCATAGTCAGTCTTCAAAGTTGACATCGGGTGGAATTGCGGCCATGGCCTTCTTTTACCTCTGGACTGTCTTCTACACGCCTTCATGGAACGGGGTTCCATGGGTCGTCAACAGCGAGATGTTTGATCAGAATGTTCGCACATTGGCGCAGGCTTTCGCCGCTGCAAACAATTGGTTTTGGAATTTCATCGTCGCTCGTTTCACCCCACAGATGTTTGCAAAAATGGGACCTGGTGTTTGGTTCTTCTTTGCTTCAATGCAAATGCTCTCCATTCCTTTCGTCTACTTCCTGCTACCAGAGACGAAGTCGGTTCCTCTTGAACAGATGGATCAGCTCTTTGACAAGTCGCTCAAGCCATGGCGGGCGCACGAAGCTGTAATGGCCGACCTGCAGGCCATGAATCAGGAGTTCCGTGCGGATACAACGAGTTACGCCGACGGAGGTACAGAGAAATATAGACATGAATCAGTCCACAGTAGTGTTGCGGGAAATAGCATCTGAGCTGTCTCGCAGCAGAGGTCTGGGGCAGCTAAGATAGATCTCATTCAGAACAAATGTGATCACGTGAAATGCGTGACATTGGACTAGATCATAGTTGGCAGTCATTTTGATGACACTTTTGAGACTTCTGGCTGCACAGAGTTGTTGAAAATCATTTTTATTAATGATCTGTTACTTTAAATTCTCCAAAGGTGTTGAGGCTGAGGAGTCATTAGGTTTGCAAGTGCTGAATCTGGATGCTGTGACCATGTAGTCACAATGTCAAGTTCCCGCTTCCAGAAACCTAATGGGAACTTCTACAGTCAAGTTTCTCCTATTGTAAAAACAATATAACCTGGACATGTATGATTTAAATAGCTTTGTGGAAATGGATTTTTTTTAAATGTGCTGTGAAGTGAATTTAGCAGAAGTCTATTCAAATGTCACACATTTCACGTGATCACGTTTGTTCTGAACGAGATCTATCTTATTTTGTACCAATTAGCCGGTGAATTAGCCCTATTTCGCAAGGGGACTGTATCTAGAATGATACTCCACTCGTCATCTTGAGGCTGATGAGTTACTGCCTTCAACCATCTACCTGAGTCCATCTGTTGTTTTGAGATTGGTAGTATTGGACTCCGAAGATCCAGCTCCCTCATCTGCATCTCCGAGAATGTCGAGTAGAAAGGCAGAGGTGATGTCGGAGCGGGTTTGTTTTGTGGACTCAGGACTGAGTAAGCACTGTAAATTTGAAATCAAACTGAAGCGGCTGTTAGCGATGAATTTTTCGCTGTGTTAATTATCTCAGATAGCATGCCCTTTCAACGGGAAATTTTAGATTTTTAGGCAGGCAGTAGTCGGCTGTACATGGGACGTCTGATTCACCCTAATTCGCGACCATAATGTCATACTGTTACATTATGTACAGTATCGATCCTCCATGATATTAGCGAAATGTCGGGTAGACGCGTCGCTCAGAGATAAAAACACGCGTCGAGAGCAGGAGAGACGCGTGTCGCTTAACGGATGCCGCCAAGATGCCGCTCGTCATCATATTGGGTAGGACCTACCTGCATCAACCATGTCCGTGATCGCCCGATTTGCCACCTCTAAAACAAGCTCCAGATATCAAATTTTGCCCAAAGTTTGGGGGTTCCATTTTTTTTTTGGCGGCCTGGGACCGGGTCCACGTCCGGCATTCAGATTCCCGAGCACCCTTGACTTTCATCTGCTATTATTCTCATGCTATTTGCATGTGTTGTGCAGCAGCTTGCACTTGGAAATCAAGTTTGTTTTCTAACTTTAAGCCTTTCATGAACGCCCTTTCACGTCGGGAGGAGGAAACTCTGCTGAAGACCACAAAAGCACGCGCACTTCGTGAGTGCGATGCTTTTGTGAAAGGTCAGGGTTTCAAAGCCTTCATTCAAGCTACTTCACTGATAAAAAGCGTCGATTTCAGAATTCGCGGATTGCTCTAGTGGACGTACTCTTTCTGTTGCGTGGACATGCAGGACACATCTCAACAAGCTGCAGGAGTGTATGGTTCAATAGTACGTCCCTCTATTGTTGTTATGAAACCGTATAGCTGGTTGGTTAATCGTCACTTGCCAGCACTGGTCCTGAATCCATGGAGGAAGTACGTCGCGAGTATCTTCGGCTACGTAACCAGGAACAGGAGTAAGCCCAGGCGACATTTTCACCTACGTAAGGAACCTGGCCGTAGGCAAAGCAACAGAGCTTGTTTGGATGACGTAGTACGTACTCGGAGTATGTACTTATGTAGATCTGAGGAATGCATAATCTCTTTGTACCGAGAAACTCCTCTCCGTTCCATGCAGTGCTCACTTTTTCCCAACTACTGCCTTCCATTGAGCATTCACTCCTATCAGGGAAGTGATAAGACTGCAAAGCGCACTTCGAGTCAGAAAAAACGACGGTGTAGGATATACTATATTACGAACCCAAGGATACCCAATATCCCGTCGTTTATGCTAACGAGCTCTGTGCCTGTTGCGGGGATCCACACGTCCAACGCGTCAGTCATGAACTGTTGTTGGGTCGCTACTCGAGCACTGAGGAGAAAATGATGAGTTCGTATGGTCAGAAAAGAGACAGTGAAGGCTGACCTTTCGATTGCGCTTAGCCTCATGTCACTCTGGGCCTCTTCGCCGATGTCTTTCTCACTCAGCATTCTCGATGCTCGGAGCTTCTTGGCTTCCTTGGTCAAGCGTGTATACTTCCAGTCCCCAATCCCATATCAGGGGACATTCAAACCCTGTGTGGCATCTATAATACTTACTTTGAGTATGCTGTTCACGATGCTGAACAGGATTCCAGCAAGCCAGAACCGATTCGATGTCTTAGCCACTTTCTTCGCAGTTTCAGGATTTAGATTGATGAATTTGATAGCCTGAGCCTATTCAGTCGTTTGACTGTCTCAATATTCGATTGGAAAGTAGAGATGGAAATTCGGCATACCCAGACAAACATGTCATATGTCAAGTATCCAAAGTATGCAATCTGCCTCCCAATACTAAGGATCTGTTCTCCAGCGGGTCCTGGAGTGAAGGCAGCGCGCAGTACTGCTTGAAGATGCTCCATTGGCTTCCCCAATCGCAGCACTGAGTGTGTCAGAATCGGAATCAGATCACGACTGCACTTGAGACGACGTACGTTTCCTGGCTGTGCCAAGATGTGATTTTAGTGCGGTCCAGCGGGCTGCATCCAGTTTGTCGCCTTTGTTTAGAAGATACCAAGCGAGGAACCGAGCGAAGTATTGTACAGCGCGGTAAGTCTAGTTTTCAGCATATACCCATAAGTATGAAACGTGGGAATGACATCATTTTCTAGGTTGGAAGCATACCTTGTCCCGACCAAGCGTCGTCCCGCCAAATTTTAGACTGTTCGATACGAAGGGGTGAAGGACTACCTGAGATGCGATAGTGGCCATGGTAAAAGGTAGAGAAGGAAAGTTGCCGCTCCCCAATTTGTGCGTACCAGGGTGATTATAATAATCACGTGTTACCCGGCGCCCAAAGTCGCGCTGTCCCCAACTTTCCCCAAGTTGGAAGCTTGCAGACCTGACTTTCGGCGTGTTTCTGTATTGGCATCGATGTGATAACCACCAGGATGTTCTAACGATATCAGATGAGGCACTGCACCTGACATAGCAGTCGCGTTATTCAGTCAGCAGACCGAAATATAGAATTCAAGACTTTGCAATACTTATATATCCCAAGAGGACATTCTCACTGCAGGTGCGTTTTTATTTGTTTCCCACCGGTGCCACGAAACATGCTATGCTGCTCTTCTTCTCATTATAACCACGCTAATCCCACTGACCCTAAGTATGTATTTAGGATATTGTGATCAGGGCCCGGGAATTTTAACCACTCCTTTTGGAAAGTTGCAGCGTCGAGATCTTTTCAAAGGCTTACAACTGTATAACTGAAACTCTTTGAGGCTGAAATTTCACCTTAATTTCACTTCAGCGTTTTCCTAGCCGACGATCAGTGCGTTTACTATGTCAATCCACAGGTGGAGTGTGAATTTCAGCCATTTATGTAAGTAACAAAACAGGAAAAACATAATATAAATGGCTGGATATATGGTGGATGAATTTGGGATGCATTTCATCCCATATATTTCAGCCATCCAAGGAATGGAATTCATATGTGTTACCTTACAAAAATTTCATAACTTAATGGGATGAAATACAGGGAATGATTTTAATCCAAGATGAGAGTATGAGTTTCAACCATCTAACATATGAAATTTCATCAAGGTTTTTAATGGTATTTTCTGCAAATTTTCTGCCACAAAGGTGTGGATTACAGGGTGTGTTTTTCAGCCTGAGATAGAAGGGAAATTTCATACCATTATGAGGTGCTTTTAGTAGGTATATTCCTTTCCTTTAAGGTTGAATTGACTGTTTATATCTCATGCCCTAAAGAATGTTTTTTGCAGAGAATCTCTCAGATACTATTTCATACCCAAGCAGGCTGAACTTCATCTTCTTGCAATCTATGCATTGTGCAAGAGAAAGTAGGGAGGCAGCTCAACATAATTTGGTCAAAAAAATAAAATGAATTAACCTCCCTTGCGAGGGAGGGTACTACACAATTATATACATCAAAAAAAAACCTCCCCCCTGAGACAAATGTGAGGGGGGTGGGGCAACAATATTAAGAAAGAAAAAACTGCTCCCATGAAAAACATGGGGAGGGGGTCATGTGGCCAGTGATCACCTGTACTTTAATCAGATCCATCTTAATTCCATCAGGGCTGATCATTAGCCCCAGGAACTCAATCTCACTTGCACTGAATACACACTTCTCCAATCTCAAAAATAGATCATTCTCTGCCAATCTCCATAACACCTCCTGCACTATTGCCTCATGCATATGATTTTCTTCATCCTCTGTAAATATCAGAATGTCATCAATAAATATTATTACCATGCATTTGTCAATCACATCCTTGAAGATAGCATTCATCATATTTTGGAAAGTTGGGGTACTAATAGTCATCCCAAAAAACATGACAAACAGCTCAAAGGATCCTCAGCATGTGGCAAACGCACCTTTCCACTCATCTCCTTTCCTAATGCATACATTATTGTATCCCCATCTTAGATCCAATTTTGTGAAGACCTTGGCTTTTCCCACTTCATCAATCATTTCTGAGATCAAGGGTAGGTACACATTCTTTGTTAGGGTGACACCCACTATCTGCTAGCTAAGACCATGCAGGTTCTCTCTACAAGAAGGGGGTGGGATCCGCGCTCGTGATGGGGGAATTGATGGTTTTGATGCGAGGGGTTATTAATAGGTGAGTTTGTTGAGATGGGCCTTTCACACCAAAAACATAGGTGGAATACCTAAGAGAACACAACTGGGGTCCCCTAGGTGTATATTTAGGGTTTATATACTATGTTACATATATTGTACATTGTTGTTACTGACACGTTCATACATGCGCGTACATATTGATGTGTGCGAAATAAAATTCTCATGCTATCAAAGTGTAGCGTCATTTGGCGTCATGTAGTGTAATTCAATATAATAAAATAAAAATGAAATTTTATTAGGTAATGGGGTGGTTTCCTAACATTACCCCCCCTTTTATGCCTCGACTTCCAGGCGAGAAAATATTACGTCTGTCTCCTCTGTGAAATTTTGGTAAGGCCAGAATTTCATCCCCTCATACACCATTCTCGCAATGCGACATGGAGCATTCGGATTACATTTAAAGAATTGGGCGATCACATTACGTGCTCGCTTACAATTCTCTTCGGGTTCCCACAAATTATTTTCATTGGTATAGTTTTTCCACTTTATTAAAAACTCCAATTTGTTCCGTCGAAGACATGAGTCTAGAATTTCTTCAACTATGTATTCTGGAGCACCTTCTACTATTATTGGAGGTTGCAGAGTAGTTTGTTGGCCAGGAATAGTGGGCGGGCAGTAAGGGTGTAGGCAGGATACATTAATCTCGGGATCAATCTTGAATGATTGGGGTAATTTTAGCACTACCGCATTAGGCGAGATTACTTTAGAGATCACATATGGGCCAACTTGTTTTTCCATAAGTTTCCTCGAAGGTCATGGAATATTCAGGTCCTTGGTACTTAGCCATACCAAGTCACCAACTTTGTACTCTGGAGCGCATGCTCGAGTACGATCCGCGTGTCGCATCATGTCATCATGTGCTTTCTTCAATGCCGCCTCTGCTTCCTCTTGTACCTTTTGCATCTTAGATACAAAGTCTTCTACCAACTGTACTTTGACTTCCCTTCTGGGTTCTACTCCCATGCGAGGATGATATCCATAATTCGCAAAAAAGGGTGACATACGAGTAGCCGAATGGAATTTGTTATTGTGGGAAAATTCAGCAATTGCCAACCATTTGGGCCAGTCGGTTTGTTGGTAGTTGACAAACATACGTAGGTACTGCTCCAACTCCTGATTCATTCTCTCTGTCTGCCCATCAGTCTGCGGGTGATATGCCATAGATAATTTAGTTTGAATTCCCAATATGTTGTTTAGTTCTCACATAAACACGGAAGCAAATTGTGGTCTGCGATTGGAGATAATGGTATCGGGTAACCCATGTAACCACCATACCTGATTTAGATAGAGGCGCACCAAGCCCAATGATGAGGTTTCTGTAGTAGTAGGAATAATATGGACCTCCTTTGTAAAGTGGTCGCATACTACGAATATTGCATCGTACCCTTGAGCCTCGGGTAATCCAGTAATAAAATCCACAGATATATCTTGCCACGGCGCTTTAGGTATAGGGTTCGGCATTAATTTTCCTGCAGGTTTCTCTGGAAATTTCTTCCCCCTCATGCACATATCACATCCATCCACATACCCCATGTAAGGGGACTAGGGGGGTGCCCTGTGTGTTTTTCCTATTTTTTATGTTCATCCTATATTTTTCCCCACCTCATTTCCTTCTATTCTTCATTTTCTATGATTTTTCTGGATTTTATTACTAATTTTCCCTTGCTATCATGTTTGTACATGTTGACACTTTTATATTTAGAGGCGGAGTCCCTTCCGACACATACCCCTTGGTATGATGTCATTCAGCGGCCTTGATCCGCCTATCTCTGCCTTTTTCTATTTTTAGGTTATATTTGATTTTTGTCGTCTTCACATATACTGGGCATCAGCAAGGGGATCCTTAGAGTTTTCTCTTCAGATTTCCCTTTGCTAGGTGTGTCCCCAATGCCTGTATTATGTAGTATAATTTTAACTTCGGATTTCCCTTTGCTAGAGGCTTAGGTTGCCCTTATACCCCAACACATACTTCGAAATTCTGGGCCACCAATAATTTCTCATTACTAATTCCAACGTCTTCCATCTTCCTGGGTGTCCGGCAATCGGTGTATTGTGATGTAACTGGACAATCTCCCTTCGCAAATCCTGATCCTTCGGTACATACACTTTTCCTCGAAACAACACCAACCCTTGTTCCTCAGCCCACTCATCTCCTTTGATATTACCTTTCTTCTCTCCCTTCAGAGCTTTCACGGCTTCCACTACTTCATCGTCCATTTCCGAACATTGTCTAATTGTAGACAACATTTCCGTTTCCGAGCTATCTATTAATAGATGCCCTTGACGCATAGCGCAAATGTGAAAGTATTCGGGTTTGAGTAAGGTAACATTTTTATTGTCCTCCTCCACCCCCCTTTTATGATCAATACGTCTGGATAATGCATCTGCTTTCCTCATTAAGCTTCCCACTTTGTGGACCAAGTGAAAGTTGAAACACGATAGGAATAGTGCCCAACGCGCTTGCCGGCGATTAAGCTTTTTAGCGGACATGAAGTATTGCAGATTTTGATGATCCGTCCAGATCTCAATCTGATGCATACATCCCTCCAAATAATGCCTCCACGCCTCCAATGCTCGTATTATCCCCAACATCTCTTTGTCATGCACATCATAATTCCTCTCCACATCATTCAACCCTTTTGACAAGTATGCACAAGGATGCCATTTGTCATCTTTGCACAGCATTGATAATACCACTCCAGTAGCAAAATCGGATGCATCGGATTCCACTCACAAAGGGCGTGTGAAATCTACTGGGGCTAATATTGGTCCCTCCACAAACTTCCTCTTCAACTCCTCAAACACTGTCTGCTGCTGCTCTCCCCACCTCCACACTACTCCCTTTCGCATAAGGTTATGTAAGGGTGCGGCAATTTTAGAACAATTGTGCACAAAGTGACGATAATAATTTGCGAGTCCCAAGAAGGCTTGAACCTCCTTGACACGGGTGGGCGCAGGCCAATCTGTGATCGCCTGTACCTTGATCGGATCCATTTTGATCCTGTCAGGGCCGATCAATAATCCTAGGAACTCAATCTTGCTTGCCCCAAACACACACTTCTCTGGTTTCAAAAATAGATCATTCTCCGCCAACCTCTGTAACACCTCCTGTACTATCGCCTCATGATTTTCTTCATCCTCTGTGAATATCAGAATGTCATCAATAAATATTATTACCATGCCTTTGTCTATTACGTCCTTGAAAATGTCATTCATCATATTTTGAAAGGTCGGGGACTATTAGTCATCCCAAAAAACATGACAAGCGGCTCGAAGGATCCTCGACGCATGGCAAATGCTGCCTTCCACTCATCTCCTTTCTTTATTCATACATTGTTGTATCCCCATTGTAAATCCAATTTTGTAAAGACCTTGGCTTTTCCCACCTTGTCAATTATTTCTGAGATCAATGGCAGGGGGTACGCGTTCTTCACTGTCCACTCATTCAAATACCTATAATCGGTACACATCCTCTTCCTTTGGTCTTTCTTTGGCATGAAGAATATTGGTGATGTCTGCGGTGATTTTGAAGGTCGTATGTATCCTTTGCGCAATTGCCCCTTCAGGAATGCATCCACTTCTTCTTGTTCCATCAGAGATAATGGATATACCTTCGACTTCTTTGGCACAAACCCTGGCTTCATCTCAATTGCATGATCCCATGGCTTCCACACTGGCATTTGCTCAGACTCCTTCTTCTGGAACACTGACAGATGTTCATGATACACTTTTGGCACCCATTCCTCCACTGGCTTCTCCACCTTCACGATATTCTTGTCCCATGACTGTCCTCCACGAATTGTTCTAAAGGTTTGCTTCTGCTCTTCTTTCTTGATCATGATCGGAACTTCCCCATTTGGCATTTCCTCATCCTCCACTTCCTCCATTGTAACAGAATACTTTCTCGGACGTTCTTTCTCTTTCTTTTTCCTTTTTCCCTTCTTCATCTTCCTCCCATACACATTACATTCCTTAGGACAACGAGTCATTTGTACTTTCCCAGTTTTCCATTCGGGATTATGCTTCCGTAACCACGGACATCCTATTATTAGATTGGTTTTCCCAAGATCGCACACTTCAAATATGGCTCGCTCCTGATGCTCCTGATACTTTAGGACCATAGTCACCTCCTCCTTGATAGTTCCTCCACGATTGACTGTTCCATCAATATTGTACACCATCATAGGTTGCACCAGCTTGCATGTGTTAATACCGTTTCTGGTAATTAAGGATTGATTAATAAATAATCCTGTAGCACCACTATCAAGCAACGCTTCCACATCAATCGCTGCATGCATGTCCACTGTCTTCAGTCCCACAGTCAAGGTGATTTCGGGTTCTATTCACGCAGAGTGAATAAAGAATTTAGGGGATTTCAGAAATGATGTGTGAAAATTGTCACGTGATTGACAACAGTTGTACTCCTTTTTGTCATGTGATTCAGACCGGTTATACTCCTCCTCGATTTCCTTTTCTGATTTGCTCTGGGTTTCCTTGGATACTAATACATTGTAACGATTCTGGGTCACCAATGGGGAAACCTTCACTGGGACTCTTCCACAAAATTCTTCTGCTTGCCTTCCTCCGGCTTCACTTCCTCAATTGTAGCTTCCCTAATCTTTCTTTTCTGCCTACAATTCCTAGAAATGTGTCCTAACTGCCCACAGTTAAAACATTTAAGTGGGGCTCGTCTCCCTGCTTGATCAACCTCCATTGCCTCTGCTGGTGCTGCTGATTCCGTAACTATAGGTGTCACTGCCATGGCTGGTGGCTGTGCCCTTGGAGCTTGCGCCTGAGGTGCCTTTCCTTTCTTGGACTTTCCTCCTGATGACTTTCCAAATTTACTACTTCCGTACATCAACTTTGACTCTGCCTGTTCCTGCTGATATTGCCGGTCAAGGCGCATTGCCCAATTATACCACTCATCCAACTTCTCTGGCATAGAAGGTAGTCGGTAGATAGACTTGAATAAGGAGGGATTTAATCCTGCTTTAAAAAACTCTACCAATGTGGCTTCTCCCATGTCTGTTTGCAAAGCTTCTGCTTTGAACTGCAAAATAAATTCATCTGCCATTAGGGAACCTTGGCACATGGTCTTTAATTTAGCATTGGCTGTTGCCTTTGGATTAGGGTCTCCAAACTGTGCCTCCAATCTCTCCAGAAATTCCTTGAAGGTTGCAAAGGGTTTATTTCCCACAGCAATTTGATTAATAGCATTGTTTCTCCAGAACTGTGCTTTCCCCCCCTGAATGTATGAGAGAGCAAACATAATCCTAGACTTGGCTGTATGAAACTCAGGCTTCCTCCCATGGATGTACAATACTATAGAGCTGATGAAGGATTTTGTATTCTCCATGGTACTGTCAAAGATTTGTGGGGGCGCGTACTTAGGTAAGCACACTTTTCCATTTCCAGATTTCTCTGCTGTCTCATCCTCCTGCCATATCCACTCCACCATCTCCTCCATCTCATCATCTCTTTCTCCTATCATCTCTGGCTGTACTTCCGCTTGTCTGGGCTGTGATGCTGCCAATACTGACACTAATTGCAACATTTGTGCTGTGAGCGCATCAATTTTCACCTCTAGTGCTGGTATGGGAACAGGATTAGGACCGGGATTAGAAGTTGAAAATTTGGACATAATTGTAGAATCTGTGATGAATCACTTCTTTGACAAATTCAAAATTTTTTCTTCGAGACCTCTCCAAACATCTACGGGTCACGTGATAAGGTTCGTCGAGGTTCATCCATCGTTCGTTGTTCATCGGGCGCCTATTTTGACACTTCGGATCAATAACCCTTCCAACAGTGCCTGATCTCGGAGATATCACTGAATTTGGCTTGTAACTAAAATAGTCGTCCAAATAGAGTAATATAAATTGTAACTAAACCAGATCCAATCGGTTGTCTGGTTGCAGCTGTCCTAATGACGAGCGCTGCCTCTCGATCACTGGCGGTCGCAATGTAAGGCGAGGCCTGGCATTGGCTTATGAAAGAAAAGGTAGATTACATATATACAAGTACTTCTGGCTCGTGCCAAAAGGGTGAGTAATTGGATGTGGTGCAGTGAAACAATGACGTATGTGCAAGTAAGAGAAGGCGCACTGATATAGGAAGTTGTGTTCTTCTGTTAGGGCAACACCCACTATCTGCTAGCTAAGACCGTGCGGGTTCTCTCTACAAGAAGGGGGCGGGATCCACGCTCATGATGGGGGAATTGATGGTTTTGATGCGAGGGGTTATTAATAGGTGAGTGTGTTGAGATAGGCCTTTCACACCGAAAACGTAGGTGGAATACCTAAGAGAACACAACTGGGGTCCCCTAGGCGTATATTTCGGGTTTATATACTATGTTACATATATTGTACATTGTTGTTACTGACGCGTTGGTACATGCACATACATATTGATGCGTGCGAAATAAAATTCTCATGCTATCAAAGTGTAGCATCATTTGGCGTCATGTAGCGTAATTCGACATAATAAAATAAAAATGAAATTTTATTAGGTAATGGGGTGGTTTCCTAACATTCTTCACTGTCCACTCATTCAGATACCTATAATCTGTACACATCCTCTTTCCCTGATCCTTTTTTGGCACAAAGAATATTGGTAGTGTTTGCAGGTCCAGTCCATAGGACCAAAAAACAGACTGAAACTGGACTGAATTGGACCAGAAAAGACTGGCCCAGAGGTCTATTTATTGGACCAGTCTTTTGCAGTCCAGTTGCTGGTCTTTCATTTTGAAAAATATAGTAGGACCAATGAAAAACTGGTTTAAATGGGTTGCAACCAGTCTTTTGTCCCAACATGTGTTTGACCTTACCCCCACACATGTTTGCTTCATTTTTGGTCCCTGGATCATCAAAAGCAGTTAGGAATTGGTTGAGATATGACCAAAAACATTTCTATACAAGTATTTTGTTGTATCAGAACAACTTTGATTGCATTGCTTATTACCTGAGCTATAATTTTTTTTGTACAGCTATATGACATCATAAACATAACAACAACATACCTAACCATCTGTACCATGTGATTTTATTGATTTAACAGCCCAAAGTTGTGACTACAAACTACAAAAATTACAAACTACAAACCACAACTTGAATGCATGTCCTTTCAGTTTTGGCCATATCTCAGTCAGATCTTGGCAGAACTCCTTATAAGTTAAACCAGTCTATGGGGAATTACAATATCTATACATTAATATAATATATATAAGGTATTGGTCATTGGTTTTGGGTTCTATCTGTGCAGAGGGAATAAAAAATTTAGGGGTTTTCAGAAATTGTGCTCACAGATCTTCATTGTCATGTGATTGAAGTCAGTTGTCCTCAACAATAATTTATTTTTCTGAATTTCTCTGAGTTTCCTCTGATACTAGTACATTTTAATGGTTTTGGGTCACCAAAGGGGAAACCTTCACTCAGACTCTTGCATAAAATTCTGCTGCTTGCTTTCATCCTCCTCCACTTCCTCAATTGTAGCTTCCCTGATTTGCCTCTTCTCCCTACAATTCCTAGAAATGTGTCCTAATTTCCCACAGTCAAAACATTTGAGTGGGGGTCATCTACCCACTTGATCAACCTCCATGGCATCTGGTGCTGGTGGCACCACAACAATAGGTGTCATTGCCTGTGCCCTCGGAGTTTGCACTGCCACTGGTGCCTGAGGCACCTTTCCTTTCTCAGTCTCTCCCCCTGATGGCTTTCCAAATTTACTACTTCTGTACATCAACTTTGTTTTGGCTTGTTCCTGCTGATAAATTACACTACATTATGCTGAATGATGCTACATGATGCTGCACAACCTCAAATACACACCTAGGGGACCCCAGTTGTGATCTCTTAGGTATTCCACCTATACATGTGGTGTGAAACACCTTTCTCAACCAATCTTTCTATTCATAACCCATCACATCAAAACCATCAATTTCCCCATCACACACATGGATCTGCCCCCTTCTTGTAGAGAGAACCCACATAGTCTTAGCTAGCAGATAGTGGGTGTCACCCTAACAGAAGAACACAACTGCCCATATCGGTGCACCTAGTATTTAAAGGTCCAGTCCAGTCCAGTTTTTTTGCCTAATTTGGATGAACCAGAACCAAAACTGGTTGCCCCTTATGATATGACCCCAGAAAACCAGACTGAACTGCAAAAAACCAGTCTAAACAGTTTGAACTGGTTTGAACTGCAGTTTAGTCGGAACCAGTTCAGACTGGCTCAAACTGATGAAAACTGGTCTTTGTGCAGTGTTTAGGTACTAAGACCAGCTGTAAACTATGGAATACAGTGTACATAAGGTGTCTGTAAAGTTTTTATGGTGATAACAATTTTTTACATATCAAACAATACAACAATTAGATGTCGTATAAGTTCAGTTTGGTGGTAGGATATTTTTTGGCCATAGCACATGCAGTTCTGGACCATTTGTCTTAAAAATTGGGTTGAATGAGTTGTATTTATAGGATGTACCTTGTGAGAGTTTGAACTGGTCAAAACTGGTCTGGTTTGGTCCGGTTCAGTGTGGTTTTGTTATCATGAGAAGCTCAAACTGAAAAAGTCCAACCTTTTCCAGTTTGGGTCCAATTCAATCTGGTTTTTTTGCAGTTCATAGGACCGGACCCTCAAACACTAGGTGCACCTTCTCTTACTTGTGCATATGTCATTGTTTCACCCTGCCACATCTGATTACTCATCCTTTTGGCATGAGCTGAAAGTACTTGTGCATATATAATCTACCTTTCTTTTGTAAGCCGACACCAGGCCTCGCCTTACATTGTGACTGCCAGTGATCAAAAGGCTGCACTTGTCATTAGGACAGCTGCAACCAGACAACCATTTGGATCTGGTTTAGTTACAATTTACATTACTCTATTTGGATGACTATTTTAGTTAAGATAGAGGAAATGCATACACATCTAATGTCATGTGATGTGACATATCTGTGACCAGGAGGTTAGCAAACACACGCGAGCTGATCAACGTGTAAGTAAGTGTCATAGCTATTCTAACGAGGTAGTATATTATTGCATCATCGCATTTATCTACAATTTGAACTATGAACTATGTACTATAAACTATAAACTATTAATGAGGCTAAAAGATATGAATAAGAGTTAGCTTAGGTTTGCCTTCATAAGATCATCCATGAGAGATTCTGGTATTACTCGATGTCCTCTATATTTTTGTGCAGCCCAAGAAGCTTGTTTTCCATCTAATCCGCGGTAATATGCATCCATGAACCGATGAGCTCGTGTTGCAAACCTAATTTAGATAAAGTTGATCATGACTCAGCATAGTGTTGCCATGGCTCGAGCCATGTTTTTTGCTATCTTGGGAAATAAATTATGTAAAATCACTAAATTATTTGAGGAGATAGATCCCATCAAAAGCTGAGGGGTCTCCTGCCAACTCAAAGCGATCAGAGAAGCCGTTCCTGAGATATTCTGGTGGCTTTGAAATGGGTCAAGCCAAGCTGTTTCAAAGCCATCAGAATATCTCAGGAACCACTTCTCCGATCGCTTAGAGTTGGCAGGAGACCCCTCGGCTATTGATGGGATCTAGCTCCTCAAATATTCTAGTGATTTTATGTAATTTATTTCCCAAGATAGCAAAAAACATGGCTTGAGCCATGGCAACACTAACTCAGCATCAGATGACTCAAAGGTGATCTTACCACTGCATCGTTTCCATCGAGATGGAATCCAATGCAGACAATAGGCTGGCTTCCAGATCTGCTTCCTTCAATGACGGAGGATACTGACGATAAACCCTTTTTGCATGTCCCCAGCATTGCTCTTTTTCTGGCCAGCCATAAATTATTATTCGATGCAATGCGATTTGCTGTCTCATATGTAAATCACGTGTTCATAATAAATTAATACATGAGCAAGATGCCAGTTCAATGGAACACTTTATTCAAAATCTGTCACCACCAAAATTCCAGAATTCTTAAGATAGTCCTCACTCATACACAACGACGTCACATGAATCAACAATTTCACACCCATCTCACCTGTGAACAATGTTTGGAGGCCTTTTTACAGAATATGGCTCCAAGGAAAGGTTTATCTTCATATCAGGAAGGTTCTACCAAAACCTGGTGGGCACTGTGCGAGTTTTGTGGGAGGAGTATAGGATTTTGTTATGGAAGTCAATGTTTTGATTGGGACTCTTTTGCGAGTGATTTTTGATGGACTGCTGACTTTGCAAGCAATACTCCTCTGTCACTCATTCCTTAGTTCAAATTTGGTTTGCACAGTTCTTTTTAAAAACACTTAATAAAACTTTCCTCGGTTGCCTTTTTTTTTTAAACACAGTGTGACAATGTCAGTGCCTGCTTTTGACTGAAATCAATGAATGCACGTGACGTCGTTGTCTATGAGTGAGGACTATCTTAAAATGAAGAACTTGGCAGTGACCAATCTATTTTATGAGGCTCTGAATCTTTGGCATCTTTTATTCTTTGGTTTTGTAATGCTTTTGTCACCAAAAAGCATGTGACATTAGATGCGTATGCATTTCCTCTATCTTACAAGCTCAATTCAGTGATAACTCTGAGATCAGGCACCTTAGCCAAAGAAGTGATTCATCACAGATCTATCTGTTATGTCCAAACCATCAACTTCTAATCCCAGTCCTAATCCTGTTCCCACACCAGTGCTAGAGGTGAAGATTGATGCACTTACAATGCAAGTGTCACAATTAGTGTCAGTGTTGGCAGCATCACAGCCCAGGCAAGCAGAAGTACAGCCAGAGATGACAACAGACAGAGATGATGAGATGGAGGAGAAGTGGGTGTCACAGGATGATGTGCAGATGGTGGAGAAGTCTGAAAATAGAAAAGTGTGCTTATCTAAGTACATGCCCCCACTAATCTTTGACAGTACCATGGAGAATACAAGATCCTTCATCAGCTCTATAGTATTGTACATCCATGGGAGGAGGCCAGAGTTTTGTACAGCCAAGTCTAGGATAATGTTTGCTCTCATACATTCAGGGGGGGGAGCACAGTTCTGGAGAAATGAGGCTATTAATCAAATTGCCGCAGGAAATAAACCATTTGTGACCTTCAAGGAAATTTTGGGGAGATTGGAGGCACAGTTTGGGGATTTCAATCCAAAGGTGACAGCTAATTCCAAATTAAAAACCATGTGCCAAGGTTCCCTAATGGCAGATGAATTTATTTTGCAGTTCAAAGTGGAAGCTTTGCAGATGGACATGGGAGAAGCCACATGGGTGGAATTTTTGAAGGCAAGATTAAATCCTTCCTCATTTTTTATTTTTATTTCACTTTTTATTGTCAATTTTATGACCTCTCAGGGAACACCCTATTATGGTCCTTACATCTTAGAGTATCTACTTGGCCCCATTGCCTTGACCTTGCCCCAATCCTTGCTCCTCAGATGGCATGCCCCAGGCAATTGCTCCCCCTGAGGACTGATTCTTCCAATTGTTTAGGACCATGGGACCTATTTCAAATCCTTCATCATTCAAGTCTATCTACCAACTACCTTCTATGCCAGAAAAGTTGGATGAGTGGTATAATTAGTGTTTTAAGGTCTGATCCTATGGACTGAAAAAAGACTGGAAACTGAACTGAACCTAACTGATGTTAACCAGACCATCGGTTATGGTTAATGTCTGGTTATGGGCAGTTATGGTTATGGTCTTGCAGATCTCAAAAATATTGTTAACTGCACAAAAACCAGTTTAAAACAGTTGAGACTGGTTAATAGGTCATGTGGACTACACCCCCTGCTCCACACATATTCGCTTCAATTTCCCTCCCTGGTTCATTAAAAATGGTTGAGAACTGAAAAAGATATGACCAAAACAATTTTATGACAGGTATTTTGTTGTGATTTGAATGACTTTGATTGTACTGCTTATAACTTGTGCTACAAAAATGTTGGGTACAATTGGACATCATATAATCCATAGCAATAACACACATAAATATATGTACCATGTAGATTTCATTCATTTAACATCCCCAACAAGTTCTAACTACATACTACAAATTATGAGTTACAGACACAACTTGAATGCAATGTACTTTGTTTGAACCATAACTAGGTCAAATCTTGATGAAATCTCTTGAAATTTGGACCAAACGATGGGGAATTACAGTACCTAACCCAACATACGACATCTGTACTGTCTGGATAATGATCACCGAGATAGTTATGGGTTATATAAGTACAACAAATTTTACAACAAAAAACTGGTCTTAACCAGTTTTTTTTGGTCTATTAACCAAAAAAGACCGGTCATAGTCGGTCCGGTTATGGTCCCCCAATATCCGGGTCAGTCCTAGACCAGTTACAGTCATGGTCTACCCCTTTTGGGGTCAAAAAACCGGACCTAACCAGACCTTAAATCACTACACATGATTTGATGGTGTTCATTGATGTCACATGTGAAGATGAGAATGTCATTGAGATTGACACAGACAACGCCTTCGAGTATAAGGTCATGGAAGATATCATTCATCATGGTCTGAAAGGTTGCAGGACTATTAGTGTGACCAAAGAACATGACAAGTTGTTTAAAAAGACTGTGGTTGGTACAAAAGGCTGCCTTGTAGAGAATCAATCCTAGAGTATACAAGAATAATCTCAGTCCTTGTATAAGTGACTCTATTCAATGTAGACTGTACCTAGAGTATACAAGAATAATCTAAGGTACAGTAAGTAATTGGTAACAGATAATACAAACTGTTAGGAAACTGCCCCATTACCTAGTAAAATTTCATTTTCATTTTACTATGTTGAATTATGCCCAATGATGCCCAATGATGCCAAATGATGCTACACTTTGATAGCATGAGAATTTTATTTTGCATGCATCAAGATGTACATGCATGTATGCATGTGTCAGTAACAACAATGTACAATATATGTAACATAGTATATAAACCCTAAATATACACCTAGGGGACCCCAGTTGTGTTCTCTTAGGTATTCCACCTACACTTGTGGTGTGAAATGCCTTTCTCAACAAACTCACCTATTAATAACCCCTCACATCAAAACCATCAGTTCCCCCATCACGTGTGTGCATCCCGCCCCCTTCTTGTAGAGAGAACCTGCACAGTCTTAGCTAGCAGATAGTGGGTGTCGCCCTAAGGGAAGAACACAATTTCCCATATCAGTGCACCTTCTCTTACTTTCACATATGTCATTGTTTCACCATGCCACATCCGATTACTCATCCTTTTGGCACGAGCTGGAAGTACTTGTATATATGTAATCTACCTTTTCTTTTGTAAGTCGATGCCAGGCCTTGCCTTACATTGTGACTGCCAGTGATCGAGAGGCAGCACTTGTCATTAGGACAGCTGCAACCAGACAACTGATTGGATCTGGTTTAGTCATGATTTACATCACTCTATTTGGATGACTATTTTAGTTACAAGCCAAATTCAGTGTTATCTCCAAGATCAGGCACCCTAGCCAAAGAAGTGATTCATCACAGATCTACCCATTATGTCCAAACCCTCAACTTCTAATCCTGGCCCTAATCCTGTTCCCACACCAGTGCTAGAGGCGAAAATTGATGCGCTTATGGTGCAAATGTCACAATTAGTGTCAGTTAGGGTGTAGCACAGGTGACACCATGGGTTTCACTGGCAACACCACACCTGTCACCTGTGACACCATACCTGTACAAACACCATACCTGCAGGTACAAGTTATAAACACAGGTCTTGTATGGTGTTTCAAAACTACAGTAGCACTTGAGTAACATGGCATATACTATGTGTAGCTAAAACAAAGATAAGAGGTAGCTATACTGGAAAGTTATCCAACTTTTCTATACTGCTTCAACACTTGAATCCACATGTAGATTATGATATAATGTTCAATTCTTTCACAAATCATCTGTCAACTTTTTTATCCATCATGCAAGAACACAAAGAAACTAGTAATTTGCTGCATTCTATCTGGGAAGAGTAGTTTTGGCATGAGAGGAGTGATTTTTGGAAGGAACACTCAAGGTCATCATGCAAACTGACATCAACTTCACTGGATTAGATCATTGTATGTCATAAGATCCCACAGTACAAGGCAGATACATGTTTTAACAGAGTGTAACAACAATTGATTCTCATTAAACTTGTTAAAAATTCTTTTAACTCAAAGCAAAGAGCTCAGAAGAATTTTGGAACCACAAAACCTGATATGAGATATATCACAACTCAAACCTGTGACAACCTGCAACACCATGAGTACAGGTGTGGTGTTGCCACAGGTACAGATATACAAACCCATACCTGCACCTGTGCTACCTGCAGGCAGAATACCACAGGTTCACCTGTACCTGTGCTACACTCTAGTGTCAGTGTTGGCAGCATCACAGCCCAGACAAGCAGAAGTACAGCCAGAGACAACAGTAGAAAGAGATGATGAGATGGAGGAGATGGTGGAGTGGATGTCACAGGAGGATGAGACGGCAGAGAAATCTGGAAATGGAAAAGTGCGCTTACCTAAGTATGTGCCCCCACAAATCTTTGACAGTACTATGGAGAATACAAGATCTTTTATCAGCTCTATAGTATTGTACATCCATGGGAGGAAGCCAGAGTTTTGTACCGAGTCTAGGATTATGTTTGCTCTCTCATACATTCAGGGGGGGAAAGCACAGTTCTGGAGAAATGAGACTATTAATCAAATTGCCGCAGGAAATAAACCATTTGCAACCTTCAAGGAATTTCTGGAGAGATTGGAGGCACAGTTTGGAGACCCTAATCCAAAGGCAACAGCCAATGCCAAATTAAAAATCATGTGCCAAGGTTCCCTAACAGTGGATGTATTTATTTTGCAGTTCAAGGCAAAAGCTTCACAAACAGATATGGGAGAAGCTGCATTGGTAGAGTTTTTTAAAGCAGGATTAAATCCCTCTTTATTCAAGTCTATCTACTGACTACCTTCCATGCCAGAGAAGTTGGACGAGTGGTATAATTGGGCAATGCACCTTGACTGGCAATATCAGCAGGAACAAGCAGAATCAAAGTTGATGTATGGAAGTAGCAAATTTGGAAAGCCGTCAGGAGGAAAGTCTGAGAAAGGAAAGGTGCCTCAGGCAAGGACATCTGGGTATTGGAAATTCCTGATCAGTCCCACCCATCCTGCCCATCCCGATCAGTCCCAAGGAGTCCCAATCAGCCCATCGGGGTTCTTAACATAAATAGTGTACAATACTAGCATTGATACCAGGGAGGCAACTATCTGTAGGCTTGAATACATCCAGTGATGTCCTCTCTGAGGCTGCAGGATACTGTTCTCCTTGCTGAGCAGCACCCTGAGCTTTCTTTCAGCCAAGTACAGCAGTTTATCTCCCTTGCTTCAAGATTGAAGGACGACATTCTTCTTGCACAGCTGTCTTCTGTGCTGGCATTTGATCCTCCAGATGTACTCCCACCAACAGTGTCTACTTTCTTGCAGAATAGCTGTGGCATCTCTATGGCTTGTGTTGAGGCCTGCTGGGACACACTGAAAGCAACGATCTGGCATGATGCACAGAGCCTTGAGGACAGTCTCATACATGATTTTTCAGCACATGGCCATTCCCTTGGACTTTGTGCATTCTCATTCCATCATGACGGTCTTCAGGTTTTATGACTCATTGTGCTATTATTTCCCAGTTGCTCGTACTCTATATCCCCCACAGCATACCAGTACCAATCCAAGTTGTTCATGCACAGAACAGGGAAATTACTGAAGAAGGAAGAGCAACGGCAGGTTGTGTTATACACAATGGATAAGGGAGTGCTTCCTGTGCATTCTGTTCACCTGTATTGTGATGGTATGTCTTTGGTTCTACAGCCTTTTCATTGGATTTGTCATGTTCTCTCCCTCTAGAATGCAAGACCAACTACCACCACAACTTCCGGGTAAATGAGGGTGTTTGCACCTACTACGATGGAATCCCAGTGGTTATTCAGGTGGGTGAACACCAGTTTGCTGAGAGACGGCTCGTCCAGCTCTGGATTACACTTATGTTGGTTTCATGGCAAGTGCATCCTATGTGTTCTATGCTCTACCATTTCATTCATCCTAACCTACAGGACCTCAGCTACCAATTGTGCATGGCTATACAATCTCTCACTCTCTGACACAGTTCCACCCAGTGATTGGGCATTTGGGTTTTTGGTCACTACAGAACAGGTTTGGGATGCATTTGTAACTCTAGCACTTCTCGAAGACCATCAGACTCAGTCAAAGATGCTCATGGTACCACATACAGGTGCACAAAAGGATCATTTCACAGACATGCTTCATGCTCGAAACCTTCACTTCCATCTCCATGGGCAACCAGAACTACACCATTGCTGTAACAAGTGTCTACATGTCTATGAGGATGGGAGAAAAGTCTGGGTGGTTGTTATTGATGGTGTCACTGTCAGCTGTCCATGCTGTGCAGTTCATCACTGCAAGGTCCCACTTGAGAACAATTGACATTGCTATTGCCCAAAGGACACCCACCATAATGTGATTTGTGCAGTACTCAGCTGTGATTCTCTGATTGAAACCAACAGCCCCATGTGTTCTGATCCTGCACATCAAGAGGTGGAGCAGATTCATCGGGAAAGGGGGCAGGCTAGGTTTCAGCTTAAGGAACGCCTGCAGCGTGCACTCATGGCTCATCCAAATGATGCAATTGCCAAGGAGACCAGCAGCAGTACTGATGTTGCTGATGTGGATGATGAGGTTGAAGACTTTGAGATTGCTGGTTCTGAACAGGGTGGCAAGAAGAAGCAGATTCGAGCACAGTTGGGTCAGAGGTGCACACATAATGAGCAAATTGTTGTGGTGCCATGTGGGATCATTATGGCTTGGGAAACATTTTATGGGGCCAAAGGTGCTGAGAGTGTTGTTGTAAGCAAGATTGTTCATGGTGTCAAGAACCATTCCTCGCCCGATCAGAACCCGCATCCATCTGACCCTTTTCTGCACATCGAACCTGACATTCCTCTACTCTTCCCACTTTTGTTCCTGGCCGCCTTGCACTGCCCACACTGCTGTGCACCAGGCTGCCTTCCCAAGGCTGCCATCTCTTTTGCAAATTCAACTACAGATTCCTGTGTGGCTCCCATGAGGTAATTTATCTATGCAGTCAAGACACTGCCACAGTCTTTGTTTCCATTCCACCTTTATTCTGGACAACCATATTTAAGCTTAGTTAGTTTCACCTTGTATTCCTCAGTTCGTATATTGACGTAGACTCGACTTTAACCTGCCAATCTAAATCTACTTCTACTCCTACCTCAGTCTGCTAAGAGTCTGAACTCCCTTCGACTCAACCTCTAGTCTTCCTCTGAAGTTCTAATCTCATCTGAACTTAACCCAAGTCCCTCTGTACTTTTTTACCCGCACTTCCCCGCTTCTACTTCCAAACCTTTGTCTTGAAATTAGGACACCAGATGAGGTGAAGGGCACAGCTTCTTACAAGCTGAAGCCAAGTCCTTTCCATTTCCCCTCCTGCAGAATCCACAACGACCCGACAACCTTCTGCTATCAACACCTGCAGGGTCCAATCAGATTCCGATGTACCTTCTAGGATCAGTTCTTAACAGTATATATGAACTCACACTTCACTCATCTCATTCCTCTCTATGACCCCTACCGAGACCCACCAGTGCACAACAAGAAATTCCCAATGCGCCGGTACTATTCCTGGGATCTCTGCAATCCAGCGATCCACCCTTTCTGACCCTTGACCTGCCACTACTTTCAGAGTGTCTTCCAGACCCTCAAACATCTTCCAACAAATCAGCTCAGGAGCCCCTTCAATCAGTGCCAATCTCATGTTCACCTGTGCCCCGCACCCTTCCGCCAACCTGGAAGGTTTTCAATCAAGAACTCCCCTTGAGTATGTAGGGGGCATCAACCAGCCTGAACACTTTGGGTTGGAAGATCCTGGTCTAGAGGATGGACCCCATGGTGGACCTGATGACCCTAGTGGACCTGATGGCCCTGGGGGTGACCCTGATCCCAATGATCCAGATGATCAACCTCCCACGGTGGAAAACCCTGACCCAGGGGATAGGTTCATAGATGTCCTTTACAACCTCTTGGAGAGTATAACCTCTTGGAGAGTATACACACCCTTCATCAGAATAATGCACCCAAGACCAAGAAAATCAAAGTTTGCGACCCCGACACTTTCAATGGCGCCAATCCAAAGAAACTTAGAGACTTCCTAGTCTCCTGCAATCTTCATTTCCGCAACTGTCTGCACATATTTTTCTCTGATGAGAAAAAGATCATATTTATCCTTTCTTATCTTAAGGGATCAGCTCTCAGTTGGTTTGAGCCTGGTCTTAATGACCTGACAGATTCTGCACACTGGATGTGGGACTACGAAGCTTTCCTCGCTGAGCTGGAAAGTAACTTTGGTCTGCACGACCCGGTCAGAGATGTGGAAAAAGCTCTCTCTGACTTAGCAATGAAAAAAGGTGGTCGAATCACAAAGTATAACGTTGACTTCTGGGAATTAGCTTCCAGGGTCAATTGGAATAAAGCAGCCCTTCATGACTGCTATTTCTGCAGTCTTCCACTCTGACTTTGTATAGAAGTTCTCTGGGGTGGTAAACCCAATACTCTTGCAGAACTGCACTTGAAAGTGCAGGACAGCAACAACATCTACTGGATGCAAGAAGATGAATCCCATTTTGAAACAAAGAATTCCAGTAATGTCACTAACTCTAGTCAGAAGGACACTTCCAAAAGTCCTTCCCTGTCGACAAACCAAACCTCTTCAAACTCCGCCTGCAGGAACACCCTATGAGCAGGGGCTTGCAGCGGTGGCATGGGGTACCGGGGTTGAGCACGGGGTGTCCTAGGGTGGGTCTGTAATTATAACATATTTATAACCTAAAATATAGTTGGTTAGCAAAAAGAAATACAAAGAAAAAAGAAAAAACTTACCTAGGGCCCAAACGATGATACTTAGACATCTTTTGGGCCCTGTTTCTGTCTTTCTTCATTGTTGATTGGTGTGGGAGTGGCAGCTGTGGGTGATGATGGAGTGGTGGTGGTATAGGAAAGAGGAGGGAGGTGTCGTCAATGTCCTAGGAGTGTAAAGACCTCAGAGACAGGGAGATGTGGGGGAGAGTCTAGGTGAGGTGACACATTGACAACAGGTGTGACGACATGCCAAACAGTGAAGCTTTCAAGTGGAAAGCAACTGTTTGTTTATGCATCAATGGGAACCATCATGTTGTTGGAGCAGACTATATACGCTGCACAGGGGAAGAGACAACACGTTCCTTACAACCTACCTGGGGTTTAGTTAGACTTACAGCTAGGGTTAGCAGAGGTAAGAACACTGTATTCCTACTACGGTACAGGTTCTCCTTATATACATAATATTAAGGATGTCACATGACTCGGGAATGTGTTTACCGCATGTATGCGCAGTAACATGCGTATGCTGCATGTATTGCCTCATGTATACATGTGTATGCTGCATGTATTGCCTCATGTATACAGCATGCATCAGGGATTAATTTCAACACCCCCCCTCAAACTGTACAGCGCTCTAAGCAGCTAAGTTTGAATCTCGAAAGTAATTCCGAGAGAGTCTCTAAATTTCCTGAATAGGACGGCGCCAAGGTTCTTTGTGAACATGTCAGCCGGATTATCACTTCCAGGAATGAAAACGACTGTGACTTTGTCATTTTCTATGCATTCGCGGGTGTAGTGGTAGCGAATGTCTATATGTTTGGTCCTTCTTTCCTGAACTGGATTTGATCCAATAAAGATGGATCCTTGATTATCAGCGCAGATTGGTACGCGCTTCAGTGTATATCCAAGTTCCTGGAATAAGGACTCTATCCACACTATCTGCCGACAAGTGTCAGAGAGAGCCATGTATTCGGCTTCTGTGGATGACAGTGCTACAGTTTTTTGTAAATGGGACTGCCAGCACACAATGCCACTCACCAGAGTAGCAAAGTAACCCGTTGTAGATCGGCGCTTGACTGTGTCAGCTGCCCAATCAGAATCTGTGAAGGCCTGTAGCCCTTCGGATTTCTCTCCATCATAGACCATACTGTACTTCTGGGTTCCCACCAGATAGCGCATTATGTACATTGCTTTGTCTAGATGTTCTTGGCTAGGATTAGCCGAGAATTGCGACATCTTGATTACCGCGTAAGCGATATCAGGTCGCGTTCCGAGCATCAGATACAATAAAGATCCGATCACAGACTGATATTTTGATCTAAGCACCGCGTTTGGCGTCGCTGTGTTCTCTGACGGTTTGTAGCCAGTCGGGAGCGGAGTGGGGGCAATCTTGGCATTTGTCATCTCGAACCTCTCAAGCACTTTGGCGAGATATTCTGTTTGATCGAGTTTGACTTTTGCAGCGGTCTGGGTGACGCGCATGCCTAAGAATTCCGTGACTTTTTCAGTACTACGGCACTCCCAATGCTTTAGACAAGCATTCTTCTTTTCATCCACAAGTTTCTTGTTCTTGCCCATGAACAAGCCATCATCAACATAGACTAGCGCAATAACGATGCTGCCTGTCTTAGGATCCTTGTGTATGAAGATGCCGGCATCGGAGCTGGCGCGCACGAACCCAATGGTGCGCATAAATGCCTCTAGCTCTCTCCACCATGCTAGTGAAGCCTGTTTAAGGCCATACAATGCTCGGCGTAAGCGCATTACTTTGCGCTCTTTACCCTCGAGTTTGAAACCCTCAGGTTGATCCATATAGATCTCCTCATCAAGTTTGCCGTATAAAAATGCGGTTTTTACATCTAGACCGGTCATATACATGCCTTCTAGAGACGCAAGGGCAAACATGAGGCGTACGGTCTCGTAGCGGACTACTGGTGAGAAAATCTCATCAAAGTCAACGCCTTCGACTTGTGAAAAGCCTTTGGCCACGAGTCTGGCTCGTTTTCTTCCGTCCGATTTCACGGAGAAAACCCATCTATTTTTGATCGTTTTTCGATCATGTGGAAGATCGACGATGTCATAGACTTGTCGCTTGCGAAGAGCCTCTAACTCTTCACGACAAGCCTGTTTCCACTCAAGTTGCTGCTGCCGGGGTAGGCGCACAATATCGCGAAATTGGTTTGGAACTAGGCTTTTTCCGCTTGATGGTGTGACTGCTTTTGACAACAGCCAGCGGATAAGCTCATCTCCACCTTCCTTGGTTATCTTTTTAATATAACCTGCTTCGTCCGGTTCCCCCATTGGGTGATCATGTTCTTGATTATTGGAATCGGGCACACTCTCGTGGGGTGCCGAACTCGGTCCAGCAACCGGTTCTTGCTGTTGAGGTCGTGGTCGTGTTCGGTTATGATCCGAATCTTGACCCACAGACTTCTTCCAATATCGATCACGCGCAATGTCTCTCTCTATGTCAGAGGGGAGTCGCTGTTCTCCATAGGTATTGCCGGGACGGTTTGGGATTTTCCTCTGCCTGCCTGATCGACGGGGCAATTGCTGCCATTCCTGTTGATCTTCACGTCTTGGACGAAAGTCCTCAGTGTTAACTGGAGGCGGCGGAGGAGGAGCATTAGTCGCATCGTCATGCGCCTTTTGCTCGCTTGGTAAATCATCATCATCATCTTCTGATGATGGAGGAAGGGGTGGATTTTGTGGCGGTATAGGGTCATCGCCATCCGTTCCAGATGAGTGGTCGTCATCTTCTGGTTCTGGTGGAAAATCACCAAGGTCTGTCTTGGCAGGAGTTTTAGCTCCGGGACAGCATGGGAACATCGTTTCATCAAATAGTGCCGTAGCACCAATGAATATTGCGCCGTTTCGTCGCATGAAACGATATGCTTTAATGCCATCTTCTACTCCAAGGTACGTCATTAGCTCCGATCGAGGAGACAATGTTGTTGGACGTTTTTCCTTTGGTAGATAGACATAAGCACCGCAACCGAAGACCTTCAGATTGTTTAGATCTGGGCGGACCTTTGTCAGGTCCTCAAAAGGTGTCAGCCATTTCAGGCGCCTTATTGGGGTTCGGTTGTATAAATGTGTTGCATGTTCTATGCAAAATTCCCACCATGATTGTGGTAGACAAGCGGTGAATCGCAGGGTTTGCGACTTTTCCATTATTGTCCTTATGGCGCGCTCTGCGCGCCCGTTCTGTTGATGAACGTGGGGTGCAGACATCTCTATTTTGATGCCTAAATCCTTGAGCTGTTTTTGTAGCTCACGATCCTTGAACTCCCCCCCTGGATCAACACGCCAGCGCTTGATTGTAGCGCCATATTGGGTCTTAGCCATTGCTAGAAATTGTCTAATCGCTGCAGCAGCGTCAGATTTCTTTCTGAGACATTGGACCCAAATATGTGACGTTTTGTCATCCAGAAATACAATGAAGTATTTATGTTTGTGGTACGATAGTACCGGGAGTTCCTTTAGGTCGGAATGTATTAATTCAAAGGATTTGTCAGCTCGTGAGTCTGACTCGGGAAAAGATTTTGAGGTCATTTTCCCTTCTGCACACCCTGGACATATAATTTTGTCTTTAGGAATAATTAAATTCCTTGGGAATTTTATGGTGCTTTTAGGCATTTTCCCTAGCACCTCTTTGGATGGGTGTCCAAGTCGCCTATGCCAAGTCAAGTAGTCAGCGACATAAATGGTCGCGACATTAACCTTTTTGGTGCTCAATATATGAGTCCGAGCCCAATAGATCGTGTCATTCCTCCTTAGAGGGACACAATGCATGATTGGGTTTCCATGCTCGATGAATGAAATGTATGCGGAGGAACCACGCACATCACTTCCGTCTTGTAAAAAGACCCCCATTGACATCAATCGAGTATTAATGTCGGGTATGTAGTAGACGGGGTATAGTCGCGTTTCACGCGTCTCTGACTTCCCATTACATACTACCTGGTGCCTAATGAAGACTGCTCCTTTTCCTACTATATGAGTAGTACCAGTGGCCGTTTGGACCAAGGTAGAGTCCTTTCTCGGTAAAGGCTCGTAAGAAGCGAAATCTTTCATTTCACCAGTGAAGTGTTTTGATGCGCCTGAATCCATGATCCAGTCGGCACCTTTCTTACAATCTCCCTTTGCACACATAGCACATATATTAAGATCTACATAATTCCATGATACATTTAGTAGCGGTAAAATTTCACATGAAAAGTTTGCTGTATTCATAGGAATTTTAATTTTAGTGCTTGTGGCAGGGAAAAGGACTGACCTGTCATCATACGCCCCTGTGTCAAGGGGTTCATCGACGAGCATTTCGTCGACGGCTTTCCACACTTCCTCGTCAGTTACCGGAGGTTCGGATCCAAGGGAGACGGTATCGTCTTCTACCTCCTCGATCGTAGCCTCAGTTTCTGGCTCTATCCTTCTTCTCTTACCTTCTCGCACCGTAAGGTGCTCTTCCAGCGGTCGCAGGTTTTTCGCGCTGCGCGGAAGTTGCATGCGCTCGAGGGTGTCTCGAGCTTGCTGGTATTCGGTGTAAACCGAGCGAGAAGAGGAGGCCGCGCCCGTGTATGCCTGTGCAGGCGGTCGGCGGCGAGGATCCCTTGTGGGAGTGTGTTCGCGTCGCTCGATGCGCTGTATGAGCGGCATCGGCGGTATGATGGTGCCATTACCATTTATGGTGGTAAAGGCGTTGGAGGCGAGGTGGGTATGTTTCTCTTTTGGCTTCTCCTCCTTAGTCTTTCTGTCCCCGCGTCGTCCACGTTTTCGGGACGAGTCTCCGTTGCTGTTTTGCCCTTCTTTGGGCTGCCATTTGGGGTTTCCCCCCTTGCGCTTAACAGCGGAAAGTTTGTTGGCCTGAGGCTGGCCAGCGGGCTTTCCAACTGCTGTGCGCCTTGAGGCTTCAGCAACAATGGAGTCCTTGACATGTTTAAATGTCAAGGCGCTAGTGGCGGTCGTGTTAAGGACCGTTGCAGACAATGAGTCGTACTCGTGCGGCATCGCAGCAAGTAGAATCATCGCCTGTACTAGCTCAGGGATGGCGACATTAGCAGCCGTGAGGCGCTCAAATTTGTCAGCCATTCTTGCAATCTCCGGTGCGGGGTTCGCAGCCGGGATTTTGATTGCTATTGCGGACCTAAAGTCCGAAAAGACTTGGGAGGGGCCGTCCACACCATAATCAGTGCGGATGAGGTCCCACACCTCCTCAGCAGTGTCCTTTGTGTTGGCACGCTGCCGAATGGAGGGGGCCAGGCGGAGCACTAGGCTACCAATAGCCTGGTCATTTTTGTTGCTCCAGGTCTGGAGCTTGGCATTAGCGTCCGCTACCAAGGTAGCGTTCGTCGCCGTCAAGGGAGGCGCCGGGGGCGGTTTTTGCTCCGCCCCGCTAGTTATTTGCCAGAGGCCCTGAGACCTGAGCCACGCCTTCATAGAGTCGGCCCATAAGATGTAATTTGATCCGTCGAAAGTTTGAACGAGTTTTTCAAGAGTTGAAGACATGATTCTGTGGTGGCAGCTGTTAAAAGCGCTCAATCAGTCTTTTTACTCAATAAAACACGTTTAACGTTCTCAGGAGAAAACACTCCTTCAGAGTGGTTAACCCTAGTGAACCTAGGTTTTATGTGTAGCTCGCAGGGAGCGCAATGCAGCTCACGAAGAGCGCAAGGTTATAAATTTGGAGACGATGAAGTCTACGTCGTTCGCAGCTAATTAAAGCGCGTTCGCGACGTGCCCAGCAGGGCCCATAACCTGTTGGAGCAGACTATATACGCTGCACAGGGGAAGAGACAACACGTTCCTTACAACCTACCTGGGGTTTAGTTAGACTTACAGCTAGGGTTAGCAGAGGTAAGAACACTGTATTCCTACTACGGTACAGGTTCTCCTTATATACATAATATTAAGGATGTCACATGACTCGGGAATGTGTTTACCGCATGTATGCGCAGTAACATGCGTATGCTGCATGTATTGCCTCATGTATACATGTGTATGCTGCATGTATTGCCTCATGTATACAGCATGCATCAGGGATTAATTTCAACACATGTGATCTGTCCCAGTGAGGGGTCCTACTGCTTGAGACCACCCACACCTGTGGAAACCATGCAGCTGTGCTCCTGACCAGTGCTTTGAGAGTTTTGTCATTCAACTCTGTTCCAGAACTGTCTGTAAACAACAGTCTTAGATAAGCTCTCCACATTTTGAAAGGCTTATGTGATGTTTACCAATAGATCTATGTAGTGTTGCCATGGCTTGAGCCACATTTTTTTGCTATCTTGGGAAATAAATTAGGCTCGATACTGATAGATGTGGAAAAAATTAAATGAATAAATAAATAAGTCTTGGATACTGAATTGGGAGTGTGCATACTCACTGTATAGACACTCATGTATTAAAAGTATTGTATTAAATTTGATCCAACATTGATAACATGCCTCTAAGAGCTTTGCCCTCAATGGTAAGATATTTGATGCATGTTCAGCTCCCTATCAAAATTTTCTGTGCGCTATGTGCACTCTCATCTACACCATGTCAAGATCATTTTTATGGCTAACTCTGGGGCCTCCTAGTTATGTATTACAATGACTTGGAAGCCTGAAGTTATATGTCAAATGGGCTGAGTGAGTGGTCACAAATGAAATTTCAATCAGTATTTTACAACAAAACACCAAAGCCTATCTTGCATTAAACACAGGTTGGGCACTGGGACTACTGTATTAGATGACTGTTTCATGAACAGCAGAGGAGATAAGAATAGTGAAGATACATCAATCTTTAGGAGCATAGTTTGTGGTTGGATGAATAAACCAACATTTTAATTGTAAAAATCAAGGTAAGATGTTTAGTTCATGGACATTTTGAGCACAGTAATATTGAACATGCCACCAGGAAGTACTTCTTGCAGGTAGTCCACCCTGGACTGCCAGGGGACAATTATCATTAGTGAAACATGAAACACTGAACTGAGATTTATCAAATGCAACACATTCTTAAATAATCCCCCAGAATAACTATTCCAACTCAATTTGCTATGCTATGAACACCCCCCTCATAGCTTGAAGGTGCACAGTTGTCATTCAGACACCTCAAGCTTGTTGCCATGAAACTGACCATGTTTCATTATGTACAGAACACAAAAATTAGCACCTAAACTTCTGGCTACAACTCCTCAACTAGGATTTCAGACCTACAATTACACACAAGGTCGATGAATTGGGCCTCCAATAGGAAGCAATGAGCATAGGAAACACAAGAGTGAGGATGATGATGGTAAGAATGTCCACATTTGGTGTGGGAAACACTTACAAACTCTGCTCAGTATCAGTGTCAGTATCGGCCACACCTATCAGTATCAAGCCAAAATTTCGAGCCAAATTTTATAATTTGTAAAATCACTAAAATATTTGAGGAGCTAGATCCCATCAAAAGCCGATCCCACCAACTCTAAGTGATTGGAGAAGCAGTTCCTGAGATATTCAGGTGGCTTTGAAATGGCTTGAGCCATTTCAATAGACTCGCGCTCCACTCATCGTCGCAACCCTCCCCCCAACCTTCTTCGAAGTGGATCCCTCACACCATTATTGGCACATCTGATAAGCTTGTAACACGCTCGCGCTCGGTTGGAATCAAACTTTGGGTATCGAAGCAGTCCGAAGACATTTCGTATGTAAGAATATCATTGCATAGTTTTCCAATCATATCGTTCTTGGTAATCATAAACGATGAAATGAAGAGTGAGGATTTGCAGTCACCGATCTTGTTGTGGCTTTCCTATTGCACGGCACAACACTTCCCCTCCACTTCAGATTGACCAGGTGGATTATGAGTATCCCGCCTCTCAGTCGTCTATATACAACGTCAGCTATGGCTATGGTAATCCGTTTACAAATGGCTCGACGGACCTTAGAAGGACTTTCATCTCCTTTGGAGGAATTTGCTCGTGCTGAGATCGTGGTTACCTCCGCCGGCACATTGTTACCGTCGCGAAGTGGAGAAGATTGCTTGGGGTTTGATGCGGAACGCTCAGCTGACGATTCAATAAGTGTCTGCATACTATACTGCATCAACTGCACACGCAACCCAAACATGAGTGGACATACTTCGAGACCCTTCGATTTCTTTACTTCCTTTGGTCTATCTTCCTGGGTGTTCTGCCAGGCCTGTAAGATGTCGCCCGTAGGTGGAAGACACGATTTCGAAGAGCTGGGAACAACAGGAGGAATGGTTTGATCTTTCGCGAGAACTTGAGAATTGCTGGTAAGCTGGGCCAGTGCGCAATATCAATCATACTAGTCGCGTCAACCCACATCAAGTGTCAAGAGACACACCTTCGATGGTTCCTTGGTTACATTGGACTGTTCCGATCGACTAGATCCTGCTTGATTGTTTGACAGTTCGTGTACTATCCGACTATCCTCTGCTCGTGATTCATCACTACTGGCTTGAAGAAGGGGAGATCCCTTTCGAATAATTTCAACCACTTTCTGTTGCGCATTGTTCGATTTCAATATTTGCGTGAAAGTTGACTTCTGGGCGTACTCCCGAATTTCGTCATGAATTGATGGGGCGCTCAAGGTTTTATAGCTTTCTAATGCCATATCAATCAGTTCCGCAGATAAACGACGAGGTGGCTTTTGAGGCAAAATATCCAGGAAAAGCTGGTCCATGATAAGCGTCAGGTCGACAATATATCCCATGAGGCAACGCAGGACTTCAGGACTATGATAAACTTTGTCAGAATGTTGAGGATGGAAAGAAAGGTTATCCATACGTTGCCTGGTATATGTCATTAATCCACTTAATGGCCATAGCTGTCAATCCAATAGCCGCAATCGGTAGAGCAATAACGGCGGCAAAAGCTGATGCAACGTGAACAGAATTGTTGACCGTTGCAATAGTTTGAGAGCTGGTACGTTAATGAGGACTTCGAAGTTCATGCAAGTTGATTATACTCTAACAACCAAACACCTAGATCTGAGACAGTCTCAGGCACGATAGATTGAACAAGCTTCGTTATCTTCTCCTGAAATTCATCGCTGTTGAGTAGCTATGTAGATTGGGAAGATGTAAACAATAACGCGATGATGAGGGACATGATCGACTCGGACCTTGTCAGGGTCATGAAAATTCCAACTTGACGTAATGTCAATGTGGATCGCCGACAAGCATTGTTTGAGTGTTGACCCCGAAAAGTTGGTACTTGATGCAAGTCCTTGCCAGTATTCTGCACGGAAACAACATGAGAGTTAAATGACTCCTCCAAATCGTGCCGAACTTGCTTTTCATGCCAACTCTGCCATTTGGAAATGTTAGAAAACGGACTGAAAGGGAGAACAAATACAAACGGACTCTATAGAGGAATCGATTTTTGCTTGAGCACTTGCTCGTTGCGCGATTGCAGAGACTATCCAGACGTCTCCTTCCACGTGCAGGCTAACAAGTTCTTGAGTGATATCGACTAACTTCGAAAGTGTTTCTCTATGGCCAGGCTCAACTGATAAGTACAGCATCAGTGGAAGTATACGTAGACAAGGAAATAGTACCAGACCAGACACTTTCACATAGCGTGGCTTGCGTCCTAATTTGTCCAGCTGATCAATACAGGAGCTTTGGAAGGTATCGTTCGCTCGTTGAAGGACAAGTGCTCTCCTCTCCTCTTCCGATTTGTTCCCTACATCAATCTTCGTCAACTCCATCTCTTTCCTATCAAGAAGTTTATCGAATTGGGTAAAAACAACGACAATTGGTGCTATCCAGTAGTTATAATAATTTCCTAAAAGGATGGATGACATGAAAACTCACTTTTGAGGCCAAGCTTCAGGAGCTCTTCATCACCTTTCTCGAATACGCGTCCTCCGGCAAACGGAACTTGGATACAGAGCCTGAAATAGAACTCAACATAACCCGTAGCCACAGAAGAAGAAACTTGCCAGACGGCGTGAACTTGATCCTTCAGCTCGCCATTTTCGCGGTTTTGGAGAAATGTTTTCACTAAATTCAGATTGTCGACTGCTCCTGGCTCGAACCCTTGGGAGTCATGGACGACAAAACGCGGATTTTGAGGCGACATGATTTCCTTGTTGATGTCACAGATTCCATGCTCTCGATGTGAAACGGTCTGTGACGTGAATATTTAATATTGTAAAGTTGACAAAGGAAGGGATCCTACATCATATTCTACACTGAATACATGATTGATGAGGGATGACTTGCCTACGCCCGACTGTATCAATCAGAATCCTCAGTGTGATCCCACGTAAGATAAGCTAACTCGAACTGACCTTGCCAACGAGAAGGATACGAAATCTATGGCGGCAGTATCAGCATCGCTGGATAGCCTATAGTCCAATTTAAATAAACCTTGGACATCGTCGAAGAATCTCCTCAGAGGTTGACGGAAGCCCTTGGGAATCCATGTTCTCAAGATTGGGACCGTCGAAGCCTACCGTTCATGAGATAACAGCCTGACGTTGGCAAAAACGTTCCAGGTGACAGCGCTGGGAAGATGCCGATATAAGTATCTTCTGGTGCCTTTCCCTGTATTTTTAGTAACCCTCACCATCCATAATAACCTAATGTCAATGGGTGCGCACAAACGCCCACAAAATAAAATATTCCCGCTACTTTAATAGTGGGTTTATGGGGTGCCAGCGAAATTTTAATCCGCGATCCAGCGAAATTTGGGTCCCGTGATTTGCCGCGACCTCGTGAGCAGTGAACCGAATTAATGTTTTTCCATCCCCGTGATCAAGGGAGTGTCGGGCCGCAAATGCCGAACATCCACGTGGGGGGGAGGTGTCAAAAAAAAAGTGAAAGCCTGTCTTCGAGGAGAAGACAGAAAACACTGGAAAAGGAGAAAGGATGGAATATTACAACTCACTTCTCAATCACACGGAGTGACAAGACACAGCGTAATATTCCTGAGAGAGTAAAGTAGTTGACTAGTCGTAGACAAGATGGTAAAAAGGTAAAAAGGAAAGATGGGGGGTTCTTTATCGATAACAAACAAGTCGCCAATGTGATGATGTAAGCCATGCTTACACCCTCCCACTCTTTAAAAAAGAAAGGGGGTGTTCGTATCCATAAGTATGCGCATCTGTAAGCTATCCAGCAATAATCCAAAGGAAAAGAAAAAAAATCAATAAAACAATCAATCACATCATCAACCTTCACGATGGGTGCATCAAAAACCCAGTAGGAAAAGCTACCATGTGACCCTCAACCCTACGTTGCAACCAGTTATCCAGCGCTTTGCAATTGTCCAAGTCACGGTGTGGCATCCATTGGTCGTGGTCAGGTGGGTAGCCAACCCAGCTCACAAGATATTGCATCCCATGCCCTTTTCTCCATTCGTCCACAATCTTCTCAATCCTGTTTCCTTCACATGAACATCCAATGCCTGGGTGGTCAAAGAAGGTTGTTAAAATTGATATCTGTTAGGAAACCACCCCATTACCTAATAAAATTTCATTTTAATTTTATTATGTCGAATTACACTACATGACGCCAAATGACGCTACACTTTGATAGCATGAGAATTTTATTTCGCATGCATCAATATGTACGCTGATGATACTCAACCTGGGAAAACCACCAAAACTGCTGATGAGGCAATTGATGATATTTGCGACGAGTCAGAGGAAGGTTGCGAGACGTTCCAAATGTTCATGGTCAAACCTATGGGAAGATAACTACTTGATACTAGTCATAAAGGTAGTGCTATAGGAGACAAAGGTATTTGACATGGTCCGATGGGGTATCGATCGATATTGAGGACGATCGATGAGATTGACGGCGAACGAGTTCTATCATCGATGGTCAACGTGTGAATTCCAAGGACCTTTTGATAGGTCGATAGTATACAAAGGGTATAGCAAATGGCGATGAAGTGTTGAACTGGTTACTAGTGCTAGCGACAAGAGGATCAAAGGAGGATCGAGGACGCAATGATCGCAAAGGTTTCTCATTGATCAAGAAAACTTGTAGAAGTTTAAATTGTTTTAGAGGATAGATCTGATTCTTAGAACTTAATATGAGATGATAGGTGAAGACGATTTCTTGTTTTTTTCCAAGTAGATACTACAGAGTTTTATATGTTTTAAAGAAACTTCCTAAAATGGAATGAGAAACATGTGTAGAACATGAGGCAAAAGATATGAGTTAAGGCACAAGGCCAAAAAGGAGACTGGAATCCGAACAAGAAAGATATATATCATATGATGAAAGAGTAATAAAGGGAAAGATCTAAAAAGAGACTGTCCTTTGTGTATAAACCACGCTAAGTCTCACAATAATCTGTCCAGCGGGTTCTGTACATGATAGGGACTTGAAACGAGGCTGACCTATGATCAGCAGGTTTGAGCATGAGTTGGAATACATCCTAGCGCATGGTCTTCCACCATTTAGATAATGAAGGCGGTGCCTGATGTCGCTCGTAGTCTCTCGATATCGATCGATAATGCTCAACAATGGTCGACAATGTTCAATTGCGTTCGCGGTTGTTCGAGGTTGATTGGGGATGTTCGATGGTTGTTTAGAGGGATCTTAGGGGCTTTCGAGGTAGTCCTAAGGTTGTGCAATGTGATTTCTAAGTACGATCGATGTGGTCAATACGATATTGCGCTCAGTAGACTTGGTCGGGAGTGGTCGCACTGCTTCTGGGAACTCATGGGAGTTAGCCAATGTGATTAGAATGTGGTTGTAATGGTGAATCGGCCTTTGAGCCGAGGAGACAACCTATCAACGTGCATGTATGAGTGCGTCAGTAACAACAATGTACAATATATGTAACATAGTATATAAACCCTAAATATATGCCTAGGGGACCCCAGTTGTGTTCTCTTAGGTATTCCACCTATGCTTGTGGTGTGAATGGCCTATCTCAACAAACTCACCTATTAATAACCCCTCACATCAAAACCATCAGTTCCCCAATAACGTGTGCAGATCCCAGAGGTCTTTACACTCCCCCCCCCAATCTGAGCGGACTCCGCTCGGACTTTGGCTGAAAGTCCTGCCAAACTAAATGTCCAGTCTGAGCTGAGTCTGAGCTGAGTCCTTGGACTGTCCGAGTTGCTTATATAATTGACCGAAAAATCAGTGGCTACCGCAGGGATTGAACCCTCATAGTCACATGATAAAGTACAATTAAGTCAGCAATATAACAGTTAGACTAAAGCTTCATTACAGATAGGTAGTTATATCTCTCTATGTACCGCCCCAGCTGTGATGACAAATCAACACAGCCATGTCATCAACAATGCTGGCAATGGTGCCGCCTCCTCCTTACCTCCTACCCCAATAACCAACAATGGGAACGAGCCCAAACGATGGCATTGTTGTTTGGGCTCACTTGTAAGTCTTTTTTTACATGATTTTTGTTGTTTTGTTTAACTAACTGAATTTTCCTTAATGATAGGTTTTATCTATGTTATAACGACGCCGCAGCCTCAAAACCACGACAATGGCTGACACAGCCACCACCCTAGGACCCAGAACCACTGCCGCAAGCAACTGCTTGCGGGGTGGGAACGGGTACAACTGCAAAATGGCAAGATGATGGCGATGCTGACTTGGCCAAACGGAACAACAATGCAACAAGGCGACTGGAGATGACTGGGACTGGGAGATGGAATGACGAGGGGACGAGCGGGAAACAATGAAAGGAAGGCAAAGCAAACAAAGAAAAGGCCCAAGAGACGTCGTTTGATGTCTCTTGGGCTGTTGGTAAGTTTTTTTTTCTTGTTTTTGTTACTAACAAACTTTTTTAGGTATTATCTAGTACTGCTGATGACGACAACAACAAGCACTCAGAACCACTGCTGTGAGCAGCTGCTCGTGGGGTGGGAATGGGTGCAACTTCAACAAGAATGGCTACTCATGCCCACCATGCAGCACACACCACCCACCTCCAGCCTCATGAGCAACTGCTCGTGGGGTGGATGGTGGGTGGAATGACGACGATGGCACAGAACGATGACAGCACCCACTCCAGCCCTACGAGCCACTGCTCGTAGGGTGAACGACGGGTGGAACGACAATGATTAGGGGAGACCCAAGAGACATCAACGTCTCTTGGGTCCTAGGTAAGTTTTTTTTTCTTTTCTCATTTCATTTTTTGATCCTAACTAACTTTTTATAGTTACAAACTACTACTGGCGATGACGACGACGACGACACCACCACCACCACTGCTGCGAGCCCCTGCTTGCAGGGTGGAATGTGAGGGTGAAGAGACGAGGGGGAAGGAGACGAGAGGGAAGGGAGACGAGAGGGAAGGGAGATGACGACAAGAGTGGGGACACCCACAATGACACCCACCCCACGCCTATGAGCATCTGCTCGTGGGGTGGTTCGGGGGGGAGAAGAATGGGGACAGGAGAGCAAGATGGCCAGGGGACGACCTGGGGAGAGACAAATGCTGCCACGAGCAACTGCTCGTGGTGGGTGTTTTTAATTTATTTTTATAATTGATAGTTACGGCCCCCTCCCCTCGAGCTTGCGAGGGGAGGGCTTAGTATTATACATATTAATTACCCATATCAATTACCCCTCACACAGATGCGAGGGGGTCAATTTAATAATCTATTCATGATATATAACAAATTAGATTTCAGTGATAAATAGATATAATGTATGTAACTTTAAATGGAAACTTGGCTTAAGTGGTAGAGTGTGCATGTTTTGTTGTCATGTGATTGCTAGTCCAGAAGGCTGTTGGTTCAATTCCTGCTGTGCACACATCATTTTGTGAGACTTATAAGACTTTCTCTAAGACTGGAACTTGGACTTTACTTGGTCAGTACTTTAAAAGGTGTAAATAAATGCACAATTGATGTTGTCCAAGCAAAGTCCGAGTGCAGTCCGAGTGCAGTCCTCAGACTTTACTTGGACAACTTGGACAGTCCTAGGACAGTCCGAGTGTCCGAGCAGAGTCCAAGTGTCTGAGTGTGTCCAAGCGGAGTCTGCTCGGACTGGGGGGGGGGAGTGTAAAGTATTGGGATCCCGCCCCCTTCTTGTAGAGAGAACCCGCACGGTCTTAGCTAGCAGATAGTGGTGGTCGCCCTAACAGAAACCAGTTATCCAGTGCTTTGCAATCGTCCAAGTCATGGTGTGGCATCCATTGGTCGTGGTCAGGTGGGTAGCCAACCCAGCGCACAAGATATTGCATCCCACACCCTCTTCTCCATTCATCCACAATCTTCTCAATCCTGTTTCCTTCATGTGAACATCCAATGCCTGGGCAGTCGAAGAAGGTTGTTAAAATTGATATCGAAGCATTTAGGTGTTAATGGAGGGACAGGACAACGTAAATATACTTTTTCGCTACAGAAGTATTCTTACAATAGTAGAAATGATCAATTTATGTAGTCATCAAGCAAACCACATCAACCACAGTCTACAGATGGCACAAAAGAAAAAGTAAGCAGCCAAGCCTGTATCCGAGTCCAAAGTTAAACCTAAACCTCATGAAATGACATCAGGATGGCAGGAGAGCCTGAATATACATTGGATAGTACCCTCTCTTGTCCTGATTGTGATGAAGAAGTGCACATTGGCACAGGGGGTCCAAAAAACCTTGAAATACATCAGTGTACATCCAAAGCCTGGAAAGCGAAGTGTGAACAGAAAGCTCGTGGTCAGGCAAAACTGAAGCAAAAGCAAGATCATTCACTGCTCACCTTTTTCGGCCCACAAAAAGTGCTTGTTCCCTCAACCATAACAGCCCCTCCTCTTGTTCAAATCCAGTCGATCCAGGCAGTAACAAGCACATCCAGTTCTAGCCATCCATCAGTAGTGAATGGCAAGGGTTTACATACCCCTGGGGGTATGGGCAAAGGGTATGTGAGGGTAAGGGTAAGGGTATGAACTTTCCTACCCTCTACATACCCTTACCCCTGAGGAGGGTACAAGGGTATACAGAGTCACACTTTAGAAGATGTCAACCACCCATGATATCAGTATAGTAACCCTTATGAAACTTGATGACCTCTCTGACCACTCTTTGCAGTGCAAGTTGGGTTATTTCCTCTATGGTCCCAGCCTATTGAGTTATTCAGGCAAAGGAATTCTCCTAAAGACAGTACTAGACTACTACCTTGTGCTTTTCAACATGTTAAAAGCTCAGATAATTAGTAAAAATGGATAGGACCATGTTTGAGCATCATCAGGAAACTATTTGAAATAAACCCTTGCATAATACCCCCAAGGGTATTGAATACTCTCTATACCCTGGGGTACCCTTACCCTTACCCCTGAAAACCCCTACCCTTGACCAAGGGTAAGGGTTTTGAAGGGTAAGGGAAAGGGTAACAATGAAAATACCCAAGGGTTACCCCTGCCAATCTCTATCCATCAGTGCTAGACCTAACCGCACAGGATGATGCACCATGTCCACCATGCACAGCACAGCATCTGACAAGCAGTCCCACTCCAGAAAGCAATGGGGCAAAGCAGCTCCTTCAGCATCTTGCGGATAGGATAGCTGATATTCTGGATACCATTCCACTGGCCGATGAGAAACATCTTGCAATTTTTTTGGGGGCTCCTGCTGGTCATATTGTGCCTGATCTCCATGACTGGGAGGATATTTTGAACCCGATGATGCACTGGGCATTCGGCTATGGGGCAACAACAGAAAACACAGAGATCTTGAAGAGTTTGCCATGATGAGGGACTTACGGATTGGATGGGTTTTATCAGTTTATAAACTACTTTGTGGTCCATCGGGGGCTCCAAGGCAGTTTGCTTGAAGGAAAGATCGAGCTGCTCCTAGATGCAATTGACTCTGAGTACGTGAAAGAATAGGCATCTCACTTTTACAGGCTAATGCTTGAGTATGACAGATTTTCACCTAGAGGCATTGCAACAATGGATAAAAAAACACTAGATCCCGCAGTGAATGATACAGATATGGATGAAGAGATACTTATTGTGGACACATCGATGATTACCCAAACGATGGATGCAATATGCACACCAGCATTCCTTCACAGAGAACGAGAGTTTCTTGCCGTGGAATCCTTCTCACTTTTCCACCAGGACAGAATGAGCATCTCTTCTATCCATTCACACTGCACAGTGAGAGAATGCTTCCATGGAACTACCAGTCCATCAATGGTGAATTCTTCCTACAAGTGAAGTCCTGCCAAAAAAAACTCAAAAAGGCTGAAAGCACCTGCTGCAACTGTTGTAGCATTGAGACCAATGTCCTATACCAAGGGATTGTTGAGCACATGATCAATGGAATCAAGGAGAACACCACCTTCACATATCAGCCAATCAGTGGGCTTATTACTCTGCTGAGGGGAAAGGTTGACCAGGTGCGTGCGATGCACCTGACAAAGTTGAATGATAGTCGCAAGCTGGTAGGAAAGGCAGCTGCACTTGAGGATCACAAGCAGTGGATCTTGGCAGTGGCAAATGGAAAAGTAAACCGAGTTGCAGCATTAGTACAAGCAGGGTTGAAAAATCATGCTGGTATACGTGGCCTCATTGCAGACTATGAGCAGGCAGCATTGAGGTTATATTGTCCAAAGGGTTACTCACCTGATGATATTATGTGATCCATTGTCATGTTATGCCTCAGAGGTACCTGTGTTGCTGAATTTGCCCACTGGTCTATGTATAGGGGCAACCTCAGCCTCTAGCAAAGGGAAATCCAAAGTTAAAATTATACTACATATTACAGGGATTGGGGACGCACCTAGCAAAGGGAAATCCGAAGAGAAAACTCTAAGGATCCCTTTGCTGATGCCCAGTATATGTGAAGACGACAAAAATCAAATAATAACCTAAAAATAGAAAAGGCGGAGATAGGCAGATCAAGGCTGCCAAATGACATCATACCAAGGGGTAGATGTTGGAAGGGGTGCTCTGCCTCTAAATATAAAACTGTCAACATGCACAAACATGATAGAAAGGGAAATTAGTAATAAAATCTGGAAAAATCATAGAAAATGAAGAATAGAAGGAAATGAAGTGAGGAAAGATATAGAATGAACATAAAAAATAGGAGAAACACACAGGGCACCCCCCTAGTCCCCCTAGTCCCCTTACATCACCCCCTCTCTAAGATGCATCGCCCCGATGCATTCGAAATCGCATACGACCAAAGTCCGTGACTTGAATGCGATGCAGTGCAGCAGTGTGCCGTCAGTGGAATTCCTTGACTAACCAAGGGGCATTCACGTCAGACTCTTCGACCCATGAGTTCTCCTCATACCCATAACCCTTCCAATGCACCAAATACTGGAGTTTTCCTTGACGTAACCGGCTGTCCAAGATTGACTCGACTTCATATTGGGGTTCTCCCTTGATCACTGTAGGCAGTGGTGATGGGTGTGAATGGCATCCCAGGAATGGATCTGGGGGAGCTGGAAGGAGTTTGATGACATGGAAGACTGGGTGGAGTCTGGACATGGAGGCTGGGAGGCGTAGATGATAGGCATGCATTCCAACACACTTGACGATGGGGAAAGGTCCCAGGAAGCAATGAGTGATGATGATGCTCAACCCGGAAACCCAAACAAAACCCACAAAATGGCTTCGGATGGTATAACACAAGTCAGAGGAAGGATGCGAGGCCCTCTAGACATCACCTGTCAGATTGACTGTCAAATAGTCATAAAAGGACTGCTTGTCAAAGCAGTTTGAGGCTAAAAGAATGTGTTTCGAGGACTTGCGATGATTTTCGAGATGTTGCAATGCTTTTCGAGATGTTGCGATGTTTTTCGAGATGTTGTGATGCTTTTCGAGATGTTGCAATGCTTTTCGAGATGTTGCGATATTTTTCAAAGAGGTTTTGAGTAATTTCAAGTGGGTAGATATGTTCGGACACAAGATTGGGGGACTAGACGAGTAGTAGAAGTGAAGAAAAGGCTAATTGAGGGAAGCGAGAGTGAAAATAGTGTAATGCAAAGAATTTTGAGGAATTTTGAGGAAGTTTAGCATAAAACACCAAACTTCAGACTGAATAAGATTAAACCGAACTCTCAAATCACTGTGATCTGGGAGGAAGATGACGACTTTCTTGTATTTCTTTGTATCTAGTACATCTTTTTATATAAAATAAAGAAAGTACCTAAAAAGGCTAGAGAACATGAGGCAAACATGTGGAAAACTCGAGGCAAAAGACAATATAAGTATATCAGAACAATAAAGCGAGCCTAGAAAGGGTGAATATAACACATGATGAAGAAATAATAAGAAAGAATAGCTAAAACTGGACTGTCCTTGTTATAAATTGAATAAAAGATCAGAAACTGCTTCGAGCGGATTGTATGCATGCACATGCGATCGAAATGTGTTCGATATACTCAATATAGTGTCCCATGTGTCCAGCATGCATCCGAAGATTGTTCGAATAGGAAATACTGTGTCTGACAATGTTTTTCGAGGTTCAATGTTTTTCGAAGATTTTCGAAGATTCTTTGGACTTCATTCATGGCCCGATATCAGTGCGATATTGTTTGACAATGGTAGGGGATACATCTGGCATGTGTGCGATGATTATTCAGATAGCGATAGTGTCTGATGTCAATTTGCGATGTTCAATGATTTTTGAAGTCGGTCGAGGAAATATCGGACTTGTTTGAAGGCCGATATTGTCGGAACCCATCGACGATGCTCCAAGTGTATATCCTGAGCTGTACAAAGGTTGGGGGAATTGTATTATAGCGGCCGAAGGCATACGAAGAATTTCGAGGTGTCGTGAAGAATTTCGAAGTGTTGCAAAGGATTTCAAAGCATTCTCATGACTTTGTAGAGCTTTGTAGAGCGTCATAGAGCTTTGGAGGGGTTCGTATGGGTTTGTAGAGCTTTGACGATGATCATAGATGTGTTTTCCGAGCTTGAACAACAAGGTGGACCTATCAGCGAGTTTCTTGGATGGACGCGTAGTGGAGATGTCACTGGAGTCAAGATAAACTCGATCACCAACCTTGTACTGAGGGGTCGGAGAATGGCATTGGTTGTAAAAGTGTGCCATGTCGTCCTTACCTTTGCTAAGGCTGCCTTTGCCTCCTCCAAGCTATCCCACATGCGTTCTGTGAGCTCATTCACCGTCTCGATGTGTGAGGGAGTTTGGCGAGGTTCAAATCCCATGTGTGGATGTCATCCAGTGTCTAAGAGGAAAACGGTCTGTTGAGTGGAAGCATGGACATGGTTGTTGTATCCGAACTCGGCCAAGGGGAGAAGATCATCCCAATTGTCCTGGTGTTCATTGACAAAGATGCGGATGTACTGCTCCAGTTCCTGGTTGACTCACTCAGTCTGGCCATCGGTTTGTGGGTGATAAGTGGTCGAAGCAAGGAGTTTGATTCCCAGGAGTCAGTACAGCTCATGAGTGAACTCTGCCATGAACTGAGGGCCATGATCAGAGAGGAAAGCACCAGGAAGTCCATGTAATTTCCACACATGGTGGAGGTAGAGTCGGGTGGCACCCAGGGCACTGACAGTGGTGTGAGTGGGAATGAAGTGAGTGCATTTTCCCACTGAATCAACTGTGCACATCACTGCATCAAACCCATTCGACTCTGGCAACTCCACCACAAAGTCGACACTGACAACATCCCAATGACTCTCTGGAACAGGAAGAGGGTGTAGCTCGCCAATGGGTTTGTGACAAGGAATCTTGGTACATAAGCAAAGGTCACAAGTGCAACAATACTGACCAATGAGCTGTGACATTTGTGGCCACCAATAATTCCCTGAGGTGAGCTCCAAGGTCTTCCAGCATCCAGGATGACCAGCAATCTGTGAGTCATGGTGTTGGGATATGATGCACCGGCGAAGGTCTGGGTCATTGGGGACATAGATGTGATCCCTGAAATACAACAAGTCCTCTTTTTCAGCCCACTCTGCTGCACACAAGGAAAGGGTGGATCCCTTCCTCAGTTCTTTAACAGCTTGGGCAACAACATCCTCATGTAAACTGCTACAGTTTGGGCGACAAATGTCACATAGGATGTCCTGCTCCTTGCCCTGGGGTGCGATGCCTTCCAGTGCCCGAATGGTGAACATGTCTGGCTGCAACAACACAATGTTTTGGTTGTCATTGCTGCCATCCCCATGGTCTGCATGTTGGGAGAGGGCATTGGTCTTCTCCATGCTGTGACCCAGATGGTGGTGCAAGGAGAAGTCAAATCTGGATAGATACAGGGACCAACGAGCTTGACGATGGTTCAATTTCTTGGCCGTCATAAAGTACTCGAGATTCTTGTGATCTGTCCAAATTTCCACCTTGTGTTGGGCATCCTCGCGGAAGTGTCGCCACTCCTCAAGCACACGCATTATTGCCAACATCTTCTTGTCATAGATCTCATAATTTTGCTCTACAGCACTAAGGCTTTTGGAGTAGAACACAACAGGATGCCACTTCTGGTCCTCTGGAGACTGCTGAGACAACAGGGCGCCTGTCGCAAAGTCAGAACTGTCAGCTTCTACATGAAAAGGACATGAATCGTCAGCAAAGGTAAGGATGGGAGTGGAAGTGATCATCTCCTTAAGCTTTTCAAACACCTCCTGTTGTGCATTATCCCACCTCCATGCCTCCTTTCCTGTCAAGTTGAACAGTGGTTGTGCATGATGTGAGAGATCCTTGATAAAATGCCGATAGAAATTGATGAAGCCCAGGAAAGACTGCACCTCTTTCTTGTTTGTGGGCATCGGCCAAGCTGTGACCCTGTTCACCTTGATAGGATCCATCTCCACCTGACCCTCCAAGATAATCAGGCTGAGGTACTTGATATTGGTCTTCTCAAACTCGCACTTGTCCTGACGAAGGTAGAGTTTGTACCATTGAAGCCATTCTAGGATGAGGCGCGTGATGTGACAGTGCTCTTCAACTGTGCGAGTGAAGATGATGATGTCATCGAGATAGATGCAGACAACGCCTTCAAGGATGAGGTCATGGAAAATGTTGTTCATCATGGTCTGAAAGGTGGCAGGACTATTAGTAAGGCCAAAGAACATGACGAGCGGTTCAAAAAGAACACGGTTGGTACAAAAGGCTGCCTTCCACTCATCTCCCTCCTTTATCTTCACATTATTGTAGCCCCAACAGATGTCAAGCTTGGTGAAGTATCGGGCTCCATGGAGCTGGTTCACAAGTTCAGAGATGAGAGGTAATGGGTAGCAATTTTTGACCGTGATGTTGTTGAGCCTTCTGTAGCCTTGAACGGGTCGAATATGTCCAGAGGCCAGGTGCTCATCAATGAACTGGTCAAGCTGTCATTGTTCTTCAAGAGAGAGAGGATAGACCTTGCAGGATGAAGGGGTTGCACCGGGGGTGAGTTTGATTGCGTGATCCCATGGCTTGTGTGCAGGGAGACAGTCAAACAATTCCTTGGAGAACACATCTCCAAACTCATGGAGATGAGGGAGCAAGGAATTAGTAGAGGATTTAGCAGCATTGTTTTTGTGGAAGGCCTCAGCGAGGCATTGGGATATGTTCGATGTAGCACACACCTTGTGCGATGGATGAATTGCAGTGTAGAAGATCCAATCACCTTCCTCCACTTCCTCTGGCTCCTCCTCATCATCATCTGAGTCTGGCATCAGATCAGGAACCCCTTCCAACTCCACTTCAGGTATAGGCAGGGGTCCGGCACAACACTTCTGCGTACGTCGTATCACGGCCTTCTGTCCATGATGTTCTTGCCTGGCTTCTGTGAAACACATACAACAGCAGGATGGACATCGGCTCATGGTAACCTCCCCGGTATGCCAGTTGACCTCTGGGTTATGGTCTCGAAGCCACGGATAGCCCAAAATCACCTTTTGCTTTCCTAATTAAGTGACAGCAAAAAGGGCATGCTCACTATGATCTTTGTAATGGAGGACCAGGTCTACAACCTCTCGGATGGCACCAGCTTTGTTTGGGGACCCATCCACATTATACACAGGTATTGGATGCGAGAGTGAGCGAGTATTTAGGTGATGTTGTTGTGCGAGATGGGCATCAATGAAGAGACTGGTCGCACCAGAGTCCAGGAGCGCAGAGACACTGAGTATCTGTCCAGTGTCAGTCGTCTGCAGTTCGATTGCTAGGTTCAAGGAATGTGTAAAGGGAGTGGACGCAACAATATATTTGCATGGTAGTTTACACTCCCATGATTTAATTTTGGGGTGTGGAGCAGAGGGAGAGATGGGAAGAGCAGGTACATCTTCAGCCAACTTCAAAGGGTCAGAGAGGGGAACAGTCACAGAAATGGATTCATTCTCTGGGGATTCAACTGACAAGACTTCAAAGTGGTTATGGACAGGCAGTGAGGGCATACGATTCACTCGCTGCAAATAGAAAAATCCTGCTCCTCTACAACTTCTGACTTGATCTCCTCTGCAACCTGATCCTTCACTTCCTCAACATCTACAAGCACCAACAAGTCTTGGAGGAGTTCATCTTTCCCCTCAGGGGTGAGCATGCAGATATCCTGATGATGGGGACATGCTCCAGCCCTGTGCCCAGTTTCCCCACAGTGGTAGCAAAGATCCAACCTACGTGCACGGCTGCGGGCTGCATCAACATCCATTGGTACTGGGACATTGATGGCTGGTGTGGGAGTCTGACAAACAGGAATGGGGTTAAGGCAGGGAAGGGTTCGATTGAAGGTGTAGGGTGCATGAGTGGTAGTTGGAGCATGGAATGCAGCGTTAAACACCGCATTTGTGAGTGAGTTCTCGTCACAGAGTGAAGCAGCTTCATACCAAGCATAGATATCATCATCCGCTGGGCACCCTTCCAACATCTGTGCAATCTGGTCCTGAATTTCTCAATTGAGGCCCCGTTGGAACTTCACCACCACCAGTAGCCCACTCCCATATCCTGCCATGTCCACCAAATCCTTAAACTCATTGATATAATCATCCACGGATTGACACACCTGGTGGTACAAATGCGAGGGATGACTTGAGTTGTGTCACTGCTCGGTGGCACTCATTGGGGGGACAAAAGTGGCGTACAAACTCAGCTCAAAAGTCACCCCAAGTGGAGAAAGGTCAAGAACTGAGTTCTTTAGTTTGACACAGAATATGGTCCACATAGAGATAGGCGCGTTCAGATTTCATGTATGTGAAGGCCCAATAAATTTTTGCAGCCTCATCGATGAATTGATGTGACTGGAGACTGATGTATAACTCACAGGAATTAAGGAATGCATGTCCCTGTGCACATACACCATTAAATTCAGCGGGGGGAGACAGTTTGATCTGGGCGCGCTCTTTAGTGGGCACATTTGGCAGTACGTTGTTGTTGGGTGCGCTTGGAGTCGCAATGGGGGGAATATTGGTCATAGGGTTAGTCTGGAGGGTCCTGACAAAGTTTTCGATTGTAGATTTAAGCAAATCAATTTGCGCACATATTCTGGAAACATTGCTTTCAAGCCTGTCGAGGCGCTCTGATGCATCCATGTTGCTAGGGGGCACGTTTGGTGAAAATGGCAGCGCAGTAAAGGCGAGACTGTCTGGAATGGTGTGTAGGGAGTCTGTGGAGCTTTGGGAAGCATCATCCACTCCGTACCTGCCTATCTTGGGCAGTGCGTTTGCAATTTCGGGCCTTAGGGGAGAGTTTTCTACTATAAGGGCAACCTCAGCCTCTAGCAAAGGGAAATCTGAAGTTAAAATTATACTACATATTACAGGGATTGGGGATGCACCTAGCAAAGGGAAATCCGAAGAGAAAACTCTAAGGATCCCTTTGCCGATGCCCAGTATATGTGAAGACGACAAAAATCAAATAATAACCTAAAAATAGAAAAGGTGGAGATAGGCAGATCAAGGCCGCCAAATGACATCATACCAAGGGGTAGATGTTGGAAGGGATGCTCTGCCTCTAAATATAAAACTGTCAACATGCACAAACATGATAGAAAGGGAAATTAGTAATAAAATCCGGAAAAATCATAGAAAATGAAGAATAGAAGGAAATGAAGTGAGGAAAAATATAGAACAAATGTAAAAAATAGGAGAAACACACAGGGCACCCCCCTAGTCCCCCTAGTCCCCTTACACTATGTCCCTGCCAAGCCCGAGAACAGCAAGACAACATACCATCATCCGACCATTGGTTGTTTCTCCTTCACAAACCACCATTCCAGAAGTTGAGTCGAACATCCTATCATGTATTGAAGCCCTTGGTTTAGGTGAAGATGAGCTCAGCAGACTTGAGGCTGATACTTGTGCCTGTAGAATCATTCATCAAGTTTTGATGTTGGATGAGATTGCAGCAGAGAGGAGAGCTAGATGGTGTGAGAAGTCAAATAAATTCATGGGATTGTGTTAAGAGCATAATGGTGGCATTTCGTTGGAATTTGTTGGTGAAAAGGACCTGGATATATTCTGTGATGCACTTGATAGGGGTGAGATCCACTTGGCATCTGAGGTAAAGTTTGCGATTCACCAACATATCTCTATTTACTGAAATAGCAATTCAGGCTACTGTTGGTGCACTAGGTTCTTTGTCAGAGAATCCTTGAGAATATAGTGTCTGCCCAATCCTCATTTCAGGCACCTGCAAAAAGGAGATGGGACCGGAACACACAAAACTCATACAAACAGCCCTTACAGCAGCAGAAAATATGAAAAACAAGCAGTGTTTCACTACCTACAGAACAGTTAGCATTGCTTCTGATGGCGAGTCTAAGTGCAGTGATGCCTTGGTCATATTGACAATGAAACAGACACTAAGTTTGCAATCCCCCATCTATCCACTGCTTCATAAGCTCGAACTGATTAATCATCTTGTCGGCGACGACGATATCACTGCTGACAAGGATTTTAAACATGTCTTCAAATGCCAATGAAACATAATGATGAGGAATAAAGGGTTTGAAATACAGGGATTTTGTGTCACTCCAGCAATTCTTTGGACTCAACTACAGTCCAACGGTGTTCCCTCCTTTCGCCTCAAGTCCTTATTGAACCCAAACGACAAACAGGATGTTGTGTTAGGATACTCACTCCTGAAAGAAATATGGTCACTTCCACCTCCTCCAGTTGATGCGACTCCTACTTTTTCATGGGCCCACAATGCACTTCGAATCTATGGCAAATTTGCACATCATCTCATAATGCCATACATCTGTGTTGACTTTAACCTTGACAAGCAACTGATGTACTTGAGCACAGCTGCTCATATAGGCTGCCATCTCTACATCAATAACTCTGCCCAAACACAATTCATGCCCAACCAATCCTACATCAACATTATGATAATGATCAAGAATGGTCTATTACTGCATCGCAAAAATGAAGATTGACAATCCTGGAGGAAAATTCTACATAATTCTGCTTGGCACTGATCATCTTGAGGCATTTTTTGGACTACTTCGCACAACAGTTGGTACTGATGCCAATGTTGATGTTGTCCAAATTGGTACCCAGGGATCTGGCTTAACAGAGGTTGCAATCATCCTAGCTATACATCCTGAATGGGACTGTGGCCCTTAACGACTTCAATTACCAGTCATCACAAAGGATTCTGGCAATATCAGTGCTAAGGTCGATCACATCAACCCTGCATCATGGTGTGGTTCTGTTGAAGTAGTATTTATCAATCTTCATACATGCTGGCTCCTAGGTTATCGAAAGGTGGTCGAGCTTATCCCAGAAGCTGAGAATTCTCCAAACCAATTACAGGAGATGGGGTTTGATATGTTATAGCCTCTCGGAAACCTACTCGTCAACCAGCATGATGCTGATGATGATTACGATTGCTCAGAACTGGAAAAGGAGTACGACACATCAGATCCCATGCTAAACCCACCTCAATCCATTATGACAACTGGGGCAACCTCCACATGCCACACACCCAAGGGTGACGTTGAAGATGCAATTGCCGAAGAACATCTGCAAGGTCCTGTTACCGCACATGTCACAATCAATGGGCAGGCAACAACTAAACCAAAAGCATTATGCCTTCGAATGATGTATCACTCTAATCACGCATCAACAGATCGCTTGAAATGCGTCCGGAATATGCCATGTTTTGGTGCTACATCTTCATCTGATTCCAATATCATTTCCTTTGACAGCACACTTGGAGGTCCCTGCCTCCGCATTGGCAATCCTATTGCAGTTCTTGTATGTTGCAAGAACCAAATCTTTCTTGCCATTGCTCAGGTTAACTGGCTTTCCTTTGCATCTGAGTGTGATTTACATGAACTCGCCCTTCATTTTCTTGTGGACAGTAGCGCTAAAGTTGACTTCCAAGTACTTCATCTGGTCCCAGCAACTGTCATTGATGATCCTGAGGAACAATATGATTGGTGTTGGTCTCTTGGGATGGACATGACATGTGAAGGTGTGGCAGGTTGGTTGTTGCATCCAGTGAATCCAGCCATTTCTGTTTGAACTCCTGGAAATCTGACTTTTCTCTTTGAGAGCTCTTTTCTGCTGACAATGGCTGCGAGTCTACACCAGGAATTGTTACCACAGGATCTTTGCAACCTTCCTAGTGTTAAGCATTCTGAGTACTTCCCATATCAGTATTTTGGTTTGTCTTGTTTGCTATCAAATGACTCTATGCGCTGATCATTCAACTAGGCAAGGTGTGTTTCATTTGTGAAAGCAACTGATCCACATGCCAACCTATGGATGACGATGCAAGCTCAGCATGCTCGATCTGCGGTGCACAGACTCAACTCGACAAATCTACCCCCCAACGGGTGCTGGAACACATGGCCACCCATATTCTCTTTGATACTACTCTTAATCATTCCTGTGAGCTCTGCGGTCTTTGCCTGCATCCATCACCTATGTGTTCTATTTTTTTTTTTTTTGTTTTTTTGTTAAGAAAGGCCATGGCACTACTGCCAGAAGTGTTGTTGATATCAAACGGTCTACTTGTGTCAACTTAGCTGGCCGTTTCAATTATGCAACTGCATCACATTCCTCTAGGCAATGGCATGGGTAACCCACAGGTACTTTTGAGCATACCCATACCTGTACCCGTGTCTACCCATACCCGTACCCGTGTCTACCCATACCCGTACCCGTGTCTACCCATACCCGTACCCGTGTCTACCCATACCTGTACCCGTGTCTACCCATACCCGTACCCGTGTCTACCCATACCCGTACCCGTGTCTACCCATACCCGTACCCGCGTCTACCCATACCCGTACCCATACCCATGTCTACCTGTACCCACAACCCACAGGTCGTGAGCTACAGGTCACAGCGGGTACGGGTTTTGTCAGGGGTCTAGGTAACAAAAATACATATATTTAATTATATACTTAACTACAATTATCAAACCACCCTATGAGCAGGTGCTCATAGGCGTGGGGTGAATCGTGGCCCAGAGAAACAAAGAAAGAAAAAGAAAAAGAAAAAGAAAAAAAGAAACTGTCCAGGAGACGCATGTCCCCTGTCCTCTCCCCATGTCGTTGAGCACCTGTGATCCACCTTGCAAGCAGGGGCTCGCAATGGTGGTGGCAGGTGCTGGTTGGCTTCATTGTCCTGTCATCATTGTTGTTGTAGTATCCTAGTTAGTACCAAAAAAATATTGTTAGCGGTAGAATCAAAATAATGAAACAGGAGTAAAGAAAAACTTACCCTTGGGCCTTTTTTTCCCTTGCTTTGCCTCCTCCTCATTGTTTCCCCCTCAGTCATCTCCCACGGGCCCGTCGTTCCATTGTCATTCCGTTTGGCATGGTGGCGGTGTTGCCATTGTCTTGCCATTTTGAAGTGGCACCCATTCCCACCCTGTGAGCAGTTGCTCGCAGCAGTGGGTATCTCTATGAATGTAGTTTAATATCCTGAATAAAAAATCTGATCATTAGTAGATAAAACAAAAAAGAATAGAAGAAAAAAATGATGTTGTTGTAGAGGCTAAGGAGGAGGGTGGTGGTTGTGGTTGTGGTAGTGCAGTGGTAGGTTCGATGCATCAATACCGTGACATGTCAACGCGTCTCGTTTACATACACAAACATGTCACAACAAAGTGAACATATATAAGTGGTATACTCCTTCGTCACCTCTCACCTGGGGCTCTGCCCCCTTTGTGGTACTTACTGTAGATAGATGATAGTATAATAATCAACTTGTAAATGTATGGCCACATCCCACAATCAATGTGGTGATGTGATTTGTAAATATATTCTACTGCAGCAACATCCTGCTGCACCTATGGCAGTGGGTTGGGCGTGGGTCCATGGGTACCCTAGCTGTGACCCGTACCCATCAACCTGCATGGGTCACCAAACCCGTGCAGATCCCTACATTCCTCTGACACATCTCCATGTTCCAATGTTCCAAGAATCTGTCCCTTGTGTCCAGTGGGCAGTCCTGCAGTCTGGTCATACAATCTCAACTCACACTTTCACTCACGGCACAATTTGATATCACTGACTCATTTTCCCATTCAAATCGTGCTGTCAACATCAGAGAAAGAAGGCTTGAAGAAGATATGGGATTCTCGCATGAAGACTCGTAAATGCAGGAAGACAAATAAATCTAAGAAAGTGCCCATAAAGCTCTCCGAGACACACAGTTCCTGTTTAGCCCTACGGTAGGCCAGAATCTCTGCATTAGTACTTTATTCAACTTATCCCCTTTCTCTATAGTAACACTGACATAGACTCATTGAATGTTCCTGAATACCAGTCAGGGTCGTCAGATAATGACTTGGATTCAGAGATGAGATCAGACCCACCCACTGATGACGATGAAGAATTATATAAGGAACTAAGCAATGGCATTCCACCTGTGCCATCTTTGCCACATTACGAACAAACCAATCCTCCTCCCAATATTCCCTTCGAACTATCTGTTGCCTCAGATGATGTAGTTCCACTGATGGCTGTTCAACATGACCCTGAGCTTGATCAAGGTGTTTCAGTACTTTGGGAGGCTTCTCTTGGGCCTGACACTTCTGATGTTTGGAAATCATGCCGTGTTTGAAAGTCACAAGCTGTGGATTTGAAGGGTTGTATATGTGGAGTAGAGATAACTGAAGCTGAAATTGAGAGTGGTGACAAGTTGGTGATGAAGTGCAAGGTTCTTGGTTGTGAGACAATATGGGTAAGTACTTTCTGAAAGCAAGCTGTATCTCATTGCTGAAACTTTTTTAGTTCCACTGCGAATGTATGGATTATACCTTTGCTCCCAGGAATTGGACCTGTCCAAGCTGCAAAGGGAGCAATGCATCAAAACAGAGCTGCCATTCCTGACTGAATTCAAGACAGATCCTCAACTACTAATATATACTTAGTGGTTATATAGTACAATAAGCAGCCAAGCGTTGATGAAGTCAACACATAATAAAATAAAACCATTAGTAAGCAGAAATTACTATATATGGAAGGAGGGGGGAGGGGGGGAGGTCTGCCAGGCCGCTTAAAAAAGATTGGAGTGGATATATATAAAATTCGCGTCCTGTCACCCCCTTGCCCATGATCTGTTTTCATGGACCTGTTTCAGATGGGACATAAACAATATCCAATGTGTGAGGGTATGGACAGTTTCTCATGGATGGGAGTATGTGGAATAGGTAAAAACAGCCCTTTGGCGACCCAAAGGGTCAGCCTGAAGAGTCCATTTTAATTTTATTTGTGGCCTTGAGGTACACCTACTGTAAATAGTGGTGGGAGCAGAGGGAGAACAAAAGAATACACAATGTGAATCTAAGAGATATCACTAGAAAAGAGAGTTCTGATTAGGGCATGGCATGGGTATGGGTATGGGTATGGGATTGCCATACCCAGGCAACACCGTACCCTTTTCCATGGTGTTATGGGTATGTGTGGGTATGCCGGTACCCAGATTTTGGTCAGGTGAGTAATCATCTGACCTTGTTGAATACTCACGACACGTCTATTTCTAAACTATATGATGATCCAACCACCACCATAGCATGGCCCAAACAACGCAAATCGTCGTTTGGGCCTATAGTAAGTTTTTTTGTGTTTCATTTCTTGTTTTTTTGTAAACTAATTGATTATGTTTCTTCTTTTTCAGGTTCTAAACTACTGATAACGATGGATGACGACAGCTAACAACACACACCCAACAGTGCCACATCACCCAGGCCCAAACAACGTGATTGCGTCATTTGGGCCCATGGTAAGTTTTTTTTTTGTTCGTTTCTTTTTTTGTAAACTAACTATTTTGTTTCTTTCATTCCATAGGTTGGAATTCCCTCAGAATGAGGAGCTCACACAGAATGACCCCATGCCAACACTGCCACATCATGATGGCACACCACCCGCCCCAGCCTCACAAGCAACTGCTCGTGGGGTGGATAGTGGGTGGAATGACGACAATGACCAGGAGGAGGAGCCAAGGACCCAACTGCTCATGGGGTGGAATCGGGGATCAACGACTACAGGCAGCACCCCCCCCCCTCTTTCACTGCAAATGTGAGCAGAGGGGTTACTCATTCTGTTCTCAGCAACTACAGGCACCACCCCCCTCTCTCACTCCAAACGTGAGAGGGGGGGTTTTTTGTTTGGTTTTCATTGACTACAGGCACCACCACCCCCTCCCTCACTCGAAATGTGGAGGGGGGGGTTTTCTATATTAGTTTAATGTAATTGATTTATTAGAATAGGTCCACCACCCCCTCCCTCGCTCCAAATGTGAGCGAGGGGGTTTCTATTAACTTAATTTACTATTAAAATATGTATTCTTCTTGAAACCCCCAAATAACCACAGGTAACCCATGGAAACCCACGGTAACACTGTACCCATGCAGGTACAGTGTTCACAGGTATGGGTAAGGGTACAAGGGAATATACCCAAGGGTTACCCATGCCATGCCCTAGTTCTGATTAGAGACGAAATGATATAGAAGAAGACCCTTACCCAGGAGAGAGAGTTGCAGAGATACCCTGAAACAGGGAATGTCTCTGAACTACGTCTCTTCCTAGGAATAGGGGTATGAGCACATGACATGTGCAAGAAGAGTCCAGCGGGACTCGTATCACATGCAGTGCAGCGGTTCAGCGTGAACGTTACCCAACATAGGGTGGTATGTAGAGAGCATGCACATGGGCAGAAAAATTGTCATAGCGACGACATGACCAAACCGCTCACCATTGGACTTGCATAAACACGCTTTAAACTCAACCAATGCCTCAAGGTACACCTAAGACCTATTAAGAGTGAGAAGTAGGGAAATAAAGGTAGGGAAGTAGTGTAGTAGTGAGATGAGATGAGCCTGATGATGTGAGGAGTGAGGATACAAATACAAGAGAAAATTGAATAACACGGCATACCAAAGATACAAATACGTCTCAGTGGGGGAGTTCAGAAGTGCTGGGTTATGTATGTAGCATTGCCTGTAAGAGAACCAGGTGTTTGCGAATGTAAATCTGCCAGGCAGTAGAAGCCCAGCATCCAATACCTTGTAATATGTGTGGAGCGACACCATTTTCAGCCAGGGAAGTTGTGCCACCTGCATGCATTGACTGTCCTCCAACATCATTGTCGAAGAATTGCCATAGATGTCTGACAAAAAAGGTTCTCATGGGAACAGAGCTGTCCACTGTGATCCAAAGTGGCGATGACAGTGGGAACATGGTGTCGCATGAGTGTAGGTAGGCATGGAACCATGTGAAGGGGTTACATGGGAAGGGGTTGGAGCAAAGAATGATTGTGTTTCCTTTGAAAAATCTGTCAGCCTTGTGGCCAGGCAAGAAAAACTGAAAGGAGGTTGGTTCGAGCACAATGGAGCCTCTCAGAATCAGCTTCTGAGGGTCTCGGAGGTCTGTGTCATCTGGCCAGGTCAGCTCACCGAGCCTCATGAGTGTGAAGAAACCGATGCAGAGTTGTGAGCAGAATAGAAGGTTGTTATGGACAGGATGATGAGGTTGTGCCATGCACACGGTGTTGAGGTCAGAGATGGTGAGAGCTCATTTGCAGATGGTTGGTGTCCCTCGAAGCTGTTTGCAACCTTCTAGAGTGTGGTGTACTAGATGGGATTTGCAGATTTCTCTACATTAGGAAAGTAAGGAAGTAAGGCTCTAATTGGTGGCAGATACCTGAAAGGTAGGTGTTCACTGAGTCTGGCATCAGGAAAACGTGGAGATACAGATATAACCAGATGGGAATTGCTGAACCCTCCAAGTTTGACAGATGTAAATAATGGGTTACCTATTCATAACAACGGATGCAGGAATTGCAGTGTCTTGGAATGTAGTGCACTGGCCAGCCAATTCTTTGATCAATTTATCCGCAGCTGGAATGCTGACATTACTCTGACCTGAGGCTCACAATACTTGGAAAGAGTTGCGATGCTTTGGAATGTGGTGGAAGGGCTACCTAATTCTTTGATCAATTTATCTGCAGCTGGAATGCTGACATTACTCTGAACTGAGGCTCACAATACTTTGAAAGAGTTCCAATGCTTTGGAATGTGGTGGAAGGGCCAGCCAATTCTTTCATTAATTTATTTGCAGCTGGAATGCTCTGAACTGAGGCCCAGTCAAAAGTTGGTCGAACCAGAGAGGGTTAGATTGAGTTAGAACAAAAAAAAACTGCTGTCCTGATGTAAATGTATGTAAATAGCTATGACTCCATATATATTGAGGAATGAGACACTTCTCAGATACTTTTGATCAAGCTTCACGTGCACATGCAGCCAGATCTAGTCAGATGTTTTTAGATAGATATACATAGGGTCAAAATGACATTGTATTAAGCTTCAATTTTGCTCTATTCCAAATAATATCAATCAATACTAATCGAGGCAAATTGATACCAATCAATCTCTCAAGGCAAAATGCATGACATATTATATTGCAAGAACATATATAGAGCCTGTAGAAACATAGAAATTACGACGCTAACCTGCGGAGCCAGTTTGCAGCGCTGTGACCTCCTGTGTTTCCAATCTACCCAAATGTGTAATCAATTGATCAGTCGGACACCCCAGGAGCAGCGCATGCAGCTTTCTGTGGTCAAAAAAAGAAGTTAGGACTGTATCACATAGATATGGACAGCTTACCATGGAGAATTCACAATCCTTCCAGTGCTGTAATTTATGTGAGTCATGATACTAAAGAACATACAAAGGCATGCAGACCTTCTTCTGCTCTGCAGAGAGGTTATCATAGTATTACTTGAAATCGCTCATGGAACCATGAGGGTTATGCTCTTTCCAATCCAAAGCACATAGGTTTCTGGTTATCAATAGGCAACATTAGTCTATACCTAGAACTTCTACAATACGATCACTTACTGGGCAGTAGTCGGATGAGGGTTTGGCCACATCGTCCCAGCTTTCTTCCCTGTCCCAAGTCCCACACTAGGGACTGTGATGGTAACAGGAGCATCAACAGGAGCTTCAGTAGCGGGAGCTTCGACAGGAGCCACAGTAGCAGGAGCATTGACAAGAGCTGCAGAGGTTGTAGTCAGATTATCAAAGGTTGAAACTGATGGATATGAGTTTATTTTTCGAGGAATATTCCAGGTCCAGGATTAGCATGTGATTAGGTCCTAGATTGAGCACTTTCCCAGGTCCTACTATATGGATCACATGGTCTATTGCCTGAAACCTAATCCAACAACTTGGTCACAACTTTGGTTTCCTTGTCACAGCCTTTGGTTTTGGAAATGCAGCTACTTAGTTTGGTTATGGTTATATTTAGGCTCTGGACTCGGCTCTGGTTTATCAGTCCATACCGCTTTATTGGCAATTACAGCTATGACACTTGGGTAACAACCAAAACATCCATGTCTGATTCTGGAATAACCACGTAGCGCGCTGGGGAGCTGGCGGCAGAGCCCACTACTTTTGTAGTGCAAACAATGGCAAATGAGAGCAGGTGTTGATGGTGGGATGCACACCATTGACTTGTCCACTTTGTATTATGTAGTTACTTAGTTTGGACTCCTTGGTGGACATTCAATAGTACCCTAAATTGTCAAACAAACAGCAACTTATATTTGACATACTTGAAGGAATACAAATTAAACCTCTAATGGCGTGCATAAGCTGAAGAAGATGGAAATCTATCGGTCAAAGTATCTCTATTCCACCCAGCAGCTTTTCCTTCCAGCCTACAATGGGAGTTGTGGGGGGAAAAAAATACATTATCAATGTGTCCATAGGTCAAAGGCTCTCCAGGAGGTGGAATGGATGGCTGCCATAGCTGTACTGCATTAAAGCCAGATAAAAAGATAAGGATGTCACCTGGAGTATATCTGTAAAAGAGGGAAAGGCTAAGATGTCAGTGAAAGCAGTTGAAAATTCTTACCAAAATTTAAGCCCCAAATCAGATAGATGCATATCTCCTCTGGTAAAGAACCCCACAGGGAAGCAAGCTGTGGGGCCATCGTCAGGGATTAAGAGATTGGCTTCATTGAGTTCAGGTTCATGTTGGACTTCCTGCTCCTGATCCAATCCTTCATTGCTGTTCTCACTCCCTTCCGCTGCAACTCCATCTATAGGTCATCATTGCGACAACTCGTGTCCCCGAGTTTGGGGATGGATTGCAGAACCCGACACACTGCTATAGGACCCTGTGTGTGTTAAGTGAGGTGGGACATGAATGCTTAATTCTAGCCCCTTGTGTGGCCCGTTTTGAGCTACTAGCTGCTGATGTGGATCACGTGAGTGTCATCAGCTTTGCCTATTCTCATTCACCTTTTGGGGTAGTGTTAGGGTGACACCCACTATCTGCTAGCTAAGACCGTGCGGGTTCTCTCTACAAGAAGGGGGCGGGATCCACGCTCGTGATGGGGGAATTGATGGTTTTGATGCGAGGGATTATTAATAGGTGAGTTTGTTGAGATAGGCCTTTCACACCAAAAACGTAGGTGGAATACCTAAGAGAACACAACTGGGGTCCCCTAGGCATATATTTAGGGTTTATATACTATGTTACACATATTGTACATTGTTGTTACCGACGCACTCATACATGCACGTACATTTTGATGCGTGCAAAATAAAATTCTCATGGTATCAAAGTGTAGCGTTATTTGGCATCATGTAGCGTAATTCAACATAATAAAATAAAATGAAATTTTATTAGGTAATGGGGTGGTTTCCTAACAACAAGCAGCTCGAAGGATCCTCGACACGTGGCAAATGCTGCCTTCCACTCATCTCCTTTCTTTATTCATACATTGTTGTATCCCCATCATAAATCCAATTTTGTAAAGACCTTGGCTTTTCCCACCTTGTCAATTATTTCTGAGATCAACGGCAGGGGGTATGCATTCTTCACTGTCCACTCATTCAAATACCTATAATTGGTACACATCCTCTTCCTTTGGTCTTTTTTTGGCACGAAGAATATTGGTGACGTCTGCAGTGATTTCGAAGGTCGTATGTATCCTTTGCGCAATTGCTCCTTCAGGAACACATCCACTTCTTCTTGTTCCATCAGAGATAACAGATATACCTTCGACTTCTTCAGCACAAACCCTGGCTTCATCTCAATCGCATGATCCCATGGCTTCTGCACCGGCATTTGCTCATACTCCTTCTTCTGGAACACTGACAGATGTTTGTGATACACTTTTGGCACCCATTCCTCCACTGGCTTCTCCACCTTCATGATATTCTTGTCCCATGACTGTCCTCCATGAATTGTTCTAAAGGTTTGCTTCTGCTCTTCTTTCTCGATCATGATCGGAACTTCCCCATTTGGCATTTCCTCATCCTCCACTTCCTCCATTGTAACAGAATACTTTCTTGGATGTTCTTTCTCTTTCTTTTTCCTTTTTTCCTTCTTCATCTTCCTCCCATACACATTACATTCCTTAGGACAACGAGTCATTTGTACTTTCCCAGTTTTCCAATCAATTTCGGGATTATGATTCCATAACCATGGACATCCTATTATTAGATTGGTTTTCCCAAGATCACACACTTCGAATATGGCTTGCTCCTGATGCTCCTGATACTTTAGTACCATAGTCACCTCCTTTCCTCCACGATTGACTGTTCCATCAATATTGTACACCATTATAGGTTGCGCCAGCTTGCATGTGTTAATACTGTTTCTGGTAATTAAGGATCGATTAATAAATAATCCTGTAGCACCACTATCAAGCAATGCTTCCACATCAATAGCTGCATGCGTGTCCACTGTCTTCAATCCCACAGTCAAGGTGATTTCGGGTTCTATTCGCGCAGAGCAAATAAAGAATTTAGGGGTTTTTGGAAATGATGCATGAAAATTGTCACGTGATTGACAACAGTTGTACTCCTTTTTGTCACGTGATTCAGACCGGTTATACTCCTCCTCAATTTCCTTTTCTGATTTGCTCTGGGTTTCCTCGGATACTAATACATTGTAACAATTCTGGGTCACCAATGGGGAAACCTTCACTGGGACTCTTCCACAAAATTCTTCTGCTTGCCTTCCTCTGGCTTCACTTCCTCAATTGTAGCTTCCCTAATCTTTCTTTTCTGCCTACAATTCCTAGAAATGTGTCCTAACTGCCCACAGTTAAAACATTTAAGTGGGGCTCGTCTCCCTGCTTGATCAACCTCCATTGCCTCTGCTGGTGCTGCTGACTCTGTAACTATAGGTGTCACTGCCATGGCCGGTGGCTGTGCCCTTGGAGGTTGCACCTGAGGTGCCTTTCCTTTCTCAGACTTTCCTCCTGATGACTTTCCAAATTTACTACTTCCGTACATCAACTTTGACTCTGCCTGTTCCTGCTGATATTGCCGGTCAAGGCGCATTGCCCAATTATACCACTCATCCAATTTCTCCGGCATAGAAGGTAGTCGGTAGATAGACTTGAATAAGGAGGGATTTAATCCTGCTTTCAAAAACTCTACCAATGCGGCTTCTCCCATGTCCATTTGCGAAGCTTCTGCTTTGAACTGCAAAATAAATTCATCCGCCATTAGGGAACCTTGGCGCATGGTCTTTAATTTAGCATTGGCTGTCGCCTTTGGATTAGGGTCTCCAAACTGTGCCTCCAATCTCTCCAGAAATTCCTTGAAGGTTGCAAATGGTTTGTTTCCCATGGCAATTTGATTAATAGCCTTGTTTCTCCAGAACTGTGCTTTCCCCCCCTGAATGTATGAGAGAGCAAACATAATCCTAGACTCGGCTGTATGAAACTCGGGCTTCCTCCCATGGATGTACAATACTATAGAGCTGATGAAGGATTTTGTATTCTCCATGGTACTGTCAAAGATTTGTGGGGGTGCGTACTTAGGTAAGCACACTTTTCCATTTCCGGATTTCTCTGCCGTCTCATCCTCCTGTGATATCCACTCCACCATCTCCTCCATCTCATCATCTCTTTCTCCTATCGTCTCTGGCTGTACTTCCGCTTGTCTGGGCTGTGATGCTGCCAATACTGACACTAATTGCGACATTTGTGCTGTGAGCGCATCAATTTTCACCTCTAGTGCTGGTATGGGAACAGGATTAGGACCAGGATTAGAAGTTGAAGGTTCAGACATAATTGTAGAATCTGTGATGAATCACTTCTTCGACAAATTCAAAATTTTTTCTTCGAGACCTCTCCAAATGTTTACGGGTCACGTGATAAGGTTCATCGAGGTTCATCAATCGTTCGTCGTTCATTGGGCACCTATTTTGACACTTCGGATCAATAACCCTTCCAACAGTGCCTGATCTTGGAGATATTGCTGAATTCAGCTTGTAACTAAAATAGTCGTCCAAATAGAGTAATGTAAATCATAACTAAACCAGATCCAATCGGTTGTCTGGTTGCAGCTGTCCTAATGACAAGCGCTGCCTCTCAATCACTGGCAGTCGCAATGTAAGGCAAGGCCTGGCGTCGGCTTACAAAAGAAAAGGTAGATTACATATATACAAGTACTTCTGGCTCATGCCGAAAGGGTGAGTAATCGGATGTGGCGTGGTGAAACAATGACATATGTGCAAGTAAGAGAAGGCGCACTGATATGGGTAGTTGTGTTCTTCTGTTAGGGCAACACCCACTATCTGCTAGCTAAGACTGTGCGGGTTCTCTCTACAAGAAGGGGGCAGGATCCGTGCGCGTGATGGGGGAACTGATGGTTTTGATGCGAGGGGTTATTAATAGGTGAGTTTGTTGCGATAGGCCTTTCACACCAAAAACATAGGTGGAATACCTAAGAGAACACAACTGGGGTCCCCTAGGCATATATTTAGGGTTTATATACTATGTTACACATATTGTACATTGTTGTTACCGACGCACTTGTACATGTGCATACATTTTGATGCATGCGAAATAAAATTCTCATGCTATCAAAGTGTAGCGTCATTTGGCGTCATGTAGCGTAATTCAACATAATAAAATAAAATGAAATTTTATTAGGTAATGGGGTGGTTTCCTAACAGGTAGAGATGAGCAAACATTTTTTTATTGTCCTTCATGTCCCCAACACAATCCATTCTACAACATTCTGCTGCAGTTCCAGGGCATCTTCAGAGTTGAGTTTAAGCCCTTCTGACTCTGTCAGTCATCTGCTTTCTCGGCGTTCCTCTCTCCACTCCCTCACACCATCATCCCAGCACTCCTCTCCCCACCTACCAGCACCCTCCTCACCCACATCTGGGAACCTGCTGCAAAATCGCCTCTCTCCCTCATCTGATTGCCCATACAGTGAAGACCTTTGCTCTCATGGGAATCAGGGTCTTATGTTCAATTCTGTGAGAATGATGCAGCCAAACACTTTCTTTGTTGCACCAGCAGATATGCCCCCAGCTGCAAACCCCAAATGGGGGGAACACAGCCCACCACCTGCCCTGACACTACATCCGCAAGTTTCTCCAACAAGCTCTGAGAGGCCTGCAGCCACATATACAAACAGTGTGGGATTGTTGCTCCAACTCAAGGGCATAGACATGAATGATCCACAAGTTGTCAATGCTCGGTGTCAGCAGGGACAGACCCTAATGCACTTGGTTAGGAACCATCGCGCTATGGTTTCGCTACTAAAGCAATTAGGTTTCACTGTGCCTCTTCCCAAAAAAGGTGGTAAGATTGATGTCCATGGTCTCACCTTCCAGGCTTCAGAGGTTTTGGATCACTGCAGTTGGGCAGCGATTTTGTTTGACCACAAATGCGGCTGGTATGACTGGGCTGAGGTGGCGGCAAGAAGCCAATGGAAAGGACTCATTCCAGGTTAGCCCCTTCTAGCTAGGCTTTTCATGCAAAGTGCATATTTTGACATCTGCCACAGGGAAGGATGAGGCTAGCTACAAATTGTATTCCCTCTGGAGAGGCATATGCTACCTTTGGAGTTCTAATGGTCCCATATCCACTGGCCAGATCCCTAATGCAAGGTCAACTGACCCCGATGAAGCCTTTGGTGCTGGAGTGACCCAAAATCAACTCTCTACTTTCAAGGCCACTTTGTCACTCTGTCTCAAATAGTATAGCTGTCATAACCATGCCCTCTGTTGACTCAACCAATTTTATTCTCACCACTCGAATTTGTGAACTAAGTGTACTCAAATTTGTGAACTAAAGGTACTCAAATTTGTGAACTAAGTGAAAAGCTGTGCATTTGTTGTACAAAGGATTGGGACTACTCCAATCGTGCTTTCTTCCTCTTCCAGGTCTCTTCCTGTTTGTGTTCCAGTGCTCGTCTTGCTGTCTCAAGCATACCCTGCAGCTGCTGTCGCTTCATAGTGCGCTTGGCTGCCAAATCAGCATCTGTCTGCAAATTGACATTGCTTTGGATTGTGTCAAGAACGAGGTGATATGGAATTGAGATAACATAGTCATCGCCATGCCTGCCTTGAGGGATTGTCCAAAAGATGTGCTTTTGCAGAATTCGGATATAGTGATTCTCACTTGAACCTGGGATTATCTGTTTTTATGAATAGTTACAAGGTTGTAAACCATTGTAAAGGGTCCCTTACCTGATATCTCTCTGTTTGCAACACAACATACTTCCAGTACACTTTGATGTCATTTTGGAAGAAAATGTATTGATACTTGTCAGCAAGTGATGCTGAGACCACCCTCGCTGAATCGTCAAGACCATCAATGTGCATCAAGCAATTGAGGTCAGAGTCTTTCCCAGCCCAAGACTTGAGTTGTTCAGATTCTGTAAGCTCCAAAAAATTGATGGTAACTGCCTTCAACTGTCTTCCAATGCCTTTGACAATCTTATCCTCTATATTAACCATAATCACAAGCTGTATACCACCAAAAGTACCCGCCACCAGCCTAGCAGCATCTCGGCCAAGTTTTTTTGCTGTTTCACTGTAACCCACTTCCCAAGCAATCGTCAGATAATGGGTCCAGGCATCAGGTATGTCAGGCTGCTCATAGATTGCAAAATCGGGGGTCTTCTCTCCATCATCAGATAACCAGATGTTAGATCCACCACCAAATCTGGCATTGGGTGTATCTCCACAAAAAATGACCCCATGGATGTGTTCGTCAGATATCCTTGGGAAGATTTGGCTGATAGACTCATGAATCATGGTAGGAAAATGCACGATAAGGTCAGTGCCAGAAAAGTCAATGCTTAAAAGATTATTAGATAACCCATCAAAGTTTTGAAGGGTCAGGTGTTAAACTCACTGAGCCTGTGCCCATCCTTCTAGTTCACCCTTTTCCGCCATCAGCTGCAGAGTTTGAAAGGTTTCAGATGTAACACCTTTCACTAATATACGGTTTGGAGCACCAGCCGTTCATGTCAAGAACGGATTCAACTCAGAAAGGATACCCTCTATAGAACATACAGTAGGGGTTTCAGGAGTATTGGAAATGCAAGGGGGGACAGAGTCACTCCGCATCTCCAAAGGATCAGGGTACATGAGGTCACTAGAGGGGGGAGTGGAGATTGATGGTGAATGCAATGGGTTCAAAGTAGGCGCAGCATGGGGCTGAGGAGCGCTAGCAGGCATATTAAGCTTGGCAATAGGTTTAGATGACTTGGATGGGCGAAGATTTGGACCATTTGGTGGTGGTGAGGATCGAGCATGGACCTGGTTGAGACTCCAAGAGGGCACAAAGGTGCTGTGTATATTTCCATAAGGTCCAGGTGACTGAAACATTTGATAACAATGGCAAAAGATGAGGACAAAAGGCAAAGAGATTGGTTTGAGGCACTAAGTGGGGTCGCAGTGGGAATGAAAGAGCCATGCAACCATCTCCACTATCATAGCTTTTATATCACATGTCTGCTCATGTGAAAAACATTATATTGCATAGTGTATTGTAACTAGAGAAGGGGTAGACATCGCTAATGAAGAATGCAACAGTAGCAAGCAAAGGCAGGTGTTGGTAGAATTCGGAGGACTATCAAAAGAGAAAGAGGGTAGTAGTAAAGATAAAAGCAATTAAAGGGGTGATGAGCAACGCCAATGATTAGCAAGCAAAGACAGTCATCAGAAGGTAGAATTTGGAGGATGACTGAAAGAAGGCACTAAAGATAAGTAATTAAAGCGATCAGACACATCAATGTGAAATCAGAGAATTGAATGAGAACCAACAGCACCCAGGCATTCACACAAAAGCCAGTGATCAACAGCTTCCTGAAAGGTGTGAGCTTCTCGATTGGGGGAAGAGTCCAGATTGTGTAAATGCATCAAGTAAGAAATGGAAACCCTTGCTTCCCGCAAGCAGGTCTTGTTCCTTCTGCTATCATTGCTGACCGGACTTCAGGGTCTAACCCATAGGCAAGTCCATCATCATCTACAAGAACAACCTGTACAATATTCATTATCTGTGAAGGGTAAGATCATGGCATTTGCACATACCATAATTTGCCCGACTTCATTCACATTGACAGATGAACTTCCGGTGGATGCCCAGGTGAGTAATTTTGGTCAAAAACAGGGTTCACCAATTGTTGACAGGTCTACCAATGTTGAAAACTGGCCTTGGACCTCTTTGAATGAGTTAGGACAAGGAATACCAGAACCACTGAGAAATGATGTGATAATGGAGTCAAATGTTGTAGAAGGACAAATTGAAAAAAATGTTCAGCTACTTCTGTGTTGGCTGTCTTCACAGCCAGGTAAGGTTCCAAATCCTTGTAGCATGTGATGTTTGACATCCAAAGAGCACTGAAGAGGAACTCCAAACCTCCTTCAAGAGAATTCACCAGCTAAGAAAGTTGCATAAGTATCCATGCTGATGACAATGATAAAGCTGAACCTTAGAGAAGCTGAAGCCATTCCAGCAGGGTAGGTTGAAGCCCGAGAGAAAGGCTAAGATGTCAGGATAATCTGGTTGGGAGGGCCCAACAATAGCTCGATAAAGGATTTCACATGCTGTCCACTGATGAGTTTCTTTGTCTCGGCCAAGAAGTGGTCCCACCTATTGGAAGTGCTGATGAGTACATTGTATACAGACTAGTAATTGATAACAAAGCACCTGCATATCGTGATACATTATAAAATGGGACTCAAAAGGTGTCGGATCTCCAGTGTGGCCAATGGCAAGCCAGTTTTGAATTAATTGATGAAGATCAGGATACCAGTTACCCAAGAACAAAGGGTGGATAGCATTGAGATTATATTGGTGAATGAAATAGTGAAGAAGAACCGGAGAGAGAGGGACTGGAGCAATGCCATTGATGATTAAGAGGCTGGTAAGTGCACCCAATGTAGCAAGACTTTGGCCACGAGCAGAACTTGAAGGACCTCTAACTGAGGACCTAGAGGTGGGGACAGTCGAAGGAGTCAAGGCAATAGCAACATGCCCATCCTGGCATGGTAAGAACCATTTGGTGGATTCATCGCGGAATTCTTGAAACGCCAAGTGTAAAACCTCCCTCTCAATTCCTTCGCCAACAGAGAGTGTTCGTTCGTATCCATCCTGATTTATCTGAATTCTAGAACCAATTGGTTAGTATTCCACTTTGAGCTAATGTGATATACTCATAAAACTTACATCACAAAGTCTCGCCCTGGAGCCAGAATATCAGTGAAGTTGTTTGTTCACGCCGCTAGTGCAAGAGCCCTATTGAAACTTCGGACCAGCTCCTTAACATCTGTGCCCTGTATCTTCAAATGGTCAATGTCCACACCTCTTGTGGCCAAGATGTAGGCACATTCTTTGAGGCGGTCGGGTGTAATGGCCTCTGGAAAACAGGAACCTGTCGGGGTCCATGGTTGTGACCACAATACAGTGGGAAGTGATGGTAACCTTCTCAGTGGGGCAGGGTGTGCAGTGGCTGAGGTAGGTGGCACTGTAGAAGAATTGCTTGTAGAAGACACAGTGCAGGATGGAGGGGGAGTGGCTGTGGAGGGCCTTGCTCTCCTACCATGTCTAGTAGTGTTTCGATTGGAAGGAAGCTGGTGCACAATGAGTAATATATCAAGAAGAACACTCAAACATAAGTACAACAATCTCTCATTCTCACTTCAAGAAGGTAGTGCTCTAGCAGGCTTATCAGGGCAGGTAAAGTGGAAAGGACGGCAGGTAGTCATTCTATGTACACATGTAGTTAATGTAAGCAAAAGAAAAACGGGGCAGAATGAAGGAAATAGTGAGCTCGCTGTCAGAGACAGTGAGCACAACGTTAGCCGACGTGGGTGGACATAAGCCGACAGTGATGGGAGAAATTGATGGCCTTGATGGTGACAGTAGTCGATGACACTGATGGCAGGTACTGATGTCTGGCACATGCTGTAGATGTCTTGGAGGAGTCTACACTATATTTATTCAAGGTTTATCGGAGGAGGGCCATACACATTTAATTCCCTCTTATTAGAGGACCTCATATGTAGCTCCACCTCTAATAAGAGGTGATTGGTGGGATTATCAGGTGCAGGAAAGACTCCTATTACAGTTGCTAGTCCTCAGATAATCATAGTAATAGTGCTATTTGTCCAAGTTCAGCTAATGTGCACATGGTGCTGTCTTTACTGGAAAGTACTTTGCATACTTCGTGAATGCTGCTTGGGCACTCATTCCATAGTCCACTTTACCCAAGTCCCCTGCTTCAACAGCTTCTCCAATTGTTGCATACCCTGTCTCTGATGTCTGGTACATGGTTGCCTGGTTGAAGTACACCAGGCTTCCTCGACTGCATTCATCACCTGCTGTGATAGGCCTGGAGTTTGCAGGAGTTGGTCACTGCAGACCATCTGTTGCCAGGAACTGAATAGCTGGGGTGCAGTAAGATGGGTAAAAAAAACCCTTTGGGAGACCTACCATGAATGTCAATGTTGAAGTGGTATAGGAGGGAGGATGGGTATAGAAGGAGCACCCAGGGTGGGAGCTCAATCACAACCCCTGCCTCCCAGATGACAAGCCAGGACCTCATTGTGTGGTTGAAGTTCGCTGAAAACCCTGTGAGCAAACTGTCTCCAAAAGAAAGGTGCACTGACTGCCAGGAAGCTCGTAGACCAGCAGGGTGCAGATGCCCACTATGTTTTTTTGGTCTGCATGGGGGCCACAGTGTACTCACACCTGATTTGGGAAGGAGGCATTTATGCACAGGTTCCAATACACGCCAAAGAGAGGCATGATGCCCCTCTTCTTGTACCAACTGGAGGATTCATCAAAGTGCTTGGCAACCCTGGGAAAAACCTGCTGCACGACCTGCTCCACCCACCTGCTGTGTGGGCATCAGAAAGAGAGGAGCCAAGCGCTCCAACAGTTCACTTTATCCGAACTATGATGGGCACCTTCATGAAGACTTCAACTTTTGCAAGGTTGTTTTTGTGGAATGTGGTGAGATCGGTGCTCTAAAATCCCGGGAGTGTCAGAGGACCCCCTTGGGCTTCAGGATGGACAGGCTTACCCGTTGGTACTGTTGCTGGTGCCCAATAATACAGGGGAAGTGGGGCCCACAGGGCCCAAGCTTGCACTTCTTCTCTAGTGATTGGTCCATGAGGGCATCACTGAGTAGTGCCTGTGTTGCTTCGGAGAGCTCACCGGCCTGAGAGTGGAGCCACTGGGCTTGAAAGGAGCGGTAGGTGAACACGCAGCCATCGGCATCCACGAGGAAGGTCCCCCGCTCTTTCAGAACACTTTCCCTGTGATCAGTGCAGTTTCCACACACAAGGGATCTACTTACCTGGGGGGCACTTGGTAGGGGATGGGGAAGAACACCCGCAGTAGCTGCAGGATCTCTCCACTTTTATACAACCTCCTGAGCTCTTCCTGTATTTTTTTCGGTGGGGCCCAACCTTGCCAACCTGATGAAGATGCAGAGCCGTGCTGCTGCATTGAGAACTCATCCGAGCACACCGCCTCTCCCTCTTGGAAGGTCCGCTCACGAAGCCGGCGCGTTCTGCCCTCACTCATGCCTGCCTTCTGCTCCTGCTTCTCTCTCCCTGCCCTCGGCCTCTTTGACCCAAGGCCCCTCTTCCTGACCCTTTTGCTCATGGGGGCAGCCGCTTCCAGGGGCTGAGTCACCTCGATTGAAGCTGGTGCAGTCTTTCATCGCTTCTTTGGCACTGGAGCAGGCACTGCACCGAGCAGCTTGGGGGACTGCTGGGCTGTGGACGGAGGGGCACATGGTGATCCATAGCTGTCTTGCTCTTAGCAAAGGGGTGAAAGGAGATAAAGGAAGCCTGAGTTGCTCACATCCACAATCCACCAGCATTCCCCCCCATCTCATGTGCACGCTTCTGGCTCTCCACCTGGAAAGCTGGGGGATTGGGTTCACTGAGGTCTGAATCATAAATGCAGGGGAGGGCTTCTTCCACCGGCTGCCTGTTTTGAGGCTTGAGCATAGTGGACTCTGGGGTGAAACAGCTGCCTTTTGAAGCTCCTTCCTGAAGCAGGGTCCCAAGTTGGAGGCCAGAGGATTGAAGTGCCAGGAAATCATCTTTAATCTCGGAGTCACAAGCCTTGATCATGGCTGCACAAGAAAGTGGTTCATTGCAGGCAACATAGTCACTGAGAAGCATTTGTAGGCGACAGGGTGTGGCATAGAGGAGGGGAGGGGGGCTGTAGGAGATTCAGTGAGGGAAACAGACTCAACCACTGTAGACCTGCACACACCTCATCTGATTTAACAGCAGTGTTCTCTCTGGAGTAGGGTCAAGTGCTTGAGGTGATGCAGTGCTTGTGAAAGGGGGGGATGATGGAGTCAAGGAGGAGGATGCTGCCCTTGTGGCACCATCCCGGCAGGGATGAGAAGATGGTGGTGGTAGTGAAAAGAGAGGTGGGGAAGATGGTGAGGCCCCCATGTCATCAAGCTCAGCAATGAGGAGCATGCATGGCGATTTGGCAGGGGAAGGTGTTTGTAGGATAAACAAAAGAAATTGTGTTATATAAGTGGGTACATTCAACACGTGATTGCAACGCAAAACAGTCACAGTTCTTCAAATCAGTAAAAATGTCACCTGATGCTTTGTAAGTACAAAGCACTGGGTCAAATAAGATGGGTGTAAACCAGGCCATTGTCCAGAAATTTGCGTTGGATATCCTTCCGACAGCGAGGCTTTGCTGGTCGAAACCCTCTGAGCGATGCATGAGTGAGACAAGTAAGACAAGTAAGATGGAGTGATCAAGCTTCAAGTTCAAGAGTTGGGTTAGTACTTATATGGCCATATGTCACATGACATGAGCTCAAAAGTGTGCATGCACCCTTTTGCTCAAGGTTACATCATCAAGGTTACATCATCAATCGAGACTCTCAATCCGGAAAAAAAGAAACATTCTGAGTCAGTGAGTTATTTCAGGTCGCCGTGGGCCAAATGACTTTTCACCTCTCTATTTTCAAAGTATCTGTGAATGGTACATGTCGACTGTCTCTAATGTGTCCGAGTCCAAATCCTCCTGCCAGGATTCCGCATCCAAAAGCTCTTCATCAGAGGTCCCTCCTAGCAGTTCATTTTCTAAAATTGATCATATATACAAGTATCACCCTCTTCCCAGACAACAGACAAAAAGACACAGTGCATCTATACAGGAGGCTAGGGGTTGTCCAAATTGAGACAGCTAAAATAAAATTCAAGCAGAAAAAATGACTTCAGCACGCCAAACTAAGCCCAACTTAGACAGGGCTCAACCCTTCTCCCCTCAGCTGTATGGGTGGTAGTACCCAGAGGCATAGCCAAATGATCCGTCACCTGGTGGGAGTGCTTGGCCGGTACTGCTAGCACTTGCATCAAATGGTCCTGGATTCTGGTAAACAAACCCATCCTCTGCCAACCATTGTTGGTACTTAGGATCAACATAAGCAGGCATGAAGCTGGGGGTGTAGCCGGGGCCTATTGTATAGTTGGCCGCACCATACACATTTGAAAGAAATGGTGCCTCCCCAGGATTGGAAGGCATTCCTGGGATGTCACCTCGCAAAGTCATGGCAGGGTCAAATGGAGCCTGCCCACTATTGGAGAAAGGCTCTGCCCAGCTGTCTGGCTGCTCGGTGGGAACAGGAGCTGGCTGGGAGGATGGGCCCATTGAAGGGACGACAGCTGGGCCTTGTTCATCCCTGCTGTATCCCATGTTCCAGATTCTCCTCCATGTCATCTCCTCTTCTGGGTCATCCCAAAGAGCCCTCAGCTGCTCAGTTAGCACATGTTGCTTGTTCTTCCATTTATCACCACTAAGGTAAGTCGAGGGCTTTCCCCTTTTACTCACCCACTTGTCTCCATCCCTGGACTTACCAGCTGCTTTTGAACTAGTGTTTTTCTCAGCAACCTCCTGCAATGCTGAGCAGAGCTTGAGCAGGGGTGAGTGACAGAATGTGATCCATGACCCATGCACCTACGCAAATAGTGAGAAAGGAGATGCACCCAAAACCCAGGTGCGGCATGAAGAGCTCCTTGTTCAACATCACAGCTGGTGACTTCATGACCTCGGCCGCGAAAGCCTTCAGCCCATCACTCCCGAAGAGCTCGAAGACCTTTCCCTGTCGATAGTTAAGCTCGGTCCAACCTCTTCATATGGCATGAACTTCAGCTTACCTCTTCATCGAGCCCGTGGACATAGCCTTGGTTGTCAAGCAATTCTTTTGCCTTGCAGGCGGCATGCTCGGCGTTCTTTCCCGCTGATAGGTCGTCTCCTCAGCTCAAGGACCGATTCACCACTTTAGCATCATTCTAATCACGTTGGCTAACTCCTACAATGTCCCAGATGCAGTGCGACCCACTCTATCGATCACGATATCATATCGACTGCATCGAAACATCACCAGTGACATTGATCGTATCAAAAGCCCACATTGCACAACCTTAGGACTACCCCAAAAGTCACTAAGATTCCCCTACATGACCATCAAACATCCCCGACCAACTTCAAACAAGCCGCAACCACGATCGACCATCGTCGACCATCATCGAGTGTCATTGATCGATATCGAGAAACTACGAGCGACATCGGGCGCCACCTTTGTTATCTAAATGGTGGAAGATCATGCACTAGGACATATTCCAACTCATGCTCAAACCTGCTGATCATAGGTCAGCCTCGTTCCAAGTCCCTATCGTGCACAGAACCTGCTGGATGCATTATTGTGAGACTTAGCGCAGTTTATACACAAAGGACAGTCTCTTTTAGTTCTTTCCTTTTATTACTCTTTCATCATATGATATATATATCTTTCTTGTTCAGATTCCAGTCTCCTTTATGGCCTTGTGCCTTAACTCATATCTTTTGCCTCATGTTCTACACATGTTTCTCATTCCATTTTAGGAAGTTTCTTTAAAACATATAAAACTCTGTAGTATCTACTTGAAAATAACAAGAAATTGTCTTCACATATCGTCTCGTATACAGTTCTAAGCATCCAATCAACTTTCTAAAACAATCTAAGTCTCTGCGGGTTTTCTCGATCAACGAGAAACCTCTGCAATCGTCACATCCTCGATCCTCCCTCGATCCTCTCATCATTAGTTCTAGCAACCCTTCCAACACTTTATAGCAGTTTGCCGCACCCTTCGCATACCATCGACCTATCAAAAGGTCCCCATAATTCACATATCGACCAATCGAAAGGTCCCCATAATTCACATATCAACCATCGACGATAGAACTCGTTCGCCATCGATCTCGTCGATCGCCCTCAATATCGATCGATACTTGATCGGACCACGACAAACGCCTTCATCTCTCATAACACTACCTTCATGACTAGTGTTAACTAGTAATCTTCTCAGAGGTTTGACCATGAACTTTCCGAATGTCTTGCAAACATCATCGATTGCCTCATCGGCAGTTCTGGTGGTTTTCCTGGGTTGAGCATCATCACCGCTAGCTGCTCTTCTGAGCACCCCGAAGCCTGCTCTTCTAACAGGTCCAGCTTGTAGAAGCAGTGCACATTTTGTCTTGCAAGGCTGTAGATGTTGGTCCGTGAAGTCTGGACCTGCTTGGCAACCTGTAGCTAGCATCAAAAGCATACCCCGAGTCCTCGGAATTTAGATGCACATGAGTGACCATATCCTCGGGCCAAGACGTGGAATCTGCTTCAACAACTTTGACACTCATGAGGCAATTTGCAAAGAGCGATGAGAATCTATCAATTGGAAGCCCACACGTTTGTGGTTGAAGGATGTACTCCTTATTGCTGGTGTGGGAAAGTGCCTTCTGGTGCTGTGAAAGTGCCTGCTCACACTCATGATAGAACTTGTTCTGGCTTGGGAGACAAGTGTGGCACTCATCGCACTGAGTGAAGAGAGAGAAAAACTGCTCCTGAGTGACACTGGCATCAATCACCCAATCCATTTGTAATATAAGGGCATAGTCAGGAAGTGGCACATTTGATGGGTCAAAGGTGTCGAATGCTACATCTAGTAAACAGAAAGACAAATTTATTAAGGCATAGAATAAAGGATGAACACGGCAGTATGTGCCTCCATATGTGAACAGCCTTACAGTGGAGCATTGCTGGACTAGGATGCTATGCTGGGGTATCTTCTCCTTGGCATCTGAGTCAAGGTGAGAACTCACAAAATAGCCTAACACTTTGACACACCATGAACTGCAAAGGTAAGGCTCCATGGTGCCTCCGAATTGGAGTTTTGCATCAGACTGGCCGGTAGCACATGTCCTTCGCAAACTACAGCAGTCCCTTGGGGCATGGGAGTGTGGTCTATCAAGTCAGAAGACTCGATGATGAATGCGTACTCGCGTTTGAGGCCGCGCATGATCTGAGTTGTGGAGTTGGTCATAGGAGTGGACAGCCGAGTAGCAGAATGCGACATCAAAGAAGATATGCAGGTCTTGTGAATCTGGCTGCCCCCAGCTTTATACACATTCAGCCATGTGTAGAAAACTAAATGAGCAATCAGAGAAATGACTATTCAAGGGAGCAGAGGATCAGGGAGATGACTGCTTGAATTCCTGAGTACATCACATTGCCATCAAGCATCACAATTATTTTCCCGTCTAAGCGTAGTGCAACTCACAGAATTCTCTGCCAATTCATAAGCTGAATTTTGACCAGGCTGCTGATCCACCGACAGAATATAGAATTAGGCTCGCATGAATTTGTTGAGTCTCAGCACTACACAGCGCATGTTTGATGAATGATCCAAATTTGACCACATCCCCAACTCTCTCGATGACGCTAGTTTTCCACATCTCGCAATCACTGTGCAACCATATGGTGTTCATTCTAGGTGGATGCTTCCCAGCCCTGCACTGCAGTGCATTTGTGGCAAGTCATTCTTGCAGCACCCTGCTCTGAATCATCATATGCAGATGTGCACCTGGGCCAAAAAGCAAATTACAAGCATGCTATCAAAGGCAAAGCAAGCATTTGGAGAGCGAAGAGAACAAAAATGGCAGCGGCGGGAAGAAAGTCTGGCAGCTCTCAATTTCAATGAGGAAGTTGTAGCATCAGTGCCAGTGAGTCTTATTGATTTTTTCATGCAAATTGAGGGCTGACTTGGATCCAACAGTGCCTGTTTTTGCATTGACTAGTTGCCTGTCAGTTCACCTCCACCAGCCAGTCACTCAGCACCAGAAGTGGAGGTCCATATGCCTTCTGGGGCTGATGTGGACAGCCACCTGTCATTGGCGCAGAGAAGGCAACGGCGCCAGGTGCAGATTCCGAACAGATACTGGGATGATCTGCCCCAGGCTTCTGCCTCACTGCCTCCTCCGAGTGAATTGTACACTGTCCGACCAGAGGAAGCTGATGGAGGTCCTAGTTCTACTGCCAGTAGTAGCTTTCCCACAAGCAACAATCTTTCAGTGGACAAGGAATCAGGCCACCCAATCTTGCGATCGCCTTGCAATGCTTTCAGTTTATCACGCTGCTATTACAGCACCAAGTACCCATCCCACGATCCAGAGGAGTTCAATGACTTCAATGCACTGTCTGATGTCAGCAACCCCCCACTGAGTCATGAAGTGGACTTGGGGCCTTACCCAAATCATAGCTCCTTTGCTCTAGGGGAATGGTACTGGGGTGACGGTGTACAAAAGACAAAAAAAAACTTTAAAAACCTCATAGACATCATCACTAGGCTGGACTTTCACCCCAACAATGTCAGAGATACCAAATGGGATTCTATTGACGATGAACTAGGTGGGGACAGAGAGGCGATGTGGGAGGATGAAGACAACTCGGCCCCCGGATGGCAGCAAACATCTGTAACCATTCAAGTCCCATTCCATCGCTTCACTGCATCGCCGGGCCTTCAGGACTATGTTGTTCATGATTTTCACCATCGCAGCATTGTATTGATCCTAAAAGAGAAATTGATTGATGATCACGAGTTCTGGCATTTCCACATTGAACCCTATGAGCTCAAATGGCAGTCAGCCCATCAGGGAAGCTCTGCATCAGAGGACCCATCGATCCGGGTTCACGGCAAGCTTTACACCTCACCAGCCTTTCTTAAAGCCCATATGGAGCTGCAGGCATTGCAGGGAGAGCCTGGGTGCAGCCTTCCACATGTTGTTGTTGGATTGATGTTCGCCTCGGATCAGACTCATCTTACTTCCTTTGGTGAGACAAAGCTTTGGCCTTTGTATTTATTCTTTGGGAATGACTCAAAATACCATCGCGGGAAACCCTCACTTCATCTTTGTAATCATGTTGCATACTTCCATAAGGTCAGTATCTTAGCCCATTTGATGATGGGCTTCCTTAGCTTTTTTCCCAGCTTCCAGACGAGTTCAAGGACTTTGTCACTTCTAAAACTGGGGGCAAAGGCCTCAGCCCAGCTTTTATGCCATACTGTAATTGAGAGTTGTTCCATGCACAATGGAAGGCCATCTTAGATGATGAATTTGTTGAAGCATACATCCACGGTGTAATTGTAACATGTGCAGATGGGCTTGCAAGGCAGTTCTACCTTTGGATATTCACATACTCGGCAGATTACCCAGAAAAGTAGGCTATTCAGCACCACTTCATTCATGCCTTCACTTTATAACTGAACACAACCGATAGGATTTTGCTGGTCAGCATAAAAAACTTGGGGAGCCATCCATGCCCTCGCTGTCTTATCCCTCTGTCTGATGCCTTTAAAATTGGAATGGCCCATGATGCCAGGAGGCAACAGACCCTCGCTTGGAGAGACACTGCAGCCCGTCGAAGGCACATCTCCGATGCCCAAAAGTTCATCCAAGAGGGAAACTATGCTGTTGATAGTGCTCCAGTGAAGAGATTAATGGATGCTGAGTCGATGATCCCCTCTGCAATATGCTTGCCAGTGGTTGCTTCTCTTGAGTACTGGGGTAATTTTTATTGTTTTAAGAACACATTTTCTGACATGCTTGCTCCGTTGGGCTTTGACATGTTTCCCATGGCCATTGTTGACATCATGCATGAGGTGGAGCTGGGCACATGGAGATCCCTGTTCATCCACCTGCTACGCATCTTGGAAAGTGCAGGGCCTACCCACAGTACCCTTACTAGTGAGCTAGATCGACGGTGAAGTGCCTTTCACAAAATCATCATAACGATGCTGCAGCACTGATGCACTCAGATTAGATACTGGGAAGTGCCAACGTTTTCTCGAGACACAATTCGAAAGTTCTCGGTGAACTGCTCTGAGATGAAGCAGCTTGCTGCTCGTGACTTCAAAGATCTCCTACAGGTTAAGGCTACCAAAGAGTCAGGCTCCCTTACTTACTGGAGTTATTTAGTGTGCAATCCCAGTCTTCGAAGGCCTTTTGCCAGAACCTCACAATAAACGGGTTTTGAAGCTACTTTTCCTCATGGGCCATTGGCATGGTCTTGCTAAACTGCGTCTTCACACAGATGCAACTCTAGCAATCTTGGATAGTGTGATGGCATCGCTAGGCCAGGCCCTCCGCGAGTTCAAGATGAAGACTTGCTCCATGTTCACTACTCGCGAACTCAAAAAGGAGGAGAGCGCTAGAAAGCACAAGCAGGCCACCCAGAAAAAAACATCCCAGGTCAAAAAAAACCCCCCAACCCAAGAGCTAGGGGCTGGTAATGGTGACAGGGCTGTGGTAGTGAAAGACAATGCGGCAAAGGCGAGTAAAGGGCTAAAGGAATTCAATATGAGCACCTACAAGTACCACGCCCTAGGGGATGTTGCTAACACGATAAGAGAATATGGCACAACAGAATTGTACTCTACAGAACTGGTAAGCACTGCACATGAGTCTCTTTGTTATCTTTATACTTCATGTTCTTGACCAGGGTGAACTGGAGCATCGCACCGCAAAGTCCAGATACAAGCAGACGAGCAAAAAGAACTACCTGAACCAGCTGGCTCAGATTGAGCGACACCAGGCCTGTGTTCGCCAAATTTGAAGGAGACTGAATGCAGGAAAGGCCTCTCACTATGATGAGGCGGAGTACACATCCTCACCAATGCCAAGATACTGCATTGGAAAATCACAAAACGAACCAGTAGTTCTCCCAGTATTTTTGCAGGACAATTGCAGTGACCCTGCTGTCAAGGTGAGCAGGATTGGCAGACTGCTTTATCCGTTCTAAGGCCCCTGCTGCTAGGACTTCCTTCCGAGATTGAAAGCCCACCTTCTCCCTAGAATCCAGCTTATGGTGCAGCAGGAAGCCTCCTCGGCACTGCATCTTTCATCTTCATCCAGAGATCCTTGCAGTAATGGCATCAACCATGTCCTATTCAAAAGTGACCGCATATATAACCATCGGCTAGTTCGACTCAACTACACTGCCTATGATGTCCGCCAAGCCCAGGATGTTCTGAACCCGAACACAACACACCACAACATCATGCTCTTAAATAGTACGGGGGAACAATGCCACCCTTATCTTTATGCGCGCATTCTGGGCATTTATCACGCAAACATCATTTATGTAGGGCCAGGAATGGTCGACTATAGCCCTAGACGACTTGATTTCCTATGGGTGCAATGGTATCAGCATTGGGAGGTAGCTGATGGCAGTGACATAATGGGGTGGAAGGCTCACCATCTTGATCAGCTATCCTTCCCTCCCATGGCCAGCAAGGATGCCTTTGGTTTTGTTGATCCATCTGATGTCCTGCGAAGCTGTCATGTCATTCCCTGATTTGCGAAGGGGAAGCGGCACTCAGATGGGGTGGCCCTGTCCAAATGTGCTCGAGATGGTGAAGATTGGAAGGAGTACTAGGTGGGATGGTGAGTGGATCAGAACTTGAAGCAGGTTTAACACGACTGATAAGGACACTGACTTTGGTGCCATCAGCTTTGTAGATCACGACATGATGATGCGTTATCACCGGGGCCAAGGCATCGGGTGTTAGGAAACCACCCCATTACCTAATAAAATTTCATTTTTATTTTATTATGTCGAATTACGCTACATGACGCCAAATGATGCTACACTTTGATAGCATGAGAATTTTATTTCGCATGCATCAATATGTCCATGCATGTATGAACACGTCAGTAACAACAATGTACAATATATGTAACATAGTATATAAACCCTAAATACACGCCTAGGGGACCCCAGTTGTGTTCTCTTAGGTATTCCACCTATGTTTTCAGTGTGAAAGGCCTATCTCAACAAACTCACCTATTAATAACCCCTCGCATCAAAACCATCAATTCCCCCATCACAAGCATGGATCCCGCCTGCTTCTTGTAGAGAGAACCCGCATGGTCTTAGCTAGCAGATAGTGGGTGTCGCCCTAACATCGGGCACACTTACTGTTGCAATTCAAACCCTGTTGCTCATGACTCCTTGCCTCAAATCGAACAGCCTGAGGATGACGAAGCTGATGGCCTTGAACCATGGATATGTGGAGAGCATGGACACAATGAAGTCGGAGGTGAAGAGGGTGTGGAGGGACTTGATGCGCTGGAGTATGGTATCGATGAAAGAGAAAATGAACCACTAGGAGGGACCTCTGACGAAGAGCTTTTGGATGCAGAATCCTGGCAGGAGGATTTGGACTCGGACACATTAGAGACAGTCGACATGTACCATTCACAGATTCTTTGAAAATAGAGAGGTGAAAAGTCATTTGGCCCACGGCGACCTGAAATAACTCACTGACTCAGAATGTTTCTTTTTTTCCGGATTGAGAGTCTCAATTGATGATGTAACCTTGATGATGTAACCTTGAGCAAAAGTGTGCATGCACACTTTTGAGCTTGTGTCATGTGACATATGGCCATATAAGTACTAACCCAACTCTTGAACTTGAAGCTTGATCGCTCCGTCTTACTTGTCTTACTTGTCTCACTCATGCGTTGCTCAGAGGGTTTCGACCAGCAAAGCCTCACTGTCGGAAGGATATCCAACGCAAATTTCTGGACAATGGCCTGGTTTACACCCGTCTTATTTGACCCAGAGGGTACAAAGCGTTTGGGCCAAAGTCACCCAGAATTTCAGGTAAGAATTCAAGACTTCAGCTTCAATACCTATCCTGATAGTTTAAATCATGTTGCAGAAATTTATTGATACTACTACAGGCTGGGAACAACTGGAGACGACGTCTGATATTCAACGTGCTTGCCGAGTCATCTACCCCTGGAGAGCCTATTTCAAAGCACCAAGCCATTGTTTATGGGGCCCTATTCAACTACTGACTGTTGGATGTCGTAGCATCAGTTTACAACCTCGTTCCTGACGAGATCGCCCCAGCTAAGCAGAGGGCTGCTGAAGTGTCTATGCCAATGTGCTTGGTAGCTTTTAATTCTGCACCATTATGTGACAGTACTAACAGGGCACTGTAAGGGGACTAGGGGGGTGCCCTGTGTGTTTTTCCTATTTTTTATGTTCGTCCCATATTTTTCCCCACCTCATTTCCTTCTATTCTTCATTTTCTATGATTTTTCTGGATTTTATTACTAATTTTCCTTTGCTATCATGTTTGTACATGTTGACACTTTTATATTTAGAGGCGGAGTACCCCTTCCGACACATACCCCTTGGTATGATGTCATTCGGCGGCCTTGATCCGCCTATCTCCGCCTTTTTCTATTTTTAGGTTATATTTGATTTTTGTCATCTTCACATATACTGGGCATCAGCAAGGGGATCCTTAGAGTTTTCTCTTCGGATTTCCCTTTGCTAGGTGCGCCCCCAATCCCTGTATTATGTAGCATAATTTTAACTTCGGATTTCCCTTTGCTAGAGGCTGAGGTTGCCCTTATAGGCACTTTATAGGATCGTAAAGGGGTTTTCGCAGACTGGCCAAAACTCTTGGAGCAGGCAGGACAGGATCTAGCCCAAGTGCAGGGTCTGGCTAGCGACGTTGGTGTGATGGGGGAAAATGGGCCTGCAGCATGCTTCCAGCTCCTTTCTAAATTTGCCTCAACCAAGAATGTGGCCTGGAGGTCTTACAACTTTATCGCATCGGCATTTGATCTTTCACTATGGTTAAATGTTTGTGGATAGTGTTGATAGCTTTCAGTGAATTGCTAAGGACTGTTCTTTTCTTACACAGGGACATCTTAGGATTACGAATGACATATTGGACAACTTTTATCTGTGAGTTAATGGGTATTTATGTATTGGAATATTTGTTATGTGATAATATTGCAGGCAAGTGAATGGCTCTGGCCCAGATCTGAAACTGGCCTTCAAAGGCACTAACCATGCTGCATCGATGGAGATCCCCCTCTGTGTTGCACTGGGGATTTCTCCTCTCTGCTTGTTGACAAAGAGGCCTCTGATTGAACAAAAAATAAGCAAGAAAGCGATTTTTAATGCAAGTACTATCTATGAAATTGTTACATTGTTGACTGGTTTTGTAGGTTTGGCAAGCCCTGGGCACTCATCGCCCCAAGATTCTTTCTGACAAAAAGATCTTGTGGAAAGCCCTCTTTCAAGCCACGCATTCCCCTGACTCCCTGGAGGATATCCTGTGGGCAGCTATAGATGCCTCACTCACAATCCTCTGGTCAAGTACTGAAGATGATAGATGTGCGTCCTGGCTAGGAGGTCCAGGTAAGATACTTGTTTCAGTTTTGTAACCTTTCTGATGTTGTGAGATGCAGAGCCAAGTATTGCTGAAGATGATGGAGATGATGGGGAGGATGGACAGTATGAAGACAATGGACATGGGAGAGATGAGGATGGGCATGCGATGCATCAGGCAGGAGCAGGAGAAGGATGCTGTGCAACTGGAGAGCTGCATCAGGGTATGCTGGGCACTGAGAATGGTGCACAAGTAGTGCAGCCAAGTAGTAGCAGTGTCCAGGGATCAAGAAACCCGCATAAGAAAGCAACGGTTGAGGACGAAGAGGAGGAGCCATGCCTTCTGCCCATAACATCAGAGGAGGATCTGGGTCCTGGAGTAGTCCTTATGATTGTTCATCTGGCAACTCCGCAGCGCTTCTCTGAGCAACCACACCCTCAGCGGACAACAGGGCATTCACCAGTAATGCAACAGAGACAGCTTTCCAACCCGCCGCCTGATGGAGAAGATGAAGATGACTCGCATATGACGGGACAGGACCGACATGAACATACCAACGATGCTAGGGATGTTGACGGTGGTATCAGTATGTGCAGATACTGTCACAAATAGCCCAGCTCAACTGTCGCACAGAGTCAGAATTGCCAGACATTCTGGCTGGAAAAGTAGCTGGCATTGAATGCCAACAGGCAAAGCCAGACTCTCCCTTAGTGTTTTGACACTCTGAACGAAAGCACTCCTCGCGATCAAGTGCTCTTACAGAACTTACGTCCCCCTCGAATACCAAGAAGAGGAAGCGCAAGGAGATAGAGAGGCTGGGGGCTTTGAAAGAAAAGTGTACTGAGGCCAAGAGGCAGGAGATGAGGAAGTAAATACGCCAAGAGACAGGGAGACAGCGGATGGGGACGGGGACAGAGAGCCAGGGTCTACGGAAAGCATTAGAGGGGAGGAGCACTTTTGAGGAACAACCGGATGGCAGGCTACTGGAATTCATTGACCTTACTCTGGTGGAGGTAAAGGAAGACATGGTGAGAGCTGTTGCCTGTTCCTTGCACTGCTAGGCTCTGAACGCAGAACAGCAGTCTGAACCTGATATTACTTTTGCATGGGAGGACATTCCTCCAGAGGTATGTGGCTGTAAATGATGCTATTATTCCTAAGCATACTGTTTTTTAGATGTTTGTGGCCCCTCAATCTCTTCCCCTGTATGAGCCTGAATCCACAATCCCATATAATTATACAGCTGGCTTTCATGTAGGTCATGTTGGCATGCATTGTCAGCCTTACTGATGTAAAAGCAGTCCAAAGCAGTGTTGAAGTTCTTCTGTGACGTATGGAATGCAGTTTCCAGGGGATTTGTGGATGGTCTGCCCCCTCATCTACAACCCAATAGCTCTCACTCAATCTTTCATGTGATGCGGTCAACTGAATGCGCTTCTATGCCACCGGAAGTGATTCGAGATATCTTCAGCCATAAATGTATCATCATCACTGACAAGCCTATGCAAATTGTTCAATTTGAGGCAAACGGCATGTCCACCATTTCACCCAAGCTGAGTAAAAGAATCACTATTCAGGGTCAGTAACTCCACATCGCACTTTTACTAGACTAAATACCCTCACAGATCACTCCCTTCCTGAAGATGATGAGGGAAGGATAGCATTATGCATCGGAACCCCTGAAGATTTACTACGAAGCCACCGAGTGGGGGATGGTGGGAAGATCCTCAACACCCTACACTTTCCACTTCCCTTGCCACCTATTGATTGCATACCTCTGCCATCATTAGCAAGCGATGAGTATGCCTTCTGAGTGACTGCAGATTCTCAGTTCTGCAAGGTCTCGTACCATCCATTTCCCTTCGCAAGTTTAGCTTGGGGCCTGGCAGCAACATCGGGTGCCCATCATAAGTTCCACCTTGACGCTGATGGATTTGGTACCCACATCAAGGTCATCAGTGAAGGGGGATGCAAATGGTGGGTCATCGCAACTCCCAAAAATCCCCAGGCACTTGCCAGCACCCTGTTGTTCACTGGGAGCTTTGGCGTTGATGATGTGGATGTGGATAACTATGATTTTGAAGCTGTGCTCCTCACGCCTGGCATGGAGCTGTGAGTCATTTTTTGCTTTTTGGATTCGGGATGATAATACAGGATGGATAGGAATATGAGGCCTGGTACATTGCATGCTGTGTTCACTCCCAAGTCCGCTATCTGTTTAGGTGGCCATTTCTACAGCATCAGAAACATCACTTGTACAGTCTACTCCATCATCCACACCTTTGTTGGCAGCCAGACTCTGACAAATACAGAACATGCCGCCGATTCTAGAACCCTTCTTTGCCGCCTCCTTATCCATACTTATGAGGAATTGGTGGCAAGTGGGTTTTCAGCCACTCCAGAGCAGCCGATCCCAGTAGGAAATCATCTTCCTGCATTTAATACCTGGGAAGGAGTCATTGAAATCGTCAATCTTGTCAATGTCATAGAACTTGAAGAAGTTTTGCATTGGCAGACGTATACTCGAAATGGCTTATCGTACAAAGAGCAGCAGGCCATGAAGCATTGCCATAAACTGGGTAGAGAGCTCCTGCACTGGCTATGGTGCAACTACAGCTTCAGCATCTTCGCGGAACATGCTGGATCATGGGATAAATGGAGAATCTTTTATTTTACAGGTCTTGCTAGCTAAACTCAGGCCATTTCCTTCTATCTTGAGCGGGCATTAAAGGTGAACTTGAAGCTGGAGGAAGATGGCTGTACATCTGAGCAAGTGGTTGCAGCTATTTACCGAGTTTTCCAAAACAACCGACTATTTTGGAGAGCATGGCACACCATCAATGACAGTCATTCCCAACAGTTCTTATCATGGACAGATGCAAACTTCGAGGTCTCCATCAGACAACCTGTGAAGTGTTTCCCTGCAGATGAATCTGGTTTGCATGCATTTTGTATAAACATCATTAAGCTGACTTGTTCCCAGATGATAGCGTAGAGATGGGCCCTTTTGAAGACAATGACAATGACAATGACAATGACAATGACAAAGACAATGACAAAGACAATGACGATGACGAAGACGAAGATGAAGATGAAGATGAAGACCAGGACATGGAAATGGATGGGCACTCAGAAGGAGGTTCAGGAGAGGACTCAGTGGAGGAGAATGCTCGTACGTGGAGATTGGACCTATCTTTAGTTCCTGTAGCTCACTGATATTTATCCTATAGCAAAGCGACAAAAGGCTAGCTGAAAGGCTGGACCCCTTACACTTCCCTATTAGGAGCAGCTTTCACCGCACACAACAGGTCTCTGAACCTGCCATTTTTTTACAACCTCGCTACTTTTATGACCCTGATGCCTTCAACATTTCAACATTGGGCAGTTGTGTACCTTGAATATGGCTTTACTCCCAAATTACTATCCCCCATGCTTTGCAATCGAAATCTGATTTCAAAATCCTTCCTGATACAGTTGTACAACAGAGTAAGTACTATAGGTAGTGATGATTGAGAAAGTTGAAGACTAGCAAAAAAATTACTCTCGTACTAGTACAAGTTGATTCAGACATGGCACTGGCTAAGGCTCCAACCGTTTAGTTTACGCTTACTCAACAAAGGTCAAGTATACATAAATGGTAGCCTAAACAGTATAACCATCTATATGCCATTTAATAACTTCAGTATGTACACAGTTTAAAATATTAGTATTTGATGAAAGTGTTCAAGGTTTTTATTGAGCTAACTAACCTCTCTCGCATGAAGTGAGGGGCCCAAAAGTAGGGGCCACAAAAGTAATTAATGATCAAACAAAAAAACTTGCACTTTTCACAGGGAGGCCGCCCCATGAGCAGCTGCTCACAGCGGTGGTTGGGTGAGCTGCCGCTTCCATGTCTCTTGTCCCCATTTTCCCCATATGTGTTAGCATCCTTCATCTGATGCTGACGCAGTGGTGGTGGTGGTGCCCATACCTTCGCTTCTGGTTGTTCGCTCTCCCCCACCGTTCATGGTTCATCCTCTTCTGGTGGTTACTGTCTGGAAGTTGTCCCATCCCCTGTCCCATTGCTCCCCGTTTCCACCCACGAGCAGTTGCTTGCTGTGGGGGTTGGGGGTGCTGCTGTTGTTGTGGTGGTAGCCCGAGCAGTGGCCGCGTGGTCCTCCACATTGTCGTCTTCCTGTCATTTTCCACAGCATCAGTCCATTAGAGCATTGGTCTTGTCCTGGTGGTTGTCCTCGTCATTGTCCTCCCTTCATCGTCATCATTTTCGTCCACTGTCTCCATCGTTATAATGTAATGGTGGCAGGTGCTGGGTTGGTGGATAATCTGGGGGTGGGGTGTGAGTTGTGGTGGGTGGAGATGGAAATAGGGGATGTACCTGGCAGTCTTCAGGTCTCCCAACACCCCTCTGCGGTCTCCTACGCCCAAACAAGAGCCTCACATCCCATTTGGATGGGGAGGAGGGGTGGTGTTGTGTTGTGTGCGTTGTTGGCTGTTGTCAAGCTGAAAACACTGTAGCAGTGTAACCTATGGAAAAGAACATTTTTCTAGTTATAGTTGAGGAGAAAGAAAAAACTTACTACATATTTCGACGGTGGAAGCAAGGATCTGGTGACTTGTGAGAATACAAGTTATGATCTAACAAAGGAGACTATTAGTAGTGAAAAGAACAAGAAAAGGAGGAGAAATTATGTAGGGAACCTGTTAAAATATTCCTTACTATGTAGGGCGAGTTGTGCCAGTGAAGATCCTTAGCTCTAGTTAGCATAGGCGGATATCAAGCAAGTAACAAGTCCATGATCCCTGCATCCGCGGCTCGATAGCGGTGTTTGTGGACACTCCAAATCCATCGAAAATAAATTCCCAAAAAGGAAAATACAAAAAAGGAAAGAGGGAAGATCAACCGATGGCGCAGTAACCGTGTTTGTGGTCTCAATAGCTGGTATCGAGTTCCCACGCTAGTATCGAGGCCACATTTGGCCTCGATAGCCTAGTACCACTGCAATGTTCAGTATTCTGGGTCTGCCACCATGCTTCAAATACCACTATAGTGTCAGCTGTGATCATCCCTTTTATTGCTACACTGAGGTCACCTCAATATGTTGTCTTGTGCTGTTCTGGATCTCAATGTCTCGGTGTCTCACTGCTCTCTCTCTATTTCTTGGGCTTATCCCCTTGTGACTTTTCATACCTGCACTCTGAGTATTCCTGCTGATGGATATTTGAAGTCCTGGGGATCTACAATATTTCGGGTCTCGACACGACACAATTTAAAATTTTGTCGTGTGCACAGCCACCCTCTCAATGAAAATCTTCGGACCACCGTATCTCCTCTGCCCTTGCCTTGTTTTCTGTCATCTTTTTTTCTAATTAATGAGTTATTTCCCTGCAATGATTAGTCCCCATGTGTAATCCTTCAATTTGAGAAACCCATGCATCTTGTCCCTCAAAATTTCCTGTTCCACCACCAGGATACCCTCAGTTTACCTAGTTCTTTCTGCCATTTAATCTATAACAGGCTGATACAGAGTGCTTAGTCCTGGAATTTTAGGTCCTCACTTTGCTCTCACACTTTCCAGATTTGTTGTATTTTTGACTTTCTTGTTACACATTCATCCATCCATTATCAATCTTGTGCTTAACCCCAACTAATTACGCTGCAGAAAGCTTCTCCATCCCTCATTTCAACAGGTTTTCATCCATATGCTAATCCTATATGTGTGATGTACATATACTTTGTAATTGAAGATGTGTAGTGTATGCAAGCCAAAATAACTAGTCTAATTCTGTATTTCACATGACATGCACAAATATATTCATGTCCAGTGACCCACTTCATTAAATGGTGAGATGCACAGTTACTACGAGGAGGTGCTGTCGATCTTCCCTCTTTCCTTTTTTGTATTTTCCTTTTTGGGAATTTGTTTTCAATGGATTTGGAGTGTCCACAAACACCGCTATCGAGCCTAAAATTGACAGTATACTGGTGTGACATATGTCACTCAATTCTGCTTTTTGACCAGGCTGTCACTACGGTACAGCCCCTTCACAATGGCCTCTATTTAGTTGTTGTTTGGTTCTATCAGCAACGGAACTCTACATGCCGATGAGCTGAGTACGTGGCAAAGTTGCACCTGTATCTTGCTTCATAGGGGCTCGGCACGGGGTTCATCGCTGATATGTAGAACAAAACAAACAACAAAACAGGGGCCTATCATTGACATGATATCGGCTGTAATCGTTCCCGGAGCTCAGCACTCAGCACTCAGATCTCTTGTGGCCCTCAACTCGGAGTCCTGACTAGTCAGCTTCTGGACTGAAGCTTGGACTATATAAAGGCTATGGCTGGGACCTAGCCGCTCTTCACCGGCTTGACACTTGATAATGCCCATCAACGATGAAAACCACCAAACTTCTTCTGCCATGCATCATCAACAGCAGGACAACGCACTTCATTTGGGACCATGTAAAAGGCCATAAGCATTGTTACCATCTTTAATCTCACTAAAGTTCTCGAAACTCCTTGTGAATAACTAGCTGTATCGGCGACCCTCTCATACACTATGGGTGTCACTTTGGCCGCACTGTGCATGCCTTGTGTAACGTTCATGCATTAATTACTAGCTGTTAGGAAACCACCCCATTACCTAATAAAATTTCATTTTATTTTATTATGTCAAATTATGCTACATGACGCCAAATGACGCTACACTTTGATAGCATGAGAATTTTATTTCGCACGCATCAAAATGTACGCGCATGTACGAGTGCGTCGGTAACAACAATGTACAATATGTGTAACATAGTATATAAACCCTAAATATATGCCTAGGGGACCCCAGTTGTGTTCTCTTAGGTATTCCACCTACGTTTTTGGTGTGAAAGGCTTATCTCAACAAACTCACCTATTAATAACCCCTTGCATCAAAACCATCAATTCCCCCATCATGAGCGTGGATCCCGCCCCCTTCTTGTAGAGAGAACCCGCACGGTCTTAGCTAGCAGATAGTGGGTGTCGCCCTAACACTAGCGCACTTCTGTGTGATGGTGAACACGCAGATGACCCAGAAGAATCCTTTACCACAGAGTAAGTGCTTCTCCCAGCCTCATATCCCCGCTGATGATTCCCACCAGACAAAGGCTGGAGTATCGCATCTACAGGACCCTTCTAAACATGGTTCCAGGTTTAGAGGAGCATTTAGTTAACAGCTCAGATGAAGAAACACGAATGATCGCAGATCTGGTCTGTAACAAACTTCTGATAGGCTGTGCTGCACTAATGAAGAATCACATCTGAAGCTGCAGAAAGGTGCATCAAGTGCACGATCAGATGATACTAAAGGCCTGAAAAGCGCTGTTCTCAACTGGATCATCCCTCGGGGAGATTCACTTACTCCCCCTATTCCTCGTAATGTCAAGTCAAGTCGCGGGTTTAATCATGACAAGACTGGCCAACTATTGTGCCCGGTGGAGTTTGACTGGTCTGATGAAGAGTAAATAGTTTCTCGCCTGCTGCACAGTTGACATCTAATGCACTTTGGTCAGGGTCAAGGCACAGCTGCGTAGCGGTGATATCACGGTGCCCAGTGATCAATGGCCAATCCTCTTATACAAGGAGCATAAGTATGACCCAGAGGATCCTTGGGATGGGCTCCTGCGAAGCACCATCTTGGTCTCGGTGAGTTCTCGAGCCCTAAGTGTGCGACCTACTAATTTTTACCTTCCTGAAGGCCTATAAATACATATTCACATCGCCGAGTTCAGTTGAAAAGGAACCCAAGGCCACGCACTCTGGAAATGCCCGGATACATGGAATGACCCAGGTCACTATGGCGTCAATCACTTACATTGTGACTCAGGTATGGTGCTGTACTGTCTTCATCAGCTTCTCGTTGTGATTAGAGCTCTCACAGGTCAGATTTGCACTATCATCTTCCGCGATGTTTACTCAGTCTGATACGATCACAGATTCTGAGCACTTTTACAACAGCATCCTTCAATTTCTTGAGGATGCAGATGAGAACAATGAGGTGGATGCTTTGCTAATCTGGTGGAACCAGTGAGTTGCCAGCCAATCAAGCTCTAACTTTTCCTCACTGTCACCTAGCCAGATATTTCCCACCTACTCTTCTGCTCAACGTCCTGTCACCAAAAATAGTGCATTAGTGAAACTAAAGGAGAAAAGGGCTGCACTTAAGGCATGAAACCATGAGTTATAGTTATCCGATGTTTTAGACATGTATGCCAATGAGATAATATTTCCCATCATAAATTTGCTCCCTTTTCTCCCTTTGCATCATGAGCAAGTGTTGTTACTTTCCCAGTGTCATCTGCCTGTGTTATAGTTCTTCTGCCAGAGACAGTGTCTCCAATACTTCACAGGATATCTCTGTCTGTATACCACATATCCAGGTCATCCAGGAACTCAATAAAAGTGCAACTTGCTATTCTTCTGCTTAGATATAGGCATTGTTCACAAGCCTCACAATTCTTATATGACTGACCTGACCTGGGGTCCTTCCATCTTTGTCTATTCTACAAAACCATGCTCACATCTCCAGATCTGCCACGGCCTTTCAACATTGTTGAGACAAATAATTCTTCTGGCTTATGCAATATGATATGTTTTCTGATATGTCTCGTAAGCCCCAAAATAATTCTGTTACAGTCAATGACCTGATTTCTTCCATCTCATGATAGGGTTCAATGTTGTTACGATTCTTCTGCATGTGAAGCACAAGTCATTTTCTTCCGTGTCTGGATGTCATCCACACTACATCCAATCCACCTGAGTTCCTCCATTTGTGACAAGTTGTCAATGGCTTTTCTGCTTGTGAAACATGGTATGCTTTCTGATATGTCTGGTGCTGTGTGTAAGCTCTGAAATAACTCTGCTACAGTCAATGGCTTGAGTTCTTCCATCTCATGACAGGATTCCTACCACTTCAATTTTGTTACAATAAGGCACATGAAGCACAAGTCATCTTCTTCTGTGTCTTCACAACATCTGCACTACATCCAATCCACCCAAGTTCCTCCATTTGCAACAAGTCATCAATGGCTTCAAGATCTTTGCAGTTGGTCCAATTATACTGGGTGATGGCCTCAGGTGGGGTTCTTCTAGGCATGGTAACAAACAGAAAGCTGGCCATCTCTTAGATATCTTGATCACAATTCAGATTTCATGCAGCTATTGTACATTTGCAGATTTAATCTGTTGCTCATGAACATTACCTAGGTTGGCTCAATTGCATTCATGATCTTTTCTTCAAACTATGTCTGGTTGGTGCTTCATGAAAGTAAATGGCATTATTCTACCCTCGATGAATTTGGCAAAGGCTACTGTCCTTTAAAATTCATTAGCAGCCTACCTGCAAGACTTATGGATGTGTTGGACATTTTAATTTCATGCAGCTGTTGTACATTTGCAGATTTCATCTGTTGCTCATGAACATTTCCTAGGTTGGCTCAATTGCATTCATGATCCTTTCTTCAAACTATGTCTGGTTGGTGCTTCATGAAAGTCAATGGCATTATTCTACCCTCAATGAATTTGGCAAAGGCTACTGTCCTTTAAAATTCATTAGCAGCCTACCTGCAAGACTTATGGATGTGTTGGACATTTTATATCATACCAGCTTTTATATAGTGTAATAAAGTATGGTCAATGTAACTGCATTTTCCTGATGGGTTTGATGTGGTGGCACATATATACTGTGAATAAGCTGAGTGTATCTGGAGTCGGCTCGACTGGCATGTTGTGCATGCGAACAAAGGAGAGGTACAAATTAAGCACTGACCCATAGTTCTTCCAAGTGCTGACATTGATGGCCTGCCCTAGAGCGATTGCGCATTCTCAGACTAGCCGTTCTTGCAACCACGGCTCCTGTTGTGGTTGCCAGGCACAAACATGCAACATGATCATTTTTTTACTGCCCCCATCATGTTGAAATGTGGGGGTTGAAAAGGTGTGATGGTGAGTCCAGGTACCAGCTGCTGTGCTTTGACAAATTCACGGTGCAAGATCACATCTGCAACCACATTTTGTGTACCTGGGATATGGAGAATGTAGTGTTTAAAGGTCCGGTTAATGCAACCAAAAAAATGGCCGCAACCAAACTGAACCGGACTGAATGCAACCGGACCATCAGTTGCAGTTGCCCACATTTGGGGTTGTTCCAGTTGCCCATTGCCTCATTTTGAAAATATTTGAAAACCGTTAAAAGACTAGTTGCCATCAGTTGCAACCGGTCTTTCTGCAGTGCATAAAAGATGTGTACATCGCAGGAAAAAACCCGTGAGTCAGGTCGCCATGAGGCACAGGTTCCCTTCCCACGAGGACATACCCCGCGAGTCATGTCACCAGCATGGGTTGCTCATATCTGTAATAATTTGCTGAAAAGATATGAAATTATTACAGAAATGAGAAACCCACACCTCATGGTGACCTGACTCGTGGGTTATATCATCATGGGAAAGGAACCCATGCCTCATGGCGACATGACTCGTGGGTTTTTTCCCACAATGTACAAAATTATTACAGAAATGAGAAACCCGCACCTCATGGTGACATGACTCGCGGGGTATATCATCATGGGAAAGGAACCCACCCCTCATGGTGACTAAGACCAGTCTTAACCGATTTTTTGGGGGCAACCGAACCAATGTGGACCGGTCCTACTCAGTTCAGTTGCAGTTGCCCCATATCTGGGTCGGTCCAATTGTGGTTGTGGTTGCCGGTTGCCCCTCTTGGGGGTCAAAAAACTGGACCAAACTGGACCTTTAAACACTAGGAGAATGCAAATGTCAAACTTCTTGTGTAAGAATACATCCACGCAGTACTTCAAGAGTGGGTTGAATTCTGGAAGACACCTCAAGGAATCGAAAATGTTGACAGTGTTCATGCTGTCTGTGTGGATGATGATTTTAGATGTGTCGGGCACTGAGGTGTGTAGATCATTGATTGCTCCAGCTACTGACAGTGCTTCAAAATAAACAATTATGCCTCGTGCTGCTTCAGTCGGGACCGGTGAGTAAAAACCCTGTCGATGATCAGGATACCAGAATCCCAGTCCAGTTATGCACACATCACAGAAGACCATCTCATCAGTGTCTTCAGCATCCCAAGTGACAGAGGAGAGAAGTCTGATTCCCTGAGATTTTTGTAGGTGAGACAATGCCCAGTGCAGATCCGAGCAAACTGCATTATTGACCCGGATCTAGCACTTTAAAGTCTGGTTCGGTTCGGTTTTTTGCCCCTCTTGAGGCATAACCAAAACCGCAACCGGTTACTATATTTCCAAAAAACTACATAACCATAACTGGACTGACAAAAACCGGTCAATACCAGTTCAGACACATTTATAAAACCGGTCAGAACCAGTAAGTAACCGGACTCAGTCATAAACTATGTAATAGCTATTATAATGACTTGCAAACACTAATTATATTACTATAACAACTAAAATGTATGTGTAAGTAGTCTACTAGGGAAGGGACAAGCCCAGGGAATCAAAAAAGCGAAATCAGGGGGGTTTATATACCCTGGGGAAGGTGCACAGACCATGTACTAAGTTTAGATATCATGTGCTGATGGTGATATGCTCGAAATGATGCCACATCACACAATGCTAAATTTAGCCCAGACTGTGATGTGGCATGATTTCGAGCATATGGTGCCACATCACCATCAGCACATGATATCTAAACTTAGTACATGGTCTGTGCACCTTCCCTAGGGTATATAAACCCCCCTGATTTCGCCTTTTTGATTTCCTGGGCTTGTCCCCTCTCTAGTAGACACTACTTAGCTACTTATTAGTATTAGATTAGTTTGTGTAGTTCCTTATAGTGTACGAAATGTGTGTCAGTAGTGTTTATAGTCTATGATAACTCTTATATAGTAGTAGTGCAGTTATAACCGGTTATAACTGGTTTTGTATCAGTTTTAGTTAGTATTCAAATTTATATAACCGTAACTGTGACTGGCACATAACTGACCATGACCGTGACCGCGGTCCAGTTACAAACAGTTATGGTTCGGTTCATCAGTTATAGTGACCGGACCTCAATGCGCTACCCAGATCTTCATCAGTGGCTTTTCTTTTCCAGCGATTTTCAGGTAGAAGTTGTTGAGGGCAGGCTGGACCATGGGAAAGACATTGAAGCTCCAATTTAACCAGCCCACCAACCTCTGCCAACAATGATGCAATGTCTGCGAGTTCCCTCCTTTTTCTTTGGACCAGGCAGCAAAACTCTCGATTTCCTCCAGGAGTTCATCAAGTCCTTGCCTAGGAAGCATGAGAGTGAGGCTGTTTGCATCGACCTTGATTCTGATAATGGTAAGTTTCTCTCCAAAAACTTGCTTATGGGACTCATGTGGGATGCCAAGTTTGTCCCATAGGGACAGAAGCTTGACTTGACTGGCCGGCATCTTTCTTCCATATCAATGATACCATAGGACATTGACAGATCTGTCAATTCCAAATGAGTCATCCATGTAAGTCCAAAGATCTGGAATCATTTTAACTTTCTTGGCGATCCAAATCAAATGAGATATATATACCTGCTGAGCCTCGCCCTCCAAAGCAGTTGTTCCGATCAAGGTCCCATTTGCCATCGACAGTCACTACTTGTTTGAGTTGCCACAAAGGGTGCATGGGGAGCAGGCAATACACTTCTGCAACATCTGATTTGAAAATCGTGAATGAATGACTGGGAGCTGCATGGTGCCTCACAAGCAGCCCAGCTCCTAGGTGTCACATGTTATCCAATGGGAATCTCTTGATGTCCTCACGTTTGATTATGGTGTTAGGTGCAAACTTCCCTGCACTCTGATTGATGACCATATGGAGTTTTTCAGAGTGTGGTTTCAGGACTGCGTGGATTGGTGATGTGTGCATCCCTGGCAAGAGGTCTCAACCAAAAGATCCTGAGAACCTCCCTTTGGAATGCTCGTGGTCTCACTGCCTTCATATGAAATCCCTTTCAGCTGAGTCTCAAGGCATCCCTAGAGATTCATCGACAATTGATGGATAAGATTCATGATGTGTGTCTGCCCATGGCCAGAATCCTTCTCGGAGTCCTTTGCAAACCGAGTCAACAAAGGGACGATTTGGATGAGTTCAAAGTAACTGATTAAAGTGCTCAACATTAATTGGAGTGATAATCTTGAAATGGGAGAGGTTTAGCTTGTTCAGTCCAGTCTGCAAGACAGAAAGGTGAGGGGTGTGCATTCTGGTTGTTTCACAGTTCATGATCCCAAACATTATACCTGAGATACTTGGGGCACATTCCATAGACCGCTTCAGATCTGCTGAGTGCAACTTCCTTGGTTATGTCCTTGCTGCTTGCATTTGAGGCATGCATGTCGATATTGGCATGAGTTGGATGTGCTGCGGCAACTGGCAGTACTGTTATAGCATCTGCAAATCTCAGATGATCTCTCTCTAGGACACTGTTCTTCCATTGCAAATTTGCTGCTTGAAACCGCTTGGATACCATCAGGGAGGAGATAAGTGGAGTACAAGTATGTGAACTTGTCTCTGTCTGTGAGGATAATTGATTGTCCTCCACCCACCATACATTGGACGGCTCTGTCGAAGGCGATGAGGGTGTGATGGGCATTGACGTGTTTGGTGGAGAACTCGGAAGCCATGTAGTCTCCCCATTGTTGTAATTCTTCCGTTCGGTGTGGGAACACAAACAAGGTCACTTTTGAGGTCGCATGCCATGCAACAATCCAGTCGCCGCTCATTTGGACTTTTCAAGCTGGATCTGTTCTTCCAAGAGAGATTTCTGTACTACCAATGCATCCCACATTCCCCTTAGGAGGGGCAATGTGGTGGAGGTTGCTGAAGACGGCATCGAGATTGACAGCTTCTCCTTTGAAGATATGCTTCCATTTGGACTCAGGGAATCCCTGTGGTGCTGAGGTCGCTCTCCTAATCTTCCATTCAGCGAAAGTGAGGTCTTTCTGCACAGTGGCGAGTGTAGCTCAAGTGCATTTTCTGGTCTTGTCTGGTTCTCTGTCTTGGGCTTCAATCTCAGCAGTGTGCCATGGTAGCTGGGATTGATAGATATGTTTCTTTTTGTTAGACTTGCCTTCTCTTCCAGTATCCAATTCACTGCTTGCACTTGAAGAACTCGAGATGCTTCATTGTCCACACTTTTGGAGTAAGTCTTGCCTAAGATTGCATAAGAGTTGCTCAGCTTCTCTGGTTGCATCTGTGCCCATACTCCATACATTCTCTCTGTTCTCAGATGAGTTGGAGATCTCCACTCCCGAAATGTCTTGGTTGACCTCTCCATTTGCATGTCTCCCTCCATGCTCCGCTTCCTTTTGTTTCGAAGCAATGATATTGACATAGACGGTGTAATGCTTGAGTGTGGATTTATGTACTGATTTGTCAACGTTGGCCTCATATAAGGTTTGCAAGATCTGATAGAGTGTCTCCATGCACAAGGTTTTCTCTTCCTTGAAATCCCTGATGAGGCTGTCCATCCTTGAGACGAGACTAGCTCTGACCGAGTCTTTTCAGGGATGTGCTGTGTTGGAGGGAACTGGGTTGGCATTAGTGTTTGCTCCTGCTCCAACAAGACCAGAGGATTCTCGAGACATTCCAGAAGGGAGCGTTTGACTTGAGGATCCTCCAGACATTCCAGAAGTGATCATTTGACTAGGACCTTCTCTTTGGTTACTTGATCCTTGGGAGTCCGATGTCTGCCCAAAGTATGTGGCATGTTCATTGTCTGACATATGAGGAATGATGTGTATTATAAGAATGAAAGAATACACAAAGTAAATCTAAGAGATATCACTAGAAAAGAGAGTTCTGATTAGAGACGAAAGGATATAGAAGAAGACCCTTACCCAGGAGAGAGAGTTGCAGAGATACCCTGAAACAGGGAATGTCTCTGAACTACATCTCTTCTTAGGAATAGGGGTCTGAGCACATGACGTGTGCAAGAAGAGTCCAGCAGGACTCATATCGCATGCAGTGCAGCAGTTCAGCATGAACATTACCCAACATAGGGTGGTATGTAGAGAGCATGCACATGGGCAGAAAAATTGTTGTAGCGACAACATGACCAAACTGCTCGCCATTGGACTTGCGTAAACATGCTTTAAACTCAATAAAGTTTTCCAGATCCTGTGATCTCATCCAATTGTCCTCGTGGACATGTTTCAGAACAAAAAGTGCACTATTAAGGTTTTCGAGGTCATGTGACCTCTTCTGCTTTTTTTTGTAAACTTTGCCCACCCCATCTCACATTTTCCCAAAAAAGGCTTCTTATAACCTTTTGGATTGGACATCAAAGGTTTGGACATCCCGTGCTTTATGGGACAGAAGGAGGCAAGGTAGCGGGCTCTGCCATGCCAGTGCGCTACATATGTAATTTATATGTATCGAAATGGCAAGCATGCCCAGGTTCTGTGGGCACCCCTGCCAGGTTTTGTCCCATGAATAAACTTTGGTGTGAGAACTCGCTGGCAGTCATGCCCATGGTTACCTCAATGGTTCATGTCATGTATCCGCTGTGTGGAAATGCTCGATCATCGATCCCTTGATCCATCCCCCTGCTGCAACCTCATTGTTAAGCTCTGTGTCACACCCCTCTCCCTCTGCTCCCTCACCTCTCACCTCTCCCTCCTCCTCTTCCCTCAATGAAAACCAGCTGGATCTGCTCTGGGATGACGTGCTTGGACAAGAGGGAAATGGTGCTGTGCGAAATGGAGGTGCTGGTGGGGACGATGCTCACATAAGAGGTTGACGAGGACGGTCATGCTTGATCAAGCGCTCGATGGTGGGGATTGGGGGTGCCAAATGAGAGGGTGGAAGGTGTCAAACAGGGGAATGGCAATTGAGCAAGGTGCATATCCTCAATCACGCCTGTTTCACTTACCTTGGCATGACATCATCCCTCCCTCAACAGGCTCAATGCTGCCATCGCCCATGCTCCTCACCATTGGAATATCTGTCCATCTCACAAGCCCATTGTCTGCTACAAGATCATCTGTTCTTGCACATTTGGAATGGTGTCAGTCAACCAAGGAAGTAGTGCCCACCCATACAAAGAATCTGACTTAAAGTCAGCGCGCTCTGTTTCTCTTCTTTCCTACCTTTGCCTAACTTCAATGACCTCCATTTCAGAGGCTTGAAAAAAGTCGAGCTCCTGTCTCTTGTGAAGATGCAAATTGAACACTGGCTGCTGTAAGGCAAGCAGAAGAAGCTTAGGCAAGACAAGGTGACAAAATGGCATCTGGTTGAGGTCTTGCTCAATCCCCAGCATGGATTCTCGATGATGACTCCAAGGAAGACTCCAACCACACAGACTGAGCTGCAATACACACTAAATGAGCCCAGCAACAGCATCATGGTGAGTATTTTGTTTGTCCCATGCTATTTAGTCTGCTCACCTCATGCCTTCAGCAACCCGCTCTACATCAAGGCACTGGTATCATCACCATGCCTGTAGCACACCAGTGTGTAAGTGCCCACACTTCTTCTCAGTTGAAATGCTGATCCCCAAACTCGACCTCCTAGGAAGTCCACCTTCACATACACGATCAATGCTCAATACATGGACCCTTGAAGACGCTGGAGGTCATCGAGGCACATGCTGCCAATCACCCGTATCTTCAGGGAAAATGGCAAGTCAGTGCATGCGACATTCTTGAGCAGTTACAAAACACCAATGGGCAGATCATGGGACCAGGTGCATGCCATTTGTGCACTCCATTTGCTCATTTGCATTGACAAGATCTGCAAGGCCTTGTGAAGCTTGGTATTCCTGACGACAGAGAGCCCAACTATACATGATATTTTATTCACGTGCCCATCTACAAGCTGACAAACACACAGCCAGTCCCAGCCCAGTTGACAGTGCCAGCTGGTCTCACAACAGACCTCACCATCCACTGATGATACTCAACCCGGGAAAACCACCAAAATGGCCGATGAGGCAATTGATGATATTTGCGATGAGTCAGAGGAAGGGAGTGAGACATTCCAAACGTTCGTGGTCAAACCTATGGGAAGATAACTAGTTGATACTAGTCGTGAAGGAAGTTCTATAGGAGACGAAGGTGTTTGGTGTGGTCCGATCGAGTATCAATCGATATTGAGGACAATTGATAAGATCAACGGCGAACAAGTTTATCATCGATGGTCGATGTGTGAATCCTGGGGACCTTACGATAGGTCGATAGTATACGAAGACTATAATCAATGGCTAGGAAGTGTTGGAAGGGTTGCTAGTGCTAACAATCAGAGGATCGTAGGAAGATCAAGGATGATGATGGTCACAGAGGTTTCTCGTCGATTGAGAAAACTTGTAGAAGTTTAGATTGTTTTAGAGGATAGATCTGATTCTTAGAACTTAATACAAGACGATAGGTGAAGACGATTTCTTCTATTTCCAAGTAGATACTACAGAGTTTTATATGTTTTAAAAGAGACTTCCTAAAATGGTATAAGAAACATGTGTATAACATGAGGCAAAAGATATGAGTTAAGGCACGAGGCCAAAAAAGGAGACTGGAATCCAAACAAGAAAGAGATATATCATATGATGAAAGAGTAATAAAGGGTATAGAACTAAAAAGGGACTGTCCTTTGTGTATAAACCACACTAAGTCTCGCAATAATTCGTCCAGCGGGTTCTGTGTGCAATAGGGACTTGGAACGAGGCTGACCTACTATCAGCAGGTTTGAGCACGAGTTGGAATACTTTCTGGCGCATGGTATTCCACCATTTAGATAACAAATGCGGCGCCCGATGTCGCTTGCAGTCTCTCGATATCAATCAATAATGCTCGACGATGATCGACGATGATGCTCAACGATGCTTGACCGTGTTCAATATGATATTGCACTCAGTAGACTTGGTCAGGAGTGGTCGCGCTGCTTCTGGGACCTCATGCGAGTTATCCGATGTGATTAGAATGTGGTCGAAATGGTGAATCGGCCTTTGAGTCAAGGAGACAACCTATCACTGTGTCAATTTTGCAGGCACAGTGAGTCAGCCTCCTCACCAAATTCCTTTCTCATTTGCTAATGAATTCCTGCCACGATGCAAGGTTGCCCAGTCATCAAGAGCCGCTTTGATTCCTGAAGACAATGGCAACAGGGATGATACAGGTGCAGCACTGCTGCAATGCAGCCAACAGTTGGACTTACCAAGGAGCTTCAAGCCCCTTGAGTGTGCCTGGGATCATGTGAAGGCAAAAAAGAAAGCAGCAGTGGATGACGATGACGTAGATTGGCTGTGAATGTCGGCAAGCGAGCACTTTGGATGTGAGGACCTCCAGCAGTTTCAACACACCCATCATCGGGTCCTGCAAAATGCTGACATCGTTGTGCTGTGGCAGTTTGCTGCACAGTTCTGTGAGACATACCACAGGAAGAAAAGTGGGAGATCGGTGAGTTTTGTGGGTTGGTTAATGGTGTCAGATGCCTTCATGAAAGCTGACCAGTATGTCCTGTTCAGGGTAATTCCATCACAAAAATGCACAGTGCTCAATGTAGGAGAGACATGGATCAGGCAGGCTGAGGAGGGACACCACCTGGTGTGGCGGTATGGTGAAGGCTGTGAGTGCGAGACACAGGAAGTGAAGGAAAAGCTTGTGGAGATGCACAAGCACCCCATGGGGAGTGGGAACCTGTTTGCATTCCTCTGTGACTGGGCAGTGTCTCACCGTGGAGTGTAATACTTTGTCTCATTTATGCTACAAATGTAAATATTTTTTCTCATTAGTATGTATAGCTGGTTTTTGATTCATACGAGAGGCTACTCAAAGCTTGGTCACTCAACTCTTGTAATTCAATTCTATGGCTACTGCAACATCTTGTACTAGCTACATTTCAGTAAACTATTATAGGTATCATGACAGTGATAGGTCCACCTTGTTGTTCAAGCTCGGAAAACACATCTATGATCATCGTTGAAGCTCTATGAACCCATACAAACCCCTCCAAAGCTCTATGAACCCCTCCAAAGCTCTACGAACCTCTACAAAGTCACAAGAATGCTTCAAAATTCTTTGCAACGCTTTGAAACTCTTTGTGACACCTCGAAATTCTTTGTATGCCTTCGGCTGCCATAATACAATTCCCCCGACCTTCATACAGCTCAGGACATACACCTGGAACATTGTCGATGAGTTCTGAACCAGTATCAAGCAATATTGCAGCGATATCGGCCTTCAAACAAGTCCGATATTTCCTCGACCGACTTTGAAAATCATCAAACATCGCAAATTGACATCGGACACTATATCACTATCCGAATAATCATCGCACACATGCCAGATGTATCCCATACCATTGTCAAACAATATTGCACCAATATCGGGCCACAAACAAAGTCCGAAGAATCTTCGAAAATCTTCGAAAAACATCATTGGACACAGTATTTCCTGTTCGAACGATCTTCAGATGCATGCTGGACACATGGGACACTATATTGAGTATATTGAACACATTTTGACTGCATGTGCATGCATACAATCTGCTCAAAGCAGTTTCTGATCTTTTATTCAATTTATAACAACGACAGTCCAGTTTTAGCTATTCTTTCTTATTATTTCTTCATCATGTGTTATATTCACCCCTTCTAGGCTCACTTTATTGTTCTGATATACTTATATTGTCTTTGGCCTCAAGTTTTCCACATGTTTGCCTCATGTTCTCTAGCCTTTTTAGGTACTTTCTTTATTTTATATAAAAAGATGTACTAGATACAAAGAAAAAAAAGAAAAGTCGTCATCTTCCTCCCAGATCACAGTGATTTGAGAGAACAGTTTAGTCTTATTCAGTCTGAAGTTTGGTGTTTTATGCTAAACTTCCTTGAAATTCCTTGCATTACGCTATTTTTGCTCTTGCTTCCCTCAATTAGCCTTTTCTTCACTTCTACTACTCGTCTAGTCCCTGATCTTGCGTCCAAACATATCTGTGCACTCAAAATTCCTCGAAACTTCTTTGAAAAATATTGCGACATCTCGAAAATCATCGCAAGTCCTCGAAACACATTCTTTTAGCTTTGAACTGCTTCGACAAGCAGTTATTTTATGACTATTTGATGGTCGATCTGACAGGTGACATCTAGAGGGCCTCGCATCCTTCCTCTGACTCATGTTATACCATCCGTGTTACAAATTTCCTTGTAACTCAGGGAACCCGACTGACCCAACATACCCAACGATCCCCTCCAGACAGGAGGCACTCCTGATTCATGCCTAGAGCATGCCCTTGACACCAGACACACACATGATGCATGCCGACAACATGCATTCAATCCCCTTCCCGTGGAAGGCACCCTTGATGCATGGTGACTCCATGCACCCGAACCCATTCCCACACATGCTGTGATACAACAGCCCTTCAACATGAGGTCTGTGACATCGGACTCTCGTGATTGACATGCTGTGCTACAGCATGTCCTTGACATCGGATGCCTCATGCTAGGCATGAGGCTTATCTCTTATTGTTTCCTGACATGCTGCGCCACAGCACTCCATGACATCAGATGCCTCATGCAAGGCATGAGGCTTATTGTTTCTATTCATACCTGATATGCATCTACCTTTCCAATTGGACGATAAGGACCTTCCTACTAGTATAAGTACTGCAACTTGTAGTAGGGATGTCCTTAGTTTAGATCTAGGCAATCTACAGCCTTAACTTGCAACTCACGAACTTACTTGAAACCACTAAGGAAGCCCCTTAGTGCGTGAACCTGAATGACTCTATGCAGAAGCCCTGCTAGAGTGCACTATCTACCTTACGTTGGATGCTCCAAGTAAGACTAGTGCCGAACAACTCGTCGAGGAAGCACCTCGTTGAATGACATCAACTAGATCGAGTGGTTGAGGCTTTGCCCTTAACAATTCAAAGCCATTTTGTGGGTTTTGTTTGGGTTTCCAGGTTGAGCATCATCAACGGATAAGAATTTGAGTCAGCAAGAATGTCCTCCAGTGCATGTCCATCACACTCCTGGAGATACTCAATGAAAGACCAAATGTTCTTCAAGTGAGGGATGGATGGGGATGGGATGGGGTACCAATCTTTGAGGAAGCGAAGGGTGAGGTCATTACTCCAATTTGGCTTTGCTGAGAGTGTTTCAATAAGTGTGATGATCTTCTTGCATGTTGCCTCCAATTTTGCAGTGGTGTTACTGCATCGCCACCATGCATCCCACCCAGCCACCAATTCCTGCACTGAGAGTCGACCATCCAGACCAAACATCCACTCATTCCAAACATCCTCAATTGATATGCTCTTGTTCTTCTGAGGGGGCTTCCAGTATGCATAGTGAGGGAGCCACTCATCCTCCTGATTCTCTGAAGAGGACCATATCCACTCAAACTGATGGTTGCAAAGATGATCTGGGCTAAACTTGGACTCAAGTGCTGCAATGGCTTCAAGCTGCTTGGACTGCATGAAGGAATCTTTGGATAAAAAAAAGATGCTTGGTGGGTATATATTGCCATTAGGGCTGATGGTGGTGGAAGATGAATTGCTGGTGGGCACAGATGGAGGTACTGTGGAGGGAGCTAGAGTGGTAATGTTTGGCTCAGCAGATGGTAGCAGAGGGAGGCGATTGGAGGATACTGACTGCAGCTGTATTTGACTTGTGGACATAGAATCAAGTTGGCATAAAGCCTGTGAATGCTCAGTGAGACTGCCAACTAAAGAAGCTTAGTAAGATTAGTGGTGATAGGAATGGACTATTGACACACACCTGTGGATGCCAGTCTTCGCTTCTGAGGGTTTGAGTTGATGAGTACTGCATGGAGAAGAGAGTTGACGGCCTGGAGCTGTGCTTGGACCCCAACACAGTGTTGTTGGATTTCACGATGGGGTTGCTCTTGCTGGATGTTGCTTGTCATGACTACACCTTGGAATGTGCTGGCAACATGCTCAGGCAGGCGTGAGAGCTGATGTCATGACTTGCACTCAGCTTCTTTGATGATGGAAGCAGCAGAGTGTGCAAAAGCTGAAAACTGTGTCATATTGAATGGAGGGTAACTGAATAAGGCACAGCCAGGGTACTTTAATGACAGACAGGCTGCATCCTGTAAGATGATGCGGCAGAGACGTGAGAGAACCTCAAGGAATGACAATAGGGTGTTATCGGCAGCTGCAGTTCCCATGGCATTTTGATGAGCTTTGAGAGCCTTCCGTTCATCTTCTACCCATGGGAAAATTGAAGAGACAAGCTTGTCTGGTGGTTCTGCCAGTAACACCACTATCAGAGGAATGCTGCAGTGCCCAAAGAGTGTGATGCACCAGGAATATCTTATGCAACAAAATAGGACTCTTGCTTCCGTCCATTGAATGAAGCAGCGGCGACCATCACATCCGTGGGAAGTGTGTGATCGTAGCATTTGCCAAAAGAACCTGAAGTACTCCAGTTTCCAAGGGTTCTTGTGTCATCCTGGGCTCCATGGTGTTCACGAGCTGTCATGGTAGTGAAAGGTCGGCCAGCATGTGTAGTCTTGCTGATCAATATGTCATTCCGAGCATGCATCAAAGCAATGCGCTTGCGATGGTCTGTGATTATGATGATTTGAAGGTCAAGAAGAGCAAAGCAGTATTAGTGACTTACTTTGGTAGGTCATCTCTTCATTATCACCTCCCAAACCTGGGAATAACAGAATCTTATACCATGACTGGATAGCAATTTCACCTGAAAAGTTTGGAGGGAGATTGCCGAGGACATGGAAATGGCTGAAGAGATAGAATCCAAGTGCTCCAATGCAACAGAGCTTTGTAAGTCAATGGCGAAAGGCTGCTTGTTGATCAAGCCATCCAGTTTTGTTGGTCTTGCCCTGATTTGAGAGAAAAATGAGAGCCTCAAGGATTACAATATTAGGATATGTTGTACACATACAAAATGAGACAACAAAACATACCATGACCTTAGCACCAAGACCCAAGTCAAGCATTGGCACATCACATACTGCAAGGTCTGACAGCAGCAGTGATTGAATGTTGTTGCCACAAAATGCTGATGAGGTCGAGACCAGAAGCATACACCTGTCATGTAAAGCAGTGTGAACTTGAAGTTTGGTTCCATGGCTGGACTGCAGAAACCAAGACGACCCTCAGATGAGCTCATCTTCTGTGTATGTATCTGTAGCATATCAGAGTCAGAATGCAGATCATCAGTTAAGACTGTACCAGACAATGCTCCAGTTGCTTTGAGTGTTTGAGCCTCAGCAACTCACTCAGGTTCCTTTTCCTGTGCAGTGGACTCCAAGGTGGTGATGTGGCTGTCATCACAAAGCACAACCCTTGAAGCTGAGCACTGCTTGTAATCTTCTCGGTGCTGATTGTTGTAATGCCAGTATTCAAGTGCGCTGATACACTGTTTAATTGCTTCTACCCCTAATTGAGTACCAGGCAGATCTTGACCATCTGATGTATACTAGCAAACACAAAGGTCAGGGGCCGAAGGAGAGAGCTGAGATCAAAAAGCCCTTTACCTTCAGCTGCTTGGTTTCATAATCCAGGAAAGTAGTGGCCTTGACAATGGTGATGGGATGAGAAGGGAGGACTTTCCAAGTTGAATCTTCAGCAAGGCGGCAAGCTTGGTCATTCTCAGTGAACTTCTCATAGTTTTTAAGGTGTCTCAAGTACGCAGAATCTGTTCCTTTGCCAGAACAAACCTCTTGTTGGATTGCAAGGTGCCCAGTGTGAGTCTCTTGTTCCATAATTGCTAGTGATAACTCCATTTGGGTCCTAATGTTGTCAGAAAGTCAGCATGGCGCTACTGCACTGTCCACACTGTCTATTTGTGAATCCTGAAATGCATATAGCTGAACACTGGGTGCCTGAGTACCAGTGGTGCTACCTTCATATGATGTCCAAGTTGGCAGTGCATCCTGGAGTGCATCTAAAGGCACTAAAGTGCTGAAATCCTGAAGCTCCAGATCAAAACCATTGGTTCATCATCTTTTTGATGCCAGTGGATAGTGTTTAAAGGTCCAGTCTGTAGGACCAAAAAAAAGACCTAAACTGAATGGAACTGGACCAATTAGGACCAAACCAGTGGTCTATTTATGGACTGGTCTTTTTCAGTCCAGTTGCTGGTCTTTCATTTTGAAAAAATATAGTAGGACCAATGAAAAACCAGTTGCGACTGGTCTTTTGTCCCAACGTATGTTGGACCTTACTCCCACACATATTTACTTCATTTTCGGTCCCTGGACCATCAAAAACGGTCAAGAATTGGTTGAGATATGACCAAAACATTTTTGTACAAGTATTTTGTTGTATCAGAACAACTTTGATTGCAATGCTTATTACCTGAGCTATAATTTTTTTTGTACAGCTATATGACATCATAAAAGTAACAACAACACACCTAATCATCTGTACCATGGGATTTTATTCATATAACAGCCCAAATGAGTGCAACTACAAACTACAAATTACAAACTACAAACTGCAACTTGAATGCATGTCCTTTCAGTTTTGGCCATATCTCAGTCAAATCTTGACAGAATTGCTTAAATGTTGGATCTGTCTACAGAGCATTACAATCTCTATCCATGAATATAACATATATAAGGTAATGGTCATATTTGTTGAGATACATATGGGTTATTTGGCATGATAAATTTTACAACAAAAGACTGGTCCAAACCAGTCTTTTTTCAGTCCATGGACCAATTAGGACCGGTCCTAAAGGGTCCAGTTGCAGTCCTCCAATATCTGGGTCGGTCCTAGACCAGTTGTGGTTGCCGGTTGCCCCATTTGGAAGTCAAAAACTGGACCGGACTGGTCCTTTAAACACTACCAGTGGAGAAGGTGGATTGCTGGTTATGGTGTCAAAGCGGCACTTTTCAGGGGATTGGAGTGGCATTGCCTGCAAGTGCTCAACAGATATCTCTGCAATGTTCATGAGCGCAAGAGTGAGAGAGGTCATGGAGTTAACATAAAAGAATTTGAACATGCCATTAAAATGCTTGAGGGGTGGACACCGAAGAATGGGTGACTGAGAGACTGAGGGCCACCAAGTTCAGCAGTTGCTTAGTTCCAACACTTACTAGACTCGGATCACAGAGTATGTTGGCATTTCTGTAGAGTAATATAGTTACAGAAATACGAGCTGTGCCAGTGTGGATGCAAATGATGAGTTAAAGTATAAAGTAGGGCGAGGCGGCGCTGCCACCACGCCTCGTCCATGCCAAGAATAGAATATCCATTGTTGCCTCAATAGCTCTTTCGGAGCCAAATCAAGCGTGTATGTGGGGTTACCAGGTATTGAATCGGTTACGTGACCTGGGGGTAACCGCCCGTCACCCAGTGGGGTAACCAGAGCCAGGGGGTACACTTCTATTTACAAATTCCACCAAATAAACACAAAGAAACGGTGGACAGTCAGCGCGTTATATATCCATATTATATAGAAGGAAAATCAGAAACCGATGTGATATCTGATTTTCGCGTTCCGCCACCCCCTTGGTATCGAGCCAAAAAGCATTCGAAGTGAAGAGACGAGGTTGTCATCAAATAGTACCCAGATGACTCGGAGACAAATGCTGTTCATCATGCCTTCAAACGACGCATATCTCCGGTGGTGTATTCCATGACATTCCCAGGAACATGAACGTTCATATACAGCTTTGGTGCGAACCAGCTTGATTTCTTTGATTGAGGCTGAACGGAATCATCTGCATTAAATATCTCACAACAGCACTGCCATTTGGTTATTGTAACTACAAGTCGATCTTATTCCATGACATGAGCACAGCTCAATTGACGACAAGGCTCTGCCCGCCAGCGCGCTACATCATTATACACACTTTTTATATAGGTGTTCACTCTATATTACAAGCCGGGCTTACCGCTTGCCAGCCTACAGACACTTACTTTATTCATGTTTGGCAACAGCACCCATCGATCCATCCATGGTCACACTCTTCCCACAGTGACAATGTGTCCCGACCTGTCTGGAGTTACCCATGAGACGTTTCTCAGGTCGCCGCAGTCGTCGGTTTTTATAGATGTTGTCTGCCAATTGACGACCAATACTTGATACCTTCGAATGACCAGTCTCTTTTGGCTGCAGCTTCGGGCCTTGATCTGGAAGAATTGGATCGTCCTCTCGAAACACCCTTTCGTAAGTCCGGATGGGGTCGGGCCCCTAATCATCGGCGGATTAGTACTAAATGCATTTTTAGCTCAACATCTTGAGGTGTTTCATTTTCCCGATTGCCTATGGCATTTTTCTGGGGGTAGCCCAAGTATTCCTGAACAAACCGAATAATGTCAGTTTGCAGCCAATTTCCAAGAAATCCAACGATGCTTACTACGATATCAGTATGGAATGGGGAATCCAACTTCCATTTTATCTCTTCGAACTCAGTTCGACGGTTCGAGTCCTCTGATATGGGCAGATGGAACGGATGGAACGAGTTCCCCCTCCCCAACAGCTGTAATGGCTCACATCACGGCATCATTTTCTTCAAAGCAGCTAAGTGGAGTCAGGAAGGTCGCAAGTCCTTCTGATATCCCATCACAATGTCCTCAGAACTTCAATCTCTTGTCAGAATGTTTTGCCGCCGTCGCATTTAATGACATTCCTGCAAATGGGAGCGCTGCGAGGCCCGTGAACTATACAATTAGAGCAGATGCGGGTTTGGGACATATTGATGTTATAAAGCATACCAGTGATTTCGAGCTCAGGATTCTACCTTTACAGTGGGCGATCGATCAGGTTAGACGCGTATAACACGTCATAGCGGCATCTGATGCTATAATTTAACAGGCAATCGTAGAACTTAAGACTGGCATCCAGTTGCCAACACCATTGGAATGGCCATATACACAGGAGACGAACGGGGAGCAGCAAACAGCTATTCGACTCAGTGGGTACATTCCTTTTCAGCATCCATTTGCACTGACACTGTGTTACAGGCTTTGTTAGGGGTGTAAGGCAGTTACTGGTAGTCGCACTGTAAGTCTTCTACATCAAGCAACAGTATAAATCCGACAAATCATCTAGGTATCTGTGCTTCGTTGGCATCGCCTACCAGCTGCCTGGCGCTGTAACTGGAGAGCGTGCTAATGGTCTATCGGCTCATATGAAAGCTATGGGACTTCTTGACTCCGCCAGAATATTGCAAGCATTTTGTTTCTTTTGGATTCCACATGATGACTAACAGCGACCGGATAGCTCCTGGCACCTGAGCATCTCCCTTGTGTACCTTCCTGCCTGGGTTATTGTCAGTATCATCTGGCGCTTCCGCATATTCTCCCTCACCAACGTTGGTTTGATCCTGGCCGTGCACGTTTTCCTTGGACTTCTCCTGGCGAGCTGGTCGTTTTTCGTGGCCGCGCCGTTCGGCAAAAGTCCTCAGCTAGCCGCCGTGGTATCAACCGTTCTGAGTATCGCTCTCGCCATCATCGCTCTTGTCATGAGCCATGCCGGCAATGGAACTGCTTTTATTTACACCATCATTTTCCCACCAGGATTCTATATATTCGCCATACGTGCTATCGCGGGATACGAGAACCATCTGCTGCCAACTGATGCTCTCAAAGGGGATCCTGACAATGGCCTCATGCTTCTTCCTCTGCTTATCGCTGCGATTGTAACTATTAGAAGTCATACAAATCGTAATCCAGTCTCTAACCTTCTTCCCTTTCAGATCGACATTTTCCTTTGGCCCTACCTTGCTGTTTTGCTCGAAAGAAATTTGTATGATGCCTCGGATCCGTCTGCGAGATCCTGGATGTTTTGGAAGAGACAGAAGGTTGTCAATTTGGAAATACCTGAGAATATCGCGATCTCTGTGCGTAACCTCAAGAAAACGTTCAAGAGCTCAATTTTCAGCTCGAAACCCGTCGTCACCGCAATATCCGATCTATCGTTTGATATTCCAAAATCCGGTATATTTGTCCTTCTTGGGTCTAACGGGTGAGTAAAATAAAGGTTACTTGTCGCTTGATCCTCAAACTTTTAAACAGGGCTGGAAAGTCGACTGCATTCTCAATATTCGGCGGTTTGGTGAGTCTAACAAGTGGATCTGTGATTTTTGAAGGAGGTGTCGCGCGTCCTCCGCGGGGTACACTCGGAATCGTGCCGCAAAAAAACGTCTTATTCCCGGCATTATCGTGTGTGCAGACTCTCCGCGTTTGGAGAGCAGTGAAGTGGTCCCAGAATTCCGAGAGCGATGAAGATGTTGAACAACTATTACGTGATTGTGATTTGGGAGCAAAGATCAATTCGAACGCCGACACACTCTCAGGAGGGCAGAAAAGGAAATTGCAATTGGCTGTCGGGTTGGTCGGTGGTTCTAAGAGTAAGTCTCGTAATGTATTTATATCTGTGCTCTGCTGATGCTGTTGGATAGTCGTTCTTGTTGATGAATGTACATCGGGAGTCGACCCGCTGAGTCGTCGGGCTCTCTGGAGGACTCTGACTTCTTTCCGTCAAGAACGAACAGTCGTTTTCACAACTCATGTACGATTTATCTATTCGTCTGATTCATTATCTTAAGTTCACGATTTATATAGTTTCTTGACGAAGCAGACCTATTGGCAGATCATATTGCCATCCTGGCGGCTCCTGGAAAACTCGTAGCATATGGTTCACCCGTTGCTCTGAAACGAGATCTGGGCGAAGGATATTCTGTGCAGGTGTTTTTCGAACCGCAAATTCATGGGGAAAAGGACCTTGCCAGCCCCAGGAGCGACTTACTACGAAGTATTCGCGCGATCGCACCTCAGACCCATGCTTCAGCACCATCACCCCAGCAGATTTCCTATCACCTTAAGACAAGAGACGCCGTTACCGTTAGAAATGTCCTGCAATTGCTTGACAAAGAGAAGGTTATTTATGGTATTACGTCGTACGACGTGTTGGGAACCAGCATCGAGGATATTTTCTTGGAACTCATGGCAAAGAATGAAGATTCTCGTGACATCATTGTACCACGATATGGAGATACCATGCCATCAGAAAAACTAGATGAAAGGCCTGCCGAGATGGACCTGGCCAGCGGCCGACCCATGTCTCCCCTACAGCAGGCAATCACGATTTTCTACAAGCGTTATTTAATCGCTCGTCGAAGCTGGCTCACCCCTGTCCTTGCAATCGCCGTTGCCGTCGCAGGTTCTACGATACCTCTTGTATTTCTTCACGGAACACCACAAACATGCGTTAGAACATTCCGCAACTCAACCAATATACCCTTATATCTTCCTTTCTCCCCCATCATCCCGCTCACCCTTGGTCCCTCCTCCAGTGTCCTTACATCTCCACCCGGCATTGCATCTACACTTGGCAGTAGTACGGCCTTCTTGCCTGTCAACAATGTCGCTGACAACTCTACCTTTGTCAATACTATCGCTCAGAACTATCGCAACTTATCTTTGGGCGGTGTCTCAATAAACCTCCAGACAAGAGCGTCACTAATTGCATGGGAAGCCTCTCCACCAGGATTCACGGGACCTACTATGCTCAATCTGGCTACAAACATCCTTTTTAATAATGCTCTCAATTCTTCCGGAAATACTGCTAGCACACCAACTCTCATCCAAGCTAATTACAGTCCTTTCCCCGCAATTGGAGGGGGAACCTTGCTCTCATTGAAATGGATCGCATTTTTCTGCGCGGTCATGGTACGTTCATACTTGTAGCCTCTTTGTTTCGCTTTATTTACTTTATCTCAGTCCGTATTCCCAGCATTCTATGCACTCTATGTCTCTCGTGAGCGACGCTCATCTGTGCAAGCAATGGAAATGTCAAATGGTCTTGGAGATCCTATCGGGCTATGGTTAGGCCATCTCATGTTTGATACGGTCTGCTCTGTCATCTTGGCCACAATAATCATCATTGTATTTGCCACGGCTAGCAACAAATTCCACGGGCTTGGTTTCTTTGTGAGTGATTACTTGTATGTCTATTCGTTGAAGTACTGACTTGGGCTCTTAGTGGGTGGTTCTCGTCCTTTACGGAATAACTGGCGCTCTCTTCGCATACTGCGTCTCGCTGATAATGACATCTCCTCTCGCGTCTTTCGCTGCTGTAGCAGGTTACCAGATTGTTATGTTCATCGCAAGTCCCTCTGCAGTCCCTCTACTAATATATCACTGATCTTTCTTGTAGTTATACCTTGCTGGTTATCTCCTTACGCTGACATATGGAAAAACATCCGCCGCACCCAGCATTATTACCATCATACATTTTACTCTGTCACTACTCTCACCTGTTGCCAGCGTGGTGCGTTGATTACTTACTAATGAAGTGGAAATAACTGAGAACGCAATACAGACACGAGCTGGACTGGTTTCAGTCAACTTGTTCTCTCTCCTCTGCGACGGAAATGCTGTCGTGACAGCATCTTCCATGGGCTCAATCATGAGATATGGCGGCCCCATCACCTATCTCATTATCTACTCGTTCATTCTATTAGCCATCCTTGTTTGGGTTGACTCCGGCACCCGGCTCCCTCGACGACTAGGGTCCTCAAGGAATACATCTTTACATGCGGATTCAACCAAACTATCACGAAAAGATGTAATTGCAGAAGCCATGGCAGCTACGAACTCTGAAGATCTGCTGCGCGTCCTCAGAGTTACCAAGTCCTACCAGGCCGACAAGGTCGTTGACGATGTGAGTCTTGGGGTGTCACGAGATACCCTTTTTGCTCTACTAGGGCCAAACGGCGCAGGAAAGACAACTACTTTTAACATGATTCGTAAGCTACGTCCTTTTTTGTTTCTTGTTTTTTTTTTCTCCAATTTTCGGACCTTTGTAGGTGGCGAGGTTATCCCCGAGTTTGGCGAGGTGATTATCAATGGTACTTCCGTTATTCGTCATCCCAGAACAGCTCGGCTATCTCTTGGAGTCTGTCCTCAGTTCACAGCGATCGATTCTCAGTTGACTGTGCGAGAGCATCTCATCATCTATGGCCGGTTGAAAGGGCTCAAGAAAGGATCAGAACTGGAGGAGAATGTTGAACTTGTCTTACAAGGAACCGCATTGAGCATGTATGCCGATCGATTGGCAAGCAAGCTATCTGGCGGTAATCAAAGGAAATTATCGCTTGCCATTGCATTGATAGGTAGTAGCCGTCGTGACCGTCGTCTCCAGAGTTGCTAATTTTTTTCATTTGTTAGGAAACCCTGCTGTCGTCCTTATTGACGAGTTTTCGACGGGAATCGATGCGAGGATGAAACGAGATATGTGGCAAACGTTGAGGAATGTCACTGTGGGCAAAGCAGTGATCATCACGACCCGTATGGCTTTTTCCAAACTGCCATAACCAATTATCTGACAGTCTGGTTGGAAGATTCTATGGAAGAGGCGTCAGCCCTTGCTAGCAGAGTTGGAATTCTGGCGAAACAACTGCTAGGTAAGAGTTTCGGCCTCTGCGACCCCCTGCTGTGCACTTAGGAAATGTGTGTTCAGCTGTTGGTACGACCGAGTCTCTTTCAGCACGATATGCAGCATATGAGGTTCACTTTTCATGTCACACTCGCGACGAGATAATGAGGGCGCAGACTCTGATGGCGAAGATTCCGGGATCCCGTATGGCGGACGACGTTGCGACACGGTTCGAAGTGCCGATCGAAGCTAATGGGCTGACGTTGGCGCAATTATTCACCACGCTGTCGACTGAAGGCGACTTTTCGGAATATACTGTAGAGAAAGGATCCTTAGAGAGCGTATTCTTGAAGGTGATTAGAGAGAATAATGTCCTCGAGGAGGACAATATCAGGCAGGGTAAACGTCGGCGTTGGTGGCGATCATGAACATTGAGACAGGGACTTTAGGTATTCAATGGGACTTTGTATACTTATGTCAATGACATTGACAATCCGGTAGTATAGTACCGGAGTAGATCACGTGTCCGGAAGCAAACTTGGTGACATAATCCAAAGCAAATACTTGTTCCCGCACAGACCACGATGTTCTCCTGGTCTGACTCCATCCACGCAGCCTTTTCCTCTTGCCTTCCCTGCTTATCTCATCCTCCAGAATCACCCTCACAAGATTCACTCCTTGATCCTACCGCAAACCATGTCCGCCGTGCTCGCCCAGACGAGCTCCAAGGTTTGCTAGCAGATGTCGACGCCGACACAGACACAGAAGCAGAGCGCCTATCCCTCCACTCCAACCCAGGTCTTTCAACGAGCAGAAAAAGACGAACAAAGAACAAGAAAGGGAAGAGAATCACATTCTTCGGGTACTACCTCTTCGGCAAACCTGCGATTCCTCCTATACACCTCCCCGACGAAAATGAGGACGAAGACAATCTTGGTATCGAGTCCAATAATCGGGTCCGAACACAGTCCAGCGTCTCTTTGGACTCTGACGCGGCACCCGTTGAACTTGACCCTGCTACCATCGCTCGCATCTCCGAGCTAGAGCTGGCAGCACAAGCTTTCGAAGCTGAGCGTCAGAAGCAGGAAAGACGCAGGGAGCGGAAGGAGAGGAAACGTATTGCAAAAGCACTCTCACTCGCACACGAGGGTAATTCGGAGTTTGAAGGCTTCCAGGGAAGTGGTGGGGATTTGCCACCTGTGTATACGTACTCGGCAGAGTCTCAGGACGGGGAGTATGGTCCGTATGTAGATGCCCCACAGCTCCCGGAAGACGAAGGAACCGCGGATTTTGACGGTGGGTTCTATGCGCGGAAGAGTCCCATCGGGCCGAGTAGTGGCTCTAGATCTGGTTCTGACTCACGGAGTCGGACGTCGGCTTCGAGGTCACAGCCTGATGCCACTGTGCAGCAACAGCAGTACTACCAGCAGCCTGGAACTGCATCATCATCGTCCCCACACAAGAAGACTTTCAAGCCAAACTCTACTCTTACTCCCAAACGGAAATCCCATTCTACAGCCAGTGGTTCTTCCCACACAAGCTATACCGCCCAATCCTCCTCCCTCGCCTCCCCGTCTTCATCTACCTTCCCCAAACCCAACCCCGCTGTCTTCGAGGGTCCGCAACGGCTCGCCCCAGACCCTGAGTTTTCTGGCGCATACGATGAGGACGATCCCAGTCCCGGTCATCCCGGCCTGGTGAAAGGCATTGAAGGAAGAGGAGCGTTCCCAAGCCAGGGGTTCCCCAGTTCGGGATTGAGTGCTGGGAGGGCAGATATGGATAGGAAGAGGAAGGATTCTGTACATGCGCTCGGGGGTGCGTTTTTGGCTGTGAGAGGGGATGTGCCTGTTGGGGCGGCGGGGAAGGGGGGTGAGGAGGGATTGTTGTAGGTTGGGTGTTTGCTGGTGGATGGGATATATGGATTTATTAAGATTAATGGATGATTGGATGGATGGATGGACTGCGAATCAGCGACATGTATGCGTTAGATCTTACTTGGGAGTTCAAATGTTCATGTATTGCTCATCTACATGCATTAGTGTGCATGTACGTACCCCGAGTCGTATTTCGTATCTTGGTTAATTGATTGATGCATGCTGTTGGGAGGGAATCTACATCTCTAGCTATTCTACTACGACTGTGATGCTTTCTTAAGGAAATATATGTACATCAGAAGTGAATATGAGAGTAAGAAAAAGTTGAAATACTTACAAAGTTACAAGCCGCCACAGGAAAACAACGTTACAAGTAAATTCGTGTTTGACCTCGGTGATCTCAAGATGGCGAGTGCTACATCAGTAAACTACCTATATCATGATGGTCTCCATGCCACGTCTCCTTCTTTGAAACTTTCTCCGTGGTTCACTATGTATATCGCTTTCCGTGATGGAACAATGAGAGGAACAATAATGCATGTACCAGTGGGTGCACGCACATCGCCCATGCGCTCGCTTCCAACAAGAAGGCAGAATAGGGTTGTTCACACAAGTTCGTAGATACCTATTCCTTTGTTAGACGGACTGCATATGCTGACAACCTCACAGGGTTCCCATTTTTTATGGTATACTGTATCTACAGTTCATCCTTGTTTATCCTAGGTACAGTATGCCGAATATAGTCAGAGCCTTGGATTTCTACACTCAGTGATGAACACCGCTTTCCCTCCTCGCTGAGCCTGGTAACAAATCTGCTCCCCGCGTCAAGTCCCAGCACCGACCTTGTCTCTGTTCTGGCCATACAGTTCCATATCCAGAAGGGACTTTTCACGGAGAAGACCGCAATCCGGGCGTTCTTCGGAACGTCTCCGTCGATCTGTACGAAAGCGTTAAGTTATTTGCTTCGAAGTTTTGCTCTGCTATTTGTGTAGGAACAGGATGCACATGGAACTCGGCTCGCACTAGTGGGTTTTTGCCACGAGTAGACGAATATCGTGTTCATGAGGCTGGGTGTGCCTGAATTAGAGGTGGAGGTAAAGCAGCGTTCATTGAGGAGGCTGCGGGCGTAGAGGAGAGTTGTCAATGCAGTCGACGTCGTTCAGCCTTCGGTGTCGCCTTCAGGATGACCCTTGCTCTATAGTTCCTGACCAAACCCGCTTAGCTTTTGACAAGCTCGTACATCACCCTGGTTCAGAGATGGCTGCTATACTATAAACTGAGGGACCATTGTCGATGCCCGCAGAAGCCAAGGACAGGGCCGATGTCACGCTAAACGTGGTCGAAGAAGGCCAGCCCCACAGCCATTCGAGATGATAGACGTCCCGGAAGTTGGAGATGCTTAGAGGAAGTCATGATAGAGGATCCTGAGGCAGAGCAGATCACGGTCGAAACAAGAATTACTGAATCGAAGATCGTCGCAAAAAGTTCAGGGGTATCGTCGTCACGTCAAAAGTTTATCGTCGATATCTCCTTGGGGAAGGCAGCTAGGTTTGACGTTGGCTGTCACTTGTTGTGCTCGACATATTTAACTGAAACTTGGAAGACGCAGATGGCTGTGGTCTCTTGTGCTACTTCGGTTCTTTAAATTAATGAGAAAACTTGTCGAGTTTGGTGCAAGTTCACTAGTCAACAAAGTAACGCGTCGCAAGTTACACTGACTTATTACGGCAACTTGAAGCATTGATCTATACGTCGGGAGTTCATCTGGCCGCAACAATTTCATTCTCCACCGGTACGAAGAAATCACAGTCAGGTGCTAGTTCCTCTGCCTAGCACTTTCCACCAGTGAATGAATTCAATTATGATAAAATGGATCAAATGCGTACATTCGTCCAGCTTTTAAGCAGGCTATACACCGCCAACTGTCAAAAACCGAATGCTCATACCGACCTCCCTTGACGTTCCATCCATCCTTCGCGTTCCTTGCCATATGACCGCGCGCGATCCTCTGTGCAAAGAACACCTCCAGGTCGGGATACGATGCCAATCTTCGGCTCCCGAGCATATCAAAATGACAGTTCTCAACATTATCCTCAGTGACAACACAGCAGAACATATTCCCCATGGGACAATAGATATCTACATCGCCGCGCGGGAAAGAGCTCCTGTGGGAAGATTAACGGTCTCCTTAGAATGGCATCCATATCAGCGGCTGGCATAATCTAAATTCCTTGAGGCATTCGGAGCCAGTGATGACTTGTTACAAGGACGAGATCCTAGGTAGGCGAGGAAACGAAAACATTTCCAGCCAATATCTACTTACTTTCGTCGGCTTCTTCGAGGACAATTTCAAGTGTTCCATATGCGGAAGCACGATGGAAGACCGTGGAAGTAATTTAGACGGTCACCACCGCTTAGCCAATACATGAAAAACTGCGGTGTCTGAGGGAGAGACAGCTGTGCAGTATAAGCTTCGTCGATGGTGGTCATCCTAGTATCGTCCTCGTGGAGAAGTCAGAGGGCTCTGCGCACCTTTTAATCACGGTGATCGGATATCGCGGGTGATGACCGCCGTGAAAGGTATGGACAAGGAATCCAAGTGCTTCCGCTGAGTCTGATGGCAATGTAAGAAAATGTTCCAGTATATACAGAATAGCATAGATATTGAAGCTTCCTGCACGGGATACGTTTGGAACGTTGTAGATGCAAGGCGGACTCGGATGGCGTAAGGTAACCCATACGAGATCAAAGACTCATAGAGTTTAAAGGTTCGTTCGAGCATCTCTGGCAAGATTTGTTGCTGAGAAGTGACCGTCGTGTGATGTATGTCTCTGGTAGTAGGACTGTATTTTCCTGAGGCTTCCTCCATGAAAATTTCGTCCAAAAGTCAACCAAAAGTTGGATCTAATGTGTTCTATATACGTGCACGACGTGCAAGAAGGGCGTCAGGAACCGGCTCGGACGTCGTAGATCTTGATTTCGGAATCGAGGGACGTAAGATCATGATCATTGATGAACATGGGAAAGAAGCAGATCACCACGATAACGATACACGTCTAGACACAAGTAGCACGGGTGTCCATAAGGAGCATGCCTTCGATCGAGTCACCCTCTGCCCGTCCAGATAACAGTGGTCCCTACTAGGCGTGGCAGTCCGTGGCTTGTAGTTTCCCTTGACTTACCACCAGCCTGGCCGTAACATGGGGAGATAGCCCTTGCATGTAATAACAATAACAAGGAACATTTGTGGTATCTCCACCGACATCGTGCCGATTCCCGAAAGTTGCATGTTACATGTTACAGGCAAAAGAGGTTTAAATTTATCGTGATCAAGGACCTGAGCAGATTTAGCGCAGGGTCATGTTAACGCTGCGGAGATCCATTGAACTTGAAACGTTGCAAACTAGTATTGTACTCAGATAAGAAAAGAGGCAGCTAGAGATCGACTCATATATCATAATGCACGTACAACGACATCAAAATCATAGAATTACACTGGTCCAACATCGTACGAGCTACAGCTTCTTAATCTTCACCAACTGATATCATACACGGACGCCGGGCTGCAAGGGGTTGGAATTGGGGAAGTCATATATGTATGGGGTGGGGGGGATGTGCGTGCTGCAATGCGTTTAGCATTTGCATTCACCAGCCTTGCACTGGCAACTGTAGGGGAAAATAAACCATGAAAAATGCAACGTAGCCCGGAATACGAAGAAACGTACCTAGCACCGCAGCCGCACGACGAGCTGCCACAGGACATGTTGACGGGGACTTCCTGCACAAATTAGATGTGTCATTGATGACATTTGGTAAAGTAAAGAAGACAACACGAACAGTGTACATGGTTTATAAGTTGCGAGTGGGTCAGGAATTGGTATGTGGGTGGTTTGATTCTAGATTACTGGACCAAGAGGTTGGGGGTTTTATAAGGGGGTGCACGTGAGCTAGTCACGGTTCTGGTCAGTTTGGGACCGTGATGTTTGGCCTTGTTTGTCATACCAATCGGGTGGGTTGTTCGCTGTTGTTCGCTGTTCCGAGACCGTGCTCCGTGACGGGCCTCCCCTTTATCTTTACCACCGCCGCCCTTATTTCCACCCCCGTGTCTTCGCAGGTCTTCTTGATGGGGGGCTGACGGGTGTTATCTTGGTGCTGGTGGAGCCAATGGAGCTGGCTAGAGCTATGGCCGCGATCTAGGCACTGATCAAGGCTGTGCTTCCTATTTTGTCGCCGTGGATTAGGCTGCCAGGATTATATTATCCGTTCAACGTTCAGGCCTGGACCTAATGCACACACGCCTCTTGACCGCAGAATGTCCAACGCTCGATGTGCTCCTATTCAGGATACCCTTCGTCTGTCTGCCGTTTTACAGTATTCTCACACTTCTGGGGTTCTTTTTAGCCGAGACGATGGTCATGCTCCACCCTGCGTATGCAGCTGTGCCCCCGTCTACCCACCAGCCATCATTTTGACTTCTCCACCCCGCTCGTCAACACCTGAAGGGCACCTTGCTCGGCAATGACACGAATGTCGTTTATCCTGCTAGAAGATGAGGTCCCTTCTCCCCTCGCCACCTTTACCGATAACACATACGCCGGGACTGGGACTCGGTCCTCAAGATCTTCGTTGGCCTACCCCAATTGTTCTTATCTACCGGCCCGACATCTGGAAATCAGGTGACCGGTGCCGTTCGCTCGTACATATCTACAGGCTGTTGTTGTGTGGTACGATGAAGCAAAGAGGAATAAGGGTAGGTGTTATCAAGACCTATCGCCACATTGACTCCTATTTTGGACGAGCATGTCACAGAAAAGTAGTAACAACGTGGGTAATGTTAGAGAGCACTATCGTGGATGACATACAGCAGGACACCCATCGACAATACATCTGACAAGAGGATCCTAAGGCGAGGAAGACCTGACTCCCGATGAAGCTAGGTGTGTATATTCATGTCCTTCCTCACGAGAACAAGAAACCAGTGCACAATCCGGTGGTTCCCAGAGCAATCAATAATAGGGTGAGAATCACTCAATTGTGAGGGCTTTATTGTACATATAATCAAACATTGTACCTAGCTATCATACATTACGAGACATCGATGGTGAACAGAGAGTTAATTAACATTGTCGTGATATATGCAGTGCGTGTTCAGCACTTGCATTCACCGGCCTTGCATGAACAGCTATAAGCGAAGAAGCATATTAATATATTGTCCACGGAAGAAAGTCTTTCAACGCACGCGTCACCGCAGTTGCAAGAGGAGACTCCACAACTGCCAGCATAGTTGACGGGAACTTCCTGTAAATCGTGGTATGATTAGATTCAGCCTGTGTGAAACATGAATCAAAGGACGTACAGTGTACATGATGTGAGTGGGATGGAAGTTTGATTCAAGTTTGTGAATTTGATAAGTCTGTCGGTGTAATTGGTCAGGCCTGTCAGGACGGGTTCGCATCAAAGCCCGCCTTTTTATGTAAATTGGCTGTTGCTTGCTACTGTTTGGTTCACAGCCGACGCAGCCCGGCGCGATCATATGATCTGGATGGTCACAGGTCACAAACTTGTCACGGTGGTATTTTTCACGTCTAATAATTCTCGTAGATTTCGATCTCCATCTATTGTTTCCTCTGTCGGGCGTTATCTATGTCTAAAAAACGTCCAACAAGCGAGACACAAGACGACGATGGGCACTACAAAGTTCCAAAAGACGGTACGCGTCGAGATGAGGTCAATAATGGCGATAGCCAATATGAAGATCCATGGGAGGATGAGTTTGATTCAGAAGAGGAGCACGAAAATGAAGACGAGGGCGAGCAAAGTGACGATGACCAAAGTTTGTTCACTTTTTCATTCTCGTTCATCGATCGTTCACAACCGTTATTTTGACACAACAGAAATGGAAGTTGATTATCCTACGGGAGTCGAAGAAATAGCGACACCCTTTATACTAGGGGTCGATAGCATCTCGGAGGGAGATACATTAGAGGCCGACGATTCTGCTTATGTTATGCGGCATGCGCTGAAGATTGGCTGGTCGTGCCTTTCTTTCGATATACTTCGTGATAATCTGGGTGATGAAAGACAGCGGCTTCCTACTACCGCTTACGTTGTAGCAGGCTCACAAGCAGATCGGCCGGAAAATAACACTGTGTCTGTCTTCAAGCTAAGTTCTTTGCATCGTACTCAGACGCATGGTTTGTTTGTTTTTGGTCCAGGGTGTTTGCTGTCATTGATCTGCTGATTTAGAAGACTCTGATGACTCTGATGACTCTGATGACGAGGCTCTGGATGAAGATCCAGTGGTTGAGCAGCAAGCAATCCCACACATGGGGACAGTGAATCGTGTCCGAGCGCAGAGGCTCTCTACACCAGTTCTTCCCTCAGTTACGCAACCCTACTATACAGCGGTGTGGTCCGACATCGGGAAAGTAAGTATTTACAACGTGCGACCCCTCATCGAGGCTCTCGACGTCCCAGGGTACAATCTTGACAAACGTAGCTGTCAACATCCCTGTTTCACCATCGACTCTCATGGCGTAGAGGGATATGCAATGGATTGGAATAGCCCTACGGCATCTTCTCTCAGCCTTATTACGGGCGATAACGATTCAAATATTTATCTTACAACAACAGGAAATGCCGATTTCCGCACATTCCCAAAGCCGTTCCAGTCGCATGAGTCCAGTGTTGAAGACCTGCAGTGGAGTCCCACTGAAATCACCGTGTTTGCATCGTGTTCTTCGGACCGGACAATTAGGATGTGGGACATCCGGTCTAAAGCTCGCCAGAGTGTTACATCCATCGATGCCGCACATGACTCCGACGTCAATGTCATCAGCTGGAACAGGTCGGCGTCGTATCTGCTTGTAAGCGGGGACGATGAGGGGCAAGTCAAAGTGTGGGATCTTCGCAATATCAAACAGTCACAGTAAGTGCGGGCCTTGTTCAATGTGGGAAACTATTCATTCACCAATCATTCGCCATATAAGGGCCCAGGTTGCCAGATTTGACTGGCACAAAGGTCCTATTACGTCTATTGAGTGGCATCCCACTGACGACTCAGTCTTCACTGCCTCCAGCGATGATCACCAAGTCACACTCTGGGATCTTGCTGTGGAACAGGATGAAGATACCATGGCGTCAAACGACGTTCCGAATCTTCCGCCACAACTACTTTTCCCTCATTATCAGGAGAACGCCAAGGAAGTTCACTGGCACCCTCAGATTCCTGGTGCTATCATAAGCACCGGTATCGATTCTCTCAACGTGTTCAAGACTATCGCAGCGTGAGAAGAGGTATGTGTTTTGGGGGCCATTGGTATTTCAGTCCTCTCTCTTTTACCTGTTGAGTTCAACTACTTCGACGGTGATCAATTTTATTTGTTTGTTGGATCATTGTTTGGTCCCCTTGCTACAGTGATTCAGTTCAAGTTGCTTTTTGATCCATTTTGATGACTTACGCTTACATGGTTGCATTACAGTGAAGACGAAGCCAACTTCGAACAACGTGGCTAGTGAGCTCACGAGATTTATGTCGAGTGCATGCACATGCACCAAAAAATTTAAGGTCAGCGTAGTTCGTACCCTTCATACCGTCGGGATTCAACGTTCAACTCTCGCTTGGACCATATCTTCACCGAGTAATAGTGCTGCTTCATGTTGACTTGTCTTGAGTTATCAAAATACTTGAAGGACATGGTTCAATCCTCTCGTCCGTCTAATGAGGGACTCTAGATTTATAACATGGGGTTGGTGTGAATGATTTCTCTGCGTACCTAGATAATATATTAGAATGCTGAGGAAAACACCTGCATGCAATTAACTATTTAATTCGCAGTAATTAGGATGCCTCGCGATAAGTATTGGTGACACTAAATCATTTGAGTCTCCAAGGGACTGGCCTATTGGAACAATGATGCTTGCTTCATTTTTGTTACAAGTTGCGACCAAGATAACACCATCTCAAAACGCTCGCGTGGCAACCGTTGGACATGCTCGTCGAATGTCGGTGATAATGGTGGATGGCGTAGACTAGGATCTGGAGGTTCAAAAACACATGTACTCCCATGTTCACATTGACGGGGTAAAAAGGATCAGCGGTCGAAGTCGTCGCTTGTCACCATTGAAGATCCTAATTCGTGACGATGCCCTGACATTGATCAGTAACAAACAGTAGATGTTGTCTATTGATGTTGTCCATTACTAGCTGCAGAAAATCTACTGGAGGGCCGTCCATGTGCACCGCATATGCCATCTCCATAACATTAAGGTCTGCGATTAGTTTATGAAGGAGAGAAACATGTAATAGACAATATTAAATGAGAAGGAAAGACTTACTTTATAGGAAACGACTCCCTAGCCGTTATACGTCTGAGATCAGACGAATGTTGATCCAATTCGAACATATTTTCAATGCTGAGTTCCTTGCGCTTACCCTTCTTGTCGCCGTCATCGCTCTCGCTTCTGAAGAATGAGTCGCCGTAGTTGAGAAGAACTTCAGCACCAGGTGCCAAAGTTTTCACTATTCACGAAAATATGGGTGTTGTCCTCTAAAAGATAACGCCACGGACGGGACTCACGAGCGAATATGCCGATGCGGTGCTCGCCATTCACCAACCGGACTGAAAGCACGTTTGTCAGAACCATGATGTGCGCATATATTCGGACGTACTTCCCGCTTCAGAGTTGGCTCGGATGGGGTCATGGTTGATGAATCGCGATTCGTTACCCACGTTGCTGCTGTCGATCGACAGAGTAGGGTTGAGTTCAAAAAGATATACCCTGCCGCGATATCTTGCTATCATGCTAGATCAATAGTTAATGACGTGACACGAGCGCGCATATGCCGTGAACGAACTCGCGACAGTCAACTGTTTTATTGAATATGAGCTCCCCGGTGTATTCTGCAGTTTATGCGTGACTGATTAGGAGTGATCAGAAAAAATGGGATCAACATACGTGCCTATGATCAGGTCCCCTTTCTCGGCATTATCAGCGAGGAAAAGTCCTAATCCCCACTGACTCTGTCGCACTTCGGTACGCTAAATGATGTTAATAGAGGCTACAAAGGAAGATACAGAGACCCATGTTGTACCTTCCGTTCTCCTCGGTGGATACTGGCATTTCGGCATATGTCAGCTGCGGGATCTGGTATAGGAATATTAATTCATGATTTATGAGGATAGATTATGGTTGTACCTCTGTTACACAGACGGCAGTAATCTGAGATTCCGAAAAGACGGCGCCGGGATCACCACTCACTTTGCTTCGCATTTAACACATATTTCCAGATTACATTCTCTGTGGGCGCGGAAACATGGGCATCTGTCTGTCATGCATGTCCTGCGGAGCTTGGATTTGGCACAAGCGCATCCAGGCCATTGTCGATTACCTAATGTAATTCTGACATTAGTCTAATAAGATGAGAGTGCGTTCAGAGATACTTTCATTTCCGATCACAACGACAACTGCTCTCGCAATGAGCGTAATTGAAAAAACACGAACAGTTGGATCGTGCATCGCATGGTCCGGCATGGCTACAAGGCAATTTTCTACGGAAAGAGAGGATGAGCAAAGGAAAGGCAGGCAAATGTTAACCGCACGGCGTGAAATCGGCCGCATCGAAGTCTTAGTTGTCAAAGATATGGTCAGGAAAGAGGGAGATCTATCTGTGCACAGAGCATACCTCGATACGGCTGGTCAGTGATTCGGTTTGCACGCCGTTTGTTGGACTTGTCAGATGGGTGGAGAATTTCTGAATCAGGGAAGACGCGTCGCCGTTGTCTGAAGACCTTGAAAACCCGCAAGTTACGGTAATTTGAGATATTATACGAGAGAAGGAGCATACCTCATGGCATGGTTTGCGACAAATGACCGCGAGATCACATGGCGAGACATCAGGAGAAAAGGAGAGAACGGTGTTGCACAGTTCCATGTCATTTTCGGTCCAGAAGGTTCCCTAAAGGACCATTAAGTACGAAAATTACAATAGATATCGAAAACACTCGCAATAGAAGGTGGATTCCCGAGTAAAAAGCACTCTTTACCGCATGGTGCTTCAACTGAGTGGGTTAGCGCTCCACTGAGAACAGTGGGCGCAGTCGGTTCTGGCAAAGGCATCTCTGCTAATATTTCACTCTCGGTCTTTACTTGAATCAAAAGTTAGGAAATTGACTTGCGTAGCGTATGGGGAAGTTGACAACGTACTGTGAACAGTGCAATAACCGATTAGACAGTTGCGATTGTTACAAAAGTAGCGTGAAAGATTTGATAGGTTTTCAGTTGGGCCAGCCGTAATATGCCCTGGGAGATATAGTAGGGAAGATATTCGTGAAGGTAAATCGAGCCATCTCGGAAAGTCTCTATGAAGAAACGTCAGTCTCTAGAATGACAGTCAGCAATAAAGGGACAGTTCACCGACGGCGAGACATTTCAAGCACGGATCCTCGACCGAATAGAATTTTCAGAGGCAGTACGCCAGTCTCATCAATCGTGTCCAAGGGGAGTTTATGATCAACATACAACGAATAAGCCGCTTGGGTTACGATAACTTCGACTCAAAAATATAAATTTTCTGAGATGCGAGCAGATATACACAACTTGAATGGTGACGGGACTTACGGTCGGGATCGCGGTTGGGTAGCTGCCATTCGAATCGTGCATAGTCATTCATGTGCAAGTGATAGTTGAAATTTGGGTCATCGGCCAATTGCACGAAAGGCATCTCCTCAAAGTCATCCCCTACATAGATATTTCGGCTAGCGGGAGTGCATACTTCGTAGGGTGGACAGGGTTTGAAGGAAGGCACGACCTCGATGGTCTCGACTCCCAAAGTAGATACTTTAGGAGTGTCGCAGCTATAGTCCTGCACTGTAAAACTCTCATCTTCTGTAATTTTGTCGCTAGATGTCGCAGTTCCGGAGGAATGGCGGCTCGAGAGATCAAAGCTTTCCGTTCGCGTATGAGTCCTGAAAAGAACGCGAGCCAAAGAATCCAAAGTTTGGCGACAGTCGTCTTGTTCCCAGATGTAGAAATTCTGCCACAGTTCGTTGTAGACGCGGCGTACAAGAGTGGCGGTCTCCTCCAAATTACTAGCCGATGGTTGTGTCACTTCCATGTAGTACAAGTTCGCGGACAAATTTGATACTAAGTAAAATTTTGGCAAATCTGACTCTAGATTCGGGCAAAATTGCACTCATTGATATCGATTCCGGGAAGATCCGAGAGCGGAGTGCGAAAAAGAGAAGAGGGGACTCCGCACCCATTATTAAGCAAATAATGGATGATGGGATATCACGCCTGATGACAATCCACATCATTCACCAGCGGAGTACAAGAAGACTCATCGTCGTTGACTGCAACATTGACATATCCTGTCCAGATGGTGTGACAAGTGACTTAAGTATGCCTAGACTCCTGGTGCCTCACTGCATTCTCTTAGTGTTCCGCTCATCGGCTGCATTGCTCTGTGCCATTACTGTCTGAAATTTTATTGAAGCTGTCAAGCATGAAGTAATGGACATCAGTTAGACATTGGTATTCCTTTTCTGTGCTTATACATGGTGCCTGAAGGATTTGGTTGGGCAGTGGTACAGCTTCCTCTCAATTTTGGATGCTACTCGGGAACTAATGTGAAATTGACTGTCAGTTTTCTCTTGCACTTCTCATTTTGATCCACTGATTTGTGGCCTCCACCCTTGCCAATAGTGTTGGAAACTGACACTTTACTATCCCCAGAGATGATGGCATGGCTTCTTTACCATTTACTGGGTTTTTGTATGGGTCAATTTGGTGACTGCATAATTTTGCTTGATATCTTACCTGTGCTGTGTTGACTTATCTTTTCGCATTATTCTGGTCTGCTCATGTCTGTGATATGTCCAATACAATGTTGGGTGCAAAGGTCAGACATTAGTCATGGATACAATGAAGAGTTCTGTTGAATTCAGTTGTCATAGATGAAACTTTCCTTTCTTGTTCATACTGACCAGCAATGATGGGCAACAGAGGTGCTCTATGAGAACAACAAGTTTTGCTATGTGTTTGAAAAAGGTAACAAATTGTATCAGCAACAGGCTCAAGCTCACTTGAAAGCCCTTGGGCTTGACTGTGATATGCACGAGCATCTGGAGAGCTGATGGAGGATACAATGGAGCAATTCTTGGTCTGTGTGTTCACCAGGGACCAAATATGATAAATGGCATATTTTATTTCAATGGTAGATCTATAACCTTTCCCCATCTGTTTCTAAGTTATATATGTTACCCCATACCTGTTTGAAGTTCCTGTGGTCATGATGAATGTGCCTGTCAAGATTGAGACAATGCTAGCAAGTCAAATACATCCAAGAGCTGGGCTCAATGGAACCCATACAACTTTACTGGCTGTCTTGCACATGTTCAAATTATGGAAAGGCTTAGTGATGGTGAAATTACTCAGGTTGTTGGCAACTTCATGCACAATGAAGCTTGCATCCAAGCAGTGCTCAAGTGGTTGCCTGTGATTCCACTTCACAATCATGTATATGAGGTAGCACTCAAACAACTGGAAGATGGAGCCAAGTGTGTAATTCATTATCTGTGCATCATGTTGAATGCTCACCTAGTACTAAACAGCATTTCAGCAATTCAAGCTCAGAACAGAGAGCTACTTGTTTCCAATCATACTGCAACATGCAGTCATATGACCCAAGAACTACCAGCATATGCTACCTCCTCCTTTCTTCTGATTATGTTACTCTATATTGCAAATTCAGTTGGAAGCTTGGTGTCAATGTCCAAAAGCCACCTCAGTACAACATCAATGACTGGCTTAATCCAGCATCACCTCTTTATAAACCAGAGGTTCATAAGGCTATCTTCCACTATGCAGCTTGAAGTGATGCAGGAGAATGATTTGAAGTATGTATCTCAACCCCAGAGATGGATGTGGCAGCTTGGTCATATGGTACAAAAGAAAAGATGCATTGGATGTGTTTGTCACAAAATGATCACAGTGTGGACTCTGAAATCTATGTTATATAAGCTGATGGCTATGTGTGCTGTGAGCTGTGTCTGCAAGCTGCACCCAGCTTTGAACATTCCTATTAAGATAGTCGCCATTCATACTCAACAAGATCAGGTGATGTTACTTTTGTTGTGACACATCATGTGCATCATTGTCAAAATTATGCACATTGATGTGCTTGAAGTCAATTTCATGCAGAGTTCAGAATAAATATCATTAACTGTATAACACTAGGTAGATATAGCATTTCTATCAAAAGAAGTCAGGAGTGTCATAGGAATGACACAGTGACCTTTGTATTTTTTGCATGCCCATGCTGCATCTATGAGACCCTCATGGTAAGCATGTAAAATGTTGGGACCAATATGAATATCTGATAATATGATTGAATACCATTAAATGTCTCATTTGAGAAATTCACCTGTGCATTTTGTCCAGAGACACCATCTCCAATGCTGCAAGAAGATTGTTCTTGAGATCTGCTTCTTTTGATGAGGGTGGAAATTCACAATACTTTTGCTTCACATAACCCCAGCATTGTTCAATAAAGTTGAGTTCACAGTGAAATTTCAGCAGGAATAGAACTTCAAATCCTTGCACACAAGCATGAGTCTTGAGAAGAGATTCAACTGCAACAAAATCAGGCTGTGTGTGCAATGCTCAGAGGCAACAGCAATCCTTCATTTCAGGCTTGCATTTGAAGCCAGGGCACTCATACTGAAGCTTAGACTCCTTGACCAGTCCACATTCTTCAAGAAGCACAGCCATTCCCTTGAAACACCCTGGAGAAATTGAATGATCATCAGGGAAATAAAGTGGCTGTGGGGATCCATCTTCAAATGTGGCATTGTCCATGTGATATCTTCACTTTTGCTGGCTTCCTCATAAGCTTTCCATTGTTGTTTCACATGTATACCTGGTTCCCATCATCGTCAAGGACTGGTACAATGGCTCCCCAAAATTCTCCAACTGCTTTGGTACCTTTTGGCATGTGATGGGCAGATAGTGCTGAGTCTGATCTTGCCATGTGTGTTGTTGCATTGTCAAAAGTTGTGCTCATTGTTTGGGTAGAATTCTGCAAGGATGTCCATCACAGTGGTAGTTTGGCTCAGAATGTCTGCATTTGTAAAGTACCCCTCATGATTTTTTCCAGCCTTGAAAAACACTCAAGCCTCCTTGGTTTTGTCAGGGGAGCATAACCAACCATAGTCTGCTGATGTTGGAGCAGACTATATACGCTGCACAGTGGAAGAGACAACACGTTCCTTACAACCTACCTGGGGTTTACTTAGACTTACAGCTAGGGTTAGCAGAGGTAAGAACACTGTATTCCTACTACGGTACAGGTTCTCCTTATATACATAATAATAAGGACATCACATGACTCAGGAATGTGTTTACCACATGTATGCGCAGTAAGCGCAGTAACATGCGTATGCTGCATGTATTGCCTCATGTATACAGCATGCATCACTGGGATTAATTTCAACACCCCCCCTCAAACTGTACAGCGCTCTAAGCAGCTAAGTTTGAATCTTGAAAGTAATTCTGAGAGAGTCTCAGGAATGAAAACGACTGTGACTTTGTCATTTTCTATGCATTCGCGGGTGTAGTGGTAGCGAATGTCTATATGTTTGGTCCTTCTTTCCTGAACTGGATTTGATCCAATAAAGATGGATCCCTGATTATCAGCACAGATTGGTACACGCTTCAGTGTATATCCAAGTTCCTGGAATAAGGACTCTATCCACACTATCTGCCAACAAGTGTCGGAGAGAGCCATATATTCGGCTTCTGTGGATGACAGTGCTACAGTTTTTTGTAAACGGGACTGCCAGCACACAATGCCACTCGCTAGAGTAGCAAAGTAACCCGTTGTAGATCGGCGCTTGACAGTGTCAGCTGCCCAATCAGAATCTGTGAAGGCCTGCAGCCCCTCAGATTTCTCTCCATCGTAGACTATACTGTACTTCTGGGTTCCCACCAGATAGCGCATTATGTACATTGCTTTGTCTAGATGTTCTTGGCTAGGATTAGCCGAGAATTGCGACATCTTGATTACCACGTAAGCAATATCAGGTTGCGTTCCGAGCATCAGATACAATAAAGATCCGATCACAGACTGATATTTCAATCTAAGCGCCACGTTTGGCATCGCTGTGTTCTCCAACAGTTTGTAGCCAGTCGGGAGCGGAGTGGGGGCAACTTTGGCATTTGTCATCTTGAACCTCTCGAGCACTTTGGCGAGATATTCTGTTTGATCGAGTTTGACTTTTGTAGCGGTCTGGGTGACGCGCATGCCTAAGAATTCCGTGACTTTTTCAGTACTATGGCACTCCCAATGCTTCAGGCAAGCATTCTTCTTTTCATCCACAAGTTTCTTGTTCTTGCCCATGAACAAGCCATCGTCAACATAGACTAGCACAATAATGATGCTGCCTGTCTTAGGATCCTTGTGTATGAAGATGCCGGCATCGGAGCTGGCACGCACAAACCCAATGGTGCGCATAAATGCCTCTAGCTCTTTCCACCATGCTAGTGAAGCCTGTTTAAGGCCATACAATGCTCGGCGTAAGCGCATTACTTTGCGCTCTTTACCCTCGAGTCTGAAACCCTCAGGTTGATCCATATAGATCTCCTCATCAAGTTTGCCATATAAAAATGTGGTTTTTACATCTAGACCGGTCATATACATGCCTTCTAGAGACGCAAGGGCAAACATGAGGGGTACGGTCTCGTAGCGGACTACTGGTGAGAAAATCTCATCAAAGTCAACACCTTCGACTTGTGAAAAGCCTTTGGCCACGAGTCTGGCTCGTTTTCTTCCGTCTGATTTCACGGAGAAAACCCATCTATTTTTGATGGTTTTCTGATCATGTGGAAGATCGACAATATCATAGACTTGTCGCTTGCGAAGAGCCTCTAACTCTTCACGACAAGCCTGTTTCCACTCAAGTTGCTGCTGCCGGGGTAGGTGCGCAATATTGCGAAATTGGTTTGGAACTATAAGGGCAACCTAAGCCTCTAGCAAAGGGAAATCCGAAGTTATAATTATGCTACATAATACAGGGATTGGGGGCGCACCTAGCAAAGGGAAATCTGAAGAGAAAACTCTAAGGATCCCCTTGCTGATGCCCAGTATATGTGAAGACGACAAAAATCAAATATAACCTAAAAATAGAAAAAGGCGGAGATAGGCGGATCAAGGCCGCCGAATGACATCATACCAAGGGGTATGTGTCGGAAGGGGTACTCCGCCTCTAAATATAAAAGTGTCAACATATACAAACATGATAGCAAGGGAAAATTAGTAATAAAATCCAGAAAAATCATAGAAAATGAAGAATAGAAGGAAATGAGGTGGGGAAAAATATGGGACAAACATAAAAAATAGGAAAAACACACAGGGCACCCCCCTAGTCCCCTTACATCACCCCCTCTCTAAGATGCATTGCACCGATGCATTCGAAATCGTATACGACCAAAGTCCGTGACTTGAATGCGACACGGTGCAGCAGTGTGCCGTCGGTGGAATTCCTTGATTAACCGAGGGGCATTTACATCAGACTCTTCGACCTATGAGTTCTCCTCATACCCATAACCCTTCCAATGTACCAAATACTGGAGTTTTCCTCAACGCAAACGGCTGTCCAAGATTGACTCGACTTCATATTGGGGTTCTCCCTCGATCACTGTAGGTGGTGGTGGTGGGTGTGAATGGCATCCCGGGAACGGATCTGGGGGAGCTGGAAGCAATTTGACGACATGGAAGACGGGATGGAGTCTGGACATGGAGGCTGGGAGGTGTAGACGATAGGCATGTGTTCCAACGCACTTGACAATGGGGAAAGGTCCCAAGAAGCGATGAGCGAGTTTCTTGGATGGACGTGTAGTGGAGATGTCACTGGAGTCAAGATAAACTCGATCACCAACCTTGTACTGAGGGGTTGGGGAGTGGCGCTGGTTGTAAAATCGCGCCATGTCGTCCTTCGCCTTTGCTAAGGCTGCCCTTGCCTCCTCCAAGCTATCCCTCATGCGTTCTGTGAACTCATTCACTGTCTCGATGTGTGAGGGAGTTTGGCGAGGTTCAAATCCCATGTGTGGATGTCGTCCAGTGTCTAAGAGGAAAGGGGTCTGTTGAGTGGAAGCATGGACATGGTTGTTGTACCCGAACTCGGCCAAAGGAAGGAGATCATCCCAATCATCCTGGTGTTCATTGACAAAGAGGTGGATGTACTGCTCCAGTTCCTGGTTGACTCGCTCCGTCTGGCCATCAGTTTGTGGGTGATAAGCAGTTGAAGCGAGGAGTTTGATCCCCAGGAGTCGGTACAGCTCATGAGTGAACTCTGCCATGAACTGAGGGCCACGATCCGAGAGGAAGGCACCAGGAAGTCCATGTAATTTCCACATGTGGTGGAGGTAGAGTCGAGCAGCACCTAGGGCACTGACAGTGGTGTGAGTGGGAATGAAGTGAGCGCGTTTTCCCACTGAGTCAACTGTGCACATCACCGCATCAAACCCGTTTGACTCTGGCAATTCCACCACAAAGTCAACGCTGATGACATCCCAACGACTCTCTGGAACAGGAAGAGGGTGTAGCTCACCAATAGGCTTGCGACGAGGAACCTTGGTGTGTAAGCAAAGGTCACAAGTGTGACAATACTGACCAATGAGCTGTGACATTTGAGGCCACCAATAGTTCCGTGAGGTGAGCTCCAAGGTCTTCCAGCGTCCGGGGTGGCCAGCAATCTGTGAGTCATGGTGTTGGGATATGATGCACCGGCGAAGGTCTGGGTCATTGGGAACATAGATGCGATCCCTGAAATACAACAAGTCCTCCTTTTCAGCCCACTCTGCCGCACGTAAGGAAAGGGTCGATCCCTTCCTCAGTTCTTTAACAGCTCGGGCAACAACATCCTCATGTAAACCGCTATGGTTTGTGCAACGAATGTCACATAGAATGTCCCGCTCCTTGCCCTGGGGTACGATGCCTTCCAGTGCCCGAATGGTGAACAGGTCTGGCTGCAACAGCACAATGTTTTGGTTGTCACCGCTGCCATCCCCATGGTCTGCACATCGGGATAGGGCATCGGTCTTCCCCATGCTGCGACCCAGACGGTGGTGTAAGGAGAAGTCGAATCTAGATAGATACAGGGACCAACAAGCTTGACGATGGTTCAATTTCTTGGCCGTCATGAAGTACTCAAGGTTCTTGTGATCCGTCCAAATTTCCACCTTGTGTTGGGCACCCTCGAGGAAGTGTCGCCACTCCTCAAGCACACGCATTATCGCCAACATCTCCTTGTCATGGATCTCGTAGTTTCTCTCTACAGCACTAAGGCTTTTGGAGTAGAACGCAACAGGATGCCACTTCTGGTCCTCTGGAGACTGCTGAGACAACATGGCGCCCGTCGCAAAGTCAGAACTGTCGGCTTCTACACAAAAAGGATGCAAATCGTCAGCAAAGGTAAGGATCGGAGCGGAAGTGACCATCTCCTTAAGCTTTTCGAACACCTCCTGTTGTGCATTATCCCACCTCCATGCCTCCTTTCCTGTCAAGTCAAACAGCAGTTGTGCATGATGTGAGAAATCCTTGATAAAACGCTGATAAAAATGGATGAAGCCCAGGAAAGACTGCACCTCCTTCTGGTTCGTGGGCATCGGCCAAGCTGTGACCCTGTTTACCTTGATAGGATCCATCTCCACTTGACCCTCCGAGATAATCAGGCCGAGGTACTCGATCTTGGTCCTTTCGAACTCACATTTGTCCTGATGAAGGTAGAGTTTGTACTGTTGAAGTCGCTCTAGGACGAGGCGCGTGATGCGACGGTGCTCTTCAACCGTGCGAGTGAAGATGAGGATGTCGTCAAGATAGATGCAGACAACGCCTTCAAGGATGAGGTCATGGAAGATGTTGTTCATCATGGTCTGAAAGGTGGCAGGGCTGTTAGTAAGGCCAAAGAACATGACAAGCAGTTCAAAAAGACCACGGTTGGTATGAAAGGCTGCCTTCCACTCATCTCCCTCCTTTATCCTCACATTATTATAGCCCCAATGGACATCGAGCTTGGTGAAGTATCGGGCTCCATGGAGCTGGTTTATGAGTTTGGAGATGAGGGGTAGTGGGTAGCGATTTTTGACCGTGATGTTGTTGAGTCTTCTGTAGTCTTGAACCGGTCAAAGTGAGCCATCCTTCTTCTTGACAAAGAAAAAGGGAGAGGCCATGGGTGACTTTGATGGTCGAATACGTCCAGAGGCCAGGTGCTCGTCGATGAACTGGTCAAGCTGCCGTTGTTCCTCCGGAGAGAGAGGATAGACCTTGCAGGATGAAGGGGTTGCGCCGGGGGTGAGTTCGATCACGTGATCCCATGGCTTACGCGCAGGAAGAGAGTCGAATGACTCCTTGGAGAACACATCTTCAAACTCATGGAGATGAGGGAGTAAGGAGTTAGTAGAGGATTTAGCAGCGTTGTTTTTGTGGAAGGCCTTGGCGAGGCATTGGGATATGTTTGATGTGGCACACACCTCATGCGATGAGCGAATCGCAGTGTAGAAGATCCAATCTCCCTCCTCCACTTCCTCTGGGTCCTCATCATCATCATCCGAGTCCGGCATTAGATCAGGAACCCCTTCCAATTCCACTTCAGGTATAGGCAGGGGTCCAGCACGACACTTCTGAGTTCGTCGTATTGCCGCCTTCTGTCCACGATGTTCTTGTCTGGCTTCTGTGAAACACGTCTGACAGCGTGATGGACATCGACTCATGGTAACCTCCCCGGTGCGCCAGTCGACCTCTGGGTTATGGTCTCGAAGCCATGGATATCCCAAAATTGCCTTTTGCTTTCCTAATTGAGTGACAGCAAAAAGGGCACGCTCACTATGATCTTTGTAATGGAGAACCAGGTCTGCAACCTCTCGGATGGCACCAGCTTCATTTGGGGATCCATCCATGTTATATACAGGTATTGGACGTGAGAGTGAGCGAGTATTTAGATGATGTTGTTGTACCAGATGGGAATCAATGAAGAGACCAGTCGCACCAGAGTCCAGGAGCGCAGAGACACCGAGTATCTGTCCAGTGTCGGTTGTCTGCAGTTTGATGGCTAGGTTTAAGGAATGTGCAGAGGGAGTGGATGCCACAATATACTTGCATGGTAGTTTACGCTCCCATGATTTAATTTTGGGACGTGGAGTAGAAGGAGAGATGGGGAGATCAGGTACGTCTTTAGCCAACTTCGAAGGGTCAGAAAGGGGAGCAGTCACAGAAATGGATTCATTCTCCGGGGATTCAACTGACAAGACTTCAAAGTGGTTATGGACAGGCAGTGAGGGCGTACAATTCACTCGCTGCGAATAGCAAAATCCTGCTCCTCTACAACTTCCAGCTTAACCTCCTCTGCAACTTGATCCTTCGCTCCCTCAACATCTACAAGTGCCAACAAATCTTGCAGGAGTTCGTCTCGTCCCTCGGGGGTGAGCATGTGGATATCCTGACAATGGGGACACACTCCAGCCCTGTGTCCAGGTTCCCCACAACGGTAGCAGAGATCCAACTTATGTGCATGGCTGCGGGCTGCATCAACATCCATTGGTACTGGGACATTGACAGCTGGTGTGGTAGATTGACGAGCAGGAATGGGGTTAGGGTGGGGGAGGCTTCGATTGAAGGTGTAGGGTGTATGAGTGGTAGTTGGAGCATGGAATGCAGCATTAAACGCCGCATTTGTGAGTCGGTTCTCGTCACAGAGTGAAGCAGCTTCATACCAAGCAAGGATATCATCGTCCGCTGGGCACCCTTCCAACATCTGTGCAATCTGGTCCTGAATTTCTCGGTTGAGCCCCCGTCGGAACTTCACCACCACTGGTAACCCACTCCCATACCCAGCCATGTCCATCAAATCCTTGAACTCATTGATATAGTCGTCCACGGATCGACGTCCCTGGTGGTAAGTGGATGACTCAAGTCGTGTCACTGCTCGGTGGCGTTCATTGAGGGGGCAGAAGTGGCGTACGAACTCAGCTCAAAAGTCACCCCAAGTGGAGAAAGGTAGAGAACCGAGTTCTTTAGTTTGACGCAGGATACGGTCCACATAGAGATAGGCGCGTTCAGATTTCATGTATGTGAAGGCCCAATAAATTTTTGCAGCCTCATCGACGAATTGATGCGACTGGAGACTAATGTATAACTCACAGGAATTAAGGAATGCACGTCCCTGCGCACGTGCACCATTAAATTCGGCGGGGGGGGGACGGTTTGATCTGGGCACGTTCCTTAGTGGACGCGTTTGGCAAAATGTCGTTGTTGGGTGCACTTGGAGTCGTGAAGGGGGAACTATTAGTCGTAGGGTTAGCCTGGAGGGTCCTAACAAAGTTTTCAATCGTAGATTTAAGCGAGTCGATTTGCGCACGCATTCCGGAAACGTCGCTTTCAAGCGCGTCGAAGTGTTCTGATGCGTCCATGTCGCTAGGGAGCGTGTTTGGCAAAAATGGCGGCGTGATAAAGGCGAGAGTATCTGGAACGGTGTGTAGGGACTCTGTGGAGCTTTGGGAAGCGTCGTCCAGTCCGTACCTGCCTATTTTGGGCAGGGTGTTCGCGATTTTCGGGCCTTAGGGGAGAGTTTTCTACTATAAGGGCAACCTAAGCCTCTAGCAAAGGGAAATCCAAAGTTAAAATTATGCTACATAATACAGGGATTGGGGGCGCACCTAGCAAAGGGAAATCTGAAGAGAAAACTCTAAGGATCCCCTTGCTGATGCCCAGTATATGTGAAGACGACAAAAATCAAATATAACCTAAAAATAGAAAAAGGCAGAGATAGGCGGATCAAGGCCGCCGAATGACATCATACCAAGGGGTATGTGTTGGAAGGGGTACTCCGCCTCTAAATATAAAAGTGTCAACATATACAAACATGATAGCAAGGGAAAATTAGTAATAAAATCCGGAAAAATCATAGAAAATAAAGAATAGAAGGAAATGAGGTGGGGAAAAATATGGGACGAACATAAAAAATAGGAAAAACACACAGGGCACCCCCCTAGTCCCCTTACAGGAACTAGGCTTTTTCTGCTTGATGGTGTGACTGCTTTTGATAACAGCCAGCGGATAAGCTCATCTCCACCTTCCTTGGTTATCTTTTTAATATAACCTGCTTCGTCTGGTTCCCCCATTGGGTAATCATGTTCTTGATTATTGGAATCGGGCACACTCTCGTGGGGTGCCAAACTCGGTCCAGCAACCGGTTCTTGCTGTTGAGGTCGTGGTCGTGTTTGGTTATGATCCGAATCTTGACCCACAGACTTCTTCCAATATCGATCACGCGCAATGTCTCTCTCTATGTCAGAAGGGAGTTGCTGTTCTCCATAGGTATTGCCGGGACGGTTTGGGATTTTCCTCTGCCTGCCTGATCGATGGGGCAATTGCTGCCATTCCTGTTGATCTTCACGTCTTGGACGAAAGTCCTCAGTGTTAACTGGAGGCGGCGGAGGAGGAGCATTAGTTGCATCGTCATGCGCCTTTTGCTCGCTTGGTAAATCATCATCATCATCTTCTAATGATGGAGGAAGGGGTGGATTTTGTGGCGGTATAGGGTCATTGCCATCCGTTCCAGATGAGTGGTCGTCATCTTCTGGTTCTGGAGGTGGAAAATCACCAAGGTCTGTCTTGGCAGGAGTTTTAGCTCCGGGACAGCATGGGAACATCGTTTCATCAAATAGTGCCGTGGCACCAATGAATATTGTGCCATTTTGTCGCATGAAACGATATGCTTTAATGCCATCTTCTACTCCAAGGTACATCATTAACTCCGATCAAGGAGATAATGTTGTTGGACGTTTTTCCTTTGGTAGATAGACATAAGCACTGCAACCAAAGACCTTCAGATTGTTTAGATCTGGGCGGACCTTTGTCAGGTCCTCAAAAGGTGTCAGCCATTTCAGGCGCCTTATTGGGGTTTGGTTGTATAAATGTGTTGCATGTTCTATGCAAAATTCCCACCATGATTGTGGTAGACAAGCGGTGAATCGCAAGGTTTGCGACTTTTCCATTATTGTCCTTATGGCGCGCTCTGCACGCCTGTTCTGTTGATGAACGTGGGGTGCAGACATCTCTATTTTGATGCCTAAGTCCTTGAGCTGTTTTTGTAGCTCACGATCCTTGAACTCCCCCCCTGGATCGACATGCCAGCGCTTGATTGTAGCGCCATATTGGGTTTTAGCCATCGCTTGAAATTGTCTAATCGCTGCAGCAGCATCAGATTTCTTTCTGAGACATTGGACCCAAATATGCGACGTTTTGTCATCCAGAAATACAATGAAGTATTTATGTTTGTGGTATGATAGTACCGGGAGTTCCTTTAGGTCGGAATGTATTAATTCAAAGGATTTGTCAGCTCATGAGTCTGACTCGGGAAAAGATTTTTTTATGGTGCTTTTAGGCATTTTCCCTAGCGCCTCTTTGGATGGGTGTCCAAGTCGCCTATGCCAAGTCAAGTAGTCAGTGACATAAATGGTCGCGACATTAACCTTTTTGGTGCTCAATATATGAGTCCGAGCCCAATAGATCGTGTCATTCCTCCTTAGAGGGACACAATGCATGATTGGGTTTCCATGCTTGATAAATGAAATGTGTGCGGAGGAACCACGCACATCACTTCCGTCTTGTAAAAAGACCCCCATTGACATCAATCAAGTATTAATGTCAGGTATGTAGTAGACGGGGTATAACCATGTTTCACGTGTCTCTGACTTCCCATGACATACTACCTGGTGTTTAATGAAGACTGCTCCTTTTCCTACTATATGAGTAGTACCAGTGGCCATTTGGACCAAGGTAGAGTCCTTTCTCGGTAAAGGCTCATAAGAAGCGAAATCTTTTATTTCACCAGTGAAGTGTTTTGATGCGCCTGAATCCATGATCCAGTTGGCACCTTTCTTACAATCTCCCTTTGCACACATAGCACATATATTAAGATCTAAATAATTCCATGATACATTTAATAGCAGTAAAATTTCACATGAAAAGTTCGCTGTATTCATAGGAGTATTAATCTTAGTGCTTGTGGCAGGGAAAAGGACTGACCTGTCATCATACGCCCCTGTATCAAGGGGTTCATCGACGGCTTTCCACACTTCCTCATCAGACACCGGAGGTTCAGATCCGAGGGAGACGGTATCGTCTTCTACCTCCTCGATCCTAGACTCGGGTTCTGGTTCTATCCTTCTTCTCTTTCCTTCTCGCACCGTCAGGTGCTCTTCCAGCAGTCGCAGATTTTTCGCGCTGTGTGGAAGTTGCATTTGCTCGAGGGTGTCTCGAGCTTGCTGATATTTGGCATAAACCGAACGAGAGGTAGAGGCCGCGCCTGTATATGCCTGTGCAGGCGGTCGGCAGCGAGGATCCCTTGTGGGAGTGTGTTCGCGTCTTTCAATGTGCTGTATAAGCGGCATCGGCGGTATGATGGTGCCATTACCATTTATGGTGGTATAGGCATTGGAGGTGAGGTGGGTATGTTTCTCCTTCGGCTTCTCCTCCTTAGTCTTTCTGTCCCCACGTCGTCCATGCTTTCGGGACGAGTCTCCGTTGCTGTTTTGCCCTTCTTTGGGCTGCCATTTGGGGTTTCCCCCTTTGCGCTTAACAGCAGAAAGTTTGTTGGCCTGAGGCTGGCCAGCGGGCTTTCCTACTGCTGTGCGCCTTGAGGCTTCAGCGACAATGGAGTCCTTGACATGTTTAAATGTCAAGGCGCTAGTAGCAGTCGTGTTAAGGACCGTTGCGGACAAGGAATCGTACTCGTGCAGCATCGCAGCAAGTAGAATCATTGCTTGCACTAGCTCGGGGATGGCGACGTTAGCAGCCGTAAGGCACTCAAATTTGTCTGCCATTCTAGCAATCTCTGGTGCGGGGTTCGCAGCCGGGATCTTGATTGCTATTGCGGACCTAAAGTCCGCGAAGACTTGGGAGGGGCCGTCCACACCATAATTGGTGTGGATGAGATCCCACACCTCCTCAGCAGTGTCCTTTGAGTTGGCACGCTGCCGAATGGAGGGGGCCAGGCGGAGCACTAGGCTACCAATGGCCTGGTCATTTTTGTTGCTCCAGGTCTGGAGCTTGGCATTAGCATCCGCTACCAAAGTAGCGTTCGTCGCTGTCAAGGGAGGCGCCGGGGGCGGTTTTTGCTCCGCCCCGCTAGTTATTTGCCAGAGGCCCTGAGACCTGAGCCACGCCTTCATTGAGTCAGCCCATTGAATGTAATTTGATCCGTTGAAAGTTTGAACGAGTTTCTCAAGAGTTGAAGACATGATTTTGTGGTGGCAGCTGTTAAAAGCGCTCAATCAGTCTTTTTACTCAATAAAACACGTTTAACATTCTCAGGAAAAAACACTCCTTCAGAGTGGTTAACCCTAGTCAACCTAGGTTTTTATGTGCAGCTCACAGGGAGCGCAATGCAGCTCACGAAGAGCGCAAGGTTATAATTTGAAGACGATGAAGTCAACGTCGTTCGCAGCCAATTAAGGCACGTTCGCGACATGCCCAGCAGGGCCCATAACCTGTTGGAGCAGACTATATATGCTGCACAGTGGAAGAGACAACACGTTCCTTACAACCTACCTGGGGTTTACTTAGACTTACAGCTAGGGTTAGCAGAGGTAAGAACACTGTATTCCTACTACGGTACAGGTTCTTCTTATATACATAATAATAAGGACATCACATGACTCAGGAATGTGTTTACTGCATGTATGCGCAGTAAGCGCAGTAACATGCGTATGCTGCATGTATTGCCTCATGTATACAGCATGCATCACTGGGATTAATTTCAACAGCTGAAACAAAGTCTGTGACCATAAGTGAAGCATCCTCACCCTTGGGATGTGGGACAGCTGTTTCATTCTTGTGCACCCAGTGGAGCTTTCAACAATTGTTTGCATAAAAGGTTGATTCATTGTGGAACCAGACAACAACTCAGAAATTTTGTGGCTGCTCAACGACTTCTTTGTCAATCTAGTCCTGCTTCTATTTCCATGTCCTCTCTTCAATACTCATCCACCTTGGAAGAAATCCCTTCTGTTGGGAGTTGACAATGTCTTTTCTTTTGTATTCATCAACATACTGCCTACCTGGTGACAGTGTCCATCTGTATCCTAAGTGCTTCATCCACTGCATAGCCATTGATAGGGAAATTGATTTGAGCAACCCAAACTGTGCCTTTGTCTCAGGTTTATTTATAAAATCAACCACATCTTGTGCTTGAATCCACAGCCCCAAGGACTGAAGATGTAAATGAATTGTTTGTGCCAAGTCCTTGTTGTCGAGCATTGAAGGCTTCCAGGTACCATAGGTTTTCTTTGGTAAGTCCTTTCTATTGGCAACATATTCATGGGTCCACTCCCAGAGCAAATGAGCATGGTGAGTCCCATTTCATGATCATGTGCGGTCTCCAGTGTTGCAGGACCCCACTGTGCAGTGCTGTCCCCTGAAATATACATTCATAAAAATTTTCTCATAGCCTCAACATGGCTGTGTGTGAGTTCATCAAGACCATGATGATCATAGCCCAGACCCTTCTTGTGGGGTGGCTTGAGAACTTTCTTAATATCTGCAAAAGTGGCCTCTGCTTCTGCTATTGCTAGTGGAAAACTGTAAGTTCCACTTTTCTCATATCAGAACTCAACCTCTGGTTCCTTGTCATCATCATTGCCTCCCATATTCACAACCTCACTCTGTGGTGTATTTTTGGCCATATTGACATCATCTGATGTTGTCATATTGACATCATTCTCAGCATCCAAGTCAATGGCAACTGTTTCTCCTACATCATGTCTAATTTCCCATTTTGTCTCATGTTCTGTAAGGGTGACAGGGGAGCCTGCCAAAGATTCCCCAGTTAATTTTGGCATTACTTCACATGATGACATCACAACAGGCACTGACACTGGAATGTCACACAACACCTGTTCTGGATCTGGACTTGATGGTGCTGGCCTTGCCTTCTTTGGCAAAGGACATGACTCCAGTATCTAAGTATAAATTAATGATGTGTCACATTGCAACACATCAAATTAGACTCACATTTTCCTTTACCTCCAGATGCTCATGCTTGCATTTCTTGCTATTACTAGCAGCCCAACTTCCTAGATTTGTCAAAAACTTTATTTTCTTGAGCTTAGGCATTGTATATGATGCATTATGCTTTTTGTCAGCCTAGATTTGGCTGGTGGCTAAATATAGATACTAAAAAACTGGACTCCTCTTTCAATAATGACAAATTCAAAAATCCAACTCTGAGGAATTGAGTTTTTTCACTTTCTGCTCAATTCCCCTGGCACAGATTTGATGAAAAGTTATTTGTTTCAAAGCTTTCTTGAATTTCTCAATTTGTCATGCAAAGTAACATTTTCATCATGTGATCCTGTTGAGTATGAATGATGACTATCTTACCTCAGTTTTCTCAGCTCACAGCAGCCAAAATGCTTTACTGTACTACTCACATGCAACACAACATAGCAATAGAGACAGAGCTACATCTAAGGGAGATGAAAGTTATTATATGCCCAGCAATTGGTGTGGCTAATAATGTTATTAGGCACCCAGCAGAGTGATTGGTAAGCTGTCAAATACTTGATGAGCTGACATAAGTTAGTCATGGTCATTTTCAATCTCTGATTGAAGAATGATCACTGTCTGGTAGAGGCAGGTGTAGGTCTCACACATATGATGTTGACAAACTTCATTTACAATACATGCATCTGCTTTGTGCTTCACCACCATGCAATGTCCCCCTGAGAACTCATCATACAACTTACTTACTGAGAATGGCATGGGCTGAGACAGCTAGGTTCAAGAAACATTTCTTTGATCTGGACCTGCTCCAATCTTTTGCTTCATGGTCCACACTTCTTCTTGGTGTCATGGCAATGGCTCCACCGCTTGTTCTCAAAGAAATATGCTCCCAACTTCTCTTCTCTAAGGACTCAACTCTTTTCATCAACCTTGGTAATGACCAAAAAAAACATCACTACAGTTATCTGCACTATGCTAGGTGCCACAGGAGACTTGGCAGCCTTGGACTTTGTTCTGGACAAAGCTATGGCTGGGAAACCACTCAAGCAAACAATTGTCTTTTTCAATACAAGGGAACTCTGTCTTCAAGAATTCAAATATCTTTGTGCACAACTCCCAATGGCCTGCTGTGGCAAGATCAACCATCTCCATGACCTATGAACCCAAAATGCTAAATGTCATGTAATGAAGAACTTTCAGTCTGGAAAGATAGTTGTACTCTGTGCCACTGAAGTGGCACTGCAGCAGGCATGGTATATATTTCATTAGCCTCGCATTATGCACCACTAAGCATATACTAGGGAATGGATATTCCTGACATTGAACACATTGTACAGTTCATGCTCCCTGAATCACTTTCCATCCTAATGCAATGATTCAGGCATGCTGGATGTTCTGGTCAACATACACTCTCTATTCTTCTTGTCAAGCCCACTGCATTCCATGTCAAGAAGACAAACACCCAAGTTGATGAGGGAGTCACAATCAAGGCAGAACCTGATGAGAATAATGTGCTGATGGATGATAAGGATCAACATCAGGTGGAGTACTGGAAGAAAGTTGAAGATGGAGTGCAGTGCTGGATTGATGCTATTACATGTCAAAGGCTGGTTGCAAATGAATATTTCAATAATCCTCCTACTCTCATAGATCAAGGTGCATTCTATATTTTATTTATGTTTCTATATGACAATTTCACCTAGAGTTGACATTCCCTTGTTGTGACAAATGCATCTGAAGCAAGAAGAGCCATCAAGGCACACCCCTCACTCAAGAAGAATGTGACATCCTTGTGCTCATCACCAGGATTGAAATGTGCATGAAGCCATGCCAAGAAATCATCAATGTTGACATGTGAAAGATGTGCTAAAATAGCAGTTGCACCATCACAGTATGATCCAAAACATGTATTGGATGTATTGGGAAAAGTAAATTCACTGCCAACATTTTCTTGCCACCAGAAGTGAAAAATATTGTGATGCCCTTTTTTGTCATCCTTGTGATTGAAAAATGCACCTGCCAATTGAGTTGCTTTGATTCCTCCACGTGCTGTACTCTCAAATGCTCATTCTTGTGCTGGTGTGATTGTATTACTATCAGATACCATATCAGCAAGAACAGCAGCATTGTCATGGTTTGCAAGTAGGATAGGAGGTGTTTGCTTGTGTTCCTCCCACCATTTGGACATTGCAAAATATCCACCCTGAACACTATTCAAATCCTTGTGGCAACCACAGCCAGCCCAGACAAAGTATGTCAAATGTCATTTTTCTTTATCAGACATCATTTGATAAATATCCTTTTCCAGATCAATAACAAGATCTTCAGACATTCTTGCCAGATGAGCTTACTGTGTTTCAAGAGGCAAAGCATTCCATGTGCCAGTTCCACCAAGCTTTGAAATAACCTCACGGTATTTTGCATAAACTTTGGCACAAGTTCTTGATTACCAGAATCAAGAATTTTTTGTTCACCCAATTGCTGTAAAACAGCAGACACTTTGAGCTCCTCCAGCATATGAACATCCTTCTTTTCCTTTGCACAATGATCTGTCATCATTCCAACCAGCTTGGCAAAGATATCAACTGTATGTAGAAGAGATCCATGTTGTTTTCCCAAGGGTGAGCGATTATATAGATCAACAATCAAATCAAGCACTAGGTTCTAATCCTTAATTGACTCTTTACTAGAGCTATCAAAGGATGGAGTAATACCCAAAAAACATGTAACATGCTGTTTTGCTCCATTGGATGATTCATAGTCACTAGCCTTCAGATTGATATGCCATGAATAATACTGCACATTCTGATGACTAGTACCATCTCCACTTCCTGTTAGTGCTTTGGCATCAGCCATTTCAAACCCAAGTTGAATTTGGCTTGCAACATATCCTTCCATAAGAATATGTGAAACAGTCCGACAGCTAATGGATCCTTTTGTCATAATCCCAGCACTTTTCAGAATGGCTGTAATCACTGTACTGACATATTCTTTTGAACAGCCAGCTTTGACAAGTAGATGAATAAGATTCCGCATTTCCTGAGTGTAAATACCCTTGTGTAAAAGTGAATGTGTGGATTTTTCACAGATGGCCTGTTGGATGAGCTTTCTCTTTTGCCTGGATTACAGCCTTCTGTTGAAGAGTAGTAGCACTTTCACAACACTTTCAAAAATAGGCAGCCTGAGAATGTGATTGTTTGAGATTTTTCTGTGACAGAGCAAGCTTTCCCTTAGCTTTAGCCAGCTCTATCTGAGACCTATCCATAGTATGGAGAAGTTGATCCTGTAGATTGGAGTACTTCTTTTCAAGCTGTGCCAGAGTTTCACCATATGAGGTAGTATCATAAATTAGCTGCTTTTGTTCAGCGAGATCCTGTGCATTAGTCATCTGAAGGATTTCTATTCTACTTTCAAGAAAATCCTTGTGAGCTCCACCACGCTGGCAAGCATGACATTCAACACAGAAACATCAGTAAAGCTTAGCTGATTGAGATTGTTCTACTTTTAAAGCCTCCAAAGCCTTGAAAAGTTCAGCCTCCAATAGAGACACTTGATTAGATAATGCCAGTTTGGATGCTTGCAATGTGTTGATAGTGGCCTGTGCCTCAGAAAGCTGTGCTGCAAGTTCAGCATTTCCACCATCAAGATCAGAAGTGAGATGTTGGGTTGGTAGGTCCAGTTGGGCTGCATTGAATCCAGCTATATTCCTCCTCTGGGAAGCAATACCTGCTTTTGGTGGCATGTCATTGAATAATCTAGATTTGATTATTATTAGTTTAAGTGCATGCAAATATAATGTAATTTGGGTACCTTTGGTGGGAAATTGCAGAAATATGGTTATAGTAATATATTGGGTTGTCTTCTTCACCAGATGGTATTGTATAACCACTTGTCTTCGATCTGGTCCACAGCTCAAAAGAGAATGTGTATCTACAAACTTGGATATAATGGTGCTGGTATCTACAGAAATGTACTAATTCCAGGTCCACATGGTTGTCTGGAATGGTGCAGTCATAGGATGTGCACCCCCTTTCTCAACTTGGCACCACCCAGGTGGGTCTGCTTTGTTGAGGACTACAAAAGACTATATAGGTTTCTGTATGAATGTAACACAGCTGTTAGGGTAGGGAGAAATGAGTCTGGGGTGTTTGTCCACCATATGATATATGAAATGACATGCTTGTACCATGCAGTTTCGGCATGTTGCCACATATGACCATGGGAACACACCACAGTGGCTCTGCTTGATAGGTAACCCTTCCAAGGAATAGAACTCAGCATAGAGTACATGGATTGCTTAGGTGTGAGAGAGTGGTCCCAACGAAATTTTGTGCTCTATAGGTCTCTGGAAACAAAAGCTCGAAATTATTAATTTAAACCATTTAAATCAGCAAATTCTACCCCAAAATGGGGTGTTTCATGATGAAGAAGCACTATTTTACAAAACTGGCTTTTAGAGACGTGAAGAGCACAAAAAATCAGTAAGGGTTGCCTCCAGGACCTTGGCTGTATGATCAGTATACAATGAGTTGTATAGGTTTGAGTTTTCAGCCTATTTGAAGGGGGTTTTTGGCTGGTGTTTGCTGAGATATGTATATCAAGAGCTTCTATTGAACATCTAGCATGATAGAACTATTGTACATGTATACTAAATGCTCTTGAAAGTGGCTCTGAGCCAATGGTTCTTTTGTGCCTGTAGAGAATCGATCCTAGATAATAATAGACTCAGTCGATGTATAATTGACTATATACAAGCAAATAGTACCTAGATAATAATAGACTATGGTACTATTAGTAATCTAGTATGTAAGGTTCTATGGAATGTTACTCACCTCAGTCGATGTATAATTGACTGAGGTGTCCAACTAATATCGTAGGGTATATATACTAGAAGTCATAAAGGTAACAAACAAAGAGTGAGTATAAAGGGAACATTCCAAAAGACTTGTTACCAATATCCGACATGCCATAAAGGGATGATCAGGATGCCGACACACCATAATGGGATGTCGGTGATGGGATCAAAGACTGTATCGTCGGATATGATGATACCCATTCCCAGTGTACATCTCAATACTCCTCCTCACCAGGGACACTCCTCCTCGCATAGAATTGGGTTAACGTAGGCCCAAGAATGAGCATAGATATGTGAATTGCTTGACATCCAGTGCTTTGGTGAATAGATCTGCGACACATCCTGGTATTGATATATTGGAGCTGTAAGGCACTGGACTGAACTTGTTCCCAAAGGAAATGGTATTTGATATCGACATGTTTAACCCTTGAGTGAAGCAAAGGGTCCTCGGACAGTGTCTTGGTAGCCATGTTATTGCAAAGAATGGTCATGGGGGTGGACTGTGGGTATCCTATAGCATTTAGTAGAGCATGTATCCAAATACATTCCTTTGCGGTCTCAAATGCGGCAACATATTCCGCTTCGCAAGAGGATACTGTGACAACTTTTTGTTTCCTGGCAGTCCAAGAAAGGGCTCCTGATCCAAGGTTGCTTCGATGCATATCAAGGCAATTGGCCCAGTCAGAGTCGCTGAATGCACGAAGGGAGATAGAATTGTTGCCACCCAGGTAGAGCTTGAGATCGTGAGTTCCCTTTAAATACTGGACTAGCCATGTCGCTGCACTCCAGTGGTCAAAAGAATAACTGTCAAGGTATTGAGATAATTGTTGTACAGTGTATGCAATATCAGGACGTGTGGAAATGGCAAGGTAAATAAGACACCCAATGAGGGAATGGTAAGGCAGTTTGTTGAGTTGTGATAGCTCATCTGCAGACATATTCTGTCAGTTTGTATGCCGTAATTTGATACCGGGCTCAAGGGGGGCAGAAACAGGTGTTGCGTCTCATTGGCCAAATTGATCGACAATTTTATCGATGAGGGCAGTCTGTGAAAGCACGACCATGCACAGGTGTCGATCCCAGGTAACAGCAATACTGACAATGAAGTGGGCAGTACCAAGCTCGGAGATTGTCCACACCTCCCACATTTGGTTTTTAAAATGTTCATTTTTGTCCTTGGAATCGGCAATAGACAGATAATTGTCGACATGTACTGCGGCAATAATAATACCGGTGTCCAATTTCCTGTAATAAATGCAGGACTCACAAGTAAGGCGTGTAAACCCCCAGGTAATCATTTGAGCATTAAGAGTTTGATTCCATATCCTTCTGCTCTGCTTCATGCCATATAACCCTCGCTGAAGCTGCTAGACCCAGTCTTCATGACCTGACTCTTCAAATCCTTTGGGTTGTTGCATGTACTGGACCTCATCTTCAGGGAGTATCCCATAGAGGAAAGTGGTTTTGATGTCAATTTGTTGAGCATCCCATCCCAGAGAAGCAGCTATATGAAGTAGGATTCACCAAGATTCCATGCGCACAGTAGGTGAGGATGTCTTTGTATAGTCCCTACCGTAAATTTGTTCAAAGCCCCGAAAAATGAGTTGGACTTTCCACCTTACGGCTTGACCACTTTCATTGTGTTTGATATGGAAAACTGGCCGCCCCCTACAAATTCGTTTACCTTGAGGTACGTCAACCCTGGAAATAAGTTTATAGATTCCCATGTCCTTCAGGGACTTCAATTTGTCAAGATACCCTGCCCACCATTGTTCTGCGTCCCCTGAATTCTTTGCCTCTTCCCAAGTTTTGGGTTCATCCTCAAATTGGAGTGACTCGGGATCAAAATCTGTCATCTCTGAAATCAAAGCTTGAAGTTGATGCACCTGATCACCCAGGTTAAGGTTATTGAATGATTGACGTAGTCCATCAATGATGTCCTGATCATGATTGATGGTTGGTATATGATCATGATTTCCTGATTGGGCAGCAATAGTGGCAGCTCTGCATTCATGGTGGGCTTCTTTGACTCAGGTAGCACTGTTTTGAGATTCTTGAACAGCTGCCATCGTTCTGGTGGTTTTTGGTCCTCCATTTGGATGTTTCTCAGTAGGGATAGGTACCTGAGATGAGCAATGTGGAAGGGGGTCAGTAGTAATTATATCTCATTCCTCTTCGATGGAATCATTTGACTTGGCAGTGTTCAACGGGTGGAAGGATTCGTTGTCCTCATTGTTGTTTGTGGGTAAAAGGGTGAAGCCAGGTTCATTCTGAACAGGTTCCTTAATGGTATTGTCCAAAGGTAGTGGGGTGGGTGGAACATGTCTATTGTGGCTTTCAAGGAAACAAACGTGATAAGAACTGTGGACTTTCCTTGTGGCCCTATTATAGCATCAGTAAGACTTGGACTTTAGGTCATATCCAATGAGCATGCATTCAATAGATCGTTCAAAAATCTTTGGGTAGTCCTTCTTTGGGATGAGAACAAAGGCGCGGCAACCAATCTCGCGCATATATGAATAGTCAGGTTTGTGTCCATGCCAGAGTTCCCAAGGTGTGCACCCTTGAAGTGATCGTGTAGTGGTTTTGGCATGTAAATGAGAAGCCATTAGATAAAATTTGTCCCAAAGGTTGGTCGGTAAACCTGAATAAATTCGCATAGTGCAGGCTTTAGCCATAAGGGTACAATGCATGCATTCCACTCACCCAATATGGGCTGAAGTGTACGGGGCCATAAAGTGTTGTTCTGTTCCCTGTGTTTTAAGCCACGCTTCCATCTCGTGAGACTTTAATTCTCCATTGTCTGTGATGTAGGTTCTGACTTTAAGTCCTGTTTCATTTTCATGGGATAATTCCCAAGCTTTCAATTTGGGAAACAAGTCATCTTTGTTACGAAGTGGTATCGATCGTGGAAAAGATGTATAATCGTTGACGATATCCATAACATAAGAATTTCCAGTACGAGATTTGACCGCATGCGGACCCGATAAATCCACCCAAACTTTTTCCAACTTCTGTGTCACCTTGTGACCAATCCCCTCCTCACGCTTCTTTGGAACTGGTGTCTTTGTCTGTTTGCCAAGGACACAAGATTCACATTTGGTTGGTCTGGATGTGGAGATGATAGGCACACCTGTGAGTGTGCCCTTTTTGGCCATATCCCAAAGGGATTGATAGTTTGCATGGCCGAGATGGGGGTGCCAGGTTTCCAGATCGGGGGACTTGTGGACAGTGAATGCATGGTCGGTGGCGGCTGAGTACAAATTGAGTGAATATAGTTTTTTATTTGGAAGTAGAGTTCCATGGGCAATAAGTGCTCCCATAGATTTATCCGTGACCCAGCATGAGGAATTATTGAAATGAGCCACAGCATTCAAGTCATTGGTGAGGGAACCAACTGAGATAAGTTGGACTGCTGCATTTGGGATGTAAAGTGCATTATGTAATATGATTGATGCACCCCAAGCAATGCATAGTTTTATGTCACCAACACCGATCACGATGATGGAGGATCCCCCAACACCTTTTACAGGGTGGGGCAGGATTGATTGAAGGGTAAGGAAGTCAGCCTTGTCCGGTGAGATGTGGACTGTCGCACCTGTATCAATAATAAAAGGGAAATTGGTGAGCAAAACTTGGGAGCATTGAGTTTGGTTAAGTGGTTCGACAGTGAATGCCTCTTCTCCAGGGGTTATGGTGTTGTTGGTCCAGTCAACAGTTGTGGTTAACTCCTCCTATTCCACCTCCTCGATTGAACCTGTGGGAAGTGGGTCACTAGCAAGTCCAGTGAATGGAGGGTAACTGTCAGGTTGGGGTTTTGCAGGGTCAGAATCCACCATAACAGTGAAGGCTTGTCCATTAATGTCTTTCACAGTAATTGGGACCTTTGGATTAAGGTTAGACAAATGGCCTTCCAGTTGATTAATGCTCGAGTTTCGGAGGTAGCAGGTGCAGTGATTGTGCTGGCAACATAGTCATAGAGACCATTCAATGAAAGGGCGATGGTAATTTCCTCACACCATTCCTTGTAATTTGATTTAAGTTTGTCAAGTATCTCGCTGGAATACTGAACTGAGAGTTTGATCAGGGTAATCAAGGGAGGGCTAGATTCTGTCATGTTGGGTCTAGGGAAAAGATTTGGGATTCAAAGAGGCCATCTAGGGGTTTTGATTGCACAAAGAGTAATCCATGATCCGAAATGGGATAGTGATTGGATTTTCGATCAAAAAAAATGATGTAGCAAAGCATCAAGTGGCTAGGAGATTATCTACCATCGCTCAAAGAGATGGGAGTGGCCCATAACCTGTAGAGAATTGATCCTAGATAATAATAGACTCAGTCAATGTATAATTGACTATATACAAGCAAATAGTACCTAGATAATAATAGACTATGGTACTATTAGTAATCTAGTATGTAAGGTTCTATGGAACGTTACTCACCTCAGTCGATGTATAATTGACTGAGGTGTCTAACTAATATCATAGGGTATATATACTAGAAGTCATAAAGGTAACCAACAAAGAGTGAGTATAAAGGGAACATTCCAAAAGACTTGTTACCAATATCCGACATGCCATAAAGGGATGATCAGGATGCTGACACACCATAATGGGATGTCAGTGATGGGATCAAAGACTGTATCGTCAGATACAATGATGCCTGTTCCCGGTGTACATCTCAACAGTGCCCACTTGAAATTGCTTGGGTCACTCATTGGAGCATTGAATGACGTGTGCGTGTCACGTGGCATTGCCAAGCACTTTCGGCAATATGCGGGGATTGCCCACTCTCAAAGTCATGTCTTGTTCTGTTACCCCTCAATGATTTGCACACAATTATGTTATAAAAAGTGCTGGAAAGGGGGCCACAGCTACCAGGAAGGTCTCAAGTAACTTGTGGTATAGTATACCCACCAGGTGCATAGTAATTAAATGTAACTACAGAATTCTAGCTTCTACAAGCATGAATCCCAATTATATAGTTCTGAGAAGGCTAGGCTTAGACCTTGCCTGTACCATACATGCATCTAAGAGGAATTGATCCACTTGTTCAGCAAAAGTACTTGTTAGTAGTTACTGGCTTATTATCCATAGTATACCCACCAGGTGCATAGTAATTAAACGTAACACAGAATTCTAGGCAATTGCTAGTTTCTACAAGCATGAATCCCAATCATATACAGTCAACTCTGCCATAACCCATACCCCCTCCATGGACATCATAAATCATGGGTTTTCACAGAGTATGGGTTCCAAAAGAGGTCATTATAGGGTGCCTCTAGTGGGTTGTAGATTCATTATATGGATGTAAATACTACAAAAAACAAAAGTTAGGCTATTTATGAGTGAAATAATCTGTGATATGAGTCAGTTTCAACAACTGAGTTTCCTCCAAATAGGTTTGTCTTCCAAAACTCACAAGAATGCCTTCCAACTTATGTGTGAATGGCTCATTTATGTCAGCAATGTAACTTCTGTATAAGGGCAACCTAAGCCTCTAGCAAAGGGAAATCCAAAGTTAAAATTATGCTACATAATACAGGAATACAGGGATTGGGGGCACACCTAGCAAAGGGAAATCCGAAGAGAAAACTCTAAGGATCCCCTTGCTGATGCCCAGTATATGTGAAGACAACAAAAATCAAATATAACCTAAAAATAGCAAAAGGTGGAGATAGGCGGATCAAGGCCGCTGAATGACATCATACCAAGGGGTATGTGTCGGAAGGGGTACTCCACCTCTAAATATAAAAGTGTCAACATGTACAAACATGATAGCAAGGGAAAATTAGTAATAAAATCCGGAAAAATCATAGAAAATGAAGAATAGAAGGAAATGAGGTGGGGAAAAATATAGGACAAACATAAAAAATAGGAAAAACACACAGGGCACCCCCCTAGTCCCCTTACATCACCCCCTCTCTAAGATGCATCGCCCAGATGCATTCGAAATCGTATATGACCAAAGTCCATGACTTGAATGCGACGCGGTGCAGCAGTGTGCCGTCGGTGGAATTCCTTGATTAACCGAGGGGCATTTACATCAGACTCTTCGACCTATGAGTTCTCCTCATACCCATAACCCTTCCAATGTACCAAATACTGGAGTTTTCCTCAACGCAAACGGCTGTCCAAGATTGACTCGACTTCATATTGGGATTCTCCCTCGATCACTGTAGGTGGTGGTGGTGGGTGTGAATGGCATCCCGGGAACGGATCTGGGGGAGCTGGAAGCAATTTGACGACATGGAAGACGGGATGGAGTCTGGACATGGAGGCTGGGAGGTGTAGACGATAGGCATGTGTTCCAATGCACTTGACAATGGGGAAAGGTCCCAAGAAGCGATGAGCGAGTTTCTTGGATGGACGTGTAGTGGAGATGTCACTGGAGTCAAGATAAACTCGATCACCAACCTTGTACTGAGGGGTTGGGGAGTGGCGTTGGTTGTAAAATCACGCCATGTCATCCTTCGCCTTTGCTAAGGCTGCCCTTGCCTCCTCCAAGCTATCCCTCATGCGTTCTGTGAACTCATTCACTGTCTCGATGTGTGAGGGAGTTTGGCGAGGTTCAAATCCCATGCGTGGATGTCGTCCAGTGTCTAAGAGGAAAGGGGTCTGTTGAGTGGAAGCATGGACATAGTTGTTGTATCCGAACTCGGCCAAAGGAAGGAGATCATCCCAATCATCCTGGTGTTCATTGACAAAGAGGTGGATGTACTGCTCCAGTTCCTGGTTGACTCGCTCCATCTGGCCATCAGTTTGTGGGTGATAAGCGGTTGAAGCAAGGAGTTTGATCCCCAGGAGTTGGTACAGCTCACGAGTGAACTCTGCCATGAACTGAGGGCCACAATCCGAGAGGAAGGCACCAGGAAGTCCATGTAATTTCCACATGTGGTGGAGGTAGAGTCGAGCAGCACCTAGGGCACTGACAGTGGTGTGAGTGGGAATGAAGTGAGCGCGTTTTCCCACTGAGTCAACTGTGCACATCACCGCATCAAACCCGTTTGACTCTGGCAATTCCACCACAAAGTCAACGCTGATGACATCCCAACGACTCTCTGGAACAGGAAGAGGGTGTAGCTCACCAATAGGCTTGCGACGAGGAACCTTGGTGTGTAAGCAAAGGTCACAAGTGCGACAATACTGACCAATGAGCTGTGACATTTGTGGCCACCAATAGTTCCGTGAGGTGAGCTCCAAGGTCTTCCAGCATCCGGGGTGGCCAGCAATCTGTGAGTCATGGTGTTGGGATATGATGCACTGGCGAAGGTCTGGGTCATTGGGAACATAGATGCAATCCCTGAAATACAACAAGTCCTCCTTTTCAGCCCACTCTGCCACACGTAAGGAAAGGGTCAATCCCTTCCTCAGTTCTTTAACAGCTCAGGCGACAACATCCTCATGTAAACTGCTACGGTTTGTGCGACGAATGTCATGTAGGATGTCCCGCTCCTCGCCCTGGGGTGCGATGCCTTCCAGTGCCCAAATGGTGAACAGGTCTGGCTGCAACAGCACAATGTTTTGGTTGTCACCGCTGCCATCCCCATGGTCTGCACATTGGGATAGGGCATCAGTCTTCCCCATGCTGCGACCCAGACGGTGGTGTAAGGAGAAGTCGAATCTAGATAGATACAGGGACCAACAAGCTTGACGACGGTTCAATTTCTTGGCCGTCATGAAGTACTCAAGGTTCTTGTGATCCGTCCAAATTTCCACCTTGTGTTGGGCACCCTCGAGGAAGTGTCGCCACTCCTCAAGCACACGCATTATCGCCAACATCTCCTTGTCATGGATCTCGTAGTTTCTCTCTACAGCACTAAGGCTTTTGGAGTAGAACGCAACAGGATGCCACTTCTGGTCCTCTGGAGACTGCTGAGACAACATGGCGCCCGTCGCAAAGTCAGAACTGTCGGCTTCTACACAAAAAGGATGCAAATCGTCAGCAAAGGTAAGGATCGGAGCGGAAGTGACCATCTCCTTAAGCTTTTCGAACACCTCCTGTTGTGCATTATCCCACCTCCATGCCTCCTTTCCTGTCAAGTCGAACAGCAGTTGTCCATGATGTGAGAAATCCTTGATAAAACGCTGATAAAAATGGATGAAGCCCAGGAAAGACTGCACCTCCTTCTGGTTCGTGGGCATCGGCCAAGCTGTGACCCTGTTTACCTTGATAGGATCCATCTCCACTTGACCCTCCGAGATAATCAGGCCGAGGTACTCGATCTTGGTCCTTTCGAACTCACATTTGTCCTGACGAAGGTAGAGTTTGTACCGTCAAAGTCGCTCTAGGACGAGGCGCGTGATGCGACGGTGCTCTTCAACCATGCGAGTGAAGATGAGGATGTCGTCGAGATAGATGCAGACCACGCCTTCGAGGATGAGGTCATGGAAGATGTCATTCATCATGGTCTGAAAGGTGGCAGGGCTATTAGTAAGGCCAAAGAACATGACAAGCGGTTCAAAAAGACCACGGTTGGTACGAAAGGCTGCCTTCCACTCATCTCCCTCCTTTATCCTCACATTATTATAGCCCCAACGGACATCGAGCTTGGTGAAGTATTGGGCTCCATGGAGCTGGTTTACGAGTTTGGAGATGAGGGGTAGTGGGTAGCGATTTTTGACCGTGATGTTGTTGAGCCTTCTGTAGTCTTGAACCGGTCAAAGTGAGCCATCCTTCTTCTTGACAAAGAAAAAGGGAGAGGCCATGGGTGACTTCGATGGTCGAATATGTCCAGAGGCCAGGTGCTCGTCAATGAACTGGTCAAGCTGCCATTGTTCTTCCGGAGAGAGAGGATAGACCTTGCAGGATGAAGGGGTTGCGCCGGGGGTGAGTTCGATCGTGTGATCCCATGGCTTATGCGCAGGAAGAGAGTCGAATGACTCCTTGGAGAACACATCTTCAAACTCATGGAGATGAGGGAGTAAGGAGTTAGTAGAGGATTTAGCAGTGTTGTTTTTGTGGAAGGCCTCGGCGAGGCATTGGGATATGTTCGATGTGGCACACACCTCATGTGATGAGCGAATCACAGTGTAGAAGATCCGATCACCCTCCTCCTCTTCCTCTGGGTCCTCATCATCATCATCCGAGTCCGGCATTAGATCAGGAACCCCTTCCAATTCCACTTCAGGTATAGGCAGGGGTCCAGCACGACACTTCTGAGTTCGTCATATTGCCGCCTTCTGTCCACGACGTTCTTGCCTGGCTTCTGTGAAACACGTCCGACAGTGGGATGGACATCGGCTCATGGTAACCTCCCTGGTGCGCCAGTCAACCTCTGGGTTATGGTCTCGAAGCCATGGATATCCCAAAATCACCTTTTGCTTTCCTAATTGAGTGACAGCAAAAAGGGCACGCTCACTATGATCTTTGTAATGGAGAACCAGGTCTGCAACCTCTCGGATGGCACCAGCTTCATTTGGGGATCCATCCATGTTATATACAGGTATCAGACGTGAGAGTGAGCGAGTATTTAGACGATGTTGTTGTACCAGATGGGAGTCAATGAAGAGACCAGTCGCACCACAGTCCAGGAGCGCAGAGACACCAAGTATCTGTCCAGTGTCGGTTGTCTGCAGTTTGATGGCTAGGTTTAAGGAATGTGCAGAGGGAGTGGATGCCACAATATACTTGCATGGTAGTTTACGCTCCCATGATTTAATTTTGGGACGTGGAGTAGAAGGAGAGATGGGGAGAGCAGGTACGTCTTTAGCCAACTTTGAAGGGTCAGAGAGGGGAGCAGTCACAGAAATGGATTCATTCTCCAGGGATTCAACTGACAAGACTTCAAAGCGGTTACAGACAGGCAGTGAGGGCATATGATTCACTCGCTGCGAATAGGAAATCCTGCTCCTCTACAACTTGATCCTTCGCTTCCTCAACATCTACAAGCGCCAACAAATCTTGCAGGAGTTTGTCTCATCCCTCGGGGGTGAGCATGCGGATATCCTGATGATGGGGACACACTCCAGCCCTGTGTCCAGGTTCCCCACAACGGTAGCAGAGATCCAACTTACGTGCACGGCTGTGGGCTGCATCAACATCCATTGGTACTGGGACATTGACGGCTGGTGTGGGAGTTTGACAAACAGGAATGGGGTTAGGGCGGGGGAGGCTTTGATTGAAGGTGTAGGGTGTATGAGTGGTAGTTGGAGCATGGAATGCAGCATTAAACGCCGCATTTGTGAGTCGGTTCTCGTCACAGAGTGAAGCAGCTTCATACCAAGCAAGGATATCATCGTCCGCTGGGCACCCTTCCAACATCTGTGCAATCTGGTCCTGAATTTCTCGGTTGAGCCCCCGTCGGAACTTCACCACCACTGGTAACCCACTCCCATATCCTGCCATGTCCACCAAATCCTTGAACTCATCGATATAGTCGTCCACGGATCGACGTCCCTGGTGGTAAGCGGATGACTCAAGTCATGTCACTGCTTGGTGGCATTCATTGAGGGGGCAGAAGTGGCGTATGAACTCAGCTCGAAAGTCACCCCAAGTGGAGAAAGGTAGAGAACCGAGTTCTTTAGTTTGACGTAGGATACGGTCCACATAGAGATAGGCACATTCAGATTTCATGTATGTGAAGGCCCAATAAATTTTTGCAGCCTCATCGACGAATTGATGCGACTGGAGACTAATGTATAACTCACAGGAATTAAGGAATGCACGTCCCTGCGCACATGCACCATTAAATTCGGCGGGGGGGGACGGTTTGATCTGGGCACGTTCCTTAGTGGACGCGTTTGGCAAAATGTCATTGTTGGGTGCGCTTAGAGTCGTAAAGGGGGAACTATTGGTCGTAGGGTTAGCCTGGAGGGTCCTAACGAAGTTTTCAATCGTAGATTTAAGCGAGTCAATTTGCGTGCGCATTCCGGAAATGTCGCTTTCAAGCGCGTCGAAGCGTTCTGATGCATCCATGTCGCTAGGGAGCGCGTTTGGCGAAAATGGTGGCGTAATAAAGGCGAGAGTATCTGGAATGGTGTGTAGGGACTCTGTGGAGCTTTGGGAAGTGTCGTCCAGTCTGTACCTGCCTATCTTGGGCAGCGCATTCGCGATTTTCGGGCCTTAGGGGAGAGTTTTCTACTATAAGGGCAACCTAAGCCTCTAGCAAAGGGAAATCCAAAGTTAAAATTATGCTACATAATACAGGGATTGGGGGCGCACCTAGCAAAGGGAAATCCGAAGAGAAAACTCTAAGGATCCCCTTGCTGATGCCCAGTATATGTGAAGACGACAAAAATCAAATATAACCTAAAAATAGAAAAAGGTGGAGATAGGCGGATCAAGGCCGCCGAATGACATCATACCAAGGGGTATGTGTCGGAAGGGGTACTCCGCCTCTCAATATAAAAGTGTCAACATGTACAAACATGATAGCAAGGGAAAATTAGTAATAAAATCCGGAAAAATCATAGAAAATGAAGAATAGAAGGAAATGAGGTGGGGAAAAATATAGGACAAACATAAAAAATAGGAAAAACACACAGGGCACCCCCCTAGTCCCCTTACATTCTGAGGGTGAATGCAGCTGTAAGAGCTTCCTTACACATAGGCTTTTGGTCCACAGCATCATTGTCACTATCATATCCCCCATTGACTTCTATCATTTGTTCAGCCTTGTGCATGTCCATGATGTATTGGAAGATCTCTTCATCTGATACTGTCTCATCCATAAGCCCCTGCTCTGACACTGGATTCAGCAGTTCATTGAGGTCCATCCAGTTCCTGTTCTGCAAAACACCCCACTCTTCCAGCTGATTCAGCAAGTCTGTAATGTCCTTCACAGCATGGTCAACACCCTCAAGTGGCTCTGAGTTTAAAAGGGAAGAAACAGGTACAGAGGGAGTGGAGGTCGCTGCTGTTTCATACAAAGCATCAGGTAAGATGCCCGCTTTGGGCCAGCAGTTCCGAATTGTCAATGTGTCCACCTTGCACCACGCAACATCAGCAAGACACATTGCTTTGAGCTGGTCTATCTCATAGATGAGGGCAGGGGGTATGTCATTGTCATATCGGTCAATACCTTGGCTGACAAACTTGCTGCAGTAGTGCACCTTGAAGCAATGAATAATGCTGGCATCATTAGGCTGGACATGAGCAGTGAGGTTGGCTTTGAAGTTCTTGACACAGACATTTGTTAGACCATCCGGCTTGATATGTGCACTGAAGTTGTCCTGGAGCATGAGGATGTGTCTGTTTTGCTGTCATAATTTCTCATCCCAGTCATGAAGCCACTCTTGATATATTGTCATCACCATCCATGCCTTTGCATTATTCTGATAATAAAAGTTGGGCACCTGTTTTCTTCTGGAATACCTGAGGCTGAGCAGATTTTCCAATTACAAACAGTGGGAGTTTTTCACTTCCATCAGCATTGGCAGTAAGCGCATATGTGAGCCATTTTTTGCTTCCTTTTGTCCCTGATGTACATTTGTTCATGAGTCCACAGTCAGGTGGCATCCTGTGTCATGGGTAGAAGTGAGTCAAGGATTAAGTCCAAACCAATTCAAGGCAACACTCACACATAGAAGAGCCCTGTCTCATCCATGTTGAATATGTCCTTCAAGCGATATTTGTGCTTTGCAATCAGCTCATCCATACATGCTCACTCCTTTTCCACATCAGCTGGGTCAGAAGATGCTGCTTCTCCATGACGTCAAAACTCCTTCAGCCCACAGTGTTTCTTGAATGATGTCAGCCATCCTTCACTCAGGTTCAGCCTCTCATCTTCAGGAACCCCAACTAGGTCAGCAAAGCATGTCCACTTCTGTCACAGGATCTCTCCATTCACAGGAGCATTTTGAGCCATGGCCTTTGCAGCCCCACAACTTGAGCATTTTGTTGACTTCTGGGTGCTCAGTCTGCTTTGCCCACTTTGACCTGCCTGCCTGCCCCTTGCTCTCCGCTTCGGCCCATTGGGCTCACCACTTCTCCTCCTCTTTAAGCCAAGCTGATATGATTGGCTGCTTGAGCTGCAAGTTTGGGTAAATCTGATCCCAGTGTGCTGCCATCTTGGTCTGATTCTTCTTGCATGCATGATGCCAATCCAAAATCTCAATCCATTGTGCGAGTGTCATGTTTTCTTTTTTTGTGAAGACAGGCTTAGCTTTCTTCTTGTCTGCTTGTGGCTTTTGTTTGCATTCTTCAGGTCCTGTTTCTGTTGGTTAGCTTCATCTTGATGGGAAAAATGCACCTCATACTTTTTCTCTTTTTTCCTGCCAACACTACCTTCTCACTGAGTTCCTTCAGCTTCTCAACCAAAGATTTCTGCTGCAAGTTGAGCCTTGTGAGTCCATGTTCATAGTCAGAAGCATTTTCTAGCAGAACAACAACAGCTTCTCCATCAACTGGGTTGGCAGCATTATCCAATCATTCCTCCTCCTTGGCTGAAATCTTCTCCTTCCTGTGCAGGTGTGCCAAAAGGTCATCTTTTCTAGTTTTTGTGAGATTCTTGAGATTTGTAAGACCAGATTTCAGCATGTCCAGAGGATTTTTTGGCATTGCAAAACAATGTGATTACTAAAGCAGCCAGTATCTGTGCAGAATAGATATTCCATAGCGTTCTTAGCTTAGATGATGGTCAGCAACAGAAAATTCACAAATTCTCACAAATCTTTCTTTGGCTGCCGAGTGATGCTGATTAATAAGTAAGGCATGTGAATCCACTCAAGTCTTGAGCGATTCTATCGATATAGATCATGCACACGCGCCATTCATCTAACAGCCCCCCTCTGCCCGCTATTAGTATGGATGCTGTGACTGCTACTCAATGCCACTGGTCCTCGGCTGATGAAGAGAGGATGATTGACTTTCTTTGCTCTAAAAAGGAGGCTGCTGCAGATGGTGCAAACTTCAAGGTTACTGTCTGGAATGCGCTCATTGTAGAGATGGCATTGCATCATGGCATAGGTGCACCAGAGACTGTCAAAGCCTGCAAGTCTAAATATGCCCGGGTCAGTACGACATCACAAACTCCCTGATCTTTCACTGACTAATGCTTTCTCTAGCTCCAATCTGCCTATACCATTGTGTCGACTCTGAAGGGGCTCTCAGGGTTTAGTGATCAGTGGGATGATGAGAAAGGAATGAACATAGGTGTAAATGAAGCGGATGCATGGAATGCATACTGCATGGTGAGTAGTAGTATTGATATTGTGATTGCGCCACTGATTTAGGCTTTCTAGAAACATGAAAAAGTGAAGGCCTACACACAGAAGGGGTTTCCTTTGTACCAACTTATGTCAGGGCTCATGCCTACTCTTGGGAAGGGCACCCATGCCTTCCATCCATCTAATCAGACATGGGGTGCCTCTAGCACTGTATCAATGATGGTTCCTGAGCTGCTCAGTGACAATGAAGCTACTGCAGATACATCCACACCTATTCAGCCCTCTATCTCTATTTCCACTATTTCTGCATCTACCACCATGCAATCTCGAGCCCCACCATCTGATAGCCATGATCCACCACCGCCTTCTTCGCCTCCTGCTTCTGTTGCATCTAGCACTCATGATATGCCACCTCTCTCTTCACAGCAAAGTCCACATACCTTAGGACTGTCAACCACGACTTCTTCTACCACCAAGCGGAAATACTCAGTGATGGCAGCTAGCCAGTCCAGTCAGTCATCCTCGGTGGCATTGGGAAAGAAACAACGCTCTGTTGTACCGGGTGCGGTTGCTCTAAATGGCATCAAGGAATCACTGGACACATTCAATAAGACTATTGAATGTAGCCTTGTACAGCCACCTCAGGAGCGTGTTTGTGATACCTCACCAGAGCACCATGCTAAGGCCATGGCTTGTCTCCAGGAGGTTGAGACCCATTTGGATGATGCATGCATGATTGCACTCATCGATCTCTTCAAAGCTGACACTGCTGAAGCAGATACCTACATGTCACTGCAGCGTGAGGCCCTTCGCAAGAAGTGGCTTGACAAACAGCTTTCCAATCATTGTGGATTTCCTGTGAGCATTGATGTACTGGTGATGGTTTGATATTTTCTTCTGTATCCTCTAAACAAACATTGTTGTTTCTTTATATGTCTATGTAAAATCATATGTAGTTACTCAAGACCCCTTCTTTGAAGTTCAGCTCTGTACTGTAGCCACATGTTGTTGGCAATCTTGTCTCTTCTGGTGTCTGCCTTGCGTCACTCTGCAGTCCTGGCAGGTCCTTCAGCTAAATTTCCAGTGGCTTCACCATGGCTTGGCTCCATGCCAGCAGCAGGAGCTTGTTGAAGAAGCTCCTCTAGCTCCTCTTCATTGTAATCTCAAATAACATTGTGAATTGCTGCTAGTGCCAGTGCAATCATTGCTTGCGTATCTATGTCTAGGTTAGGATTGCCCCTCAGGATTGCAAAACGGTTCTTCAAGATACCAAACATATGCTCAACAATATTACGTGCTGAAGCATGCTGGATAGCGTTTACAGGTCTGGTTCAGTCCGGTTTTTTATGTCTAAATGGGGCAACCACAACCGCAAATGGTCCAAGACTGACCCAGATATTGCTGAACTGCAACTGGACTGCATAGGACTGGTCCATATCAGTCCATGGACCAAAAAAAACCAGTTCGAACCGACTTTTTGTTGTAACATTTGTTGTACCAATATAACCCATATATTTCTCAACAACTATTAACCGGACCATCTCACCATTACACAAGCAGTTGGATATTGTAATTTTCTGGTGACCGGTTCAACTTTTAAGAGATTTTATCAAGATCTGACAGAGATATGACCAAAACAAAAGTACATTGTATTCCATGTTGTAGTTTGTAGTTTGTAGTTACAACTTGTTAGGGCTGTTAAATGAATCAAATACACATGGTATAGATGTTTATGTATGTTATTCCTTTGCCTTGGATAATGTCCAATTGTGCCCAACATTTTTGTAGCACAAGGTATAAACAGTACAGTCACAGCTGCTCAAATGACATCAAAATACTCACATCAAAATGTATTTTGTCATATCTCTCTCAGTTCTCAACTGTTTTTGAAGTGAAATTGAAGCCATTATGTGTGGGAATCAGGGGGTATAGTGCATGTGACCCATAAACCAGTTGAAACCAGTTTGGATCAGTTTTCATCGGTTCAATGATATTTTTCAAAGCAAAAGACTGGCAACTGGACTGCAAAAGACTGGTCTCATAAATAGCCACCTGACAAACTGGACTTTGGTTCAGTTCAGTCTGGTTTCAGTCTTTTTCTGGTTCATAGGACTGGACCTTTAAACACTAATGTCAGAGATTGAAGAGCTCCTGTGGATTGGCTGGACTACCATGAATATGTAAGAATAATATGACAGAGAGCATTAGAGAATATACAGCACCAAAGCTCAGCATGACTCCATTCTTGAAGGTGGTAACATACACCTCAATATGGAAGCATGAGGGAGATGGAGTTTGGAAAGCCTGCATCTGCAAGGTAGTAGCGACCACTGGCTGTAGGAACATACAAATCTGTGATGCGAGCATTGTTGAACATAGTCGAGTCCATAATTGATCCTTCCCACCCACTAAAGACATACACGAATCTGTGTGTGAAATTGCAGGCAGCTAAACAATTCTGTGTTATGCGCCCTTTATGGTCACGAGCGATTGCCCGTTGTTCTGGAGTGCCAGAACAGTCAAAATGGGTCCCATCTAATGCACTGATGGCACCCTGAAAAAATGGGTAGAACTTTGGCTCATTTTTGATGTAATCTGGGACTGGGGCATTGGTATTGGGCAAATGGACAAAATTGGTGTAGAATGGTGCAGACGAGAAGATTTTGAGCATCTTTGTAAAGTATCTGGATGGGATAACACATGATGTCAGTGAGCGATAGATATAGTATGATAATGGAAGACATACTTGGAAATAGTGTCATTAGAGCGCTGGAACTGCTCCCCTACATGACGAATTGATAGACCAGTAGTACATCGGTACAGGAAGATTGCAAGTTGCTCTTCAAGCATGACTCCCCTTGAATGATTGCAACTGATGATCTGTAAATATGCTACTAATATCTTGAAGACATGAAGGTGGACCCCAAGTTTGCAGCGGATGCGCTCTGGATGGCCTCTCATGAGCTCGGCAACCCAAGTGGCACCAGTAAGTGCAGATGTATGATATGGAATTTTGTTGAATTGTGGGGATCCATAGCATAACGTAGCTTGTACAACCATATTGATGACAATGGCAGCAATCTGGATGAGTTGTCTCTGTTGGTCCTGATTCATGATATGCAGTGTGGTAAGATCAAGGAGGGAACTAATGGTATCACAGATATTCTAGAGTTCTTATAAGCTAAATCCTGACTACAAAGAATATATATGGCTTGAACTTGAGCGAGCTTATCACAAGCTGCACTGTATCGCAAGAAGTGTCACAGCTGACAATATTGAGCCTTTGCCATGCAAGATGCAAGAATTTTACTCCACATATCTTGAGCCTAGGCTAGACGATCACTGAATGGTCTTGAGCCTATGCCACGCATCATAATCCTATGTTGCACATCAACATTATTCAATATCCGACAGATTTCATCACGAGTTTCAAACAGAATATCGTGAGAAGAGAAATATATATCCATTGCCGACCACCCTCTTAGTTTCTAGCATGAAAATACATATCATATTAACCAAATATAGGCTAGTATGGGTTATGGTGACAAGATTTGGCTACGGGTTATGGGGTTTATGGGATTTTACTGGTAACAGAGTTGGTGGACACCCAAAACCCATGGGTTATTACAGGTTATGGGGTGTCACGAGTATGGTTTAAGACAGAGTCGACTGTAGTTCTGAGAAGGCTAGGCTTAGACCTTGCCTGTACCAATGTACCATACATGCATCTATTTCTAAGAGGCTCGTTCAGCAAAAGTACTTATTATCCATTTCAGGGGCACAAAAAAGCCATAATTCATTGGTGGCCAATTGTGAAGGATTCCCAACCCAAATCATGTGTTTCTAACAATACAACTCACGAGGGAAAGGAATCAGGATCTATCAATTCTTTCTGATTTCTAGTTCTTTTGCTGCTATTTGCCTCTGTTGATACCCAGTAGAAAACCTATTTGACTCCTTCCCTCTACGATGTCTGGTAACTCTGGACGACCTGACCTTTCTGGCTACAGCTACAGCGCCATCTCTTCGCTGGTTCTGACAGCTGATAGGTCTGCGCTACCTCGCAGAGACAAGGAACCAGATGGTGCCCCGACATCGCTCGCTGGACGTATCGACCCGCGTGAAATGGGCTCGCGTGTTGTCCGTCAAGCCCCCAAAGACGTTGATAAGAAGAAGAAAAAGGCTTCAGACCGCCAAGAAGGTTCAGAGAAACAACCTGCGAAGCGGAAAACAGAGACGGCTGGTTTTGGTTACACGGACATCATTGAAGCGACGCAGGATGTTGAGGGTCTTATTTATCGACCGCGAACTGCTGAAACACGCGATGTCTATGAGCTTATTCTCTCTGCTGTTCATACTGCTCTTGGTGATCAAGCGCAGGATATCGTGCGAAGCGCTGCAGATACTGTGTTGGAGACCCTTAAAAATGAGAACATGAAGGATTTCGACAAGAAGAAGGAGATTGAGGAGGTTACTAGGTCAATTACTGGCGAGACCTTCTCTCAACTTGTCGCTCTGTCGAAGAAAATAACGGATTATGGTGCGGAGGACGAAACCATGGCGGATCCGGATATGGAACGAAAGGACGCGGAGATAGACGAAGAGGTCGGTGTTGCGGTTGTTTTCGATGAAGACGAACAGGAGGAAGAGGATGACGAAGGGTTTGAAATCAAGGAGGAGTCCGACGATGACGAGGAAGATGAAGAACTGCCTGAAGGCGAAGAAGCGCCGGGCACGGGTGAAGAAGAGCTTGTTATTGGCACAGGGTCATCGCAGAGCAAGAAAACGAAGACGGACAAAGATATTGTCTCTCCGCACTCCATCGATGGCTTCTGGGTTCAACGTCAAATATCTGAAATCTATCCTGACCCCGTTACTGCCGCCGACAAAGCCGCTTCCGTTCTATCCATCCTAGGCTCGGATTCGAGTCTCCGCGACTGCGAAAACCAGCTCATGGAGCTATTCGAGTATCAAAGCTTCCACACTACGACCAAATTCCTCAAGAACCGCGACGTCATTGTCTGGTGTACGAAACTCATGCGCAGCGATGCCGACGAACGTGTGAATGTCGAGGTCGCGATGCGGGAGAAGGGCGTAGGCTGGATTTTGCGGGAATTGGCTGGAGACCGGCAAGCGAAAGCTCAATCCGATGCCATGGATGTGGATGAGAAAGTGGAGGTCCCCAAGACCGCTACGCTTTCCCCGGGGTCAACATTACAGCCGAAGCGCACCGTCGATTTGGAGAGCATGGCATTCAGTCAGGGAGGGCACTTGATGTCAAATAAGAAGTGTAAATTGCCGGAGGGTTCGTTCAAGCGGGCGAAGAAGGGCTACGAAGAGATCCATATCCCTGCGCCCAAGCAGAAGCCTGTGACGGACGGTGAGCTCGTCCCTGTGTCAGACATGCCTGCATGGGCGCGAGAGGCGTTTACTGTTCCAAAGCTCAATCGCATTCAAAGCAAGCTATATCCTATAGCCTTCGGGAGTGATGAGCCTATCCTTCTTTGTGCGCCCACAGGCGCTGGTAAGGTATGCTCTCCCATCATGTTCATAACTTCCCTGTCTCATCATGCTTTCTAGACTAATGTGGCCATGCTTACCATCCTCAACGAACTTGGGAAGCACCGGGACGAAGTTACGGGGACCTTTGACCTGGATTCGTTCAAAATTGTCTATATCGCGCCAATGAAAGCTCTCGTGCAGGAAATGGTCGGTAACTTCACAGCTCGCCTGAAGGTTTTTGGCGTAAAGGTTGGAGAGCTGACGGGTGACTCACAAATGACGAAGCAGCAAATTTCGGAGACGCAGATAATCGTCACGACACCGGAGAAGTGGGATGTCATCACTCGCAAGAGTACTGATACTAGCTACACTAACTTGGTCCGCCTCATAATTATCGACGAGATCCATCTTCTTCACGACGAGCGCGGGCCAGTTCTCGAGAGTGTTATCGCTCGTACAATCCGGCGCATGGAGCAAACGTCCGAGTATGTTCGTTTAGTGGGACTCTCTGCAACTTTGCCTAATTACCAAGATGTTGCGACCTTCCTGCGGGTCGACGAGTCCAAAGGCTTGTTCTACTTCGACGCCTCGTATAGGCCTTGTGGTCTTCAGCAGCAGTTCATCGGCATTACGGAGAAGAAGGCTATCAAGCGGTACCAGGTTACGAACGAGGTTTGTTATGAGAAGGTCCTCGACCAAGCCGGCCGAAATCAAACTCTCGTATTCGTTCACTCACGGAAGGAGACGGCCAAGACAGCCAAATTCTTACGGGATATGGCCATGGAGAAGGAAACCATCACTCAGTTTGTCAAGCCTGATGGTGCGACACGGGAGGTTCTGACGGAGGAGGCGAATAACGTGAAAGATACCAACCTTAGGGATCTACTTCCATTCGGGTTCGGTATCCATCACGCTGGCATGTCACGGGAGGACCGAGGGCTCGTCGAGGACCTCTTCAGCGACGGCCATCTTCAGGTTCTGGTGTGCACGGCGACACTTGCATGGGGTGTCAATCTTCCTGCGCATACGGTCATCATCAAGGGCACGCAGATCTATAACCCGGAGAAAGGGCGATGGGTGGAGCTTTCGTCGCAGGATGTCCTGCAAATGCTCGGACGGGCTGGACGGCCGCAGTACGACACGTACGGGGAGGGCATTATTATTACGAACCACTCCGAGCTCCAGTATTACCTGAGCTTGCTCAACCAGCAGCTACCTATCGAGTCACAATTCGTCTCGAAGCTCGCAGACAACCTTAACGCGGAAATCGTTCTGGGCACCATCAGAAATCGGGACGAAGCGGTGCAATGGTTGGGGTACACCTACCTGTATGATCGAGTGCTCTCGCTTTTTATGCTCGAGCTAAACTATTTTATTATCCCAGATATGTACGAATGCTCAAGATGCCCAGCCTTTACAGTGTTGGTGTCGATTACCAACACGACGACGTGGGACTCATCCAGAAGCGTGCCGATATTGCACATTCGGCAGCAGTCATCCTGGAAAAGTCCCAGCTAATCAAGTATGAGCGTTCGACGGGACGATTCCAGAGCACGGAATTGGGTAGGATCGCGTCGCATTATTATGTGACCCATAACTCTATGATGACCTATAACCAACATTTGCGGCCAACAATGTCGACATTGGAACTGTTCAGGGTTTTCGCCCTTTCGAACGAATTCAGATTGCTCCCAGTACGTCTTCCGTCGATAAATGGCTTATATTTGCTCATCTCGCTCATAGGTTCGACAAGAGGCATGTTTGTCCCATAAGAAAGGATTTACTAGAACGCTAATTTTGTGTCGTGGTAGGAAAAACTAGAACTTGCTAAACTTTTGGAACGTGTCCCGATCCCAGTGAAGGAAAGTGTCGAAGAACCCGCCGCCAAGATCAACGTGCTCCTGCAAGCTTATATCTCTCAGCTGAAGCTTGATGGTGCGTCCTTCTTGTGCAGGCATGGGCGATATTCTGATAATTTCGTTAGGTTTTGTGCTCGTCGCGGACATGGTCTTCGTGCAGCAATCAGCCGGACGGTAAGGATATGTTTATTCATCTTGTCTTTCGTCTTCTTACCGATGCTTTGTATAGAATCATCCGCGCCATATATGAAATCTGTCTGAAGCGAGGATGGGCTGTTCCAGCGAAGGCCGCTCTCGATATCTGTAAAATGGTTGAGAAACGAATGTAAGTTCCTTCATTGTTGATTCTATGGACTGGTCTTACTGTCCGTTATCGCAGGTGGGGATCGATGACCCCTCTTCGTCAGTTCAAGGGTGTTCCAGCAGAGGTAATAAGGAAAGCTGAAGGAAAACAATTCGTAAGTATTGATGCTCTGAGCTTTTTTCTCGATCTCACATCTCATACCTAGCCCTGGTATCGGTACTTTGACCTGGTGAGTCAAGTTTTGCTCGTATACCTTACGGGGAAGCTAATTCATCACTTTCAGAGCCCTCCGGAGATTGGCGAACTTATCGGCATCCCGAATGCAGGGCGACTTGTCCACCGTCTCGTCCATAATTTTCCTAAACTTCAGTATGTGAACACAGTCGATCGCTGCAGAATCGACTTACCCATTTCTGTATAGGCTTCAAGCTCAAGTACAGCCCATCACGCGCTCTCTTCTGCGAATCGATCTGTCTATCATCCCCGATTTTCGCTGGGACGAGAAAATCCACGGTACTGCGGAAACGTTTATGATCATTGTGGAAGACGTGGACGGCGAGATCATCCTCTTCCACGACTCATTCGTTCTTCGTCAACGCTATGCCGAAGACGAACACAGTGTGACATTGACTGTCCCTATGTTTGAACCTGTTCCGCCCAACTATTACATCTCCATAATCTCGGACCGCTGGTTGCAGTCGGAGACGCGTCTCCCAATTTCATTCAAGCATCTCATCCTTCCTGAAAAATTCCCGCCTCCTACACCTCTCCTCGACCTCCAGGCACTGCCATTGTCGGCGCTACACAACAAGGAATTTGAGGAAATCTATTCGTCCACGATCCAGACCTTCAATAAAATCCAGACCCAAGTCTTCCAGGCCCTTTACACATCGGATGAGAATGTCTTCATTGGAGCTCCTACTGGAAGCGGGAAAACGATCTGCGCCGAATTTGCACTGTTACGTCTGTGGAGTAAAACCGAACAACCCAGAGCGGTTTGCATCGAACCTTATCAAGAGATGGTTGACGCACGAGTGAAGGAGTGGCGTGCGAAATTCTCGAAATTACAAGGAGGCAAGGAGATCGTTAGCTTGACGGGTGAGACTAGTGCCGATTTGCGTCTTCTTGAGAAAGGAGATGTCATTGTCTGTACGCCAACCCAGGTGCGTATTTTAGTTCTGGACTATCATCGCTTCATAATCGGACCTTCCACTAGTGGGACATTATCTCTAGGCGATGGCGACAGCGCAAGAACGTGCAAAATGTTGGTCTCCTCATCGCGGATGAAGTGCAGCTCGTCGGTGGTGAAGTGGGACCAACTTACGAAGTGATAATTTCCCGCACGAGATATGTTTCTGCTCAAACGGAAGTTAAGACGCGTATCGTCGCTTGTGCAGTGTCGCTTGCCAACGCACGCGATCTTGGGGATTGGATGGGTGCACCTTCTCATGCTATTTTCAATTTCTCGCCCAGGTATGCGCAACGATGTATTGCTGTCATGCACCTGCTCATCCTGTTGTAGTGCCCGCCCCTTGGATATGGATATACATCTACAGTCCTTCACAATACCACATTTCCCTTCCCTTCTGATCGCAATGTCAAAACCTGCTTACTTGGCTATCATGGAATACTCACCAACGAAACCCGTCATTATCTTTGTTCCGTCGCGCCGACAATGCCGGCTCAGCGTTGATGATATACTTACACATTGCTCCGCCGACGACAAATCCGACCGATTCTTGAACATCGAGCTTGAGGACTTACAGCCTCATCTTAATCACATTCATGATGAAGGCCTCGTGGAGACCCTCAAGCACGGCATTGGTTATTTCCACGAGGCCCTCGATCCCCAGGACAAGCGAATCGTGCAACGTTTATTTGAATCTGGTGCCATTCAGGTGTTGGTGGCTTCCAAGGTGTGTCTTTGTTAGCCAGTTCCGTCTCATGATGTTCATTTATTCTTCAATCAGGACACTGTGTGGAGTCTGCCTGTCGCAGCTTACATGGTGATCATCATGGGTGTCCAGTACTACGAAGGCAAGGAGCATCGTTACATCGACTATCCGGTCATGGACGTTCTTCAAATGATGGGTCGTGCTTGTCGGCCAAGAGAGGATGAACGTAGTCGTTGTGTGCTCATGTGTCAACAAACGCGAAAAGACTTTTATAAGAAGTTTTTGGCAGAAGGTTTGCCAATTGAGTCTCATCTTCCGACCCATCTTTTGCATGATTATTTCCTTGCCGAAATCGCGGTGAAGACCATTGAAAACAAGCAGGATGCTATGGTGAGTTTTGATTTTATCTCTTCTTCTGAGAGCCTAATGCTTCTGAACAGGATATTTTGACGTGGACGTACTTCTATCGACGTATGACCCAAAATCCCAATTATTACAATCTCCATAACGTCAGCCATCAACACCTGTCGGACCATCTCTCGGAGCTTGTGGAAAACACTTTGAATGATCTCGTCAATTCTAAGTGTATCACAATTGGTACGCTCGCATTGTTCTGCTCGTCATGCCTTCTATTGATCGGTCATTACAGAGGATGAAATGGATGTTTCTGCTCTGAACCTGGGCATGATCGCGGCTTACTACAATATCTCTTGTACGTGTTGTCTGCGTTTCGGTAATTCCCATTCCTGTCTGACCATCAACCTAGATGTCACCGTCGAGGTGTACACGCTCTCACTCAAAGAGCGTACGAAACTCAAAGGTCTTCTAGAGGTGGTATCGTCATCAGCCGAGTTCGAGACCATTCCTATTCGCCACCATGAAGATTCCCTGCTTCGTCGCATCTACGACCGTGTGCCTGTTAAGCTTGATCGCACTGATTTCGAAGCACCGCATTTCAAGACTTTCCTCCTTCTACAAGCCCATTTCTCTCGAATACAACTGCCGCCCGATCTCGCGGCCGATCAAGTGCTTGTCCTTGAGAAAGTACTCAATCTACTGTCCGCATGTGTCGATGTGATGTCCTCGAATGCATGGCTGAACGCCCTGGGTGCAATGGACCTGTCACAAATGTGTGTACAGGCCATGTGGGAGACGGATTCTCCACTGAAGCAGATCCCCCATTTCGAGTCTGATGTAAGCCCCCTATCCTTGAGACTATTATTAAAACTCACTCGTAACTTTACTACTACTACAGGTCATTAAACGCTGCAAGCAGGCCGGGATCGAATCCGTATACGATGTTATGGAAATGGAAGATGACAAACGTAACGAGCTTTTACAGATGAGTCCTGTACAGATGTAAGGGTTTTCGTTATCCTAGATTTGGTTCCAGCTTACGCGTATACTCGTAGGCGAGATGTTGCTACGTTTGTCAACTCCTACCCCACGTTGGACGTCACGCATGAACTGGTGAAAGGAGACTATACTGCTGGAGCTCCTATTATTCTTCAAGTCGCACTTGCACGGGATGTAGACGAAGACGACGAAAGTGATGACCAAAACGTCGTTGCCCCCTTCTATCCTTCCAAAAAGATGCCCAACTGGTGGCTCGTCGTGGGAGACGCTGCAAGTCGTCAATTACTTGTTATCAAGCGTGTGACAGTCAACAAGAGCCTTTCCGTCAAGCTCGAGTTCACGCTACCCAAAGGCACCCATTCCCTCAAGCTGTATGTCATTTGCGATTCCTACATTGGGGCAGATCACGATATCGGCCTTGACCCCATAGAGGTCGCTGAAGGAGAAGAGAGCGATAGCGATGAAGATATGGATAGTGATGAAGATGGATCCTGAGCGCTGCTGAACAATACTTAGTCTGTACATAGTATAGTCTTGCATTTGTACCTAATAGCGTCTTAATTCTGTCCTGCAGTTGATAGTTGTATTCACCTCCAGGATGACATCTCATTATCACGCGTAGGGGCACCGAGAAATCGTAATTATGACATTACACAAGATACGTACTCACTAGTAGTACCCGACCCAGTCAATCTAACAAGCAAAGCAATGAAAGGAAAGAAAAAAAGAGGTACGGCCATGGTGGGTTGTTGGAAAATCCCTTACATAAGATAATTGGAGCTAGTGAGAATGTAAGCTTGTTCAATGAATGTAGATCCGAGAAAAGTATGACAATCAATAGCCTTTAGCCCTTTTACTCTGTGAGCACTTCCGCGCCGTCTTCAGTAATCAGCACCATATGTTCAGCTTGGGCGCTACGAGCACAATTCTTGAATGAAAAACAATCGTAAGATTAGACAGATGATTATTAGGACAAATCCATACTTCCGTAGACGCAGTCCAGCCATCAGGAAAAATCCAGCCTCGTGGATTCGAACCTTGAACTAGGCAGGGCTACTCGCATGTTGTTCAACCACTTTTCAGATCATGGATTGGTAACTAGAATCATACCTCGATAGTAAAACAGTCACCCGGCACCATGACTCCCGGTTCATCATTGACTGGCAGTTAAATCGATATCAGAAGAAAGCAAAGTGGTTCAGGGACATACCATGATGAAGGATCCACGGTGGTTTGTGGAAGACGGTGCCGATCCCATGGCCAGTAAATTGTGATGACACTGAGAATGGATGGTGTCGGATAAGGTCGTGAATTGCTTTTCCGATCCCCTTGAATCGGCGGCCAGGACCACATGCTTGTATTCCGACTTGAAGTGCTTGACGAGTTTTTTTGACAAGCTCTATACCTTGGTGGTCCTATGCAAATATGTGATAGACACAGCAGAATTCAAGGAAGGAAGACTAACAACATCACCGACAAGAAAGGTTTGTGAAGTATCTCCATGGTAGCCATTTAGAAAAATTGTGATGTCGATATTTACAATATCACCGTTTTCCAGGGGTCGACTGTTCGTTAATGGTTATCTTCGGCTGTGATATTCAAAGAATGACTGCACTTACTCGTCAGGTATACCATGGGCAATTATATTGTTAACACTGCAAGATAGTGTCACAAGAAGAACCTTAAATTCGACCCTTTGGGACCGACCTAGTACAACACGAACGAGGGTATTGAGAATAGTGGAGTGGGGAGGGGTAGGCAGAATGCGAGAGGATGAAGTCGTGTATTGACGCATCAATGGTATTTGTTGTGATGCCAACCTTGCCAACCAGGTGAACCCTTTATAGACTTTATTCGATAGAATTACGATGCTGACGTACATGCACAAGTTTCCTGGCATGCTCCCTCACTTTCTTGGCCAGTTTTGCTGCTTCTCGAAGGCGTAATTCTGCTTCTCCGCCTAGCACGATCTTTCCGTCGTCTTTGTCCGTCGGAAATTTATCTGCGTCATTGGAGGATCCCGCAATCGCGTAATATGGTCGTGCGATGTTTGGAGGTACGTTTCGAGGTATAATATGTGATACGCCAAAAACGTATGGTTCAGCCGGCAAAATTACGCTGTAATCACCAAAGCCGAAGTCGTCTCCCGCAAACTGTTGTCTATGCGTCGAAAATTTGCTGAAATGTCTGGAATGGCTCCAATTTTGGCGGATGATCCTCGAGCTCCAACTAAAAGTCGGTCGTGCCACATGATACATAGAACTGTATGACAAAAGAAGTCAAACGGACAGGCGTCACTCAAGTACTTGAGGTCCTCATCAAATCCTTACAATGAAATTATGTCACTAGTAAACTGGCCTCACGGCGTCAGAAGCTCACCATAGCAATATATCGAACGTGAAGGACAGAAAAGAGGTGGACTGGACCGTGACATCACTCGCCGGGCCGATAAGCCCGCTCGTTGACATTTTTTCTTTTTTGGTCATCCACGTAGGGCCAAATACACAAAAAATTAAGGTGCTCGATCACAGTCCCCCGGAGGTAGGCTACACCTAAAGAACCCCCCTCATCAACATGCACCCGAACCACTACTCGCTTGCGCTAAGGTGAGTAATTCTATACCTCCAAAGCCCGCATGAGCGCCGAAGCTTCCAGCTGTCAGCAACCTGAATAGTTGGTGTACGAACTAACTTACTAACTTACTAAGGATCGATCATGGGGAGTGCTTACTTGCGCATGTCGGAAAATGAAATAAAGAACATAGTTAAACGATTATCATTGGCTGCAATGAGGGACCAGTGTGTTTTGATTGTGACAAGCACCCCTTCCCACAGTATGCTAGTCTCCTTCCCGACGTTATAGGATGCTCGTTGTAGGAGACCGGTTGTTCACCGGTCCGAGCTGGGTTTGAAGTCGGAGGCAAAAAAATATGAACGAAACACTCGCAAGCTCCTGCCCTATAACGTCTGGTGCACTTTGGTTGTAAGGGGTGGGCTCCACCGCTTCTTGATCTTTAACCACCACCATCCGGTCATGGGAATTCGGTGCCCCCACTATGACTGTGCTTTATTCTACCTAACACCTCCTCACTAATCACTGTCGGGCCTCTCTCATGGCTCGAGCTGTCATCCTTTATAAACTACCCCTTCATTTTATCTTATCGGAGTTCATCACGACGATTTGTGTGGTGGACCCCACATGCTCTCGCTGGTGGCAGGAATGCCCTGCTATCCATCTTACCCTCAATGCAACTCAGGCACCATTTTTGATGCCTCGGCGTACCGCCACCAGCTCTGCTTAGCGCAGACCTTGGCCTTGTGTCAAGGGCACAATCCATTGTCGATTGGGTAGAGACCTACAACCTTTGGGGAGGAAGACCAATAGCAGAAGGTCGCCAATGGCCAATCATAGGACCGTCCCTGCATGGCCCACACCCTATTGGGAGAGCATTGGCATACTTGACTTGGGACTTCATTGGCAAGGGGTGGACTGCAGACATATATACCATGGGTGGAATAGATGGGGAACAGGGGGAGTATCGGTTGAGGGGGATGGGGGGTGGAACTGCAGAGTAAAGGCAAGGGTCATTTGTTTAACCACGATCGTTTTTTCTTTTCCAACAGGTGCAAGTTAAGCCTTCCCATGATCGATCCCGTGTTCATACACCAACTATGCAGCTTGCTGACAGCTGGAAGCCTCAGTGCTCAGCGGGCTTGGGAAGTATAGAATACTGTAGTGGGAGGAAGCACATCAGCCAGTCCTGCAAGCTTGAGAGGGTGTGGTAGCGGTTTGGGTGCTTGTTGATGAGGAGGGTTCTTTAGGTGTAGCCTACTTCCAGGGGATTGTGTTTGGGCACCCTTTTAAAAAAGGAATAAATCCTTAATCCAAAAAAAAAAAAAAAAAGGGGTGGGCTCAGGTCACACTGTGACAAAAATGTTGAAATCCATCATTTTCTTCCTCCATTGAGGCGTCTTGATGTTCGACATTGTCCTGCCTACTGGATGTGAATTGCTATTCTTGGAGCCCAACATCATGTGATGGCATTGCACTTTGCATCATATAAGGCCAACATTGAACAATCCACGTGCAATCTGCAGAAAGCATGGGAAGAAGCCTTCAAAATGTGGGGCTACCAATCTGTGGCCACGTCCGTGAAGTTGTGTGCAGAATTCACCAAGAGGGATGAGGGACTAGTTGCATATGATTGGCAGATAGATGTGTCGGAGGCACTTGGAAACCTATCCCTTAATGGGGAATAGGAAACACTGGGGAATGCGGAGGGAAAAGAATAATGGAACACTCAGTGCTAATTATGCAAATAACAAGATAACGCTGTGTAATTAGAAGTAAGAGACGTTACAAGAAAAGCAGAGTATTAAGGTAGAGTTCGGGGAAAAAGGAAGAAAATGAATCCAACCATATACGTGCTAACCTATATAGTCCAAAGGGAGTCGTGTACAAATAGATATCAATGGTGTTATGTAAGCCATGCTTACACCCTCCCACTCTTAAAAAAGTGTACGGGGGACCACCCAAGAAATGTTGTGAGTACTATCATCCAAAAATTGTAAGTGAAACACCACATCAACCAAATACAACGGGTGCATTAAAAAAACCCAGTGGGAAAAAGCTACCGCGTTTCCTCTGCCCTACTAGCTTTCCACCGGTTGAGCACTTCACAGTCTTCCAGTTCTCGTTGTGGTAGCCAAAGATCATCGCCTTCCGAGTATCCAGACCAACGTATGAGGTATTGATATCCACGTCCTCTTTTCCTTTCGTCCACAATTTTCTCGATGTGGTATTCTTCCAGGCCATTGTTGGTCATCACTGGGCCAGGTTTTTCGAGTTCACGGGAAGGGAAAAGTTCCACATTGTTCTTGATGTGCCTCTTTAGCAAAGAGGCATGAAACGTTGGGAACATGGCAGGGGAGTTCAGTAGATGTAGGGTGTAAGAAGATGTTTCCAGAAATGCTTTGGTTACAGAGAAAGGGCCATCCCAACAAGGGAAAAATTTCACGACCCTAGATTTATCTCCTGCCTTGTATTCCCCACAGCAGTGTAGCATCGCTAGCATTACTTTGTCACCGACGAGATATACATCCTCGGGGCCACAAGATTTGTTTGCGAAAAATGCCTGCATAATTTTGGTGCCTATCAAGGCATCCTTAGCCTCAGTGACGTCTTCCTCAATCTGGGAAATAATGCTATGTCAGAAGTCTCTTCTGAACATGATTCCAGCACCAAAGGAGGGATGATGCAGGGGCTTCAGCCCATGCGGATCTGAAAACCCGGAAACCCCGTTGAAGCATTTACAGAGTTCATCATGTGGAAGCGGATGACTGGCAAGGCTTGTACCCAACCTTTTTGGTTGCATTCAACCTGGAAGTGAACACACTGGTTCAATGTTTTGTTTGTGCATTCACTCGCACCATCAGTTTGAGGGTGGTATGCGGTTGACATTTTCAAATGTACACCTGTTAGCACATGCAATGCTGTCCAAAATTTAGACACAAATAGTTTATCACGACCGGTGATGAGTTCTAGCGGTAAACCATTTTTGCAATACCATTCGTTGAAGAACATCACTGCTAGTCTCTGTGCAGAGATATCAGTCCATGTTGGGATCAGGTGTACGTCAGACCCAAGTCTGTCAGTTACTGTCAAAATGCAATTGAAGCCTTCATCTTTGGGCAAGGGTCCCACGAAATCTAAGCATACTGAATCGCCTCATGATTCAGGGATTGGTAAGGGATGTAGTGGTCCCTTTGCCTTTGACGTGCCACTTTTGTTATGCTGGCACTCTGTGCAGGCAGGTATATAAGCATTTTCCAAGTCTCTTTGCATATTAGGCCAGTAGTAGCACTGCCTGATGCTAGCATATGATTTGTCTGCACCAAAATGGCTGAGCGAGTCATGAGCTAGCCTAAAGAGGTCTTCACGAAGTGTGCCATATCTAGGAATCATGAGGTGGTCTCCCAAGTACCAAAGCTTGTTTATCAAATGAATGCCTGGCATTCCAGCATCAACACTTGACAGTTTTTGGCAGAACTCATCATGTTCGTATCCTTTCCAGACATTTGCAAGGAATGATTTGTCTGCAGAGATAGTGAGAATGGCGTTAAAGGTGTTTGGTTTTCCTTGCCAGCACTCCCAACACAGCAGGGAGTCTGCTACATCAATGTCTTCAGCCACTTTGTCTGCTGTGTCAGCTGGCAGACGAGATAAAGTGTCGGCGACGGTGTTATCCTCACCATGGATGTAGTAAATGTTCATGTCAAATTGAGACAGGTGTTCCATCCACCTGGCCTGTCTCCTAGACAGGTCTTTTTGGGTATCAAAATTTTCTAGTGTACGGTGATCCGTGTACACATAGAATTGAGAACCTAGAAGGTCGGAGTGCCACTTCTTTAAAGCATGCACAATTGCAAGCATTTCTTTTTTGTGGACTGGATAATTTTTTTGTGCATCCTTCAATTGCATGGAATCAAAAGCTACGGGGTGGGCTGTTTCCCAAGATGGGCCCCAGCTCAGTACTGCGCCTGTTCTCCAGTCGCTCGCATCACAAGTCACAAAAATTTTGTTGTCTCCAGGAGCGGTGTGGTTGATAACTGTTAAGCATTCGTGACTCACTACAAGAGCTTTTATGCCATCAAAGGCAGCCTGGTGTTCAGTCATCCAGACTGGAAAATTTTTCTTGCACTCTTTAGTAGTCAAAGGAGTTAACACCATGGTATGGTCTGCCAGATGGGGGAGAAATGTGGCAATGTATCATACAAGACCTAGAAAACTGTGGACATCTGTTGCTGATGTAGGAATAGGCCAGTTTAGAATTTTATCGACTTTGGAAGAGCAAGCTTTGATTCCTGCCTGAGAGATGCGGTGACCCAAGAAGATTAATTCTGTTAAATAGAACTGCGATTTTTTTGGGTTGCAGTAAAGTTGGGATTCATGCAGTGCATTCATGATCAGCTCGATGTGTCTCGTGTGTTCTTCAAGAGAGTTAGACCAGATAATAATGTCATCCAAGTAAATGTGGGCAAATATTCCCAGGTAGCATCGTAAGGCATTAGTCACCCGGTGCTGGTGGACAGGAGGTGCATTCCGTAGTCCCTGAGGCATTACAGTCCACTCATATAGGCCGAGGGGAGTCGTCACTGCAGTCAGAGTGATGCTTTCTGGGTCCATTTTTGTGTGGAAGAAGCTATCTGTCATATTGAGTTTACTCCAGATCTTCCCTCGTCCAGCGTCCGCCAGGATATCATCCACACGTGGCAGTGGGTGCGAGTCTGTAACAGTGTTGCTGTTTAGTTGGCGGTAATCATTGACCCAGCAGGGTAAATCTGAGGCATCAGCTTTCGGTATGAGGAATGCAGGAGAAGCATGAGCAGAAGAGGAAGGTTGGATACGACCAGCATCCAAGTGCCATTGTATCAAGATGCCCCAAGCTTCACAGAATTTACGTGGACATGAGTAACTTCTCGTGGTAATTGTCTTGCTCACATCTTTCAATTTAATTTTACAAACTACCTCATCAGGCATTTCATTGACATGGGGAATAGGTTTGAAGACATCAGTGTAGGTTTTTTTGACTTTTATACCGAGCCTTTCAAGCTCTGCATTTGCAGCTAGTTGCTCTACATGTATTCTGATAGCGGAGAAAATATCTATTCCATTGACCTGTCTGCATCTTGCATCCACTAACGGCCAGCGTGCCAAGCAAACTTGTTTGAGTTCTTTGATCAAAAGTTTTCAAAGGTTTTTTACTTCATTTTTCTTATCCTGCGCTTTTGTATCATGCAATTTAAATTTTGTTGTAGCAATTACAGGCGGGCTAGGGTGTAGTAGGTCAAAGTGGGATACACTATCAATCACGGTTTTTTTATGTGCATCAACTACAATGTTGTTATGAGAAAGGAAGGGCAGTCCAAGAATAATTGGATGGCATAAATGAGGAGCAACGAGGGCACATACAGTTTGTGCTGAATAATAATTGTTACGGTCATGCAGTTTGAGCTTCACCCAGTGTGTAAGAGTGATGGTGGGTGAGGCGGTCTTATCATCGAAGAATGCACCAGAAATGGGAAATGGAGAAGGTAAGGCACAAGTTTTCAAGCATAGACGAGAGACCCAGGAACTTTCAATCAGAACTGCTGGGGAACCATGGTCAATTAGAGCTGAGACATCAATATGAGAAGGCACAGAAACATCATGGCTATCCACAGCACATTCCCATACAAAGTGGGGACTTAGGAAAGGAACATGGGTGCTCACCAAATCATTCGAGTCGCAAGACAGATCGCTATCACCACCACCCAGGATTGAGCTTTCATTAGGTGGGTAGATGGACATGATAGGATATGTTGACATCCCTAAAAATGCAGTGACAGGGAGTGCAGGAGGTGCGGTGTTGGGTTGAGGAGGTGCAGAGTTGTATGCATTGCTCGTGGATCCCATGTTAACTGCATTAACAGTAGTCATTTGTTCATCGCAAGGCATGGGCAGGGCAGGTAATTTGATATGTTTGCGAGCGTCATTAACTGTCATCATCAATCGCTCAACATACCCTTCACCAGTAGGGAATTTGCAAGGATGACCATCAGGCATGTAAAACCCTCAGCACTTCTTACACCCATTGTAGGTTTCAAGGTATTTTCTTTTGTGATCAGTTAACTTAGGAGGGCGTGAGTTTGAAGTCGACACTTGAGCACGACCATTTGTTGTGGGCTGGTTTCGAGAATAGGGAGCACGATGAGCACCATCAGCAAGACTGACAGTGGAGCTGGAGCATTTCAAGCTCCTTGCAGCCTCCTCGGCATCATGCTTGCGAGCAGTCCTATCTTCAATGAGTTTTTGATCAAGTTTCATCAACGTGTCGACAAATGATTGCAGTCTTGCCTCTGCTCTCAATGCATCTGCAGCAGCTTTAGCGGCCACCGCAGCATCAGCATCAACATTGTTAGCTTCATCGTCAGAGGAGTCATGATTATCCTTCCAATGGTCAAAGGCAGCGGTGAGTTCTGGGGAGATGTTCGATTCAATCTGAGTGCATAACTGAGAAGGTGAAGGGTGGAATTGGGATCCTTTGAGTAAGAGATTATCACGGCACAAGGAGTCTATGAAATCGGAGAATGGAGTTTTATTCTGTTTGGTAGACCAAACCTTTTGGGCAAGCTCTTGTTGCCAACGTTTGGGCAACCAACGAGCGTGGACCTTTATCATGAAGTCATTGAAGGACAATGTAGACAGGAGCTCTTGTTGGGACTGATACCAATCCGAGAACAGGGCGTCTTTGAAAGAGTATACAATGTGATCTACAAAATTTTTTGGATTGAGACCTTCTTTGTTCTGAAGGTATCCGCAAGTGTGGTGTTCAAATCGGTGAAGCAACTCAGGTGTCATAGTCCCTGCAGAGACCATGGGGCATTTGCCATTGTTCAGACTCAAGATAGTGGTAGCAGTATTGGAAGACACTGTTGTTATTGATGGTACTGCACGATAGTCATCTGAAGATGATGAAGACTCTCATTTGTGGCGAGGTTTACATGGGGGTGGCAATATGGAACAAGTGGATGTATGCGTGTCGTTTGAACTGGTAGGCGATGGCAGGGAACGAGTGGGTGTATGCATGTCGTTTGAGCTGGTATACGATGGTGCAGAATGAGTGGATGTGTGTGTGTTGTCTGAGCGGATAGACGGTGACACAGAGCGAGTGGAAGAATGTGAGGCATTTGAGCTGATTGGAGTGAGAGGAGACAAAAGTGCGGCGTCAGCGGCATTGAAATATAGCACGTTGTTCATAGTGACAGGTGCAGCAACAAGTGGAGATGCAGCATCAGCGGCGTTAGGTGTAAGAGCATTTTCCCTTGTCCTACTACGAGTAGTAAGGGGGATATGGACTGACGGCGTCTGAGACAGTGTTCTACTGTCATGCAATGTTTATCGCTTAGCACGATAACACAGCATTGATTGATGTTAAAAAAAAAGTGGAAACCTATCCCTTAATGGGGAATAGGAAACACTGGGGAATGCGGAGGGAAAAGAATAATGGAACACTCACTGCTAATTACGCAAATAACAAGATAACACTGTGTAATTAGAAGTAAGAGACGTTACAAGAAAAGCAGAGTATTAAGGTAGAGTTCGGGGAAAAGGAAGAAAATGAATCCAACCATATATGTGCTAACCTATATAGTCCAAAGGGAGTCGTGTACAAATAGATATCAATGGTGTTATGTAAGCCATGCTTACAGCACTTTTGCTTGGTTTGGATTGCTCAGTCATAGCTGGGACAGGAGCAGGGAAGACAATGCCATTTGTAATGCCCTTGTTTGTTGAGTCTGACAAAATTATGATTATAATATCACCACTCAATGCCTTGGAGGAAGATCAGGTACTACATGTTCCCTTCAGAAGAAAACAATGGTCACATTTGATACAACACTACAGGCAAACTGGTTTTGAAAAATGGGACTATCTGCAGTTGCCATCAATGGTGATACTTATAATAACAAGATTCACAAGGTACTAGTAATCAAGTTGTGTCATGTATAATGCTGAAAACAATCTGATTGAAGGAACTAGAAAAACTTTTGCACCATGTCATTATCACATCACCTGAATTGTGCCTTGAGCATGACTGCTTTTGCCAACTCCTGAACTTGTCAAAATTTGCAGAGAAGATTGGTGCTATCATCATTGATGAGGTGCACTGCATCTCTCAATGGGGAGACAAGTTTTGAGCACTTTATGCTGAACTGGGTACACTGTGAGCCTTTGTGCCCCACAAAGTCCCATTTTTGATCACATCAGCTACACTCCCCCCTCTGGTTCTTGCTCAGGTTTGCGCTACTGTACACATGCAGGTGGAAACATCATACCATGTCAATCTTGGTATGGACAGGCCAAACATTGCCTGGTTCACAAAGTGAATGGTAGGCACAAAGAAAGATTTTGAATCTTCAGCATTTCTTATTCCTCATGCAACAGACAATGGGCTTGCAGAGCTTGTTCAGACCATGGTGTTCTTTGATGACATTAATGTTGCACTTGAGGCATTAAAATGGATTCAGAATCAACTGCCTCCTCATTTGCATGGTCAAGTAGCAGTGTACAGCTCACAGCACAGTAAGTGTGCCAAAGATCACATCTTGCAAGACTATCGGAGGGGCCAGATCAAGATTTTATTTACTACTGAGGCTGCAGGCATGGTGGGTTGTCTATAAACATGTCATGGCAATGAAACCTGACTGTATTTACTACCCAGGGTTGCGACTTACCTCATGTCGAACAAGTTGTTCAATTTATGGTCCCAAAATCAATATCAATATGGATGCAGTGAGCTGGGCATGGGAGCTGAAGTCCTCAAATCAATGCTTGGGCTATTTTACTGGTACAACCAAGTGTTTTTCAAGAGATCAAGCCAGGGAAAGGGGTAGAACCTGAGGATAGTGAAATAAAGTATCAGAAAGATGTTGAGGAAGGGTTATGAGAATGGATTGAGACAAGCGATTGTCAATGTGATACTTCTGCTGTATACTTCAATGATGGTGTACCATGAAAAGGTATGTAGGGAGCACTCACTATTCTGATGATGCTCACACCAAATACTTTGCATAGAGACCACCGGGATCTGTTGTGATCATTGTCTCCGCAAGTCAGATTCTGACCATCCACTGCTTGCAATGTCTATAGCTGCCATCACTCTCAAGCATCCGATCTCTCCAAGCAGTGATACTGAAGACTCACCTTGGCAAGAGGCAGATGAGGATGGTAAGTGGCAAATGGCTGAAGGGGCCAGAGTTGCAAATCATCAAGATAGCCATCTTAAAGGTGCTCAGGAGTTGCTGGAGAAGTGTGCATAGAAATGTGGTCAGATCAGTACCATAGGCAGCCATGGGGTCATCACTCCTTCTTGTCCGATGTCTTGATCACCTCATTTGCTACAAAAGCTCATTTCAGTTTGACAGAAGACCTGATCGATGCTGGATGGAGCCCAACCCATGCACAAAAACATGGACAGGAGCTTTTGGGAATTTTGAAAGTGTATGACGATGAATTCTATAGAGCACGGGAGGCAGAGAAACTCAGAAAGGCAGAGAGAAAAAAGCAGGAGACAGTCGAGTGAAAAGCCACCAAGCAAGCTGCAAAACGTGAAGCTGCAAAAGCTGAAAGTGCCCAGGAATGAGCAGAACATGCCACACAACCAAAGAAGCCACGGCCATCACAAGCGAAGAAGGCACCCAAGATTCTGATCACGGGCACGTTAATAGAATCAACACTCTACCTCAACTCACCTCCATCCATCTCTACTATTGCTCCATCAACAGCTCATCCAGGTCTCGAGAATATTCCTCCACACCTTTCCTCACTGCAACCTCGGACTCTACAAATATCTGCTTGTTTTCAGCTGCACTATCTCCCACCAGTGTATACACCTAGTTCAACAACCAATCACTCTGTTCCTTTCACTCCTCCCCAGTCTTATGCAGCTTCACCAAGTGGTAAGTTGATGTTGTCATGCAATATAGTCCATGGCTTCTTTTGAACTGCTGCTTGGACCTCTTTCATTTTGAGGTTGGAAAGCGTACTGTAAACATATGCAGCCCACTTGTGGCTTATGGTGATGCCTAGCGCTGATGATGCTCAACCCGGAAACTCAACCAAAACCAACTAAACAGGTCTTAGGAGATATAACATGAGTCAGAGAAAGGTTACGAGGTGGTACTGAATATCACCGCATTATCCAAAGGCCAGTAAATGTACTGTATGATGTTGCAAAGCTGTATTAGACTGTGTGAAGTTCTGCGAAGCTGTCCGAAGTAATACAAAACACTACAAAGCATTCTGAAACAATACAAGAGAGTTTAGCAGCGACGTGGAGAAGTTCAAGAATCTCCAAAATGGTTTCACGAGTTCGGGAGATGGTGACAATAGTTGAAAGCAAGGTAAGAGATGATGACATGACAGATAGGCGATGGGATGAGAGTTTCAAGAGTCGATGTGGTGAAATGATGTAGTTTGCAGAATACTTTGAGTGAGTTCGGGTGAAGACTGAGCTAAAACTCAAGAGCTATACCCTTAAGTCAGATGATAGGTGATGTGAGAAGACAATTTTCTGGCTCTATCAACAGTAAATACACCAAACTATATATGTTTTAGAGAGATAGTACTAATAAGGTAAAAGGCCATGAGGCAAAACATGTGGTAAATGTGAGGCAGTGAATAAGGTGTCGAAATCACAAAGTAAATGAGAAAATGATAAGAAAGAAACATGCCATATACATGATATATCAAATCTCCTTGTCTTGTGGTTCCAATAAATCATGAATATGTCAAAAAGCACCTCAATGCGCACTAAGTTGCTAGCCATTGTGTTTCTTTGTGTTTGTGGTGGTGGGAATGCAATGCATTAGTGTGTGTAATGGTGGGAGCATGTGTTTGAGGTTCGGTATGATAGGAATACGGTGGCCAAAGTCATTCAAAATGATTTGAAGTCTTTTGAAACATTTCAAAGTGTCATTTGGTTGTTTCGTGCATTTGTAGGCATTTGTAAGCATTTGTGTAATTGTAGAACTTTAGGAAGGAGGTGTCCGAGTGTGATATCTTGATTTCAGAGCTCTGCTGCCATAGTGGACCTATCATCCTCCCCCTTACTGAAATCCTGACTGTCCCAGTCAGCCGATTGGAGTCACATGCCAAATCCATGGTCATGTTGAAAAACCTATAAAGGTAACTGAAAAACCTCGTTTTTTTTTTTCTTCCATCTTTGAGTCGAACTCGTCTCTTACATCCTCTGATCATGTCACTTCTCCTCAAACTCGAACACAAGATCCTCAAACACACAAAGTCCATGCCCAAAGTTGGTAAGGTGGAAGATATCAATTTTGAAGTTTGGGGGCACAATTTATGTGAGAAAATGGTGAGTGTTGACGTGTTTTCTGATATGGTTTTAGATGCTAATGACTTTTCATAGTACAAATACAACAATCTTGTGGATGATGTTGAGGAATCCCATTCGCAGGCCATTCAAAAGGTTGTGGACAAGGTATTTGATTTGTATGCCCCTCTGGCATGTTGGGAGTGGCTTTCTTGGGGCGCCAAGGTCCTATTCCAGGACCTAGCAGACGAAGTTGAACAAGAGGAGCAAGAGGCCAGGGCTGCTCAGGTGAAGTCTGAAGCAGAAGCAGCAGAGGTGAAGGCACTGGAAGAAGCTGCAGAGGCAGAGGCAAAGCTTCAGGAGGAGGCAGAAGCGTTTCGGCGTGAGGCAGCGGCAGCAAAAGCTGCCAAGGTTGATGAATGATGGAAAGCTCTCAAATCTACTCAAGCTATTCTCCTTGCTGAGGTTGGGGCAAAGACGATTTCAAAGGACAATCTGAAGCGGTGGAATTCAGCTTTGCAGGCAGAAAGTGAGGCAATTCAGGTAGCGGAAGTTGGAGAGGAAGATCAGGAGGTGGACAAAGACCCAGTCATTATCCTGGGCAACCAAAAGTGGCAGGCGATGGAGGAGGACCTCGACGAAGACAACAATGATGGTGAACAAGGAATTGCTGCTAAACGAGCGAGATTCAAGGAGGGGGGGCTTCTCGAGTTTGAAGGACCAGTAAGTCGTACAAACTGTTTCACAAGGATTTCAAAACTAACGAAATGGCCATAGTGCGATCGATGCTCTGGCTTCAAGAGCTGGCCCATGTGTGTCATAGATGAAGGAGCAGCAAAGTGCCGCAAATGCATGCAAGAGGCACAAGGGTGCTATTGGGAGGGTGTTTTGAGGTGGGGGGCTCGTAAGGTGAAGAAGGGAAAGAAGGCTGTAGGGAGTCGTGGGGGAAAGGTTTCAGAGCATCCAAAACCAGGTAAGCCACCGATCCATGTTTTTTGAAGGCTTCGCTAATATTTCATAATGTATAGTACCTTGAATTCAAGTTGTTGGGCCTTCATTAGCACTGGAGGCAGGGCCTTCGAGGTCACAGGGTCGAACAAAGCTGGGTAAAATGTTGGATGAAGAAGAGTGAAATTTCATTATTTTAGTTTTCGCTATTTTCGTATAATAAATTTGTGCTTTGTTGAACCAGAAACAGAAGATATAAGAAATAAGTAGAGTAAAAGAAATATCCAAACATTTTTCAAGATGAAATTCATTGCTGAAACTTGTCATCGTAGGTGTTCTGAGCACATTTGTAAGAGGAAATGAAAGGAAACAACATTACGAAGTAAGGGAAAGGCTCAGTAAATCATCATGGCCGAAAAACCCTTTTGGAGCTTGTGCAACCATGCTATAATGCGATATCGTGACTTGTATGATACACTAAGAGAAATCAAAATCATAGGTAAGTAATTGCAAAACATAGAAAGAGAATAGTTAATCGTCTTCAAGGTGTGGAATGTCATCAGGAATATCTTTGTCGACATCCGAAGTTTGTCAAAGTGCTTCGAGACATGCCGAGTCGATGTCGAGGAAGTTTGGAGGGAGTGGAATGGATTTTCGTGCTAAGTAGGGGAGTAGATGAAAGGCAGCAACCGGGCAATGTAGTACTGAACCATTGAGTTTGCAAAGGATGTAGGCTCCTCCATGGTTTCAATCGATGATGATGAGGGGACCTATGTATCGAGGTCGCATTTTGCGGTTGAGCGACTTTTCAATCTGTGTATTGCAAAGTAGGACTAAATTGCCTGTTGCAAAGTTGTAGTCTTTGACAGTCCTCTGGTGGACTTGTTCAAATTGTTTCGCGGCTTCGAGATGGGCCGACAAAACCTTTGAATAAAGGTTTTCGAGGTCAATCGATTATTTTTGTAAGGCGATAGCTCTTTGTGCCATAAGGTCGGTTGTCAAAAGTATTGAATTCAGAGGGGGCTGCAAATATGTAGCTTTGGAGATGTCGAGTGGAATGAGGGGGTGGGATCCTGTTACTGCAAAGTAGGGCAAACAACCCATGCATTTGCAAACTGTTATGTGTTCTGCCCAAAAGACAGAGTGTGCTCCATCTGACCACTTGCTCTGGTCTCTGTTGACTGCTTTAAATAATGATTGTCGAACGTCGAAGTGTGCTCTTTCTATGATCCCATTTGCTCAAGAATTGTAACCACTGATTCAGATGTGATTGATATGGTATTGTTTTGCGAGATACTCCATTGCTGCAATAAATGCTGATCCGTTATCACTCACAATTTCATAAAGAGACCCCCATTGACAAATGATGTCTTTGAAGATCCAATCTCCTAATGTTGTGGCATTTTCACGTCAAAGCTTTTGCCATTCTGGATAGGCTGTTAGCGAACATCGCCCTTGAACGATGTATTTGAATCTGTTCAATGGGGGCATTTGCATCATGTCGATGTAGACTTTGCCAAAAAGTGGTGCTGGTGTTGCCACTGTGGGCGGAATAAGCAGATTTCGGGTTTGTCGAAGTTGGCATAGGTGGCAAGAACAAATGTAACATGCGGTGTTGGCTTTCATATTGGGCCACCAACATCGGAGTGCGATGAGGGTTTTCATAGCAAATACCATCTTGTGACCAATGTCATCGTGAGTGGCTTGAACAATGTCAAGGCGGCGTTCAGGGATAGCGATGATCTTGTGGGCTCCTTGTGAATCTTTTCGCCAAAGTTTTCCAGAATCTATAAAGAACTCAGTACCATATCACACGAAGGTGCTGTAGTCTGCTTCAGAGAGGTCTGGTGGCCATTGTAAATCTTCGAGCCATTTTTGAATGCAAAGAAGTCGTTCGTCATCTCTTTTGGCATTTTTGGAATGAGGGACATCTTCGTAAGTGATGTCCTCCCCCTTACTGATATGTGAAGGTAGGGTGTATGTTGATTGGAGCAAATACGATGAGAATGGGCGAGTCATGAGCGAGTTGATTTGATGAATAAAACCATGCAGTTGGTCAATCCAATCTTCAAAGGATCCATCATTTGGTTGTGCATCATCTCCATTCTGTAGAGGACATCGCAAAAGTCCATCTGGGCCGTGATGTGTTCTGGCGACATGTACAAGCATAAAATGGAAGGTAAGGATGGATCCAATCCATCTATTAATGCTTGCACTTGGTGTGATGTTGGGATTTGCTAGCATACCTTTAATGTATCTGGCATTGACTTTGATGATGAGATTTTGTATGCCGATAACATACAGTCGAAGTGCACCAAGGGCACGATAGAGGCCGTAGAGCTCTAGTTTGGGTTGCAAAAAGTGAGATTCGTGGGCATTGAGTGTGATAGATCCGAAATGACTGTAATAGCATTTACAAAGATTTTTAGGGTCACACTGAGCCAAGAAAAAAAATCCAACTGCGATGTGCGAAGTGTTGACCGAGAGGATGATGGGTGCGTTCAAGGTGTAGTTGATCACACGAATTGCAGGAGAAGTGATGAGAGTGAGTTTAAGATCTTCTTGTGCTGCTATTTGTGTTGTACTGAATTCGAATGGAACATCCTTATGCATGAGCCGCTGCTCGTTTAGCAAAATTCTGTATGAAAATATGACAAACCCCTATGGTTCCTAAGAAGGCTTTTACTTCAGTGAGACTTTGACAAGGTCCCCATTTGCTGATTGCATCGATTCGAGTTGGGTCGGCCATATGACCTTCAATGTTGCAACGATGTCCTAAGACAGTAATTTCAGGGATGCAAAGAAATAGCTTGGGTTGGCCATATGACCTTTGATGTTGCAACGATGTTTTAAGACAGTAATTTCAGGGATGCAAAGAAATAGCTTGGGTCCTGAAAAAGTCCCTCCACAATATTTCATATGTTGGACTACTTGGTTGAGATTTTCGAAGTGTTCCCAAACAAAACAACAAATTTCTGGGTTCTGCAAAATAGTTTTGTAACCTCCTCCCGGGAGTGAGTAGTGTGATTTTGGACCTTTAATGGGTGCATCATCAATGTAGGGGATCATGACATGGGGAATCTCGGGTTGTAGGATAAACAAAACATCATCGTGCATGATGGGCATGGAGTTGGTCCAACCCATGGGTAAAGTGTCGATGCAAAGTGCTCTGAAAGGCATTTGAAATGTAGTCAGGTCTTGAGATGATTCAGCTACTTTTTGTTTGTCAAAGGCAATGTAGAGGTCTAGCATTCCTCCACAAACGCGTCCTCCGAACTGTTCAGCCAGATGTTCAGGGATTGGAATGATGCCTGAGTGCTGTATAGTGACTTTGTTGAGTTGTTCGAGACCATGGACTGAGCAAAGTGCTTTGCTGTCTTTATTTGTGACACAAAACCAATGTGACCTATAAGACAAGTTCGATGGTTCGTAAATGCCTGCTTCTATTTTCTTCTTGAGCATGGTGCAAACCTCTTCGTAAATCCCTGGCAGGATAGGAATGTTTCGTTCGATCCATGGGGTGTGTGGAATAACTGGGAATTCAATTGGAGGGAAGAAGTTGGGGTGAAAACTTCCTCGTTCTTGTTTGGTCCATGCAAAACTGGTTTCATGATTTCAAATAAAATTGTGCATGAGTTTTCTCTCCTCTGGCCAAAGGAAATCGCCAGGATGATTATTATCAATAATCATTTTTTGTTTGAGGTTGTATCAGGAAGATGGTGAAAATGTTGGAGGTTTAGGATTAAGTTTCAGCATTTCTTTGAGAGGGTTCCCTGTGATCGTTCGAGTAATGTGAAATCAATCAGGCAGGTCAGTGATGACTGGTTGTACTTTCAATGCAACAGGCTTGTACTTCTTTTTAGTGGCTGCAAAGGCAGGATATAGAGAGTTGGAGGATAGATAGGATGTGGAATATCTGGATGAATCTGGCATAGAGGGGGCCATCAAGGCCGATAAAAATGCAGCATACTGTTCACTAGCTGTCAAATAGAGATGGGCGATAATATCCGAAGTAGTAGTGGCGTTCAAAGAAGGCAAGGATTCAAAGTCGGGAATGTTTGCAGTGCATTTGATAAATATAGAAGAGTTTAAATGGTCAAAAGAAATGATGAATGTGCACTGTTTAGTCTCTGAAATATTATCCTCTAGTAACAAAAATCCTCGCGAACTACTTTTCGGCGTCTCATGGCTCTAGGAAAGGTTGGGATAGTAGATGATCTTGTCAAGTTGGGATCATAGATAGTAATTGTCTGAGATTCATTGCTCCAGTTTGTGATGGTGCTTTCAGTGACTATGTCGAAGGGTCGACCAAGCAGGATGTCATAGGCAGGGTTTTGGATTATATGAATCTGCATATGGATGGTGATCATGCCAACTTCGCAAGGAACATTTCATGCTAGTCCTAGACTTTCGTCAATGCCACCATTAGCTGATTGAAGCAGAATGTAGATGGAAGGATCATTTGCAAGACCTAGTTCATGGCAGACTTCTTTGGACATAGTGATAATTGAAGAACCTGGGTCAACTACACTTTTGACAGGGTTTTTACCGTTGACATTCATCATAACTGATCTGATTGAGTGAGATTCCTTTGCAGCAACGAAGGGTTTTGGAATGTCACCGATTCAAAGAGAGCTGATATAAGTTTCATACGGGTCATTGATTATAAGTACCTCTTCGTTGACTAGGTGCCCTGCATTGTTTCCATCCTGGTTCAGAATACGATGTGGTGTTAGCTGTTCCTTCCATTTCATACAAACTTTGGGTGATAATGAAAGAAGTTCTTCCATAGTAAGAGTGACGATCGGTATTTTCATCGAATGCAAAAATATGTCCTGAGCGATGGTGTCATTCTGAATGGGGGCTACAGTGTGGTATGAAGGACCCTCTTGTTCTTTACCTTTACTAGTAGAGGCGAAGTTTCGTTCATGAGGGGGTAAGTAAGTGTTCTCCGAAGCTGTGGCATAAGGATGAATTGGGGGTTGTGAACTCACGAGTGGTTGCGAATTCAGCATGGATTGTGAATTTGAAGTCATCTGTGAAGTCATTGATGGTGCTATATTGGATGAAGCTGGATTTGTCACAGTAGAGGATATAGATGGTGGTGTGGCAGTTGGAGTGGGAAGGGCTACTGGTTCTGCTGATGGAGCTGTGGATGAAATCAATGGCTGAACCACAGGAGCTGCAATTGGACTGGGTTCATGTCGAGCAAAGTTTCAGCCACTTTGTAATGCATATAATTCTTGTTCTAAGCAAGCGATATGAATATCAGCTGCAGTATTCATGTCCGTGATCTGGTAGATTCCCCTAGGAGCGGGAGCTGGAGTGGGGGAAGGGGCAATACCATACATGAGGGCAGGGACAATATTATTGTCTGGGTTTTGATGAATCCACTTGTCGATGTGATCTTTGATGCAACGCCCAGGGATGTTTTGTGGCGTGAACTGTCCATTTGGAAGCACAACCTTTCCTTCGGCATTCTTCTTACACTTTCTGTTGTTAATATATGTTTGGCAGACCAAACAATCACTAATGAAGTGTCCCAAAAGACCAAAGAAAATACAAACTAAATTTTCGAGTTGGTCCTGGCAAAACCCTTGATTAACATGGGGGGAATTGTTGTTGTTATTGTTGGGTCGAGCTCCTGTTAAGGCCGTGACAAGAGTGGTCACAAATTTCTTGAGAATCATTGATAAATCCTCTGTTTTGATTTGTGGCAATGATGTAGAGGTAGTAGGGATAGAGGTCAAAGTCGAGGATGAGGATGGGACTTGCGAGGTTGAGGCCGAGGGAGTTTGTGATGATGTAGTACCTGCTAAAACAAATTTTGCAGCAGCATGAATGTCATCAAGAGGATAGGGGTCATCTGGGTAGTGGTTGGGGAATTTGAGTTCTAGACGGCACAGGATTCACATCCATAATCCTGGTTGAAAGCCGCAAATGAAGGCTCTGCTTTGTTCGGCTGCTGAAAGTCGATTTTTTGTGGTGAGGAACTTAGTGATATTGTAGAAGGACCTGTAATATGATCCTAATTCATTTGCATTGTAGATACCAATGCGAAGTTGTTCGCCGATCAGTTTATCCATATCAGTGATTGACCACTTGCGGTCATCTTCAGATCCAGGGTACAACTTGTGGATAGCTATACAAAATTCATTGAATGAAACCCCTGCATCATATTCTGGGATTGACTCCCAAAGTTCGGAGGTATCAATGTCGATGTATCGACAGGCATGCTTCTTCATATCTTCAGAATCGATAATTCTGCATGTTGGAAACAGCATTTCAAGTTTGTTAAAGTATCTCCAAAGTTCTCAAGGCTGAGTAGGATCAAACTTTGGAGCCGTGGAGTGACCATGAGCTGGCATAGTAGCTTGTGTAGTCATGAATGTGATAGCTCTTGGGGTAGGGGTTAGGACTTGGGTGATAGATGGTAGTGGTGTCGATGTATTTGGAAAGATGAATGAAGCGCTAGAAGCTGAGGATGAAGAAGTAGAAGATGAAGATGAAGACAATGGAATGGGTGAGGGAAATAGTCGACGATGTGTTGATTCTGCTTCAGATACTGGAATTAGGATATCTCCTGATTTTTTGAGAGATTCGAAGGCATGGCGAGTGTCAATTTGGAGGTTTCTGGCTTGGGTTGGCCTAAGCCGGGAGATTCTAGATGGATTAGGTGATGAAATGATTCAGAAACCCCTCGTGGTGGGCTCCAGAATGATGATGCTCAACCTGGAAACTCAACCAAAACCAACTAAACAGGTCTTAGGAGATATAACACAAGTCAGAGAAAGGTTACGAGGTGGTACTGAATATCACCACGTTATCCAAAGGCCAGTAAATGTACTGTATGACATTGCGAAGCCGTATTAGACTGTGCAAAGTTCTGCAAAGCTGTCCGAAGTAATGCAAACACTACAAAGCTGTCAAGAACCATTCCTTGCCCGATCGGAACCCACATCCATCTGATCCTTTTCCGCATCTCGAACCCGACTTTTGTCTATGCCTTCCATTTTTGTTCCTGGCCGCCTTGCACTGCCCACACTGCTGTGCACCAGGCTGCCTTGTACAGCATCCATGGCTGCCTTCCCGAGGCTGCCATCTAGTTTTGCAAATTCAACTACAGATTCCTGTGTGGCCTCCACTAGGTAATTTATCTATGCAGTTGAGACACTGCCGCAGTTCCTGTTTCCATCCCACTTTTATTCTGGACTCTAGTATTTAAGTTTAGCTAGTTTTGCCTTGTATTCCTCAGTTCATATATCGACATAGACTCAACTTTATCCTGCCAATCTAAAACCTCCTTCTACTCCAACCCCTGTCCTCTAAGAGTCTGAACTCCATTTGACTCAACCTCTAGTCTCCCTCTGTAGTTCTAGTCCCATCTGAACTTAACCTAAGTCCCTCCATACTCCTCCCCACTTTTACCCACACTTTCCTGCTCCTACCTCTAAACCTTCGACTTGAAATTAGGACACCAGACAAGGTGAAGGGCACAGCTTCTTACAAGCTGAAGCCAAGTCCTTTCCATTTCCCCTCCCACAGAATCTGCATCGACCCAACAATCTTCTGCTATCATCACCCGCAGTGTCTGGTCGGATTCCGAAGTGGCCTCTAGGATCAGTTCTTAACAGTATATACGAACTCACACTTCACTCGTCTCTTCTCCTCTTATGACCCCAACTGAAACTTGCCAGCACACAACCAGGAATTCCCAACGCGCCGGTACTATTCCAGGGATCTCTGCAATCCAGCGATCCACCCTTTCTGACCCTCGACCCGCTACTACTTTTGGAGTGTCTTCCAGACCCTCAAACATATTCCAACAAATCGGCTCAGGAGCCCCTTCAATCAGTGCCAATCTCATGTCTGCCCATGCCCCGCAACCTTCTGGCAACCCAGAAGGTTTTCAATCAAGAACTCCCCTTGAGTATGTAGGGGGCATCGACCAGCCTGAACCCTATGGGTTGGAAGATCGTGGTCTAGAGGACGGACCTCCCAATGGACCCGATGACCCTAGCAGTCCGGACAGCCCTGGGGGTGACCCCGATCCCAATGATCCTGATGATCAACCTCCCACAGGGGGAAACCCTGATCCAGGGGATAGGTTCATAGATGTTCTTTACAACCTCTCAGAGAGTATCCGCACCCTCCAACAAAACAATGCACCCAAGACTGAGAAAATCAAAGTTTGTGACCCTGACACTTTCGATGGCTCCAACCCAAAGAAACTTAGAGACTTTCTAGTCTCATGTAATCTTCATTTCCATGACTGCCCACGCATATTTTCCTCTGATGAGAAAAAGATCATATTTATCCTTTCTTATCTTAAAGGATCAGCTCTCAGTTGGTTTGAACCTGGTCGTAATGACCCAACAGATTCCGCACACTGGATGTGGGACTATGAGGCTTTCCTTGCCAAGCTGGAAAGTAACTTCGGTCTGCACGACCCAGTTGGAGATGCAGAAAAGGCTCTCTCTGACTTAGCAATGAAGAAAGGTGGTCGTATCATGAAATATAATGTTGACTTCTGGGAATTAGCTTCTAGGGTCAACTGGAATGAAGCAGCCCTTTGTGACCACTATTTCCGTGGTCTTCCGCTCTGGCTTCACATAGAAGTTCTCCAGGGTGGTAAACCCAACACTCTTGCAGAACTGCACTTGAAAGCACAGGACAGCAATGACATCTACTGGATGCAAGAAGATGAATCCCATTTCAAAACAAAGAATTCCAGTAACATCACTAACTCTAGTCAGAAGGACTCTTCCAAAGGTCCTTCCCCACCATCAAACCAGCAGTCTTCCACGACAAAGAACACTCCCCGGGACAAGCCCAAGTTGTCCATCTCCAATAAGCTGGGGAAGAATGGCAAGCTTACTGGGGAGGAATGAGAACACTGCATGAGGGAAAGACTCTGCCTCTACTGCGGTGAAGAAGGACATGTAGCAGGAAACTGTCCAGAATCCAAAGCTGCAAAAGCCCATGCATCCACTGTCATTCCCAAGACTACGGACTCAGAAAAATAGTCTGCAACCCTCAGGATACAGCCATTGGGGCTGGGGGTTGCATTGACCTTACGCACTTGGCTGCCTATGTTCATCTCAATGCATCCGCTCTTTCCAACCCTGACTCCCTAACCATTCTCTTAACCTTTCCTGACTCTTCTGCTCCTTTCCAAACCCTTATCAACTCTGGCTCCTCCCACTGCTTCCTTGACTCCTCTTTTGTGCTGATTAACCAACTCAGCATGGAATCCATTAACCCAATCGGTTTACGACTCTTTGATGGATCTTGCAACTCCACCATAACTCAGATTGTCAAACTTCCGGTCACCTTTCCTGCCGGTGAAGTGTTCAATTTGTCATTTTATGTAACCTCACTTGACTCTTCCTGTTCTGCCATACTCAGTCATAACTGGCTGAAGCAATACAATCCATTGATTGACTGGTCTTCAAGCCAACTTGCTTTCTGCTCTGCAGATCATAGAGGCCCAGCACCCCTGACATCACCTTTGTCCCTGAACCTTCCAGTAGAAATCCTCGACTCCTCCACATTTTCCAAACCTCCCATTCCTCCTAAGTCTACCCCTCCCGACATCTCTTTCATCAATGCTGCCGCTTATGCGCATGCTAGCAAACTTCCTGGGGCAGTAGCTTTTCAGATGACCTTCGCTCCAGAAGGGTTATCTGCCTGCTCCGCCCAATCCACTAACTCATCTGACCTTTCCGATATTCCGCCCGAGTATCACGAATTTGCTGATGTCTTTAATAAGACTAAAGCAGATACCCTTCCTCTGCATCGGTCTTATGACCTCAAGATAGAGACAGAAGACAACACTCCTCCGCCTCCAGGCTGCATGTATTCTCTCTCCCCCTCTGAATTAGAAGCCTTATGAGTCTTTATTGATGAAAACATCTGCTCAGGTTTCATTTGCCCATCCAAGTCTCCGCATGGCACTCCAATTCTCTTTGTCAAGAAGAAGGACTAGCATTTGAAGGTCCGGTTCGTCAAACCGGAAAAAAACCGGAACTCGACTGGACTGAACCGTGGTCCGGTTGCTTTTGTGGTTGTGGTTGCCTCAGATTTCTCAATAAACCAGTTGTGGTTGTCCAGATTACACATGTATGAAAGACTGACTAAGGTCAGTTTGAACCAGTTTGGACTGGTATACATTGCATACTAATGTAGACATACTAATTACAAATAATAATAATAAAGTGGGGATGTGCCCAAGGGAAATGAAGCCAAAAGCGAGGGTTTATATACCTTGAGCTGCGCACAGACCATTTGGTCATGTTTGCACACCCAAATGAAAAAGTGGTGCCACTTGCAGACACCATTCCAAACCACGACCAACAACAACATTAACAACAACAACAACACAGCAACACCACCATGCCTGCAAGCCACTGCTTGTAGGGTGAGTTGGGGTTGCTGAGGATGACAACAACTCAAACAACTGAACATAAAGTGAGCCGAAACAATGAATAGTGTCATTTCAGCTAAGGTATGTTTTGTTTTACTATTTATTCAACTAACTTTTTCTTTTTCTTCTTTAAGGTTCTTTCTTTTCCTGATGATGACATCCAGCTGCCGACCTCTACCCCAACACAGCACCACCACCCAGCCTGTGAGCCACTGCTTGCAGGGGGAGATGGGGGTGCTGACAGGAGAATGATGACCAGAAGAACAACAATGGGACAACTCAGAAGATGATGACAATAGGATGACAATGATGATGATAGGATGACAAGGACGATGCTATGATGACAACGAGGATGACGATAGGATGACAACGAGGACAATGCTAGGACGAGGATGATGATGACAATGATAGGATGACAATGAGGATGACGATAGGACAACAACGAGGACAACGCTAGGACGAGGACGACAATGATGATGATAGGATGACAACAAGGATGATGCTAGGACAATGACGACGACGACAATAGATGATAGGACAATGATGACGATGGGGAATGATGATAGGACAATGACGACGATGGGGAACAACGAAGGGACAACAACAATGAAGGGACAGCACTGACGACAACAATAGGACAACAACAACAGCGACAACGATGAATGACCCAGCAGCCTGTTCGCCGCTCACAGCCCCCTCCTTGCACATCCTGCGAGGTAGGGTGTATTTTTTATTTATTGTACTACCTACGTGCTCGCTCACAGGCCCCTGCCTGTGAGGGGTATTATCTTAGTTTTAGAATATATTATGTATATAATGTAGGTTTAGACCGACTCAAGTTGGTTGATGACTGGTTGTGGCCCAAACCAGCTGCAACCAGTACGGGGCTCATGTCAAAGAAGTCCTCTGCTGTCTCTGGAAAAATGGACTTTACGCCTCTCCACAGAAATGTGAGTTCCACAAAGACACCGTCGAATATTTAGGTTTCATCCTTTCACCAGATGGACTATGGATGTCCGAGGATAAAGTCAAAACCATGCTTGACTGGCCCAAGCCTAGGAAAGTTAAGGATATACAATCCTTCTTAGGCTTTTGCAACTTTTACCGCCACTTCATTAATGGCTATTCAGACATTGTCATTCCACTCACCCGCTTGACATGGAAATCTGCACCTTGGGACTTCAACAAGAAGTGCCGCAACACCTTTGAAAGGCTCAAACAAGAATTCACTCACGCACCCATCTTAACTCAATGGGTACCCGACTCACAGATGGTACTTGAAACCAACACTTCCGACTATGAGCTGCTATCCTTTTGGTTTACACTGTGGATGGAGAAATCCATCCAGTTGCTTTTCATTCCCGCTCTTTCAATCCCACTGAACTAAATTACAACACCCATGATAAGGAACTCTTGGCCATTTTTGAAGCCTTCAAACACTGGTGGCAGTATTTCGAGGGCTCCGCAAACCCAGTTGATGTGGTCACCAACCACAAAAATCTTGAGTACTTCAGCACTACCAAGTTGCTCACCCGCCGCCAGGCCCATTGGTCTGAGTACCTTTCCCAGTTCAATCTTGTCATCCGCTTCCACCCTGGAAAATTAGGGGCCAAGCCAGACACGCTCACTAGACGTTGGGACGTCCACTGCAAAGGGGGAAATAGCGACTTCACCTCCGTAAACCCATCCAACTTTCGACCTGTATTCACACAGGAACAGCTCACCTCTTCCCTCCGCACCACCTATTTTGCCACACCCATCCTTCGACAAGCAGTAATCATGGGTGTTGAGAAACTTCACCACAACATCCACACCTCCCTACCTCTTGACCCCGTTTCATCCGCACATCTTCTGACACCTATCGACCCCGACTGGACCATAGATGAGGCAGGTCTCCTCTGCCACTTCGACTGGATTTATGTTCCGGATGTTGCGGATCTCTGTCTCAAGGTCCTCCAATACAAACATGATCATATTCTCTCTGGCCACTTCGGACAAAACAAAACCCAGCAGCTTGTCCACCAGGAATATGTCTGGCCAAACCTCTGCACCTTTGTCCAGGAATTCTGCAAATCCTGTACGACTTGTAAGCAATCCAAATTGCCTCGACACAAGCCCTACGGATTTCTAAAGCAACTTCCGGTTCCAGAACGACCTTGGAACTCCATCTCCATGGATTTCATTGAGCAACTACCTGACTCTAATGGTCACACTGCTATCCTGGTCATCGTTGACTGCCTCACCAAGCAAGGCATCTTCATCCCAACTGTCAATGAAATCACAGCCCAAGAACTAGCCAACTTGTTCATCCTCCACGTCTTCTCCAAGCATGGTGTTCTGTCGCATGTCACTTGCAACCGGGGATCCGAGTTCATCTCTCACTTCTTCTGCTCCCTCAGAAAAGTGCTCGACATGTGAATCCACTTCACTTCTGGCTATCACCTGCAAGGAGATGGCCAGACAGAACAGCTCAACCAGACCTTGGAGCAATACCTCTGAATTTTCTGTAACTACCAGCAGGATGACTGGTCCCATCTCCTTCCCTTAGGCGAATTTGCCTACAACAATGCTCCTTCCGCCTCTACAGGTGTATCCCCTTTCTTTGCCAACAAAGGCTATCACCCGAACATTTCCGTCTTTCCCAAACATGACTTAGCCTCACAGCGCGCCTGCAAGTTCATCGTCGACTTAGACGATCTTCATCAGGAACTTTGGAAACAACTTGCAGCTGCACAAGAACATTATCAAGGGCCTGCAGATAAACATCGGGCACCCGCACCCGACTTCAACATTGGTGATCTTGCATTTGTCACTGTGGAAAATATCTGCACCACCCGTCCCTCCAAAAAACTCTCTGAAAAGAACCATGGTCCTTTTGAAATCATTGCCTGCCCGGGCACTCACTCAGCCACCCTGCGGCTCCCAGACCACATGCAAGCTATCCACCCTGTCTTCCATGTCTCTCAACTGGAGAAACACTCTCCAAACACCATTCCAAATCAGACACAACCTCCACCTCCTCCCATCACTATTGATGACAAGCTCGAATATGAGATAGCCAAAGTCCTCGACTCCAAGGTCAATAATCGATGTCAGTGCAAGATTTTCTACCTTGTTCAATGGGAAGGCTACCAGGGAACCGATGAGGAAACCTCCTGGCTACCCGCTACAGAACTCGACCATTCCCAAGAACTCCTTATGGATTTTCACACCCGCTACCCACAGAAACCTGGTCCATTACCTGCTTAAGTCTACTCTATTATTCATTAGCTCAATCAGGACTTGGAAACATTTTTCATTAAGAGGAAAAAAAACAAGATAAAAAAAAGTCTTTTTTTGGATCCAACTGGATCCCTACTCTAACACCTCTGCTTCTCCCTCACCGTCTTCGTCCACTTCACCACCTTCATCCTCTTCTCCACCCTCATCCACCTCTCCACTCTCGCTCCCCTCCTCGTCATCCACTCGCCTTTTCTCCAGATACCTTTGGAAACCTGCCCAGTCATCTCCAGACTGGCGGATCCCGCGCCTTTCCCACTGGGACTCTCATACTGCCCACTCCACTTCTTCCTTGTCCTTGTCACTCTCCCCCTTGGCGCTTTCATCCGCCTCCCACTCTGGGTCCATTGCATCCCAGACTTCCTCCATTGACTCCCTCACTGCTGTTGCCACCTCTCCAAACCCTTTCCTCACCACCTTCACCAGCTGCCACAGCAGCTCTGCCACCTCCCCGCTGTTTTCTGCTGGACCCATTGTTCCCGCTATGGACCTCGACTTTTCTGCAGGGGCCTCCTGCCCCTCCCACACCACCTCCTTGCACTTATGTTTGACGTGCATGCAGTTGTTGCACACACGTCCCTTCACACCCATCTTGAAACATGAGACCTTTTGATATTTGCATCTGGGGCACTTGTCAGTAAGAGAACACTGAGAAGGAAAATGTTTACACACCTTTTGCAGGGCAACGCAGCCTGCACCTGCACTGGACCCTCTGACTCTTCCAATTCCATTCACACCTTCAACTTGGCGACTTTTTTCTTCTTTGGGGACTTGCTCCCCTCTGCCTCATCCCCCAGACCCGCAGCTGCAGCCGCCCGCTTTTTCTCTGCTCATTTTGGGGCCGATGCCTCCTTTCTCCGCACCACTGCCTGGTGCGCCTCCTCGGCCTTTGCAGCCTCCTCTGCTGCCTTCTGCGCCTCCTGCGCCCGATGTTCCTCCTCCCTTGCTACCTCCTCCAGTTCCCTCACCTCCCATTCCATCTGCTCCTTCATCTCCCGCTCCCTCTGTTTGTACTGAGCCTTCATTGCGGCCAGCTTGAGTTGAGCAGGACTGGCTGGGGGGGACATTTTGTATAGGTGATGGGGGAAGAAAGTCAACAAAAATTTTTCAACCAATTGCCACATTTGGAATTTTCAACCAACTTCCTCATTCGGACTCAAACTCTCATGTGCCTTGTAGGCTTGGCACTAAGGGGGAAATACTGTCAAGAACCATTCCTCGCCCGATTGGAACCTGCATCTGTCCGATCCTTTTCTGCACCTCGAACCTGACTTTTGTCTATGCCTTCCGTTTTCATTCCCAGCTGCCTTGCACTGCCCACACTGCTGTGCACCAGGCTGCCTTGTACAGCATCCATGGCTGCCTTCCCAAGGCTGCTGTCTAGTTTTGCAAATTTGACTACAGATTCCTGTGCGGCCTCTGCTAGGTAATTTATCTACGCAGTCAAGACACTGCCGCAGTTCCCGTTTCTGTCCCATGTTTATTCCAGACTCTAGTATTTAAGTTTAGTTTCGCCTTGTATTCCTCAGTTCATATATCGACATAGACTCAACTTTATCCTGCCAATCTAAAACCTCCTTCTACTTCAACCCCTGTCCTCTAAGAGTCTGAACTCCATTTGACTCAACCTCTAGTCTCCCTCTGTAGTTCTAGTCCCATCTGAACTTAACCTAAGTCCCTCTGTACTCCTCCCCACTTTTACCCACACTTTCCTGCTCCTGCCTCTAAACCTTCGACTTGAAATTAGGACACTAGACGAGGTGAAGGGCGCAGCTTCTTACAAGCTGAAGCCAAGTCCTTTCTGTTTCCCCTCCCACAGAATCCGCATCAACCTGACAATCTTCCGCTATCATCACCCACAGTGTCTGGTCAGATTCTGAAGTGGCCTCTAGGATCAGTTCTTAACAGAAGTGTTCCAAAACAATACGAGAGAGTTTAGCAGCGATGTGGAGAAGTTCGAGAATCTCCAAAATGGTTTCATGAGTTTGGGAGATGGTGACAATAGTTGAAAGCAAGGTAAGAGATGATGACATGACAGATAGGTGATGTGACGAGAGTTTCAAGAGTTGATGTGGCAAAACAATGTAGTTTGCAGAATACTTTGAGTGAGTTCGGGCAAAGACTGAGCTAAAACTCAAGAGTTAAACCCTTAAGTCAGATGATAGGCAATGTGAGAAGATGATTTTCTGGCTCTATTGACAGTAAATATACCAAACTATATATGTTTTAGAGAGATAGTACTAATAAGGTGAAAGGCCATGAGGCAAAACATGTGGTAAACGTGAGGCAGTGAACAAGGTGTCAAAATCACAAAGTAAATGAGAAAATGATAAGAAAGAAACATGCCATATACATGATATATCAAATCTCCTTGTCTTGTGGTTCCAATAAATCATGAATATGTCGAAAAGCACCGCGATGCATGCTAAGTTGCTAGCCATTGTGTTTCTTTGTGTTTGTGGTGGTGGGAATGCGATGTGTTAGTGTGTGTAATGGTGGGAGCATGTGTTTGAGGTTCGGTATGATAGGAATATGGCGGCCAAAGTCGTTCAAAATGATTCAAAGTCTTTTGAAACATTTTGAAGTGTTGTTCGGTTGTTTTGTGCATTCATAGGCATTTGTAAGCATTCACGTAATCGTAGAACTTTAGGAAGGAAATGTCCGAGTGTGATATCTTGATTTCAGAGCTCTGCTGCCATAGTGGACCTATCAGTGCATGTATAGCATCAAATGCCCATGCTGAGAGGCCGCATGCTTTAAGATATATTGCCCAAAAATTTGGTAATCAACCGTGTCAATGAGAACGAGTGTACTACCATGTTTAGAATGATCTAGGTAAGAATTTGTAAGTTTTAACTTGTGGTCAAAAAAAAAACTGTTCACACCATGTCCAGGTCCTTATGTTTGTTCTGCAGCTCTTGCTTCTCACTATATGCGGCGTGTCGTAGAAGCTGCCAGAGTACAGGTGCATCTCGAATGATTTTGGCTTTGAGCTTCTTGAAGTCCAACTTTGTCAGGTGCTCTTCAGACAGATCTTTGGGTGGTGATAGAAATAATGCTGCTGAGCATTTCATTTCCTTATCTATAAGCTTGCTGACACACTCTATTGCAAACTCTTGAAGGGTGCATTGGGCACCAGCCAGCCTTTTCCCCTTCTTCTGATTGGGACTTCTCCATAAAATCTGCAGAAGCTCTACACTGACCATAAGACTTGTCCTTGCATATTGGACCTCAGGATCAGAATGACAGCCAGGATTACCCCAGCTCAAAGCTTCGAGAAAGATTGGCAGATTTATTTTCTGCTGTTTCATGAAGGAAAGCATGTTCTTGACTTTTGACGTGATATCTTCATCAGCCAGTCTCTGCTTCATGTTGAAGGTATGCTGCAGGGGTACTGGTTCTCCAACTTCTTCCTCATCATCGGATAAGTCTTTTGTGCAGTCATCAGGTTCATTGTCTACGTGTTCCAACAAGTCATCGACCTTGTTGTCAGAGTCATTGTAAAAGAAGAATTCGTGGGCATCTATCATCTATGTCAAACATGATTAGATTACATTGTCACTCATTTCCATATCAGATATTGTTACATTGAGTTACTTCCATGACGATGTGACCTGAGCCCACCCCTCACTACCAGAATGCACCAGATGTTAGGGAGAGCCAGCTGCAAATGTTTTGTTCACTTTTTTTTGCCTCCGACCTCAGACTCTGCTGGATCTCTCCCTAACTTCTGGAACCAAGACTAACAGTATGCCACTAATTAGTGGACATGATCCCATCATGGCATGCCCACTAATGTGTGGTAAATCTGTCTATTTCCCTTACCCATGGATATGTCCCTTCAATATCTCTGGACTTCAATGTATAAGGTAACACGCCTGACCCACCCACTGTATGCCCATAGATAATCATGTAAGCAATAGATAACAACATACTGATAAGATATCAAGTTACAGCCGATTTCATAAACATACAGAATTTCAATTTGACAAAAAGTGAGCTTTGGCTCTATTTATGTAGGACCCATGGCACTCTTTGTTCTTTTCTTCTAAGTTGCATTCCACTGGCAGCCAGCCGTTCAGCTCTCTGATGCTATGTCATCCCCTGAATCTAGCAGCCCTGAACCAGAACACGATAATCATTCTCACTCTTGTGATATTACAGTCCAATACTCTTTTCTCTCAGTCTCTGCTCCAACATCATCTAGCAAATGCAAATTGAAATCATCCAGTAAACCCTCCAATAAAGCCTCCAAGAAAGACACAAAGAGCAAGAATTTTGATTTTCTCTTTACACCTATGAATGAGAGTTATTTGAGCTTTCTGAAAATGTTGCTGAAGGAGTGCAATGCATCAAAATATGATGCAGTAGACAAGAAGCAATTTTGCATCAAGTGTGGAACAAAAAAAGCATGTGTTATTACCTATTCTTCCATATTCTCTTTTACAGATCTCATCCATAGTAAATCTGATGCTACAGAGTCGGACTAGTGTTGCCACAGCTTGAGCTGTGTTTTTTGCTATCTTGGGAAATAAATTACATAAAATCACTAAAATATTTGAGGAGCTAGATCCCATCAAAAGCTGAGGGGTCTCCTGCCAACTCTAAGCAATCGGAGAAGTGGTTCCTGAGATATTCTGGTGGCTTTGAAACAGCTTTGGCTTGAGCTGTTTCAAAGCCACCGGAATATCTCAGGAACCACTTCTCCAATCGTGTTAGGGTGACATCTACTATCTGCTAGCTAAGACTGTACAGGTTCTCTCTACAAGAAGGGGGCGGGATCCATGCTCATGATGGGGAAATTGATGGTTTTGATGTGAGGGGTTATTAATAGGTGAGTTTGTTGAGATAGGCCTTTCACACCGAAAACGTAGGTGGAATACCTAAGAGAACACAACTGGGGTCCCCTAGGCATATATTTAGGGTTCATATACTATGTTACATATATTGTACATTGTTGTTACCGATGCACTCATACATGCATGTACATTTTGATGCATGTGAAATAAAATTCTCATGCTATCAAAGTGTAGCGTCATTTGGTGTCATGTAGCATAATTCAACATAATAAAATAAAGATGAAATTTTATTAGGTAATGGGGTGGTTTCCTAACATTACCCCCCTTTTATGCCTCGACTTCCAGGTGAGAAAATATTATGTCTGTCCCCTCTGTGAAATTTTGGTATGGCCAGAATTTCATCCCCTCATACAACATTCTTGCAATGTGATGCAGAGCATTCGGATTACATTTAAAGAATTGGGTGATCGCATTACACGCTCGCTTACAATGATCTTCAGGTTCCCATGAATTATTTTCATCGGTATAGTTTTTCCACTTTATTAAAAACTCCAATTTGTTCCGTCAAAGATGTGAGTCTAGAATTTCTTCAACTATGTATTCTGGAGCACCTTCTACTATTATTGGAGGTTGCGGATGGCCAGGAATAGTGGGCGGGCGGTAAGGGCATAGGCGGGATACGTTAATCTCGGGATCGATCTTGAATGATTGGGGTAATTTTAGCACTACCGCATTAGGTGAGATCACTTTAGAGATTGCATATGGGCCAACTTGTTTCTCCATAAGTTTCCTTGAAGGTCATGGAATATTCAGGTCCTTGGTACTTAGCCATACCAAGTCACCAACTTTGTACTCTGGAGCCCATGCTCGAGTACGATCTGCATGTCGCATCATGTCATCACATGCTTTCTTCAATGCTGCCTCTGCTTCCTCTTGTATCCTTTGCATCTTAGATACAAAGTCTTCTACTGACTGTACTTTGACTTCCCTTCTGGGTTCTACTCCCATGCAAGGATGATATCCATAATTCGTGAAAAAGGGTGACATATGAGTAGCCAAATGGAATTTGTTATTGTGGGAAAATTCAGCAATTGCCAGCCATTCGGGGCCAGTCGGTTTGTCGGTAGTTGACAAACATATGTAGGTACTGCTCCAACTCCTGGTTCATTCTCTCTGTCTGCCCATCAGTCTGCGGGTGATATGCCATAGATAATTTAGTTTGAATCCCCAATATGTTGTTCAGTTCTCGCATAAATGCGGAAGCAAATTGTGGTCCACGATTGGAGATAATGGTATCAGGTGACCCATGTAACCATACCTGATTTAGATAGAGGCGCGCTAAGCCCAATGATGAGGTTTCTGTAGTAGTAGGAATAATATGGACCTCTTTGTGAAGTGGTCGCATACTACGAATATTGCATTGTACCCTTGAGCCTCAGGTAATCTGGTAATAAAATCCACAGATATATCTCACCACAGTGCTTTAGGTATAGGGTTTGGCATTAATTTTCCTGCAGGTTTCTCTGGAAATTTCTTCCCCCTCATGCATGTATCACATCCATCCACATACCCCAACACATACTTTGAAATTCCAGGCCACCAATAATTTCTCATTACTAATTCCAACGTCTTCCATCTTCCTGGGTGTCCAGCAGTTGGCATATTATGATGTAACTGGACGATCTCCCTTCGCAAATCCTGATCCTTCAGTACATATACTTTTCCTCAAAACAACACCAATCCTTGTTCCTCAGCCCATTCATCTCCTTTGATATTACCTTTCTTCTCTCCCTTCAGAGCTTTCATGGCTTCCACTACTTCATTGTCCATTTCTGAACATTGTCTAATTTTAGACAACATTTCCATTTCCAAGCTATCTATTAATAGATTCCCTTGATGCATAGTGCAAATGTGAAAGTATTTGGGTTTGAGCAAGGTAACATTCTTATTGTCCTCCTCCACCCCCCTTTTATGATCAATACGTCTGGATAATGCATCTGCTTTCCTCATTAAGCTTCCTGCTTTGTGGACCAAGTGAAAATTGAAATGCAATAGGAATAGTGCCCAACGCACTTGCCTGCGATTAAGCTTTTTAGCGGATATGAAGTATTGCAGATTTTGATGATCTGTCCAGATCTCAATCTGATGCGTACATCCCTCCAAATAATGCCTCCACACCTCCAATGCTTGTATTATCCCCAACATATCTTTGTCATGCACATCATAATTCCTCTCCACATCATTCAACCCTCGGGACAAATATGCACAAGGATGCCATTTGTCATCTTCACATAGCATTGATAATACTGCTCCAGTAGCAAAATTGGATGCATCAGATTCCACTCGCAAAGGGTGTGTGAAATCTACTGGGGCTAATATTGGTCCCTCCACAAACTTCCTCTTCAACTCCTCAAACACTGTCTGCTGCTGCTCTCCCCACCTCCACACTACTCCCTTTTGCATAAGGTTATGTAAGGGTGCAGCAATTTTAGAAAAATTGTGCACAAAGCAACGATAATAATTTGCGAGTCCCAAGAAGGCTTGAACCTCCTTGACATGGGTGGGCGCAGGCCAATCTGTGATCACCTGTACCTTGATCAGATCCATTTTGATCCCATCAGGGCTGATCAATAATCCTAGGAACTCAATCTTGCTTGCCCCAAACACACAATTTTCTTCATCCTCCATGAATATCAGAATGTTGTCAATAAATATTATTATCATGCCTTTGTCCATTATGTCCTTGAAAATGTCATTCATCATATTTTGGAAGGTCAGGGGACTATTAGTCATCCTGAAAAACATGACAAGCAGCTCAAAGGATCCTCAACGCGTGGCAAATGCGGCCTTCCACTCATCTCCTTTCTTTATTTGTACATTGTTGTATCCCCATCGTAAATTTAATTTTGTAAAGACTTTGGCTTTTCCCACCTTGTCAATTATTTCTGAGATCAACGGCAGGGGGTACACATTCTTCACTGTCCACTCATTCAGATAACTATAATCTGTACACATCCTCTTCCTTTGGTCTTTCTTTGGCACGAAGAATATTGGTGACATCTGCAGTGATTTCGAAGGTCGTATGTATCCTTTGTGCAATTGCTCCTTCAGGAATGCATCCACTTCTTCTTGTTCCATTGGAGATAATGGATATACCTTCAACTTCTTCAGCACAAACCCTGGCTTCATCTCAATTGCATGATCCCATGGCTTCCGCACCAGCATTCGCTCAGACTCCTTCTTCTGGAACACTGACAGATATTCATGATACACTTTTGGCACCCATTCCTCCACTGGCTTCTCCACCTTCACAATATTCTTGTCCCACAACTGTCCTCCACGAATTCCTCTAAAGGTTTGCTTCTGCTCTTCTTTCTCGATCATGACCGGAACTTCCTCATTTGGCATTTCCTCATCCTCCACTTCCTCCATCATAACAGAATACTTTCTTGGATGTTGTTTCTCTTTCTTTTTCCTTTTTTCCTTCTTCATCTTCCTCCCATACACATTACATTCCTTAGGACAATGAGTCATTTGTACTTTCCCAGTTTTCCAATCAATTTTGGGATTATGCTTCTGTAACCATGGACATCCTATTATTAGCTTGGTTTTCCCAAGATCGCACACTTCGAATACAGCTCACTCCTGATGCTCCTGATACCTTAGTACCATAGTCACATCCTCCTTGATAGTTCCTCCATGATTGACTGTTCCATCAATATTGTACACCATTATAGGTTGCGCCAGCTTGCGTGTGCTAATACCATTTCTGGTAATTAAGGATTGATTTATAAATAATCCTGTAGCACCACTATCAAGCAATGCTTCCACATCAATCGCTGCATGCATGTCCACTGTCTTCAGTCCCACAGTCAAGGTGATTTTGGGTTCTATTTGCGCAGAGTGAATAAAGAATTTAGGGGTTTTTGGAAATGATGTGTGACAATTTTCTTTGTCACGTGATTGACAACAGTTGTACTCCTTTTGTCATGTGATTCAGAATGGTTGTACTCTTCCTTGATTTCCTTTTCTGATTTGCTCTGGGTTTCCTCAGATACTAATACATTGTAACAATTCTGAGTCACCAATGGGGAAACCTTCACTGGGACTCTTCCACAAAATTCTTCTGCTTGCCTTCCTCCAGCTTCACTTCCTCAATTGTAGCTTCCCTAATCTTTCTTTTCTGCCTACAACTCCTAGAAATGTGTCCTAACTGCCCACAGTTAAAACATTTAAGTGGGGCTTGTCTCCCTGCTTGATCAACCTCCATTGCCTCTGCTGGTGCTGCTGACTCCGTAACTATAGGTGTCATTGCCATGGCTGGTGGCTGTGCCCTTGGAGCTTGCGCCTGAGGCACCTTTCCTTTCTCAGACTTTCCTCCTGATGACTTTCCAAATTTACTACTTCCATACATCAACTTTGACTCCGCCTGTTCCTGCTGATATTGCCGGTCAAGGTGCATTGCCCAATTATACCACTCGTCCAACTTCTCTGGCATAGAAGGTAGTCGGTAGATAGACTTGAATAAAGAGGGATTTAATCCTGCTTTCAAAAACTCTACCAACGCGGCTTCTCCCATGTCCATTTGCGAAGCTTCTGCTTTGAACTGCAAAATAAATTCATCTGCCATTAGGGAATCTTGGCGCATGGTCTTTAATTTAGCATTGGCTGTCACCTTTGGATTAGGGTCTTCAAACTCTGCCTCCAATCTCTCCAGAAATTCCTTGAAGGTTGCAAATGGTTTATTTCCTGTGGCAATTTGATTAATAGCCTCGTTTCTCCAGAACTGTGCTTTTCCCCCCTGAATGTATGAGAGTGCAAACATAATCCTAGACTTGGCTGTATGAAACTCTGGCTTCCTCCCATGGATGTACAATACTATAGAGCTGATGAAGGATTTTGTATTCTCCATGGTACCATCAAAGATTTGTGGGGGCATGTACTTAGGTAAGCACACTTTTCCATTTCTGGATTTCTCTGCCGTCTCATCCTCCTGCGATATCCACTCCACCATCTCCTCCATCTCATCATCTCTTTCTCCTGTCATCTCTGGCTGTAATTCCACTTGTCTGGGCTGTGATGCTGCCAACATTGACACTAATTGTGACATTTGTGCTGTGAGCACATCAATTTTCACCTCTAGTGCTGGTGTGGGAACAGGATTAGGGCCGGGATTAGAAGTTGAAGGTTTGGACATAATTGTAGAATCTGTGATGAATCACTTCTTCAACAAATTCAAGATTGGTTCTTTGGGACCTCTCCAAACATTTATGGGTCATGTGATGGTTCATCAATCGTTTGTCGATCATTTGTTGTTCGTCAGGCGCCTAATTTGACACTTCAGATCAATAACCCTTCCAACAGTGCCTGATCTCGGAGATAACACTGAATTCAGCTTGTAACTAAAATAGTCATCTGAATAGAGTGATGTAAATCGTAACTAAACCAGATCCAATCGGTTGTCTGGTTGCAGCTGTCCTAATGATGAGCACTGCCTCTCAATCACTGGCAGTCACAATGTAAGGCAAGGCCTGGCATCGGCTTACAAAAGAAAAGGTAGATTACATATATACAAGTACTTCCAGCTCATGCCAAAAGGATGAGTAATCAGATGTGGCATGGTAAAACAATGACATATGTGCAAGTAAGAGAAGGCGCACTGATATGGGAAGTTGTGTTCTTCTGTTAGGGTGACACCCACTATCTGCTAGCTAAGACCATGCGGGTTCTCTCTACAAGAAGGGGGCGGGATCCATGCTCATGATGGGGAAATTGATGGTTTTGATGCAAGGGGTTATTAATAGGTGAGTTTGTTGAGATAGGCCTTTCACACCAAAAATGTAGGTGGAATACCTAAGAGAACACAACTGGGGTCCCCTAGGCATATATTTAGGGTTCATATACTATGTTACATATATTGTACATTGTTGTTACCGACGCACTCATACATGCACATACATTTTGATGCATGCGAAATAAAATTCTCATGCTATCAAAGTGTAGCATCATTTGGCGTCATGTAGCATAATTCGACATAATAAAATAAAAATGAAATTTTATTAGGTAATGGGGTGGTTTCCTAACAGATCACTTAGAGTTGGCAGGAGACCCCTTGGCTTTTGATGGGATCTAGCTCCTCAAATATTTTAGTGATTTTATGTAATTTATTTCCCAAGATAGCAAAAAATGTGGCTCGAGCCATGGCAACACTACCTAGTAGTACAGACATTGAAAGTGCTGACAAGTTCAAGAAATTTGTTGAGAAGTACATCATCCTTGACAAACATAGTGCTAGGCCAAAGAAGGTCATGATCTGGCTGGATATCAAAGAAGTCAAGCATGTATGGAAAATGGTATGTGTATTGTTTCTCAGCGCATATATTTAGGTTTTTACAAGTTATTTGACAGCAGGATGTGACAAGTGACTCAGAGAGTGATGTCAACAAGGTACATTTCATATCACCTTCTTGTAATATGCTTGACCTCTGATCTTGTGGATTTAGGATGTGGGAGAAAGTGGGATGAATAAAAAAGATGAAGAACTCACTCATTTTTGACTCAAGTTAGAAAAATGCTGGGGGAATGATCATGACTCTAGTTATGCATATATTGATACTGTCACTGGTGAAAGTGTTGGCCTCACACCCTTCATGATGGATGAATGGGTACATGCATTGAAATGTTCTGACAGGTTGTTCTTCACTGAGTCACTTCCATGCAGTATAATGGGACTGCATCTATAGATTCACCACCAAACATCGATACATTTGACCCCACAACAGGTGTTTGTCTATCACTCCTCTTCACTGTGGGTGATGTAGAAGCAGTGCATCCTCTTCATCAACTCTTAGTTCTGAGCTTGCCCTTATATCTACCATTGTTACCTTGCTAGCTACTGTTATGGGTGTCAAGGCCACTAACACCATTGTGGTGCATTCTGTTACTCCACCCCAAGCATCTGCCCCGAACTTGCCTCAAATTATCTACACACTGACTAAACTTGCATGCTACCTTGAATATGCAGAGAATAATCTCGGTGTATCTCATGCCATGTCATATGAATGGCCCTTGCACGACAAAGGATTTGGACCCAACATTCTTCACCTTGTCAAGACAGAAGAACTCACAGAACTTGGGATCACTTGTGGCAATACCATGCACTTGAAACAAGGCACTCAAGCTTGGTGGTCTGGTCCAGAAGCTTGAACTTCATCAAAACACAAAGCCGTCAACCAACTTACTGGTGAAACAACAGATGAAGATGACAAGCAGTATTGATTTGAGAAGCACTGGAATGATGGATCTGGTGCAGCATCTTACTTTGGCAGTGCCATGCAGCCCAAGGACCCAGATGCACCACCTTGTGATTACTCATGGTTTTTTTTTGCCCTGTTCTTCAACAAATGCAGGGACTCCCTGAAAATCACATTCCCAAATTTGCAGCTGATCAAGGATTTGATGAGGATGGATTCCTGGTTTGATGTGTACTTGTTGCTTGCTCCGAGTTGTTCCTATTACTATGCTCTCTGCTTGCTTTGACACTGGTCTCTCTGCTTTTGTATTCCCTGTTATATACAGTATGTAGTCCACAAGCCTTGCTATTATTGTAGAGTATCAATTACAAGAGATGTTTATGCAACCTATCCTGATGCATGAAAGAATCCCCTTGCCTTTTCGGAAGTAATACTTTGACATGCAGCACCAAATACTGAAAGAGACAGATCGTTATAAAAGTGGTGCAAGTATGATTTGATGGCTGAAAAAGCCTGCTCAATTGGGTTCAAGTCAGGGGAGTAAGGTGGAAGGAAGATGAGCTTGCATTCTACAACAAGGGAAACTATTATGACATATTTGGGGCCCAACTCATCTGCTTGGTCTTCAATCAGCTTTCAAATCTCCTCAGCATGGTGTATGTTGCAATTGTCAAGGATGAGAACACTATGGGGACCAGGATATGGATTGGTCAAAGGGATCTATTGAGATCAATCAGATGTGCATTCATCAAGTTTATCCAAAATGTACCACAAGCTCATGAAGAAACTGAAGGAAGCATTTTGACATAACCAATCCAGGGATGATGTCATATGTGATGATGCCATCAAGTGTGAGGATTGGAAGAATAGACCATCACTGCCCATGAACAAAGACTCTCCTCTGAATACATCTCCTCCCTTTCAATGACCAACCATACCTCCACCCATTTGTCTGCTCATTCTTTGCTGCCTCATCTACAAACATTATCATATCAGGATGATGGACCACCATGCCAATCTGGAGCATGAAGTGTGAGCATTGAAGGTCATTGCATTTGATAGCATGGGGAGAGACACATTTTCTGGAAAAATGAAGGCAGTGAAGAGTCCTGAGTAATGTGGGTGTTGAAGTCCATACACCACACTGCTCAAACAGCTCATCCTGCAGCTCATCCAGGTAGCTGCAATGTCTCTGTGCCAAAAGACTGTAGAGAAATCTTGTGTCTGTAACTGTCAACAAGCACTTCCAACCCAAATTGTGGGAGTGAGGATTATGTGCGACACCATAAGTTCTGTACAAGTCAAGGGATTTGTATACAAGACTCTTCTTTATTCCGAGTATTCCACAGATTTCTTTGACAGCAAAGTGTTGTTCATAGTATAGTACTGGGATTTGTGCCTTCAGGTCCTGTGAAACTGACCTGCAAGGCATGGTGTATTATGAGAAGTACAGGTAGCAGCAGAGGTGCCATGGGTCCTACTACATAAATAGAGCCAAAGCTCACTTTTTGTCAAATTGAAATTCCATATGTTTATGAAATCAGCTGTAATCAAGTCAGAGATCAGCTCAGCACAACCTAAGCAGATGGCATGGAGATACATGCGCTAGTGGGCCATTGCTTTGCATAGCAGGTCTGAGTTCTCTACAAGGTAGATTATCATTCTTAGACTCAAGAGGGGCACAGGAGAGCAACAATGAGGTGGTTGCTCAGTTTGCTGACTCAGATGACTCTGATGATGAGGAACAAAATGTCAATCTGGGAGAAACTACAGGGTAGGTAGTTGATTGTAAATTGTGGGGGGGGGGTTTGGGCGCATCAGTGTGACATGGCATGATTACAGAGGTTGGTGGGTGCTTACTAGGCAGGTATCCCCCTTCTGGGGTCTCCTGGCATCCCTGGGCACCCTCCTAGCCCATGTCGACAGCCTCACATCCTGTTTGAATGGGGAGGAGGGGATCAGGTGGGCATGTGCATGGGTTGCGTGTTTTTTGTCGTGGCAGGTTGTGCCCAGTAGCATACAACCTAAAAGGCAATAAAATACAATTAGCTGATTGATAAAACAAAAAAAACAAAAAAAACACTTACTAGGGGCCCAAATGACGATTATTGTCATTTGGGCCCATTGTGTTGGCTTGGCTCATTGGGTCCTGTTGCATCAGCTCAGCTAGTTTGCTGTTTGTTGTTGATGGTGCAAGAGGTGTCGGAGGCAGGGGCTGACTGGGCGGTGGTGGTGGTAGAGGGAGGTGGGAGGCAGTGGCGTTGAGAGTGATGGTGGTGATCAACATCAACAATGATTGTTGACGCGTCTTGAACTTGCACATGAGTCATGTGATTTAAATACAGTTAGATAATGCAATTGTTTGCACTTACTGATAATGGCTCTGTGGTGTAGTGGTTAATTGCACTATTTATGCTTGGCAACAAGGCTTGGGGTTCGATTCTAGTTTAATACATAATTTTTCTGTAGTCAGCTAAGCCTCTGTTGTGCATCCATGGACTCAACTTGGACTTGACTTGGACATGTATCTGTCCAAGTCTGTCTGAGTCCGAGTAAATTGATGTTGCTCAGACAAAGTCCATGCACACTCCAAGTAAAAGTCCAAAAATAGCTCGGACTCCACAAAAGTCCGTGTGGACTCTCTAGGAGTCTGAGCAATATACAGGACATTTGAGCCAAATGAGTGGGTCCAGTCTGAGCTAGTCTGTGCAGAGTCCAAGCTAGTCCGTGTGGAGTCCACCAAATTCTGCACGGACTGGCTCAGAATATGTGGGGCACAGTAAAGACCTCGTCTTGTCAATCTGGCCTGTTACCATACCATTAGTGTTTGCAAGTCCAGTCCATAGGACCAAACAAAAGACTGAAACTGGACTGAATTGGACCAGAAAAGACCAGAACAGAGGTCTATCTATGGACCAGTCTTTTGCAGTCCAGTTGCTGGTCTTTTATTTTGAAAAATATAGTAGGACTGATAAAAAACCAGTTTAAACTGGTTGCAACTGGTCTTTTGTTTCACTGTGTATTTGACCTTACTCCCACACATATTTACTTCATTTCAGTCCCTGCATCATCAAAAACAGTTAATCATTGGTTGAGATATGACCAAAAACATTTTTGTACATGAGTATTTTGTACAACTTTGATTGCATTGCTTATTACATGAGCTATATTTTTTTGGACAGCTATATAACATCATAAACATAACAACAGCACACCTAACCATCTGTACCATGTTATTTTATTGATTTAACAGCCCAAATGAATTGTGACTACAAACTACAAATTACAAACTACAAACCAGAACTTGAGTGCATGTCCTTTCAGTTTTAGCCTCCTGGCCACTCAAATGCCAGCAAAGGGGGTAAGTGCTGAAATGTAATTATCCTTTCTTGTGGGTGGTTGCAAATTTCACAGTGCAACATCAAAGTCATCCAGATGTTGTTGTAAAGTTACACCAGGCTCAGAAAAAGTTGTCACCAGGCATGTTTTGTTCACCCTCTCTTGCATTGAAGGGTGTGTGCTTACAGTACACCTCCTCACACATAATGTAATAGTCTTGTTGTGTTGCAAAACATGCTGAAGAATAGATGGAATGACCTCCCCATTGAAAGTCTGCAGACAAGTGAATCAGTTCCCTTCGCATGCAGTTATGAACATCCTCCAAAGACTGTTGCTGCTGACCAGGTGGCTGTCTGTTGGTGTGATTGTTGAATCCATGAATCAATTCTATCATGAAGCCATTATTAATCTCAGACCAAATAATACTGTTTGCAAGTATATCCTCCTTCCAAGCATTAAGCAGCACTGTCACAACAGCATCATAAGCACAGCTGTTGTTGGACCATTGAGTACCCTCTGGTAGCCATGGGAACCATTCATTGGCTTCAATTTGTGATTCTCCTTCATTTGTCTTTTGCCACTTTGTTTGCAGTGTTAAACAGAAAAGATGACCAGACTGGGGATTGAACCCAGGCCCTCCTGGACATATACCAGATGCTCTGACCAACTGAGCTATCAGGTCTTATAGGGTTCAACAGAACAAGGATACCATATAACCAGACACAGATTGCTACAACTATCACATCACTTGTGTGTGTGTGCAAACTATGGTCTGTTAAGCACTGATTAAGCAGTGACAGATTATATAATCCAACATGCAGTTCACCCTGCAGCAGGTGCAAGTCATCTGTTTTGCATTTGCTGTGTGTGCTTGCTGTTGTTCTATTAGATTGCATGTTGTTGATGGCAGAGTCCTCTTTCACTGTAGTAGAATGTTTAACCAGGTGCCAGTCCATGTCACTATGTGTCCACTCCAAATAAGGATCCCATTGCAATGCTTTGGGTATAGCCTCTGGCATGAAATCTGCACCCTTCTTTCCACAAAACCAAGAAATCAAAGCTTTTGTCGATCCCCCATTGTGTCATCTGCATCCAATTTACCATAAAATTGAAGTGCTGTAATTGTGTCCAATATCTCCAATTCCCAAAACTCTTGCCTCATCCTGATCCTCCTTCTTGGATTTTTTGAGGATGAAAGCCAGAGATTATCAGAGTCCCAGCTGCAGTTGAGCCTCTTGAGAGCTGTGTAATAAGCTTGATGTGTTTCACTATGCCCCAGATCCACAACATTTTGATGGTGAGTTTTGCCTTGTGAAACATAATCTGTCATTGCAAAGTTAGGCAAAACCTCTACTTGATTCTGGGAAATATTGAGATGAGTGTCATCAGGCAGTCATACTGAAGTAGTTACTGAATTTTTTGTCAGTGGTACAACATGCTGTGGCAACCCATCTACGTTCACATCAGTTGAAGGATTCACCATGCACACAAACAAAGTATCTAAAACATTCTTGCCTTCTGAGTTTGTAGTACAGTCTCAAGAGTGAACCACTGCTTCTTGCCCCTTAGTTATTGAAAGCTCTGTTGGGGAGTTGGCATGGATCATTACAGGCATTCCCACTAGTGTTTTAAGGTTCGGTTCGGTCTGGTTTTTTGACCTCTAAGAGGGTTAACCGTAACCATGACTGGTCTAGACCAGCACCCCAAGTCAGTTGGACCATAACCAAACTGATTGAGACTGGTCCTATCAGTTTGGTTACAGTCCAAAAAACCAGTTTTGACTGGTTTTCCCCCCATTTTTTCACACTAACTAAATTTAATTATGTATACAAAATGAAATAAACACCCTGTGAGCAGTTGCTCACAGCAGTGCAGTGTAGCTACTTAGACAACAGAAAAAAAAAGAGAACAAAAAAGTAAAAGAAAAAAGAACAGCCCCACCATCTCGGGTTTGTAGCGAGGGTGGGGTCTTGCTGCCATTCATTGGCCTGTCTGTTCGTTGTTCCCTGCTGTTTGTCACCTGTGCTGTTTGTCTTCATTCCCCGCCATTCATCACCCATGCTGTTCATCTTCATTCCATGCCATTTGTCACCCACACTGTTTGTCTTCTTTCCCTGCCATTTGTCACCTGTGTTCATCTTCATTCCCCATTCATCTTTGTTCCCCGCTGTTCATCACCCACGCTGTTTGTCTTCATTCCCCACTGTTCATCGTTCCCCACCATCGTAGTTCCCAGCCATTCATCATCTGTCGTTCATTGGCCTGGCCCTATTCATTGTTCCACCCATCGTTGTCAGCACCTTCATATCCCCCTACAAGCAGCAGCTCACAGGTGGGGTGGTGGTGCTGTGTGACGTGGCATCTCCGTGTCATCATTGTCCAGAAATGGGGCACATTGCAACCCTGTGAGCAGAGGCTCACAGCGGCGGCATAGGGCACAAGTGGGGGTCATTATTAACAGGCAAGAAACTAAAAATAACAAATAGTAGTTAGTTCATTAGTAAAAGAAAGAAATCAAAGAAAAGGAACATACCCAGAGGGCCCAAACGATGAATTAACATTGTTTGGGCCCCTGCTTTGTGTTTGTTGGAAGTTTGTGGTCATGGTGATGTGGCATCTCGCAAATGGTGCCACTTGGTGTAAACAAACACGTCAACATGTGATGCAAAGAACACATATGTGTTTGTTTACTGTGAACAAACATGTACAACTACTACAACATATATAAACCCCACCAATTTGCATGGCATCTCCCCTCGTAGTTAGCTTATTATATATCATATGTACATTAGTTTATCATTTTATAGGCTATGTAATCTAAGTGTACAAAGACTGGTTACAACCAGTTCAAACCAGTTTTCTGATGGTTATCGAATGGTTTCAAAATAAGTTAACCAGTAACCGAACCGCGGTTCAGTAACTCACTATTTTCAGAAAGTTTAACCGGACCAAAGCATGGACCATGGTTTGGTCCAGTTTGGTCTTTGGTTCAATGGACTGAACCTTCAAACACTAATTCCCACACACAATGCCAATTTTCCTGGGATAAGTTTTGTATTTGCACAGGCAGATTGGCCCCACAACTGCTCCTGAATGTGTTATGGTATCTTGCCATGTTTCCCCTGACTGTGTCTTGACACTTTTTCTCTATGGTGTTTTTCACTGACATTTTCCTGAGCAACAGTGTCAATTGAAACAAAGTGTGTTAGAGCTTGCTTTGTTTCTAAATAGTGATTTAAGGTCTCAACCAGTTTAAACTGGTTTTTGTGCAGTTAACAATATTTTTGAGATCTGAAAGACCATAACTGTAACTGCCTGTAACCAGATGTTAACTGTAACCAATGGTCTGGTTAACATCAGTTAGGTTCAGTTCAGTTTCCAGTTTTTTTTCAGTCCATAGGACCAGACCTTAAAACACTATTTCTAAAGAAACCCTCATTACACCTAAGTGATTTATCTCATCTTTTTTTGTGTTCTGTGCTGTTATGATGGATACATTTCTAAACTCCTGGTCTGTGATACAAGGCCTGCCCTTGATATTAGTAGAAATTCTTGTCCTTAAAAAGGTGATGTCAGCTGCAGTACATGCCTTATAATGCATATTTGTTAGAGCTGTGCAAAAGGCAGCATCATCTTTTGATTATGTATCTGTCTCATGTTTTGTTGTAAAATCACAACAGTAGTTACTTGGTGCCATAATGCCTTTCCCATTGCTGATTCTTGATCACACAAGGACACTGCATTTATGCCCACTGTTTTACTATACAATGCAGCATTTTCTTTCCCAATTGGAGGTGGTAGTTGTGCAAAATCTCCTGCAAATATCATATTGAGGCCCCCAAAGGGACTCTCAGCATTGTTATTAATTGTAGCCAGCCTCTCACTTATCCTGTACATGTCCTGACAAGAGAGCATTGAGACCTCATCAAGAAAGGCATAGTCTACTCTTTGCAGGCATGATTTAATTTGCACCAATTGTGCCCCAGTTATAAGGGCAACCTAAGCCTCTAGCAAAGGGAAATCCGAAGTTAAAATTATGCTACATAATACAGGGATTGGGGGCGCACCTAGCAAAGGGAAATCCGAAGAGAAAACTCTAAGGATCCCCTTGCTGATGCCCAGTATATGTGAAGACGACAAAAATCAAATATAACCTAAAAATAGAAAAAGGCGGAGATAGGCGGATCAAGGCTGCTGAATGACATCATACCAAGGGGTATGTGTCGGAAGGGGTACTCCACCTCTAAATATAAAAGTGTCAACATATACAAACATGATAGCAAGGGAAAATTAGTAATAAAATCCGGAAAATCATAGAAAATGAAGAATAGAAGGAAATGAGGTGGGGAAAAATATGGGACGAACATAAAAAATAGGAAAAACACACAGGGCACCCCCCTAGTCCCCTTACATCACCCCCTCTCTAAGATGCATCACCCCGATGCATTCGAAATCGTATACAACCAAAGTCCGTGACTTGAATGTGACGCAGTGCAGCAGTGTGCCGTCGGTGGAATTCCTTGATTAACCGAGGGGCATTTACGTCAGACTCTTCAACCCATGAGTTCTCCTCATACCCATAACCCTTCCAATGTACCAAATACTGGAGTTTTCCTCGATGCAAACGGCTGTCCAAGATTGACTCGACTTCATATTGGGGTTCTCCCTCGATCACTGTAGGTGGTGGTGGTGGGTGTGAATGGCGTCCCAGGAATGGATCTGGGGGAGCTGGAAGCAATTTGACGACATGGAAGATGGGATGGAGTCTGGACATGGAGGCTGGGAGGTGTAGACAATAGGCATGTGTTCCAACACACTTGACAATGGGGAAAGGTCCCAAGAAGCGATGAGCGAGTTTCTTGGATGGACGTGTAGTGGAGATGTCACTGGAGTCAAGATAAACTTGATCACCAACCTTGTACTGAGGGGTTGGGGAGTGGCGCTGGTTGTAAAATCGCGCCATGTCGTCCTTCGCCTTTGCTAAGGCTGCCCTTGCCTCCTCCAAGCTATCCCTCATGTGTTCTGTGAACTCATTCACTGTCTCAATGTGTGAGGGAGTTTGGCGAGGTTCAAATCCCATGCGTGGATGTCGTCCAGTGTCTAAGAGGAAAGGGGTCTGTTGAGTGGAAGCATGGACATGGTTGTTGTACCCGAACTCGGCCAAAGGAAGGAGATCATCCCAATCGTCCTGGTGTTCATTGACAAAGAGGCGGATGTACTGCTCCAGTTCCTGGTTGACTCGCTCCATCTGGCCATCAGTTTGTGGGTGATAAGCGGTTGAAGCGAGGAGTTTGATCCCCAGGAGTCGGTACAGCTCACGAGTGAACTCTGCCATGAACTGAGGGCCACAATCCGAGAGGAAGGCACCAGGAAGTCCATGTAATTTCCACACATGGTGGAGGTAGAGTCGAGCGGCACCTAGGGCACTGACAGTGGTGTGAGTGGGAATGAAGTGAGCACATTTTCCCACTGAGTCAACTGTGCACATCACCGCATCAAACCCGTTTGACTCTGGCAATTCCACCACAAAGTCGATGCTGACGACATCCCAACAACTCTCTGGAACAGGAAGAGGGTGTAGCTCACCAATAGGCTTGCGACGAGGGACCTTGGTGCGTAAGCAAAGGTCACAAGTGCGACAATACTGACCAATGAGCTGTGACATTTGTGGCCACCAATAGTTCCGTGAGGTGAGCTCCAAGGTCTTCCAGTGTCTGGGGTGGCCAGCAATCTGTGAGTCATGGTGTTGGGATATGATGCGCCGGCGAAGGTCTGGGTCATTGGGAACATAGATGCCCTGAAATACAACAAGTCCTCCTTTTCAGCCCACTCTGCCGCACGTAAGGAAAGGGTCGATCCCTTCCTCAGTTCTTTAACAGCTCGGGCAACAACATCCTCATGTAAACCGCTATGGTTTGCGCAACGAATGTCATGTAGAATGTCCCGCTCCTCGCCCTGGGGTACGATGCCTTCCAGTGCCCGAATGGTGAACAGGTCTGGCTGCAACAGCACAATGTTTTGGTTGTCACTGCTGCCATCCCCATGGTCTGCACATCGGGATAGGGCATCAGTCTTCCCCATGCTGTGACCCGGACGGTGGTGCAAGGAGAAGTCGAATCTAGATAGATACAGGGACCAACGAGCTTGACAACGGTTCAATTTCTTGGCCATCATGAAGTACTCGAGGTTCTTGTGATCCGTCCAAATTTCCACCTTGTGTTGGGCACCCTCGAGGAAGTGTCGCCACTCCTCAAGCGCATGCATTATCGCCAACATCTCCTTGTCATGGATCTCGTAGTTTCTCTCTACAGCACTAAGGCTTTTGGAGTAGAACACAACAGGATGCCACTTCTGGTCCTCCAGAGACTGCTGAGACAACACAGCGCCCATCGCAAAGTCAGAACTGTCGGCTTCTACACGAAAAGGACGTGAATCGTCAGCAAAGGTAAGGATCAGAGCGGAAGTGACCATCTCCTTAAGCTTTTTGAATGCCTCCTGTTGTGCATTATCCCACCTCCATGCCTCCTTTCCTGTCAAGTCGAACAGCAGTCGTGCATGATGTGAGAAATCCTTAATAAAACGCTGATAAAAATTGATGAAGCCCAGGAAAGACTGCACCTCCTTCTTGTTCGTGGGTGTCGGCCAAGCTGTGACCCCGTTTACCTTGATAGGATCCATCTCCACTTGACCCTCCAAGATAATCAGGCTGAGGTACTCAATCTTGGTCCTTTCGAACTCGCATTTGTCCTGATGAAGGTAGAGTTTGTACCGTCGAAGTCGCTCTAGGACGAGGCGCATGATGTGACGGTGCTCTTCAACCGTGCGAGTGAAGATGAGGATGTCGTCAAGATAGATGCAGACAACGCCTTTGAGGATGAGGTCATGGAAGATGTTGTTCATCATGGTCTGAAAGGTGGCAGGGCTATTAGTAAGGCCAAAGAACATGACAAGCAGTTCAAAAAGACCACGGTTGGTATGAAAGGCTGCCTTCCACTCATCTCCCTCCTTTATCCTCACATTATTATAGCCCCAATGGACATCGAGCTTGGTGAAGTATCGGGCTCCACGGAGCTGGTTTACGAGTTCAGAGATGAGGGGTAGTGGGTAGCGATTTTTGACCATGATGTTGTTGAGTCTTCTGTAGTCTTGAACCGGTCGAAGTGAGCCATCCTTCTTCTTGACAAAGAAAAAGGGAGAGGCCATGGGTGACTTCGATGGTCGAATACGTCCAGAGGCCAGGTGCTCGTCGATGAACTGGTCAAGCTGCCGTTGTTCCTCTGGAGAGAGAGGATAGACCTTGCAGGATGAAGGGGTTGCACTGGGGGTGAGTTCGATCGCATGATCCCATGGCTTATGCGCAGGAAGAGAGTCGAATGACTCCTTGGAGAACACGTCTTCAAACTCATGGAGATGAGGGAGTAAGGAGTTAGTAGAGGATTTAGCAGCGTTGTTTTTGTGGAAGGCCTCGGCGAGGTGTTGGGATATGTTCGATGTGGCACACACCTCATGCAATGAGCGAATCGCAGTGTAGAAGATCTGATCACCCTCCTCCACTTCCTCTGGGTCCTCATCATCATCATCCGAGTCTGGCATTAGATCAGGAACCCCTTCCAATTCCACTTCAGGTATAGGCAGGGGTCCAGCACGACACTTCTGAGTTCGTCGTATTGCCGCCTTCTGTCCACAATGTTCTTGCCTGGCTTCTGTGAAACACGTCCGACAGCGGGATGGACATTGGCTCATGGTAACCTCCCCGGTGCGCCAGTCGACCTCTGGGTTATGGTCTCGAAGCCATGGATATCCCAAAATCACCTTTTGCTTTCCTAATTGAGTGACAGCAAAAAGGGCACGCTTACTATGATCTTTGTAACGGAGAACCAGGTCTGCAACCTCTCGGATGGCACCTGCTTCATTTGGGGATCCATCCACATTATATACAGGTATCGGACGTGAGAGTGAGCGAGTATTTAGACGATGTTGTTGTACCAGATGGGAATCGATGAAGAGACCAGTCGCACCAGAGTCCAGGAGCGCAGAGACACCGAGTATCTGTCCAGTGTTGGTCATCTGCAGTTTGATGGCTAGGTTTAAGGAATGTGCAGAGGGAGTGGATGCCACAATATACTTGCGTGGTAGTTTACGCTCCCATGATTTAATTTTGGGACGTGGAGTAGAAGGAGAGATGGGGAGAGCAGGTACGTCTTTAGCCAACTTCGAAGGGTCAGAGAGGGGAGCAGTCACAGAAATGGATTCATTCTCCAGGGATTCAACTGACAAGACTTCAAAGCGGTTATGGACAGGCAGTGAGGGTGTACAATTCACTCACTGCGAATAGGGAAATCCTGCTCCTCTACAACTTCCAGCTTAACCTCCTCTGCAACTTGATCCTTCGCTTCCTCAACATCTACAAGTGCCAACAAATCTTGCAGGAGTTTGTCTCGTCCCTCGGGGGTGAGCATGCAGATATCCTGACGATGGGGACACGCTCCAGCCCTGTGTCCAGGTTCCCCACAACGGTAGCAGAGATCCAACTTATGTGCACGGCTGCGGGCTGCATCAACATCCATTGGTACTGGGATATTGATGGCTGGTGTGGGAGTTTGACGAGCAGGAATGGGGTTAGGGCGGGGGAGGCTTCGATTGAAGGTGTAGGGTGTATGAGTGGTAGTTGGAGCATGGAATGCAGCATTAAACGCCGCATTTGTGAGTCGGTTCTCGTCACAGAGTGAAGCAGCTTCATACCAAGCAAGGATATCATCGTCTGCTGGGCGCCCTTCCAACATCTGTGCAATCTGGTCCTGAATTTCTCGGTTGAGCCCCCGTCAGAACTTCACCACCACTGGTAACCCACTCCCATACCCTGCCATGTCCACCAAATCCTTGAACTCATCGATATAGTTGTCCATGGATTGACGTCCCTGGTGGTAAGTGGATGACTCAAGTCGTGTCACTGCTCGGTGGCATTCATTGAGGGGGCAGAAGTGGCATACAAACTCAGCTCAAAAGTCACCCCAAGTGGAGAAAGGTAGAGAACCGAGTTCTTTAGTTTGACGTAGGATACGGTCCACATAGAGATAGGCGTGTTTAGATTTCATGTATGTGAAGGCCCAATAAATTTTTGCAGCCTCATCGACGAATTGATGCGACTGGAGACTAATGTATAACTCACAGGAATTAAGGAATGCACGTCCCTGCGCACGTGCACCATTAACTTCGGCGGGGGGGGACGGTTTGATCTGGGCACGTTCCTTAGTGGACGCGTTTGGCAAAACGTCGTTGTTGGGTGCACTTGGAGTCGTGAAGGGGGAACTATTAGTCATAGGGTTAGCCTGGAGGGTCCTAACGAAGTTTTCAATCGTAGATTTAAGCGAGTCGATTTGCGCGCGCATTCTGGAAACGTCGCTTTCAAGCGCGTCAAAGCATTCTGATGTGTCCATGTCGCTAGGGAGCGCGTTTGGCGAAAATGGCGGCACGATAAAGGCGAGAGTATCTGGAACGGTGTGTAGGGACTCTGTGGAGCTTTGGGAAGCGTCGTCCAGTCCGTACCTGCCTATTTTGGGCAGCACATTCGCGATTTTCGGGCCTTAGGGGAGAGTTTTCTACTATAAGGGCAACCTAAGCCTCTAGCAAAGGGAAATCCGAAGTTAAAATTATGCTACATAATACAGGGATTGGGGGCGCACCTAGCAAAGGGAAATCCGAAGAGAAAACTCTAAGGATCCCCTTGCTGATGCCCAGTATATGTGAAGACGACAAAAATCAAATATAACCTAAAAATAGAAAAAGGCAGAGATAGGCGGATCAAGGCCGCTGAATGACATCATACCAAGGGGTATGTGTCGGAAGGGGTACTCCGCCTCTAAATATAAAAGTGTCAACATATACAAACATGATAGCAAAGGAAAATTAGTAATAAAATCCGGAAAAATCATAGAAAATGAAGAATAGAAGGAAATGAGGTGGGGAAAAATATGGGACGAACATAAAAAATAGGAAAAACACACAGGGCACCCCCCTAGTCCCCTTACACCAGTGGTCTTGTGGCCATCACTGTTAATGCCAAACATATAATGGTATGTTGACCAAGCAAAGCAGCTGCACTGCCTGTTGGGGCCACAGTCACTAATCAGTGGACCTCACCTTTTTGAGCAAAAAAATGCATCAGTGCAAGCAAAACTTGTGTTTTACCTGTTCCAGCCATCCCTGCTATGTTCATTTTCAATTGATCAGGGTTGTCACTACATGAATGGTTTGCAATAATATGATAGGCTCATTCCTGCTCCCTGTTCAGCTTACAGTTCACCACTATTTGATCACTGACTTTCTGCCACCTTTTGCTCAGATACAAGTTCACCATATGGTCCTTGGTCACAATTTTAACACTGTCAGGTGTCCACTTTGAATATCTTTCTGAAACATTTGTTGCCAAGGTATGATTGCAATTCCATTCTTGCAATACTTGTGCTCAACAGTCTGCTACTGATGCTTTCCATTGAGCTGGTGATTTCAAGACACTGACTTGTTCAGGGTTTAAATTTAAATCTGATGGCAACATTGAAGCATCCACATTTGTCCATCCACTTTCTGTCAATATTCATCTCATAGCAGCTTTGATCTCTTTTTCAGCACCCTCCTTTTTACCAGTATTTTCTGCCACAAGCATGTCTTCCCATAATGTGTTTGTTTGTCATTGTCTATCTCATCATCTGCAGTTGTTTGATTTAATTGCTGCCATATGTCTTCATCACTTGCCCACTTAGGCATTTTTACAGGCCCTTTGTTCATCTGAGCATGAAAGTCATCCAAAGAGTCTAGTGTTTCAAGGTCCAGTCTTTTGCTGTTTTGCTGTATCTCAGCAATGACTGAATGAAATCATTTTGTCAAAGAGAGGACCCCCCATTATTTTCACTTCTCTATGCATGATTAAAATTTGTGATTATATTGAGAATCACTGACCAGATTCCTTATGTTCCAGAGATGACACCCCAGTCTTTGGCCAGATCTATCTGCTCAAATATTTTCATGATTTTATCTTATTGTTTGAGGTAGTAGGAGGCAGTTTAAATTTTAAAAAGACTGCAAAAGACTGCAACCCAACTGGACCTTGAAACACTAAAAGAGTCTAGACACTCATAATGTATATTAGCATAACACATCACCTCACAGTCATGTGGTGCAAAAGTGTATTTGTCAAAAGCTTCTTCCCAAGTGTCCTCCTCAGTTTTCAAGTCATATCCTGAATTCCATGGTTTAAAAAATGTTAGCATTGTGCTACAGTAATAGTCCCTGTCTCCATGGTCCTGCCTGGGAAGTGTAGGCCCCAAGAAATTTGGAACACATTTTTGTTTGTTTGAGAGCCAGCAGACCCCATGTGTTTTTGCAAGTGGGTGCTCTGATGCAAATGACAAAAGCCTTCCAGACCTGACAAACTCCCTTGGCTCACTTTTATTATCTGAATTTTGTGGCATATGGTCATTTGATTGGTTGCCATTGTCATTGTTCCTCTTTCTTCTCTTTTCACAAGTACAATTCATTATCCAGTCATAAAGGCTCAATGATTCTAGCTCCAGTGGTTGCCAAATGTAGTCTAGTACTGGTGATAATCCAACAACCTGTTTGCCTTGCTTGAGTACAGCAACTTTTGTGGCATTTTTTCCCTCCTCAACATCCTAATCTGTTAGTACATTTGCAGCCCAAGGACTTCTAGCAGTTGTCACAAAGGCTTGCCAGTAACAATTTCTAAAGTTGTGGCTGCAGTAATGGTCTGGGTTCTTCAATAAATACATATTAACCATAGGTGCCATCTTGACACTCAAGGAGTTTACAATCTTAGTCATTAGTTTGCATGCAATCTGCTGTCAACTCTCTGAGCCACCAATTATCTCTGCATTTTTCTGAAACACAGATCGGATAGTGTCAAAAATGATGTGTGTTTTTAATGTTGGTTTGGTTATATAGTTTGTGACATACAACAGCACCCCTTTAATTGCAGTCCCAGATTTTAAGCTAGTGACCACTGACATCAGTATTGCAGCAAAACAAGTATGTTAGTAAATAAGAAAAGGTGTTGATCCATTGCCCTTCCCATACCACCTTGTACTTGTGCTTCACCTTAGTACAGTACAGGGCTTGCAAGTGTGACCATGGGTGTTAGGAAACAGCCCCATTACTTAATAAAATTTCATTTTATTTTATCATGTTGAATTATGCTACATTATGCCAAATTATGCTACACTTTGATAGCATGAGAATTTTATGTTGCACACATCAATATGTATGCACATGTACAAGCACATTGGTAACAACAATGTACAATATATGTAACATAGTATATAAACCTTAAATATACACCTCAGGGGACCCCAGTTGTGATCTCTTAGGTATTCCACCTACACTTGTGGTGTGAAACACCTTTCTCAACCAACTCATCTATTAATAACCCCTCACATCAAAACCATCAATTCCCCCATCATGTGCATGCATCCACTCCCTTCTTGTAGAGAGAACCCACACAGTCTTAGCTAGCAGATAGTGGGTGTTGCCCTAACACCAGGTCCCCATCCAGAAGCATGACTAGTGTTGAAGGGTCCAGTCCATAGGACCGAAAAAAAGACCGAAATTGGACTGAATTGGACCGGAAAAGACTGGACCAGTGGTCTATTTATGGACCGGTCTTTTGCAGTCCAGTTAGCAGTCTTTCCATTTTGAAAAATGTTGTAAAACTGAAGAAAACTGGTCTAAACTGGTTAGAACCAGTTTTATCATGAGAACATATATTGGACCATGTTCCCACATGAAATCCGCTGAATTTGACCACTTATTCATAAAAAATGGGTAAGAATTGAGCAAGATATAACCAAATCTATTTTTGTATGAGTATTTTGTCATATCAGATTGATTACTCATATGTTGATCATTTGCTTGATTCTATTAATGAACATAGGACTAACATGTATAATAATACTCCCACCATTTGTCAATGCATGCTATGCATCACATAATTTATGGTTGTCACATTAGATTGCTTGAGTCATTCAGTAGATGTATTTTTATATTGATCATAGCCAAGTCAAATCTTAATGACATGTCTTAAAAATTGACCCAAACGATGGGGAATTACAATTTCTATCTGTCTGTACAATGGTTATGAGGTCTGGGTGATATTTGTTAAGATACATATGGGTTATATTAGTATGAAAACCTTCATGACAAAACATTGGTCTGAACCAGTCTTAACCAGTCTTTTTCGGTCTTTTAACTGGAAAGGGGTCCTAGGTGATTCAGTTCAGTTCTAGCAGTATCTGGATCAGTCCTGGACTGGTTTAGGTTGTGGTCTTTCCATTTTTGGGTCAAAAAACCGAACTGGACTGGACCCTTAAACACTAAGCATGACAGTTTCTGACTTGAACATCTAGTAGTGGTCAGCTATGATCACAACAATGGAAAAATAACTTACCTTTTGCAGGGAATAGCAGCCTGCAACTGTGTGGGAGCCTCAGTTTTTGTGGTCTCTGCCCATGCCTTTCCCTTCACCTTCTTTTTGGGAGACTCCCCTCAGCCTCCCCTGCAACCACCTCCCTGACTTTCTGCTTCTTCTCTGCCTTCTTGGCAGCAGCCACTTTTTCCACTCTTCCTCCATGGTGTTCTTCTTTTCCTCCTCCAACCTGGCTGCTTCTACCCTGGCAGCCTCTTCCACTGCTTGCCATTCCTCCTCCTCTTTCCTCACCTTCTCCTCCAAATGCAATTCTTCAAGCATCTTTGCATCTCAAAATGTGGATTGGGAGGGGGGTGTCATGTTGGAGGTGGTGGTTGAAAGATAACCTTAAAAAAAATTTCTGATCAACAACCAAATTTCCCAATTCAGACTCGAACCTTCACATGCCTCATAGGCTCAGCACTAAGGGGGAAATACTGTCAAGACCGATTCCTCTGACCAGATTTCCAATTGTTTTCTGCCATCCTTTCCAGCCACCTTTCATCACAGCTTGCCTCCTATCTGCAGCACAGCCTGGAGATGAAATTCCCTTATTTCCAATTCAATGAAACAGTTTTAGGTCATTGCCTCAGGAGGCTGGTTTGCAAATTATCACAGCCTTGGAAACTCTGATCACCTCTGATCCTTAGTATATAAGCTAGCTACTTTTGTCTTGTATTAGGCAGTTTGTAAATCAACCCAGTTAACCCCCAAAATTCTCTCCTAAGTCTGCCTCAAACTTTACCTTGTTCTCCCTGGAAAACTCTCCTTACTCTTGTCTTGAAATTAGGACACTTGATGAGGAGAAGGGCACAACTTCTTACAAGTTGAAGCCAAGTCCTTTCTGTCCCCTTACACTTGGTGCATCACACCAAGTGGACTTTCCTGTTCTGGCTTCCTTTTATCCTTCAACAGCTACTGACCAGAAATCTGATGTCTTATTCCATTCAAGTTCAGAACTTAACACTCTCCCACCTCATGCAGAACCAATCCCTAGTCAAGTATCACAATGGGCAAGTTCCAAGGCAGTTGACTCACAGTTGACTCACGGTTGACTCATGGTTGACTCATGGTTGACTGGAGTTTGCACCTTATTACATAATCCTACCAAATTGAGCACTTGGATTGATGCTTCCTTTTACAAACAAATATCTGTTTAAATCAATAGGTTCATGATAGTGACTATGGTGACAGGCATCAGACTCTTGCATGGGACAGTTAGAGGATGTACACACTATGCCTGCAGAGTAGGAAACCCATCCCACACTTCACACCTTTGAATAGTGTAAATTGATATATTTATGGTATAGTTTTCATGTATTGATAAACCCCAGAATGGAATAAGTTTCATCAGGAGTTGGAATGAAAATCTACCCCTAAGAGGAGTGAAAAAGGAGGTTTTTTCCTATATGCAAGGGATGAGTCAATGGGATGAAAACCTCCCAAATTTTGTCCCCAGTTCATCCCACACCAAATTCATCCCATGGGAAGGTTTCCATCTTTATATGGGCAAAAATAACACTCCTCTACATGGGCTGAATTTCATCAACTGTAAGGGGAATGAAAGAAGGAATTTTCCCCCCCCATTTAAGGGTGTCAAAGAGATGAATTCCTCACAGAATTTGTCCTAATTCAGACTGTACCAAATCCATCCCATGGGTTGTTTTCATCTTTATATAGGCAAGAATAACAACCTCTACCCAGATTGAATTTCATCAACTTTCCAGGCTCTTTGAGAGTGGAAGAATTCATCCACTTTATGTAGTAGTTTTATCAACAGGTTTCATACTGCTAGCAGTGACTTTTCAACTGTTATGGGTAGTGGTCCCCCCCATTGGAAATCATTTGTTATTGGCTGAAATTCAGGCCATACATACAGAGCATGATCACATTTCAAGCATCATCCATATCTGAGCTACCCCTATCCTCTTTGAGTCCCTTGCCCTTGTCACCTTCATCCTCCATGTCTTCCTCTGCATCCTCCACATCCCCCGCATCCCCTGCATCATCCTCCGCATCGTCTGTATCCTCTGCATTGTCCCCATCCTTCTTGTCCTCATCCTTATTACTCACTACATCCAACAAGTTTGTCATTACAGCAAAATATCCATGTTTATGGGCATAGGCATGCTTGTTCTTCAGACTGGACTTGATAAATTCTTCAACCACCCAACTGTGCAGGAAACACTTGAAGTAGTGGTGGTGCTCTTGAGCCTAGGAGATCCATCTAAGAATGAGGTAAGAAAGCAGATAAGAATTTCCCATTGCAATGATTTTGGCAATGAACGGCTTTGGTTGGTGGTGCCACATAACAGAACAGTCAAGCCCAGCTGTGGCGGTTAAGTCCTGGACACAACACTACTAATCCTCAGAAAGGCTATGTGCACAAGGGATCAACTTATGTGAAGGGCAGTGTACAAGTCAGTATCATCCTCAAGGCGCATCACAGTTTGTAAGTTGAATCCATTACCAGCGATGCTGCTTCCTCTGGGTGGCCATGGTATCATCATTGTGGTGTTTTCCTTAGCAGCTGCAGCCTTGCGCAAGACATTGTTATCAGCTGATGATGGTGTCAGGAATATACAAAGGAGAAAAATGGTGACTGCACCCTTTAGTTCCTTCAACTGAGCCTCCAAGGTTTTTGCTGCTGTCCCTAGTCAAGTGCAGCACAGTAAGCAATAATGTCTCAACACAAAATAGTGAAACACTAACCTCCCACTTTCTTTGTGAGAGAGGTCGATGCCAACTTCACCTTACCACCTTGCTTGGATTTTTTAGACACTGAAGTTTTCGCCATGAGTATTGGTAGGTAACAACATGCTCTTAAGGACTCAACAAAGGATAAGATCCATGTTTAGTCTATGCGCTGCAGAGGCAAACCACAAGATAAGTCTTCTGGTGCAAGGGTCAGAAAAATTAGAAGTTGAGGACCAAGTTTTGCACAGAGGAACAACTTGAATGTTCCTGGAAATAATGACAGGATGTGATCAACACATTCAGGGGGACACATTTCATGTAGACTGGACTTAATGTACATGGCGGCTCATTGCTCAAGGCCAGAGCTTGTGTGTTGGGAGCAGGAGGCGCTGCAAAGACAGGGATGCAATTAACACATTCAGGGCGATGAATTTCTATAGACTAGACTTAATGTATGGGTGGAAATTGTGCTCATTGCTTGGGGCCAGAGCTTGGGCATTGGGTAAGGGAGTGGGCACAAAGCCAGGGATGCAATTAACATGTTCAGGGGATACATTTGACTGGATTTGGGCTCAAAGTACATGGTGACTCTCATTGCTCTAGGCTGGAGCTTGGGCATTGGGTAAGGGAGTGGGTGCAAAGCCAGGGATGCAATTAACATGTTCAGGGGATGCATTTTGCTAGACTGGATTTGGGCTCAAAGTACGTGGTGACTCTCATTGCTCTAGGCTGGACCTTGGGTGAACAATGTTAGTTGATGGTATCAGAAGCTAACAGATGCAAATAATGTAAATGCACAGGGAGACATTACATTGCTAGCATTCCAGATCTTCAACTTGGTGTGGGTGGTTGCATGGGTAGACTAACAAAACCTGCAATATATAAAGTAGGTTACAAGTCAGGAAATCCACAGTGCAATAGAATGTCCACAAACCAGAAATCCCCCCGTATTTGCCCTGCTATTCACCATCATGTTGGGAGTGTTATTAGCATCAGCAATGGCACCTCTGATGTTGAGGAAAGTCTGACAGAACCAGACACAGAGCTTGAAAGTTATATGGTGGAGAACCAACTTGGCCTACTGGAGAATAGGGTGTGGGTTGACCATCCTGATGTCTCCAATGTCTTGGGTAAGCACTGGTTTGTCTGCAGGCAAATGGAAGCTGAAGACTCCACATAGATACCAGACAAGCCAGCCCAGTCCCTAATGGGGATGTAGATGTCAGTACCCAACCATCAGAACAAAAGGTATGCAAAGATACTTACTTGATAGGTTGCCATGACATACCATCAGAAATACAGGAGAATGTCACAATCCAGATCTACATTGATAATAGCCACCTAGTGAACCCGATCTTCAACATGAATGTCCAATGAGTAAAGAAGTGGGGCAGAAAGCAAGGGGACAAGAGAAAGAAAGATGACAAGAGAAAGAAAGACAACGATGGTGGGCAGAATGAGCAGTGGAAAGTAATTATAACAGGCACATAGGATAAATTATAGAGTATCTAAATATTCTATGCTTCATAAAAACTTGATCACTTATCTGCACACATCTTCCTCGCCTCCTTGCAAAGACCAGACATCAGTCCATCATTCCATTGTTTTTCCTCCTTTGTCCCATGGCTGACACACAGTTCATCAGGACTGAACTCCAAGCATTCCTCCGAGAGACTTCCTTGACCATCCTCCATCTGATGGATAACAGCCACCATGACAATTGGTCAACCATCTTTGTATCGATGGTGGATTTGGTGAACATTTTTGCCACAGTGCTCACCGTCAATCACAACAAGTGGCCTGTTGTTGCACATCGGGTGAGGGTGCTTGGGAGAAACCTGTTCTGGAGGCAAGAATCCTGATGTCTTGTAGTGTGAGAACTGGATGGATAGTTGCCCAGATACTTGCATAATTGTAACAGCCACTTCCTTATCATAACAGCCACTTCCTTATCTTTATGTTCTCCACCCATAACTGATACCTTCATTTTTGCACCAGTAAGTCATGAGTCTAGTAGAGGGTGCACTGGACATTGCTGCTGTGGGGAGATAGGCAGCTGATGAGAAGAGGAAGCCAACTCGATCTCTGGGAAATCAGGAAAGGGAGTCTGTGGAGTCCGTGATGATGGATTCCAAGCGGGCAATGAGAGAATGTAATTCAGCATGGGGGTACAACTACCACCATCAGCTGGGATTCACCAGGGTGCTGGAGCCCTTGCAGGATGTCTCAGAAGAGGTTTGAAGAGGTCACTCGAAGATGGGGCAAAATTGTATAAGTGGAGACTGGAACTCAAAGGAAATTAGTCACAATGCCCGCTGACAGAAATTAGAGTAACATATGATACTTCTACAACATCATCATAGTCCAAAACCTCAGTTTTGAGTGGATGAGCAGGGTTAATGTGGGTGAACTGAGCAGTTATTCTGAGGCCACTTAAATTGTCCTGCAGAGGCAGAACATCCTTGACGATTGCACGATAACCCTTCATTGGATGCTTGACCTTGCAGACAATGACTTCTGTTTTTGATCCATGGCACACACTCTGATGGATCTGATGTGAATGGATGGGTTGGGTGGGCAATGAGTGGATCTGCTGATGTACTGCTTGATGTAGACTGTTGCTTCGTAAATGTGAGTGGCGGGTCAATAACCTTGACCCAATTTATATGGACATGGTGTCCCTGGTAAAGGTTGATGAGTGGTTGGTTGCAAAAGTTTGGCCATGTACCTACCATTAGGATGTTGTGAAGCACTCCACCATGTACACCACCCCTTCCAACAGCTGTTATGCCACCACTTATTTCTTGGTGTTCAAACCATTCAGCAATCTGAACACTTTCAAATTCATCACCACTAATTTCTACTACCCATCCTTTTTCTCCACAGAGAGCTCCATTTATCACTTCAGCAAAGTCACCAATGGCAACATACTTTCTCAAATTGGACCAAGGGACATTTGCTATGCCCTTGCCATCCTCAAGAGCCACCTCCACTGAATGAGGATGTATAGCTTTAATGATGCCTCACTTTTCTGAGGGCTTAATGGCTACCACACATTCACCTTCAGAAAATTTCCATTCTGAAGGGCAAGGGAATGTTGTGTTCATGATGTCTGGGTGAGGGGCCTTTTTAAACTTGTAAAATGTACTACTAGGCATGGAGACAGAGGTAGATGAGACTGAATGGTGGTGGAATGTCCTAACTTCAAGAGCATGCTCAAACTTATGGCCCATGATGGTCCACCACAAATCATCCTCCCCTTTCTGGAATTGTGTGACACCATGGTTCCTTGCAAAGTTCATCACCATGTCCTTGGTAAACAGGTGGGGGTCAGCATGGGTACCAGATTGTTTCCTTTTCCCAGAAGAAGAACCAACCACAGGAGGGGAAGGGAGGCAAGGAACTAAAAGAAGGGTGATTTGACCCCAGTTCTCAGTGGACCAAACATAGCCTACATCCCCTTTGTACAACCCATGGTGGATGGTAACCCAATCTCCAACAGAGGGGTACCTTTCATCATCCATATCCAATAGCATAGTCCACTCTTCCATGTCAATCACCCCAAAACCCTCTTGTGGGCAAATAAGTTGTGGGGGGTTAGAAATGTAGCAGCTTAGACAACATGGGGTTTATGAAGGCCTCACTATAAAACCACCTGCAAACTGAATCCCATGATAATGCAGACCTCAACTTGTGTTCCGGTTGCACAACCCTAAACAGGTAGGCTATGGTGTCACTCTCCTTCCCTAGCTAGATATAATAAGTCAGTAGGCTATCACAAAATTGTAATGATTGAGGCTCACAGTGCAGTGGACCCTCAGTAATGAATAGTCTGTGTTAGTTGGCATGCATGAAGTGATGGCAGCTGGGGTGTCTGAGTCATTGGAATCAACATCATCATCATATCTTGGCCGCTGTGCATTGAGGTTATGTGACCATTCCAAGATTCCCGACAAGAAGTCATTCAGATCCTCCTTGCCTTGGTCAGGCAGCTTGTTCTCCAGGAGCCCTGGCATGTCTTTTGGTTGTCCACAATCCTGATTGTCAATGAAGTCGTCTAGAATGTAAACAGATTAATGGCACTTGTAGGGAGTGCTGGAGTCAACTTACCAGGAGGTCCATCTCCAGACCTGTCACTGTCCTCCTCATCACCCACTTGAGCCTCAATGTTGAGGAAATGGTGGACCTCATCTGGGATGTTGTTCCTCATGGCTTCAGCAATGTTCCTAAGTTTCCTATGAGCAGATATCAGCATTTTGTATTGATTTTTATTGGATTCTTAGGCTTATTTTTTGTATTATCATTCATTTGGCATGTACTATGTATCTACTTTACTGACTAGCAAAATGAATCAAAAGGAACTTACTCAAGGGGGGCAATGAGGAGGATGGGAGGAGCACCAAGAAAAGTTGAAGGTGGTGGTTTGGATGAAAGCGAGAAGGTGTGTGAAAGCCAGCAAACAAATGTTGATATTGTTAGGAATGTTCAATCCTCAGCTATCCAGTTATGTCCTTACCCTCATAACTGGATAGCCGAGGATTGAACATTCCAAACAATATCAACATTTGTTTGCTGGCTTTCACACGCTTTCTTGCTTTCATCCCAACCACCACCTTCAACTTTTCTTGGTGCTCCCGCTGATGATACTCAACCCAGGAAAACCACCAAAACAGCCGATGAGGCAACCAATGATATTTGCATGAGTCAGAGGAAGGGTGCAAGATGTTCCGGATGTTTGTGGTCCAACCTATGGGAAGACAACTAGTTGGTACTAGTTGTAAAGGTAGTGCTATAAGAGACGAAGGTGTTTGGCATGGTCTGATCGAGTATTGGTCGATATCGAGGATGATCAATGAGATCAACAGCGAATGATGTTTATTGTCGATGGTTGATGTGTGAATTCTGAGGACCTTTTGATAGGTCGATAGTATACGAAGACTATAGCCAATAGCTATGAAGTGTCAGGATGGTTACTAGTGCTAACAATGAGAGGGTTGAAAGAGGATCAAGGATGAGAATGATTGCAGAGGTTTTCTCGTCCATTGAGAAAACTTGTAGAAGCTTCAATTGTTTTAGAGGATAGATCTGATTCTTAGAACTTTATACGAGATGATATGTGAAGACAATTTCTTGTTATTTCCAAGTAGATACTACAGAGTTTTATATGTTTTAAAGAAACTTCCTAAAATGGTATAAGAAACATGTGTAGAACATGAGGCAAAAAATATGAGTTAAGACACAAGGCCAAAAGGAGACTGGAATCTGAACAAGAAAGAGATATATCATATGATGAAGGAGTAATAAAGGGTATAGAACTAACAAGAGACTGTCCTTTGTGTATAAACCATGCTAAGTCTCACAATAATCTGTCCTGCAGGTTCTGTATGCGATAGGGACTTGGAACGAGGGTGACCTACTATCAGCAGGTTTGAGTATGAGTTAGAATACTTCCTGGCACATGGTATTCCACCATTTAGATAACGAATGCGGCGCCCGATGTCATTCATAGTTTCTTGATATTGATTGATAGCGCTTGACGATGTCTGATCGCAGTCCCGGTTGTTTGAAGTTGATTGGGGATGTTCAATGTTTGTTTGGAGGGGTTTTAGGGGCTTTGAGGTAGTCCTAAGGTTGTGCAATGTGGTTTCTAAGTACAATGAACATTGCTGGTGATGTTTCGATGCAGTCGATATGATATCGTGCTTGGTAGACTTGGTTGGGAGTGGTTGCACTGCTTCTGGGACCTCATGGGAGTTAGCCAATGTGATTAGAATGTGGTTGTAATGGTGAATCAGCCTTTGAGCCAAGGAGACAACCTATCACCACCGTCCTCCTTGTTGCCCCCCTTGAGTAAGTTCCTTTTGATTCATTTTGCTAGTCAGTAAAGTAGATACATAGTACATGCCAAATGAATGATAATACAAAAAATAAGCCTAAGAATCCAATAAAAATCAGTACAAAATGCTGATATCTGCTCATAGGAAACTTAGGAACATTGCCAAAGGCACAACACACAGTGTTCCGCTGTTTCATTGATATCAAGGCTCAAGTTGACAATGAGGAGGACGATAATGGGTGTGGAGAGGTATATTCTGGTGAGCTAATCCCTGTGTCCCTATGAGCATGCCCACTAACATCCACTCCTCAGTCATGGCCACTAAGTGTCTCTGTGCATGTAATTGTGGCAAGTTGGTCATCCAGTGATGATGCTCAACCCAGAAACCCAAACAAAACCTACTAAATGGCTTCGGATGGTATAACACAAGTCAGAGGAAGGATGTGAGGCCCTCTAGATGTCACCTGTCAGATTGACTGTCAAATAGTCATAAAGGACTGCTTGTTGAAGCAATTCGAAGCTAAAAGAATGTGTTTTGAGGAATTTTGAGGAATTTTGTAGCTAGATCAATGAATTCAGAGTGCGCAAATATGTTTGGATGCAAGATCAGGAGACTAGATGAGTAATAGAAGTGAAGCAAAGGTGAATTGAGGGAAACAAGAGCAAAGATAGCATAATGCAAAGATTTTTGAAGATTTTTGAAGAAGTTTAGCATAAAACACCAGACTTCGGACTGAATAAGACTAAACTGAACTCTCAAATCACTGCAATCTGGGAGGAAGATGACGACTTTTCTTTTTTCTTTGTATCTAGTACATCTTTTTATATAAAATAAAGAAAGTACCTAAAAAGGCTAGAGAACATGAGGCAAACATGTGGAAAACTCGAGGCAAAAGACAATAGAAGTATATCAGAACAATAAAACGAGACTAGAAAGGGTGAATATAACACATGATGAAGAAATAATAAGAAAGAATAGCTAAAAGTGGACTGTCCTTGTTATAAATTGCATAAAACATTGGAAACTGCTTCGAGCAGATTGTATGCATGCACATGCAGTCGAAATGTGTTCGATATACTTGAGATAGTGTCCCATGTGTCCAGCATGCATCTGAAGATTGTTCAAATAGGAAACACTATGTCTGAAGATGTTTTTTGAGGTTTGAGGTTTTTTTGAAGATTTTCAAAGTTTCTTTGGACTTTGTTCGTGGCCCAAAATTGGTGCGATATTGCTCAAGACTGGTTTGGAACTCATCGATGATGTTCCAAGTGTATATTCTGAGCTGTCCAAAGGTTGGGGGAATTGTATTATGGTGGCCGAAGGCATGCAAAGAATTTTGAAGCATTTTTGTGACTTTGTAGAGTTTTGTAGAGGTTTGCAGAACTTTGGAGGTGTTCGTATGGGTTCGTAGAGCTTTGTAGAGGTCTGTAGAACTTCATAGAGCTTTGACAGTGATTGTAGATGTGTTTTCTGAGCTTGAATGACAAGGTGAACCTATCACTGGAAGACTGAAAGGTGTCATGAGGCAGGGCAAGGTCCTTCACTTTTGATGTTGAGTATCCTTGCACAGAACCAGCCTTCAATAAGGAAGACTGGACAAAAGACATCATCTCACCCTTCACCAAAACAACAGGTCATTGGATGCCAAGCTCCTGCTCGATGAGCCCTTTTGTTAGTGGAGGACCTCTACCACGGGTGAGGATTTTGACAACTATACATCTAATAATCTCCCAGGAAATGTCAACAATCAAGGTTGTCCATCGCAGGTCATTCCGGAAGCAAATCTGGACTTGCAGATGGGTGAGGCAGGACCATCTGGAGTCAACAATGGATCCCCCAAACCATCGCCATCATTTGTGCCACCCCTTGGTGATGAGTATGGTTTGACCAACTTATGCCGCTCCCATCGCATTGCCCATTGTGTTGAGTAAGTTGGCTTACAATGATGGGGGCATAACCATGTGCGGCAGTTTGTTGTCGAGGAGAGTGATGAGGAAGATGAGGAAGACAAGGTCACAGAAGGGATCAGGTCATGCAAGAAGATGAGGTCATGGAGGATGAGGATTTCAACAGCAATGAAGACTTCCAGGAAGACAAGGGTGAATATGAAATGCCAAGCACAGAGTTGGGACAGGAAGGGGTCTCAGTATGGGACCTCCTCAGTGAAAGCTTCTTGAAGGAAGCCTCACAATTAGGTGAGTCCACCTCAAATTATACCTTTACCATTGTCTGACAGACATACTTACAGAGGGCAATATCCTGGATGAGAGTGACCTGACCCTCCTCTGTGCCTATGCCCTCAAACTTGAGGAACACCTCACCAACAAAGCATTCAACAAACTTTGCTTCATTTTCCCTCAGTCTCCAATAGACTCCCTGAAGAATACAGAGAAACGTGTTCAGTTTCTCTCTGGTTTCCAGCCCATGCACTATCACTGTTGCCCCTTCTTATGCATCTGCTATACTGGCCTACATGAAACCCTCAAGAAATGCCCAAAATGCAACACTGACTGCTATAAAGCTGATGGGACAACACCACAGGCAATCTTCGAGTATCTTCCCATTATTCCCCATCTCCATGCAATACTTCCTATGCAATGAAAATAAGGGAAGGCATGGGTAGGGGTATACCCTTGTGTTTTTGGGCTAAGGGTATGAGGGGTAAGGGTAGGGGTTTGGAAGTTCATACCCTTGCATACCCCTGTACCCTTACTAAGGGTACAGGGGTATGCCAGGGGTATGCTTATGTAAGAATATCATTTGATTTTTTCAGCTACAAAGACTCATATTCAAGATTTTCATCAATTAAATTCAGATTTTGGGATTGTCCAACATGATAATGGCTTTCATATGTTAATAAGAGGTATTAATATGTGATATTAATAGTAAATACAATAGTTATCAACACTTTTCAAATGAATTTTGCATTTTGTGCCAAACTATTGTACCCTTGACAAACCCTCCCATACCCTTGGCAACCCTTATATGTCTCCATACCCTTACCCCTAAGGGTAGGGTGTTCAGGGGTAGGGGTAAGGGTATGAGATTTGACACCCAGGGGTAACCCCTGCCTTGCCCTAAATGAAAATGCAGTACCAGTCCAAACACAAAGCTGACCCAACAAAATTAACCGATATTTTTGATGGCACTCATTATCATTCACTCTGAGAGACCCTCATCACAATTGACACTGAAGAGCTCCCAACATGGTTCTTTTCCAATCCTTGGGACATCACACTTGGGTTATCTGCAGATGGCTTTGTCCCCTTCAAGCACCATACCAAGACTGCATGGCCAATTATTCTATTCAATTATAACCTCCCTCCCAAAGAGCAGTTTCTCAAGCGGAACATTATCTCAATCGGAGTGGTTCCTGGACCAAAGAAACCCTATGATTTTGATTCATTTTTATGGCCCCTAGTCCAGGAACTTCTGAAGCTCAAGATTGGTGTTTCTGCTTTCGATGCAATCACCAAGGTTGTCTTCCTCTTACATGCATATCTGATCGTCATCTTTGGCGATATACTGGCTGTCTTGATCATTATGTGCATGAAGGGCCACAATGCAACCTCTCCATGCTGCATGTGTACAATCAAAGGAGTCCACATTCCATCCTTGCGAGTGATGATGCACTATGTTCCTTTGTGCCATGATGGCTTCCCAGGCTCACAGGAGCAATATGACCCATGTGCACTTCCACTATGAAATCATGTGTTATTCATGGAGCAAGCAAAGGAAGTCCAGTGCATCAACCAATGTGGATTATGAAGGCCTTGCAACCAAGTACAGGGTCAAAGGTTTACCACTGCTCAGCACCTTAAGCTCCCTCTCTTTTCCTGTGTCCTTCCCTTACAATTTCATGCATCTGATATGGGCTAATCTCATTCCCAACTTGATTTTCTTCTGGACTGGAGAGTTTAAAAATATTTCCCATGACAACAAAGGCTACATGTTGGGACCGATGGTATGGGAGGCTATTGGAGAGGCCACCGCAAAGGCCACCACAAAGGCAGGAAAAACTATCCCTGTGGCATTTGGCACTAGGGTTCTGAATATAGCATCAGAGAAGGTGCAGATGATTGCTGAAACTCATTCAATCTGGACATTATACATTGCCCCTACTCTCCTCAAAGGCCGATTTGTGCATCCACAGTACTACAAGCACTTCATGGAATTAGTTTGACTGCTAACACTCTGCCTCAAATTCGAAATCACCCAAGATCAAGTTAATGACCTTGAGAGAGGTTTCCAGAGCTGGGTACAGAAGTATGAATGGTATGTGTTTCTTGTTGCCAGCAGGATGCTGTCTGATAGATGAACAGTCTATACTACCAAAATGATCCACTGCATGTAGCCTGTTGTCCCATCACCATCCATGCACTGCTTCACATTGTGCTGAGTATCAGGGCTATGGGTCCAGTCTGGGCTTATTGGGCATTTCCAATGGAGCACCATTGTGGCGACATCCTCTGTAACATCAGGAGCTGACAGTTTCCCTATGCAAACATCAACAAGTATGTTACCTCTCATGCACAGTTGATGCACATAACCCTCCTCTATGGCTTGCACAAACAACTTATTCTCTTACCTCCTGTCCATCATGATACAGATGTCAAGTTGCCTTCATGTAAGTCTCTAGTCATGTTGATGAACGTGCTCCCTTATCATAGTGAGCTAGACCTGTTATATGTTCTTACTCCCCCCAAGGGACCTGTGGAAACCCTCCCCACTCCTCTGAGGATGAAGCTCATTGCCACCCTAGCCACTTGCTTTAACAAGTCTGCATCAATAATTTGGGAGCTTATACCCTGGAATACTCAATTTGCCCAATATGGCTGTGTGTGCCAGCTGGAGGGTGGTGATGTTATGCATGCTTGTGACTTTGTTCCACTCAGATATGACAGTCGAGATATGTCATTTGTCCAGGTAAGCCTTCCATTACACTATTTCATGCATATTAACTTACTTGTCCTCCAGTATCAACTTGCTGTTGACAAATTTGCTCATCTACCACATCAAACACCAGAGTTTGATCTGCAAGATTTCTTTGGGCAAATCCTCCACTTTGTCATTGTTGATATCCCTCACTCCCCTATACATAACATCAAGGCCAATTCTTTCATCTATGTGTTCATCAATCAGGTCAAAATTTCAGAGCCAGCCACTAATTGATGTGGGATCAACCACTATGAAGACTTGGGGCCTATGGAATTTGTTGATCTCAATCAGATAAAATGTGTAGTTGGGCACATTAAGGACCATGGGAGGTGGTCCATTATTGACCAAAGTAGAATACTATCACAGGCTGTAGCTGAAGGCAATTAAATTTCTGTTATGTCATGAGAGTCATGAGAGTGCACAGAGAAGGCCATTTAAATAGTTTCAGAATGGGTGGCTTGTGCAGTGGAACAAGTAAGTGGAAGAAGAAGAGGCTCAACAATGCAGTGAAGTTGCAAGCATGGTGACATGGGCTGAGGGAGGAGAGGATGGTGGGAGAAGTGATGAGGAGGTGCTGGTAATTTGGTCAGGTAGAATGTGTGAGGGTGAGGGTACATTTTGTTCTATTTTGAATGAAGGTTGACTAGGGCACAGCATGGGTATGGGTAACACTGTGTGTTTCCAGTCATGGGTATGCATGGGTATGGGTACGGGTATGGGATTGCCATACCCAGGCAACACCATACCCTTTTCCACGGTGTTATGGGTATGTGCAGGTATGCTGGTACCTGGATTTTGGTCAGGTGAGTAATCATCTGACCTTGTTGAATACTCATGACACATCTAATTCTAAACTATAGGATGATCCAACCACCACCATAGCATGGCCCAAACAATGCAAATCATTGTTTGGGCCTATAGTAAGTTTTCTTGTGTTTCATTTCTTGTTTTTTGTAAACTAACTGATTATGTTTCTTCTTTTTCAGGTTCTAAACTACTGATAACAATGGACGACAACAGCTAATGACACACACTTAACAGTGCCATGTCAGCCAGGCCCAAATGACGTGATTGCATTGTTTGGGCCCATGGTAATTTTTTTTAGTTCATTTCTTTTTTTTGTAAACTAACTATTTTGTTTCTTTCATTTCCTAGGTTGGAATTCCCTTGGAACAAGGAGCTCACACAGAACGACCCCATGCCAATGCCACCATGTCACGACAGCACACCACCTGCCCCAGCCTCATGAGCAACTGCTTGTGGGGTGGATAGCAGGTGGAATGACAATGATGACCAGGAGGAGGACCCGAGGACCCAACTGCTACCATGAGCAACTGCTTGTGGGGTGGATAGCAGGTGGAATGACAACAATGACCAGGAGGAGGACCCAAGGACCCAACTGCTGCCATGAGCAACTGCTTGTGGGGTGGAAATGGGGATCGATGACTACAGGCAGCACCCCCCCCCTCTTTCGCTGCAAATGCGAGTGGGGGAGTTACTCATTCTGTTCTTGGCGACTACAGGCACCACCCCCCTCCCTCGCTCCAAACACGAGAGGGGGGTCACTTTCTGTATATTAATTTAGTGTAATTAGATTATTAAAATACATATTCATGCTGAAACCTGCAATTAACCATGGGTAACCTGCAGAAACCTGTGGTAACACTGTACCCCTACCTGTGCGGGTACAGTGTTCACGGGTATGGGTAGGGGTATAAGAAAATATACCCAAGGGTTACCCATGCCGTGCCCTAAGGTTGACTGACGTTGGGTTAGATATTTTGTTTGGGCTGGCAAGGAGCAGTGAAGCCAATAGTTGGCTTGTACTCATAAGACAAGCTTGTTTCTTCTTCTGTGTTCCATGTCAAAATTGCTGCTGTCAGTCCAGCATCTCTGCATTATCTCTGGGGCATGCTGACCTTGCTTGCAGTTTGCCATCTGCCATTTCCCACCTCAAAGTTCTTGATATTCTCCTATCCTCCATTGCAACTGAAAACTCTCATGGTGTTCATGGCCCACGCATCATCAGCAGCGGACAACAATGGCAATGACCCCAGCACCCACCCCCACTGCCATGAGCCACTGATTGTGGGGTGTATAGCAGGTGCTAGCAGATGGTGATGACAGGTGGCAGCAGCAGTGAATGGCTAACAGCAACAACGTGCAAATGATGGCCCTACACACAGAGAGTTAAAGTATGAAAAGCTGACTTGGGAAACATCCTTTAGAGTTGTGAAAAAATGAACCCCCCACTAATCCCCTAGATGTCAGAAAATCACATACAGAAACATCCTGTCTTTCAGATGAAATTAATATCCTTTCAGATTGAAAACTAACCCTAGAAGTCAGAAAATCACAAGCTGAAACATCAAATCTTTTGGATGGTATTCATACCCCCTCTAGATTAAAAACATCCCCTAGGTGTCAGAAAATCACATACAAAAACATCCTGTCTTTCAGATGAAGTTCATACCTTCCTGTCAGATTAAAAACATCTCCCACTTTTCATTCTTTTGTGAAATGAAATTTCATCCCATTGACATATGGAAATTTTGTAAAATAATACACATGAATTCCATACCCTAAATGGCTTAAATATATGGGCTGAAAATTCATCCCAAATTCATCCACCACAAATTCAGCCATTTAAATTAGAAAATTCATGTTTTGGCACTTAGATGGCTGAAATCGCTACCATGCTGGGTCCACAGTGACATCAGTTACAATAGCAACCAATTTTGATGTTTCTATTAAGATGGTCCAAAAGAGCTGTCATTCTTTCCCCCTCTTTTCCTTCACTGAGGCTTCACCAAGTCCACCATGCCTCCAGTCATATGCAACTGCACAATTTGTAGCACAAAAACCATCTTCATCAATGGTGTTGAACAGCCAGGACAGTATGTTGATGGTTCTACCCATTTGAAGCATGAGAAACAGGATAAACAGCCTGTTTCACAACTGGCAAAGGGGAAGTGGCAATCATCATCCCCAAGCCCATCACCAAAATGTTCTAGAGCTTCCAATTCTCCCACAGGTAAGTGCTACATTGTTATTGTTAGATCAAGACTAATAGTAATTATGCAGATATCAACTTTTCTACAGTACTTATCACAAAGATGATCTGCCTCCTTGTCATCTGGCTCCACAATAGAGCTGGTGTGAGTCATTCTATCACCAACAAAATTCTACAAGGACTTCAACTTATTATTTCTGTGACTCTCTCTATTGTTGAGGTTGCTCTTTCATCATCTGGACTCAATGTCAAGCTTCCAAACATCAAACTTCCTCATGATGTCTGTACAGCATATCAGCTTCACTGCTCAGAGCCAGAAATCATTCAGACAGCATGCTGCCCCAAGTGCTTTTCCCTCTTTTCTCATCCTATTCCTTGGCAATGTCAGTGGAAGGCATCCCCAAGATCACAATCCTGTAACACAAAACTCTGGACAACTCAGAATACTCCAAATGGGCCTAAATGGGTCCCATGTTGTGTATACACTACACAATCCTTTGATTCTTAGCTTCAGTTCTTTTTATCTTCCAAGGTCATTGAAGACAGCCTTCATGAGGCTTTCAACCACTACAGAAACCATATACCAGCTGCCTTTGGTGCCACTATGAGTGATATCCAGGATAGTCCTGCTTGGGATGACTTGCAGGGTTTTCTACAGTCTCCTTATCATCTAATATTTGGAATCTATATTGATTGGTTCAATCCTTATACCAATAAGATTGCTGGTAAGTTATTAACAAATTCTGCATAGACTATGACACAGCTTATTTTATATATAGGCAAAAAAGTGTCTTGTGGAGCAATCCTGCTTTATTGCTTGAACTTACCTTTTCATCTTTGGTATCGATTTGAGAATACATTTATTATTGGTCTCACACCTCCTCCCCACCTTCCTGACCTAGGGTGTAGCATGGGTCACACCATGGGTAAGATTTCACACATTGCACCCACACCTACCAACACTGCACCCATTCTAACACCGCAACTGCAGTGACAGGTTTTTACCATGATCTGTCATGAAACACCGCAGGTGTGACACCACATATATACACCATGGATTTTTGCCTTGAATTTGATGTTCTATGCTATTAAACATCCTGTGTTTGTATGGTATAAGCCCTTAACTAACTTAACTACACCCTGTACATAATACCTAAGCTATAGATACTTTTGTAAATTTGAATAACATGAGCAATGGAATTTTATTTAATCATGCTTATCATCCACATGCAAAAAAATACACCTTGTCCCTTGTCTCAAGTGATGGAGGGATTTATTTACATAATAATTCTATACAATACTACAAAAAGAAAAAGACTGCTGTCTCACTCACAGTGAGAGGGCAAGGGGCAAGAGGTCATCATGGTGGTGCCCTTCCCACTCGTTGCCCCCTGCTGCCCCTTATAGGCAGCACTCCTATCCCCCATTGTGGTGGCAGTCCTCACCCATGTCATGATATCTGCTCGTTCCATTCACATGTGGTGGCAGCAGCAGTTTGTTGTCGTCATTCTCATCTCCCATCATTCTTGTCCTCCCTGTTCTCATCCTCCCTGTTCTCATCCCCCCCTTGTCCCCCCCCTTCATTCTTATTCTCCCTGTTGTTCTTGACCATTCTTGTCCCCTCCCCCCTTGTCATCATCAATAGTAAAATCACTACCTAAAACCTTTGTTGTTAGAACAAGAAAATGAAATGAGAAAGGAAAAACCAACTTACCTATGGCCCAAGAGATGGCAGCATCTCTTGGGCTTTTTTTTTTGTTTCACCCCATCACCGTCCTCTTCCTCATTGCCATCATTGCCATTGCCGCCCATGTCATGGTTGTTCATCCCCCTCTCTGTCCATGTCCCCTGGCATTGTTGTTTCATCTCATTGCTCCCCATTTCCACCCCATGAGCAGTTGTTCTCAGCAGCAGATGGGGGTGCTGTGGTGGTGGTGGTGGTGGTTCTTCGCTCGTCATTCATCATTGTCATTGTTATCCTCTGCCCCACATGGTTCATCATCATCATTGTCATCCTTTGCCCCACATGGTTTGTCATCATCTTCATTGTTCTCCTCCCTTCATCCCTTGTGTCCCCATCTCCCATTTGTCATTTGTCGTTCCCCTTCCTGTTGTCCCTTGTCATCGGCTGCTAGCACCTGCAACCCACCCCACAAGCAGTGGCTTGCAGGGCTAGGGCGGGTGCTGGGCCATTTGTTGTTGCTTCCTTCATAACTCATTTACCCTGTGAGCAGGGGCTCACAGCAGTGGGTTCTCCCAGTCCCATCCTGGGTTGTCGTCCTAGGCATCTTGGTGCCATCTCATTGTTACAACATAGATATAACCTTTAGAAAAACAAAACAGTTAGTTGATTGAAAGAAATAAACAACCTATGGTTGCTGAGCTGACACTGTACCCTAGAAAAGAGCACATTTAGTTAGTTGAAAGATACAAAAAACTTACTATTACGATGGGTGATGCCCATGGGTGAAGAGGAACCAACCTGAAGTCAATCGGTAGTTTGGCAACTGCTGGATTTGGCAACTCAAGCAACCCGTCAATACCCATCACACCACCAAAATGGGTACAGTATGTCACAGGTCCGGCATTTTGGCAACCGTACCCATACCTGGCCAACCTGTGAGCCATTTACCGTGGGTTTACCCATACCCATGCTACACCCTATCCTGACCCCACAACCATCTCTCATCTTCTTGAACCTGTTATTAAATCTGTTGCCAAGTATGGTGCTGCACCAGGCCAAAATTTGCCAACATCTAGACATCCTGATGGCATCTCTGTGAAAGCAAAAATTGCACCTGTGATTGCTGATCTTGAGGGAAGTCACAAGGCTACTGGCTTTTTGGGACATGGTGCTACAATGTTCTGTTCTTTCTGCCTCTGCACCAGTGATCAGCTAGAGGATTTCAATATTCAATCTTGGGAACTCCATAATGGTGCACAGGTGCAAGCACAGGCAGAGGCATGGTTGCATCAGACAACCAAAGCTGGTCAAAATGCTCTGCAAAAGACAACTGGTGTGCAATGGACTCCACTGCATAATCTTCCATATTGTGATCCAGTCAAACATGTTGTACTAGGTTTTATGCATAACTGGCTTGAGGGTGTTTTACAGCATCATCTTTGTGCACTCTGGGGAATTGGATGGGATGAGGATGAAAGCCAAAAAGTTAAAGAGATGGAAAAGGATGAGCAGTGGAGTGAGGCAGATGTATCAGATTTTGCTGAAGAATTGGATGACCTTTTTCAAGAAGCAGCTAAACATAATCTTGAGGCTGCAATGGCAATGCACCATGCACCACCACCTATGTCTCCCTCACCATCTTCTTCTGAATTACCAGACTCATCCTCATCATCAACACCTACAGCCACACAGAGCCACACAAATCCCTATGCATATGACTTCAATTATGATAATGATGATGATGATGATGATACCTATATTCCTGTTGACCCTTTTCCTTTTAGCTTCACAGAAACTGAGCTATAAGCAATAAGAAATTGCATTCATGATATCACTCTTCCAACATGGATACAAAGACCACCAACCAATCTTGGTGAACCAAGCCATGGCAAGCTCAAACCTCAGGAATATCTCACCCTCTTCACATGTATCTTTCCCCTCATTATTCCTGAATTCTGGTACATGACTACTGCCACAAATTTCCACCACCAGCACTTCTACTGCTTCTATCATGTTGTTGCAGCAACAAATATTGTAGCTGCATATGAAACCTCCAATGCTGATGCTGATGCCTATACTCAGCATTATATTCAATATTGAACTGCTATTCAACAACTTTTTCCACATTGTCCACCCAAGCCAAACCATCATTATGCAATGCATAATGGTGCTCTTCTCAAATATTGGGGTCCTTTGGCTTCTTTTAGTGAGTTTCCAGGTGAATGAATGAATGGAAAGTTGCAAAAATGAACACCAATTATCATCTCTGTATGTGTTTCAATTATTTTGCTCAAAAATTGATAGCTAATACCAAGATCAGGGGATTTAGATCTTACAATGCTTTGTCAGATGAGTTGTCAAGCACATGTAGATGCTTTACTGCACCGTGAGAATCATTTAAAAGAATTGTGTGATATTATTGAGCCAGGAGCCATGGCCATGGATGACCATCCAGTACCTCTCCAGCCTACAGAAGTGGCAGATATTCTAGCAAAGGCACCTTGCCTTCTTGAAGTAGATTATAACAATCTGCTTAATTATCTTCACCAGACAGGAAGCCCATACCGAGCTTACTCTGATCTTCCCCATCTGCCAAATGCCATTATTCTCCCTCCACAAGCCCAACATCTTTTGCAGGTGCACCATGATGAGTGCACATTCAGTTGTGAAAAGTCACATAAAGGAAATAGTGCTATAAAGTTCTACAATCCATTGACACAGGCTCATGATACAGGATTCATTCAAAACATTTGGAGACTTCCACTGGAGGAATAATGCACACCTTTATAAGAGTCCACTCACATCAATCACTATCTACACAAGAGGAGAGGCAGGCACCATTCATACACCACCCTAGATTTATGGTATGAATTGTTGATGCACTCCCCTCTAACAACCTTAGTATTATTGAGCCTGTCCATATTATCACTTATGTCACAACTGTCCAGTGGCCAGCAGGCACTTATGGTATTGGCAGGAAGGTCCTGGTTGTATGTTGGGCTCCCAACAGAGGGCGCTGATAATTTTGCATCCCTGGCAATGTGTAAATAGCTGTTATAACTGCAATTATGCCTTCATTCTACACTTCATTTTCCTGTTCTGACTTCTTTCCAACTTGAAATCTTGTTCTGCTTCTACTTTCTTATTCCATTCTGCACTATCTTTAGCATACTACCTATGTTCTGTTTCTGCATATTTAAGTCTATAGTATTGTTTGTAATACCTTAGTCTGATAATTGCACTCGATTGACACCAACTTGCAACTCGTAATCCCATGCATTAGTTCTTAGCTTGCTCATCTTGTGCACAACACCCCTCAAAGTTATGGACATGCATAAGCACAGGGAGGCACAGCTCACCACACTTGTGTAGCTGAAGCCAAGTCCATTCCACCCTTGTATGTTGCCACATGGCTCACTCGCTCTGTGTGCATATTGCACTCTACTCATGCGGTTGTCTTTTGTCAGGTCATAGATTTCCCCTTTATCTGCCTTACCCTACATCCATATCTCTCACATGTCTTGGATCACAACAGTTGTCTTTTATGGGGTCATAGATTTTCCCCATGTCCATTTTGCCCTACATCTGTCTCTCATGTGTCTCAGATTGTAACAATAGCTTTGGATAAATAGAAAAGATGGTATTAACTTGAAATACATTAAGTGACTTGGCAAGCATGAATATGAAGAGGTAAGTAAATCAATTACCACCATTAACCAGAATATGTATTAAACAACACCCATATCTCATTCATCACCTGACCCCTCATCTCCTGACCCCTCACCTAATACATCTGGCTCATCTTCATCATCCTCATCATCCTGCTGCTCAAGTCATTCCAATTTGTCTGGTGTAGGTAGCTTGTATTCTGCCTGCACTTCATCACCATATTTGGCCATAAACTCCTTCTCTGGCATACTCTTCCATTTCTCACACTCATCCCAGCTGGCACAGAGCACTGCAGGTGGCAGAGCAACATAAGTACCATTTTTGACATGTTGGGTATGCTCACAGATAGAAAGATTGTTCCAATAGATAGGATCAAACCAATCAATTGGGACTTTCTTTGGGAGAGCAGTGAGCTCAGATAACTTTGGCATGGGGGTCTTCATGGCATTGCTCCAGTCTACAGATAAATAGGATCAGTCAAATGTAAAAAGAAAAACAAAGATCGGCCAACTTAAGGTGTCTTTTGCTTCTATTCATCCACTTGCACTCTTGATCAGCCATTCTAAAGAATGCAGTAACTTTTGTTGAATGTCCCTCCTTCTCCTTGATGTGGTACACCACATCAACTGACTCAGCATTCCCTTTGGCCAACTCATCATCTGAATGGGCCTCATTCTCTCTAGCCAAGGCCACAACATGTTTATTGAAACCATGTGCCCTGAACATGTCCATCCTGCCATCAGCAAGCTATCAAGGTTTATTAGTAAATACAATCTGCAAATGACATATACAGAATTCCAGGAATTACATACCACACTACGTTGTTTCCATACTCTGGTCATCTGCTTTGCTTTTGCAATACTTCCTGGATTCTTTGCCTCTGACTTGGCAATACCATGCATATATGAGAAAACAAAGCTTTGATAAAGTTTATGCATAAGTGCAAAATTGTTGACACATGACAGGTTTGTTCCCATGTGAGAGTATCCAAATGCACCTGAGACCTGCTCAAATGTCTTGAGGGCAATGTGCTCATGAAGGAGATTATACATAGACTCCGGATCATTACCCAAGACATCTAGGTGACCACTGTTGAAGCCCAAGGCATGCCACTGACCTGAACATGAGCAACAGATGGGATTCCAGAATGCACTTGATATTGTTGGTGATAATCCCAACTGAGTCTGAGATAGAGTTAAGGAGCTCACGCACTTTCATTTGGGTGCCCTGAATGTTAGCCAAGTTGTCGTCAAGACTGGCTGTGACAGAGTTCCACAACTGTGCTTCAGAGGTAAAGTGGTGGGTGAAGGGTACTTTGTCATCTTCTGTGACCTTGGGGGGGACAGTAGTCTGGTGTGGTAAGCCCCAAAGGACATGGAGATGAAGCTCAAGTGCAGCCTGAAAGTGATTTAGACTTTAAAGTGCTTGAATACAATGAATGTGCACCTTTGTCTTCTCAGCCTCCTTTGGTACCTCTCCTTTTCTCATGTGCCAATCACTAGGCTTCTTGGGCTTCTTGGGTTGCTTTGCGAAGGCCTTGCGGGCTTTCTTTGCTTGCAAAGCTCTTGAACCAGGGTTCATGTTGCTCAGAGAATGCTTGCACTTGCCAAGTCCAGCCTGAGATGGGCCAGCCTCCCCTGAACTAGAACTCGCATGAGGATCCATTGCAGTTTCAGAGTCAATAGAAGATGATGGAATAAAGAGTCCAGTGTGAGTCTACCTCCAATATGAGGGTAGACAAGCACTATAAGAAATGAATAGGAATATGAGGACTTACTTCTAATCACACAAGATGATAAGATAGGGCATGGTATTCCAAAGACTAAGGCTAGCATAGTCTGAAGTGAGTAGTCAGTCATGGTAATGAGAAGTGTAATGCGTAGGTAAACAAGTCATAACAGGTTCACACCCTCCCACCCTTAGAAAAAGGCAGGGGTGTAAGTAAAAATTAAGAAGAGGTAAAATGCAAAGAAAAAAAATTCAAACTCATCATCAACTTCACAACAGGTGCATCAAAAACCCGGTGGGAAAAGCTACTGTGTGTCCCCTAATCTGTACATGAGAGCCATCTATCCAGCACTTTGCAGTTCTCTAACTCTCATTGAGGGAGCCATCAGTCTTCTTCCACGCCAAAGCCATTCCAACAGACAAGGTATCGAAATCCTCGCCCCTGTTTTTGCTGGTTGACAATCTTTTCAATTGTATATTCTTCAACTTCGTCGGATGTTATGATAGGACCAGAGCATGTGAATTCATGGGAAGGGAACAACTCAGGATCATTGGCATGGTAGCATTTCAGTACAGATGCATGGAAAGTAGGGAACACATCAGGCAAGTTCAGTAAGTCAAGGGTGTAAGTTGAAAACTCTGGGTAAGCTTCTGTGATGGTGTGGGGGCCATAAAATCTAGGGAAGAACTTAGCGACATGGTCCTTATCCCCAGCTTTCCACTCTTGGCATTGATGAAGTGTCAATAGCATGACTGTCTCCGATTTTGTAAACATCTTCATCTCTGCAGTCTTTATTAGCATAAAAAGCTTGTGTGATTTTTGCCATTAAAAGTGAATCCTTAGCATCAGCTTTGTCTGCCAAAATCTGTGTGAACTAGGGCATGGCATGGGTATGGGTAACACCATGTGTTTCCAGTCATGGGTATGGGATTGCCACACCCAGGCAACACCATACCCTTTTCCACGGTGTTACAGGTATGTGCAAGTATGCTGGTACCCAGATTTTGGTCAGCTGAGTGATCATCTGTGTTGAGATTTCGACTTTTTAATGACATATCACAGGAAAAACCTGTGAGTCATGGTGACCTGACTTGTGGGTTTACCCCCTGTGATGAGATGCAAACATCTTTTTCAGCAAATTTCTATCAAATATCATGAAAAATAACAGTAAAAAATGCAGGGGTACTTTTTGATGACATATCGTGGGTTTACCCCCCATGAGAAGATGCAAACATCTTTTTCAGCAATTTCCTATCAAATATAATGAAAAATATCAATACCCACAAATAACCATGTAACCTGCAAAAACCCGTGGTAACACCATACCCCTACCCATGTGGGTATGGTGTTCATGGGTATGGGTAGGGGTATAAGAAAATATACCCGAGGGTTACCTGTGCTGTGCCCTAGTGTGAACACTGTCCATGCATTGATTTTGGAAGTAGATGCCAATGAAGTGGGCATTAGTGGGGGGAGAACACGTGGTGAGCATCCCATGCATAGCTGGAAACCCAAATATCTGGTTGAGGCATTCACTGTGTTCATCATGTTGAAATGGATCAATGGGAGTGCCCAAACCCAGCCCTTTTGATTCTGCTCAATGTGAAGCAGTGGACATCTTGAGGTGTATGCCAGTCAATGAATGAAGTGCCTTCCAAAATTTTGACATGAAAAGTTTGTCCCTGTCAGAGATTAACTCAGAAGGCAATCCATTCTTGCAGTACCATTCTGTGAAGAAGATACCCATGAGTTTTTGAGCTGTGATATTTGTGCAGGTAGGGATTATGCAGATGTCAGAGCCCAGGCAGTCAGTTATTGTCAGGATGCAATTAAATCCATCATCTTCTGGCCAGGGACCCATGAGATCCAGGCAAACTGATTCTCCATGTCCATCTGGCACAGGTAGAGGGTGTAGAGGACCTCTCAGTTTTGTTGTCTGCCCTTTGTTTTGTTAGCACATGAGCGTATATATGCATTTTTGAGGTTGCAGCACATGTTAGGCCAGTAGTAAGAATCTCAAATAGCTGCATAAGATTTATTGCTGCTGAAATGACCAAGGGTATCATGTGCGAGGCAGAATAAATCCTCCCGGAGAGTGCCATAATGAGGAATAACAAGACAATTCCTGACATACCAAAGATCATTCACGTAATGAATATCTGAAATGCTACAATCGATGGTAGACAACTTTTTGCAGAACTCATCAGTTTGGTATCCTTTACATATGTCATGTAAGAAAGATGCATCAACGGAGACACTTAGTACCGCATTCACCATTGTTTGTTTTAGCCAGTGTTCCCATTGCAGAGGTGGGTCAGCAACTTCAACATCAATGAAAGAGTCAGAATCTGGAATCTCACTCAGTAGACATGAAAGGGCATCAGCCACTGTATTGTCTTCCCCTTGGATATAAACAATTGTCATGTCAAACTGGGACATGTGTTCCATCCATTGGGCTTGCCTGCATGAGAGGTCTTTTTGAGTCTCAAAATTTTTCAAGGTACAATGATCTGTGTACACCAGGATAGGAGATCTGAGGAGATCCGAGCACTATTTCTTTAGTGCATGCACAATTGCTAGTAGTTCTTTTTCATGGACTGGGTAATGTTTTTGAGTGTCCTTGAGCTGCATTGAATTGAAAGCAACCAGGTGGGCAGTTTCCCAGGTTTTTCCCCAACTTAGGACAGCACCAGTGCAGAAGTTGCTTGCATCACAGGTGATGAAGATTTTGTTGTCTTCTGGGTGAGTGTGATCAATAACTGTGAGGCATTCTTGTCCAACCACCAGAGCTTTGATTGACTCAAATGCATGGTTTAATTTGTCAGTCCAACCAGGAAAATTCTTCTCACAGTCTTTCATTGTCAAGGGCATCAACAACGAAGTGTGATCCACCAAGTTAGGCAGAAAGGAAGCAATGTAACAAACCAAGCCTAGGAAGCTGCATACATCCGAGGCATTCTTTGGTATTGGCCATTGCAGGATTTTGTCAACCTTTGATGAGCAAGCCTCGATGCCGGCACATGAGATTCTGTGTCCTAAGAACTCCAGTTTAGTCAAGAAGAACAATGATTTCTTCTCATTGCAGTATAAACAACATTTCCTTAGTGTATTCATGATTAATTTGATGTGTTGTATGTGCTCATGGAGGGTATTTGACCAGATTACAATGTCATCAAGATAAATGTGGCAAATGCGGCCTAAGAAAGCATGCAACACTTCTGTTACTCATCGCTGGTGGACAGGGGGAGCGTTTCAAAGCCCCTGTGGCATGACCAGGCATTTGTATAAGCCTAGAGGAGTGGTCACTGCGGTGAGATGAACGCTTTCCAGATCCATCTTTGTATGAAAGAAACTATCCATCATATCAATTTTACTCCAAATTTTTCCTCTTCCAGTGTCTGCTAGTATGTCATCCACATGTGACAAGGGGTGACTGTCCGTCACCATGTTCACATTCAGTTGGTGGTAATCGTTCACCCAACATGGTAAGGTGGAAGTGTCTGCTTTAGGAATAAGAAACATGGGTGAAGCATGTGAGCTGCAAGAGGGACGAATTTGTCCCGCTTCTAGGTGTTTGTTAATCAAGGTTGACCATGCTTCCCTGAACTTTCTTGGGCAGGAGTATGAATGAGTGCAAATCATTTTGGAGGCATCTTTAAGTGTAATTTTACATAGAACCATATCCAGCATCTCATTGACGTGTGGGATAGGCTTGAACACATCCACATAACTCTGTTTAATATCTGCAGCTAATTCTTGCAGGTGAACATCAGATGCCAACTGCTCAATCCATGTGCATACAGCAGCTATGACATCAGGCATTTTTCTGGCTTCACAAGATCCATCTACGTACAGTTTACGCTTAGCACATATGACACATAGTTCTTCAAGTAGTAATTTTCTGTTATTAACATTTGTTGCTATGACTTCATGTAGTTTAGGAGCAGCGAGGACACGAGGTGGTAACATTGCAATAGGATGTAATAAATTAAAGCCATTATTTGTTACTGCAGTGTCATTCAAAACATTTACTGTGATATTGTTGTGGTACATGAAAGGCAGTCCTAGAATAATTTTGTGGCAAAGCTGGGGAGCGACAAGAGCATGAACTATTCATGCAGAGAAGAGATTATTTCAGTCATGCAGTTTTAGCTTAACCCAGTGGTTAAGCAATACAGAAGAGGAAGGGGATGATTCACCAAAAAAGGCTCCCAACACAGGAAATTTGTGTGGTAACAAGCGAAGGCAAAGTTTCAGTTGAGACACTAGATCTTGGGCAATTAGAACTATGTGAGACCCATGGTCAATCAAAGCATCCACAGGTACTCGATCATGAGAAATGGCATCATCAATGGTGCAATGCCAGATGAGGTGGGGGATGTAAAAAGGAACACGTGTGCTCACCAAGTCATTTGAGTCACGAGATAGGCCTCCATCCTCTCCCAGCAGAACATTGTATTCATTTGTGGGTTGACTGACAGATGCTATGGGATAAGATGTCATCCCCATCACAGCCATGACAGGCAAGGGAGGAGGTGCAACAGTTGGGGTGACAGGGGTAGAGACTGTGATGGTGATAGGTCCACCTTGTCGTTCAAGCTCAGAAAACACAGCTACGATCATTGTCAAAGCTCTATGAAGTTCTACAGACCTCTACAAAGCTCTACAAACCCATATGAACCCCTCTGAAGTTCTGCCAGAACCTCTACGAAACTCTACAAAGTCACAAAAATGCTTCAAAATTCTTTGCATGCCTTCAGCCACCGTAATACAATTCCCCCAACCTTTGGACAGCTCAGAATATACACTTGGAACATTGTCGATGAGTTCCAAACCAGTCTTGAGCAATATTGCACCGATTTCAGGCCACGAACAAAGTCCAAAGAATCTTCGAAAATCTTTGAAAAAACCTCAAACCTCGAAAAACATCTTCAGACACAGTGTTTCCTATTTGAACAATCTTTGGATGCATGCTGGACACATGGGACACTATCTTGAGTATATTGAACACATTTTGACCACATGTGCACACATATAATCCACTCGAAGGAGTTTCCGATGTTTTATGCAATTTATAACAAGGACAGTCTGCTTTTAGCTATTCTTTCTTATTATTTCTTCATCATGTGTTATATTCACCCTTTCTAGTCTCGTTTTATTGTTCTGATATACTTCTATTGTCTTTTGCCTCGAGTTTTCCACATGTTTGCCTCATGTTCTCTAGCCTTTTTAGGTACTTTCTTTATTTTATATAAAAAGATGTACTAGATACAAAGAAAAAAGAAAAGTCGTCATCTTCCTCCCAGATTGCAGTGATTTGAGAGTTCAGTTTAGTCTTATTCAGTTCAAAGTCTGGTGTTTTACGCTAAACTTCTTCATAAATCTTCAAAAATCTTTGCATTACACTATTTTTGCTCTCGTTTCCCTCAATTCACCTTTGTTTCACTTCTATTACTCGTCTAGTCCCCTGATCTTGCATCCAAACATATTTGCACACTCTGAATTCATTGATATAGCCATGAAATTCCTTGAAAAACCTCAAAAAACCTCAAAACACATTCTTTTAGATTTGAATTGCTTCAACAAGCAGTCCTTTTATGACTATTTGATGGTCAATCTGACAGGTGACATCTAGAGGGCCTCACATCCTTTCTCTGACTTGTGTTATACCATCCAAAGCCATTTAGTCGGTTTTGTTTGGGTTTCCAGGTTAAGCATCATCAATGGAGGCGACTGCAACAGGTGTTTCATCACTAGGGACAGTGAGCATGCTGAGGCCCAGGTGTTGATGAGCACTGTTCACTGCACTCATTGTTCTTTCTATGTATCCCTCTCTTCTGGGGAACTCACAGGCATGCCCATTCATGACATAGAAGTTTCTGCACTTTTTACATCTGCTGTGTGCCAATAAATAATGATGTTCCCAATCAGTTAATTTGGGAGGTCTACTTTGAGAAGTAGTTGCAGGGTAAGAGGAAGAGTTGGGCTTTGTAGCATTTGTAGAAGACTGAGACATGGATTGCTGTTGAGAATGGACTGTGGGTGCTCATCATGTGCCATCCGAGAGTCCTGCATTTGAGCCACTCCATTTGAGCTTGCAAAACGCATCCTCAGCCTCTTTTTCATGTGAGGCAATTTCTTCATGAACTTTTTCATTGAGTTTGATCAGCATTTGTACAAATTTCTCCAAATGCTGTTCAGCTTTGTGGGCAGTGGCTTCAGTGGTGGCAGCAGCGTCTTGCACAGTGGGTACAGTGTTCTCATCACTTGAATCCAAATCAGTTTCATTATTTTCTTTGTGACAATCATATGCGCTCAGGAGATCATGTGATAAGTTGGCCTCAATTTGTGTGCGTAGTTGTGCAGGCAACAGGTGGTATTTAGTGTTCTTAAGCAAAATATTAGCATGACAAATGTTGGTAGAGAAATCCTGGAAAGGAGTGGTTCCCTGTTTCATGTTGCGGACTTTATGAGCAAGATCCTTCTCCCACCCCACTGTCAACCATCGAGCATGCACTTTTGCCATGAACTCTGCAAAGGACAACTTCTCATAATAACTTTGCGAGGTTTGGAACCAATCACTAAAAAGTGGGTCTTCAAATGTGTATGCTATATGCACGACATACTCAGCTTTTGCTAAATTCTCTTTGTTTGCGAGGTAACCACAAGCGAAGTGTTCAAAATGGTGTAAAAGTTCTGCAGTCATAATGCCTGAGGTGATTGTAGGCCATTTCCCATTATTGGGCATCAGAGTTGTGAAACTGTTGGTTGACATGTTGAAAAGCTGACTATATGCATGTGAAGAGTCATCATCTGAGGATGATGAACATGAACATGTTCAAGAAGATCTTTGCACAGTAGATAGTTTCTTGCTTAGAGCTGATGATGCTCTAGAAGAGGGTGCAGGCAATGATGTGTTCATCAAAGAAGAAAGAGGTGATGAACCTGGTGGACACCCCAGAGGTGCCCTATTGCTGAGGCAATGGAATGCAATGGTATAGCAATGCTTCACTATGACAATGTGACTACGTGACTCCACCAACATGGTCACATGACTACCTGGAGTAGGTGACCACTCACCCTACTCCATCTGCCCCTCTCCAAGATGGTGATGTCCCCATCACCTCTGAAAAGAAGGAAAAGAAGGGAAAAGAAAAAGAAACAATAGGTATATGAATAATAAAACCAATGCAACATAGAAATTCTATGTGTGATATAAAAAATAATAGACAACTCAACATGGTGCCCATCCCAAAGCTTGGAGCACTCTACTCAGATCTGCCAGTCGAGGGTCCCTACCCCAATCAAGTTTCAGGGGTGGGCCATGTAGTATTGGATTTGAAACTACTACCTTTGGATTGCCAGGGCCTGAACTGAGGGGGTAACGGTGGGTGACTATGGGACCCATGCTCCATACTGTCTGACCTTGTCAGGTGAAAGTGTGGATCAGGGGGTTCCTCATTTGATTATGATGACAGGTTTGCCTTTGTATAGAGTTGAAAGGTCAGGGGGTATTAGAATGTAGTGCCGTAAGGTCTTGTGGCAGTGGTGACTGAGAGGCAATGGGTAATGACTCAGCATCCTCTGCCCAGTCAAATGCAGGGTGGGTTCAAGCATGGGTGGTGGTGTGGGTGTGGGCTGTTGTTCTGGGGTTTCGACCAACTCATCGTGCAGGAGGGCAGACCAGGAGGCTTGAAATTCAAGCTGGGGGTCTATAACAATGGAGGGACTGGGTTTTGTCAATATTTTGATGCCTTCCAACAGGTGGGGCTGATTGTCATCCAGGGGCTCTGTCTGCACTGTGGCCATTCTCCGTTCATGCCTGTATGTCGCCTGGATGCTGGCATTGATGACAACATGGCTGGTTGTGGTTGTCTGGCTGTCCACATCAGCAGTGGGGGCAGTGACAATGGTGACAGTATCAGTCTGGGTGTTAGAATTGGTGTGAGCCCTCTGTGTTGCATTCTGCAGCTGTAGGGGGTGTTCAACTTCCTCTGGTTTTGGTTTTTGAGTTGGGGGTGGATGCTGGGAGACTGTGGGCAGTCCTGGGAGTGTGTACTGTCATTTTAGAGGTGCCATTGTCTGTTTTAGAGCTGGGGGAATGCTAGTGGTGGTGGTTGATGGCAAAGTTGTCATCATTGATGGTGGCTGTGTGGGCATCGTTAGTGGCAACGTGGCAGGCAATGGGGGCAGTGGGGGGTCAGAAATGAGGGCAGTAGGAGCTGGGGGGTTATTCTCAGTCTGGGTAGCTGTGTCACTGGCATAGGGGGTCTCTGATTTGTTTTGTGTCGTGCTGGGGTATCCATCATCAGGTGGCTCCATTTGTAAGGCAGCACACCGATGTTTGGGTGGCCATCTCATCAGTCCTGGGGACTACCTGGGTGCTAGCATCGCTCCAGGTGGTCGTTTTGGGGTTGATTTGGACTTCGGTGTCATCAAGGAGGACAGCACCTTGCCATAACTTGTGAGTATGGGCCTCCTTTGAGATGCATAGGCCCGGGCCATGGCCTGGTAACCTCTCTCCTTCCTCGAGACCATCTTTCCTCCCCATCCTGTATCCAGCATTCTTCCCTTTTTCTCCCACATCTTCCTTCCATTCTTGTCCATTTTCTCTTTCCCTATCTTGAGCCCTTCCTCTATTCCTTCTTCCCATCCTCTGAGTTGAGCTTCATCCAGGAGCACCTGGACTTCTTCATGTGTGTAGGTGAACAGTGGTGGTCATGATGTTGCATCATTCGATGACACGGCAGTGGCTGTGTTGACACGCATCGTGTTGTTGGCATCGTTTGCAGCTGGTTCCTCTGGGCTTGTAGTAGTAGCTATAGCTGTAGTGGTGACAGAATGTACTGCAATGGATTTACTGGCATTGTCACACCATTTCTTCTTCTGGACTTGTTTGCCTTGTCCCAGGCCTGGCATGTTGGCAAGTGGGGTTGCGATGAGGCTGGGGCTGAGCTAAATGGATACTGGGGACTCAAAGTTCAAAGACACAAGCTAAGATGCTCAAAACACAAGATAATAGATGCAAGATGCAAGGTAAAGCCCATGAACTCAAGATGAGACTCAGAATGCAAATTAGACCAAAAGAAAAGCCCAGCCTGGCAGAGTGAGTGATGCAGCACTTGAAACAGGAGACTACAAAGCTTAGAGCAAGTCGAATCTCACTCTCATCACCAAGATGGACACCCCAGAGGTGCCCTATCGCTGAGGCAATGGAATGTGATGGTATAGCAATGCTTCACTATGACAATGTGACTACGTGACTCCACCAACATGGTCACATGACTACCTGGAGTAGGTGACCACTCAGCCTACTCCACTGGAGAGGGTGATGCAGGAGGTGTTACTCAACGACCCCTACTGCGCATAGTAAGGGAGGTTGCAATCGAGGGCAACCAAGACAGTTTGATGCGGAATGTCAACAGTGTTCAACAATGTGCCATTATTGGTATCAAAAAAAAAGTGTGAGTCTACCTCCAATATGAGGGTAGACAAGCACTATAAGAAATGAATAGGAATACGAGGACTTACTTCTAATCACACAAGATGATAAGATAGGGCATGGTATTCCAAAGACTAAGGCTAGTGTAGTACAATTAATGGTTCGAGTTCTGAAGTGAGTAGTCAGTCACGGTAACAAGAAGTGTAATGCGTAGGTAAACAAGTCATAACAGGTTTACATCCAGGTATCCAGTCAAGCCAGAAGATGAGTATGTGTGAACGCATCGAGAACAAAGGAACTCAAAATTGCCGCAAGCACGATCATGCAATGTGTGGGAACCTGCTGAACTCACCATGTTGAGTTGTCGACACCCTCAACACCTGACATCTGTAAGTCTTTTCATTGTTATTTGCATTCTTTTCAATTACTAACAGAACCACCACGAATGTTCACTACTGCCCTGAGCAATGGCTCACAGTATAGATCAGAGGTGGAAACAGCAGCTTGTGAGCTGGCAGCAATGTATTGTAGTTCTGATCAGAAATAATAAAATTGTTTATTGAAGTACAGAATACAAGTTTTCAGCTAAAACTATAGCATGAACTTGGCATGAACTGGATAATAAACATTCAGTGTCAATGTCACTCACTCATGAATTGTTATTAATAAAGTATATTACATCACTACAAATGACAACTACCAGTCAAACACGAGTCAAACATGAGTTAACTACAAATCAACTACAAATCAACTGCCTCAAGGCTTGCCCATTGTGTATACAGCTATATATATCATTACATAACCTTGTATATATAGTAGAGCCTCTCAATGAACAGAAGAGACCCCTCCTCCTGAGTCCTCCCTTTATCAAGGGAGAATGCTTACTACAGGTTCAATATAGGTGTGAAAGTGAAATTAACTGTCTATTAACATCTATAAGCATAGATAAGTGTAATATACCAAAAAAAGCGAAGGGAAATGGTCCAGAATGAGTGGAACATCATGCTCCCCATCAGGGATGATGAGCACAATGTGCAACATTGATGGTAGTGTCAGAGGTAGCCAGATTTGCCTATCATGATGACGTGTGCCATCCGCTTAGGTCCGATCTCTGATTTGATTAAATTGATATCTTATCAGTATGTTATCTATTGCTTACATGATTATCTATGGAGTGGGCGGCTGGGCAGGTTACCTTATACGTTGAAGTCCAGATATATTATCCAGAAATAGACAGATTTACCACATTAGTGGGCATGACGTGATGGGATCATGTCCACTAATTAGTGGCATACTGTGGCGGGAAGGTTAGCTACGTACAGCATAAACATCTTGTCACCAACCATGAACAAACATGTGCAATCAAATGGTGTTTTGAATGTCCAGGACAGAAACCTCAACCACGCAACCTCCGCATTCGGCAACGAAACGCATAGCCAAATGGATTCCTATAGCTGCAGTAAGGACATTGGTCTCATACACCAGCAGAACGCTTCATTCCGTCCTTTTTTTTCTCAGTTTGCAGGAACAACAGTTGCGCTAGCACTACCGCTAGTCCTGCTGGGTAGACAACGGAAAACTACTTTACGAAATGCACTGCAAGACTCATCGGCACATCCTCCACGCCGCGTTGGGAGTACAACGGTTGCACACATCAGTCGAACCCTCGGTGCTGTCTCATCGGAATCTGCGTCGATTAAAGCACCATCCCCAGAGGATTCACCAAGAGTAGGTGAATTAGTGTCGGTCATCTCCAAGACAGACCTAAGTACCGCGTTGTATGCTGGGAAAGCGTTTATGATCGCTACCGGTATTGTGACGGTCGGCGCGTTGGCAATTTCTTTTGGTGTGAAGACGGTGATGGGGGTGAAAGATGTATGTCTTATCATTGTTTAGCCATTCTAACACGGTGCAATATTATGTCTCGCAGACTCAAGACTTCGCTCAACGAATGCGTTTGGCAATCTGGAAGCATATGCCCCACTTGACTGCACGGATCCGTCGACCGCTAGAAACTGAAGACGAGGGTGCTTCGTTCGTTGGCCCTTCTGAAGTAGACCCAAACTGGAATTGGGAAGATGCGGAAAAACGCTTGGAAGCCGCGTATGAGAAAGGCGGCTTTCCAGAATGGATACACCTCGCCTTGAAGGAGATGGAAGCGGAGATCCATGTAGAAAATGCCAAACGGCAGAGAGCGCTAGACGGAAGGAAAGATGCGTTATCGTGACGGTTCCGCTGAACTTACAATCTAGGAAGGTTGCCACTTCATCTTGCATTGTTTCTTGTGAAAATGAGTTCCAGGACCACAAATGAGTGAGCAATACAGAGTAGGCTGCTTATGTACACTGAGCTACACTGAGGCTGAGGCAATGCATAATTTTGCATAGACAAATGTTGGACAAATGGAAAATACTTAGCGAAACTTCTGTGAATCACGCAAGCAAACATCACGTCGCGGTGATTGACGGCGATGAGCCGCGTTTCTAAACCTTCCAGGAGGCTTTTAGGTTCTCTTGACAATGCTGCTCTACATGATGAATCCTCTGTATCTGATCCCTCATCCGACTCTGAGTTCTCAAGTTCGAGCTTATCATCATCTTCAAAAAGCTCAGATGATCACTCAATATTGACGACCTCAAAACCATGCAACGAAGATGATGCATTGAGTTCAGAAGAAGAAGAACCATCACCAAAGCGACACAAAATACTGGGAGGCACTGTTTCCAGAGTAAAGAAGAAGCGAGGGCCTGGTAAAAAGAACAAAACTGCAGGTGAGTTGGTTTGCATGCATCAGATAGCTCATCTTTCACTGGCTTTGCATATAGTCCATTCTGAGACCACAAAGCAAACCATTACATACCATCTATCAATCTTCTCGACTGTGGCTAAACCCAAGACAAAACATAGCGACCCCAAGAGTGATTTTTTCTGACTTGACAAAGATGAGGAATGGGACACTATGAAAGCATAAGTTATGGCCAAGATTGACTCAATACTCAAGCCTGCAACCATCAGTTATGATGACTATGATATTACCTTTGGTATTCCATGTTACTCGCCTCAGCCAATGCTCCTGGATGACAACAATAAATATCTATATATGGTAGATCATGCACTCAAGGCGAAGTCAGGCCCATCTGCGAAGATCGTGATTGAGGCTAAGGTTTTGGAGAAGAAGGTTAGATTACTTTGTGTGACATGCAATATGCAACATGATGCTTTGACATTTTTCAACAGAAGTTGGATAGGAAAGGCAAGGAGAACATCATCGAGATTGTTGATAGTGAAGAGTCTGACAACAAAAAAGCAAAATGAAGAAAAAATGTGGCAAAGGTTCAAAGGTGTGTGTATGCATAAGTTTTATTGTTGATGTATTGAACTGCATCCCCAGATTCCAAATGCAAAGCAGATACTACCTGGCAACAAAGTGATGAATGATCAGATTGGTCTCTGGAGAGAGTGGTGGAGATGCCCTACACCAGGTGGAAAATGTGGAAGTGAACACTGCTTTGTTCAGGTGAACACTGATGATCACTTTCTGCTGGGATTTTGTGAGTTAGAGAGTTGGGCTGCTGAAATTGTGAGTTTCCCTTGTTTGGTGTGATTGTCTTTCTGATATTTGCCATGCAGAAAGCCTAAAGGTCCTCAATATGCTATGATCAACACATCTGCAAATAATACAAATTTTGATGCCCTTGATGCTTGCACTGTGGCTGCCAAATCTCCACTCCTTCAGCATCATCTTCAACTCAATGCTGAAGTGAAGGCAGCTCAAGAAATCCACAACCACATCAACATACCCCCAGAAATCATTAGACTCCTGCAGCCAAATGTTGCTCAGCCTCCAGAATCTCATGCTAATGCCACACCTATGCTTCTTCCACTCGCACCTGGTGTAAGGGGACTAAGGGGGTGCCCTGTGTGTTTTTCCTATTTTTTATGTTCGTCCCATATTTTTCCCCACCTCATTTCCTTCTATTCTTCATTTTCTATGATTTTTCCGGATTTTATTACTAATTTTCCCTTGCTATCATGTTTGTATATGTTGACACTTTTATATTTAGAGGCGGAGTACCCCTTCCGACACATACCCCTTGGTATGATGTCATTCGGCGGCCTTGATCCGCCTATCTCCGCCTTTTTCTATTTTTAGGTTATATTTGATTTTTGTCGTCTTCACATATACTGGGCATCAGCAAGGGGATCCTTAGAGTTTTCTCTTCGGATTTCCCTTTGCTAGGTGCGCCCCCAATGCCTGTATTATGTAGTATAATTTTAACTTCGGATTTCCCTTTGCTAGAGGCTTAGGTTGCCCTTATACCTGGCACAAAGATGTCAATCAAAGATTTTTGTTGTTGGTTCTCACTTAGAGTGTTGAGATTCTTGAATGTCTGTGCACAAATGGTTACTCTGGTTCTCATGTTATTCAACATATCAAGATCTGGGCTATGGCTTCAAGCCTGGAGAAATTGCTGAGCTAAAGGAAGCAGTGCACATCTGGGTAACATCTGATGATGCGTTATGACAAATGTCTTTTACTTTGCGCTCTTGTGCTCTTGTGCTTCTGTGCTGTCATGCTGTTACAAGTCCAAGGTATGAGGTTTAAGAGAGGTGGCATTGCAGCACAAATTTCAACATCCACCATGGCATGCTTACAACATTTCAACATCTGCTATGACATGCTCACATTTTAAAAGTTGGTCAACTATTGTAATTGAAACCCAGCAGGTATTTCCAACATGCAGATTTTCAACCAAAAAGGAAATCTTTCCCACAACAGTTGCAGAGGTGCAAAGATGTGACCCAAGTCTGGGAACAAATTTTGAATGATGATTGTGTTTTCCTGATGTCTCATGAGGACTTGTTCATGCCAGGCACAGCCATAGCCCAACCTGTGCTCTCGCACTTTTTGTTCTAGTCTATTACTTTTCATTTGTAGGCACACAAGACCAGTACATTCAAACAGTAGAACTAGAAATAACCTGCATGCATAAAGTATCCAATCACATCCAACTCAGTAATTATGTTCAAAGCCTCTTGCATGTCATACATCAGATCCTCTCCTGTTGCAGCTGAGAATATGTCATTGTTACATTGGACCCATGCTTTGATTTTTGAAAATGCCTCCTCAATGGGATTGAAGTCCAGAGAATAAGGAGGGAGAAATATAAGATGATAAGTCAATGATTCTAGTCAAAAAGCCAAGCATACCATGTTGGCTGAGAAGCTCTACAATTTCATTGCTGTGGTGAATGCATGCATTGTCCATCACAAGGACACTCAGTGGTCCAGAAAGTGGAGAACAGAGCAGAAGCTTCAATGTGTTTAGCTCTAGAAGATGCCCATAGAAGTCAGGGATGTACCACTTGGTTCTGAAAAAAGTACAGACAGCCATCCCATTTCATAGATGGTTCTTGCCACAATCCCTTCCACTGTCAATAGACTTTCAGCAGAGAGCCATCAACCTCATATGAACACCTGCTGCATCTGAGTCCATCTCCCCTTCCTTCCTCTGCCATATCACTGACCAGGAGTTTTGTCATTCTTAGATGTCTCATCAAGGAATCCAAGCTGTTCAGTGCTGTACCATGCCATGCATCACATATAATCATTTCGCAGTGGTTCAATACATTTCTTGGCAATAATCTTGAGCTTCTTGCAAGACATTCCAGCATGTTCCAGTTCCTGGTGGATAGTTGTTGTGATTTCTGTCATCGTAACTTGTGATGACCATACGTGCACTGGCAAGACCAGGCACTCAATTTTTCTTTCCTACTCGACTCGACTCACTTTGATGGAAGACTCCTTGACATCGGACCCTTGACATCAGGTCCTTGACTTTGGACACCTCATGCCAGGCATGAGGCTTATCCTTCTATGGTTCTCCGACATGCTGTGCTGCAGCACTCCATGACATCAGATGCCTCATGCCAGGTATGAGGCTTATCTTTCTATTGTTCATTCTATCCCTACATGACAAGCATCTCACATTCCAATTGGACAATAGGTACTTCAGAACCATATATAAGCTGTAGTTATACTCTGTGTATTCCTCAGCTTGACCTAATTTAACCAACAGTCTTAGACTCAACCAGAACACTCAACAACTTAGAAAGCCTCTAAGTTGTGATAACTTAAACTCAACAGTTGGAAAGCCTCCAACTGTGATACACAACAGATGGTCTACTTAGAAAGCCTCTAAGTATGGATAGCTATATCAACTAGGGAAGCACCCAAGTCTAGAACAGAACCCAATACAGTTGGAAAGCCTCCAACTGCAATACTGATACAGTTATGAAAGTCTCCAACTGTGACATGAGAAGCCAAGGCTGAGTTAAGGACCTATAGTCTTAACAATAGTTAGTGAACAGATACAAAGTGGTTTCATTGTAGGAGATCAAGGAGCTCATCCAAAAACCAGTCAGGTTGATGTTGGACTAGACAGAGCAGATACTGAATATCATCAAAATGAAGCAGGTGAGGGCATCCAGCCTTGTTGCCATGTCAATGTGAAACAACATCACCAGTCTCTATCCAGAGCCATAAAACATGATAAAAGGTGCTTTCAGAGAAGCAGACAGAAGTGAGGATATTCAGAAGAGTAAGAATGCCATTTTCATGAAGGTTGAAAGCTGCAATCTTCACATCGCAACTGATCTTGCAGAACATAGTAGTGCATACAGTTGATAGAATGTAATAAATCATAAATTTTGTTAGAATGGACTAATATTGTAGATATTCAATTACTTACATTCTCATTTAGACTTTGTCAGCACACTAATCACAGTCATTACCATTACTGTCATGCTCAGTGGTTGTTCTTCAACAATGCTGAGTGGTATGTTGTTCATTTATTACTTATTAGTAACCTTGCAGAGTATCTAGTTCTATTTCAATAGGTACTTAATATACAGTGGTTGTTCTTTGACAACACTGAGCATTCTATTTCAATAGGTTATGGGCCCTGGTCCCACCCTGTGAACTCATTCTAGTCCTCACAAAATCACTCATGAAACCCTCTGCTCAAAGTCTCTTGCTTTACAGCCTCTCATTTACAAACATAGACACCTTCGCAACCCCATCCATCTTCCATTTTTCACAAGATAACCCCATCTGCCATGATGACATCAGCCACATCATCAACACCTGATGATTTCGCCAAATTGACTCATGGGAACTACCATACCTGGGCACCTCAGATGACTGCCAAACTTCAATGGCTCAGTATCTGGCATATGTGTACAGGTGATGAGTCAGTCCCATCTGCTTGCCCTACTGCATTGATTCCTGACAGTGCAACAATCTTGGAGAGGATTGCCCTTCAACAGAACCACCAAGAGGAAGTACAGGCCTATGAGTCTGCCTGCCAATGTAATGACCAGGCTGTTGGGATGATCAAAACTCACATCAAAGCTTCGCAGTATGAGGGTCTGGATGAAAAATCTGTAAAAGAGGTCTGGGACACTCTTGTTACAAGACACAAGAGCATTCACACTGGTCTGTCTGCATTCTACACAAAACTTGCCATACTTGAGAAGAAATACACTATGGAGAAGATATGCATGAACACCTGAACTTCCTCACAATGGAGAATCAAAAACTCAGCAAGAAGGGCTTTGATGACAACTTCCTTGAGCAAGTTATGCTCATGTCCCTCCCTCGTGAATCTACCTGGGAAACTCTAGTTGTAGTTCTACTCCAATCCACCACTGACAACAAACCTCTCATGACCACCAATGTCACAATGTGCCTCATGCAAGAGTACCATCACCTAAATGTAATGACACAGACTCTGCTCTTGCTGCTCATTCCAGTCAAAGTGCTAGCTCTTCAAAGAAGTCCAAATATTGATGTGGTTATTGCAAGAAGCTAGGTCACACTGAGGATGAATATCAGAAGGGACCAGGAGAATGACAATGGCAAGAACTCAAAGGAAAAGGAGAAAAAGAAGGGTGGCTCAACAAGTGCAACTGTGGAACCCAAATCTGAGGTTACCAAATCTGCACATATCGCATGCACATTTGACAAGCTCCCATCTGATGACAAAGATGTCCATGTCTTCATAGCTTCAGATGTTGTTGCCTCCTCTCTCGAGAATCAAAGGATGAGACCTACATTGACTCAGGCTGCTCTAACCATCTCAGCCCATGTCACAAATGTTTCTTGGACAGCACTTGAGAAACCAATTAAGGTACACCTTGGAGATGCCTCAGTCATCCAAGCCATAGGTAGAGGTTCTCTCCACTATCTCATGAATACACCCACTGGAGTCGTTCCTGCCATCATTCCCAATGCTCTCTATGTGCTGGAGCTTGTGGCCTCACTCCTCTGTTGCACACTTTACAGATCAATGCAAACACACTCTCACCTTTGATGATGATGACTGTTTCATCAACTCAAAGTGATTGGGCCACTGCATTGCCACTGCTTGTAAAACCAGTGGGAGCCTCTACAGGCTAATTGCTTGCCATATGACATCCAAGGAGTATGCAAATGCTGTTCACACCTCTTGCCATGTTGACATTAATGTCCTACACTGTCATCTTGGCCATGACAATGTCAAATGACTAGTTGATAAAGGCATGGTAGAAGATGTTGATTCAGTGGGAGGTCATATATAGTGTTTGTGTTAGGGTGACACCCACTATCTGCTAGCTAAGACCATGCAGGTTCTCTCTACAAGAAGGGGGTGGGATCCGCACTTGTGATGGGGGAACTGATGGTTTTGATGTGAGGGGTTATTATTAGATGAGTTGGTTAAGAAAGGCCTTTCACACTGAAAGCATAGGTGGAATACCTAAGAGAACACAACTGGGGTTCCCTAGGCATATATTTAGGGTTTATATACTATGTTACATATATTGTACATTGTTGTTACCAATGCACTCATACATGTGCATACATATTGATGTGTGCAAAATAAAATTCTCATGCTATCAAAGTGTAGCGTCATTTAGCATCATTTGGCATAATGTAACATAATTTGACATAATAAAATAAAAATGAAATTTTATTAGGTAATGGGGTGGTTTCCTAACATTACCCCCCTTTTATGCCTCGACTTCCAGGCGAGAAAATATTATGTCTGTCCCCTCTGTGAAATTTTGGTAAGGCCAGAATTTCATCCCCTCATACACCATTCTCACAATGCGACATGGAGCATTCAGATTACATTTAAAGAATTGGGCGATCGCATTACATGCTTGCTTACAATTCTCTTTGGGTTCCCATGAATTATTTTCATCAGTATAGTTTTTCCACTTTATTAAGGACTCCAATTTGTTCCATCAAAGACATGAGTCTAGAATTTCTTCAACTATGTATTCTGGAGCATCTTCTACTATTATCGGAGGTTGCAGAGTAGTTTGTTGGCCAGGAATAGTGGGCAGGCAGTAAGGGCATAGGCGGGATATGTTAATCTTGGGATCAATCTTGAATGATTGGGGTAATTTTAGCACTACTGCATTAGGTGAGATCACTTTAGAGATCGCATATGGGCCAACTTGTTTCTCCATAAGTTTCCTTGAAGGTCATGGAATATTCAGGTCCTTGGTACTGAGCCACACCAAGTCACCAACATTGTACTCTGGAGCACGTGCTCGAGTATGATCCGCATGTTGCATCATGTCATCATGTGCTTTCTTCAATGCCGCCTCTGCTTTCTCTTGTACCTTTTGCATCTTAGATACAAAGTCTTCTACCAACTGTACTTTGAATTCCCTTCTGGGTTCTACTCCCATGTGAGGATGATATCCATAATTCACGAAAAAGGGTGACATACGAGTAGCCAAATGGAATTTGTTATTGTGGGAAAATTTGGCAATTGCCAGCCATTCAGGTCAGTCAGTTTGTTGGTAGTTGACAAACATACATAGGTACTGCTCCAACTCCTGGTTCATTCTTTCTGTCTGCCCATCAGTCTGCAGGTGATATGCCATAGATAGTTTAGTTTGAATTCCCAATATGTTGTTCAGTTCTCACATAAATGCAGAAGCAAATTGTGGTCTGCAATCGGAGATAACGGTATTGGGTAACCCATGTAACCACCATACCTGATTTAGATAGAGGCATGCCAAGCCTAATGATGAGGTTTCTGTAGTAGTAGGAATAATATGGACCTCCTTTGTGAAGCAGTCGCATACTATGAATATTGCATTGTACCCTTGAGCCTCGGGTAATCCGGTAATAAAATCCACAGATATATCTCGCCACGGCGCTTTAGGTATAGGGTTCGGCATTAATTTTCCTGCAGGTTTTTCTGGAAATTTCTTCCCCCTCATGCATGTATCACATCCATCCACATACCCCAACACATACTTTGAAATTCTGGGCCACCAATAATTTCTCATTACCAATTCCAATGTCTTCCATCTTCCTGGGTGTCCAGCAGTCAGTGTATTATGATGTAACTGGACGATCTCCCTTCACAAATCCTGATCCTTCGGTACATACACTTTTCCTCGAAACAACACCAACCCTTGTTCCTCAGCCCATTCATCTCCTTTAATATTACCTTTCTTCTCTCCCTTCAGAGCTTTCATGGCTTCCACTACTTCATCGTCCATTTCCAAACATTGTCTAATTTTAGACAACATTTCCATTTCCGAGCTATCTATAGGTGCATTGCCCAATTATACCACTCGTCCAACTTCTCTGGCATAGAAGGTAGTCGGTAGATAGACTTGAATAAAGAGGGATTTAATCCTGCTTTCAAAAACTCTACCAATGCGGCTTCTCCCATGTCTGTTTGTGAAGCTTCTGCTTTGAACTGCAAAATAAATTCATCCACCATTAGGGAACCTTGGCGCATGGTTTTTAATTTAACATTGGCTGTCACCTTTGGATTAGGGTCTCCAAACTGTGCCTCCAATCTCTCCAGAAATTCCTTGAAGGTTGCAAATGGTTTATTTCCTGCGGCAATTTGATTAATAGCCTCGTTTCTTCAGAACTGTGCTTTCCTGCCCTGAATGTATGAGAGAGCAAACATAATCCTAGACTCAGCTGTACGAAACTCTGGCTTCCTCCCATGGATGTACAATACTATAGAGCTGATGAAGGATTTTGTATTCTCCATGGTACCATCAAAGATTTGCGGGGGTGTGTACTTAGGTAAGCATGCTTTTCCATTTCCAGATTTCTCCACCATCTCATCCTCCTGTGACATCCACTCCACCATCTGCTCCATCTCATCATCTCTTTCTCCTGTCGTCTCTGGCTGTACTTCTGCTTGTCTGGGCTGTGATGCTGCCAACACTGACACTAATCGCGACATTTGCACTGTAAGCGCATCAATTTTCGCCTCTAGTGCTGGTGTGGAAACAGGATTAGGGCCAGGATTAGAAGTTGAAGGTTCGGACATAATTGTAGAATCTGTGATGAATCACTTCTTCGACAAATTCAAGATTTTTTCTTCGAGACCTCTCCAAATGTTTATGGGTCATGTGATGGTTCATCAATCATTCATCAATCGTTCATCGTTTGTCAGGCACCTAATTTGACACTTCGGATCAATAACCCTTCCAACAGTGCCTGATCTCGGGGATAACACTGAATTCAGCTTGTAACTAAAATAGTCGTCCAAATAGAGTGATGTAAATCGTAACTAAACCAGATCCAATTGGTTGTCTGGTTGCAGCTGTCCTAATGATGAGCGCTGCCTCTCGATCACTGGCAGTCGCAATGTAAGGCGAGGCCTGGCATCGGCTTACAAAAGAAAAGGTAGATTATGTATATACAAGTACTTCCGGCTTGTGCCGAAAGGATGAGTAATCAGATGTGGTGCGGTGAAACAATGATGTATGTGCAAGTAAGAGAAGGTGCACTGATATGGGAAGTTGTGTTCTTCTGTTAGGGCGACACCCACTATCTGCTAGCTAAGACCATGCAGGTTCTCTCTACAAGAAGGGTGCGGGATCCACACTTGTGATGGGGGAACTGATGGTTTTGATGTGAGGGGTTATTATTAGATGAGTTGGTTGAGAAAGGCCTTTCACACCGAAAGCATAGGTGGAATACCTAAGAGAACACAACTGGGGTCCCCTAGGCATATATTTAGGGTTTATATACTATGTTACATATATTGTACATTGTTGTTACCGATGCACTCGTACATGTGCGTACATATTGATGCGTGCGAAATAAAATTCTCACACTATCAAAGTGTAGCATCATTTGGCGTCATGTAGCATAATTCGACATAATAAAATAAAAATGAAATTTTATTAGGTAATGGGGTGGTTTCCTAACATTTTGAAGGTCCGGTTCGGTCTGGTTTTTTCCCACTTTGGGCTCAAATCAGAACCGGAACCAGTTCCATGACATTCCAAAACTACATACAACTGGACCGAACTGCACGAAACTGGTTCGTTGTGGTCCAACCCAATCCGACTATCAGTTGTAGCCAGTTCGACCACAGGTTGTCTACCGACTGAGGTCAGTCTAAACTGAGTTTATGTGAGGTCTTTACACTGCCCCATATGTTCCGCGCAGATCCATGTGGAATTGCATGGACTCCACATGGATCTGCATGGACTCCATATAGATTTACATCCCATCTAATGAACAGTTTTAGTTATGCAACAGGGGCAGACAGTCCACATGGATCTGCACAGACTAACTCAGATTCCACACTTTTTACTTGGATTCCATGGATTTTGGCCATCCACATCCGAGATCAGACAGCAAGTATGAGCAAGGACCAGCAAGGACAGTCCGCATGCATCCGAGCAGACCATTTGAGCTTAGCAAAATAATGTCATGAATGGTGTTTGAACTCGGAGCCTCATGGTTAACTAATAAAGTACAGATGCACATTACCATTACACTATGCAGCCATTATTGTTTGTAGCCATTGATGCAACTACATACGACTGTTTGGCTTTGTATGACAAAGCACACAGCCGCATCATCAACATTGCCAGCTCATCACTCACCACCACCACCATCAACAATGACCATGCCCCCACCTCACTCCCTCCCTCCTTCCCTCTCTACCACCACAATCTCCACTCTACCCACATCACCTCCACCCACTCCCAGCCCCATTCCACAGCCACAAAGAGCTGCCAACAAGCCGACCAGAAGCAACGCAGGCCCAAACGACGCAATTGCATTGTTTGGGTTGTAGGTAATTTTTTTTATTCATTTCTTCTTTTTATCAACTAACTAATTGTTGTCTTTGTTTTTTAGGTTCTAATCTACAGGTAACAATGGACGACAACATGGGCCAAAATGACACAATTGCATTGTTTGGGCTGTAGGTAATTTTTATTTATTTGAACCCATGACACCAATGAAACCGATGCCAACCACAGAACAACACACCACCCACCATCCACCCCACAAGGACACACCACCCACCTCCAGCCTCGCGAGCCACTGCTTGTGGGGTGGATGGTGGGTGGAATGATGACAAGGGGGATGGGAGACGAGAGGAAAGGGAGATGAAGGGGGAGGGGGAGGGAGACGACGAGGGAGATGGGACAGGAGATGACAGCACACCACCCACCTCCAGCCTCGTGAGCCACTGCTCGTGGGGTGGATGGTGGGTGGAACAACAATGAGGAAGGGGGGTGTGTACAGACCAACAGGGAATGGTGAGGGGGGACAAGAGGGGGCCACAAGGGAGGGCCGATGATGAACGCACCTGCCCCTGCCATCTCGCATGCTAGCGAGACGGTGGGTTATTTATTTTATTCTATAGTCTACTGCCCCCCTCTTCAGCAGGGGGGCAACTTTTTTTGTATTTAATACTACCAATAAAATGTCCCCCATCGTGGGGCATCCTTGTTTTTTTTGCCATCAACCCATGCCTCAATTCTTCATTTGGGTCACCACATGGTTGGAATCTGTGTGGACTTATGTGGACTTATGTGGACTCTGCATGGACTGGGGCAGAGTCCATGGTGAAAGGGGTGTAATTTTTCATTTTGGTCACCAGATGGTTGGACTCCGCACAGAGTCCGCACAGTCCGCATGGATCCATGCGGAACATATGGGGCAGTGTAAATTACTGGTTTATGTAGATATTTTAAGCCTAAATAAAGCCCCTCACAGGCAGGGGCCTGTGAGCACCTCGTTGCTACCAGTAAGTAAGAACCTGATAAAGAAAGTAGGAAAGTTAGTTAGTTGAAAAAAGAAGGAATGTTTGAACTTACCTGGGGCCCATTTTGTTTGTTTGGCTCTACTCATCATTAGCCGCTGTGTTGTTGCTCTGTCATCCACCCTGCAAGCAGGGGCTCACAGCAGTGGCATATGCGGGTGGATGTGGGTGCCATGTTGGTGCCATCTCGTTGTTACAACATAGTTAGAGCCTAAAAAAGAAAAGAAAAGATTAGTTAGTTGAAAAATGAATATCAAAAACCCAAATGACAGCTGTTGTCATTTGGGCCCATGCTTGGGAGCATTATCCAATGGGGGGAGTGGTAGTGATGGTGGTTGTTGATGTTGACATAGCGTGGCAGTGGTAAATGAAAGTAGCACCACATTTTTGTTTGGGTGTGCAAATATGACCAAATGGTCCATGCACAGCCTCAGGGTATATAAACCCTTACTTTTCGTGTTCTTTTCTCTTGGGTATGCCCATTATTACACTTTAATTTTAGTTATTATGAATCTACTTTTAATTAAATTACATATAGTGTAGTAAATAAATGTATGGACTAGGAGTCAGTTTGAACTGGTTAGAAATTTTCCATTGGTTTTAAATAAATATAAATTCAGTGCAACTGCAACCGATAGGCTAAGGAAATGAGAGCAACCGCAACCACAAAAAGACCAAACTGCAGTTTGGTTTGGTCCGGTTTAAGTTTTTTTCCAGTTCAATGAACTGGACTTTCAAACACTAGTTGTATAGAATTTTGTGAGGCATGTGTACATGGCAAACAACATAGATTCCCATTTCCCCCATCCAACAAATGTGCTCAACACAAGCTGGATCTCATCCACTCTGATGTCTGTGGGCCACTACCTGTCAGCTTCAAGGGATTCCACTATTTTATTATGTTCTGTGATGACAACACTCACAAGGTCTGGATCTATTTCATGTGCACAAAGTCTGAAGCCTACAGCAAATTCAGAGAGTTCAAGATAAAAAGAAAAAAAGGCAGTCATCAAACTACAAACTGGTCTCAAGATCAAAGTTTTTTGCACTGTCACCTCTCTCAAATTTGAAGCCTTTCTGAAGAACTGTGGGATCATCCATCAGAAAACAGCCCCCCACACTTCAGAACAAAATGGTGTTGCAGAAATCCTCACCCACATCATTGTTGAATGTGGCCGCTGCATGCTCTATGAAGGAAATCTCTCAGCCTACTTCTGGGTCTATGGCTTTGCTTGTGCAGTATATCTCATGAACCAGTCACCAGTCACTTGTCTACATGATTCAACTCCTGAAGAAGCCTGGTCTGGTATCAAACCCATCATTGCTCATTTTCAGCCTTTTGGCTGTCCTGCCTATGTCCACATTCCCAAAGCCAAGTGCACAAAACTTGCTCCTAAGTCAAAAAAGTGTGTTATACTTGGTTATGAGCCTGGTACTAAAGCCTCCCATCTCTGGGACCCAAAAGCATGATCAGTCATCATTTCACAGGACATCATCTTTGATGAATGTCCTAATCCTCCTGCACCACCAGAACCAAAAGTAGATCTCTCTGAACTCTGGAATGGTGAGCTGCCTGGAGGAAGGCATCACACAAGGGGGAGATGCATGGAACAAATCAGACTCAAACTCTACTTCTCCATCCACTCCACCTGCTCACCCCACAGCTGATCCAACTACTGACATTGATGAGGACTGTCCACCAGCTCCTGACCCTCCATCAACTGAACCACCTCCTGATCTACCTCCACCTTGTCACTGTTGCACAGAACTTGAACTACTGGGTGAACCTCCTGTTATCAATGAATCACATACACAACGCCCTCCAGAATGATACAGACAGGATTCCTCTCCACCAGTTCCTGATGCTCCAATTAATGAAGAGGAACCTCAGATAAATGAAGAAGCCATGGCAGAAATTGCTTTTGCCTTTGTTGCTTCCTCTGCTACCTCTCCTGGTTATACTGATCCCCTCACTCTCAAAGAGGCTTTGGACAGTCCTGATGCCAACAAGTGGAGGGAAGCTGAGGTAAAATCACTTGAAGATATGGGCACTTTTCAAGTTGATGAATTACCAAGCGGTTGGAAAGCTGTTGACTCCAAGCTTGTTTTTTGGGTCAAGTGCCACAATGACAGGTCCATTGAACATTTCAAAGCTCATCTAGGGTTCAATCAAGTTCCTGGAATAGATTTTGATGAGACATTTGCTCCTGTGGTAAAGCTCACCTCAGTCCACATTCTCTGTGCCCTTGCCACACTCCTTAAACTCTATTTTCATCACCTTGATGTTGACACTGCTTTTCTCAATGGAACTCTCAAAGAAGAAATCTACATGCACATGCCAAAAGGGATTGGATCACACTCTGGAAAGATAGTTTGATGGCTTCAGTCAATCTATGGTCTGAAGCAAGCATCCTGAGTATGGAACCAACTGCTCAATGTTGAACTCTCAAAACTTTGTTTCTATTGCATCACTGCAGATTACTGCATCTACATTCTTCATGTTGGAAATGACATCTGCTTCCTTGCAGTCTATGTTGACGACATGGGACTACTTTGCAACAATCTCAAATTCATGGAGAAGCAGAAGAAGGAGATTGGGAAGGTATTCAAGATCAAGGATCTTGGACCCATTTCATGACTACTTGGTTTGGCAATCGAGTATGACCATGAAAATGGAATTTTACAGCTTTCATAGACTCAGTACATCAAGCAGTCCCTCAAACATTACAGTTTTGATGATGGACGCACACATCCTACACCTCTCAGCTCTGGGTTGAGACTTACAAAGGCTGTTGGTGGAACAAAGGACCTTGGCCTTGTTTATGACAGAAGCAAGGGTGCTAACTTGTCATCCTTTATTCTTGGCTATACATATTCAGATTGGGCTGGAGACCTGGACACACACTGATCAACTTGTGGATTTGTATTTTTGGCCTGTGGAGCTGCCATTTCATGGAGCAGTAAACTCCAACTTTCCCCTGCACTCTTGTCAACTGAAGCTGAATACATGGCATGCACACATGCTGCACAAGAGGCAATTTGTTGTGACAACTTTGTTGGATTATATAATCTGACACATGTTGATCATTATGTAATATGGGTGTATTAATCGCATCCATACTCCTCAAATATGCACCTGAATAGCATGCCACCATTGACATGTCCACATCTCAGAGAAGATATGGTTCTTCTTGCCCTGATCAGAGAAAGTTTTTTGTGGTGCAGTGACCAACTCTTTGGAAAATGACAAGTCACCCCACAGGCTCTGGACTGCTTCCACAACATCCCTATAGTGCACAATGAACTGGTCCTCAGGTGTATCCTTGAAAGACAGAGTTCTGCTCCTCCAGGTACCAGCATGATCTGGGATAGCATCTACCATTTGGTGAAGACCATGGATATTGCTAAAGGAGAGACCGAGTTTCTCCACTACCTGAGATTGGAAATGAGCTACAGTTTATTGAGAAAGCAAATAGAAATGACCCCTGGAATGGACAAGAGCCTGTCAAAAGCATTATGGCCTGGCCCATCTTTGACTGCCCACCATGCAATTCTCCAGTCTAGTTCCGATGCAAAGGGATAATATGGATTGGTGGAACTATCATCTATTACAGTGTCACTGCCATCACTGCTGCTGCCAGCCCCAATTTCTGCCTTCCCAAACATCATTTTCCACTTCTCATGAAGTCGATCATCCATCCAAATACACTTTCCTGCAGTTGGGTGGACTTCTTCAATTCTTTCATCATCCTCTTCATCTAACATGCGCAATGATGCGGTTTGGCAGTAACTTCCAGAAACCCTTGATGCAGAAGGTCCTGGACCTGGCTCTCCCATCTGAACATCAGCATCAGGAATGAAATAAAACAGATCCTCCTGATCCTCCAGATCCCCAAATACTGCTGGTGTATCATCAAACCAGTATTTCCACCTTCATCAGAGCCTGCAGTGGGGTGACCATCCACAATCTCCAGCATGTCTGTATCATGGGTTGATAAACCAAACTCTGACAACTTTCCTTTCTTCCACCATTGAGCAGTGGACAGGTGTGCATTGATAGGTTGTCTCCTCAGCTCAAAGGCCGATTCACCATTTCAACCACATGCTAATCACATTGGCTAACTCCTACAATGTCCCAGACACAGTGCAACCCAGTCTATCGATCATGATATCATATCGACCGCATCAAAACATCACCAGCAACATTGATCATACCAAGAAACCACATCACACAACCTTAGGACTACCTCGAAAGCCCCTAAGATCCCTTTAAACAACCATCAAACATCCCTGATCAACTTCAAACAACCGCAACCATGATCGAACATCATCGACCATTGTCGACCATTGTCAAGTATTATTGATTGATATCGAGAGACTATGAGTGACATCAAGCGCCGCATTCATTATCTAAATGGTGGAATACCATGTGCCAGGAAGTATTCCAACTCATGCTCAAACATGCTGATAGTAGGTCAGCCTCGTTCCAAGTCCCTATCGCATACAGAACCTGCTGGATGGATTATTGCAAGACTTAGTGTGGTTTACACACAAAGGACAGTCTCTTTTTAGTTCTATGCCCTTTATTACTCCTCCATCATATGATATATCTCTTTCTTGTTTGGATTCCAGTCTCCTTTTGGCCTCATGTCTTAACTCATATCTTTTGCCTCATGTTCTACACATGTTTCTTATACCATTTTAGGAAGTTTCTTTAAAACATATAAAACTCTGTAGTATCTACTTGGAAATACAAGAAATCATCTTCACATATCACCTCGTAAAAAGTTCTAAGCATCCAATCTATCCTCTAAAGCAACCTAAACTTCTACAAGTTTTCTCAATTGACGAGAAACCTCTGTGACCATCGTCGTCCTCGATCTTCCTTCAATCCTCTTATCATTAGCACTAGTAACCATTCCAACACTTCATAGCCATCGGCTACAACCTTCATATACTATCGATCCACCAAAAGTCCTTAGACCTCACACATTGACCCTCAATGATAAACATCATTTGCCATCGATCTTGTCAATCATCCTCGATATCAATCAATACTCCATCAGACCACACCAAACACCTTTGTCTCTTATAGAACTACCTCTATGACTAGTACCAACTAGTTGTCTTCCCATAGGCTGGACCACGAACATTCGGAACATCTTGCACCCTTCCTCTGACTCATGCAAATATCATCAGTTGCCTCATTGGCTGTTTTGGTGGTTTTCCTGGGTTGAGTATCATCATTTTTGGAGCCCACCACGAGGGTTTCTGAATCATTTTATTGTTGGACCAAGCTCGACTTCCTCAGCTTAGGCCAACACAAGTGAGAAACCTTTGTATCGATACTCGCCACACCTTTGAATCTCTTGAACAATCAGGAGATATTCTAATTCCTGTTTCTGAAGCAGAATCTACTCATTGTAGACTCTTTCCTTCACCTATCTCATCGCCTTCAACATCATCATCTACTTCTTTGTCCTCATCATCAACCTCTTCATTCATCCTTCCAACAACTTTGACACCTCTATCATCCTTTACTCAAGTCTTAACCCCTACCCCTAGAGTCATCACATTCATGACTACACAAACTGCTATGCCAGCTTGTGGTCATCCAACCACTCCAAAATTCGACCCTACTCAATCTCGAGAGCTCTGATGATACTTCAAAGAGCTTGAATTATTGTTCCCAACCTGCAGCATCACTGAATCAAACCTGATGAAGAAACATGCTTGTCGCTACCTCGACATCGACTGTTCCAAACTCTGGGAATCAGTTCCAGAATATCAGCCAGGCACTTCATTCAATGAATTTCGAATGGCAGTACATAAACTCTATCCTGGCTCAGAAGACAAACACAAGTGGAGCATATTGGACATGGTCAAATTAGTGGGAGAACAGCTATGTGTTGAGATATTCGATGCAAATGATCTAGGAATGTATTGTCAGGCATTCTACAACATTACTCACTTTTTATGAGCAAAGAATAGGATCTCGGAAGCTGAGCAAAGCAGAGCTTATGCTTGAGGATTCCAACCCGGCTTATGGACTTGAATTGCTCGATGACTTGAACTCAAATTCCCTGATCATTATCCCGATGATCCATATCCACTCAATGACATTCATGATGCAGCAAAATTCATACTAGCAGGCTCTAACACATCAAATTCAGTAATACACCAACCGACCTCTTCATTGCACTCGACATCAAATGTCGGAAATACGGTCACCTCGTCACCCAGAACTATCATGATCAAAGCCAAAGATCTAAATGCAATGTTTGAATGATTTGCTAGCACCATCACTATGCACATCACAGGTACTAAATCTCCTCGTGCTAATTTGGCAGACAGACAGGCACACATTGACACACTTCTTTGCATATTTTGTGGTTTATTGGGACATTTTATCCCTGACTGTTTGGTTTGTCAGTTGTACTTGAACAAAGGAGAGTGTAAGCGAAACATGCAAGGAAAGATCATACTTCCAAATGGACAATTCACCCCTCGAAGTATCCCTGGCAGGTTTATCAAGGAATGAATCAACAAATGGTGGAAACGGAACCCAGACACCACCAGCAGCCACACTTTTATTCAGCATCACACCATCGGCACTTTTGACTTCAACTAATTAACCTCGGCTGTGATCACTTTGAATATGGAGTCCGATGCAGTTTCTACATTGGGATCAGAAACAAAAGGAATTTATCATAACTCGACGTTAACAGGTGACTCCAAAGATAGAATAGTGGCTCTCAAGTGAGAGATATTCACACTTTGAAGTGGTCAACCATTTTTGCATCTGAACAAAGAGGCTCGAAGTCCGGTTCTGGCCACGACAATCCCTGTTCCTGCATCTTTGACATCTACTGCCCCAGTACCAGCACCATCAACATCTGCATTGACAACAGTCAACCCTTCGACTTCAACTACAGCTCCAACATTGGCATTGACATTGACCTCTCCCACATTGACCACTTTGCCATCGACCACCATACCCCCAATGCAAACCTCAGTGCACCCTTACACATTGGTCAGGGAGAATGCCTATTTACCACCACACAAAAGGAACTTTGCTGGCACATCAAAGGGTAAGGAGAAAGACGGACCATCGTATGCAACACAGGCACTGGTACAGAACAAGAAAATCACACATGATATCTTTTTGTGTTCAATGAAGATGCCAATCATTATGCTTACATTGGAAGAACTACTCTTGCTATCACCTGAGGTTCAAACGAAATGGAGAGAACAGGTCACACTGAAATGAGTACCACAAACCGGAAACAATGCCACGAACATGTTCAGTCCCGACACGATTATTGTGCCCAACCTGTACGAGACCTATATTAGCAGTCTTTGACCCAGTGAAATCCCTCAGCCATTTGTTGTTGCTAAAGAAACTTCCTCAATTAGATCAGTTATTATGGATGTTCAGGGTAACAACCAGGTAGAAAGCATCGTTGATCCTGGCTCCTCAATCATATTGATGGCCAAAGATGTCTGTCATGAACTCAGTCTAGCATACAACTCCTCAATTTGGCTTCTGATGCAGTCTGCCAACGGCACTGTGGATGAAACACTTGGTTTAGCAGCCCTGCAATCTTGGCAGAATCACCCTATACATGCAGATACATGTTATTCAGGACCCAGCTTACAATATTCTACTCAGATGACCATTCAATGTCTTAATGGAAAGCATCATCAGAAATTACTGGAACAAAGCCCAAACAATCATGATATGCAATCTGAACTCAACTCGGACCGCTACCATTCCCTCAATCCCTAGATCACACTGTTGTTGAAAAGTAGTTCGTGAGGATTTTCAGCATTAGAGAATGAAATTTTGGAACAGTGTGCTTTCATTATTTTGTTTGACTCTTCTGACTCCTCTATATTTATCGAACGCACTGCAAATATCCCCGAAATCAACTCCTCTGCAGAATTATCTGCAATGCTTTCTGACTTATATTTATCTGTGTGCAATGAGTTCCACATTCCTCAAAACACCTCAATGGTGTTCATACCTATGCAAACCTCTTCATCGTATGTTTCCCCTTCCTCCATTATTTCTGACAATCACCAGTCTAGTTATTTATTGATGAAGAAGAAGTATAAACCAGTCGCACAGAAGGTCCATCCAATCATAGCTGAACTACCCGATCAGTTTCAAATTATTTGATGCATTGAGGGCGATCCCCTCAAAGACATGCCTCCATTAAATCCCCATCCTCCAATATTTAAACCAACCCCTCGATATAACCTCAAATGCAAAAACATCATCGATTGAAATCATCCAGGTGATTTTCTAGGGCCTCAAGAATGAGATCTCATGCATGATTTCATTCAAAACCAGCAATTGGGGTTCACATGGACCGAAAACAAACGAGGAAGGTTTTGACCTGATTTCTTCCCCCCTATTGAGTTCCCAGTTGTCCCTCACACTCCTTGGGTCAAATGCAATATCCCCATACCTCCTGGTCTGTATGAACAGATCTGTGAAATGCTGGAAAAGAAGATCGAAGCAGGAGTCTATGAGTCGTTGAACTTGTCTTATCGATTGCGATGGTTTTGGGTTGTGAAGAAAGACACAAAATCACTCCGAATAGTCCACAGTCTTGAGCTGCTAAACCAAGTTATGATTCAGCACTCAGGTGTCATCCCGATCCCTGAGCATTTAGCCAAACAGTTTGGGGGACGCGCTTGTGGTGGAATGTTGCATTTATATGTTGCATTTGATGAAAGGCTTGTAGCTGAATCTTCTCAAGATCTAATGACTTTCCAGACCCCATTTGGCGCACTTTGAATCATCACCCTACCGGTGGGTTGGATGAACTCAGTCCCGATCTTACATGACGACATCATTTTCATCCTACAACCCAAAGTCCCTCATATCTGTCAAGAACCATTCCTCGCCTGATTGGAACCCACATCCATCCGATCCTTTTCCACACCTCGAACCAGACTTTTGTCTATGCCTTCTGATTTCGTTCCCAGCTGCCTTGCACTGCCCACACTGCTGTGCACCAGGCTGCCTTGTACAGCACCCATGGCTGCCTTCCCAAGGCTGCCGTCTAGTTTTGCAAATTCAACTACAGATTCCTGTGTGGCCTCCACTAGATAATTTATCTATGCAGTCGAGACACTGCCACAGTTCCCGTTTCCATCCCGCTTTTATTCTGGACTCTAGTATTTAAGTTTAGCTAGTTTCGCCTTGTATTCCTCAGTTTGTATATCGACATAGACTCGACTTTACCCTGCCAATCTAAAACCTCCTTCTACTCCAACCCCTGTCTGCTAAGAGTCTGAACTCCATTTGACTCAACCTCTAGTCTCCCTCTGAAGTTCTAGTCTCATCTGAACTTAACCTAAGTCCCTCTGTACTCCTCCCCACATTTACCCACACTTTCCCACTCCTACCTCTAAACCCTTGACTTGAAATTAGGACACCAGGCAAGGTGAAGGGCACAGCTTCTTACAAGCTGAAGCCAAGTCCTTTCTGTTTCCCCTCCCGCAGAATCCGCATCAACCCGATAGTCTCCCGCTATCATCACCCGCAGTGTCCAGTCAGATTCCAAAGTGGCCTCTAGGATCAGTTCTTAACAGTATATATGAACTCACACTTCACTTGTCTCTTCTCCTCTTATGACCCCAACCAAAACTCACCAGTGCACAACCAGGAATTCCCAATGTGCCAGTACTATTCCAGGGATCTCTGCAATCCAGCGATCCACCCTTTCTGACCCTCGACCCACTACTACGTTTGGAGTGTCTTCCAGACCCTCAAACATCTTCTGACAAATCGGCTCAGGAGCTCCCTCAATCAGTGCCAATCTCATGTCCACCTGTGCCCTGCAACCTTCCGGCAACCCAGAAGGTTTTTGATCAAGAACTCCCCTTGAGTACATAGGGGGCATTGACCAGCCTGAACCCTATGGGTTGGAAGATCGTGGTCTAGAGGACGGACCTCCCAGTGGACCCAATGACCCTAGCAGTCCGGACAGCCCTGGGGGTGACCCCGATCCCAATGATCCTGACGATCAACCTCCCACAGGGGGAAACCCTGATCCAGGGGATAGGTTCATAGATGTTCTTTACAACCTCTCGGAGAGTATCCGCACCCTCCGACAAAACAATGCACCCAAGACCAAGAAAATCAAAGTTTGTGACCCTGACACTTTCGATGGCTCCAACCCAAAGAAACTTAGAGACTTTCTAGTCTTGTGTAATCTTTATTTCCATGACTGCCTGCACGTATTTTCCTCTGATGAGAAAAAGATCATATTTATCCTTTCTTATCTTAAAGGATCAGCTCTCAGTTGGTTTGAACCTGGTCTTAATGACCCAACAGATTCCGCACACTGGATGTGGCACTATGAGGCTTTCCTTGCTGAGCTGGAAAGTAACTTCGGTCTGCACGACCCGGTCGGAGATGCAGAAAAGGCTCTCTCTGACTTAGCAATGAAGAAAGGTGGTCGTATCACAAAATATAACATTGACTTCTGGGAATTAGCTTCTAGGGTCAACTGGAACAAAGCAGCCCTTCGTGACTGCTATTTCTGTGGTCTTCTGCTCCGGCTTTGCATAGAAGTTCTCCAGGGTGGTAAACCCAACACTCTTGCAGAGCTGTGCTTGAAAGCACAGGACAGTGATGACATCTACTGGATGCAAGAAGATGAATCCTGTTTCAAAACAAAGAATTCCAGTAACATCACTAACTCTAGTCAGAAGGACTCTTCCAAAGGTCCTTCCCCACTGTCAAACCAGCAGTCTTCCACAACAAAGAACACTCCCCGGGACAAGCCCAAGTCGTCCATCTCCGATAAGCTGGGGAAGAATGGCAAGCTTACTGGGGAGGAATGAGAACACTGCATGAGGGAAAGACTCTGCCTCTACTGTGGTGAAGAAGGACATGTAGCAGGAAACTGCCCAAAATCCAAAGCCACAAAAGCCTGTGTGTCCACTGTCGTTCCCAAGACTTTGGACTCAGAAAAATAGTCTGCAACCCTCAGGATACAGCCATTGGGGCTGGGGGTTGCATTGACCTTACCCACTTGGCTGCCTACATTTGTCTCAACGCATCTGCTCTTTCTGACCCTGACTCCCTAACCATTCTCTTAACCTTTCCTGACTCTTCCGCCCCTTTCCAAACCCTTATCAACTCTGGCTCCTCCCACTGCTTCCTTGACTCCTCTTTCGTGTTGGATAACCAACTCAGCATGGAATCCATTAACCTGATCAGATTACAACTCTTTGATGGATCTTGCAACTCCACCATAACTCAGGTCGTCAAACTCCCAGTCACCTTTCCTGCCAGTGAAGCATTCAATTTGTCATTTTATGTGACCTTGCTCGACTCTTCCTGTTCCGCTGTACTTGGTCATAACTGGCTGAAGCAATACAATCTGTTGATTGACTGGTCTTCAAGCCAACTCGCTTTCCGCTCTGCAGATCATAGAGGTCCAGCACCCCTGATGTCACCTTTGTCCCTGAATCTTCTGGTAGAAATCTTCGACTCCTCCGCATTTTCCGAACCCCCCATTCCTCCTAAGTGTACACCTCCCGACATCTCTTTCATCAACACTGCCACTTATGTGCATGCTAGCAAACTTCCTGGGGCAGTAGCTTTTCAGATGACCTTTGCTCCAGAAGGGTTATCCGCCTGCTCTGCCCAATCCACTAACTCATCCGACCTATCCAATATTCTGCCTGAGTATCACAAATTCACTGATGTCTTTAATAAGACTAAAGCAGATACCCTTCCTTCGCATCAGTCTTACGACCTCAAGATAGAGACAGAAGACAATACTCCTCCACCTCTGGGCCACATGTATTCTCTCTCCCCCTCTGAATTAGAAGCCTTACAAGTCTTTATTGATGAAAATGTCCGCTCAGGTTTCATTCGCCCATCCAAGTCTCTGCATGGCACTCTGATTCTCTTTGTCAAGAAGAAGGACAGTAGTCTCCGACTTTGTGTCGACTACTGAGGACTCAATTGTCTTACAAAGAAAGACTGCTATCCCCTTCCTCTCATTTCCAACCTTCTCGACTCTCCCTGAAAAGCCCGCTTATTCACCAAGATAGACTTGCAGCATGCTTATCACCTAGTCCGCATCACTGATGGTGATGAGTGGAAAACTACTTTCCACACCTGCTATAGATCCTTCAAGTGGTTGGTGGTTCCCTTTGGACTCACTAATGCACCCGCAGCTTTCCAGCGGTTTATGAATGACATCTTCAGCGACATGCTGGATGTTTGTGTCATCGTATACCTTGACAACATCCTAATCTATTCTGATGACAAGTCCCAGCACAGGGCTCACATCAAAGAAGTCCTCCGCCGTCTCCGGAAAAATGGACTTTACGCCTCTCCACAGAAATGTGAGTTCCACAAAGACACTGTCAAATATTTAGGTTTCATCCTTTCACCAGATGGACTGCGGATGTCCAAGGATAAAGTCAAAACTGTGCTTGACTGGCCCGAGCCTAGGAAAGTTAAGGATATACAATCCTTCTTAGGCTTTTGCAACTTTTACCGCTGCTTCATTAATGGCTATTCAGACATTGTCATCCCACTCACCCACTTGACACGGAAATCCACACCTTGGGACTTCAACAAGAAGTGCCATGATGCCTTTGCAAGGCTCAAACAAGAATTCACTCATGCACCCATCTTAACTCAATGGGTACCCGACTCACAGATGGTACTTGAAACCGACACTTCCGACTATGCCCTAGCTGCTATCCTTTCAGTTTACACTGCGGATGGAGAAATCCATCTGGTCACTTTTCATTCCCGCTCTTTCAATCCCACTGAACTAAATTACAACACCCATGATAAGGAACTCTTGGCCATTTTCGAAGCCTTCAAACACTGCAGCAGTATTTCGAGGGCTCTGCAAACCCGGTTGATGTGGTCATGGACCACAAAAATCTGGAGTACTTCAGCACTACCAAGTTGCTCACCCGCCGCCAGGCCTGTTGGTCTGAGTACCTTTCCCAGTTCAATCTCATCATCTGCTTCCACCCCGGAAAACTAGGGGCCAAGCCAGATGCACTCACTAGACGTTGGGACATCTACCGCAAAGGGGGAAATAGCGACTTCACCTCCATAAACCCAACCAACTTTGGACCTGTATTCACACAGGAACAGCTCACCTCTTCCCTTTGCACCACCTATTTTGCCACACCCATCCTTCGACAAGCAGTAATCATGGATGTTGAGAAATTTCACCATGACATCTACACCTCCCTACCTCTTGACCCCTTTTCATCCACACATCTTCTGACACCTATCGACCCCAACTGGACCATAGATGAGGCAGGTCTCCTCTGCCACTTTGACCAGATTTATGTTCTGGACATCGTGGATCTCCACCTCAAGGTCCTCCAATACAAACATGATCATATTCTCTCTGGCCACTTCAGACAAAACAAAACCCAGCAGCTTGTCCGCCGGGAATATGTCTGGCCAAACCTCCGCACCTTCATCCAGGAATTCTGCAAATCCTGTATGACTTGTAAGCAATCCAAATCGCCTTGACACAAGCCCTATGGATTTCTAAAGCAACTTCCAGTTCCAGAACGACCTTGGAACTCCATCTCCATGGATTTCATTGAGCAACTACCCGACTCTAATGGTCACACTGCTATCCTGCTCATCGTTGACCGCCTCACCAAGCAAGGCATCTTCATCCCAACTGTCAATGAAATCACAGCCCAAGAACTAGCCAACTTGTTCATCCTCCACGTCTTCTCCAAGCATGGTGTTCCGTCACACATCACTTGTGACCGGGGATCCGAGTTCGTCTCTCACTTCTTCCGCTCCCTTGGAAAAGTGCTTGACATGCCACTTCCGGCTATCACCTGCAAGGAGATGGCCAGACAGAATGGCTCAACCAGACCTTGGAGCAATACCTCCAAATTTTCTGTAACTACCAGCAGGACGACTGGTCCCATCTCCTTCCCTTAGGCAAATTTGCCTACAACAATGCTACTTCTGCCTCTACAGGCGTATCCCCTTTCTTTGCCAACAAAGGCTATCACCCAAACATTTCTGTCTTTCCCGAATGCGACTTAGCCTCACAGTGCACCCACGAGTTCGTTGTCGACTTAGACGACCTTCATCAGGAACTTTGGAAACAACTTGCAGCTGCCCAAGAACATTATCAAGGGCCTGCAGATAAACATTGGGCACCCGCACCCAACTTCAACATTGGTGATTTTGCATTTGTCACTGAGGAAAATATCCGCACCACCCATCCCTCCAAAAAACTCTCCAAAAAGAACCACGGTCCTTTTGAAATCATCACCCGCCCGGGCACTCACTCAGTCACCCTGTGGCTCCTGGACCACATGCAAGCCATCCACCGTGTTTTCCATGTCTCTCAACTAGAGAAACACTCTCCGAACACCATTCTGAATTGGACACAACCTCCACCTCCTCCCATCACTATCGATGATGAGCTCGAATATGAGATAGCTGAAGTCCTCAACTCCAAGGTCGATAATCGATGTCGGTGCAAGATTCTCTACCTTGTCCGATGGGAAGGCTACCAGGGAACCGATGAGGAAACCTCCTGGCTACCCGCTATGGAACTTGACCATTCCCAAGAACTCCTTACGGATTTTCACACCCGCTACCTGCAGAAACCCAGTCCATTACCCGCTTAAGTCTACTCTATTACTCATTCGCTCAATCAGAACTTGGAAACATTTTCATTAAGAGAAAAAACAAGATAAAAAAATAAAAAATCTTTTTTGGATCCAACCAGATCCCTATTCTAACACCTCTGCTTCTCCCTCACCATCTTTGTCTGCTTCACCACCTTAATCCTCTTCCCCACCCTTGTCCTCTTCTCCACCCTCGTCCACCTCTCCACTCTTGCTCCCCTCCTCGTCATCCACTTGCCTTTTCTCCAGATACCTTTGGAAACCTGCCCAGTCATCTCCAGACTGGTGGATTCCACACCTTTCCCACGGGGACTCTCGTACTGCCTGCTCCACTTCCTCCTTATCCTCGTCACTCTCCCCCTCGGCACTTTCATCTGCCTCCCACTCTGGGTCCATCGCATCCCAGACCTCCTCCATCGACTCCCTCACTGCTGTTGCCACCTCTCCAAACCCTTTCCTCACCACCTTCACCAGCTGCCGCAGCAGCTCCGCCACCTCCCCACTGTTTTCCGCCGGACCCATCGTTCCTGCTATGGACCTCAACTTTTCTGCAGGGGCCTCCTGCCCCTCCCACACCACCTCCTCGTACTTATGTTTGACATGCGTGCAATTGTCACACATGCATCCCTTCACACCCATCTTGAAACACGAGACCTTTTGATATTTGCATCTGGGCCACGTGTCAGTAAAGAACACTGAGAAGGAAATCAGTTATGCACCTTTTGCAGGGCAATGTGGCCTGCACCCACTCCAGACCCTCCAACTCCTCCAATTCCATTTGCGCCTTCGACTTGGTGACTTTTTTCTTCTTCGGGGACTTGCTCCCCTCTGCCTCATCCCCCAGACCTGTGGCCACAGCCGCCTGCTTTTTCTCTGCTCATTTTGTGGCCGATGCCTCCTTTCTCTGCACCGCTGCCTGGCGCACCTCCTCCACCTTTGCAGCCTCCTCTGCTGCCTTCTGCACCTCCTGCGCCCGATGCTACTCCTCCCTTGCTGCCTCCTCCAGTTCCCTCACCTCCTGTTCCATCTGCTCCTTCATCTCCCGCTCCCTCTGTTCGTACTGAGCCTTCATTGTGGCCAGCTTGAGTTGAGCAGAACCTGCAGGGGGGGACATTTTGTATAGGTGATGGGGAAGAAAGTCAACAAAATTTTTCAACCAATTGCCGCATTCAGAATTTTCAACCAACTTCCTCATTTGGACTCAAACTCTCACATGCCTTGTAGGCTCGGCACTAAGGGAGAAATACTGTCAAGAACCGTTCCTTGCCCGATCGGAACCTGCATCCATCCGATCCTTTTCCACACCTCGAACCCAACTTTTGTCTATGCCTTCTGATTTTGTTCCTGGCCACCTTGCACTGCCCACACTGCTGTGCACCAGGCCACCTTGTACAGCACCCATGGCTGCCTTCCCAAGGCTGCCGTCTAGTTTTGCAAATTCAACTACAGATTCCTGTGTGACCTCCGCTAGATAATTTATCTATGCAGTCGAGACACTGCCACAGTTCCCATTTCCATCCCGCTTTTATTCCAGACTCTAGTATTTAAGTTTAGCTAGTTTCGCCTTGTATTCCTCAGTTTGTATATCGACATAGACTCAACTTTACCCTGCCAATCTAAAACCTCCTTCTACTCCAACCCCTGTCCACTAAGAGTCTGAACTCCATTTGACTCAACCTCTAGTCACCCTCTGAAGTTCTAGTCTCATCTGAACTTAACCTAAGTCCCTCTGTACTCCTCCCCACATTTACCCACACTTTCCCACTCCTACCTCTAAACCCTTGACTTGAAATTAGGACACCAGGCAAGGTGAAGGGCACAGCTTCTTACAAGCTGAAGCCAAGTCCTTTCCATTTCCCCTCCTGCAGAATCCGCATTGACCCGACAGTCTCCCGCTATCATCACCTGCAGTGTCGGGTCGGATTTTGAAGTGGCCTCTAGGATCAGTTCTTAACAATATCACGATCCCTTATATCGATGACACACCAGTGAAGGGTCTGAAATCGGAATATTGAACGATTGGTGGGTCTTACGAAATGATCACCAACAACCCAGGCATTCGACGATTTGTATAGGAGCATTTCGAGAACCTGAATTGTATCATCCAGCACATGAAGTATTGTGGTGGGATGTTCTCAGGACCAAAACTATTTGCTTGTGTCCCCAAAATAATCATTTTAGGTCATCGATGCAATATTCAAGGTTGAATGGCTGACCTTATGCATATCGATAAGATTCAGAAGTGGGGTCTGTGTCAGACACTCACAGAAGTTAAGGTGTTCTTAGGAACAATTGGAGTTTGTTGAATTTTTATTCAGAGTTTTGCACATCGAGCAGCTGCACTAATCAACCTTACTCAAAAAGATGTACCCTTTGAATTTGGCCCATCTCAGGTAGCAGTGCAAGAAGATCTCAAGCAGGCACTCCTAAACTTGCCAGCGATTCGAGCCATTGACTATACCTCGACTGCCCCAGTCATCCTCGCAGTTGACACATCAAGCATCGTGATCGGCTATTTCCTAGCACAATGCAGCTGCAATAATCCTCAAAAACGATACTACAATTGATTTGGCTCAATCACACTTAATGACCATGAATCCCGGTTTTTGCAACTGAAACTCAAGCTTTATGGTCTATATCAAGCTCTTGGTGCACTTCAATTATATTTGATAGGGGTGCAAAACCTTATCATTGAGGTCGATGTGAGGTATATCAAAGGCATGCTCTCAAATCCTGATATCATGCCTAGCGCTAGCATCAACCGATGGATTGTTTCAATTCTAATGTTCCACTTCATGCTAGTTCATGTTGCAGGTACACACCATGGGCCAGATGGTCTTTCGTGACGTCCTTGACAAGCCAAAGATGACGATATCGAAGTAGAAGAAGAATTCAGTGATTAGATCAACAAACTACATGGTTTCATTCACCAAATCAACCCAGTTTTGATTCGACCTTTCCCCTCTCATGCAACATATCTGACTTTCGCCCAAGCCTCAGATTTCAGTAAGGGGGAGGATGTTTCATATGAAGACGTACCTCGATTGGACAAAGCAAAGAAAGAAAACAAACAATTACTGCTTGTTCATAGATGGTTAGACAACATGGTGTGACCCCCAAATCTATCAGATACTGAGTACGCTACCTTCGTGCAATATTGCACCGAGTTCTTCATAGATTCTGGAAAACTATGGCGAAAAGACCGTCACGGAGAACACAAGATTGTCATGATTCCAGAACGTCACATCAATATTATCAGGTCATCACAGTGTTGGATTATATAATCTGTCACTGCTTAATCAGTGCTTAACAGACTATAGTTTGCACACACACACAAGTGATGTGATAGTTGTAGCAATCTGTGTCTGGTTATATGGTATCCTTGTTCTGTTGAACCCTATAAGACCTGGTAGCTCAGTTGGTCAGAGCATCTGGTATATGTCCAGGAGGGCCTGGGTTCAATCCCCAGTCTGGTCATCTTTTCTGTTTAACACACAGGACCATATCAGACACAAAATGATCTTTGCCACAAATTCTCACATTGCCCTACGATTCTGGTCGCCCAACCTGAAAGCCAATATCTAGTGTTTGAAGGTTCAGTCCATAGGACCGAAGACTGAACCAGACTGAACTGCAGTCCATGCTGCAGTTCGGTCCATTTGTCTGAAAAATTGAGTAACTGAAACCGCAGTTTGGTTGCCAGTTCACTCATTTTGACAACATTTGAAGACCGTTATAAGACCGGTTGTAACCGGTTTACAACAAGTCTTTTACACTTAGATTACGTACCCTATAAGCTCCTATAAGAGTACCAAATAAATATATTTATATACTAATTACATATGTCATAGATAAAAAATGGGGGCATGCCCAAATGAATAGAGGGAAAAGTAAGCTGTTTAAATAGCACTGACCATTTGCACCTGTTTGCATGGTCACATGTACTCTCATTTATGCATTTTTGATGTGTTTACATCTTTCATTTATATGTTTACATTTATTTGTACTGTATTGCCACCAGCCACAAGGCGTTTTGCAACTCGGTTTCTCTCCCTACAACAATGGCCTTGTCCACAACTGGGGCACAAACAACATCTGTTGTTGTTTGTGCCCCAGGTAAGTATCTTTTACTCTTTGCCTTTCATTTGTAACTAATTATTATCTTGTTTGTTTCTTAGAATCTATGTATATTATAACACATTATAACACTGATGACATGGCACCCACTTCCAGCCTCACAAGCCACTGCTCATGGGGTGGACTGTGGGTGCAGGAGATGAGGACAATGAAGACGAGGACAACAAGGGACAACAACAACAACAAATGACAAATGACAAGCAGGGGATGACAACAATGACAAAAAATGAGTGGAGGACGATGACAATGAAAAATGAGTAGGGGACAACAATGACAATGAACACCAAGCAGAGGACAACAATGATGATAAATGACAAGTAGGGGACAACAACAATGATGATGAATGACAAGCAGGGGACAACAATGATGACAAATGAGTAGGGGACAACAATGATGATGAACGACAAGCAGGGGATGACAACAATTGGGGATGACAACAAGGATGAACGGGGACCACGAGACAGCGACAATGCAACACCCGCCCCTCCTTCGCTCAAAATGCAAGATGAAGGGGTGGTTTTCTACTGATGTGTCTTCCCCAGCACCGCTGTCCAGCCTCGTGAGCCCCTGCTCGCAGGTGGACTTGTTTTCTTGTTTTTTAATTTGTTTTTTTCTATTTCTATTTCTATTTCTTTTTTCTATTTCTTTTTCATTCTCTTACACCACAGCTGTGAGCAACTGCTTGCAGCATGTAAATGTAATTAGTTTTATTTAGTATATAATAGAATTAAGTTAATACTCAAAAAGATGGGACAAAAACCAGTTTAAACTGGTCTATGTCACTTGGGCTTGCAGTATGGACCAGTTACGGTCCCAGTTAGCCCACTTTGGGGTCGAAAGACTGGACTGAACCAGACCTTAAAACACTACCAATATCGCATGGTATATCCAAACGTACCATTACTGTCAGTTGCAACAGACTTGAAATCTCCTTATTCCACCAATCATTGCCACCCCCACCCCTCTATTCAGAAAAGTCTACATCAATACAATGCACATGCTGCCTTCTGGTGGATATCGCTATATAGTACAAGGTTGATGTTCGATATCATACTGGCCAGAATTCAGGATGCTTCACAATGAAACAGCAAAGACCATCGGCAATTGGATCTTCAAAGAAATCATTTGTTGATGGGGCTCGCTTTATGAAATTGTTACTGACAACAGCCCAGCATTTCTTGCTGCTCTCGAATACTTGGTGAAGTGATATCATATCAATCACATTTGGATAAGTGGATACAATTCTTGCGCCAATGGCCTCGTCAAACAAGCCCACTTCAACGTACAACAGTCACTTTACAAGGCTGTCAATGGCAATCAAACTTGATGGTTTGTTGGGACCCACTCGGTCTTTTGGGCAGAACAGGTAACAGTTCAAAAACGAATGGGCTGTTCGCCCTATTTTGCAATCACAGGTTCTCATCCACTCATCCCTCTCGACATCTCAGAAGCGACATATCTACAGCTGCCACCCAACTCGATACTTTCCTCCACTGATCTCATTGCCCAATGTGCTATTGCACTACAGAAACGCTCAACTGATCTTGAAGTACTCTACTCTAGAGTCTACACCACTTGATGAGAAGCTGCGAAATGCTTCAAAGAAGTTCACAAGCAAATGATTCGAGACACTCATGTGAAACACACAGATTGAGAAAGCCCTTAATCAAAAAATGCAAGCTCAATACCTTGGCCCACTCATTGTTATTGCACAAAACTATGGTGGCGCTAATATTCTTTGCAAGCTCAATGGTTCAGTTCTTCATCGACCAGTAGCTGCTTTCCAAGTTCTACCATATCTAGCACAAAAATCAATTCCCCTTCCTCCGGACTTCTTTGATATCGATGATTGTCAACTCAAACAACTTCAAACAACATCAGACATTGATGGAGACATTGACAAAGGTATTCCTGACCTCGATGAAGACGAATAGAGCATTTTTCTTTTATTTTCCTTACTTGCGATATTGAAACAAACTCTTGATCTTATAACAGTGTACTATTACAAGTCACAATATCATTTGAAACATGTTTGCGCAAGCTTGATGGGGTTTTTTGGCTATGAAGGAGTTCTGAGCCTTTCCCCTATGTCTTGTTTTGATAAATCATCCATCTTACTTTCTTTTTCTCTCCTATGTTTTTTTTCACATATATCGTACATTTCTTGGCTTCGATCATACACAATATTTCTCAATTCAAACCTTCGGACACAAGAAAAACAATAAAATTAAAACCAATAAAACATATTACTACTGGGATTCCTCCCACTTCCTCTCCAAAACCTCAATTTCCTCCATCAGTACCTCCACCTCCAGCTTTTTTTGCACCAGCACTTCCACAAGATATCAACAATGGAGTTGTGCTGCATCTGACTGTGTCATCTTGTCCTCAACCACCATCAATGCCCCCTCGACCAGACCTGCAATCTCGGGTTTGACTTTGAGCTCTCTCGCTTTTCCCTTCCCCTTCTCCTTCTCCACTGACTTCACCTTCACCTTCTTCATTCATTTTGGGCATTTGTTGACTTTTGAGGGCCTGGCCTCCACATTCTTGATAGGCTGGATAGCCCGGATGTGTATGGCTAAGTAATCACACAAATTAGTGATTGTAGTGGTTATCGAGCAATTTCACTTACTATGCCTTGGAGTTGGTAACTCCGTTGACTCCCCTGTACTCTTTGTTGCTCACTTGGAGCCCACCTTTTTCCTCAACTCACCTCATCAGAGTCCTTGCCTTGACACTCCCTCCCAGTAACACCCCTGAAGCCCTTGAGTGCATCATTTGCACTTTGGTGTGCCCTCCTCGACAATGCATTCCTGCGATGTCCTCAATCTTGCGCAATGATCACACTAAATCAAAATTGAAAGCCTGATTAGTTTGAACAATATCGACATAAAAAGAAGACTTACCAGCCCATGGAAGGCAATCAGATCACCTTCCTCCAATTGCACATGCCTTGCAACCATGGGCTCCTGATCGAGCTCATCTTCTCCCTCCTCCTCCTCATCCATCTCATCTTGGCCTTCCTCTTCTCAATGATCTGCTCGACAACTGGTAGGTCATCAACCAGAGGTTCTTCTTTGGCCTTGTCTCCATCGATCAAGAGGTGCATCACCTCGAGTGCAGCAGTCCGATCGCAAAATTCGTCCTTCAAAATGGTCTTGGTCTGGACTTCATCCAAGAACACTCGATGTGCATTGACCAGTGCATTCTGTCACTCCTCAATCCTCTTCAATTTGGCCTTGATGGCCACCTGCCAAGCCACCCTCTCCTCCTCTCTCTGCCTCTCTCCCTAAATTTTCCTCAAGTACTCCTTGAAAGGATACTTGCCCCCCCAAGAAAGCCAGCCCTCACAAGCGAATGGTGTGAACAGGCTGATTGCCTTGTCCAATGTCGCCTGCACACGGTTGTTGCATGCCTCATTGAATGATCAGATCAGATCATCGTATTCAGCCTATCAACGAGGTCAGGATGCAGATAAATGAAGAAAAGGGAAAAACACACCATTTTCTCACAAAAAATTTGACCCCAGATTTTGAAGTCGAACTCTTCAGCCTTGCCAGCCTTGGGCATCAATTTTGCATGGTCAAGGATGGGAACAGCAAGCTCAGCAAGGATGGACATACTGTTGAGGAGGTTGATGAAGGAGATCGAATAGAAGGAGAAAAGTTCGAACCATGACACCCCTTAAATCAACGATCAACAATGTCACATGACCCAGTTATTTTGGCTCGACTGACTGGGATGGTCAGAATTTTAGTAAGGGGGAGGATGATAGGTTGTCTCCTCAGCTCAAAGGCTGATTCACCATTTCAACCACATTCTAATCACATTGGCTAACTCCTACAATGTCCCAGATGCAGCATGACCCAGTCTATCGACCACAATATCAAATCAACCACATCAAAACATCACCAGCGACATCAATCGTACCAAGAAACCACATTGCACAACCTTAGGACTACCTCAAAATCCCCTAAGATCCCTCTAAATGACCATCGAACATCCCTGATCAACTTCGAACAACCGCGACTGTGATTGAACATCGTCGACCATTGTCAAGTGTTATCAATCAATATTGAGAGACTACAAGTGACATCGGGTGCCACATTCGTTATCTAAATGGTGGAATACCATGCACCACAAAGTATTCCAACTCGTGCTCAAACCTGCTGATAGTAGGTCAGCCTCATTCCAAGTCCCTATTGCATACAGAACCTGCTGGACAGATTATTGCGAGACTTAGCATGGTTTATACACAAAGGACAGTCTCTTTTTAGTTCTATACCCTTTATTACTCCTCCATCATATGATATATCTCTTTCTTGTTCGGATTCCAGTCTCCTTTAGGCCTTGTGTCTTAACTCATATCTTTTGCCTCATGTTCTACACATGTTTCTTATACCATTTTAGAAAGTTTCTTTAAAACATATAAAACTCTGTAGTATCTACTTGGAAATACAAGAAATCATCTTCACATATCGCCTTGTATAAAGTTCTAAGCATCTGATCTATCCTCTAAAGCAACCTAAGCTTCTATGAGTTTTCTCAATCAATGAGAAACCTCTGCAACCATTGTTGTCCTTGATCTTCCTTTGATCCTCTTATCATTAGCACTAGTAACCATTCCAACACTTCATAGCCATCGGCTACAACCTTCGTATACTATTGATCCACCAAAAGTCCTTAGACCTCACACATCAACCCTCAACGATAAACATCGTTTGCCATCGATTGATACTCCATCAGACCACACCAAACACCTTCATCTCTTATAGAACTACCTTTACGACTAGTACCAACTAGTTGTCTTCCCATAGGTTGGACCACAAACATTCAGAACGTCTCGCACCCTTCCTCTGACTCATGCAAATATCATCAGTTGCCTCATTGGCTGTTTTGGTGGTTTTCCCGGGTTGAGTATCATCAGCGTTCCTGGCCTGGATAGTTTGGAAGTACTTGGAACATGTGGGGCATTCATTGTCTTCAGAAACAATGTTGGCATGCATCCTGATAATATTGGATGTAAAGGGGAGGGGCAAGTACAAGGTGGAGATAAGCGACAACAGATAGAATGAACATGCCAGTGAACAGAAGGGGTTACAGATGAGCTGACACAGCATTCCAAGGAGGGGTTACAATGTTGCTTTGCACATCCACTTTGATATGTACCATGATCTCTATCCATCTACATCTGTCCTCTCTGGCTATCAGAGATGGCCCTGTCAATTTATAAGGTCCCAGTGAGTAGCAATGTAATCAACTGCACACACCTCTAAATAAACTGGAAAAATGGCAGGTAGTTACCATGGTGAATCAGACCTGTGGTATTCTCAAAATAACCATGGTAAAAAACTGGCAACCATGGTTGCAGTGTTCAAATGGGTGTGATTTTGACAGGTACAGGTGCAGTGTGGGAAAATCTTACCCACAGTGTGACCCATGTTACACCCTAGCTACAATTGACGCCAACTGGGTCACCATTGCCAACATCATCACCAACACAGTTTACCATCACTCCAAGTATGCCCATCACGCACAGGGCCTGGGGAATGAAGCATAGCCATGGGGTGACAGACTCAGACAGGAGCATTTTACAGGAAAGGAAAAGAGGATGGAATGAATCAGGGGATCTGATGGGGTTAGGAGGCAGTGACGATGCAAGAGAAGATTTAGAGGAATGCCAGGAAGGGAACAAAGTCAGTCGGGGGGTTAGAGATGCAGAAGAATTTGGGCCTACAGGAAGGGTAGGACATGCATACCCATGCATACCTGTGACCACATTGTCACAGTGTTACCCATACCCGTGTCATACCTTACTTACATCCCCTCTCACAGTTTCTTCCAAGACCTTTGATGATTTCTTTGATGATCCAGAGGATTTCAGTCTTGATGAGGTTGAGACAGAGTTTGTTGAGTTTGAAAAGCAGCTAAAGGAGCATCCATTGCCTGATGCGGACAGCACAGAAGTTCTCAACGGTGAAGTCTATGATTTTGATGAGTCAGATCAGGTTGACCAAGGTGCTATTCCTGCGAGGGAAGATATTGAGGTGATTGTTGTTGATGGGGCTGTAACTCAAACTACTTGGAATGTGGAAAGGTTGATGTCAATGAAAGGTATAGCTGCCTAGTTCTGCTAATAGTAGGACTTAATGTAGAACACAAAACTTTTGTTAGCAAACGCTGGCAGGACAGACCTAAGTAAGTAGAGGCTGCTGTGCATACTAAGGGTTGGCATAGGGACCCAGGGTTATATCAATGGTCCTGCATATCTGTTGTGCATGTTTCATTTGAAGGATCTGGAAGTCAACTAAGCTGTGAGAATTTACAATGTAAAAGCACTCACCAATGACTGGTGCTGATTTGCCCATCTCAAAATCATCATGAACCCCATGCATCCTGTTGTCCAATGCAGGAGTTAGAACTTCAGCACTGCAACCAGCCTCCTGAGCAATAATACCAGTTTTGACGGTGTTGGTTACAGTGTTCTTTGATTGGATATCAAGAGATTGGGTGCTAGCAAGTAATATTTCTACTCCAAGCACCATATTCATGTCAGTAGACAATAGCATGGGTATGGGTAACCCATATGGGTCATGGGTATGGGTACGGGTCATGGAATACCAACCTGCAACCCGTGTCCTACCCATCACCAAAAAGTTGTTGCTAACAATCATTTTTAGCTACCAACTAGTTCAGAACTACCAACAATGACAAAACAGCAACAACAGGATGATGAAGCCAACCCAGCACCCGCCACACCGCTGTGAGCCCCTGCTCATAGGATGGATCATGGGTGCTTAATGATGAACCAGGGGGGATGGAGGGCGACGACAACTAGGACCACGATGACCACAACTATGATGACCACGACCAGGACCACGACCAGATGACGATGATTCAGGACAACAAGGAGGGGGATGAGGGGACAAGGAGGAGGAGGAGGAAATGACAGCACCAACCCAGCACCTGCGCCCACCACTGGGCTATAAGTTTATTATTTTTCTTGTCTTTTTTTTATATTCCTACTAACTAATGTTACTAGCATGAAGTCATGACCACCACCCCCCTCTCGCTCACAAATGCGAGGTGGGGTGGATTTTAGTACACTTAGAATACTTAGTTTAGATACAATTAATTTTTATAATTTATATACTTGGCCTGGGGGTGCTACAAAACCCATGCAGGAATCGACACCCACCGGTACCTGCCTGTACCCACTGCATATCAACCCGCAGGTCGACGGGTTTCTACCCATGTGGGTATGGGTATGGGTAGAGCTCTGGGTACTTGCGGGAGTACCCATGCTATTGCCTACATGTCAGTGACATTGCACAATGCTGGACTATATTTTGGGCCTGTTGTCATGGAGGCAAAATTACAAGATTCTTTGTAGTCACTACCCCAGTCTAATAGCTCATCACATCAGGCTATTACATCCTTTTGATATATAAAAGAACTGTAATAACAGGTTATAGCATGATATATGCAGGACTGTAATTACAGGTCAACATTATATATCACAAATCCACATGATGTTCAGATTATGGTGGGTGCATGTGGTCCCTGTCCAACATTGGGCACAATTCCCCACCACCCATTTGGGTTGCACCCCCCTGCCCTAATAAAACCTTTCATATCCAGGATTCTTTTCTGTCAATCAATTCATCACCATTCCTGAAATATAGATCTGGGAGTGATCTGGAATAGCAGCTTGGCAGTGCAGGGTATTAATAGTTTGCGATCAATGATGGGCATTGAAATGTTAACAACCATCATGCTCGAAAATGATAGTTCATGAAAACATAGCCAGCAGGATTTTTTTTGCTCCCCTGCTTCCACTCCTTTCAAGTCCTTAGCAACTATGATAACATGTTGCAAATATCATGGTGAACAACTAGAGTCAGGTTGTTGGGAAATAACTAACAGCCACCTTTGGCATAGGAACAATCATGACATTATATTCACAATAACATAGTAAGAAGCGATGACTCCAAGAAACATGTTGGAACTTTCTAAAATAGGTTTTGACTGGTTGTTGCCAGTTGTGGGCAGTCCGATCAGAAATGAAATCACAATCACAAATAATCAATGAGTTCTTGTTGCAACTGCAGCTGGCATCCGGTTGAAATTGGCTTGATCATGGAACAAAAAGAATATTTGTGTTGTATTGTTATTTGTTTATTGATATTCTGAATTGCCTATTAGTGAAACTAGAGAATGCCATTATCAGGAATCGAACACACAACCTTGTATTATCAAATTTGTACTTATTTACACTACACTATATTAAAACCACTATACCATATCCACTTATAAATATGTAAAGCATGAGGTCAATACATTAGGCAATAAGGTGTCTACCTCCAAATACAATATAAAGCTGTCTGAAATTTGACAGTAGGAAAGTTATTTTAGAATCTTGGTTGCAAGTACTCTCTAATAAGTTTATATGATCAACTTTCTCTTGTTCTTGATTCTATGTGAACTCTAGTATGCAGTTGCTCTGGTTGTGGTCACACCCACTCAGTTACAACTCAGGTTGCAACCAGGCACAGTGATTACAATAATTTGATTGGTCTCAATCAGTGTTACAATTGAATCTAATCACAGACTGGTTACAACCACATCTGGAAAGTTCTGACACAAGACTTGTGAAAGTACTGAAATTACCAAGCCCAGCATGCATGGCCCTGGTAATGTAACCAAGAGTGACCAAGACAATTGTACAAAATATGTGAACTACTGAGATTACAGACATGAGAGGTAGAATCTTCAGATCTTTCTCTTCTTTGCCACCCTAGGAAAAAATGTCAGTGTAAGGAACAACACTGTGAAATTATAGTGTTTACCTTGAGTTGCTGGGCTTTGCTGGAATCGGAACTGCCACGTCCATGAAACAAGAAGTCAGATCATCGACTGCCTGCATCCATAGGTCACCATTGCCACTGGCCAAATGCCAGCACTTCAAGCTGATCAAGACCATGACTAATCTGTTGGGGCTGCCCTTGTGTAATGACTGGATGTTGTGGCTTGATGGGTGCTCCAGATCAAGCATAACAGGTAGATTGCCACAGGTGCATGATCTCCTCCATGCTGGTTGCAAAGCATTCCACCAGACCAACCACTCCAGGCCAAATGCAGTGGGGTCAGATATCTCCAGTGGATGGACATAATCTCTTGTGAGCAGCCACCCAGAAAGAGCTTCAGGTCGACTTTTGCATTCAGGAAGCCTAGACTAAAATGGTTACATCAGCACAGATGACACGAAACACTCCAGAACACTTATACCCACCAACACAACATCATCTGCAGAAAATGTCCCTTCAAATGTGAACCAGATGGTTACCCACTGATCCCAACTCGGTCCAGCAGTTTTATCTTTGATGAACTCATGTGCAAGTCGCAGCCACTCTGATGCCTTCCATGATGCATCCATAAGAGGGACAATCTCTTTGGTTGCAGGTGCCTTGCACAGATGCTGACTTCTTCCACCTTCACCCATAGCTTCCCCTGTAGGAAGAGCAGTTTGCTTCGCAGCGCATTTCTTTGGAACGGTGGCCATGGTTGACCTTGTTGATTGTGCTGTCCTTGGGTCACTGTTGCTGGAGGGAGCAATGGATAAAGGTACTGAAGCTGGCAACAGGTTAGCAGCTGGTGCACTACCTGGAGCAGCAACTACTGGATAGATAGATGGTGACGCACGAGGCAGGGGAATGTTGATTTTTGGGTGGAGAGGTGGTCAAAGGGCACATGAAAGGTGAGGGTGCATTCTCCAAGTGAGCAGCAGATTGACCATCCACCAGCATCAGTGGGTGTTCAAGCTGTGGCTTGGTGGTGTGTGAATATGGTAAAGAAGGGCGGGTTCCCATGCATCTGTGTATTGATGATACTCCATCTGCAGGATTGAATATGCTTCACAAGAGGGGTTCAATTACATCTTCTGCAGGAAGATCTGGTGAGGAGGTGGATGCAATGATAGAATGTTGAGAAACATGCTCTTGCAGTAGGAACACAGAATAAGAGGGGTCAAAGATAGCACCTAAGAAACTAGGTATATTGTCTGCCACTGTTCTGGAAGGTGAGGGAGGACATGGAGATAGAAGGTGCCAGTGAAATAGAATCTTGATGAGTGCTGGAAAATGTTTCCATGTTGACTCTGCTGGAGAGCGCTGATGATACTCAACCCGAGAAAACCACCAAAACAGCCAATGAGGCAATCAATGATATTTGCGACGAGTCTGAGGAAGGGTGTGAGTCATTCCAAAAGTTCATGGTCCAACCTATGGGTAGATAACTAGTTGATACTAGTCATGAAGGTAGTGCTATGAGAGACAAAGGTGTTTGGCGCAGTCCGATTGAGTATCGATTGGTATCGAGGGCAATCGATGAGATCGACGGTGAGCGAGTTTATTGTCGATGGTCAATATGTGAATTCTGGGGACCTTTCGATAGGTTGATAGTAGTATACGAAGGGTATGGCAAATGGCTATAAAGTGTTGGAAGGGTTGCTAGTGCTAATAACGAGAGGATCGAAGGAGGATCGAGGATTCGATGATTGCAGAGGTTTCTCATCAATCGAGAAAACCCATAGAGACTTAGATTGTTTAGAAAGTTGATCAGATGCTTAGAACTGTATACAAGATGATAGGTGAAGACAATTTCTTGTATTTTCTAGTAGATACTACAGAGTTTTATATGTTTTAAAGAAACTTCCTAAAATGGAATGAGAAACATGTGTAGAACATGAGGCAGAAGATATGAGTTAAGGCACAAGGCCAAAAAGGAGACTGGAATCCAAAGAAGAAAGAGATGTATCATATGATGAAGGAGTAATAAAGGGAAAGAACTAAAAAGAGACTGTCCTTTGTGTATAAACTGCGCTAAGTCTCGCAGTAATCCATCCAGCGGGTTCTGTACATGATAGGGACTTGAAGCGAGGCTGACCTATGATCAGCAGGTTTGAGCACAAGTTGGAATATGTTCTAGTGCATGGTCTTCCACCATATAGATAATGAATGCAGTGCCCAATGTCGCTCGTAGTCTCTCGATATCAATCAATGATGCTTGACGATGGTCGACAATGTTCAATCATGGTCACAGTTTGTTCGAAGATGATTGGGGATGTTCAATGGTCATTTAGAAGGGGTTTTAGGGGCTTTCGGCGTAGTCCTAAGGTTGTGCAATGTGGGTTCTTGATATGATTGATGTTGCTGGTGATGTTTCGATGCAGTCGATATGATATTGCGATCGATAGACTGGGTCACGCTGCATCTGGGACCTTGTAGGAGTTAGCCAATGTGATTAGAATGTGGTTAGAATGACATATCAGCCTTTGAGCTGAGGAGACAACCTATCAGCGCAGCCATGTCCACCGCTGTTGTTGGCAAGTCATCTATGTTGTTGGACTTGATGATGATAGCACAACTTGCACACACATTTGAAGCTAGTATTACATATTCAGGCCCAAACTCCAACAGAAAAAATATAGAACTCATGAAACACATGTTTGACAAATCCAGCAAATGGTTTTAAGAAAGTAGCCTGGAAGGATGGGTGTGCTGTTCCAAAAGAAAGCTCAAGATCATTTTTCCACAATCGTACCTGAAGAAGATAATTTACAAAGGGGACATCAATGATTGTGACAAATACTTACCCAAGTGTTCTGATCTTGCTGCCATTGATTGGTTCTGGGCCTCCAGCCAGGATGGTGAATATCCACCCGGTTCTGAGAGCCAGTTCTTGGAAAAAATTGTCTAACACATTTGGTAAAGCTGTAATGGCGCTGTAAGTATTCACAGATCAGTTTAAATTGTTGTGATATGTAAGTTAAAGTGCACGTATGCAGCATAGCTTTCTGGTATGTGCACTTCCTCTGATTTGGAATTGTCAGTTCTAGCAATCTTTGCAGCAGCTGCTTCAGCATATACTGCCTCCTTCAACTCCATTGATTCTGCTTCGAATGCTTCCACAGTGAGCTGTTTGATTGTGCTAAGGATTTGCTTCTGGGTAAGTCCCTTGTCCTTGATTTCAGCCTTAACCTTGTAGCATACATGCTCATTGTAATATTGGCAGGAGTAGATTTCCAGGTGTTGGGGTCGACGTTGTGGTTTTATTTGAATTTGGAATCATTTAACCCCATTGCACATCTGCTTACTGATCTTATTATTATTAAACCAGGACTTGAGGCACTGAGAAACTTCTGTTCAAGATGGGTTTAGTGCAACAGATGTCAACCTACCTTTTTTTGTTTGGTAATGAGAGCCTGTTCCCCTTCCTGATAGGAATCAACTGGCATATCAGGGTCATGAGCTTCTAATCACCAATGAGAGAACCATTCATGGTGTAGGGCAGGCCAAAAGAGTGCCAGTTTTTTCTGTTTTTGCTTTTCTAGAAATTTGTGCAGCTCACTTTGGAGGAACACAAGTTGTTCTTCATTTGCCCAGCAGTGCAGCACCATTAACACTTTGAGATGTGAGAATCATTAGACATTAGAAACCCGCTATGAGTAATTATCCTGACATAACTTACCTTAATATCACCAATCAACATAGCCAGATCACGTGGAAAGTTTGTAGAATTGTTGTGGTGCTGGATTGTGGCGTGGGGAGCCACTGTACAGTTCGAATTCCCAGGTTGTATATAGGACAAGTTCACAAGCACCACACTGGTAGCTCAACCAGATTACTGATTGGTAGTCTTTCACTAAAAAAAATCCCCACACATCCTCATTGCCCACATGGTCCACTCCGCTCAAGTCCCTACAAATGTGGCCAACTCCCCCAAGGCCCAACAGTTAATATCACAACTGCATGAGATCAGAGTGAAGGTTGTGCCTGGCAGTGAGTTTACTTTTTGTGATACTAGGTGCCATCGTGGGCACTGGCAAAAACCTTGCTTGTGAAGATTAGTAAATTTGCTACTAGCCCATTGCACTTGTTGTTTTTTGCATGAATGGGAGACATTGCAAGCAAGGTAATATACTTAGCCTCTCGCTTTTATCAGTTCTGCACCCTCCCTTGACTAGCTCTGCCAGTGGTAACCCTACTGCTGCATGTGTCAGTGCATCTCCTAATGAAGATGGTTATGTCGTTTACATGTGGGGCCTGTTCAGAGTTCAATACCATCAATGTCGCACAAGAGACATTTTACATTGTCACTGCAGGGACCAGCATTGGCATATTCCGCAACTCTGTGAGTATACTTATATCCCCAATGACAGACTCATGAACAGTTCACTTCTACAGGCACTTGCAGACTCATTTGTTATGGGTGTCAAGTGTTCCATGCAGAAGAAATACTTGACCCTTGAGGCAGAGCTTGGAGCATTCCATGCAGTGCTAGGCCTCGATACTGTCAAGTTGTTATTGAAGGACTGATATGGTTGCATTGGGGTTGATAGGATTGCATTGGTGTTGGCATTGTATGTACAGTGTTTGCTCCTCATTTTGCTAGCCAGCCACATATCATGTATTGCTGTCAATATTCTTGCTTTGCCTTGATGCTCTGAATGCATGTGCACTATGAATTCATCTCAAACTACCTGATACATAAGCTGTTTCATTGCATGCAATGCAATCAACCCCTTGGGATCAACCATGGCCAAGCAAAATATCTCCTCAATCCAATGTACAACCTCACACACCCATTTAGACAACTTGTTTGCCTCACACCATTCTAAATCTACCCCTCCCACTGCAATATCTTGTCCTTGTACTGTTTAATGGACTTTTGGTAGCTTGAGAAAGTTTGAACTGCATTGCCAAGAAGGTCCTTGTTGCCTGATGATGCATAGTAAGTGGACAAGAGAGTGTCGACATATTTTGTGGGGTGTGTATCAATGAGTGTATTAAACTTCAGGGACAGTTGTGCAACTCTCTCGCACCAGTAGGGAAGATTTCTACTATAGTAGTTTGAATATAGGGGTTGCTGGAAAGAACTGAGGGAGATGTACCTTTGCTCAGATGAAGGTTTGCCATTCACAGATGCTGATGCAGAGACCGCCATGCCAATCACTACACTACAATAGACATACTAGAATGAGTTCAAGATAGATCTAGTTTAGACTTTAGTAAGAAATTTACTTGTTTTGCAATGCCCTCTTGCAGTATTTTGATTGCTGTCTATCTTGAAGTTCAGGTTTGTTCCTACCCATGTTACAGTGTAGGTTTGCAGCCAGTTAGAAGTACAATACTTACCTTTGATAGTGTCTGTGGCTTTTGGCCCTATTGGCAATCCACTGTTGCTCAGAAGTGTGGTACAGACAAGGATCATGGAGGTATGAGGACCTAATGGACTTTGGATGGGTTTACAGCCTTCAATACTTTCATCTGACTTTTACTCAGTACTTGTGTATTATAATTTGCAACCTTGGTAGAACCTCTTACTAGCAATGAAAGGACCTCAAATATGTATTTTATTTGCTCAACAAACCTGTACCTGCCCCAGAAATTGAAAAGTATTCATGTCTCAAGAAAATTCAGACTTCAGAATTTCAGAATGGACAGTCCACAGCCCAAAAAGTCAACCTGCTGGCTAAAACAGATCATGTGTAACTGTTATGTGCTATACAATTGATTCTTTGAATCATCCATGGCCCCCTTCTTTGACTTTTTAATTTGTAATTTTTCACTCTACTAGTCTCTGAAAAAACCCTGATCGTGACTTGAAGTCACTCTGCCTAACTTTCCCTTCAGTAAGTAACAAATGTTCAGCTATCTAACACCATGATTGATCTAGATCTAGATGCCCTGAATTGATGGCATTATTCAAATGGGTGAAACTGCCTTTCTCAAGATGCTCACACCCTATTATGTTCAAGCAAAAGAACAAGACAAGCTTGACTCCTTCTTTGACACTCTTATCACCATTTGGTTAGATTGTTATCCAATCGACAAGTTCTGCAAACCTGTCTTTTGTCATGATCAAGAGTACTATGAGTGGGCTGTAATGCACATAAAGGCTGTAAGTTTCACAATTTCATGTTTAAATGTTTTCTTATCATGGCCTCTGTGTTTAGCACATCCAAAAGGATCTTAGGAATCTAGCTCAATGGAGCACTCTTCAGGTACCTGAATCATCCCACTGGGAGGATGAGGTAACAATAGAAAAAATGGGACATATCTCAATGGTGGGTAGGTCATGGTTCTCTGCATTCTTGTCTACTGTTTAGTTATGTGGACACACAAGGAACCTCAAGTCCTGCAAATAAAACTAGGAGACAAACAACTCTCACTCGCAAGTGAGAGTCTGATTGCATATGTAGAAGGTCGGGATGCTGGAACGCTGTGTGGTATTCCACACATCTATGGTTTCTGTCCTTGTATCTTGGACACTACTTAGTCTATACAACTCTATATTTGTAGACGTATGTATTTGGTATCTTGCATGTGATTTGTTTGAAATTGATGCATGGTTGTCAGGTGACATTGTTGACCTTAATTTAAGTATCAATTAGCTGAGCATCTGTTGATTGTCCTCAGCTATCGTTCCAGTCCTGGGTCCATCGCACCTTCACAATTTACTCACTGTCCTGTCTGGTCTATATCTGCAATATCTTACTTGGTACTGCAATCTGGGCATAGCTCGATGCATCCACCTCTGAGGCTTGTTGTGAACTTGAAGACCCAAGACCAAAGGAATAATAATCAATTGAGAGCAACATATATTCTTCAAGTCCAAGTGGTATTTGAAGGGTTGAAGATGACTCATTTTTTCAATTCACCCCCCACTAAAATCATGCCCCCTAAGTACACAACCCAGATAATCAAGTATGTTGATAGTGATGACAATGAAACCCTCACCTCTCAACTGACTCCTGTTATCCAAACTCACACTTATGTCCAACCTGCTTCATGCAGCCTCTCTACTAGCAACACTTACTATGAGATGCCAGCATCACCTCAGAAGTGGCTGCTCGTGCGACTCCTGAACCCATCTTCTAGAGAGAGAATGAACCAATGGACAATGACATAGCAATATCTAGTGATGATGAAGATGATAAAGACCACACCGAGAGGATGCTAGAGCCTGGATATGTCAGTACTGTACACAATGGGCAGGTTAAATGCAAGTGGGGGTTGTTTGGGGTATGACTTTTTATCTCTTTTTCTTTCACTGGAACTAATGCATCTTATGATAACCCCCTTCTCTCCTGGACACCTGAAATTGATGTGTTTGTTCAGGAGCTTCTCCAATATGAGGGATGCAGTGACCCACATGAGCCTTGCCCTTCCTGTTCTGGAGAGCAAGGTCACATCCAATGTATCAATTGTTATGATGCTCGGATGTTTTGTGGTATCTGCACAGTACTCATAATCACCTGGATTCACCGGAGTCACCTGGACGCATGACCAACTGCACAACCAGACTAACCAGACAGCACATGCTTTACCAAATAAAAGTTTCACATCCAACAAGAATTGAATACCCGACCATGGGTTGGACCATAAATAGAACAGCATGCTTAACCACTTAGCTACCAAGCTGTTCTCTTTACCCAACATTTGACACTTTTATTACCCAATTAAGGTGCATGGTAACAAATCATCATCAGTAATAGTGCATCACAGCTGTGTGATGTGTCATCACAAATGCTCTCACATGCAACCACACCACATTAACCCAACCACCAACACATCGCGACCCCATCTGCCAACCACCCATGCCAACACATGCAACAAGGGATCCAGCCCATCGCCATAGAAATCCCTGCCCAAATCGGGATTGCAAACCCACAAACATGCCATGTCAGCACTTGAAAAGGATGGCTCAAAGAAAGTGAAGTGAGATGAGGAGAAGGAAGAAGAGGAACAGTCTGGGAAGGGGAAATGTAGCAAAAGGTAAGTAACCCAGCTCTTCTATCCAGCCATTATGGTACTAACATTCTGTTCCTTTTTACAGGACCTCGAAAAAAGGCTCAAAAAGACAGGGTGCAGCTTCGGCCACCCCTTTAAGGTATGTTTCTTTTTTATTAATATCTTTTCTCATTCATTTTTTCTTTCATAGAGCTGAACTTGCTCTCGAAGCGAGCAGAGTTTCTGTTGCCCCACCCAAATGTGCTCGAGTGGCCAAGGGGAGTTTCCTGCCCCCTCCTCCTGGTCAGGGCAGTGCTGGTTGACCCCAAGCCCTGCAGGCCCCATCCAGTGACAGCAAGGAGAGCAAAGAGGAGACCAGCAATGAATCGAGCAACCACAACAGCACTGATGACAGCTTGAGCCACGGGGAGCCTGCAGCCAACAATGACAATGACAGGGAGGCCGACAACAAGGACAACAGCAAGGCTGACAATGGGAACAACAGCAAGGCTGACAATGGGAACAATGGCAAGGCTGACAATGGGAACAACAGCAAGGCTGACAATGGGAACAACAGCAAGGCTGACAATGGGAACAACGGCAAGGCTGACAATGGAACAATGGCAAGGCTGACAATGGGAACAACAGCAAGGCTGACAATGGGAACAACAGCAAGGCTGACAATGGGAACAATGGCAAGGCTGACAATGGGAACAATGGCAAGGCTGACAATGGGAACAATGGCCCTGCACAAATCATGCTTTGTACAGCGAGCACCCAATATGGTGTGTTTGGCAGGAGAATTCTGCAATGGACATTGTAAAAATATATGTGTATGATATACATTTACTTACAACTGAGATCCTTCACCTAGGAGGACAGCTTCTACATCCCATAACCCAGAGTTGAATCCAATAGGATCAAACAGTTTGGCAAGGTTTGAGACATCGGTGAATATGTGTCTGCCTTGTGCCTTTGGTTTTGCTATGACAACCCACAGGGAGCTGGTCACAACATTCATATACATACAAAATCCTGCGCCTTCCTCTGTCCATGCCCCAAAGGCCCTGCATGTTGCAGCAATAATCCATCAAGTATGCCATTCAGGAAAATGGATCTGTTGCTTGCAATATGGCTCTTCATCTGTATAGTTCCATGCAGTGATATCGCTCGCCAAGGAGTGCAGGGGTGGATAGTCAGATGGTGACATGGACACCCACCTCGTACTTAGGATGTTGCCATTGATGGCCTCATTGCTGTTGATGGCCTTGTTGCTTGCAAGCAGGTGTTGCACTGTTTCTTGCGCATCTTTCTCTTTTTCTTTGGTATAATCTACATCAACCAACAGTGGACGTAGCCATGTTATAACATGCCCTGGAATATTCACAATGTCATGTCATAACATTCTGCCTTATTTACTGGGAGTTTCCAGTGCAGAATATATTATAACATGCACACTCCTACTAATACCTCATCTAGTCTTTGCCATCTACATTATGACCTATGCTCTCATGTATCCAGCATTATATAACCCTTGCTCTTGTGCACGCACCAACATTTTCATGTGATGTTCTCAGGCTCATCTGCCATGCCCTATCCACACCCTATCCATGTTGTAACATCAACTAAAACCCTTCCTTCCACTGTTCTCTGCTGCCTCCACCAGTAATGTTGTAACATCTCCTCCCTCTCTGCCACCTCAGCCTGCCACATTATGACTTGACATTGTTACCTTGGCCAGCCTCCATTATAATGCCACATTATAATGTCTCATCTCATCTCTTCTGCCATGTGTTATAACTCAACACACTCCAGCCTCTTCTAGCTGCATTGTAATGTCACAACTGTCACATCCTTTGCATTCTCTCTTCCGCTACCTCGACTAGCCATGTTGTGATGGCATATCACATTATAACTCAACACCCTCCTATCTTATCCAGCCTCTGCTAGCCACCCACCATTCCCAGCCCACATTATAACATCAACCATTGTCATGTTGCCACATCGCATATCCCCCTTTCTGATGTCATGTTATAAACCTACCTTGTCCAGCCAATACATCTGTTCATTTACCCACATCAAAGCTTCCTGTCCCTCCCACTCCACATTATATTGCCAACTATCCTATGATTCCCCCCTTCTGCCACCTTCACTAGCCAAGTTGTAGCAGGATATCCTCCTGCCATGTTATAACTCAACACGCTCCTACTTTATCCAGCCTTTGCCAACCACATTGTAATGTCACGTCCTTCCATTCCGCCATTCCCAGTCCATGTTATATCACCAAGTTTCCTCTCTTCCACTGCCTCTGGCAGCCACATTGTAACATCGCATCCTCCCTTACGCCACTCCCAGCCCACATTATAATGTGAACTACCTTATCTTCTGCTGCCTTGCTAGCCACATTGTAACACTGTATCTTTCCCTTCTACCACAGTGCAATGTCGCCTATCCCCTGGTTCTGCTGCGATGTTATAACCCCACCTTGTCCTACCAACTCATCTGTTCATTTACCCACATTATAACTCCCCATCCTTCACACATATTGCCTGCCATACTGCATCCACCAACCTGTTATAACTCATTCTTAGATACTTCTGCCTTGGCACATTTTAAACTCCACTGTATATGTAGTCAGCCACTTCAATACCATCAATGACAGACTCAATTTGGTATTATTTCTTGTGAAAGACAGGAACTACATGTCATCAACATCAAACACAATGTTCTCATCATCTTCCTCAATCTCAATGTCAAGTGTATCCATGCCTGCCACGTTATCCTGATCTGTTAAATGACCATTCAGGACCACCCCAGCCTGTTGTTGTACAGCCTCCCAAGAATTCAACCAAGAGATAATGTGCTGATGCTCTGCAGTTCCTTGCTTGATAGCATATGCAACTAACCCTTCTGTGAGATGGGATGATAACTGTGTCCAATGGCCAGCTTGCTCCCTCTACCAGTTTGATTTCCAAGCACAAAATTGAAGAGTGTGCCACATTTCTTCTTTGAGCAACTGAATTTCCCCTTTCCACCTAGCTGCTCTCACTCAACATTTCAGCCACTCAATGCAAAGATCTGTTCATCCAATAAGAGTCTCGAAAATTCAGCATTCATACAGTTCAACACTCACGTGCTTCCATAAAAAGGGTATTGTTGAACTCATCAGCGGCAGTTGAATACCAAATCCATGACAATGTCCTGTAGCCATCACCAACTGCTAACTGAGGACCACCCCCTGCAATGGGGTCCTTTCTTGACCTAGCCATTTTTCATGTCTTCTTTGCCTCCTCCAACTCTTCATCAATGAGGGCTTTCTCACTCAACTCTCTGATGTCACTGGGTGGTGATCCTTCTGCAAGAACACCAATATGCTGGCAAATATGGTTATCAACGAGAGGTACCACTACTGGAAAGCATGACCAATGTGTTACGCTGAGTGTTTCTTCTTCCTCCTTCTCAAGGACCACTTGATACCTCCCAAAGGGCATGTCAAATCTTTCTGCATAACTCTAATCCTATGTACATAAAACTTTGTATATGGTGAATCAAATTCATGGGCATTTCCCAAGAACATCATCTGGGGTGGGTGCATCTATGAAGAAGTTAAATGCCTTGTTAGAAGTGGTCACCCAACGCCATTGTGCAGCATCCAGTACTAATTCACCCTTTCTGCAACAAGAACAGATGCGCATGCAGGTAAATGCCCTTTTCCCAGATAGACTTGAATGACCTCCCTTTTCCTAGAGACCTTGAATTATACAGGTCCAGTACTGAAATTGCCTGCTGGAATCCTCAAGAACTCATTGGGTGACCTGCATCTTTTGCCCCTCTAACCCTAAGTCAGCACACTCACCCTTCCCTCTCATCTAAAGGAAACTGGGTCTGGCAGGGGCTCTACCAGGTAGTGGACAAACATGCCTTTTATATTTACAAGGTCTATGGCATTGGTGCCCAGTTGAGGCATCTGCACAACTTCACTTGTGATATACAGAGGCAATGGCAGGATTGGGTGGTTTTCACCAGGATCCATGTGAGGTTGGATGTACCCATAGTGATGACCCAGGCACAAGGTAATATAAAAGCAATCCAATCCTTGTCGGTGCAATATGAGAACATCTTCTCATCTACATTGGTCAGAGGCTGATGTTTTCTGGGTTGTCTCAAAACAAACTAATATGAAATTCATTACACAGGACAAAACCCTAAGGTTCATAGAGGTTTGTAGGGGTTGGGAGCATGTGTGGTAATGTGTTGATGAATTTGGGGACATTCCCAGGGCTTAGAGCACAAGGTGGACCTATCACTGAATAGACAGGTGCATAGTTTGTCTATTCATGATAGCTAAGAGTACAGATCCTATGGAGACTACAGCAGTGACTGGCATCGTATCAGGCCACTGTTCTAAAAACCTGATTCCTCAAGGAGATTGAGGGCTCATTCTTTTTCTTCTTCATCCAGTTTGTCCAGCATCATGTGGATCTTCTGGTAGGTGTCCACCCCAGTCTTTTTCTGGGTGAAGCAGTTTTGGTAGGGAGGAGGTGCTGACCCCATCTGGGTGGGGTTCCTTCCATCTTTGTGGTTAGACAATCAATGTCTGGTTTGGTGGAAGGTGAAACACAATCCATTTTGGAGGTGTTCCATGCATTCTTGGTTCATCAGTCAGTTGATGTCAAGAGAAGGCTGTCTTTTCTTTGTCCTTTCTTTTGTCTTCTCGTTCTGCCTGGTCTTTCCCAGGATTGCCATGGCCTGTTTCCATTGGCCTTCATATTTTAAAGCTATTTTTATCCAGCCTTCGAGAGTGTTGGGTACCATCTCCATAGTGTGTACCCTCTTCAGTAGTTCAGGGTGCAGTCCATCCATGAAGTACTCAATCATGGCTGCATCTTCAGTGATTCCTGTCCTGTCTTTCAGGATGCAGAAACTTGCCACATATTCTTTGAGGTTTCCTGAAGATTCTTAATCTCTGTCCTTGCCGTTCCAGCATCATTGATCAGTGAGAAGGCCTCTAAGACCTTCTGTCTGAAGTCTGCATATTCTCCAAATCCCTCGGATTGGTGTTGGTTGACAAATGCCTGCACCCAGGTGGCTGCTGTCCCTCCATTCATGAAGGACAGTGTGAAGATGATCTTCTTGTCATTCATGTCATAGACCTGGTCATTGATTTGCAGGTAGAGGTCTATCTCCTGCAGGAACTTGGCAGTTTTGGTCTGATCTCCTGAGAAGTCTGTGGGTGATCAGATTCGAATGTCCTTTGTGGACATCATGGGTGTGGTTGCAGGGGGTTTGGACATCTCGTAGTAGAGGTCGTCAATTTTGTCAGATGGGAGGTGGGTGGATGTTTCAGGTGGGGGTGTGTGTGATTGTTCAAAGTCTTTGTCAGTGAGGTAATCTCCTCTTTGTCTTTTGGTTGATCTGTAGAACCAATGTTGTGCTGGGGTTGAGTAATGGACTAGTCTTCCATTGTATTGGTACCAAGATGAACCTGGCTGTGGTTCTGCTTCACTTGGTGGTCAGTCTGGGGTTTGTCTAGACCCAGGTTGTTGTGGGGTGTTTTGAGACATATTGTCTACACCTAGGTAGGTGGGCTAGCAGATAGTTTAGATCTTATGTTAAGGGCAAAGCCTCAACTACTCAATCTAGTCGATGTCATTCAACAAGGTGCTTCCTTGATGAGTCATTCAGCACTAGTCTTACTCGGAGCATCCAACGTAAGATGGGTAGTGCACTCTAGCAGGCCTTCTGCATAGAGTCACTGGGGTTCACACACTAAGGGGCTTCCTTAGTGGTTTTGAGTAAGTTCACGAGTTGCAAGTTAAGACTGTAGATTGCCTAGATCTAAACTAAGGACATCCCTACTACAAGTTGCAGTACTTATACTAGGAGGGAGGTCCCTATCATCCAATCAGAAAGGTAGATGCATATCAAGTAAGAATAGAAACAATAAGCCTCATGCCTAGCATGAGGCATCTGATGTCAAGGATCCAATGTCAAGGAGTGCTGTGGCACAGCATGTTGATTGTGAGAGTCCGATGTCATGGACCCAATGTCAAGGGGTCACTGTATCACAGTAGGTGTGGGAGCGGGTTCAGGTGCATGGAGTCATCATGCATCAAGGGTGCCTTCCACTGGAAGGGTGCATCAGGTGTCAAGGGCATGCCTCAGGCATGAATCAGGGAGTGCCTCCTGTCTGGAGAGGATCGTCGGGTGCATCGGGTCAGTTGGGTTCCATGAGTTATGAGGAAAATTGTAACAATGACAAAGGTGTGGTGGATGGCTTAAAATTGGAGGTCCCGGCAAAGAGTTTTTGTTGGAATAGTCAATCCTAGCACATCACATTAGCGCATCATGTTTAATAATAGAACATGATGTATTTATAGGTCATAACATACATAGGTACATCATAGTATAGGAGAATATGAGACATTCTACCTTATCCTGAACACCCATCATTAAATCCCTAAGAACTTCTACTCCATTCCATAATCCCAAGAGTTTTGATGACTGAATCTCAGAGGGGAAGGATACATCCATCAGACGTTCTTCAACTACAGGCAACATATGTGATAGTACACATTATATGATGAACAAAGTTATGAACACTCAGAATCTGAATATGCGCTAGCCATATCCACATGCTAGATCAGCATTGTCATTCCCACTTCCTGCTACCTGGCTAGCAAGCGGTGAATGATGCGGCATACATGCAGCACCTGCTGCACTGCGAACCACAGCGGACTGTGGACCCGGCGCCAGGCTCGAACATGTACTAGACAAAGGTGCACTCAACAAACAAACTATGCTGCTCCATATCAAACAGTCCATCCGAAGACTACTTTTAGGCAGGTTCAGTCAAAAGCCCCACCTCACAAAGAATAGAAAAAAAAATGCTCCAAATGCTCCTCTACTTGTGGGTGTGGATTGGAGAGATTAAGCCAGACCCTGGGATCTCCACTGGTGCAGATTCCACCCGTTTTTCTCCCGCTGGTCCCAGAAAACTCAATCGCCAGCACTGGCTGACTATGGCGACCATCGCTGCCCACAACCCACACCCACATCACCCCCCACATCCTAGTCTATCACCCATGCCAATGCCCATGTTCATCCTGACCCCCCAATCCCAACTCCATGGCCAAGAACACTGGACATAGAACAAGTCCCCATGCTCATACCAGAACCTCGGTGGATTTTGGGCTTGTCCTGTGGAATGGAGGATAGGAATCTGGGAATGGGAGTGGGAGGAAGTTAGTGGAGAAGGATGAGACACAGGGTAGGCGGCGGATGGCTGAGAAGGTGGAGGCGGGGGGATACCCTGAGCTGTGGCAGAGTAGGACATCAGCATTCCAGATTCAGTGACCCGCACATGCAAAATGGAACATGGGATCGGCTAGTGTGGCTAGGGGCGAGGATGTCATTGAGGACCAGGTTGAGGATATGCTTGAGCTTGCACATCAGAATGACGAGGACTTTGTTGGGGGGATCAGATTGTCGTAGTACATGCTGGGCATTGTTGATGTGGCTGTAGGTGTGGACATGGATTCAGACACATGCTCTCCCCTGCACTCTGCCTACGCCGTCTCCCCAACCCCATCCCCAGAGGCAATGCCCTGCAAACACACACTTTGTTCATCCTACTTCTTCTTCTCTTTCTGCATCCTCTCCTGCATGCAGACCTCATCCTCCTCCTGCAGGTGGGGTATATGTATGTGCTCAAAGCCAGGGGTGCTCCCACAAAACCTCCCCGGCACTCCTACTTCGCTGCCTACCCCATCCACTCCCTTAGCTCCCGATGAAAGATGAGCACGGCAAGTTTGATCCATGCCGATATTGATAGATGTAGGTGGCTTGCTCCTACATCTGCTTTTCACTGGTGGAAGGGCCGTATATAGATCTTTGGGGATGGGTGAGTCCCAAGAAGAAGTTGGTATGGGGGTGGTAGATGTAGGTGATGATCGATTTGCAAGGCAGCGGGTGGTGGAGGGGATTAGAAGAGAAAAAGCAGTCTGTAGCTGACAGCTGTATGACAGAACAGTGGTTAACATTAGATATGAGTTAGCAGCAGACAATTTAATCGAGCTCTTACCAGGACTGGATCACACACCATCAGCCTCATACTTACAACATTGACAAGATAAGTCATTTGCCATCCACATGTAGTGCAGCGGCCTGCCATACATTCAAGAGCACCGCACATTGACGTTCATACGTGAATGATCCATGCAGAGCATCATCCTGTAAAAGCAAATACATCAGTAAACAAAGATTACTCGTCAGGAGAATAGACTTGCCTTGAGATGAGGGTTAAAAAAAGGAAATGAAAATGTCAATCAGTGCCAAATCACCGCACAATGTGTTACAGGGCCAGCTTCAACAGAAACCCGCCGCTGCCAGAGATGGACATCGATATTGTTGTCATCGTCCAACACCGATGTGACTCCAAGTGGATGGAATGGACAGGTGCAATGACAATGGGTCATTTGCCACAGGAAAGATTTGCAGAGAATCTCCAAACCATCCTCATCTGTCGTAACCAGGATACTTAATTTTTTCAGAATCATCTTGCATGTGAACAATGGTGATACAAGGTGAAGAATGGTGAGATCCATGAGGGATTTGCAGTATAAGAAAATCTGATGTACATAGTTACAAAGCAACACGCCATTATTCACTCCCATTCTTGAACTTGCTGCCTACTTGCCCTTATCCATCACTCTTGCTTCACTCCCCAATCAGCCCCAACCACACTTGCTCAATGGATTCCGATCTGTCTGAGCGATCCAAGACCAGTAAGCAATCAGCAGTCTCCTGTACCTGCTCCCTTTAATGGTTCTGAGCACATTCTTTGTTAGCGTCACCCCAGCACCTTCGTGCAAAAGAGCTCAAGCTCGCAATGCTTACTGCGCTCAAGCGCTTCACCCAGTACATCACCTACTTGGCGGAGGGGAAATTGGATGGATATTTCAATTCCCTTCAAACTGAGGCCTTGGTTACAGATCTCGATGTATGTCTGCCCTCTCTGCCAATACTTCTCCTCCACGACCTGGGCACATACCAAGACAAGGAGCAGATTCAATTGTTGCTTGTTCCCAATACAGTGTTTGTGTCTTTTCGCAATCCTTTTCATGGTGGATGACTAATCCAAATTTTGCTTGGTGCAGTCATCTATTTGCTGTCTCTGGTTCCAGAAAGACTTGCCTTGCAATCGAGGGGCTCTGCCACAAATGGGGATTTTATTTTACATGTCAAGATGACCGGAAGCCAAAGGCAGCTGGCTCCCATGACTTTGTACAGGCGACCAGGATAATGGAATCAATGAGTCAGTGGGATAAAAGCACTGGCAGCCAACCCGATGCTACCAAGAACGTCGAGGTGGCGGGTCATGCCTTTATGATGCTGATATGTGCTCGTGTCTTTGTTCTAAGTTGCTTTTTGAAGAATCTGCTCAGTGGCACAGATGCGATGGTAGCCCGACGGCGATGGGTCCTTGCTCAACTCATGCCTCCCTCAAAATTTTCCTCCTCTGACCTCTTTACCTTTGTCCTTGAAAGCCTCCGTGATGCTAGCACCATGGACATGAATAATGTTATCTCTTCCATGCTTCGAGAGATGCTGCAGATAGCGGGAAAAGAAAATTTCCAACAGAAGCAGAGGTTCTTCACTGTGGTTGACAAAGTCCAAGTGGCTGCTGAGTATCTGACAGATTATTTTTGTTCCGCACCACAGGGCTTGATGAGTGCCCTGTTCTGCATGTGTTCTATAGGTTTCTTTGGGACATTGAAATCATTGAGGGGGTCATACTTGCCGGAACCAGTCTATCAAAGGAGATGGTGCAGAAGGCAGTGCATTCTCAAAGCGCAAAAAACCTGGGGGCAAGCCCAGTCCCCATTGTCTTCATTGACATTGGGCGATTCATGCAGGATAGGGAAGACCATAAGCGCTACATAGACAAGTACCTTTCTCTTTCCCCCAGCAGTGTCTCCAATCAGCGATTGATTGAGCAAATATTGTATTGGTTTTCTGGACGGTAGGCACAGCTTTCAACATTCTGAGATGCCACACTGATGTTAATCCCTAAAGTTACCGATTTACAGCCAGCCTCATTGAACTACTACTCTTCGATCAAATGTGCTCACCGCACCGTGTTCTTAGTGCTTTTGCTCAGGCTTTGACTAAGTTCACCATCACTGATGCTATTGATCTGGAGGAAGCAGAATTGCCCCTTACGGCCAAAATGTGTATGCAGGTGTGGTGGTATGGATCAATCAGTAACATGGATCGTATCTCCAAGCAATCTGACAGTATGTGTAATGCCTTATATTGAGCCACGAATTTCCTAATATGCAAGCCCATAGAGAAAGCGGGACTGTCCATTTTGAACAAGGATATTTTAGAAAGTACATGTAGTGCCTTATCAAGGCACAGACTTCCTAATACTCAATCTGCTAGGGGATAATTTGATGAAGTGTCTTTTCCATGTTCTCATGCGGTGGAGAATTGGAAGTCAAGCTATGTCCCTTCCCATCGAAGGTTACATGCACCAGACAATTGCGTTGGGTGTTGGTCACTTGGAGAAGATTGGAGACATTCAACCATTTGACCAGAACACCAACTATCCTGTCTATCTTTGCGAGCCACTAGTCATTCTATATCTGAGTTCATTCTTTGCAAAGCAATCATGGACCACAAATTGGCCATGGATTACTGATGCATTCTGTATGGCTCACAACAGCTCGTCACTAGGATTCATATATGAAGAGGCCGTGCTTCTGGTGCTCTTGCAAGAGTTCAGAGGCAAAGCTTGCACCTTATCAGATGTTTTCCACTGCAATCAGCCCTGGGGTTTGAGAAAGGTCACCTTGGTGTCATTGAAGCGCAGGAACAATGGTTTAATGCTGTGCTGCCCTGTATTGTGGACTTCAGGCAGTTCTGACTGGTTAGGATTCAGAGCTACATCTCCCACCGATGTTCTCAACTGGCTCAATAATCCTAATGGAAAGTGTTTCATTTTCCCCGATACCCATATGGGTCCCGATCTTTTGTTTTTCCTTCAAGACAAGGAGACCAAGGAGTTGATTCTTGGTGCAGTGCAAGCCAGAATCGTTCAATGCCTTAACACATGTGCCTGGCTGTCTGCCTTGGATTCTGTTATGCTTCAATGCTTCTACATGTCCAATGTGTGTATCAATCGAGTTTGCATTCCTGCACTCATCCTCTATTTTTGCATTATAGACAGAGAACAGCAGGGTGCCATATGCCCCATCAGTGCATCCTGGTCTTTTGTATGATATCATGGGTGTCTTGGAATCGATACTAGGGTCTGCAGAATACAAACCTATTTGACAAGTATCAAAAGAAACTTCACAGCTCTACAGCACTCGATCAGCAATTTGCATCCCAACCACCCCAGAAAACACCTAAACACCTACGTATTATTGCGACCAAGGAAGCACACCAATGGTGGACATTGGAGTGCAAGGGTGATGTAGGGGTTTTGCGATGGGAGCATGTGGAACAGTATCTTGGCTCAATGGCAGATGTTGTAATGACCAGGTGACTCAGTGTACCTTAACATGTAAATGCATTCCTATTCAAGTTATATGTCAGCCTTTATGCCAGCTATTGTCCTGTCTGTCTGATTAATGACAATGTGGCCAGTGCCTCATGCTCAGCTTTGGGACATGGCCATAATGTTCCAAATCATGATACATTATTATACATAATCATCATGTTGAAATTAAACCCTGAGATCCATGCTGCATACATGAGGCAATACATGCAGCATACACATGTTACTGTGCTTACTGTGCATACATGTGGTAAACACATTCCCGAGTCATGTGACATCCTTATTATTATGTATATAAGGAGAACCTGTACCGTAGTAGGAATACAGTGTTCTTACCTCTGCTAACCCTAGCTGTAAGTCTAACTAAACCCCAGGTAGGTTGTAAGGAACATGTTGTCTCTTCCCCTGTGCAGCGTATATAGTCTGCTCCAACAGGTTATGGGCCCTGCTGGGCACATCGCAAACGTGCCTTAATTGGCTGCGAACGACATTGACTTCATTGTCTCCAAATTATAACCTTGCGCTCTTTGTGAGCTGCATTGCACTCCCTGCAAGCTGCATTAAAACCTAGGTTGACTAGGGTTTAATCACTCTGAAGGAGTGTTTTTTCTCCTGAGATTGTAAAACATGTCTTCTCAGATAAAAGACTGATTGAGCACTTTTAACAGCCGCCACTACAAATCATGTCTTCAACCCTTGAGAAGCTCGTCCAAACTTTTGATGGATCCAATTACATACAATGGGCCGACTCCATGAAGGCGTGGCTCAGGTCTCAGGGCCTCTGGCAAATAACTAGTGGGGTGGAAGTCAAACCGCCTCCGGCACCTCCTTTGATGGCAATGAACACTACTCTCGTAGCAGATGCTACTGCCAAGCTCCAGACCTGGAGCAACAAAAATGACCAGGCTATTGGTAGCCTAGTGCTCCGCCTGGCCCCCTCCATTCAGCAGCGTGCCAACACCAAGGACACTGCTGAGGAGGTGTGGGACCTCATTTGCACTGATTATGGTGTTGATGGCCCCTCCCAAGTCTTTGCAGACTTTAGGTCTGCAATAGCAATCAAAATTCCAGCTGCAAATCCTGCACCAGAGATTGCTAAGATGGCTGACAAGTTTGAGCGCCTCACAGCTGCCAATGTTGCCAACCCCAAACTAGTTCAGGCGATGATCCTACTTGCTGCAATGCTGCGCAAGTATGATTCTTTGTCTGCCATGGTCCTTAACATGACTGCTACTAGTGCCTTGACATTTAAACATGTCAAGGACTCCATTGTTGCTGAAGCCTCAAGGCACACAGCAGTAGGAAAGCCCGCTGGCCAGCCTCAGGCCAACAAACTTTCCACTGTCAAACACAAAGGGGGAAACCCCAAATGGCAGCCCAAAGAAGGGCAAAACAACAATGGAGATTCGTCCCAAAAATGTGGACGACATGGGGACAAAAAGACTAAGGAGGAAAAGCCTAAAGAGAAACATACCCACCTTGCCTCCAGTGCCTTTACCACTATAAATGGTAATGGCACCATCATACCGCCGATGCCACTCATTCAGCGCATCGAAAAATGCGACCACACTCCCACAAGAGATCCTAGCCGCCGACCGCCTCCACAGGCATATACGGGCGCGGCCTCTACCTCTTGTTTGGTTTACGCTGAATATCAGCGAGCTCAACACCCTCAAGCAAATGCATCTTCCACCCACCGCAAAAAATCTGCGACTGCTGGAAGAGCACCTAATGGTGCAAGAAGGTAAGAGGAGGAGGATCAAACCAGAACCGAGAATCAAGGAGGTAGAAGACAACATCATCTCCCTAGGATCCGAACCTCCAGTGTCTGATGAGGAAGTATGGAAAGCCATCGACGAGATGCTCATCGATGAACCCCTTGAAACGGGAGTGTATGATGACAGGTCAGTCCTTTTCCCTGCCACAAGCACAAAGATTAATATTCCCACGAATACAGCAAACTTTTCATGTGAAATTTTACCACTATTAAATGTATCATGGAACTATTTAGATCTTAATATATGTGTTATGTGTGCAAATGGGAATTGTAAGAAAGGTGCAGACTGGATCATGGATTCAGGTGCATCAAAACACTTCACTGGTGAAATGAAAGATTTCGCTTCCTATGAGCCTTTACTGAGAAAGGACTCTACCTTGGTCCAAACAGCCATGGGTACTACTCATATAGTAGGAAAAGGAGCAGTCTTCATTAGACATCAGGTAGTATGTCACGGGAAGTCAGAGACACGTGAAACACGATTATACCCCATCTACTACATACCCAACATTAATACTCGATTAATGTCAATGGGCATCTTCTTACAAGACGGAAGTGATGTGCGTGGTTCCTCCGCACACATTTCATTTATTGAGAAAGGAAACCCAATCATGCATTGTGTCCCTCTTAGGAGAAGTGACACAATTTATTGGGCTCAGACTCATATAATGAGCACCAAAAAGGTCAATGTCGCGACCATATACATTGCTGACTACTTGACTTGGCATAGGTGACTTGGACACCCATCCAAAGAGGCGCTAGGGAAAATGCCTAATAGCACCATCAAATTCCTGAGGAATTTAATTATTCCTAAAGACAAAATTATATGTCCAGGGTGCACTGAAGGGAAAATGACCTCAAAATCTTTTCCCAAATCAAATTCACACACAGCAAAACCCTTTGAATTAATACATTCTGATCTAAAGGAACTCCCAGTACTATTGTACCACAAACATAAATACTTTATTGTATTTCTGGATGACAAAACGTCACATATCTGGGTCCAGTGCCTTAGAAAGAAGTCTGATGCTGCTGCAGCAATTAGACAATTTCAGGCAATGGCTTCAACCCAGTATGGCGCTACAATCAAGCGCTGGCATGTTGATCCAGGGGGGGAGTTCAAAGATCGTGAGCTACAAAATATGCTCAAGGATTTTGGCATCAAAATAGAGATGTCTGCACCCCATGTTCACCAACAGAATGGGCGCACAGAGCATGCCATAAGGACAATAATGGAAAAGTCGCAAACCCTGCAATTTACTGCTTGTCTACCACAATCATGGTGGGAATTTTGCATTGAACATGCAACACACCTATACAATTGAACCCCAATAAGGTGCCTGAAATGGCTGACACCTTTTGAGGACCTGACAAAGGTCTGCCCAGATCTAAACAATCTGAAGGTCTTTGGTTGCAGTGCTTATGTCTATCTACCCAAGGAGAAACGTCCAACCACATTAGCTCCTCGATCGGAGTTAATGACGTACCTTGGATTAGAAGATGGCATTAAAGCATACCATTTCATGTGACTTAATGGGGCGCAATATTCATTGGTGCTACGGCACTATTTGATGAAACATTGTTCCCATGCTGTCCCGGAGCTAAAACTCCTGCCAAGACAGACCTTGGTGATTTTCCACATCCAGAACCAGAAGATGATGACCACTCATCTGGAACGGATGGTGATGATTCTATACCGCCACAAAATCTGCCCCTTCCTCCATCATTGGAAGATGATGATGATGATGTACCAAGTGAGCAAAAGGTGCATGATGATGCGACTGATGCTCCTCCTCTGCCGCCTCCAGTAACCACTGAGGACTTTTGTCCAAGACGTGAAGATCAACGGGAATGGCAGCAATTGCCCCATTGATCAGGCAGGCAGAGGAACATCCCAAACTGTCCTGGCAATACCTATGGAGAGAAGTGACTCCCCTCTGACATAGAGAGAGACATTGCACGTGATCGATATTGGAAGAGATCTGTGGGTCAAGATTCGGATCATAACTGAACATGACCACGATCTCAACAACAAGAACCGGTTGCTGGACCGAGTTCGGCACCCCACGAGAGTGTGCCCAATTCCAATAATCAAGAACATGATCACCCAATGGGGGAACCAGACAAAGCAGGTTATATTAAAAAGATAACCAAGGAAGGTGGAGATAAGCTTATTCGCTGGCTGTTGTCAAAAGCAGTCAATCCATCAAGCAAAATAAGCCAAGTTCCAAACCAATTTCATGATATTGCGTGCCTACCAACTTGAGTGGAAACAGGCTTGTCGTGAAGAATTAGAGGCTCTTTGCAAGTGACAAGTCTATGACATCATTGATCTTCCACATGATCAAAAAATGATCAAAAACAGATGGGTTTTCTCCATGAAATTGGACGGAAGAAAACGAGCCAGACTCGTGGCCAAAGGCTTTTCACAAGTCAAAGGTGTTGACTTTGATGAGATTTTCTCACCAGTAGTCCACTACAAAACCGTACGCCTCATGTTTGCACTTGCATCTCTAGAAGGCATGTATATGACTGGTCTAGATGTAAAAACCGCATTTTTATATGGCAAACTAGAAGAGGAGATCTATATGGATCAACCCAAGGGTTTCAGACTCGAGGGAAAAGAGCGCAAAGTAATGCGCTTATGCCGAGCATTGTATGGCCTTAAACAGGCCTCACTAGCATGGTGGAAAGAGCTAGAGGCATTTATGCGCACCATTGGGTTTGTGCGCGCCAGCTCCGATGCCGGCATTTTCATACACAAGGATCCCAAGACAGGCAGCATTGTTATTGCGCTGGTCTATGTTGATGATGGCTTGTTCATGGGGAAAAACAAGAAACTTGTGGATGAAAAGAAGAATGCTTGTCTGAAGCATTGGGAGTGCCATAGTACTGAAAAAGTCACGGAATTCTTAGGCATGCGTGTCACCCAGACTGCAAGCAAAGTCAAACTCAATCAAACTGAATATCTCGCCAAAGTGCTCAAGAGGTTCAAGATGACAAATGCCAAAGCTGCCCCCACTCTGCTCCCAACTGGTTACAAACCATCGGAAAACACAGCAACACCAAACGCGGCACTTAGATCAAAATATCAGTCTGTGATCAGATCTTTATTGTATCTGATGCTCGGAATGTGACCTGATATTGCTTACGCGGTAATCAGGATGTCGCAATTCTTGGCTAATCCTAGCCAAGAACATCTAGACAAAGTGATGTACATCATGCGCTATCTGGTGGGAACCCAGAAATATAATATTGTCTACAATGGAGAGAAATCCAAAGGGCTACAGGCCTTCACAGATTCTGATTGGGTGGCTGACACTGTCAAATGCTGATCTACAATGGGTTACTTTGCTACTCTAGCAAGTGGCATTGTGTGCTGGCAGTCCCATCTACAAAAAACTGTAGCACTGTCATCCACAGAAGCCAAATATATGGCTCTCTCCGACACTTGTCAACAGATAGTGTGGATAGAGTCCTTATTCCAGGAACTTGGATATATACTGAAGCACGTACCAATCTGCACTGATAATCAGGGATCCATCTTTATCGGATCAAATCCAGTTCAGGAAAGAAGGACCAAACATATAGACATTCGCTACCACTATACCCGTGAATGCATAGAAAATGACAAAGTCACAGTCATTTTCATTCCTGGAAGTGATAATCCGGCTGACATGTTCACAAAGAACCTTGGCGCCATCCTATTCAGGAAATTTAGAGACTCTCTCGGAATTACTTTTGAGATTCAAACTTAGCTGCTTAGAGCGCTGTACAGTTTGAGGGGGGGTGTTGAAATTAAACCCTGAGATACATGCAGCATACACATGTTACTGTGCTTACTGCGCATACATGTGGTAAACACATTCCCAAGTCATGTAACATCCTTATTATTATGTATATAAGGAGAACCTGTACTGTAGTAGGAATACAGTGTTCTTACCTCTGCTAACCCTAGCTGTAAGTCTAACTAAACCCCAGGTAGGTTGTAAGGAACATGTTGTCTCTTCCCCTGTGCAGCATATATAGTCTGCTCCAACACATCATTCATTAACTACAATGTTTTTGGATTAAAAGATGAGTATAAAATTCGGTGAAGATGACCATGACAACGATCAGTGAAAATATTAACAAAAAATATGTCACACTCATCAAGTACATTGCTGCTTGTCCAGGGCGGAGGTATGTGAGCTCCAAAATTGGGAAAGAGATGCACACTTCACTTGATATTTGAAACGGGTACAATGCTGCAGATCTGCCCTCCACCACTGTCCTTCATAACTGAAATCTTATGCAACCCATCATACGCAAAGTTGGCACTCTGATTCGTGAATTGTCTGATGACAATGACAATGATGATGCCAATGATGATGACCTTGTTGAACCCAGTGGTTCAACGGCTCCATGGCATGATGATTTCAATGGCTACTTATACTCAAAAGATCAGCTTGGGGATATGTCGATTGTTGAGTGGTGGGGAGTATGTATTTCTTCATTATTACATGATTATGCTGATTATGGTGTAGTGGAACTGTACTCGATATGAAGTCTGGGCTTCCCTCGCACTAGTGTTGCGGGGATCAGGGGGGGTGTGATTCACAATGGTGAATCACCTGATGTGATTCACACTAATTAGCTGACCTATGACAGAATTGTATGATTATGGTCGCGAAATAGGGCAAATCAGACATCCCATGTACAGCCGACTACTGCCTACCTAACAATCTAGTTGAAAGGGCATTCTATCTGAGATAATTAACACGGCAAAAAATTCATCACTAACCATGATTGATTTCAAATTTACAGTGCTTACTCACCACAAAACATACTACCCACTCCAACACAAGGACGAAATAGGGCTAATTCACCTGCGAAATAGGCTAATTCACCAGCTAATTAGCGCAAAATAGCTAGAGCTACTGGGGGCTGTGCCCCCAGACCCCTGCTGCAAATCAGGGCCCCTTTGAGGCCCATGAGAATCACCTGAGTGAGACAGCTCAGACACTATTTCCCGCAACACTACCTTGCACACAATATACTCCTGATCATGGTTTCATCAGTTTCCAGCAAACATGCGTTCTCATCTGTGGGAATCACCATCAGCAAGCACCGTAACTGGCTGAAACCGGACATTGTCGAGGCTTTACAATTCCTCAAGTGTATCTATCGCCGCGACCTCCTATTCCATGAAGAACCTAGTACTGAGCTCGAGGTGGAATTAGATGAGTATGAAGATGGTGTTCAGGGTGATGCAGAAAAGGTGGGTTGGGATGAATTGATTTCTGATCTTGCTGATGACAAGGGCTTTGTGGATCATGACGACGATGATGTATATGTGCAGGACATAGCATAGGGATATAGCATAGAAGTAGATGATTTTTCTCCTGCAAGCCCAGGCCTGAGCCCAAGCCTGGGCTTTCGAGCCGAGCCAGGCCCTGCACATCACTACAGAAAGGTTGTTTTGATATATCAATCTGTCCTCTAACTACAGCTGTGCATATATCAGCTATACACGGTAATTACAGATGTTTATATATCATCCTGCCAGGATCTGGTGAATCGACATCAGAATCGCCTTAGAATTGCCTACTCTGACCACCCCTAATGTCCTGCTTATTGGTACCTTCGCCACCCATTGACCATGTAGAAAATCAACCTAGAGTATGCAAGAAATATACTCAGTCCTTGTATAAGTGACTCAATACACGAGACTGTACCTAGAGTATGCAAGAAATATACTAAGGTACAGTAAGTATCATTTACTGTGTGGAAAATATAGTATGCGATGCTCACCTCAGTCCTTGTATAAGTGACTGAGGTGATCATGTATCTAACTACCCATATATATATGTGTTCAGTCTAATAAAGAACAAGACGAGAGAAAAGATGCCTTTGATGCGTTTGTGTAAACACATCAAAGGGAGTGTTAATAATAGTACACACATCAAAGAGGCTGATGTCAGCTGATCACATACCGCGTTTGTCTTGCGCATCAAAGAGATGTGCCAGAAGTAGAACACCCATCAAATTGAGCGATCACGGTGTGAATCTCAACAGACCATTCTGAATGTACTGAAGCGTAGTCAAATGAGGTGATACCTTAGAGCACATACCAGAATCGAGCCGTGCCTACATATCAATGATATCATGCCCTATGCTTTTTCTCTCTATCAAATAAGACTGCGCTCTGAACATGGCTACAATGTGACACTATGTAACAACATACCATATTGACTTTTGAGGAGGCCAGATCTCAGCCACTATCATAAGCTGAATCATGACAAACAACTTGAAACTGACTGAATCAATTGTATATGTACATTCCAAGCAAATTCCAAGTAGAAAGTAGCATAGTAACTCTTCCAGCCTTGTGAACATTCTACTAGTAGAGGTGAGAGGCTAAAGGGTAGTATGGCCACCTCCTTCAGGGTACGCAATGCTATACGCAATGCTATGAGTTTCAAATGATATAGTGAGATCATCTTTTATGACGTTGGGGCTCGAGTGGAATCTACTTACGTTGTTGTTGCATTTCCGGGAACAACATTGGTCGTTGCCTCCGCAACCCGAGGTGGAAGGGGCACACGTGAGAGAAGAGGCAAAGGTGCCAGCGATATAGCCTGAGAGAACAGCGAGGAGCGCGAGATATTTGTATGCGTGCATGTCAGATGTTGAACGTTAAACAGATGCGATGTAGGATGTGGGTGAGGGCGTTTGACTCTTTATAGCAGTGAGGCTGGTTAGGGTTGAACCATGGTTTCGACAACGGTAGATATTCTTAGATATGACGAGAGGATTCGAACTCGAAGACGAACTTGAAGGACAGCGAGCGCTTCGGTTCCAGTTGAACCACATGGTATGATCACAGAAGGCTGTATTTCCATGTTGCACCTTCCGGTTTCTGATTATCGGACTCAGCAGTCAGCAATCTACGGATAAATTACTTGTAGACTGTCTCCCAAAACAGATTGTCGCTAGGAAAAGAATGAGTGAGCACATGGTAAAAGAAAAAGGGTGGGGAAGCGAGTTGTACGCGCGCGTACGCACCCGTATAAAACGTCCGTCCGACAGTGTTCAACTCGTCCAAAAAGACGCACTGCCCATCGAGCCTTGTCCTCTATGCGTGCTGTGAGGCTTCTTCGCGTCGAGAAGGTCTGGCATCTATATCAAAACTAGTGCCTGTCCTGCGAGAAAGGAGAAGGGTAAGGATATGCTAAATGTAACGAAAGCAACACACCTTTTGTTTAGTGCGATTTTTTCCCATCAATCTACTCCGTAGGGCTCAGGCGCACCGTCCGTATATTATCTATCCTCAGCTCAGACGGTACGGTACGGCCCGTACGGGTACAGATACGGCCGTATTACGGTTGACGGAAATATATCTGTATGCTAAATTTATATTTAACAGTTTTAAGATCTAGTGATAGTACAATTAGCGAGGCAATGCTGCTGTAGACTGAGTGCGTGCCAGATGAAGCTTCTTCTTGACAAGTATTAAATTTTTTTATAGTTTCAGGCCGAAGACTTGCACGTCGCAATGAGATTGTGTCACAACCTCCAAAGAAAACCCGCTCAACATCCACGGCAGAGCCCTTACCTTGTTCGTCAAAGAACACTGGGGAGACAGCTGTCAATTTTATCACTACCGAAAATGCCTACTTACGACAAGGGATTTCTTTGAAAAAGGTATGATTACGAAGATATTAAGATATGAAATTATCCTTGCACATATTGCGAGTAAGAAAAGAGAAAACGAAACCCCCTCCGGCTCGCATGTTACGTGAGGGAGGTGTAGGTTGCCCGCGGGAGGGGCACCATTGCTGATATATCTCCCTCGGCGCTGGGGCTCGTCGTTGCCGTGGGTGGTCAGGGGCTCTCCATCGGTGGTGGCTCCCCGTCGTCGTCCTCGCCGCTGATAGTCCCCTGGCTTGAGCGTTCGCCTTCGCCAGTGGTGGTTCCCCCTCGCCGCTAATGATCCATCGTCGTCGGCCCCGCTCGCCTCCCCTGTCCCCGCTGTTGTCAATGCTTCCCCCTGTGGTGGTGTTCTTCCGGCTTTGGCTGGTGCTCGTCCCGCCGTTTGCCCTTCATATTTATGTAGAAGCAATGTAAAATTAGTAAGTAGAAGAAAGAAAGATAAAGAAAATGTACATGAGCTCGAGGGGCATTGATCCTCGAGCCTTCATTCGCTGTGCTCCCCGTTCCCCCCTGATCGGTCGTTCTTGCATCCCCGCTAGATGTGGCCACCATTCCCCTGTTATTCTCGCGCCCCGTCCACCTGGCTTGCTCGTTGTACGCGCTGGTGTATTGGGGTCGTTGCTTTTGTCATCGTTTGGCTGTGCTCAGGTCGTAGACTAGTGTATACTCAGTAAAAATAAACAACAGTGAAAAAAACTTACCGAAGAGCTCAGGAGACGATGCCTCAGCTCGTTGTTGTTGTTGATGGCGTTGTTGTTTTGTCATCGTTGATTGTTTGGTCATCGCTCTAGGTTTGTCAGCATTTCCGTTTTTGGGCTCAGTTGATTATCGTCGAAAGCCTGAGCGCCGTATAACCGTATGACGGCCGTCTTTTGACAGTTAATACGGTGCAAATCCGTACCGTTCACCGTACTGTCAAGGCAAGGCACAAGGTCCTGACGGTACGGGTGCCGTGACCGTCATATACGTCAGTAACGTCACCTTGTAACCGTCAATGTACGGCACGGTGCGCAGCCCCAAGTTCGGTTGCATTTAGTCTCCCGTAGTCGGACTATAAATTCGTGTCTTTTTTGCTGGGGAGGAGGACGACACTCATGAGTCATATAACGGAGTAGTAGGGCAACACCTGCAGTAGGACCCCTCACTGGGACAGATCACATGACTTCATGGCAAATTTCATGAAGTAGCCTGGCAAGCCATCTTGGATTATAGAGTGAAGCCTGAAGTCCCTGGGTATCAGCATACATGGGTTGTAAAACCTGATTTTTCAGTCTGAGAGGCCTGTAGAACACAACAATATATGTACTACATAGAGATACTGTTGGGATCAGCTGCCTGCAGTCGCCTGCGATCAGCCTAGCTTGATCCAAGAAATGCTATTATTGGAACACAGTCTATTTATAAGTTGTAATCCATACAGACTGTAGTATAGGAGAATGTAAGATGTTCCTCTCTGAGTTTAACTCCCACTACCTCTCAGCATAAGTCTACACTTCTCATCCTATTCCCCTGTCATTATTCTAATAGGTTATGGGCCCTAAGGCAAGGCAGGGGTAGGGGTATACCCTTGTGTTTTTGGGCTAAGGGTATGAGGGGTAAGGGTAGGGGTTTGGAAGTTCATACCCTTGCATACCCCTGTACCCTTACTAAGGGTACAGGGATATGCCAGGGGTATGCTTATGTAATAATACCATTTGATTTTTTCAGCTACAAAGACTCATATTCAAGATTTTCATCAATTAAATTCAGATTTTGGGATTGTCCAACATGATAATGGCTTAATAAGAGGTATTAATATATGATATTAATAGTAAATACAATAGTTATCAAACAAATTTTGCTCTAAATATGTTGATTTTGTGCCAAACCCTTGTACCCCTGACAAACCCTCCCATACCCTTGGCAACCCTTATATGTTTCCATACCCTTACCCCTAAGGGTAGGGTGTTCAGGGGTAGGGGTAAGGGTATGAGATTTGACACCCAGGGGTAACCCCTGCCTTGCCCTAATGGGCCCTGGTGTGGACCCTGACACTGGCAACCCTGATACCGGCATTGATCTCATACAAGAACCTGATGAGGATGAAAACCAAGGGAGGTTAGCCCCTAAAAGACCATCCAGGGTCTATCCAAGCAAGAAGAAACAAACTATGGACTATGATGCTGAACCCTCTATCAATTTAATTTGTACCAAAGAATATTCGAACATAAACAGGATCACTGATCATGATCACTTGATGGATGAGAACTGGCACCAATGGAAAGAGAGGATGAAGAGGGTATTTATCAACTGTGACATAACTGGGTATGTCACTGGCGAGGTCAAATGACCAGATGAATTTATAGATCCCATTGGTGCACACAATTGGGATAACAATGACACTTGGGCACAGCAAGTGATTATTCATAATGTCACTTCTTCACAAATGAATCACATCAGATCAAAATCAACTGCTGAAGATATGTCCTCAGCACTTTCAGTTACTCACAAAAATAAGGTGCATCAAACTGTTAATCACATCCAGTGCTTACTATACAAGACCAAGCTTCATGACAAAGACAATCTCCTAAAGCATCTCAACATCCTCAAATCATATTGTGATTGCATCAATAAATTCACTAATGCCAAATTTCATATTTTGGACATGCATTTCAAGGCTATCATTTCAGCATCCTTACCTTCTTCATGGCAAACTTATGTTGAACCTTATAATGGGAATGCCAATGATCCCAACAATCCTGATCCCAAGAGACAACTATCATCTGACACATTTATTGGTCTATTATGAGAGGAATACAAGATACAGTTGACAAGATCTAATAATGGGAATAACAAGAACAGTACTTTGGGGAGCATGAATCTGGTGAAAACCCAGAATGCTAACAGTGCTAGTAAATCCCTGGAAGATTGCATCACCAATCGCAAAACCTCCTTATGGCCTTATTGCGATCATTGCAAACAAGCCAGACATTGGACAACTAAATGCCAGAAATTTGATGGCAACAAATGTCATAACTGTGGGAAAATTGGACATCAAGCAAAGAATTGTTGGAGTAAGAAGAAGGTCAAAGACAAGGGAAACGGGAATCAGAAAGGTGCAGAACAGATGAATGTAGGGGAGCAGTTTATTGCATTCCAAGCAGATGAAGAGCAGTATAATTTTGACACATTCAACCCCTGTAATGCTGATGGAAATGACAACTGATTGATCTATTATGATTGGTTAGCAGATACTGTGACAACGTTGCATGTAACACATCAGTGAGAGGCTTTCGTGTATTACATGCCTATGGGAAATTGTTCCGTAACAGGTGTAGGTGGAAAGGAAGCTAACATTGCAGGCTGCAGAACTGTTGAATTAAGTTCAACATGCAACAGTATCAAATATGCACTTCATTTGGAAAATGTGCTACACATGCCTGGAACATGAAATAATTTAATTTTGTTGGGGTGATGGGATGCAGCTGGAGGAACATACTCTGGTAGAAATGGTGAAATTACACTCATCACAAGAGATGGAAAGCCAATAGCCCAAGGGAATAAAATTTGAAACCATTTATACAGGATGAAGATGATTATATGGAATTCACCCTCCACACATCAAATTAACACTTCACAAAATCAAACATTTGTCAGGAACAATTCGCCCCCTACTTGGGAAACATGGCACCGACACTTTGGACAAGTAGGATATACCGGGCTTCAAAAACTACTTGATAGACATATGGTTGATGGATTTCATGTTGACAAAGAATCACCCAAACCTGATTGCATTGCCTGCATGGAAGCAAAGCAAGACATAGAACCTTTTCCAAAATTGTCAAACAGAAATACTGAACCCAGCGAATTAATCCATATTGACTTATGGGGAAAATACTTGATCAGATCAATCAATGGCTATCAATATTACTTACTCTTTGTGGATGATGCCAAGAGATATGTCACTGTTGAATGCGTCAAGCAGAAATCTGATGTGGCACAAGCAGTTATAAATTATTTTGCTTATTTGAAAACCCAAGGTAGAAAACCCAAGGGTATACAGATCAATTGTGGGAAGGAATTCGTAAACGAGAAACTGGAAAGTTGGTGCAAGGAGTGTGGTATGGAAATATATTACACTGCACCCTACTTACCTTCACAGAATGGCATTGCCAAGTGGATGAACCACACACTGGTAGAACTCTCCCAAGCAATGATCATTGCCAATCAACTTCCAGAATTTCTTTGGGAATATGCAGTCTTACATGCCACTTATCTCCGAAATCAATCATACACTAAACACTTGCCGAAATTGACACCTTACAAAGGCTGGCACAATAAAACACTGAATGTTTCCCACTTATGTGAATTTGGTGCACCAGTCTGGATTTTATTACAAGGTCAAAAGATTGATCACAAGATGCAACCCAAATCAAAATGACAAGTTTATGTTGGTTTTGATGATGGTGCTGGAGCCATTAAGTTTTACAATGCTGAAGTGCACAAAGTTCTTACCTCACAAAATTTCAAACAAATCATACCTCCCACACAAACTCTAATCCCCAAAAACATCGACCTAACACCCAATAGTGAACACGAGGGGGATTCTGCAGGAGACGTGCCGCCCATGGGTGTTACAGGTTTGGATGATTTAACTCCAACTCTGGAGCCCAATGGAAAGTATAAAAGAAATAATATAGAGGAAGACATTGATGTAAATGAACCGTGGAAGACGTGTGGAATTCATATCGATTATAAAACCCTTCATGATCCTTATCCAGATGAGGAAGACAAGGATAATTTCCTGACAATGGAAGAAGTCTATGCAATTATAGCTGGAGATGAACTTACTAGTCTTGAAGATGCCAAGAACCTCCCCAACTGGCCTGAATGGGAAATTGCCATGCAGAATGAGCTAGATTTAGTGTTGCCATGGCTCTGGCTCTGAGCTGACTTTAGCCAACTGGAAGCCGCCAGCAAGCCAACACCAAGTTGGTAGCTGGCTTAGATCGAGCTGACTCAGCCACTTGAGTCGACTTTCCTTCTCGCATCTCTGGGGTCATGCTATTTTTGGGACATTTCAAGGGACAAACTTTATGTTGCCCTGAGCAGACTTTGTGTTGCTCATCTACCTAGACCCAAACTATATGTTAGGTCCCCACATTCCAATTACTGTACTAAGTATTCTGGTCAGACAGTCTGTGTAAGGGGACTAGGGGGATGCCCTGTGTGTTTCTCCTATTTTTACGTTCGTTCTATATTTTTCCTCACTTCATTTTCTTCTATTCTTCATTTTCTATGATTTTTCTGGATTTTATTACTAATTTCCCTTTCTATCATGTTTGTGCATGTTGACAGTTTTATATTTAGAGGCAGAGCACCCCTTCTGACATCTACCCCTTGGTATGATGTCATTTGGTGGCCTTGATCTGCCTATCTCCACCTTTTCTATTTTTAGGTTATTATTTGATTTTTGTTGTCTTCACATATACTGGGCATTGGCAAAGGGATCCTTAAAGTTTTCTCTTTGGATATCCTTTTGCTAGGTGTGTCCCCAATCCCTGTAATATGTAGCATAATTTTAACTTCAGATTTCCCTTTGCTAGAGGCTGAGGTTGCCCTTATAGTAGAAAACTCTCCCCTAAGGCCCAAAATTGCAAATGCACTGCCCAAGATAGGCAGGTACAGAGTGGACAACACTTCCCAAGGCTCCACAGACTCCCTACACACTGTTCCAGACAGTCTCGCCTTTACTGTGCCACCATTTTCGCCAAATGGGCCCCTAAGTGACATGGGGATCAATGTCCCAGTACCAATGGATGTTGATGCAGCCCACAGCCGTGCATGTAGGTTGGATCTCTGCTACTGCTGTGGGGAAACTAGGCACAGGGCTGGAGCATGTCCCCATCATCAGGATATCCACATGCTCACCCCCAAGGGGTGAGATGAACTCCTCCAAGACTTGTTGGTGCTTGTAGATGTCAAGGAAGCAAAGGATCAGGTTGCAGAGGAGATCAAGTCAGAAGTTGTAGAGGAGCAGGATTTTTCTATTCGCAGCGAGTGAATTGTATGCCCTCACTGCCTGTCCATAACCACTTTGAAGTCTTGTCAGTTGAATCCCCAGAGAATGAATCCATTTCTGTGACTGTTCCCCTCTCTGACCCTTCGAAGTTGGCTAAAGATGTACCTGCTCTTCCCATCTCTCCCTCTGCTCCACACCCCAAAATTAAATCATGGGAGCATAAACTACCATGCAAATATATTGTTGCATCCACTCCCTCTACACATTCCTTGAACCTAGCAATCGAACTGCAGATGACCAACACTGGACAGATACTCGGTGTCTCTGTGCTCCTGGACTCTGGTGCGACTGCTCTCTTCATCGATGTCCATCTCACACAACAACATTGCCTAAATACTCGCTCACTCTCACGTCCGATACCTGTGTATAATGTGGATGGGTCCCCAAATGAAGCTGGTGCTATTCGAGAGGTTGTAGACCTGGTCCTCCATTACAAAGATCATAGTGAGCATGCCCTTTTTGCTGTCACTCAATTAGGAAAGCAAAAGCTGATTTTGGGCTATCCATGGCTTCGAGACCATAACCCAGAGGTCGACTGGCGTACCAGGGAGGTTACCATGAGCTGATGTCCATCCCGCTGTTGCACTTGTTTCACAGAAGCCAGGCAAGAACGTCGTGGACAGAAGGCTGCGATACAACATACTCAGAAGTGTTGTGCCAGACCCCTGCCTATACCTGAAGTGGAGTTGGAAGGGGTTCCTGATTTGATGCCAGACTCAGATGATGATGATTAGGAGCCAGAGGAAGTGGAGGAAGGTGATCGGATCTTCTACACTGTGATTCATCCATCGCACGAGGTGTGTGCTACATCGAACATATCCCAATGCCTCGCCAAGGCCTTCCACAAAAACAATGCTGCTAAATCCTCTACTAATTCCTTGCTCCCTCATCTCCATGAGTTTGCAGATGTGTTCTCCAAGGAATCATTCGACTCTCTCCCTGTGGGCAAGCCATGGGATCACATGATCAAACTCACCCCTGGTGCAACCCCTTCATCCTGCAAGGTCTATCCTCTCTCTCCTGAAGAACAATGACAGCTTGACCAGTTCATCGACGAGCACCTGGCCTCTGGACGTATTCGACCATCGAAGTCACCCATGGCCTCTCCCTTTTTCTTTGTCAAGAAGAAGGATGGCTCACTTTTACCAGTTCAAGACTACAGAAGGCTCAACAACATCACGGTCAAAAATCGCTACCCATTACCTCTCATCTCCGAACTCGTGAACTAGCTCCATGGAGCCCGATACTTCACCAAGCTCAACGTCTGTTGGGGCTACAATAATGTGAGGATAAAGGAGGGAGATGAGTGGAAGGCAGCCCTTCATACCAACCGTGGTCTTTTTGAACCGCTTGTCATGTTCTTTGGCCTTACTAATAGTCCTGCCACCTTTCAGACCATGATGAATGACATTTTCCATGACCTCATCCTCGAAGGCATTGTCTGCATCTATCTTGACGACATCCTCATCTTCACTCACATGGTTGAAGAGCACCATCACATCATGCGCCTCGTCCTAGAACAGCTTCGACGGTACAAACTCTACCTTCGTCAGGACAAGTGCGAGTTTGATAAGACCACAATCAAGTACCTCAGCCTGATTATCTCAGAGGGTCAGGTGGAGATGGATCCTATCAAGGTGAACGGGGTCACGGCTTGGCTGACACCCATGAACCAGAAAGAGGTGCAGTCTTTCCTGGGTTTCATCAATTTCTATCAGTGTTTTATCAAGGATTTCTCACATCATGCATGACCACTGTTTGACTTGACAGGAAAGGAGGCATGGAGGTGGGATAATGCACAACAGGAGGTGTTCAAAAAGCTTAAGGAGATGGTCACTTCTGCTCCCATCCTTACCTTTGCTGACAATTTGCATCCTTTTTGTGTAGAAGCTGACAGTTCTGACTTTGCGACGGGCACCGTGTTGTCTCAGCAGTCTCCAGAGGACCAGAAATGGCATCCTGTTGCATTCTACTCCAAAAGCCTTAGTGCTGTAGAGCGATGATAGGTCCACCTTGTTGTTCAAGCTCAGAAAACACATCTACGATCGTTGTTGAAGCTCTACGAACCCATACAAACCCCTCCAAAGCTCTACAAAGTCATGAGAATGCTTCGAAATCCTTCGCAACACTTTGAAATTCTTTGCGACACCTTGAAATTCTTTGTATGCCTTAGGCCGCTATAATACAATTTCCCTGACCTTTGTACAGCTCAGGATATACACTTGGAGCATCATCGATGGGTTCCGAACCAGTATTGAGCAATATCGCAGCAATATCAGCCTTTGAACAAGTCCGATATTTCCTTGACCAACTTCGAAAATCATCGAACATTGCAAATTGACATCAGACACTATATCGCTATCCGAATAATCATCGCACACATGCCAGACGTATCCCCTACCATTGTCGAACAAAATCACACCGATATCGGGTCATGAACGAAGTCCGAAGAATCTTCGAAAATCTTTGAAAAACATCGAACCTCGAAAAACATCATTGGACACAGTATTTCCTATTCGAACAATCTTCGGATGCATGCTGGACACATGGGACACTATATTGAGTATATCAAACACATTTCAATCGCATGTGCATGCATACAATCCGCTCAAAGCAGTTTCCGATCTTTTATTCAATTTATAACAAGGACAGTCCAGTTTTAGTTATTCTTTCTTATTATTTCATCATCATGTGTTATATTCACCCCTTCTAGGCTTGGTTTATTGTTCTGATATACTTATATTGTCTTTTGCCTCGAGTTTTCCACATGTTTGCCTCATGTTCTCTAGCCTTTTTAGGTACTTTCTTTATTTTATATAAAAAGATGTAGAAGATACAAAGAAATACAAGAAAGTCATCATCTTCCTCCCAGATCACAGTGATTTGAGAGTACAGTTTAGTCTTATTCAGTCCGAAGTTTGGTGTTTTATGCTAAACTTCCTCAAAATTCCTCAAAATTCCTCACATTATGCTATTTTCACTCTCGCTTTCCTCGATTAGCCTTTTCTTCACTTATACTACTCATCTAGTCCCCCGATCTTGTGTCTGAACATATCTACCCACTTGAAATTACTCGAAACCTCTTCAAAAAATATTGCAACATCTCGAAAAATATTGCAACATCTCGAAAAGCATTGCAACATCTCGAAAAGCATTGCAAGTCCTTGAAACACATTCTTTTAGCCTCGAACTGCTTTGACAAGCAGTCCTTTTATGACTATTTGATGGTCAATCTGACAGGTGACGTCTAGAGGGCCTCGCATCCTTCCTCTGACTCGTGTTATACCATCCGAAGCCATTTTGTGGGTTTTGTTTGGGTTTCTGGGTTGAGCATCATCAGCAAAATTATGAGATCCATGACAAGGAGATGTTGGCGATAATGCATGCGCTTGAGGAGTGGTGACACTTCCTTGAGGGTGCCCAACACAAGGTGGAAATTTGGACGGATTACAAGAATCTCGAGTACTTTATGATGGCCAAGAAATTGAACCATCGTCAAGCTCGTTGGTCCCTGTATCTATCCAGATTTGACTTCTCCTTGCACCACCGTCCAGGTTGCAGCATGGGGAAGACCGATGCCCTCTCCTGACATGCAGACCATGGGGATGGCAGCGATGACAACCAAAACATTGTGTTGTTGCAGCCAGACCTGTTCACCATTCAAGCACTGGAAGGCATCGCACCCCAGGGTGAGGAGCAGAACATCCTACATGACATTTGTCATGCAAACTGTAGCGGTTTACATGAGGATGTTGTTGCCCAAGCTGTTAAAGAACTGAGGAAGGGATCCACCCTTTCCTTGCATGCAGCAGAGTGGGCTGAAAAGGAGGACTTGTTGTATTTCAGGAATCGCATCTATGTCCCCAATGACCCAGACCTTCACCGGCGCATCATATCCCAACACCATGACTCACAGATTGCTGGTCATCCTGGATGCTGGAAGACCTTGGAGCTCACCTCACGGAATTATTGGTGGCCACAAATGTCATGGCTCATTGGTCAGTATTGTTGCACTTGTGACCTTTGCTTACGCACCAAGGTTCCTCGTTGCAAACCCATTGGTGAGCTACACCCTCTTCCTGTTCCAGAGAGTCATTGGGATGTTGTCAGTGTTGACTTTGTGGTGGAGTTGCCAGAGTCAAATGGGTTTGATGTGGTGATGTGCACAGTTGATTCAGTGGGAAAATGCGCTCACTTCATTCCCACTCACACCACTGTCAGTTCCCTGGGTGCTGCCCGACTCTACCTCCACCATGTGTGGAAATTACATGGACTTCCTGGTGCTTTCCTCTCTGATCGTGGCCCTCAGTTCATGGCAGAGTTTACTCGCGAGCTGTACTGACTCCTGGGAATCAAACTCCTTGCTTCGACTGCTTATCACCCACAAACTGACGGCCAGACTGAGTGAGTCAACCAGGAGCTGGAGCAGTACATCTGCATCTTTGTCAATGAACGCCAGGACAATTGGGATGATCTTCTCCTCTTGGCCAAGTTCGGATACAACAACCATGTCCATGCTTCCACTCAACAGACCCCTTTCCTCTTAGACACTGGACAACATCCATGCATGGGATTTGAACCTCGCCAAACCCCCTCACACATCAAGATGGTGAATGAGTTCACAGAATGCATGCGGGATAGCTTGGAGGAGGCAAAGGCAAAAGACGACATGGCACGCTTTTACAACCAATGCCATTCTCTGACCCCTCAGTACAAGGTTGGTGATCAAGTTTATCTTGACTCTAGTGACATCTCCACTATGCGTCTGTCCAAGAAACTTGCTCATCGCTTCCTGGGACCTTTCCCCATCATCAAGTGTGTTGGAATGCATGCCTATCATCTACACCTCCCAGCCTCCATGTCCAGACTCCACCCAGTCTTCCATGTCATCAAACTCCTTCCAGCTCCCCCAGATCCATTCCCGGGATGCCATTCACACCCACCACCACTGCCTACAGTGATCGAGGGAGAACCCCAATACAAAGTCGAGTCAATCTTGGACAGCTGGTTGCGTCGAGGAAAACTCCAGTATTTGGTGCACTGGAAGGGTTATGGGTATGAGGAGAACTCATGGGTCAAAGAGTCTGATGTGAATGCCCCTCAGTTAGTCAAGGAATTCCACTGACGGCACACTGCTGCACCGCGTTGCATTCAAGTCATGGACTTTGGTTGTATACAATTTTGAATGCATTGGGGCAATGCATCTTAGAAAGGGGGTGATGTAAGGGGACTAGGGGGATGCCCTGTGTGTTTCTCCTATTTTTTACATTTGTTCTATATTTTTCCTCACTTCATTTCCTTCTATTCTTCATTTTCTATTTTTTTCCCAGATTTTATTACTAATTTCCCTTTCTATCATGTTTGTGCATGTTGACAGTTTTATATTTAGAGGCAGAGCACCCCTTCCAACATCTACCCCTTGGTATGATGTCATTCGGCGGCCTTGATCTGCCTATCTCCGCCTTTTCTATTTTTAGGTTATTATTTGATTTTTGTTGTCTTCACATATACTGGGCATCGGCAAAGGGATCCTTACAGTTTTCTCTTTGGATTTCCCTTTGCTAGGTGCATCCCCAATCCCTGTAATATGTAGCATAATTTTAACTTCAGATTTCCCTTTGCTAGAGGCTGAGGTTGCCCTTATAGTCTGTATCTTGGATGTGTTCAGGGAGGACATCGGTCTGGGGGGTGTCTCACTGACATGGTTCAAGCACCATTGTTTATTTCCTTTTCGATTGTGTGCAGATGTCTGACCATGCTCTCAGTCTGCCTACATCATTGAGTGCAAGCCTTACCTCATGCTTACATGCCTATTCACAAATCACTCCTGTTTGGAAAACTTGTCATGGGAACTTCATTGTCACCTCCTTGACCATTCAACCACCATTCTGTCCTGCTCTCCATCTATCCTGCTCTCTACTCCATCTCAGTTAACTTCCCCATTCACAAACCAACTCAACTTCACTGGCACCTCTGATTCCAGCAAATCCACCACCCCAATTCTCACAGTGGATAGTACAACGCTGATCCTACCTGGCATTTACTCTTGCATCCCCTTTGCCTTTCATCAGGTGGGCAATCAATGACATGGGAACAAGTATCTTGGAGAACCTATGTTTAGGCATGCAAGACATGATGAGGAAGACAGTGAAAGATGCTGATAGGTCAACCAGCCAGTACAAGCTCTGAAATTGGTTTTGCAGATTTGCAGATAGTCAATGCACAGCCACAAACATTCATGATCACCCCTCAATCATTTCGCATCTATTTTCAGCATCTTTCAAACCTTTTTCGACCATTTTGCAAGCTTCTGATCAAATTTTGGACATTTTGAAGATTTCACATTTTTAGTTTCTACTTCACACACTTCAGCATGGACCCCAACACTTTGCATGCTTCCCATCACTCCCCCTTTACATAATCGACTTTGATGAACCACATTTCGGCTATATTCATGCAGCACACATCATCTCGAGGTGCATCATGATGTTTTGCAATATTTTTGCAATTTTTGCAATATTTAGCCAATTCTAGAACAAAAGGATAGTCTATATTTTGATTTATTGTCTCCCACACTCCCTATACTCATGGTTATTGTTCCATATTGGTTATCACTTCATCCCTGAAGTCCATATGTTTTCTTTTGCCTCATGTTTTCCACATGCCCACTATTGCCTTTTTGGTACTATCCCTTTTAACCTACAAAAACCTTGTATTATCCACAATGAATAACAAGGGAAGCGTCCCCCAAGTATAGTATTATATTTTGATTTATTGTCTCCCACACTCCCTAGACTTGTGGTTATTGTTCCATATTGGTTATCACCCCATCCCTGAAGTCCATATGTTTTCTTTTGCCTCATGTTCTCCACATGCCCACTATTGCCTTTTTGGTACTATTCCTTTTTAACCTACAAAAACCTTGTATTATCCACAATGAATAACAAGGGAAGCATCCCCCAAGTATAGTATTAGTAGTAGAGAGCTAAAAAACTCTCTTCTCATTGTTTGAGTCACAAGTTCTAGTGCAAAAATTCTTCAGATTTTGTCAAAACTTGTTCATCCTCATTTTGCCTCTCAATATTATTGTCATCCTCTTGTATTCATTGTCATTCACCTCACATTGTTTATCAACCTTTCCATCACTTACCAATATCTTTGCGGTTCATTTTGCAATCCCTAAAAATATCGCAACATCTTGAAACTACTTTGCAAATCTCAAAACTACTTTGCACATCCCGAACTTTGTTCAGATCATCTAGTTTGTTATTATTGGAGATTGGTGAAAGTTTAGAACAAATCGCAACCTTCCCCTGACTTGTGTTATACCAAATAGGACCCTTTTAGGTGTTTTGTTTGGGTTTCCGGGTCGAGTATCATCAACACATGTATGGATGCTATGTTTATGGACACATGGGCAGGTTGGAGGCCAGAGAGGAGTTTGACACAATCATCAGTGGTGGAGGAGGATGTGGCTTGTAAAGTGCAGATGCTGGTCATTGCCAGGGCAGTGTTGAGGTTGTTCATGGTATGTTTTCTGTTCAGATATAATTCTTCTGGACTACACAGATGAAGCGATGTCATACTTCACTAAACAACCACATTTTAGTTCAAATGCTCACAAGAACAAGACTACAATTGTGATTGCTCACAACCCATCCCCAGTCATCTTTACTGTAAAAACTCCAGTGATGCCTACATATTGCTTATTTGGCTAATCTGTACCCTTACTTCCTTGAGTCCATCACCATGGGCTCTTGCTCAATGTCGAGCAAGAATATGTGCTCTCCACAAAGTCTACTTACCATTGTGCCATACAGATTCCACTGGATAACATCAAAAATGAGATCTTCATCCCTCCATTGCCAACCTTCAACACATCCAAGACTGCTCATTGGAAAGTGGAAGGCATATTTAAAGTGGGAGGAGAGCATCCTTTTGGAGATTGATAAAGCAATGCTGATTGCGAGGTTGCAGAATGTTTACACAAAGATAGTCACCAGGATGAGGTATTACAGTACACTGAGATTGGGTACGTCAATTCATCCTTCCCCAAAACTGAAATTGATCATCGTGTGACAGCAGGTTCATGGCATATACTTGGATGAACAGCATCGGCAAATATGACTTGGCAATATCTATTCTCAAAGCAGAGTTGGAGGCCAAACCCTGCAGGTTTGCTTATACTTTTATTTGTCTGGTTAAGGTATCTAACATCCTCCTATAGTTTCCTCTTGATTTCACATATGCTGAGGTCCAAGAAACCAAGAAGAAATTTACAGAGGTCCTTGCAGTCTATGAGAAATTCCTCAACCTCTTACAGATCAACCTCAATGCACTCAAGCACAAGACAAGGCTGCATCTCCTATGGCTACCTCATTATTCAATGGCAATGGCAACACCAACAATTTTGATGCAAAAAGCAGTGCACCTGAGCCATCACACCTTTCTCCATACTGGGGCTTAGTGGTGGAGGGGGAGGGCCTGAATTCGGGCTGGCATATATTATGTATATGCACTTTGGGAGGCAGGCAGAGGGTGTGAAGATTTAAGGGCTCCAGAGGCTTGCAAAAAAGGAGCAGTGGGTTCTGTGGGAGGTGTATGTGCCTTCCGGTAGGTATTTTCTTTTGTTTTTTTGGTAGACTGAGAATTTTACTTTGCAGCATTGATGGAATACCACTGTTTGGAGGAGAAATCAGTTGCAAGTTGGATATTCAGGTGTTCGAGAAGGGGCTGGACATTGTTGGAGATGAAATTGACTATGCATTGAGGCATCTTGGGTCTCTCATTTTGATCAACGACAAGAAAAGTAAGCTTGGTTTTCTGCTTGTCTTCCTATGCTCCTAAGCAGCCTTCCATCTAGATGCATGAGTCCTCTTCAAATGAGTAATAACCACATTTGCTCCTGAGCATGCATGTCCCCTCTGGGAATGCTGGGTGCAATATGAGTTCCAATATGGCGATCTTGAAGCAGTGCTGAAGCTTGAAATGCACACTGCTGATGTCTATCCCTCAGGTAAGCCTATTCTCTTTCAGCTCACCCACATCAACACTAACCCAACCTGTCTCCTTCCAACAGATCTTCCCATCAAGGGTTTCTCCCAACGACACTACCTGGGCATAGATGCCATCATCTCATGAGCCCTTGGTTTCACCATACTCTGCCATGCTCCAGCATCCCATGGACACGGCCTCAGATGCACCAAAATGCAACAATCCCTCATCTCAGCCAGCACTTCTTTGATTCGTGCAGGTGCAGGTGCAGTACTGTGCAAATGACCTCCTTCCGCTGATTACCAAAGAACTTCTCACCAACACCAATGTGGGAACAATGGAACAGATTGGTTTGAAGAATTATGACCCAGTGTCCACAATGCATAATACAAAGCCTCACCCCAGCACACTTGGACCAACAGCATCAGTAGGGAAGGAGCTGGTTGAGGGCTGATACAGTGCACTCTTGTGTATCCTTTCCTATTTGATTTTTTACTTATCTCAGCCATTCCTAGCCCTTCTCAGAGTCTTTGGCATCTTTAACTAGAGTATGTCTACATTCAAAGCCCATTTGGGTGGTTATGGTATTTCATCCATCTTTCCTTACTTAGCCTCTCTTGCGCATATGTATGAGGGATGGATGTAGCTTAATACACTACTTGCAAACTTTTCGTAACTGAAGTTGGAAATAACATCCATGGCCTGAGCATGAGAATATTTTCATTCTCCTCTGTTCAACATTCAACAGCATTCAACACAGATTCAACATTCAGCTCTCAACCTCTCCTTCTTGCATCTCTTGGGTCATGCTTCCCCCAGACCAGACATTTCCAAGGACAAACTTTATGTTGCCCTACTGAGCAGACTTTGTGTTGCTCATTTACCTAGACTAAAACTATATGTTAGGTCATTACAATTATGGCCAGGCTTGATCTGCAACCAGCAATATCTTGCTAGATATCTTCATCCCGCTAACTAAGCTTGCCATTGTCTCTTGTGGTGTCATGTTGTTCCCCTGGACTTCAAGTTGAAAAACTTTCCTATATAATCCAAGTCAATTCAATTTGGAAGATAATACTTCATGTAAGCCATTTTGGAGACTAGTGATCTGTTGAGATATAAAAAGGATGATAGTGAGTGGCAATGATCTACTTGCATTGTTTCAGGTTGAATCCTCCAGCAGCTAAAATCCATGCTACCAATGGACTGGTTGGTGCTATCATCCATGGTGGAAGCTTCTTCATTACATCTCCTAATTGTTTGTGGATCTTCCTTTGGTGGCAAGCACAAGGTTTTTTTGCAGAGTGATGGCCTATATGCTGAAGATGACCCCATCCAATGGCCACAGCCATTCAACAGGTTCTATTCGCATTACACTGCCATTCCTGCACTGAAAACAACGCTCACCTCACCAAAAGCAGGATGAAGAATGGCAGACCAAATTCAAAGCTAAACACTTTGAGGCGCTGTCAACACTTCGATTAGTGCATAGCAATGGAACAGACAAAGCTGCAGAGGAAGTGGTTTTTTCTATCCATGGAGTGTTATCTGATAAGAATCTGCCTCTCATCATAGAAAAAATCAGGTGAGCTCACATATTCATCAGCAATTTTAATTGTGAATGATCAAGGCAAGATTGACATCCCAGGCATGCTATCTTTGACAAGGAGTCTCTTTACTCAGTTGTGGGACATGCACATTTAACAGGCCTTGGATTTGCCAAAGCACAGGAGATACACAGTTTATTCAACCACAACATAGAAGAAGCATCACTTGAATCCCGGACACTGACTACTGCTCCCAGCATTATGCAAGGCAAAGCACTTGAAGCTTCAAATTGATAACTTACAGCCAAACACGATGCACCTACCATGGTGTCTGTCCCAATACCAGCTTTGCTTGATCCTTGGGGCATCCTTGACAAAAAGAAGGGTTCATATATGGTGAGAAAAACAAAGTGCAATACTATAAGATTCATAACTAGGGCACAGCAGGGGTAACCCCCTGGTAAATTTCGCTGTACCCATACCTGTACTGGTGAACACCATACCCATTTGGGTAAGGGTACAGTGTCTCCCATGGGTTTTGGGGGTTACCCACAATGTTTGTGGGTTTCCGAGTACATTACTCCAACTATATAAATATCTATTATATATTATTCAAGAAGATCAGCACCTAGCACAGAAACAGGAGAGTGCAGCCCTCTCATCTCTTTGGGAACTTAAAACAGCTGCTAAATAGACTAAGATCAAGTATAAGATCACTAGAAATGAAGGGGAGCTCACCTGAGAAAGAGCACACCTCATCCCCCCTCCTGACACAGATAAGCACCTAGCAGAAAAACAGGAGGGCACAGCCCTCTTGTCAATTCGGGAACTTGAAACAGCTGCTAAATAGACTAAGATCAAGTATAAGATCATTAGAAATGAAGGGGAACTCACTGAGAAAGAGTACACCCCACCTCATTCCCCCTCCTGACACAGATAAGCACCTAGCGGAAAAACGGGAGGGCACAGCCCTCTTGTCTCTTTGGGAACTTGAAACGACCACTAAATAGATTTAAATCAAGTATAAGATCATTGGAAATGAATGGGAACTCACCAAGAAAAAGTATACCCCACCATCCCCCCCCTCCTGAGACAGATGAGCACCTAGTGGAAAAATGGGAGGGCACAGCCCTCTCATCTCTTCGGGAACTTGAAATGACCACTGAATAGATTAATATCAAGTATAAGATCATTGTAAACAAATGGAAACTAACCAAGAAAGAGTACACCCCACCATCCCCCCATCAGCAAATTCACAAAAATCTTTTGGAGCTTTATAAAGACACTATACAGTCAAAAAAGCTGAAAAGTGTGAAGATGTTTGGCTAGGCCCCCCCTTCCAAAAAGTTGGGTGTGGGGACATGCTATAAAGACAAAAAAGTTATATGGTCACACAAAGTCCATAAAGTACAACTAATGTCACTATGCTATAGTGGGGCATGCCCACGGAATAGTGGGGAAGAGATGGTTTTATATATCTGAACATGAGCATGGACCATTTGTACATGTTTCCAGGTCATGTGTTGCCATACAAGCTGATCTAACATTGCAAACACATACAAATGGTCCATGCACATGTTCAAATATATATAATCCCATCTCATCCCCTTCTATTCCTTGTGCATGCCCCATATTATAATCATAATTATAATAATATATATGAGACTTTTTAACTTTTAGGCCTTTTTTATACTTTCTTGTCAATAGGTCTTTTGAGATTGGTGTGAGAAAGCTGAAAAAGTCAAAAAGCCCAAAAATAAAGTGTGATTTTCCTGATGCCCCAGGTCCCTCCTGAGACAGATGAGCACCTAGCAAAAAAACATAAGGTCGCAGCTCTCTCGTCTCTTTGGGAACTTGAACGACCACTAAATAGATTGAAATCAAGAATAAGATCATTGGAAATGAATGGGAACTCACCAAGAAAGAGTACAACCCACCATCCCCCCTCCTGAGACAGATAAGCACCTATTGGAAAAATGGGAGGGTGCAGCCCTCTGGTCTCTTCAGTAACTTGAAACAACTACTAAATAGATTTAAATCAAGTATACAATCACTGAAAACAAGGCAGAACTCACTATAATATGATGGATTGGATACCCATAAACCCATGGTTAGAACTTAGGGGTACAGTGTTGCACAGGTATGGCAATCTGAAACCCATACCCGCACCTGTGCATACCCATGACCACACTGTCATGGTGTTACCTGTACCCGTGCCTTGCCTTATTCATAACAGTAGCACTGAAGGCACAAAAAAGGTAGGAAATTCATCAACATGTTAACAACTTGCAGCAACAGAGAATCTGCCAAGATTCCATGTGCACTGTAGGTGAGGTGGTTTTTGTATAGTCCTTACCATAGATCTGTTTGAATCCCTTGAATACAAGCCATACCTTCCAACAAACAGCTCGACCAGTCTCATTGCATTTAATATGGAAGACCAGATGACCTTTACAAATTCAGCAACCTTGTGGTACATCAGTGCATGGGATATGTTTGTATATAGACATATCTTTCAGGGATTGCAATTCCTCCCAGTAGCCTTCTTCCCATTGTTTAGCATCTGCTGAATTCTTGGTGTCTTCCCAAGATCCCAGATCATCCTCAAACTGCAGTGACTCTGGGTCAATATCTGACATCTCCAAAATTAATGCAGAGAGCTGATGTGCCTGATCACCAAGCATGGTGTCATCAAGTGATTCCTTGACCTGCCAATCATGATTGATTGATGATGTGTCAGTTACAATGATGGTATGGAGGTGATCTAAGAGTTTTCTCCATTCTGCAGGAGTTGCCTTGACCAATTCTGCTGACTCTTTGGATTCCTGTACAGCTTTTCCAAGCTTAGTCACCGCTGGCCCCCCACCAGGATGCTTATCAGTGGGTACTGGTATTCTGGATGATTGATGCATGACTGGTACTGGCAAGTAGGTACCGGTACTGAAGTAGGCAGGTCAGGAATAGGATCCCAGGTAGGTACATCAGTGGTGATGAAGTCATCATCAACATCATCAACGATAGGCATACAGTCATGGGTCAGTGGGCCTTTGACTGGCTCTGCAGGATATGGATCTAATGGGGGTTGTGATGGAATAGGCATATGACCATAGTGGGTTTCCATGAACTTGACATGATATGAGTTATAAACTTTCCACATCTCTCGGTGATAGCACCAATATGCTTTTGATTTCAGCTCTTATCCAATGAGAACACACTCTATAGATCGTTCATAGATCTTGGGGTTATGTTGATTCTGAATAAAGACGTATGCCTTGCATCCAATTTCCCTCATATAGGAGTAGTTGGGTTTGCATTCATGCCATTTCTCCCAAGGTGTGATACCGTTGAGTGAGCAGGTCATAGTTTTTGCAGCTGCCATCAGGTATAACTCATCCCAGAGGTAAGCAGGTAAGTTTGCATAGAGATGCATAGTGTGCACCTTCCACATCAGCATTCTGTGTATGTGTTCAACACATCCAATGTGGGCAGAAGTATATGGCACAGTAAATTTATGATCTGTCCCACATGACTGGAGCCAAGCCTCCATTTCATGGGTTTTGAGTTCACCATTATCAGTGATATACATGCCTACTTGAAAGCCCATCTCCTTTTCCCAGGCAAGTTCCCAAGCTTTGAGTTCTCAAAATGTGTCACCTTTATGTTTAAGGGGAATAGACCATGGGTGTGATGTGCAATCATTGACTATATTCATGACATACAGATTCCTGACTCATGACTTTACAGTGTTCGGTCCAGATAAGTCTACCCAGACCTTCTCCAATTTATGTGTAGCTCTATGCTCCCCTTCTGTGCACTTCTTGGGAACAGGTGTTTGAGTCTGTTTTCCAAGTATGCAAGAGTCACATTCAAGGGGTTTGAATGAGGATTGCATGGGCATACCTGTGATGGACCCACTTCTGGCCATGTCCTGCAATGCTTGATAATTTGCATGCCTGAGACAATGGTGCCAAGTTACAATGTTGGGGGTATTGTGAACAGTGAGTGCATGGTCCATGGTTGTGGATTGCAATGTCAGAGCATATAAGTGTTTATTCTGGAGGAGAGTACCCCTGGTGCTGGTGGACTTATTGGTGATCCAACAAGATGAGTCATCAAAATGAGCTATGGCTTTGGAATCCCTCATGAGCAAACTGATGGAAATCAAGTGTACTGCCACATTTGGGACATAGAGTGCATCACATAAGATAATTTATGCACCTCGAGCAATCCGAAGTTTGATATTGCCATGCCAATAGCCATAATGGATGATCCCCCCACACCTTTAACTCTTTCTGCATGAGGCAATAGGGTGAAGGGTGACAAAATCCACATGATCAGGGGTAAGGTGAATAGTGGTGCCAGTGTTGATGTAAAATGGACAGTCAGTAAATGAGACGGTGGTACGGTGAGGGGAGTGACTGTGAGCACCTCCTCATTAGTTGGTACAGAATTCTGGGCCCAGTCAATGGAAGTAGAGAACTCCTCCTCAGTCACAAGCCACCCCTTGTATTCTACCTCCTCTACTGTAGCATGGGGAAGTGGATCACTAGCAAGGCCCGCAAACTCAGTAGGAGCCACCTGGGCAGTGGACAGGATGCTGGAGTTGAGCATGACCGTATAAGTGTGGCCAGCACTATCCTTCATGGTAATGGGAATCTTGGGGGATGACTTTGCTGCACCATTCCCAGACTTCTTCTGTTCATATGCCAACTTCCTTGCTGCTTTCGACTCCTCAATAGTCTTGCCTTCCATGCCCCCCCCTTTCGAGACACAGTATGGGACAATATGACCAGGGCACTTGCAGTTACTACAAATCACTGCAGAAGTTGACCTGGGGGGTTTAGAGCTGATGGCGAGGGCAAGGGAATGGGTGTTATGAGTATGGTGATCGTTCTCCTGAAGGGATTGCTCATTGAATGTGCATGAGGGAAATTCATACTGAGGGAGTTAAGGAGTGCAATGCAGCATAGGAGATCAGGAGTGATACTCCCCATGGCAAACACCTATTCAATGAGCATACAAATCTTTTCTGCTGTGTTTGGTTAGGGTATGTCAGTTGTGCATTGTATGGAGAGTGCCTGCTGTAATAAAGCAACTTGCCTGACCAGCCCTTCCTTCTGGTGATGGGCTTGAAGAACCTCCCAGTTTTCCTGTGCAGTCTTTGAAGAATCCAGGAAGGGGCATTCAGAAGACACCACTCTGGATGCGATGATGGCATAGGCAAGGCGAGAATTAGCTCTCCAGTTAGAGTGAGCTCGAGGTTCTGTGGATGTCAGTTGTGGTAAGTCACCAGTAACATAGTTGAACAGCCCATTAAGGAATAGAGTGACAGTAATGTCCTCACACCATTCTTTGTAGTTGAACTGGAGTTTGTCAAGCTTTACCCCAGTATAGTGTGTGGAGAGTCGGATGAGGGAAATAGATGGAGGGTTCAATTCAGGAGGGTTTGGATCCAAGGATTCAGGCATAGTAGCAGTTCTCAAGGTAAACAAAATTTGATGAGAGGAGAAAGGTAAGTGCGCAAGGCAACAACAAAGAGATGGAAACACACCATTAAACCAGAACATGTCAAGATAAGATAAGATCAACAAAAATTGATCGAGCATCAATCAAACAAGATGATCACGTGATCATTAATTTGCTAGGAAGGATTTCTATTGTCACTTAAAGGTGACAAGAGTGGCCCATAACCTGTAGAGATCCAACCTAAGTGATACACAGTGAGCTCAGTTTAGTGTACAATGGACTAAGGTGCCTAATCTATGTAGGTAAGTATATATGCTATAATGCTAACAATGGGGAAATGATAAAGACCAAGACATAAAGGGAGAAAGAGACAAGGGGAGATACACATCCTAAAGTGTAATATAAATAGTGCATCAAAGGGGAATATAAATAGCACATCAAAGGGGGGTGGCTACAGTGCATATTCATGGTGTAGATCTCAACAAACAGATAATAAATGGGATTTTAAGATAAAATTCTGATAATGGCACAATGAAGGTGCTTGATACATGTATGTGTGCACAAAAGCTTATCCAGACAGCTGTTTCTAGGACCTTCAATGACATGAATAAAGGATCAATGTCACCCAACAAGTAAAGATGTACTTAGTTGTGGAATCATTTGGTTGAAGAGGCTAGGGCAAGGCAGAGGTTACACCTGGGTGTCAAATCTCATACCCTTACCCCTACCACTGAACACCTACTCTTAGGGGTAAGGGTATGGAAACATATAAGGGTTGCCAAGGGTATGGGAGGGTTTGTCAAGGGTACAAGGGTTTGGCACAAAATCAACATATTTAGAGCAAAATTCATTTGAAAAGTGTTTATAACTATTGTATTTACTATTAATATCACATATTAATACCTCTTATTAACATATGAAAGCCATTATCATGTTGGACAACCCCAAAATCTGAATTTCATTGATGAAAATCTTGAATATGAGTCTTTGTAGCTGAAAAAATCAAATGATATTCTTACATAAGCATATGCCTGTACCCTTAGTAAGGGTACAGGGGTATGCAAGGGTATGAACTTCCAAACCCCTACCCTTACCCCTCATACCCTTATCCCAAAAACACAAGGGTATACCCCTACCCCTGCCTTGCCTTAGAAGAGGCACTCAGGGTTCTGTACTAGTACTTCAATACAGTCCAAATTTTCCAAGTTCTCAATTTATTGAGAATGAGGCCTGTTTGGGTTGGGCCCAGTGAATGTCTCATACACTTTTTCATTGCTGCAGCACCTTACGTAATCTACTGTTCTATCAGCTGACTCAACTCTCCCCCACACTGACATTTCCATTCCCACCATCTCAAAGCTCAAAGTTACATTCAACCACCGTATGCATCCCTCCCATAAGACCTCACCCCCTCCGTAAATGCAACCTCAACCACCACCATTTTTTCTTGCTGACAAGTTTCTAGGTACAACGACAATGCACATGGCCCATACAGCCTCCTCCCCATCCAAATGGGATGTGAGGGGTTCATTTTTGTCTAGCACAACCCCAGGCAGGTGCCATGAGTGGGTAACCACAAGGTAAGTACCCTACCACTGTATTCCTGCCCTGTCACTCTTCAAAATATGTAAGGGATCCAGCCCGCCACCACCGCTGTGAGCCACTGCTCGCAGGGTGGATCATTGGTAGACGACGGAACTGAGAGAGTACAGGGACAGTGACCATGTGACAAACAACAGTAAGGAGGGAAGGACAGGACAACAACGATGGCCAACCACCACTGCAAGCAACTGCTCACAGGGTGGAGGGGGGGTGCAAGGACAGACAACAATGACAAAATGGGGATGGGGATAGGACAACGAGGTACCACCACTGCTGCTGCAACTACAACTGCAATCACCATCATGAGCAACTGCTTGCGGGGTGGAGCAGAATGATAACAATAATGGCACAGAATGACAGATGGGGCAGGGACATCAATGCAGACAGGGACCATCCACCATTCCCCACCTCGCGACAATGGTGAGGAGACAACAAGGTGGGATGATGGCCACCACCATGCAACAGGGATGATGGCAGCTGCATCACAACCCCCTCTCCAGATAGAATCTCCTTTTCAATTAATATTGTTGCCTTGCCCCTTGTACTTGCAGGAGGGGTTTAGTTTTTTTTGTATTTAAATGTGTAGTACTCAGGTTTTAATTCATTTTTTGACCCATTTCTTAGCACTCTCAAATTGTGTGATAGTCAGAAAATAGAAACATAGATTATATTTTTGACTTTGGGAACATCCTTCCCTGTTTGGATGTTAGTGTGGGGGAGAGTAAAGGTACTTGTTCTATCAAAGGTAAGCATTTCCATGACTTTCTCGCCTCCTATATCTTCTATAATAACTTTAATATCAAGGTAAGTGTTTCCATGACTTTCTCGCCTCCTATATCTATAACTTCCCTGTCTTCCCACATGCTCTCTCATCGCTTGTCATTATGTTCATTGACCATCGCTTGGGGTTATCCTACATACACATATACTTTGGTGCAGCTGGGTGTGCTTTTGCACATGAAGACTATTCGTTACAAATCCAGGTCCTGGCGACAGAGGTGTTATGCAAAATCTGATGCTCTGTTTTTGGACTGCCTTATGAGAGCCAGCTTCATGCTTCCCCTTACGTTTGAAGTCACTGTGCAGGATGGAAGTGAGGTGTGGACCTGTGTTCATGGACAAAGAAGGTTACAAACATTGAGCTTGTTCTTTGCTGGTGTCATCCCTTGTAGCTTTCCTTCCTGCTGATTCTTATATCTTTGCTGAATATTTTCTCACAGATCATGACCAGCTTTTTCACCAGATGTGGTGGATTGGCAAGCAGCATCCCACAGAGAAGCGATTACCTCAGGAACACCTTCATTTTTTGCATGCTGTGCAGGTCAAAGTATCAGTGGTTACTTTTGCATGTACCGAGGTGCAGTCCTCCTGGCTTTCTGGAACTTCTGAATTTGTTTGTAACCTTGGTCATTGGTTCTTACATGTTACTCACAAAGTTGTATTATGCATTTTTCAATATGTTGGTGTTTCTTTTTTTGTACAATAGGAGTGATTACTGTATTTAGCAAACACAAACAGACATGTTATTATGGATGGTAAAATGGATGAAAATTCTTTCAGCAACTTGTGATGTCAATTCCACTTTCTCTCGTGGATGCAGTTTACCAACTCGATTTTGAGCGAGGTCCTGTGTCATTGACAGGGTGTTCTTTGTTTGTGCACCACGACACCTTGATGCCACAGCGATTCACAGTTGTTGGTGAAATCTACAATGTTATTCCACTAGATGTAGAGGTACGTGAACTGTTTTGTACTTGCATTGGTTATCCATTGAAGGCATGCATAGTTGATGCTTCTGGTGTTGCACGCACCTTCTTTTAATGTTGGCTTTGGATGCACAATGTTTGATAACCAGATTGCTACTTTGAAGGAGATTCAATCCTGTGATGAGACAGTCGACCACCATCTTGGAGTGGTACTTTTTTTCTTTATTTTGTGTCCCTCATGTTCTTATCATCTGTCACCAGCTTGTAGAACAGGGCAGAGGCGCTTTTGACACACCAGGGGTGGGCAAGACTCTTCTTGTTTCCTTTGCTCCTTGTTCTGCAGACATTAAGATCATGGCTTATGGCTCGTATGTCCAATGTGTAGTGGAGTTGTTTACAGAGCAGAGTGTTGACAGCATGTCAGCCAATAGGGTATGTGTATTACAGTTGTGCACCGATGCTTCACTAATTTGAGTCCCTCTGTAGTGGTATTCTATTTGCGCCTCTCATGTGGAATTGTTGATGTAGCAATCGATTTCTGGTGCCCATTTTTTTTTTGAGATAGTCAAGTAGTGACCGGTTTCAAAGCACATGGGTTGTTAGGATGGACACATGTCATTACAAGTAACTTACTCTACTAGCCCCTAGATGCAGACCTCCACCAACTGGCGTGTTCAGCTTGGTGCATCTGTAGTCTAGTTTGATATCCCAGAACTGCTATAAAAAGCCTTTCTCTCTGAACAACCCCCTCCAATGATTTCAGTATGTTTAGCGGTGCTCTTGATCCTTCCCACGTTATTTTGAATTGCATGAGTGTGTGCTTTTGGGTGTGCTGCTCTACAGGCAGAGAAGGGCAGACAGCAATTATCTCAGTCCTGCTGTTTGTGCTGGCTCCTACGATCAAAAATGCCTTCATGAAATCATCTTGGTCTTTTTGAAAATGGAGCTTGAAGACAACACCAAACTCTTGATTTGTTGCAAGAGCAAGGTTTAAATCTGCACCTGCAGTGTTCGTGACCCAGGGTACCAGTGTGGCAAGCTAACGATAACAGTCAGATATCTTAAGACGCAGAGGAAAGGTCATGTTCAAACCTTGCCAGCTGCAGCCTGGAAAAAGCACTGAAATGCACTCCACGCCGTGATTCCTACATTGCCTTGATTATCGTATAAATCTCTCATGTCGCATTGGACTTTGAGGCATTTGCTGTAGTGTCTTGACTCATCTTGCAATCTGCATGCATTGCCCTACATTTGTGTGTCAAAAAAAACCCCTGTGTTCTGCAGTATCAAACATGTACACAGTAATTAATCGACAAACAGTTAGGACACGGATGTCCTGGTGTAGTCAGAAGATGCCGTTTGAGACAACATGGATAATGATGATGTAAAGCACTCATTTGTTGAAACAAAGATTGATGGTTTGCATTAAAGGTTGCACTTTATATAAGTTACAGCAAGATAAAGCATTATTTGTTCCCTTTTAGAGTACAATAGGAGCCAGTTTTTCTACCAGAAGCACCACCTCCTCTGCCCTTGATAGGAGACTTCCTCTTTCATCAAAATCAGAGGCTGGTCTTGAAATGGGCATGTCAGTCATCAGGATGTGGTGCGTGTCACGGTTGACGATCGTTAAGGACAGCCATATGATATCTGACTGTTCTTTGTGCTGCGAGTGACATGATTGATGAATTGCAATCTGGTTGCAAGAGAAAATCTTTAGGAGAAATCCATCTGAAGCATGTTTTGTGCCTGTAAGTTGTGCCTGAGTGATTAGAGCATCTACAGAAAGGCAGCTTTCTAACTTCACGATTGAGAATCGAGGCACACGGTCATCTCAGCAAGTGTAATCAAGCTGGAGATGTGGATTGTGTCCTGTGGGGTTCAGTTGGCCAATGTCCTTCTCGAATGACCACATTAACATTGTAAGTAACTGTCATGAAATATGATTAGCTATGCTTTCAATAAAGTGCAACAATGTACCTTGCTCTGGTGAAGATGCAACCATATTAGAAATTCACACCACATTTGACAAATGGGTGAGCACCAAATGTACAACTGTTGCCCAAGACGGCAGAGCGCTTTGTGATCAGGCCAATCAGCTTCTTGACAAGAAATATTCTGTTAAGATGTTAGCTTAAAGAAGAAGTGGATGTTTCGTTGACTTGCACAGTACAGACGGAAGGTGCATCCAGCACATTCTTGATAATGCTGTATCAGTCTTCGGCAATAAGCACAGTGTTTGCATTTTATCATTTCTGTAGTGTGAAGTTATGGTTAAGTCTGGGTAAGGTTTCTTCATGGTATAGTGAAGGTGAAGATGATCTCAACTTGTTACCTCCTAAACAGCATGTGAAGGCCAGAGCAAGGTGTCGATTGTGGGTCTGTGCCTCCTATTGTTTAGGGTGTGTAATCTTGATCTTGCTCGCTATCATCTAGATGTTTGCCTCCTAATCACAAACTCTGAAGTGCATGTGAAAAACACTGTTTCATTTGAACTTGGAGTGAAGTTACTCTGTGTTTTTCAAGTTCAAGGTGCAGATGTGATGGATTCCAGGTTTGATTTTGACAATGCCCATAAGGTCTGTTTGTTGACCGATGGACATGAGTGCTCAATTGTTAATAGGAGTCTGTTTGAAAGACCTCATTGCTGATCCTGGAATTACAGAAGTTCGAGATCAGTTGGGAGGATTGCTTAAGGTGAGCTTCAGAGATGCATCTCTGTCATATCTAGTAAGAATTCATATGATTTGCAGAGACAACCTCATTGGGAGGAGACGTTTACGGTCAAGCCTCACCCTGATTTACTGATGTGGTGTTTGTTCAAGAAAACAGCGATGGAGGGAGAATTTCAACAGGCTGTTTTCACTGTGCAAGGGGTGTTGACGGAGTTGCAGTTGCTGCCTTCGGGAAAAATCCCCAAGTACATGAGCCTGCATTGGTGATGATGACACTTACCATTCACAGTATGCAGCCAGCCAAATATCATTACCTTTGACAATCAGTCACAGTAAGTGGGTTGGACACCCCTTTTTTTGACAACGTGGTGGTGGCAGTTAGTGAAATATATGGTTATTTGACTGTGCATTTACCCAAGGAGCATTGGGTTCCTGGGTTCTGATGGAATCACATGGTCCATCGCTTGAAGTGTCCAATTGCTATTTCATGCCTGCAAAACCGGGGTTATGCTTGGAAAGTGTTCCATTTCAAGAGAACGTTGATCCTTCTGGATTACTTGCTAAAATGTTAACTTCTTCGGGGGCTCAATGCACACACACAGAGGATAATGAGGTCGAGTACTGTCAAGGGTTCAGAGCACTGGATGGCAAATATAGGCATGCATACTTTTTATAACAATCTAGGTAAGAACTTATTGTTAATATGTCAAACCCAGGTTCAAGGCATGCCGTCCTCAATCATTCAGACAAGGGGACATTGTAGAGCTGCAATTGTCTTTTGTCATCGTTCCACTTAAAGAGGACCCGAAGAAAGGGAAGCAGTACAAGATGCTGGTAGTTTTATGATCTATGGCCCTCCTTGACACACAATTTAGCACAGTAAACATTTCATTGCTCTAATTATGAATGCAAACCTCATCATTTGTTGTAGGCTCTCAGAAGACACAGTCTTCTTGATGTCCAACCAGAGATAATTACATTGAAATGGAAGGCTGGGTATGGAACAGGAGGAGAAGAGACAGGAGAAGGAAAAATCAATGGATGTCAAATGATGAGACTGTGGGCCCTGATTTTTGTTTGTATGTGTCCAAAGGGTTTCCAGTTTCAGCTTTATGTTGTGTCATTTGTTCTAGGCATGTAGTGGAGCTAAACATTTTGTGGCACGGTAGATTACAAACACACATCTTTATTGCAAACAAATGGCTGGTAGAATACCTAACAGCCCAGACCCTAGCTTGTCCTACCCTGCCCACACCATATCACCACCAGCCACTTGAGAAGATGGACTAAACAAACACAAAGTGCAGTGCAGTAAAACATCGTACTCAAACATGTATCACCAGCGACAATCTGACAAAACATCGTAAGCAAATGCATGATCATCAAGACATTAATCATTTACTGTGTAAGTCCAGATGCAAGCTGTACTAAATTGTGCCGACATTCTGGGTGACATGCATACAAACAGGCCACATGCTTGTTAGTGTTCTATGCACATCATCTCGAACTGTGCATCGAATTTGCAAAGTATGGAGGTGTAAAAAGCAGCAAACCAGACAGAAACCAATACTCGGAGGAGGTATATGAACCAAAGCAAATCCAAGAATCCGCTGGAAGTTAGGATACATGACAAAGATGGGAGACCAATTACAGGATACATCAAGAAATAGTTGAATCTCTTGGAAGAGTATATTACATCTCCACTTGAATGACCATCCGTTGTATACGTCCGATTAGTTCGAAAAGGCCCAGGGAGAAAGAGAGCCAGGACCAGTGGAGGTACCACAATTAGATGACTAAAGATGACATAGCCAACTGTGACCAGACAAAGCTGATCATGCACAAGTGTTGGGCTGGAAAGTAAATGTTTGAATTAGCTGAATAAATTGCAATTAATCTGCCACCTCACCGTGTTGTGGTGTAATAAATGTGGTCAACGTCCACTGAGAAGAAGTAGGTAAAGTGTTTCTAGATGAATCAGGGCATTGTTTATGGTGGCTCCAACATTAGGGCATAGTTTCTGCCATAAAAATTGACTGATAGTAAAACAAGCATGCATTTATAGACCATGACAGTTGAATAGCCAGCTGTTCCCATTTCAAAAACCAAAAAGACTGGATGCGTGCTTGTCGCCTTGTGTAGAGTTAATTGCTGTTCGAAATCAAGGGTTGTGTGGTTAAGTGATATGGAGTGGCAACTAGTAGAGCTTTTCATTTACATGAGTTATGGGTGTATTGGGCGAACGTCTAAATGCACACGAACTTTAATGCTGTGTAACCTCCAAGGCACACTGAAAAAAGCGATGCCTGTGAGAATGCCGAGTTCTTTCATTGTCAAAGTAGTGAGTCTCTTGTATGAGGGGTGCTTCTTAAATGACAGACACGAATCTAGATGCTGTTTCCGGAGTAGTTGCAGCCACGTTTGTCACCATTGTTGCGACGTGGTGGCATAATGACGAGAGTCAAAGCATGAGAGGGGGTTATGGATGTTGTAGAAGTAAGCTGAGTTGTCCTGGTAAAATGGACTCGTGCTGGAATTCCAGTTGCGAGTATTTGTGGTTGTTCAACATCAACCACATTTTGTGACACCGTGGCAATTGTGTAAATATGTGTAAAGGTATGATGCACAAGCGAATCCAATTTCTGAAAGTTGCGTTTTGTTCGTGCATCATATATTTACATGTGTTGACACATTTCCTGAACGTATGTGTTTTCTTTTCTTCTTTCTTCATGTGGGTGGGTTGCATTCTTGTCGCTTGTCTTCCTCCTCCTTCTTTAACTGTCTCTATAGTTTATGCAGTTAAGTAAGAATAGTGAAACCAGAAATTTTTCAACCATCACCAATGCATTCAAATGTGTTCTTCAAACCGCATACATGAACTCAAGACCTTGCGAGCATGACAGTGTCTGTCACTCTCACAGCTTGACTTTGTGTCAGCTGTGTTTTGCCATAGTTGGAACAAATGGTGCATAATTCTCTTTTGTTTCTCTTACAGATTTTGTAGCTATAAAAATACGAATGCAAATGCGAATTTCTGACAGTACCAATGTCAACAGCCCTGCGTTCACGATGTTTCAAGATTTTTTGTATTAGTCCCAACAGCTTTTCTCGTTAATTTCGCAATGCTTTTGGATGGACAAGTTTAATGCAAACAACATTGATGGCGACTATGACATGGATTTCAATCCGTACGATGACTGGATCTTTCAGATATAGACAATGACAACAAACCTCCCATCAAACACCCATGTGTGTCCAGAAACAAGATAATGGAACACGTTTCTAGGTTCAACTACCAATGCTCAAGTGCAATCACCTCTCTATGTTCTCACCACTCATTTACAAAAAAAACTACAAGCTGTCAAGGACAAACATGACAACATGCTACGAAAGCCTACCCTCGTCAAGCTCTATGGCTCAATAAACCCAAACAAAAATACATGACCATAATAAATTTTGTGCATAGCATTCATAACTCCTATATTTTACACTTATCATCACTCATCCAGATTGTTTTGAAAAAAATAATTTAATGATCAATCACTCAAATAGAGACCCGAGATCCATTTTAAGAAAATCACAAGCATTTTGGAGTCCAGAGATGGTAGCTCCCCTCTTTACCTCGAGTGATTTAACTCCTAGATGCATTGTTTTTTCTCTGACAATTTCAAGATGGCCAACACAGCCATGACTTGCACAAGGCAAGTTTGCACTGGTTTTTCAATGGTTAGATCTAACAGAATTGTACCTATTCAGCAAAGCAATTACTATCAAAGCCCCTGTCATAAAGCTCACTAGTAGAGAAAAGTGAGTCCTCGTTCATTGAAAATGACAGACACTAATCGTAACTTTTTTATGCCACCTCTCAAGAGCTGAGCTCGATTTAGCAGTGTGAGTTGTGATTTACTTTTAGTTGTCAAGTAAACTTATTGCTGTCTGGCTAGTTTTGTGGCCAGGGAAATTGTGCATATTCCCAAATTGAGAAGGTGCACAAAAAAACTAATGCGAGATGACAGGCCAATGGTATCCAAAAAAAGGAAAGTTTGTGTCGTCAAATCAAGTTCGCCAGAGATGTGGGCACATCATTTTCAAATGGGCTCCTGGGTGTTTTGACATGTACACATCTAGCAAGTTCTTGGAAGTACCTCCTACAAAGAAATTGTGATCAGAGATCAAGCCCTCCCCTGTTTTGGTCGAGTTCAAAGCACTGCCGGCTGTATCTGTGCTGTACATGTTCATAGTCTGCATACTGGCTGTTGCTTATGATGGGTGACAGGACTTTGTTGGATGAAGGGCTTCAAGAGATAGGCAAGCAGGGAGGCGCACTGGAATTTGGAGAAACAATGTATGTTATTGGTCTACTTACATATGTTTCACTAATTGACATTGTCAACAGGAAAAGAAACAATTGCCCTAAGTACTCAGTGTATCAGGATGATTACAATGGAGAGCTAACAAAACACAGATGGGCAGTTACAAAGTCTAGGAAATTACTTGAGGCCAAGGCAGATGTCTCTATCAAAGACAGGTGCAAGAAACAAAACATGTAGGTGAGCATGGACTTACCAACATGTTTAGCATTCCTGGGAAGAAAAAGGGATTGGCAACATCATCCACGCTTTCGGCCAGGATGAGGTTAATTTGCCATGCTTGGACCTAAATGATTGTTATTAATTTTTTTTCAGCAAATCAGATGAATGCCCTCCGGTGGCTGTATCAGATGACGAGCTCCCTTCTATGGAAGAGTAAGTCACATTTTATTAATAGTGCATTGAACATGGTTACAACTGAACTAGACTAGTGGCATTTTACAAGCAAAAAAAACAGATGGAGGAAGTGAAGACAGCAATCAATCGCAGGTTACATGCAATTTATTTTTTGTGTTGCTAGCAAACTAATCACTTTATTTGTACAGTATTAATGAACTGGGTTCCTCACCCAACACAGACACGATGATTGGGACTGAGCTGAGTTTAGAGGAGCTGAATGAGGGTTCAGACACTGTGTGGGAAGGAATAGATGACACGTGAGCAGCTGCATATTTTTTTTGACATGCTTTATTTAATGTGTCGTTTGTAGTCAGCCTTCTTTGATACAAGGGGGAGTCACTGACAACGCTGTTCCTGATGGAGAAAAGCAAGACGCCGTCGTGGAAGGTGATCAAGAAGAAGACAATATATTAGATGACATGGCCATGACTCAGGACGATGGCTACACAGTCATGATAGAAGGACTTCAAGATATTGTGTTGAGGCCATTGTATGAAGGACTGCCTCATCTTTCATATGTAACTTTTTTATGGATGGACACACAATTAATAAGTAACATACTATTCAGTCGCTTGTGTGAGGTCAAACCTTATGAAAAGAATGGCCCAAGGGAGACGTCACATGCCAATTTTGCTAGAATTTGCAAGAACTTGTCAACAGAGCAAAAGTGGTACATTGTGTTTGTATTGTGATCACGGATGAACTAACCACGTTCTCAGACAATTGCTTAAGGCACTAGGTTTTATGCAATCAGGGCAGTATGTAAATACTGCACATGTTGATCCAAACCAGCTATATGCAGAGGATGGACAGCTTAAAATAGGGAAGACCCGACAACTTGCTGTTCACATTATGACTGGCTCTCTTAGTGAATCCTTCTTGGTGACACCTGGCTTGGCTGGGCCTACCGCTAACCAGTGGAACATACACAAGATCACGATTGCATTGTTCACACAGGATATGCAATGAGACACTTCATTATGGGGGCAATTATTGGAATTTCATGTTATTGCATCCAACGCGTGTGAAGCAGGATTTACATTTACCACACGTGGTGAGGATCTGAGCAGAGGAAGTATGGATAAGGTTCATTGTTCAAATGTTCTTCCATCTCACATGTAAATTGCAGCTCAGAGCACCTCTGCAAGAAGATGATCATCAAACATGAAGATGGTTTCCTCTACTTTGTTCTCTCGCAGTGCTGATGATGTGTATGGCACATCGAGATTGTATGAGGAAAGAGGTGTGTATATCTTACTATTTTCGCATTGCTGCTGACTGAAAAACAAAAGTTCCTATATATGATGGCAGAGCTACCAAGAATTGTGCTGCATTTGATTTCTCTGATGCAGATTTCAGATGTCTCTTATCTTGGCCCTTGTACAAGGATAATGAAGAGGAGATTCCATTAGAAGCTGTTGTGACTGTTGGTTACACGGTCTTGAAGTACACATTGAAGATGGGCAAGCTCAATTTATCATCTAATGTGTTGTTTGTGATCATACTTTCTGTACCAAATGGGGTCAAATAGATAGAGAAACATGGTGTACAATTGTGATTGTATGAAGTGTGAATACAATAACTATAGGATGAACACAAGAAATCCTGACAAATTTAGTTGAGTTTTAACTCAGATTACACTGATCATTACCTTGATGCCCTGTCAACTTCAAGTTGAATGCCTCATGAGTTGTATCACAGCTACCGCTCATCATTACTCTTTTTTGTGCTCTTGCCTCGCCTGTGATTGTTATGACTCTAGCTATTCGACATCACCCCTTGTAATGAGATGTGGGAATTGTCCAAATGGTGTTTCACAAAAGCTGCACCTGGTGTGGGGCATGACTGGTGCTACAGCAAAGTTTTTTTATGATAGCGGTTGTATCTCATCAAGCTTGCCAATTTGCTGTGCTCTACGGTCCTCAGAGACCCTTTTTCTGAGTCCAATGGCACCCACATCTGGTTCGAAATCTCACCCAAACATTTCCCTGACATCCACCTCCATCCTCTCCCTAAACTCCCTTGACCATCCTCTGCAATCCATCTCTTCGAAACCATGTGCCTTCATCTTCATTTCCTGGCACTCACCAGTGAGGTACCTCCCCTCCATCACCACATCAACTATTGTCACCTCCGTAGCCAAATCGTCGGACAGCGGACACACCTACTTACATCTTCTATCCTTGACCCATCTCCCATCCCCTTCACACTACTAAGACCTTCCATGAGCTCAATCTTACCCTTTGCTTTGCCCATAACCATACACCTCATGTGTAAAAAAGAGATCTGAGTGTTTTGGAGATGATCAATCCGGAGATGTGGAATTGGGATCAGGGAGGAGCCTGAGAGCACATGATAATAGAGAGGAAGTGGGCCAGAGCAGAAGGAGAGGGGTTGGGTTGGCAGAGGTTGGGGACATGCATGCATCATATGCTCTCGGGGAAAGACTGCAAGCCTCATGGAGCGAGACACAGAACCTAGACACAGACATGTATCCCAGAACATGGCCTCCATCTCATCATGCCTACTGAGCCCTGGGATTGCTTACAATGTGACACTTGCCTCCTGAATTACAAACATAGCATGCTACGTATGCAAAGGACAATATGAACTATACATTTAGGCAACATTCTTCTACTAGTACAACATCATCAGTACTGTCAGTGCTAGACAACACACTTGAACTTGATGAAGCACAGCTCGCCCTTTGGTCTAGTCTCAGAAATTCTGCCTTTCAAATCAACAACCTCATACTTATATCCTATCACAATCATCGACACAATCATCTTGATCTCTAATTTTGCAAGGAATTTTGAATGTCTGCCTGCCCTCAATGATGTTGCAGCATAGAGCAGTGCCATTGAATACTATGCAGATTGTCTAGGGTATGTTCTCACATAAACACAGCATTATGCAAAATTTGATACATAGTTGTATTTCATCAACTGAAAAAACAACTGTTCTGGCAGCCATTTTGTATCATCAATACTTAGGAGTGTTACCCTACCATTTGACTAAAAGCTAGCACAGATCCGGAGGTTTTTGGCTCTTATTAGCTTATCACTACCAGTCAAGTCATCGCTCCTATTGCAACCTAGCACAGATCTGGGGATTCCTGGCTCCTATTAGCTTATCACTGCCAGGCAAGTCATCGCTCCTATTGCAACCACTTGCTACCCGCAACAACAACCACTTGCAATTGCTGCTGAGAGTAATCTTGATGTTCACTATCGGTTGTCTGTGGCTATTCTTGTTGATCGGCCACTGTGGATTAAACACTGTGAGCCAGGAAGCCCTCTGCATGTTGCACAAATGTCAAAAAGAGGTCATTGACATTGCAAAGTATGGATGATTGTACTTCTTTTGGATTACATGCCTGATAACCGATGCCATATCAGATTTCAGACATCATTTGATGGAATGAATTGGGAATGCAATGACATTGCTAATCCACCAAGACTCAGAGTAATACTACATTGTTCGCAGGTATCAAATTCTTGTACGAATACACAGAAACAAGTCTGACCTTTGTCATGATTCTAATAGTATAATGTGACGGATAAATTTATCCAACAGATGTCTGGAAGGGATGATGCTGGTACCTTGAATCATCTGTGTAATGTCAAACACATACATGGTGTGCATTGCAACAACAGTCTTAAGTTCTGGTGGACGAAGCAAATTGGAAAAGACACAAAGGTATGTCTTCACAAAACTTGTCACAAGATTCCTTCACAATTTACATTACTAGTGGTTATTGCACAAAGGTGCTGTGACTTACACTAGACAGGCTAGTGTTAAAGCATATACAATCACAGCCTTGCTGTACAAATCCACATTGGGTGGATATTATATGGAAATGCACCATAACACAACAGGTTCTGATGAGTTCACACATACTTGTCAGAAGCCTCTGAATACAATGATCTTGTATCTGAGTAATTTAAAGCTGGAAACACAGTGTTGTGTATCATTACATTGAAGTCTGGGAACTATAAACAGATTTCTTTTCTTGGTGATGGTAAATGCACTTGACATGGCAATCACACCATATATCAACTCAATAAACACAAGTTTTGTCACTATGTGTACAACATATTGTGCTTATTTAAAGACATAGTGATCAGAGATGACAAGGTATGGGCAAAAATCTATTTACACTATGGCCAAATTCAGGTGTGGTTATGGCTTATACATTGCGTGAGAAGTGAAAATGTATGGCAATGGGTATTAGATTTGAAGTACAGATTATGCAGATTCATTGTACTTCGCCATGAATATGTAGTTGTCTTTTCCAATGTATGTAGGGGCAACAGGCAGCATCCAAGAGACTGGAAAAGGTTGAAGGGTCAGGCTACTTGGAAACAATGCCACTCATTGAAAATTGCACACCAGAATGGTCAGAGTGGGTTGCCGCAGCTGAATTGGTTGTTTTTATTTCAAGATGTTAGCTCTTTTATCCAATGCAGATGTCATTTGACCTTCTTGAAAGAGAAAACTAGAGTTCATTTGATCTGGTCAAAAAGCCTGCTTTGGGAGTGTGTAAGAACTTAACATCAAATGGGCAGAAATTTGTTAGAATAATTAATAGTCCTGTAGGGGGAGGAGGACCTGGTATAATCTCTTGGGATGTTATCGAGCCATTCATAATGGCAACAGACAGTGATTTGGAAAGTCCTGTTACATTTGAGAGTCACACAGATGATGTTGGATTATATAATTATCCTGTGACACAAGGATATGTTCACGTAAAACTGCTGTTAAATACTCTAGTTCGTTGCTTACCTGTTCAGAAAATTTACATGATAGCTAAGATTCATAAGATCAAATTATGTACTAGAACAAGTAAAAAGGATTTGCTTCATTATTTTGAGCAACATGATTTCTTGTCTTGCAATCTGTATACTTCTGTATTTAAGACAATCAAGACACGTCATGAGTATGAAAAAGAGCGACAGCAAAAACATAGAGATATGAAGAAAGCTGCAACACAGAAACCTGACACATATAGTGTGGCTGAATTAGAGTTGCTTGAGCCATTTCCCCCCAAACCTTTGAGTCCAGAACTTAGCCTTGAGATCATCAGTGATTTTTGCAATGATGCATCAACAGATAGTTTGGAGGAAAATGGTTGTGCTGTATGTGGGAGGCTGACACCAAAAAAACAACTGACAAAGTTGAAATCAATAGCCAATCAACTGCACATATTGCAATCAGAAGGAGGAACAAGAAATGAGAGAAAAAAACCATCAGATAAAATTGAAGGTGGCAATGGTCCAATAATTGATCACATGTGTGACCAAGTCTGTGAAAGTTGCTGCTGAGAAATATGTGTGGGCAAAGCTCCTCGTTGTGCACTAGCAAATGGCTTGTGGATTGGTAATGTACCACAAGAACTTCAAAATCTTCATTACATTGAAAAGCTGTTGATACAAAAGGTACAAGTTAATGGTTGCTTTGTACATGTTGCATCTTCAGGACTAAGAAAGATGGTGGCTCATGCAATTGCATTTGAAGCACCAGTGGCCAAAGTCTACAACATTTTACCTCCCCCTCATGAGGAATTGGATGAGGTGTTAGCTGTACTGTTTACAGGTCCTTGTAAGCCTACAAAAGAGGAACTGCAACACACTCCTTTGCTGGTAAGGAGAAAAGTAGTGGCCTGTGCTTTAGAATGGTTGAAATTAAACCATTTAGATTATGCTGACTTGACCATATCATATGATGAGCTGGCAAAGTATCCTGAGGATATTCCTCCAGTGACTGTGGAATTTAAACAAGCACAAACAAACAAAGTTCCAGAGGGTACTAGCACCTTTGACCAAGTTATGGATGATGGAGTAGAAGAAGGAAACTGCCCATTTGTAGTGCATGGTATCACTGGAGAGCAGCTGTTCACAAAAACAGTAGAAGCATTGAAGGGCATTGCATTAAAGCATTGGAACAATCATGGTGCTGCAATATCAGTGGGACAAAGTGGAACTGCTCAGTCAATTTTCAACAACCCAAATTTGTATCCTCAGATATTTCCTTGGCTATTTCCATATGGCTATGGGGGTATAGGAACCACCAAGTTGTCAGATAAAGTGCATAAAAAATTTCTGCTAATGTACCATGATAAATGGTTCCAAACAGACACAGCATTCTCATTTGTGGCATTTAGTCATGAGCAGATTAAAGCAACAACAACAGGATCTTTTTTGATTGCAGAAAAAAGTAAATTCAAGGATGTTGCAGAGCGTTTGCTGAATGTAAACCAAGATGTTTTAGCAGATATTGCAAAAAGAATGTCAACTGGAGAGACAGTAAAATCAGCAAATTATGATGAAGAGCTTTGTTTTCAAGTAATAAGAGATTTGGATCATGTTAGTGCTCATGTACATGGATCAATCACAAGCAAAAAACATATGCGAAACGAGATATGGTCATTAATCACTTATCTGGGGGCACCATTATGGTACATTACTCTTTCACCTGCAGACAATAGACATCCGATTTCTTTGTATTTTGCAAACAACAAGGAAAAGTTTCAATTATTTCCTTTATCTGAGGATGCAAGGTATCATCTAATTGCGGAAAACCCTGTAGCAGGAGCTCGATTTTTTGATTTTATGGTAAGAATGTTTATTAAACATGTACTGGGTGTAGGAACAGAGCACGATGGTCTATATGGTAACACATCTGGTTATTATGGAACTGTAGAGCAACAGGGACGATTGACTTTGCACCTTCATATGTTGGTGTGGATCAATGGAACATTAACACCTGAGAAAATTCAACAGAAAATTCTAGAGCCAGATTCTGAATTTAGAAAAAGTTTGATTGAATATTTGGAAGGTGCACATTCAGGAGACTTCATAACTGGTTCACAGGATGAGGTCAAAGAAAACCAGCAACACAGAATGAGTGATGAAAAGTACCAAGACCCCACTACAACTTTGCCTACAGCACCCCCTGCTGTAAATTGCAAATGTAATTCCAATAAATGTGACTATTGTAACGACACAAGGAACTGGTGGGATGCTTTTAAGGTGACAGTTGATGACCTGCTTCTCAGATCTAATGCTCATCGGTGCACAACAAATAGAAACAAAGATGGATCACAGAACAAATCATGATCATTTACTGGTTGTCTTGATAACATATATGGACAATGCAAAGCTCGATTTCCAAGAGAGGTTGTGCAGCAAACTTTCATTGATGAAGAAACTGGACACATCCATCTGAAAAAAAAAAGCACAATGGATTAACACCTTTACACATATTGTAACATATTTTCGGTGCAATACTGATGTCACTAGCTTGAAATCTGGGACAGCAATTAGAGGAGTACTTTTGTATGTGACAAACTATATAACCAAGCCTGCATTAAAAACTCACATTATTTTTGATACAATTTGATCTGTGTTTCAGAAGAATTTGGATATCATAACTGGCTCTGAAAGCTGACAGCAAACTGCACAAAAATTAATGACAAAAATTGTAAACTCATTGAGTGTAAAGATGGAACATGGGTCTCCTATGATTAACATGTATTTATTAGGAAACCCTGATCATTATTGCAGTCATAACTTTGCAAACTGTTATTGGCAAGCTTTTGTAACAACTGCCAGAAGCTCCTGGGTTACAAGTGCAACTGGTAAACCACTAGAGGAAGCTGTCAAACTGAGTATAGTAAAACAAGGAAAATGGATAGTGGGAATATCACCAGTAATGGACTATATTTGGAGACCACAAGAACTAGAATCTTTGAGTCTTTACAACTGGTTAGGTAATTGTGTTCGTGAGAAAAAGGGAAAGATAAGAAAAAGAACTGCAACTAACTCATCAAGACCAGAGACACCACAGGCATCTGATGATGAAGATGAGCAAGTAGCTGAAAAAACAATTGAACATGGAAGTCTTTTGTCATTTGCAGATGATCATCCACTAGCAGCAACACATGGAGTTCGTTGGCTTACTCACAAAAACAAATGTGTCCCTAATTTGATAGGACCTTCAGTGCCAAGACCTGACCAGGGAGATAGAGATTATTATTGCAGCACTATGCTCACAATCTTTAAACTGTGGCGTACAGGTTATGATTTAAAATGTGACACAGAAACTTGGGAGGAAGCTTTTGACAAGCACTCTTTCTCTCATTGCAAGAGGCAATTGATGCAAAATGCAAATATATGTTATGAGTGTTTAGACTCATTGGATGACTTTCATGCTCAAATGAAGAAGGGGTCTGTAACATTGCCAAAGTGGGGGAGTGATGAAAACACATTACAAGAACTGCATCAAATGGCTGACACAAGTGATGATATAATAAGTGCTGAGAATATTGCACCAGCATGGGAAAATATGCTTGAGGCAGAGCCAACAGGACAAAAAGAAAATGCTGAAAAAGATGTGAAAGCTGGAATGAGACGAATTTTAACAGAGAGTGGATGGACAGATGTAAGCCCAGAGATGTTACCATTAGATTTGAATTTAACACCAGAAAAAGTGAGTGTCTTTAAAACACCAGCACAATGGAAGGCAGATGTAATAGCACATCGAGCACAAGTACTGCGAGAGCACAGTCAGTGTCAAACCTCAAGTTTGTCAAATACAAAAGAACGTTTTAAATTTACACCTGATGAGGTGAAAATTGTGAACAAAGAACATTTAACATCTTCATTTCAAAGCAAGCAGTGGCAAAAATGTATTAATCAAATTGCAAAAAAAAATCACCTAAATAAAGAACAGGAATGTGCTTATCACATAATTGTGAACCATTCATGTAGTGACACTCCTGACCAATTAAAGATGAATATTGCAGGAATGGCAGGAACAGGTAAAACACAAGTTTTGCTGGCCTTACAAGAATTTTTTTCTTATAAGAATAAATCACATTGGTTAGTAATTGTAGCTCCAACAGGAAGTGCAGCTGCTTTGCTAGGTGGCTCAACATATCATTATATGTTTGGAATTGACAGTGATGGTCAATGGAGTACAGGAGCACAACTGGCTCAAATCAAATCAAGGCTGCAAGGAGTAGATTATGTATTTCTTGATGAAGTATCTATGCTTTCATGTCGTGATATGTATAAAATAAGTGAACGACTGGCAACAATTAACAACAATGCTGAAAGTCCTTTCAGAGGGCTCAATATGATTTTTGCAGGAGATTTTGCACAATTGCCCCCCCCAATTGGAAAGGAACATGCAGCATTGTACAGCAGAACTGTGGGTATGAATGCAGTACTTCAAGATCAGGAGTCAGCAATGGGAAAAGCATTATGGCATCAGGTGACCACAATGGTGATTTTATGACAAAATATGAGACAAAAACATGAGTCAAAGGAGGTTATTGCCTTTCATACTGCTCTGACAAACATGCATTACAAATCATGCACACCAGCTGATATTGCATTTCTGAGAACAAGGCTTTCTACCAATGTCAAAGGAAGACCTTCTGTAACAGATAAAAATTTTAGAAATGTGTCTATAATCACAGCACGAAATGCTAAAAAAGATGAAATAAATCAATTAGGTGTTGCACGATTTGCTTCAGAAACAGGACAGAAGTTGACTCATTTTGTTTCTATTGACACAGTTGCTCAAGATGACACAGAAGGGTCAAATTATCATCGACATTGTGTATCACCCAAACACAGGCAAAGAAAAAATAACAAAATACCACAACACATTCAACAGCAACTGTGGGATCAGACAGCATGTGCAAATACAAAACTTATACCTGGTAAGCTATCACTGTGTATAGGAATGCCAGTAATGATATGCACCAACTCTGCAACAGAACTTTCTATGACAAAAGGACAGGAACCAATAGTACACTCCTGGGAGTACATCACAAATGCAGAAGGGAAGAAAATCTTGGACACTTTGTTTGTATGCCTAGTAAACCCTCCAACAAATGTGCATTTTGATGACTTGCCAATGCATGTGGTCCTGCTGACTAGAACATCTGTAACAACATCTGTTCGTTTACCTGATGACACATACCTGAAAATTTCACGTAACCAAGTGGAAATTCTACCAAACTTTGCAATGACAGATTATGCATCACAAGGCAAAACACACTTTCAAAATGTTGTAGATTTAGGACACAGTGATTCACATCAAGCATATTACACTGCTCTGTCAAGAGGAACAACTGCAGCTGGAACTTTGATACTCTCTGGTTTTCATCCACAGAAGATCCAAGGAGGAGCGTCTGGAGCACTGAGACAAGAATTTCATGAATTAGAGCTGTTAGATGAGATAACAACTTTACAATTTTATGGAAACCTAAATACAAAAATCATGGTGGAAGAGAGACACAGCACTTTAATTGCAGCTTTTAGGAAAATGAAGGGAGAGGAATTTGTGCCAAAATTAATGCACAGAACACTGCAATGGGGACCAGGAGATCCTTATCTAGAATGGGCACACAGTGACTTGCACTGAAAACTAATTAAGCCACAAGCACATAAAGAGACAACTACTGACAGTTTAGGAAAACACAGAGAAGGACCTGAGGCTGCATTAAAACAGCCATTTAAAAAACAAAAAAAGAGTGGAAACAGCATGACAACAAATGTCAGGAGAGATTCTGATCTTTTCTTAGTATCAGGGCTGCCAGAAGGAACACAATGGTCAAACAACAGCTGTGCTTACGATGCCATCATTACAGTATTGTTTAACACCTGGAAAGAAAATCCATTAGGAAACAATGAGGCTTGGTCAGAGATCAATAACAGTTTGATGATAGAATTGATCAATGGATTTAACAACTACATGGCTAGATTGACACTGACTCAACAAGGGCAAACTTTGGAAAATGTGCGTGAACAGATGCAACAGAGATTAATTAGTATTTCTACAGAGTTTGGATTTGGTCTGTTTACAAGCATTTCATCAGTTCTCCAACTGGTGCTGCAATACAATGAAGCAGTAACTTCATGCATGCAAAGGTGTACAGTACCCACACATCCTGCAATACAAGAAAGACTGAATAATAGAACATGTCTGATAACAACATTTCCAAGCATAGGACAAAGTTTACAACAACACCTGGATAACTTTCAGCACAAGCTGGGATCACACTGCAGTGTTTGTAATCAGCAACAGATTAGAATTACAACCTTTCATTGTTTACCACCTTTGGTTGCATTTGAGTGGCCTGCTGGGGTAACACCAAGTTTGCCAGATATCATCACAGTCACTGCAGAAGACCAGCAGACATTTGCATTGAAAGGAATGATATATTATGGACAGAATCATTTCACAGCACATGTAAAACTAAGATCTGGAACCTGGTATCATGATGGGATGGTTACAGGATGTGCATTGACACTGCAGCCACTGTTGCAACAGAATCTCAACACTCCAATCTGTGCAATTTACAGCCGACTAACAATTACATAGAGAACTCAGACCTGCCATGCGAAGCACTGGCCCACTAGCACATGTTAGAAGTGATACACCCATGTCACAACATCAGGCAAACAGAGGTCTGAGCTAAGCTCACATAAGTTGCTGTAGGTTGTGGACAGGACAGGAGAGCTGTAAGGAGTACTTTTTAACCAGGGTCACCAGGTGCAGACAAAGAAAGACATATGAAGCACACACATATCTCCAGAACTTGGACTAGCTCAGTCCAAAATAGCAGTAAAAATGCAGCTTCTGCATACCAAACCCATCAGTGACTGGTGAATGAATGAAGTCCATTGAACATACAAAGGCTGCTGCCCATTGTTCCAAACAAGAGATGAAGCCTTCTTTTCTTCACCCCCAGGTCGATTGGCAACAAAACCCTTGCTTAGGTGTTCTTGGTAGTGTTTAAAGGTCCAGTCCAGTCTGGTTTTTGACTTCCAAATGGGGCAACCATCAACCACAACCGGTCTAGGACTGACCCAGACTTTGGGGGACTGCAACTGGACCATTTAGAACTGGTCCTATTCAGTCCATGGACTGAAAAAAGACTGGTTCAGACTGGTCTTTTGTTGTAAAACTTTTCATAGGAAATAACCCATATGTATCTCAACGATTATAAGCAATACCTTGAATATATTATACTGACCAATATATATTGTAATTCCCCATAAATTGGTTTAACTTTTAAGGAATTCCACCAAGATTTGACTGGGATATGGCTAAACTGAAAGGACATGCATTCAAGTTGTGGTTTGTAGTTTGTAATTTGTAGTTTGTAGTCACAACTCATTTGGGCTGTTAAATCAATAAAATTACATGGTAGAGATGGTTAGGTGTGTTGTTGCTATGGCTTATGATGTTATATAGCTGAACAAAAAAAAATATAGCTCAGCTAATAAGCAATGCAATCAAAGTTGTACAAAATGCTCATACAAAAATGTTTTTGGTCATATCTCAACCAATTCTTAACCATTTTTGATGATCCAGGGACCGAAAATGAGGCAAATATGTGTGGGAGTAAGTTCAAATACACATTGAGACAAAAAACTGGTTTTTCATTGGTCCTACCATATTTCTCAAAACAAAAGACCAGCAACCGGACTGCAAAAGACTGGTCCATAGATAGACCTCTGGTCCAGTCTTTTCTGGTCCAATTTAGTCCAGTTTCAGTCTTTTTTCATTCCTATGGACTGGACCTGCAAACACTAGTTCTTGGCATAGACTCCCTGCAACAACAGGAACAAGAGAATGGATGAAGGCAAACAGGCAAAAATGCACAAAGACACAAATCCAGTTGCTTTGGATGGAGAGACACTCTGATGAACCAGAGTTTGTGCTGATAGCCTAACAACTAGGGCATAAAAACAGAATCCTGATTATGACAAAAGACACCAATGGTTGCTTTGATGCAACATCGCCACTGGGGCCTCTGAAAACCAAACACATCTATGAATGGTGGAGTAATAAAGTACAGAAAACACACAATGTCACCTGCCCATCCTCCTGAACAATATGCAAAGGCTTTAATTTTTTTCCACAGGTGGGCAAGAGGTGTTGCTGGCAACCTTCCTGTGCTTAAGACTGGCAGAACTGCAATAAAAAATCAGGTGCATGACAGACAAGACATGAGGAACAAATGGTGTAGGAGTCTTATTTGAGATGCCTGGCAGCATGGACATATACAGGTGACAGGAAAATGCTGATGCCACTCCCTGGGTCAGATGAACAGTATTTAATAGCAGCACAAAGCTGACAACAACACAGATCCCAGTCTGAAGGTTACATTTGAAGAATGCACCAAGCACCATGTAACACCACAGTGTTAGTTCAAACCATGGAAAGAACCAGAGGTGTGGTAGAGCATCAGGAAGTGCACCCTCCTCCAAACATGGACAAGTCCACATTTAAAAGCACACACCATGGTCACAGACATCACACCAGGAACAGATGTTGTGTCCACCAGAGCTGCTGCATAAAATTATATCTTACTATCTTGACAATCTCAATGATACCTTGTAAACAGACATCTTGAGTGTGAATTTCCTGCCTGTAGGATGTCAGTGGGGTGTCAAAGCAATGATGATAATGTATGCTGCACTCTCCAGCATTCACTGTTACACCCAAAGGCTATTTTCAACAATTTCAATGCTATAGCAATAGAATTGATGCACCTCAACCTATCTGTCAAGTTATCATAGCTGGAAGGTGTTGACACACTCCACTTTCTGAACATATTAGCACTGAAGTTACACATGACATCGACATTTCATCCACCTCAATCCAATCCTGTCACGAAGCAAAACACACCAAAGCTTGAAAGATGCACTTTGTTCTTATGTGACATGCACACCATTGATTTCACTGGAAGCATGCTCATGAGAATCATAAAGCAGCTAATGCTCTGCACCCCCTGTTATGTGATGAAGACAATGAGGTGTGACACACAAAGCTGGACATGGGACAATTTCATCGTTGACTACCTGAGACTTGAGGAGGTCATATTTGGCTTGCATGGTGTCCAGCCAACATCACCATACCAAAACCAGATCCAGTGGGACATGAAAAAACTCTCACTTATAATGGACATTGGCATCCCAGATATACTCAACCATGTTGACATGCCATTGTTAGAGAAGGTCAGGTTGGTGTATCCAGAGTGGCAAATAAAGGTAACCTTGCATGGTGACAAGAGAGAGGAATGAAATGCAACCAGTGATGAAGAAGGGTCAGTCCCATGGCATATGCTGAGTCTATTGGTCAGGCCACTGATAGATCAATTCTATGATGAGGAATACAAGAAACTGTCCACCCAGTTTTCCCACCAACATATCAAAGTGTGTTATCACTGGGTGCAAGGCACAATACTGCCTGAGAAGTACTGTGAAAGTATCCTGACAGTATTCCTAATATTGTCAACATACTTCACTAGAGGTATTTTGACAGTATTGTACTATACTTTGATAGTACTGAAGGTATTGAAGTAGTATTCTAGATTGGTATGCATACTGGCAAAATATCCCTTGTTGAGTATGGTGGCAGTATTAGGAGTATTTCCAGAATACTGACATCATACCTTCTCAGAAGTATCTTGCTGTGCATCCAGTATATAGCACACAGCAGCCAGACAAGGACTATTTTGATACACTTACAGTTTACTGGTATCATTGACTTGAGAAGAAAATAACAGTACAGGTATAAGCAGTGAAATATGTAGCCATGTCACCTAAATGGCAAAGTGAACCAGAGTTATTGATTATCAGATATGGAAATCCAGTTATTACTGGCAACATTGGATGAGCAAAGGCAGTGCAAACAAAAGATCTGAGCACAGCAATATTTAAAACCTGACTGGCTAAACCCACATGAATAGATGCCAACCAGTTTTGATTTTGCTGGGCCCAGGTTGTATAAGACTGAATCCTCAATACTGAGAACTCGGAATCTGCTGGACACTCCTTGAATTTGTACTGCCACTCTCTCAACTTTTCCCATGGTTCAAGAACCATAGAAGGGGTGAAAAGTAGGCATACAGTAGGACAGAATAGCATCAAAAAAACATCACATACCTGTCCATACTATTCATGTTACCATGTCTTCATCTCTGGCACCAAGTGCCCCAAAAACTAGACAAAAAATGGCTACTAACACAACACAAAGGACCAGAAAGGAACTAGAAGATGCTGACAACACAAGCACAGCAATAAGATCAAAGCAGCAAGCAATCAATTACCTTACAGCAGGAGACTACCTCCTACCTGGTAAGCAAATAGATGTGTGCATTTTATCTCATGTTCTGTTACAGTTCAGCATCAACAACAAAATGCCAAAACCAGTGATGGAGAGCAGTCACATTCCTAATGGAGGATGCATACACCCCACATATAGCTGACAGCATCACTGACATGGTCAAGAAAGAGATAGAAGAGCAAGTAGAATCCCTCAGGGCAAGTGTAGAAAACATGAGGGATGTGGTGAAACACATCAGAGAGGCTGTGAAGATGATCACAGGTAAGATGGATGACTTCACCAAATGCAAGCCACACACAAGCTCACACAAAAACTACAGAATCCACAAACAAAATAACACCAGCGCCAAAGCAAGCCCCAACAACCTATGCAACAATTGTACAGCAACAGGCAAATCCAGAACATGGCAAAGTGGTTGTGAGGGGAGAATGCTCAGACAGGCAAATCCTTATTCAAAAAGATAAGAATAGTACTAATGATACTGATCTAGTAACTAAAGCCAACATCACACTGGATCTTATGGAATGGGAAGGCCTGGACAAGCCTCAACACACCTCCTTCATTGCTGCAAGAAAACTCCAAAGTGGTGGAGTCTTATACAACATGAATTCATGGGACACTGACATACAGAAAGCATTCATGAACCATTTTGGCGGTACAGTCAACATTCACAACAAACTCCACTATGTTATCACAGAATTTGTACCTACCACTTTTGACATGGGAGCCAGCTATACCCATGCAAAGTTAGAAGAAGCCCATATGATAATGGAAGGAGGAATCACATTCTCAAAACACATCAAACCACCACACATTTGCTCAGCAAACCAAAAGGTAGCCCATGTCACAATCAGTTTCACCCACTGGGAAGATGCCAACACTGCAATCCAAAATGGCCTTAAAGGTAAGCATGTAATGGTACCCAAGACCCTAGTTGAGCCAAGAAGATGTCTCAAATACCAGAAATACAGACACTATGCCCTGGACTGCAAAACTGACAATGATACCTGTGTGTGATGCACCACTCACCACTGCACATTACAATGCAACAACATGGACACCTCATCACTCTCATGCATGAACTGTAAAGGTGAGGTGGCAAAGGGACATGGCACAGCAGACAGGAACTGCCCAAGCTTCAAAACAGAAAGAGAAAATATTCAAAGCTGTACACCAGAAAATAAGTATAAGTACCTTCCTACAGCTGACCCCACCACATGGAGACTACTTAATACTTAGTTGCCATACCTGACAATGTCATGTACATTCATTGATTTGAGTCAAAAGCTGGCACTGACACTGTCACACCATTTAAAAAAAAGGGGGACTGAGGAAAGCTTTATTAGGTATTTTATAAGAGAACTGCATAAACCAAATTCAAATTGAAGGACAAGTGGTGGAGTAGTATTGCCTGCAATGTCAATCAGAAATTCAATTGCAATCAAAACATCAACTTCCATGACAAAAACCTATACTCCTCCTGCAGAATATGATTTTGGCAGAACCTTCCTTTTCTGGCAGCCAGATTCTGCTAAAAAGCTGCCAAATGCCACTCACAGACCACATGGGTGAGAAATTGCTAGTTCACATGATGTTGTCATATGATGAACAGTAGTCAAATTTTGTGAACTTGTTTGTGGCTGCTAACATTCCAAATCACCGGTTATGCCAGTTGGGATTATTTACATCAGTAGGTTGAGCACAAGTGAAGTAAATTGTGTCTGAGGTATCGGGGTCCATTCTCAATCCATTCTCAGAACTTTCGAACACATTTGAAACTGAGGCTTGGGACAAATTTTCGAAGTGGCAGCATCTGATGTCCAAATAGTGCCAAATGCATTGGTGACTGCAAGTTGTTATGCAAGACTGTGTAAGCTCCATTGTTGCCCCAGGCTGAGATACACAAAAATACCCTCAAATGTAGACAGACGGTAACATGTCTAATGTGCCACCTTTCCGACATCGCTAACTTCTCGCATGTGAGAAAGGGGCTGCCTTGGTCCAAATTACATACATTTAGCTCTCTGCAGCCTACTACTCCTGATTAATATCCTATCTTATCCAAAATCCTGGTCGATGCATGCTATGTTTCCAAGAGATGGTGATGTGGTACAGATTGCCTACAAGAGATAAGAAGCATGGTAGCATGCTCCAATTATCCAAAGCCATAGAAAGTATTAATCAAGAGATACAAGCGATAAATAGGTCACCAAGAGTACTTGTTGAGTAGGGTTGCCGAAGTTCAGTTCTGAACTGATGCAAAGAACCAGAACCAGTAGAACTGAACCAACAGTTCTGTTCAGTTCTGGTTTGGTCCAGCCACTGGATGTAACAGTTCTGGTTCTTGGTTCAGGACATGGGTGTGGCAAGAGAACTGAGGTTCGGACCAGTTTGAACTGAACTTTTTGAGGGGTGCCCCACACTGACATTTCCTATATTTTTTTCAGCTTATATTTTTCATTTCTTATAGGTTTGATTTATAACAACAAAATGACACCTGGGCAATGACAGTGGTTACTAAAAGGACTATGGAAGCACCCCAACCACCACCATGAGTAAATGCTCATGGGAATGCATCCAACTATTCCATGAGAGAATGGCAATGCTGCCACCAAACTAAATGGAACAATGGAATGGTGAGAGGGCAGGAGACGAGGGGGAGACAACAAGAAGGAGGCAAAGCAAGCAAATAAAAGGCCCTAGAGATGTCAAACATCTCTTGGGCAATTGGTAAGTTTTTCTTTCTTTCTCGTTTCATTATTTTGTTACCAACAAATTTTCTCAGGTACTAACCAGAACTGCTGATGACAATGACAGGGGGGTGCTTGACAATGAACCAAGGGTGGTAGGAGGAGGAGGACCAATTGGATCACCAGAAAGATGGGGGATGAGCAAATGGTGGGATGACCACGAGGAAGGCGATGACAACATGACACAACATGCCAATGGTACCGTGGTAGTGTTGCCATGGCTCGAGCTGTGTTTTTTGCTATCTTGGGAAATAAATTACATAAAATCACTAAAATATTTGAGGAGCTAGATCCCATCAAAAGCCGAGGGGTCTCCTGCCAACTCTAAGCCACCAGAATATCTCAGGAACCACTTCTCCGATCGCTTAGAGTTGGCAGGAGACCCCTTGGCTTTTGATGGGATCTAGCTCCTCAAATATTTTAGTGATTTTATGTAATTTATTTCCAAAGATAGCAAAAAATGTGGCTTGAGCTGTGGCAACACTATACCGTGGGCCCATGCCTTTAACCCCCCTCCCTCACATCCTTTGTGAGAGGAGGGTACTCTAGTTTTATTTTATTTTAAATGCTCTGGATGATGGGATGACCCTCCCCCCATGTTTTGTGTGGGGTGGGAATTATTATTTTTTCAGTTTAATATTGTTGCTCTGTCCCCTCGCATTTGCATGAGGGGGCTTAGTTTTTTTTATGTACATAATAGTGTTGTACCTCTGAATACATAAGATTTTAATGTACTTGAAGTTGTATATGTCACTGGGCTTGTCTGGTGTGCAGAAATTGGTACGTAGCACTTATTTTTTTTTTTTTTATCTCAGTTCACCAGTTTGAACCGAGAATTGGACTGAACAGAACCATTGAGAACCAGTTCTTTCCTGTTCTGTTCGGTTCTCAGTTCAGTTCTAAAAAATTAGTGAAAGTTCAGTTCACGGTTCGGCAAAAAGTGCCAAGAACCGGACTGAACTGAACTTCGGCAACCCTATTGTTGAGTTACAAGAGTTGACCTCATGAATAAAACCATCAATACTGGCAATCACAAACCAAAACAAGTCAAGACCGTTGGATAGGATCGATCCGAGAACTTCATTCTTAGTAATGATATGTAGTATCGGACTGCCTCTCATCGCTCCACTAAGCAGGAATATGTAAGACGTGCAGCCTATCCAACGCCGACGAGACCGAGATGTCAATGAACCATTGGCAGATCAAGAATTGACTTCGCCAGTTCTTCTAAGAGTTGTGCCCATTCGTTCAGAAGTGTGATCGTTCACGCTTGGGACTGTTTGAGCTGTACATGATCAATTTGGTGATCCTAAGGCGAGGATCAGAGTGATCGAGGTCAATGAATCATGAAGAGCAGCCAATGGCGAGGGTATTTGTTTATTCTTCTCATGCAGGTCAGAACAGTGGAATAGGTTAAATGGCGCCCCCGACAACCCAATGGGTTAGACGGGGGGCCCAAACAGATCACATTCTCGAGGTACACCTCTATGTAAAGTGTCTAGTGGTGGGACAGGAGGGAGATCAAAAATACAAGCGAGTTTTGTATGTAACAAACTGGGAGAGAGTGAGAGTCAGAGACAAAACTCATTGGAGCAAAGAAAACTTTACCTGGGAGAGAGTGAGAGTCAGAGGAAATCTAAGACAGGAATAGATTCCGCGGCTCGCACTACTCTCCAGGTATAGGGGTGATGAGCCATTCCAGGCGATGGAATAGGAGCTCAACGTGATTTTACGGGCGCGCGGCGCCGCCGTGGAGGCTCAAGCGCGAGCCTCATGTGCACGCGGTGCAGGGGGTGCGTAAGTGTCGCCACAGCATACCGCTCGCTATTGGACTTGTGTAAACGAGCTTTGAACTCGATCATTTACATAAACTTACTATATGGTCGGCGAAGAGCATTGATGATTTCTGATTGTACATGCTCTGACTGCTCTCGAATGAGCGCAGTTCGAGCTCTTCATCGACAGGTTTAATGTACCCAGTATAGCGAACAGCGGGTTTCTGACTCGGGTATGAGAGCTCAGTCTCTGGGCAGGTACAATAACTGGGTTCGGGGAAGGTGTGATCTACGTCCGGAGTTAGTACTATAGATGGGGAAGGCACCTCATGTATACAGCGTGGGGGGGGGGGGGGAAAGCTGGGATGGACCAAGTGATGAGGATCTTGTCCGTGAAGACCGGACCAGGGGGGAAGAGTTTTGAGGTGTGTCACTGAAGCTCATGCTTGTGTTCGACGTATGTCGGTGCAATGAAAAATTGGATACAGTGTTTGTCTGTTTTGTAGTATCAGACATCGCAGACGTTGATGGCGAGTAAGGGCGATCTATACGAGCGATGCTACCTTCATGCTTCTCAACAGCGTACTGCAGCTCGTCGTCTTCGTCACAACTCTCCATAAGACCTAACTTCCTACCGACCCAACAGAGGATCTCGCCGAGAAAACAACTTCCTCCCACTCGCCATTAGCCAACCTTCGTGGGTCGACGGTGCTCAGCCCAACATCCATTTTCAGGATATCACTCTCCAACACTCCAAGGAAAATTTTCATGCTGTGGACGTTCGTTTTCGATCGGTTCCTACTGGGCGAGAACTCAAGTGGGATACGCTTAGAAAGGAGTGATTCCATAATTGCGATAAGGAGTGAAGGAGTAAGATCTGTCGGTGATTGTAGAAGAATTGGAAGTTGAAGGGCTCGAAGGAGAACGTTCAACTGGTTTAACAAGGTATCATAAGAGTAAGAGTACAGCCTAGGATTTGTATTCGACATGGTGACATTTGTGTATGGAACCAAATTTAGATCCAAGCTGAGGCCAGCACGTGACTTGGTAGATCAACCTTAGCTTAAGCTTGCAGTGGCATGCACGACTGTGACGACTCTGCGATATCAACAGTTGACTTGGAGCACTGGTGCGCCCTGGGATAACTGACGAGCTCGTCGATCATGCCACACTTAAAAGCTTGACTTATCATCTACTTAGCCTGTTTCGGCCAATTCTGGCCAATTCTGGCCAATTCTAAAGCGATTTTACTTCAAGTCACTGGCTTGATTTGGACAGCTATACACATCCTCCTCTAGTCATACCATTAGGCACCATCAGGTAAAACTAGCACAGAAGATCATACTGAGACGAGCCGGAATTAGAATGCCCAATGTGATTTGCTCTTCTTCTCGCTTCGTCTCACACGGTCTTGAACATAGTCAATGCAGGTATGTCACACCATCTTTCCAGCAACCATTGGCTCCGAAATGCGTGGTTCAAATGGTTGTTTCTCAACTATGCTTCTCTGGAGTTGTTATCATCAAGCTATTATTGTGTTCCGCACGGTCCAGAAGTAGAACTGTAAATCTGTGAACCGGTAGCTATCCTATCTGTCACATGACATCTGACAGCTGAATTGTCAACGTAGCAATGTCATCCGGCTGCGCTGCTGGAAAAAAGTTCATGATGACTAGGTTGCTATCGCCAAATTGACCGTGCCTCTCGCGACATTTCTCATTCAGTTTCCAACTGAGGCTTACAGCTTAACAGAATACACCACCCTGCATGGATATCAGGGTAAATTAGATTCCCATGAGCTTGAGATATTTCATTTAACTGCCACTCAGGCTTATCTCGACAATCCCATTTCCCTTGAACCTACTAACATGCTGAACCTTCTCATCCAAGGTATTGTAGCATACGCTTTATCTAGGGCGTGCTGGCGAATGTTGCGTCACCTGGTGGTTAAGACCGATCTTGATAACATCCCAGGCCCAGCTTCGCATTCAATTCTGAAGGGTGCGTGCTTTCCGCTTTGTGACTTCGCCCCAAGGCTAACCCTTGTCTAGGAAACTTTTCCAAACTGTTCAATATCAATGCATGGGACTTCCATAAGGGTCTCAGACAACAATGTGGGCTGTTCATGCTTCATATCTCTGCGAAAGCTTATTCATTTCTTACCCAGACGGTGGCGTGGTTCGAATTAACGCTGTCTTCGGTGTATGGACATATTTAAATGATGTAGGAGTACACGACTGATTTTTCCTTAGAATAAACAGCTCTATGTCTCCGATCCGAAGGCGTTATATCATATCGTAGTTCAGGTAAGTGGTACAACAGACATCATTTATTTAAAGTTTCTAATACCCAGACGGAGGATCAAAATGTCTTCCAGCACACCGAATCGGTCATCACGTAGGATATACTTCTGTTCCTCACGGATGTTTCTGACCAAGAGTACATTCAGCTCTCAGCAGATCTTGTTCGGCAAAAGCCTGCTCGCTACAATAGGTTTGCCACCTAACATTGCATCATCTGTTTTTGGGACTCATCTAAACATTCAACGTGAAGGCGATGAACATCGCAAGCAGCGAAAAAGGCTCAATCCTGTCTTTACTATCGCACACATGCGTCAGATGAGTAAGAATATTTAATATTTGAAGGAGACCTGTCATCCTCACTTAACTAACAGTTCCTATCTTTTATGAAGTGACATACAAGGTCTGTTTCATTATGCATAACATAGAAGACACCTCTAATGTCCTTTTCTTAGATGGGTAATACACTGGGATCAAAAGTAGCAGCTGGTACCCAAGAAGTCATTGTCATATGATCTTTAGAGTAATTCTGTTCACTAATCTGAGGACAGATCGACGTCATGCACTGGATTACGCGAACAGCTCTCGAACTGATCGCACAAAGTGGACTTGGATATTCCATAGACTCATTAACCGACGATTTAGACACCCACCCCTACAGCACTGCCGTAAAGCAGCTGGTGTACGTACCACTTCCATGCCATTGATGTTCTGATATGAACATGTCTTGTATATTTTAGACCTGTGATGTTCAAGATGATATTTTTCCGCAATTACCTTGTGAAAACCCTTGTGAAGCTCGGCCCACCGAGATTCAGGAGGTTTCTGGTCGACCTGCTGCCGTTTGAGAATGTCCGGCACCTGCGCGATATCGTTGATATTATGAACAATACATCCATTGAGATTCTCGAAGCGAAGAGGCACGCACTAAAGGAAGGGGACGAAGCAGTAGCGAAGCAAATCGGTCGAGGAAAAGACATCATAAGCGTTCTCAGTATGTGCACCCAGACGTCTTGCTACTCACTTTTTATTTCCTAATCTGGTTAGTGAAAGCAAACTTGGAAGCTTCGAAGGGAGACAAATTGTCTGACTCTGAAGTATTGGCACAGGTAGCTCGCATCTCGGACATACATTTGTTTTCCTGACGTTCCCTTGACTCTCCTTAGATGTCGTGTGTATCTTAAATTGTCGCCTGGGAGGCACATGCCAAGTTCACACTTTCTTGCCAGGTCTCTCATCTTCGCCGCAATGGATACTACCTCTAATGCACTTTCACGCACGCTGGGTCTCCTGGCCACCAACCCTGAAATCCAGGACAAGCTCCGGCAGGAGATAATGGACGCGCATGAGAAGAACGTGGGACAGGATTTCTCGTACGACGAATTGGTTTCGCTTCCGTTCCTAGACGCAGTGTGCCGAGAAACTTTACGCCTGTTAGTGCGTTGCATTTGTTCGCTGTTTTGTTCTCTGACGTCTACTGCTCCTGGTCACTAGGTACCCACCTGTTTCGCAAGTTCTTCGCGCGTACGCTTAGATTGGAACATTCATGCCACAAAGATTGACTCAGGACTGCAATTTTAGGCCTCGAAAAGATGCTGTCCTTCCGCTCTTTACTCCGATCACAGGCGTCGACGGGCGTCAGATGAATGAGATTCTCGTTCCGAAGGACACCGAGATCATTATATCGATCATCAACTACAATTGTGATCCTGCACTGTGGGGCCCAGACTCGTATGAATGGAATCCTGAGCGATGGCTGTCGCCTCTTCCTGATACAATCATGGAGGCGCCTGTCCCGGGAATTTATTCGCATATGTGAGCTACCTCATCCACATTGTCAATCTGCCAATTGACAACCGAGCTTTGAAGGATGACATTTTCAGGCGGTGGAAGGGCATGTATGTAAGTGTTAAATCAACAATGCCTCGAAGGTTCATTAACGTTCATCGTTTATGTTTGATAGCGGATTTAAATTTTCGCAACTAGAGATGAGTGCGCAATCATTTCATTGCATCAACTAGTATACTGTTATTGATGAACAATATGACTGATACTGTGATACAGAAGTTGTCCTATCTGTGCTATTGTCGAAATTCCGTTTTGCATTGTCGGACAAGGAGATCGTGTGGGAGATGAGCACCATATCTGTGCCTACCATAAAGGGACATCCGCAAATTCCGACGATGCCACTGAGGGTAACTCCTTTGTGAGGACGTGGTGGGGACTGAGGCCCGAATGCCACTCAGGAATTACCCAGGCGGTAGGTACTGTGACACGTTGGTGACACGCAACCATAGTTATTAGTCAGGTGGTCACGCAGCAATAATAAGCGTCTTACCATCCGCGTCCGTGCGAGTGAGTCGGGAACCTAACTTACCAGTTCCCAACAGGTTATGGGGCCCTGAGTCTATTCTTATCTGTATTTCGACTTAGCTATGTATTTGTTGTCGACAACTTTCTCCGCATTATCTTAGAGATTGTCCAAAGATTGTCAGGGGTAACCCTGGGGTATTTTTTTGCTACCCTTACCCCAGGGTATGAAGGGTATGAATACCCCCAGGGGTATTGTGCAAGGGTATGGTTGGTAGGAGTGTTTACAGCACACAGACACCAGATTTTGCTAGGAAGAGTACTCTTGTAGACAACAACATGTAGTAATACTACTTGATCTGTTTGTATCTGCAATTTGTTAGGGCAACACTGACTTTGCCCAATGTGGACAGATCATGTGAGGTCTACTTGTGAGGTGGCTCATTTACAGATAGTTGGGTGCTTACCTGGTGGGTACCCCCCTCCACAGGTCTCCTGACACCCCTCTGCCATCTCTTAGTCATTATTGATAGCCTCAGGGGTTAGTGCAGTCAGGTTGGGTGTGTGTTGGTTTGCATTGGTGGCTGTCGTCAACATTAGTTGACAAACACAAGGAATGAACAAAAGAAACATATCCCAAATAAAGAGGCACATTGTTTGTGTTAGGTTCTGAGCTGGATGAAGGAAGTCATCAGATTTCCAGTCATACCTGGTCAGTAGAAGTTGAAGGGTAAGGGAGGATAGAAACAAGGAAGGGAATCCGATGGGATTCTGGGACAGAGTCCACTTGATGTGCTGCACCAAGTGTGAGGGGAACAGAAAGGACTTGGCTTCAACTTGTAAGAAGCTGCACTCTTCTCCTCATCAAGTGTTCTAATTTCAAGACAAGGGTCCAGAGGTTTTCCAGGGAGAATGAGCTAAAGTTTGAGATAGACTTAGAAGAAGATTGGGAGTGTTTAACTAGGTTGGAATTAAGTGGGGTGACATTTACAAACTGCCTAATACAAGATGAAAGTAGCTAGCTTAAATACTAATGGTCAGAGGCGATTGGAGTTTCTGAGGCTGTGATAATTTGCAAACTGGCCTCCAAGACAAATATCCTGAAACCATTTCATCGAATTGGAAATGAGAGAATTTCATCTCTAGGTGGTGCTGCTGATAGGAGGTGGGCTGTGATGCAAGGTGGCTGGGAAAGGTGGCAGAAAATGATTGGAATTCCAGTTGGAGGAATCAGTCTTGACAGTTTGGGCCGGTGTTGTCTGCAAGGTGGCTTATTTGTAGCCACTGGTGGCATTGGTGTATGTTATTGGCAGAATCAATGTTGTGTGTGTTGGGGTTGAGCACACTGAGTGATGGTAGTGGTCTGCAAGATTTGTGGTGTTGATTGTTTGATGTTCAAATATTTCCTTTTTAGTTCAAAATCTGTGTGTTGGAAATTCTGCTGGGCTTCAAATCAGATAGTGGACTGACTTTTAAAATCTCAGCTTACCATGATGGGTGTTGAAATTTGTGCTGCAATGCCAGCCTCTTAAACCTTATTTCTGGTGGTCATAATGTCAGTATATAAATACAAGTCCTTGTACCTCAGACTCATAACATTTCTCCTCTGTCTCTCATATTTGTCTGCAGAGGGATACAATCTACTAGTCAACAAATTCTTGTTATCTCCACACTATGGTTAGCTCAACTACTACCCCCACCATCCCTACCACATAACCCTACTATCCTGTTGATCAAAACTTGTGAAATTGCTATTACCAAGGTCACCAGTGAAGGGCTAACTGGTCCTAAATGGGTTCCTCATGTCATTGCTCCCTAGTGTTGCCATGGCTTGGCTAGCCATGAGCCAGCTTAGGTAAGCTGTGGCTAATCCATGACTCAGCTTTTGGCAGCTTTAATAGCTGGTACACACAGCTCAGCTCAGCTAAGCTGCTTGCTAAAGCTGGCTTAGAGCTGGCAATCTGATGCATATTAATCAACAATGTGTCACCTTCTTCCACCAACAGCCCAAACAATGATTGGGTTGGAGGTAAGTTTTTTTCTTCATTTGTTATCTTTATCACATAATAAACATGGCTGCCAGCCCATCAGTGCACCACCTCCCACCACAAGGCACATCAATGGAATGCCTGCCCAAAAGATGCAATTGTCGTTTGGGTCATTTGGGCCATTGGCCTGTAGGTAAGTGTTTTTTTTTGTTTCTTGTTTTTATTGGCTGACTAAATGTATTTTTCATTGCTTAGGAACTATTCTACTGCTAACAACATGTGGTGATGCAATATGCCCAACCCCTAATGACCACAACCCTCCCTGTCCAAATGGGAGTGAGGGTATCAATTAGGGTTACAAGGAGTCAGGATGGAGAGGGATGCCAGGAGACCTAGGAAGTGGGATACCCACCGTAAGCTCCCTACCCATGCCCATCTAACCACCATGTCATGACTAACCCCCCAAACCAGAACCTACAATGAGAAACCACTGCCAACAATGCCACACCACAACACCTGCCCCCAGCCTCACAAGCAACTGCTCGTGGGGTGGTGGGTGGGTGGAATGAATGATGAAGTGGACACAACAACAAATGGGGAAACAACAATGGGCCAACCACACACCCACCACTGCTGTGAGCAGCTGCTTGCTGGGTGGATGGGAGGAGCTGTCAGTGAGGAAGACAGCAGGGAGGGTGATGACACCACCAACAACACCCCATCCACACCACAATGAGCACCCCCCACCACCACTGTGAGCAACTGCTTGCTGGATGGATATGAGGTGGGGGAGTGCAGGGATGACAGAGGGACAGAGGGATGGGGAGATGAAGGCAAAAAGGGCAGAGGAAAGACAGAGAAGAGAAACAGGAGGAACAACAATAACAATGACCCCAAGGAGCTGCTGCCACAGTTCCACAATGATGGGCAGCCTACCACCACCACAACTGCACCCCCACACATCAGCTGCCTCCAGTCTCATGAGCAACTGCTCATGGGGTGGATTGCAGGTGAAACTACAAGGATGACACATGTCACACCACATGGAGGGACATGAGATGGGGGGTGACAATGCAATGACAGGAGACAGCAAATGCACAATGCAGCAAAGGAACAACACACCACCTGCCCCCAGCCTCATGAGCAACTGCTCATGGGGTGGATTGCTGGTGGAATGATGACAACAAGGAGGAACACCAATGTGACACAGCAGGCAGGGGAATGAGAACACAGACAACATGAGGACAACAAGACAACAAGCAGTGGTGATGAAGAGCCACCACCACTGGTACACAATGGGACAGCCCACCAACAACCACCACAACCACACCCCTACAAACAACACACCACCCGCCTCCAACCTCACAAGCAATTACTCATGGGATGGATACTGGGTGGTATGATGACAATGACCAAGGGGAGATGGGGGTGATACTACTACCTACGACAAGCCCCAGTTTGCAGGGTGGGAATGGGTGATGACAGACCAGCACCTGCCTGTCACCACTGCAAGCATTTGCTTGCAGGGTGGATCAGGTGCTAACAACCATGTCACCAACTATGGGGATGGACAGTTACAGGGGGGTAATGACAAGGGGAGATGATGAGACAGGGGGCAGACAATGTAAGTATGATATAGGTATTCTTGTATCACCGAGTGACTGCTCAATGCTTACATTTCAACTTTGTTTTCACTTTCATGTAATTTTAATGTATAATCTTAAAATACAGGTTTCTGTTCATTATTACTATGTGAAGGGGGATCACAATCTTAAGAAGGAAATGAAAAAATGTGAAAACTATGTCAACGTCATCCAGATATAAAATGTTGAGCTGAAATTCAAATTATAATGATTTTTGCATTGCCATCATTGTTGTACCAGCTTAGTCAAGCTGTGATTTGTGCTGTGCCATGATTCAGCTTGGCTTTGGCTAAAATTGGCTCAGCTATCAGCTTCAACTGGTTCTGAGCTGGAGCCATGGCAACACTAGTCATGGTCAGGATTGTGTCCTTTCCATCCTCCTCTGGTAATAGGCCTATGAAATCTAGCTCAACTGTATCAAAGTGCTCATCAGGAATTGGTAATGGATGTAGTGGTCCTGTGGGTTTGGATGTGTGATTCTTATTCCACTGGCACTCTATGCAGGAGGGTATGTATGCCATCTCTAGGTCACATTGCATGTGTGGCCAATAATAAGAACCACAGAGGGACTCATAGCTTTTGTCAAAGCTGAAATGTCCCCAAGTGTCATGTGCTAGATTGTAGAGTAGTTCCCAGACTTTGGTGTCTTGGGGAATAAGGAGGTGCTGTCCTACATATATCAGTCCATTGGTGTGTACTGTTCCCAAGTTAATGTCTTTGGTAAGTGGTTTGGCAAAATCATCAGTCCTATAGCCATTGATGATTGCATGGAGGAGGGATTCATCAGTAGATATATCTAGGATTCCAGCAGTATGGGAGAGGGCAGGGGATTTGGTATAGTCCATTGCACATGCTGCCAATATGGCATCAGGAGGTGAATCAGGCATTCTAGACAAGGCATCAGCAGCTGTATTGTCTTCTCCTCAGATGTATGTGATGTCATAATCAAGGTTGGAGAGATACATTGACCATCACATTTGCTGTAATTTACCCTCCCCCACCTATTCTGGTTGGAGTCCAGTTATTCTGATTGGAGTCCAGTTATTCCGGTTATTCTGACCAGATTCTGGTTACTCCATATGCTCAACTTAGAGTATATACCCTAATGGATAGTCAAATTTCAAGTCTTAAGTTGTCAAAGTGCCTACAAAATATATTTGTGCAGAGTAAGGATTGAACTCAAGACATCTTGATTAGAGTGATCACATGACAAACCAAACATGTGTGCTTAACCAGTTGAGCCACAGGAGAATTATTAGTTAGTAATATAATGTTTATTCATGACACTCTAATTTTTTTCGAAGTAGTTAAAGATCAAAATTTTTTGATCAACCACATCCCTCACATTGAATGCGAGGGAGTGGTGATGATTGTGATTACATACATAAACAAAAAATCCTCCCTCTCACAAGATGTGAGAGGGAGTTTTATTTATATACATAAAAAGCTAACCCCTCGCACTGAACGCAAGGGGGGAGGTAAAAACATGAAGAAAAAAATCCCTCCCCCACGCAAAATGGGGGAGGGGGACAATACTAATAAATAATTAAAAGTACAAAAGAAATCCCTCCCCACACTTTGTGTGGGGAGGGGGAGGGGATGCAACCCTGCTGTTGTCTGTTATTCCACCCATGATTCACCCCACAAGCAGTTGCTTGTGAGGCTGGGGGTAGGTGGCTTGTTGTCATTGTTGTTCCACCCATGATCCACCCCACGAGCAGTTGCTCATGAGGCTGGGGGCAGGTGGTGCATCGTTGTCTCCTATCCCTGCGCCTTGACATTGTTCCACCCACATTCCACCCCATGAGCAGTTGCTCATGAGGCTGGGGGTGGGTGGCTTGTCATTGTTTGTTGCTGTCATCCCCTGTTTGGATTTCTGTTTTTTTTTCTTTTTTTTTTTTGGGGGGGGGGGTTTGGGCATGTCAGTGCAATGTGGCATGAGTACAGAGGTTGGTGGGTGCTTACTAGGCAGGTACCCCCCTTCCAGGGTCTCCTGGCATCCCTCTGCACCCTCCTAGCCCATGTCGACAGCCTCACATCCCATTTGAATGGGGAGGAGGGGATTGGGTGGGCGTGTGCATGGGTTGCATGTTTTTCATCATGGCAGGTCATCCCCAGTAGTATACAACCTGAAAAGCAATAAATTACAATTAGTTGATTGATAAAAAGAAAAAGAAAAAAGAAAAAAAACTTATCTATGGCCCAAACGACATTGCCTTTGTTTGGGCCTGCATTCCATCCAGTTGGCTTGTTTGAAGGTGGTGGTGATGGTGGCAGTGGGCATGGGAATGGTGGTGGTGGGTGCACATGCAGTGGTGGTGGTAGGGTGGAGAGGAGGAGGAGTCAGCATTGACGATGGTGGTGGTGGTGGTTGTGAGCTGGCAGTCACGTGTCACATGTCATGCATGTATGCGTACTTATTAATTATTCCGTTAATGGCTGCGGTTAACTATGCACATTGGTTTGGTCATAAAGGTATTAAATGTATGTAGAGGAATAATTACCTGGTAGCTCAGTGGTTAAGCATGCTGTGATATGCAGACCCAAGGTCGAGGGTTCAATTCTTGATGTGTGTTGAACTTTTATTTGGGAAAGCACGTGCATTCCGGTTATTCCTGTTATTCCAGTTGTGATGAGTCTGGTCAGATTCTGGGGATTCCGGGTGTAAATTGGATCCTTATTCTGACTGGAATTGTGCTGCATAGGGAAAACTACATACAAAAAAATTCCACTGGATTCCAGAAATTCCAGAAATTCCAGCCAGACCAACCAGAATCCAACCAGAATAGGTGGGGGAGTGTAAAGTACTCCACATTTGTCTCCTAGACATCTCCATTCCTTCAGAGATTTGACTATAGCAAGAAGTTCCTTCTCATGAACTGGATAATTCTTCTCAGCATCATTGAGCTGATAAGAGTCATATGCAACTGGGTGGGCTGACTCCTAAGTTTTTCTGAAACTCAGGACACCTCCAGTTTGATGGTCACTTGCATCAGTGGTAACATATATGTTGGAGGTAGGGTCATCATAGTCAATGACAGTGAGACAGTCTACACCAAGCATTAATCCCTTGATGTGTTCAAATGCAGACTGATGTTCACTCATCCATTCTGGGAAGGTCTTGTCACATTCCTTGGTGGTGAGTGGGGTGAGGATACTGGTGTATTCTGCCAGTGCAGGTAGGAAAATAGCAATGTATCAGGTCAATCCTAAGAACCCATGGACATTGGTTGCAGTTGTTGGTTGGGGCCAGTTTGTAATGCAGTCAGTCTTTTTGGGGACAGGTAAAATACCTGTCCCAGAGACAATATGGCCCAGAAAAGATAATTCAGTGGCAAATAGATTTGATTTGGCTGGATTTTGCATTTCTCAATGCTTCCAGAATGAGGGTACAGTTGTGTTCATGTTCCTCAAGTGTTTGTAACCAAATGATAACACAACTGGCATCTAAATAAATAACCCTGGGGAATAAGCTGTGAATTTGAAGGGAAAAATGCAAGTAATTTCTTTCTGGTTGCCAGGATAATTTTGGGAGAGAAATATAAGTAAAGTCATGATATATTGAGTAAAGAACCTGAGGAATGATTTATGGTTGTACTACAAGGAGATGAATGATTATCACATGGGGAAAATGTCAATTTTATTCCTTGTACGTCCATCCCACAATCCACCCTACAAGCAGTTGCTCATAGGCATGGGGTGGGTGCCATGGTGCTCATTGTCATCATCTGGACCTGGTGGGTCCTGGGGCCATTCCTCATTGTGGTGGGGCCCTGGTGCTTGTTCTTTGTTGTCATTGGTGCCTACCATCATCCACTCACCCTACCCAACCTGCAAGCAGGTGCTTGCAGTGGTGGGAGTGGGTGGTAGGTCAGCATTGTCATGGATTTCTGTTTGGGGGGGGGGGTTGGGGCATGTCAGTGCAATGTGGCATGCTTATGGGGGTTGGTGGGTGCTTACTAGGTAGATATCCCCCTTCTGGGGTCTCCTGGCATCCCTCTGCACCCACCTAGCCCGTGTCGACAGCCTCACATCCCATTTGAAAGGGGAGGAGGGGATTGGGTGGCTGTGCATGTGCATTGTGCATTTTTCATTGCGGCAGGTCATCCCCAGTAGTATACAACCTGAAAAGCAATAAATTACAATTAGTTGATTGATAAAAAGAAAAAGAAAAAAAAAAAAAAAAAAACTTACCTATGGCCCAAATGACATTGCCTTTGTTTGGGCCTGCATTCTGTCCAGTCGGCTTGTTTGAAGGTGGTGGTGATGGTGGCAGTAGGCATGGGAACGGTGGTGGTGGGTGCACATGCAGTGGTGGTGGTAGAGTGGAGAGGAGGAGGTGGTGGCATTGATGATGGTGGTGGTGGTGGTTGTGAGCTGGCAGTCATGTGTCATGTGTCATGCAATGCATATGGCTGGTTACTATGCCCTTAATTGGGTATTAGAGGTATTAAAGGGTAATAAAGGTATTAAATGAAGGTAGTAATAAAGCCTTGGTAGATCAGTGGTTAAGTGTGTTGTTCTGTGTAAACCCATGTAGACCCAAGGTTGAGTGTTCAATTCTTACTGTATGTGAAATTTTTATTTGGGAAAGCACTTGCATTCCAGTTACTCCGGTTAGTCCATGCATTCCAGTTAGTCCAGTTGTGATGAGTCTGGTCAGATTCTGGGGATTCCGGGTGTAAATTGGATCCTTATTCTGACTGGAATTGTGCTGCATAGGGAAAACTACATACAAAAAAAATTCCACTGAATTCCAGAAATTCCAGAAATTCCAGCTGGACAAACTGGAATCCAACCAGAATAGGTGGGGGAGTATAAAGTACTCAGAATATACTAGGAATAGATTTTATGTTTTCCCCATGGATAATCATTCATCTCCCTGGGGTACAACCACAAATCTTTCCTCAGGTTCTTTACTTACTACATCATAAGTTTACTTCTATTTTTCTCCCAAAATTATCCTGGCAACCAGAAAGAAATTACCTGTATTTTTCCCCCCATATTTCCAGCTTATTCCCCAAGGTTATTTATTTAGATGCCAGTTGTGTAATGTCATCAAGGTACACATGGCAGATCCTGCCTATTTGTTCTCTAAGAGCATCTGTCATTTGGAGTTGGTGAGTGGCTGGGGTATTACAGCCACCTTGGGGCATAACATCCCATTCATTGATGATACTTGACCCAGAAACCCAAACAAAACCCACAAAGTGGCTTCAAATGGTATAACACAAGTTAGAGGAAGGTTGAGAGGTGGTACTAAATATTACCACAATAAACCAGAGGTTGGTGAACAATGTTGAACAAGGTACAAAGGTGCATGAAGGTCTCTGAAGAGTCGCAAAGAGTTTTGAGGAAGTACAATAAAGTTCAGAAGAGTTTCAAAAGGTTTTCAGAAGCTGTAACTATTGTTGAGGAATGATATGGATGAATGATAATGATGTTTGAAAGTTTCGATAGGTGAAAGACCATAGACAATACTTTCGAGGAGCTAGTACAGAGTTTCATGGAAGTTTGTGGAAACTACTAAACTTTGAGGATACAACAAAAGACTTGGACTCAAGACAGAGACTCTTAAATCAGATGATAGATAGGGCATGACTATGGGTAGCACTGTGACAATATGGTTATGGTTATGGGTCAGAAGTTGCTGTACCTGGGCAATACTGCACCCATTCCCACAGTTTTATGGGTTTTTATGGGTACCAATAGCCATATGACCACATGACTATGTCGACAATCATTGACAACAACATCAACAACAACAACAATGAAGACAGCGATGACAATGGTAACACCCCATGGCTCTGGTGACCACCCCCTCCCTCTTCTTTTCCAGGCAACAACAGCAACAATGGCCCCTTCCCTGCTCCAATGCAAGCAGGGTGATCTCTGGTTCTATTCTAGGCAACAACAGCACCAATGGCCCCTCCCCCACTCCAAATGCAAGCAGGGTGATTTCTGGTTTAATTCTAGGCAACCATGGCCACCACCACCCTCTCCCTTGTTGCAAACACAAGTGGGGGGGTTTCTCATTTCATTCTTGGTGACTACAGCGACCACCCCCCCTCTATAAGGGCAAGCAAAGGGAAATCTGAAGTTAAAATTATACTACATATTACAGGGATTGGAGGTGCACCTAGCAAAGAAAAATCTGAAGAGAAAACTCTGAGGACCCCTTTGCCAATGCCCAGTATATGTGAAGACTGAAAAAATCAAATAATAATCTAAAAATAGAAAAGGTGGAGATAGACAGATCCAGGCCGCTGAATGACATCATACCAAGGGGTAGATGTTGGAAGGGGTGCTCCACCTCTAAATATAAAACTGTCGACATGCACAAATGTGATAGAAGGGGAAATTAGTAATAAAATAAGGAAAAATCATAGAAAATGAAGAATAGGAGGAAATGAAGTGAGGAAAGATATAGGACAAAACATAAAAAATAGGAAAAACACATGGGGCATCCCCTAGTCCCCTTACATTACCCCCTCTCTAAGATGCATTGCCCCAATGCATTTGAAATCACATACGACCAAAGTCAGTGACTTGAATGCAACACAGTGCAGCAGTGTGCCGTTGGTGGAATTCCTTGACTAACCAAGGGGCATTCACATTGGACTTCTCAACCCATAAGTTCTCCTCATACCCATAACCCTTCCAGTGCACCAAATACTGGAGTTTTCCTTGACACAACTGGCTGTCCAAGATTGACTCGACTTTGTGCTGGGGTTCTCCCTCAAATACTGTAGGCGGTGGTGGTGGATGTGAATGGCATCCTGGGAATGGATCTGGGGGAGCTAAGGAGTTTGACAACATGGAAGACTGGGTGGAGTCTGGACATGGAGGCTGGCAGGCATAGACAATAAGCATGCATTCCAACACACTTGACAATGGGGAAAGGTCCCAGGAAGCGATGAGCGAGTTTCTTGGATGGATGTGTAGTGGAGATGTCACTGGAGTCAAGATAAACTCAATCACCAACCTTGTACTGAGGGGTTGGAGAATGGCGTTGGTTGAAAAAGTGTGCCATGTTGTCCTTTGCCTTCACTAAGGCTACCTTTGCCTCCTCTAAGCGATCCTGCATGTGTTCTGTGAACTCATTCACCATCTTGATGTGTGAGGGAGTTTGGTGAGGTTTGAATCACATGTGTGGATGCTGTCCAGTGTCTAAGAGGAAAGGGGTCTGTTGAGTGGAAGCATGGACATGGTTGTTGTATCCAAACTTGGCCAAGGGGAGAAGATCATCCCAATTGTCCTGGCGCTCATTGACAAAGATGTGGATGTACTGCTCCAGTTCCTGGTTGACTTGCTCAGTCTGGCTGTCAGTTTGTGGGTGATAGGTGGTCAAAGCAAGGAGTTTGATCCCCAGAAGTTGGTACAGCCTGCAAGTGAACTCTGCCACAAACTGAGGGCCACAGTCAGAGAGGAAGAGGAAAGTGCCAGGAAGTCCATGTAATTTCCACACATGGTGGAGATAGAGTTGGGCGGCACCCAGGGTGCTGACAGTGGTGTGAGTGGGAATGAAGTGAGCACATTTTCAAGTACATTACACTCCTCCACCTATTCCGGTCAGATTCCGATCAGAATTTCCAGAATTCTGGGGAATTCCATTTACATATATTTTTCTCACAATTCATAATTCCAATCAGACTGGAGGGTCAATTTTACTTCTGGAATCCCTGGAATCTACCTGGACTCATTTTTACCTGGAACAGTTGGATCAACCAGATGCACAGCAACTAGCATAACCGGAATAACTGGAATAACTGGACTGCATGTGCTTTCCCAAATAAAATTTCGACATACAACAAGAATCAAACACTCAACCTTGGGTCTGCACACATAACAGCATGCTTAACCACTGAGCTACCAAGCAATTATTCTTCTACATACATTTAATACATTTATTACCCAACCAAGGTACATAGTTAATCACAGCCATTAATGAAATAATTAATAAGTACGCATATGCATGACATGTGACATGTGACTGCTAGCTCACAACCACCACCACCACTGTTGCCAACACTGCCTCCTCCTCCTCTCCACTCTACCACCACCACTGCATGTGCACCCACCACCACCATTCCCATGCCCACTGCCACCATCACCACCACCTTCAAATGAGCCAACTGGATGGAATGCGGGCCCAAATGATGGCAATTGTCCTGCTCGTGGGGTGGAACATGGGTGGAACGATGCCTAGGTGCCCAGATAGGAGATGACAACACACCACCTGCCCCCAGCCTCACGAGCAACTGCTCATGGGGTGGATCGTGGGTGGAATGACAACAACGACAAGCCACCCACCCCCAGCCTCACGAGTAACTGCTCGTGGGGTGGAATGTGGGTGGAATGACAGACAACAGCGGGGTTGTGTCCCCTCCCCCTCCCCCACACTTTGTGTGGGGAGGGATTTTTTTTGTACTTTTAATTATTTATTAGTATTGTGCCCCCCCTCCCCCATTTTGCGTGGGGGAGGGATTTTTTTCTTCATGTTTTTACCTCCCCCCTCACGTTCGGCGCAAGGGGTTAGCTTTTTATGTATATAATCACAATCATGCCCACTCCCTCGCATTCAATGTGAGGGATGTGGTTAATTAAAAAATTTTGATCTTAACTACTTCGAAAAAAATTAGAGTGTCATGAATAAACATTATATTACTAACTAATAATTCTCCTGTGGCTCAACTGGTTAAGCACACATGTTTGGTTTGTCGTGGGATCACTCTAATCAAGATGTCTTGAGTTCAATCCTTACTCTGCACAAATATATTTTGTAGGCACTTTGACAACTTAAGACTTGAAATTTGACTATCCATTAGGGTATATACTCTAAGTTGAGCATCTGGAGTAACTGGAATCTGGTCGGAATAACCGGAATCCACTGGAATCCACTGGAATCCGGTGAGTCCGATCGGAATAGGTGGAGGAGTGTAAATTACTGACATTTTCCCACTGAATCAACTGTGCACATCACTGCACTTGGAAACCCACAAACATTGCGGGTAACCCCCAAAACCTGTGGGGGACACTGTACCCTTACCTGAACAGGTTATGGTGTTCATGGGTATGGGTATGGGTACAGCAAAATTTACCCAGGGGTTACCCATGCCATGCCCTAGCTATGCACATGTGACAAGCCAACCCCCAGTGCCTAATGACCCTGGTGGTGATGGGCCCAAGGATTGGAGCAATGGGAGCTGTCAACACCCTCCAGACAGATCCAATACACCATGCTGCCATGATCAAAACTGTACCTCCTATGGTGCACCTGGAGGTGGTGATGGCGGGCCTCCTGATGATGGAGATGGAATTGATGGGGATGACCCAGATCTGCCCCATAATCAACAGCCATTGCACAGAGGGTATTCGATGCCCCCAGGGGACTGAGCCAGGTTACATACACCTGGCATACAAGCGACGAATGAGCATCACCATGCCCAAATGCACAGCCGGCTAATCAACTGCCATGAACTGAGGGCCATGATCAGAGAGGAAAGCACCAGGAAGTCCATGTAATTTCCACACATGGTGGAGGTAGAGTTGGGCGGCACCCAGGGCACTGACAGTGGTGTGAGTGGGAATGAAGTGAGCATGTTTTCCCACTGAATCAACTGTGCACATCACCACATCAAACCCATTCAACTCTGGCAACTCCACCACAAAGTCAATGCTGACAACATCCCAACAACTCTCTGGGACAGGAAGAGGGTGTAGCTCACCAATGGGTTTGTGATGAGGAACCTTGGTGCATAAGCAAAGGTCACAAGTGCAACAATACTGACCAATGAGCTGTGACATTTGTGGCCACCAATAATTCCATGAGGTGAGCTCCAAGGTCTTCCAGTGTCCAGGATGACCAGCAATCTGTGAGTCATGGTGTTGGGATATGATGTGCCGGTGAAGGTCTGGGTCATTGGGGACATAGATGCAATCCCTGAAATACAACAAGTCCTCTTTTTCAGCCCACTCTGCCACATGCAAAGAAAGGGTGGATCCCTTCCTCAGTTCTTTAACAGCTTGGGCAACAACATCCTCATGTAAACTGCTATGGTTTGTGTGATGAATGTCACGTAGGATGTCCCACTCCTTGCCCTGGGGTGTGATGCCTTCCAGTGCCCAAATGGTGAACAGGTCTGGCTGCAACAACACAATGTTTTGGTTGTCATCACTGCCATCCCCATGGTCTGCACGTCGGGAGAGGGCATTGGTCTTCCCCATGCTGTGACCTGGACAGTGGTGCAAGGAGAAGTCAAATCTGGATAGATACAGGGACCAACAAGCTTGACGATGGTTCAATTTCTTGGCCATCATAAAGTACTCGAGATTCTTGTGATCCATCCAAATTTCCACCTTATGTTGGGCACCCTCGAGGAAGTGTCACCACTCCTCAAGCGCACGTATTATCGCCAACATCTCCTTGTCATGGATCTCGTAATTTTTCTCTACAGCACTAAGGCTTTTGGAGTAGAACACAACAGGATGCCACTTCTGGTCCTCCAGAGACTGCTGAGACAACACGGCGCCCATCGCAAAGTCAGAACTGTCAGCTTCTACACAAAAAGGATGCGAATCATAAGCAAAGGTAAGGATGGGAGCAGAAGTGACCATCTCCTTAAGCCTTTTGAAGGCCTCCTGTTGTGCATTATCCCACCTCCATGCCTTCTTTCCTGTCAAGTCAAACAGTGGTTGTGCATGATGTGAGAAATCCTTGATAAAATGCTGATAGAAATTGATGAAGCCCAGGAAAGACTGCACCTCTTTCTTGTTTGTGGGCATCAGCCAAGCCGTGACCCCATTCACCTTGATAGGATCCATCTCCACCTGACCCTCTGAGATAATCAGGCTGAGGGACTCAATCTTGGTCTTCTCAAACTTGCACTTGTCCTGACAAAGGTAGAGTTTGTACCGTCGAAGCCATTCTAGGACAAGGCGTGTGATGTGACGGTGCTCTTCAACCGTGTGAGTGAAGATGAGGATGTCGTCAAGATAGATGCAGACAACGCCTTCAAGGATGAGGTCATGGAAAATGTTGTTCATCATGGTCTGAAAGGTGGCAGGACTATTAGTAAGGCCAAAGAACATGACAAGTGGTTCAAAAAGACCACAGTTGGTACAAAAGGCTGCCTTCCACTCATCTCCCTTCTTTATCCTCACATTATTGTAGCCCCAACAGATGTTGAGCTTGGTGAAGTATCGGGCTCCACAGAGCTGGTTCACAAGTTCAGAGATGAGAGGTAATGGGTAGCAAATTTTGACCATGATGTTATTGAGCCTTCTGTAGTCTTGAACTGGTCAAAGTGAGCCATCCTTCTTCTTGACAAAGAAAAAGGGAGAGGCCATGGGTGACCTCAATGGTCGAATATGTCCAGAGGCCAGGTGCTCATCGATGAACTGGTCAAGCTGTCATTGTTCTTCAGGAGAGAGAGAATAGACCTTGCAGGATGAAGGGGTTGCACCGGGGGTGAGTTTGATTGCATGATCCCATGGCTTGCACGCAGGGAGAGAGTCGAATGATTCCTTGGAGAACACATCTCCAAACTCATGGAGATGAGGGAGCAAGGAATTAGTAGAGGATTTAGCAGCATTATTTTTGTGGAAGGCCTCGGTGAGGTGTTGGGATATGTTCAATGTAGCACACACCTCGTGCGATGGACAAATTGCAGTGTAGAAGATCCGATCACCTTCCTCCACTTCCTCTGGCTCCTCCTCCTCATCATCCGAGTCCAGCATCAGATCAGGAACCCCTTCCAACTCCACTTCAGGTATAGGCAGGGGTCTGGCACAACACTTCTGAGTACGTTGTATTGCAGCCTTCTGTCCACGATGTTCTTGCCTGGCTTCTGTGAAGCAAGTATGACAGCAGGATGGACATCGGCTCATGGTAACCTCCCTGGTATGCCAGTCGACCTCTGGGTTATGGTCTCAAAGCCACGGATAGCCCAAAATCACCTTTTGCTTTCCTAATTGAGTGACAGCAAAAAGGACATGCTCACTATGATCTTTGTAATGGAGGACCAGGTCTACAACCTCTTGGATGGCACCAGCTTCATTTGGGGACCCATCCACATTATACACAGGTATCAGACATGAGAGTGAGCGAGTATTTAGGTGATGTTGTTGTGCAAGATGGGCATCGATGAAGAGACCAGTCACACCGGAGTCCAGGAGTGCAGAGACACCGAGTATCTGTCCAGTGTTGGTTGTCTGCAGTTTGATTGCTAGGTTCAAGGAATGTGTAGAGGGAGTGGATGCAACAATATATTTGCATGGTATTTTATGCTCCCATGATTTATTTTTGGGGTGTGGAGCAGAGGGAGAGATGGGAAGAGCAGGTACGTCTTCAGCCAACTTTGAAGGGTTGGAGAGGGGAACAGTCACAGAAATTGATTCATTCTCTGGGGATTCAACTGACAAGACTTCAAAGTGGTTATGGACAGGCAGTGAGGGCATATGATTCACTCACTGCGAATAGAAAAATCCTGCTCCTCTACAACTTCTGACTTGATCTCCTCTGCAACCTGATCCTTCACTTTCTCGACATCTACAAGTGCCAACAAGTCTTGGAGGAGTTCATCTCGCCCCTCGGGGGTGAGCATGCAGATATCCTGATGATGGGGACACACTCCAGCCCTGTGCCCAGTTTCCCCACAACAGTAGCAGAGATCCAACCTACGCTGATAGGTCCACTATGACAGCAGAGCTCTGAAATCAAGATATCACACTTGGACACCTCCTTCCCAAAGTCCTACGATTTCGCGAATGCTTATGAACGCCTATGAATGCATGAAACAATGAAATGACACTTTGACTTTGGCTGCCATATTCCTATCATACTGAACCTCGAACGCATGCTCCCACCATTACACACACTAACACATCGCATTCCCGCCACCACAAACAGGAAGAAACACAATGGCTAGCAACTTAGTGCACATCAAGGTGCTTTTCAACATATTCATGATTTATTGGAACCACAAGACAAGGAGATTTGATATATCATGTATATGGCATGTTTCTTTCTTATCATTTTCTCATTTACTTCATGATTTCAACACCTTGTTCACTGCCTCACATTTACCACATGTTTTGCCTCATGGCCTTTTACCTTTTTAGTACTATCTCTCTAAAACATATATAGCTTGGTGTATTTACTGTCGATAGAGCCAGAAAAATCGTCTTCTCACATCGCCTATCATCTGACTTAAGGGTTTAACTCTTGAGTTTCAGCTCAGTCTTCATCTGAACTCACTCAAAGTATTCTGCGAACTATGTCATTTTGCCACATAGACTCTCGAAACTCTCATCACATCACCTATCTGTTGTGTCATCGTCTCTTACCTCGCTTTCAACTATTGTCACCATCTCCCAAACTTGTGAAACCATTTCAGAGATTCTCAAACTTCTCCACATCACTGCTAAACTCTCTTGTATCATTTCGGAATGCTTCATAGTGTTTTGCATTACTTCAGACAGCTTTGCAGAACTTTGCACAGCCTAATATGGCTTCACAACATTGTACAGTACATTTACCGGCCTTTGGATAACATGGTGATATTCAGTACCACCTCACAACCTTTCTCTGACTCATGTTATATCTCCTAAGACCTGTTTAGTTGGTTTTGGTTGAGTTTCTGGGTTGAGCATCATCAACGTGCATGGCTGCGGGCTGCACCAACATCCATTGGTACTGGGACATTGACAGCTGGTGTGGGAGTTTGATGCACAGGAATGGGCTTAAGGTGGGGAAGGGTTCAATTGAAGGTGTAGGGTGCATGAGTGGTAGTTGGAGCATGGAATGCAGCATTAAACGCCACATTTGTGAGTCGGTTCTTGTCACAGAGTGAAGCAGCTTCATACCAAGCATAGATATCATCGTCTGCTGGGCACCCTTCCAACATCTGTGCAATCTGGTCCTGAATTTCTCAGTTGAGGCCCCGTTGGAACTTCACCACCACTGGTAGCCCACTCCCATATCCTGCCATGTCCACCAAATCCTTAAACTCATCAATATAATTGTCCACAGATCGATGCACCTGGTGGTAAGAGGATGACTCAAGTTGTGTCACTGCTCAGTGGTGCTCGTTGAGGGGACAAAAGTGGTGTACAAACTCAGCTCAAAAGTCACCCCAAGTGGAGAAAGGTAGAGAACCGAGTTCTTTAGTTTGATGCAGAATATGGTCCATGTAGAGATAGGTGCATTCAGATTTCATGTATGTGAAGGCCCAATAAATTTTTGCAGCCTCATCGACAAATTGATGCAACTGGAGACTGATGTATGACTCACAGGGATTAAGGAATGCACGTCCCTGTGCACGTGTGCCATTAAATTCAGCAGGGGGAGACAGTTTGATCTGGGCACGCTCTTTAGTGGGCGCGTTTGGCAGTACATCATTGTTGGGTGCGCTTGGAGTCGCAATGGGGGGAATATTGGTCATAGGGTTAGTCTGGAGGGTCCTGATGAAGTTTTTGATCGTAGATTTAAGTGAATCAATTTGTGCGCATATTCCAGAAACGTCGCTTTCAAGCACGTTGAGGCACTCTGATGCATCCATGTCGCTAGGGGGTGCGTTTGGTGAAAATGGCAGCGCAGTAAAGGTGAGACTGTCTGGAACGGTGTGTAGGGAGTCTGTGGAGCTTTGGGAAGCATCATCCACTCTGTACCTGCCTATCTTGGGCAGTGCATTCACAATTTCGGGCCTTAGGGGAGAGTTTTCTACTATAAGGGCAACCTCAGCCTCTAGCAAAGGGAAATCCAAAGTCAAAATTATACTACATAGTACAGGGATTGGGGATGCACCTAGCAAAAGGAAATCCGAAGAGAAAACTCTAAGGATCCCTTTGCTGATGCCCAGTATATGTGAAGATGACAAAAATCAAATAATAACCTAAAAATAGAAAAGGCAGAGATAGGCAGATCAAGGCCGCCGAATGACATCATACCAAGGGGTAGATGTCGGAAGGGGTGCTCTGCCTCTAAATATAAAACTGTCAACATGCACAAACATGATAGAAAGGGAAAATTAGTAATAAAATCTGGAAGAATCATAGAAAATGAAGAATAGAAGGAAATGAAGTGAGGAAAAATATAGAACAAACATAAAAAATAGGAGAAACACACAGGGCACCCCCTAGTCCCCTTACATAGCCTCTCTAAATATTTCCAATGTTTTGGAGTCGTTGTTACCATGAACACCAAGGATACACATTGTCTATTGTCACCATGCGGTGTTTTGCATTCTTTCCCTTGAAATTTTTGAACTTTTTGGTCTTGCTGTTTCCTTGAAAGCCAGCCATGCAGGTTCTTCTGTCTTTCTTATTTCTGCCAAACATGCAGAGATTGCAATGAGGTGTTGATACTCTGTGAATTGCTCTGGTCTTACTTCTTTGACCTGTTGCAAAAAAGATTGCGTCATCTGACTTTCCTGGTTCTTTGATTAATTATGATCTCATTGTCTTCATTAACAGATCTCATGCCCACACTTGCAACTCAGGTGTTCTTATCTGGCTTCGTGCTATTTGTGATGCGCCAATATTCTTTTGGTGCTTCTCCCAATTCTCTCAGTATTTTGGTGCAGGCGGATCCTTCTTATCACTCACCTGCTTTGTTGCTCAGCTGACAGGCACAGCAAATATTCGCTTCATGACTGTCCATGTTCCATCATTCATTGCACATTGTGATTACCATTCAAACTTCAAAGGTGTGCTGATTCAAACTTTGAATTACCCCACTCGTTACTTCTCAAACACCTGTGTGTGTTCTTTTTTTTCCAGTAAATTCTTGCTGTCCCTTCCTGCCATCATCTTTCTGATGTGTTTTCATGAAACAGTGAAACAGGTGGCATCATCCTTCCTTTTTTTTATGCCTGTTTCTGCCAGATAAGGACCATGCTGTATAAAATCTTGAATGCTGCCCACACTGCTGCAATATCTTGCCCCTGCCCTCCTGACCCTAATCACATTGTCTCAAAGAAATGCCTTCCAAGCCCACTTCCAAAGCCCACAGGTGTGTATCCATTGCTTGCTCTTGAATGTTACCTGATCTTGTTGCGCATTTGAGCTCCCCTGCTAAACCAACTATGAAATCGCCCAAAAAATTGTTCAAGTACCTATCCCTACTGTGGTTTCTTGCTGTGATACTCTAACTCATTGTTTATTCCCCAGGGAGGAAATTGAGATCCAGTCGTTCATTATCATTCTTGTTTTTGCCTTCTACTTTCTACTGCACTTATATATTTGGAATTCCTACTTGCAGCCTCATTAATGATGAGCTCACTGCAAGCTCTCAAATGTAAGCTATTGTTTGTGTATGTAGTTCTACATCTCTAATTTGTTTGCAGCACTAGCACCAGCCCCAAAAAATGCAAGATTAGACCCACTGTTGACACCAATTCTTCCGACATGTGAGCGTCTTCACACCAATTTATTATATGCTTTGCTTTTTGACTCACTTTTTGTCGCAGGGAGATTATCAAGTCTCCAGCCTCGCCAGCCAAAAAGCACATGAAGAAAATGCCTCCCCCTCCTGGAACTAAGAAATACAATCTTTTACCTGTGGTTTTGGTGACCTGTGTGGAACATGTTCTATTGTGTGCTCACAACATTAATCATTCTCCGTGCTAGCACCACATTGGATGCCATACTGACTGAAGGTGCTTTCTCACCTACTGTTATGTTTGGATCTCCAAAGTAAGCTTGTGGTCTTCTACTTTGCCTTGTATTAGCCTCACCTTTCATTAGAATTGCTCATAAAGGTCACCCAAAGTTCATGTCTTTGATGGTTTGCTTATGCTTATGATTCTGATAAGGAGGACTGTTGTGAAGACTGCCAAGGCAACCTATAGTGATGTGGTCAAGACCAAGTTAGCCCTCAGTGTCTTCAGTATTTGGGTACTTCATGTAATATTTTGCACATTGAAGACTTCGAAGGAGGCTCTCCAGCCGATTGCACATAAATCACATGCACTGCCTTCCATGTATGTATTCCTCTATGTCCTCTTTGTTTCCAGTACTTATTGTGTTGTTTCTAGCATACCTCCTGCTTCCGAGGGTGAACATGCCTTATCTGAACTGACTGATTCAGATGACAATCTTCCTGATGTGTTGCAGTGCATCATGTTGTAGTCTATTTTATCTGAGCTTGCAATTGACTGGCATGCTAGATTAATTTCTGATGTTCAAACCTCTGATGTGAAAGGCAAAGCCAAGGAATCAGATTTGACATTGTGCATTGTAGTGTTTGTATTTCCTGTGCTTTGAGCTCACAGTTTTGTTGGGTGCATAGTATCAAGGATGGTCCTGAGTGCGATGTTGATGCCGCTGCTGCTGAAACTGAGGAAGGCAAACAGGTTGTGGAGTGGGTGGCCTCTGATGAGGAATTGTGAGTTAACTGTCTCATTTGTTTATCACATATTCTGATGTAGCTCAGGGTTGCTACCCCTCAATCTCATGCTGTAGTTAGCTGATGCCATTGCTGAGCTAGTAGAAGAAGATGGATTTTCTGTGATGTTGTTATCTTGTCAGTACCCATTGTTGGTCAGAACCTACCAAGGTCTTCCTGCTCTCCCATGCATGATTTTGCTTATGCTTCAAATTCCGGACTTTGACTTCCTGCTTCCTCAAGATGTTTGTGTGAGGTTAAGCCATTTATAGGTCCTGTGGACTCTCTGCACATGCCCTTTGTGGAGACATGCACCAACATGTCAATGTCGGAGGTTCAGTGCATTTTCATATTTGGCACTCAATAGTTCTTTCTTTGACACACTTTTGCCTGTAGGTCCTTCCTCTGAACCCTCCTCTTCTGTTCTTCTAAGCAGTACATCAACACTGCTTGTGTTGACCCTATGCTCCTCTATGTCAATAACCATCACCTTCAGATCAAGGACTAGAAATGGCTGGCTATCTGTATCATGTCTGGAACTCTCACTGAGAGTTTTCTTGTGGTACCTTGCAAAAGTGGTCCCTGCCATTCGCCCTACTCTATCCACAAGGTAACCATTGCACCTTTGGAACAAGATATGAGATGGTATGTGTTGGCTTGGGGTCACCTCTTTGAATTTCATGTCATTGCTGGCAACATGTCTCCCCTCAGTTTTGGGTTTGCGATGTGCAGTGGGATAATTGGTGACCTGGTATGTTTTCCTTATCAAAGTTTGTTTCATTCTCAACATGGTTTTTTAGCTTCCACCCCAGCTTTCCCAGTCAAGTCAGTTCTCAAGTCAGTTTCTTCCCCTTTGGTTGCATTAAATGCTGATTCTGTCTATGCTGCATCTCGTTCATATGACGATCCTGGTGAGTTGCTTACATTGTCCTCATCTGAATGACTCCTCACTCTCTTGTGCTCTGCAGTGCCTGTGTATGATGGCCACGCTCACAATGGCCAGCCGGTGATAGATCCACCTTGTCATACAAGCTCAGAAAACACATCTACGATCATTGTTGAAGCTCTATGAAGTTCTATAGACCTCTACAAAGCTCTACAAACCCATACAAACCCCTCCAAAGTTCTATGAACCTCTACAAAGTCATGAGAATGCTTCAAAATTCTTCGCAACACTTCGAAATTCTTTGTGACACCTCAAAATTCTTCATATGCCTTCAGCTGCCATGATACAATTCCCCCAACCTTCGTACAACTCAAGATATACACTTGGAACATCGTTGATGAGTTCTGAACCAGTTTTGAGCAATATTGCAGTGATATTGGCCTTCAAACAAGTCCAATATTTCCTTGACTGACTTCAAAAATCATCGAACATCGAAAATTGACATCGGACAATATATTGCTATCCAAATGGTCATCGCACACATGCCAGATGTATCCCCTACCATTGTCAAACAATATTGCACTGATTTCGGGCCACAAACAAAGTCCAAAGAATCTTCAAAAATCTTCAAAAAACCTCAAACCTCAAAAAACATCTTTGGACACAGTATTTCCTATTCAAACGATCTTCAGATGCATGCTGGACACATGGGACACTATCTCAAGTATATCAAACACATTTTGACTGCATGTGCATGCATACAATCCGCTTGAAGCAGTTTCCGATGTTTTATTCAATTTATAACAAGGACAGTCCACTTTTAGCTATTCTTTCTTATTATTTCTTCATCATGTGTTATATTCACCCTTTCTAGTCTTGCTTTATCATTCTGATATACTTCTATTGTCTTTTGCCTTGAGTTTTCCACATGTTTGCCTCATGCTCTCTAGCCTTTTTAGGTACTTTCTTTATTTTATATAAAAAGATGTACTAGATACAAAGAAAAGAAAGAAAGTCGTCATCTTCCTCCCAGATCGCAGTGATTTGAGAGTTCAGTTTAGTCTTATTCAGTCCAAAGTTTGGTGTTTTACACTAAACTTCCTTGAAATTCCTCGCATTACGCTATTTTTGCTCTCGCTTCCCTTGATTCACCTTTGCTTTGCTTTTACTACTCATCTAGTCCCCAATCTTGTGTCCAAACATATTTGCGCACTCAAAATTCCTTGAAACTTCTTTGAAAAAACCTCAAAAAATATCGCAACATCTCAAAAATCATTGCAACATCTCAAAAATCCTCAAAAGTTCTCAAAACACATTCTTTTAGCTTTGAACTGCTTAGACAAGCAGTCCTTTTATGACTATCTGATGGTCGGTCTGACAGGTGACATCTAGAGGGCCTTGCATCCTTCCTCTGACTTGTGTTATACCATCTGAAGCCTTTTTGTGGGTTTTGTTTGGGTTTCCGGGTTGAGCATCATCACCAGCTTTTATGTTTATGGACACTGATTTCAAAGCATTGACCTCTTGGCACTTATACAAGAAGGGTGCATGTGAAATTCCCCTGAATTCCATTGTGTCTGTCGGCTACATGCTGGGCACTTATAAGGGCAATGCTGGTTCTGTACTATCTTCTAACATCCAATTTGTCATTATTATCTCTATGCCCACCTAGTACTCCTGCAGTAGTGTTTAAATATACAGTGTTCTGTTGATGCCCATCATGTTTGGGTGGCTGTTTTATTGTCTTTGAGTTCCTGATGTTTTCAGTTAGCTTGAACATGGCATGTCACCTTGTGTGCTAGTAGTGTAGCTACACGGGCCTCTTCATTTCTCATCTCACTTTGTCATGATCTCTACCGGCTTGGAAATCCTCTCCTTCTGTTGCGCTTACTAAATCAAGAGTTGATACATCATCTCACAAGTATCCTGTTGCACTGGCACATGATAAATCTTTGCTATAAACTTGGGCTGTTGTCTAAACATCAATGGTGTAGATACAGATCTATGTCCCTACAAACTATGTTCCAAATCTGTCATCCAGTGAGTGCTTGACAAGGGTACAACATCAAAACTGTCAACATTGGGCTCATTATAACTCAGAATCTTTCTAATCACAACATTGGGGAACCTGCATGCAAACTTTTCCTTCTCTTCTCTGTAGCATACTTCAACACTGCATTTGGGAATATATGGTGATGTGGGCATGCTGTCCTTGTCTTTGCTGTCATATGAACCTATACTCGATTCTGATGCACCTTCTTCTTCAGCTTCTGGGCATTTACAAATGGACCAATGCATTTGTTCATTGCACCATCTTGGATAAATGATATGCAGTTGCTGGAGAGATGGTAAGTCAATCTGAGAGATGAAGTCTGAAATTCCCAGTCCCAGAACCATGGTAAGCTTCAAAAGCTTAGACCATCTGACTCTGTGCAAAGTCAGCCATATACCATGCACAGCAATGACTGCTTCCCTGAGCTCGGGGTGATACATGAGGCAGTCTGCATGCATGCAAAGACTGCCTGCACTTGGCTGAAATGCTGCAGAACCAGAGAGTGCCAGATGTGCCAGCAGGTTCCCTTTGAGGCTCGGTGTAAATTTCTCCAACCTCTTTAGAGTAGCTGAAAAGGTGCTCTGTGTGAACAAAATAAAGTGTGTGTCGACAACAAAAAAATGTGTGGAGACTAGGTTTGGCATCAAAAGCCTGATTTTTGGTTGCGAGCCCTGGTGATGATAAATTCCTGTTATACAAATGGAGACTGTGACCATGCTGGGGAAACTGAGTTTGTGGGCTCCATTCATCCACATGCAGTGAACATAGAGCTGCAGCATTGTTAGCTGTTTGCACATGGATCGGTATTGGCTAAACATTCCAGCACTTTCAGAAGGAGCTTCAGTAAGATTGCTGCCTTCGGTCGACATGAAGCCTATGTGCACAAAATCGAGGTTCAACCCACGCAATCCTGGTGGGCTCACCATGCGCTGAGCAGTGGGGGCATTGCTTTTAATGGACAAATAAATGAGCTTCAGAAAGTCAATAATGATGGGGCGGCAGAGATCTGGGCTATGAGTGCTGTTGTCGTTGACTGTCATGGAAAGGCAAGTGAGATTGGGAAGACAGGATGGGAAGTGAGTGGTGGAATTGTAGACCTAGGCAAGCCTGATATCAAGAGAATCTAAAGTGTGATGAGCATGACCCTGTTCAAAGACATTGTACATTTCTTGAACCAAACAGACTGCATACTCGCTGAGCCACACATATGCCAACCTGAGGGATATCTTGAACATACTGGTTGTGAGCAAACTGTTCAGTAGCTTTGCCCATCTATGCAGTTGATGCAATGTGACCTTGTAAGTCTCTAACCTGGTGTCAAATGTTATGGAAACCTTTTGAAAAGGGTTTGGGAGTTGGACAAGAACATTGTGGAACATCGTACATGTCATGCATAGTGCAAGCCACTGCCATTGCTCTGGTGAATTCAGGGTGTCAACATGCTGTGATGGATCGTCTGATGGTGTGCTGATGAAGCAATGTTTGAATATCTCATGAAAGAGTTCATTGCATAGGTCTCTGCCAGATGAAAATGGTAGGAGTGTATTGCTGGGCATGGTGGGGAGATGCATCGGTTTCAAGTTCCTGCAATGTTCCAACATGGTTGTTATCTTTAACCTGCCTCCCATGTAATAGGCATGTCCTGATGCATTGCATTGTTGCTTCTGAGAGAGATAGGCAGCGGATGGTGTTCAGAACCTCCAATTGATGATCTTGATTGTATTGAAATGATTCATGCTCTGAGTTGTTACACAATCATTGTGCAGTACAGTGTATTGAATATTTGACAAACTAAACTGACAAGGATTTGAGAGTGGTCAACAAGATATGTATAGTAGCAGCTCAACATACAAAGCTGCTGCTTATGGCTTCTACTGTGTCAAAGTTCTCTCAATCAGGTCCCCTATGCCCAACGCATCTGCAAACTATGCCAGGAAATCTGCCTGCAAGTATTGTCTTCTCCTTTTTATAGCACTCCAAAAGCCTGTCCACAGCATCCTGGAGATACAAGCCTTCCTCCCCTGCGATAACATTACCGTACCATCCATCGGCTTGCCATTGCTGCTCATCGAGCATGGTGGGTGAGTGTTTGAACCAGCCAGGAAAAATCAGATAAATGCGCTCAATTGCAGGAAGCTGCAGCTGGGCAATGAATTCTGCAATGCCTGGCTCGAGTACAAGTGTCATCTTTTCACCATTGGCCAGTGAATGTGACAGTTGTCCTGAGATGTCACATTGAGCATGTGTACACCAATTACCACTTCTTTGAGCAGTGGGCAGTCAACAAGAAAATTGTGATGCATACAAGCCATGTTGTGTGCAGAATACAATGCAGGGGTCTCGAGGGCTGACAGGCCACATGATGGAGTTTTGAAAACTAAATGCTTTAAACAAGATCCAAATGTGCTCTGTGTGAGATCTATATATCTTGAGTCACTGAGGTTGAACTGGGCATGTTCCAAGAGGGGTGCAAGTATCTGTATCTCAGGAGCGGAGATCCCGATATGAAAATGCCCTGAGATGTGAAGGAGGATGGTAATGAGGTTGGGAAAGACAAACATGCAAATCCCATGGAAGTAGTTTGATTTGCACCACAATTCCAAGTATGTAAGGGTTTGGGAAATGCTGGAGAAGTTTGTGAAGATGGCTGCTCTACCCCATAAGACACTTTGCATAGTCTCCATTGATGTTGCAAAATTCAACCCCAACTTTTGTAGCACTAGTAGCTCTGCAACATGTACAGAGCATATGGTGTTTGTGTCAAAGTGAAGATGCTCGAGTCGAGGAGCACAAATCACAAAAACAGAGGATGGAGGATTGATGTGGAATGATTGCTCATGTTCCTCAACAGTGAGGTGGAGGCGAGTAAGATTTGGAAAACTGGGGCATCACACAAGGTGGATGCATTGGGACATAACTGTCATATGCAGGCAATCAAGCATTCTGGAGACCCCATATGTCTTGAGTGAGCTGAACATGGACGTGACATTCTCATCATCAAATGCTTCCTCGCAGTTCCCTGATAAACAGATTCCCAAGGTGACAGGTAGAGATCTGAGCGATAGGGCGTCATCCAAAGCATTTAGAATAATAACCATAGTACTGTATATACATTATACAAATTTGTTGGAAGAAACAGAAAGAATAAAGAGAAGATACTTTGTTGTTCTGCATCGTTGGGAGTCAACGCGTGGCATTTTCCATGTCACATTCAAGTTCAACTTTGTTGCATTTTCCCACCAATTCTTGAAGCCTTTCTCACCATCAATCACAACCTCGCTGCTGAAATGTTGATTTTGCTCATTTGCATGGCTTTCTTTCTTTCAATGCTGGGACCCTTGAGTTTTAGCACAGTGCCCAGCCACTGTATCCAATCATGAGTATCTGGGTTTTGTTTAAATATCCTTTTTTTTGATCCATGACTTGCTTGAATGGTATGCAGCAAAACCTTTATATCTAGTGGCATGGCAACATGTCAATATCCAACAGAGTTATGGTTCAATGTATGTCTTCTTTCCTACCTGTCATATATAATGACTGACTGATTTTTGTAATGTAACAGAACATGTATTCTGAGCCTATGCAGGTTGCACTTCCTGTTACTTCTCTTTGTGGAATGCCTGGGGTGGCACTTCACTCTATCCTTGCATCTCGCTTGCGAGATATATCTGCAGCTCAGCTGTATTTTGATGACCTCATCAAGGACTTGCCCTGTAATCACACCAAATGTTGATATGTGCAATACAAAGTCAATGTTTTACAATATATTTTGTGCCATCTTTCACTTCCTTTCGCAACTCATTCTTCTTTTTACAAAGAGCCAATATTTCAGTCTGATGCACTCGTACTACTCTGACCTTTTCCTGTTGGCCATACTGGTGTCTTGCATTCCTCATGAAAATGTCCATGTCCTTTCTTATCTTGTATCTATGCATGCTATGTGCCAAACGATATTAAAACATGAACTCTTTGCACATATTATGTCCTTTTTCTCCATGTGTGTAAATTTGTCTTCTGAATTGCAGCAGTGTCTCTGTGATGCAAAGTCTATGGCTGCTCAAGTACAGATCCTATATCATTCCTGGACTTTGTTACCCCTGTGTTGTTCACTCTGATGGGTTTTCCTTTTTCTTGATCTTTGCTCGGTTTGCCAGTTACAGGGCATATTGCCCATTTATAGACCTTGCACTTGGTCATCAGTTCTTCCTCTCTGCCCACAGCAGTTAATGATTAATAATAACAATATTCATGCAATTAGATCCTCTAACTGTGGTGGATGTATTTGTGCATGCAGCTATTGACCCATATATTGTTGCATGTCATGATGATATCCCCTGTGACAGTGGGTTGAATTCTGTTGATCATGTTGATAGTGCTGGGCTACTGGCATATCCAGTTCATAAGAATTTTGTACATGCTAATGTACCCCTGCAGGATATTATCCCTCATGTGTCCCTTTGAATGTGTCTTAAGATTGCATGATTGCACCACATTTCTGTAGGATCACATGTTGCAAAGTCTGATTTTGTTTGTTACTTTGACAGCCACAGCTGTGCATCTTGTAACTTGTACTCAAGTGTTTTCTCTATTGTCCAGTCAAGTGCTGTAAAGGACAAAAACTGGAAACATGCTTCAAGACTTAATCTGAATCAATCTGCACCACTCCATAATGCTGATAATGTGAAAAATGAGGTAGAATTGCCTGTTTCTGCACAATGCTCAGAACCCTTGCAAACAAATACTAATAGTAATAGTGCACAATGGGTTGAACCAATTGTTGACCCTGCTCCATTTCCTCCTGCACCACTGGAGCAAGATCTGTCCCACAGGATTATCAGTGATTTCTGTGCAAATTCCTACCCATCTTCTTTGGAGGAGGCAGGTTGTGCTGTGTGTGGGAAGTTGTGTCCTGTAAAGCAGCTTTCTAAACTAAAAGCAATTAAAAATTTACTTCATGTGCTACACACTTCTGGTATTACTAGAGTTGAATGTTCCAAAAATTCACAAGCAATATCTGAGTTCAAAGGCCCTGTGATAGACCATAGTTGTAATCATGTTTGTGATAGCTGCAGACTGCAATTGCAAAAAGGAAAGGTTCCTCATTTTGCTTTGGCAAATGGTTTATGGTTGGGTGCAATTCCTAAAGAGCTGTCATGTCTTGGATTTGTAGAGAGATTGCTGATTGCACGTGTGCATGTCAATAGTTGCTTTGTCTGTGTTGCATCTTCAGGGTTGAGAAAAATGGCATCACATGTAATAACATTTGAATCCCCTGTTCCCAAGGTTTACCACCATCTTCCACCACCTATGGAGGACCTTGATGAAGTGCTTGCAGTTTTGTTTACTGGGCCATGTAAGCCAACAGAAAAAGAATACCAATGTACTCCACTCTTGGTCAGAAGAAAACAGGTAGCTGATGCACTGGAATGGCTAAAATTAAACCACTCTGATTATGCAGATCTTGAGATAGCATATGATGAACTTGATCATTATCCTGAAAAAAGCCCACCTGTTTCTGTTGAATACCAACATTCAATAACCAATAAGGTAGACAATGCTCTTGATGATGGTGTAGAGGAAGGTGATTGCCCTTTTGTGGTTCATGGTATAGCTGGTGATCAGTACAACACCAAGACAATCAATGCACTGAAGGGTATTGCCTTGCACCATTGGAACAATCATGGGGGTGCACTGTCAGTATCCCATGATGCATCCCCCCAATCCATCTACAACAATCCAAATTTATACCCACAGATATTTCCTTGGCTATTTCCATATGGTTTGGGAGGGATTGGAGCAACACCATTATCTGATAAAGCTCACAAACAACACTTGTTAATGTATCATGAGAAGCACTTCCAGAGGGATATATGTTTCCCATTTGTTGCCTTCAGTCATGAACAGATCAGTGCATGCACAACAGGAGGTTTTTTGCTCACAGATAAATAACTTTGGTGAAATTGCAGAAAGACTCCTAAGTGTAAATCAATATGTGTTGGAAAATCTAGCCAAAAGAATGTCTGAAGGTGAAATAGTGAAGCCTTCTACAGAAGATGAGAAACAGTGCTTTCAGCTGATCCATGATCTTGATCATGTTGATGGAAAAGTTAGCTGTTCAATTACAAGCAAAAAATATATGTGTAGTGAAATATGGTCCATGATAGCATACATGGGTGCTCCTATTTGGTATATTACATTATCTCCTGCTGACAACAAACATCCAATCTGCCTTCATTTTGCTGATAACAATGAAAAGATGAACATTGAGCTATCACAGACAGAAGATGAGTGCTACCGTTGATGATGCTCAACCTGGAAACCCAAACAAAACCCACAAAAAGGCTTCAGATGGTATAACACAAGTCAGAGGAAGGATGTGAGGCCCTCTAGATGTCACCTGTCAGACCGACCATCAAATAGTCATAAAAGGACTGCTTGTCGAAGCAGTTCAAAGCTAAAAGAATGTGTTTCGAGGACTTTTGAGGATTTTCGAGACATTGCAATGATTTTCGAGATGTTGCAATATTTTTTGAGGTTTTTTCAAAGAAGTTTCAAGGAATTTTGAGTGTGCAAATATGTTTGGACGCAAGATGGGGGGACTAGACGAGTAGTAAAAGTGAAGCAAAGGCAAATCGAGGGAAGCAAGAGTGAAAATAGCATAATGTGAGGAATTTCAAGGAAGTTTAGCATAAAACACCAAACTTCAGACTGATAAGACTAAACTGAACTCTCAAATCACTGCGATCTGGGAGGAAGACAACGACTTTCTTGTTTTTCTTTGTATCTAGTACATCTTTTTATATAAAATAAAGAAAGTACCTAAAAAGGCTAGAGAACATGAGGCAAACATGTGGAAAACTCGAGGCAAAAGACAATAGAAGTATATCAGAACAATAAAGCGAGACTAGAAAGGGTGAATATAACACATGATGAAGAACTAATAAGAAAGAATAACTAAAAGCAGACTAGAGCTTTGACAATGATCATAGATGTGTTTTCCGAGCTTGTATGACAAGGTGGACCTATCACCATCTGATTGCAAATAATCCAGTTGCAGGTGCACAATTTTTTCACTTTATGGTTAAAATGTTTATTGAGCATGTTCTGGGAGTGGGGTCTGATCACCGAGGCCTGTATGGAGATACTTCTGGCTACTACAGAACAGTTGAGCAACAAGGGCAACTAACCCTGCATCTCCATATGTTGCTATGGATTTAAGGCAATCTTTCACCAGATGAAGTTTGGTCTAGAATCCTCAAGCCAGATTCTGAATTTCACACTAAGCTTGCTGAGTATTTAGAAAGTTGTCATGCAGGTGAATTTTTATCAGCAGATGGTAGTGAAGTGCAGGCTGCTGTCAATGTTGCCTCAGAGAGTGAAGGATATAAAAACCCAACTGAAACACTGCCTGAGCCACCACCACCACATTGCCCTAATTCACCTTGCAAAGCTTGTGACAATTGTGTCTTGCTAACAGGATGGTGGTCAAGATTTAAAACTACTGTTAATGATATTATATTGAAGTCCAATGTTTACAAGTGTTCAACAAATAAAAATAAGGATGGTTCTCAGAACAAAGCTCGTCCTTACAAGGGATGCCTTGACAATATATGTAAGGCTAGATTTCCTAGGCCAATTTTGCTAAAACAGAGTTTGATGATGAAACTGGTGGCATCAATATTAAAAAAAAGGAATCATGGCTCAACTCATTCACTTATGTTGTAACGTACTTGTTCAGATGCAATACTGATGTCACCAGCTTGCGGTCTGGCACTGCAATTAAGGGTGTTCTTCTCTATGTTTCAAACTATGTTACTAAGCCTGCATTGAAAACTCATCTTATTTTTGATACAGTTTGCTCAATGTTTCAGAGGAATACTGAGATGATTGCAGGTGATGATTCCCACAATAATAAGGCTCATAAATTGATGACAAAGATTGTTAATTCTCTAAGTGCAAAAATGGAAATGGGTTCACCAATGATATGTATGTATCTTCTTGGAAATCCTGACCATTACACAAATCACCTGTTTGTTCCATTTTACTGGCAGTCCTTTGTCCATGAGGCCAGAAAGCCATGGAATCAGAAATCCTTGAGCTCAGATAGCACCAAGTCAGATGACACTAGTTCTAACAACACAGGTCAAAGTGAATCTGAATATGAGCAGCCTGAAAGAGTTACATTATTCAAGCGCAATGGACAAGTTATTGGTCTGTCTCCAGTTCAAGATTATATGTATTGCCCTGCTGAGCTTCATAACATGTCCTTGTATGACTGGATCTCAAGATATCAGCATGAAAAGTGAACAACTAGAAAGAAGAAGATTGTTCTTGTAAAAGATGAGGTTAAAGCTGACTCAGAATTAGATAGCAATAATAGTTCTTCTGAAAAGCATGGAAGTGGCACTGGTGCTTGTATTGGCAGTTAAAGCTCAAAGTCCACTCTTTTTCCTTTTCTCATAGACCACCCATTACCAGAAACCCATGGTGCACACAAACTAAAGAAAATATGTGTTCCAAACTTTATAGGTCAAACTTTGCCCCGGTGTGATCAAGGAGATTGTGAGTACTATTGTTCCACTATGCTGACATTGTTTAAGCCCTGGAGAAGTGGTTTAGATCTCAAATATTTAAAAAGCTCATGGGATGAGACCTTCTTGACTCATATATTTTCAGCCCGCCATATGGAGTTGATGAAAAACATGAACATTCAATATGAATGTCTGGATGCCAGAGATGATTTTCATGCACAGATGAAAAAAGGTGCTGCATCAATCCCTAGTCAGTGGGGTGAGCTAGGTAGTCAATTATTCCAGGACTTGGATCAATTGGCTATTGAGGATGCCATAAATGGAGCAAATGAAAGAAGTCCTGTCTTTGATGATTTTTCAATATCACCTATTGTGGGTAAAAATGCCAGAGCATGCATTGGATTGATGACTGATATAAGAAGAATGCTGTCAAAGCTAGGTTGGACTGATTGTCAGCCAACATGCTTCCAGATGATTTGAATATCAAACCACCAGCTATTGCAACTGAACAGACAGCTGCCCAATGGAGATCCATTGTAACCAACAAACGCATAGAAATATTAGAAGAATGGGCATGCCATTTATCCAGCACTAACTCTGGAACAGGTAATGCTTCTTTCATCCCTAATGATGTTCATGTTGTTGATAAGTCATACATGAGCCACTCATTCTTCTCTAAAGAATGGCAAGAAGTTATTGAAACCACTTCTACACAATTTGAATTGAACAAGGAACAAGATTGTGCCTTTCATATTGTAGCAAATCATACATGCAGTCCTGATTCTGAGCAGCTAAAGATGAACATTGCAGGAATGGCAGGGACAGGTAAAACACAAGTGCTGAAAGCTCTGGTTGAATTTTTACAAATTCATAAAGAGTCTCATCATTTTGTCCAGCTGCTTTATTAAAAGGCTCTACTTACCACTCCATGTTTGGAATCAATAGTGATGGAAAGAAAACATCAAATGTTCAACTAGCACAAGTATGATCCAGGTTAGATGGAGTGCATTATGTGTTTCTTGATGAGGTGTCAATGCTATCTTGTCAGGATATGTATCTCATAAGTGCAAGATTAGCACAGGTCTTGAACAACCTTGATGCTCCATTTGGCAGTCTAAATATGATTTTTGCTGGTGATTTTTCTCAGTTACCACCTGTGATAGGTCAAGAACATGCATCACTATATAGCCGCACTGTGGGGGAAAATGCAGTTTCACTTCGTGAACAAGAGGCAGCTATTGGTAAGGCTTTGTGGCACCAAGTAACAACAGTTGTAATCCTTCAACAGAACATGAGACAGCGAGCACAGTCCTTGGAAGATGCAAAATTTAGAAAGGGATTGGCAAATATGCACTACAAAGCATGCACTCCTGCTGATCTAACCTTTCTTCAATCTCATATATCTAGTGAGCTCCCAGGCCATTCATGTGTAACTGAGAAACAATTTAGGAATGTATCTATCATAACAACTCTCAATTCACAAAAGGATGAAATAAATAAGCTTGGAAGTGAGAAGTTTGCAGCTGAGACAAAGCAATGCCTCACTCACCTTTATTCTATTGACAGCATTCCATCCAATAATTCTGAAGAAGATGGAGAGAAGTGCAAGGCTTTCACAGGTCATAAACATTCAGTTAAAGGTGCTGAGATTTCAGATTGCATTCAAGAAGCACTGTGGGAACAACCTACCTGTGCAAACACAAAGCTCATTCCAGGAAAGTTGTCTATCTGCATTGGTATGCCAATTATGATCCATAACAATGCTGCTACAGAATTGTGCATTATAAAGGGTCAAGAGGCAATTGTATATGGATGGAATTCACACAAGGGCCAGAATGGTAAGGATGTGTTGGATACCCTGTTTGTTCAACTTGTTCAAAATCCCACCACTCCTGTCAATCTGGATGGTCTACCACTAAATGTTGTCCCACTCACAAGAACCAGTGTTACCACAAGCTGCAGATTGCCAGATGACACATCTATCACTGTGTCAAGGAATCAAGTTGAGGCCCTCCCTAATTTTGAAATGACAGATTATGCATCTCAGGGAAAAACACGTCCTTTCAATGTTGTTGACCTTACTGAATGTCGCTCTCATCAAGGTTATTATACAGCACTGTCAAGAAGCTCAACTGCAAATGGGACTCTTATCCTCACTAGCTTTCATTCAAGCAAGATTACTGGTGGTGCATCAGGTGCTCTCCACCAAGAGTTTTGTGAGCTTGAGCTCTTGGACAACATTACCAAACTGAGGTTTGAGGACAAGCTACCCAGAAAGATTGCAATGGCAGAACGTAGAAACACTTTGATTGATTTATTCTGAGAATATAAAGGCAAGAACTATGTACCATCTACAATTCGTCCTGCTATATGTTGGAGTAAGTCTGATCTATTTCTGGAATGGCAAGGTACTGAAATCAATTGGCAGGTGCTTGGCAGTAATAGCAATGCACCAAAGGTACCAGATACTTCTCACATTATTTCAACGCCAAAGGAACCAGGTGACTTTCAAAGTAGGACTGTCCAGCTTAAGCACAAAAGTTCATACATGGTTCCTCCCAACAAAATGCCAAACATAAAGAGGGTAAAATTTGATCAGCCTGAGAATCCTTCACCAACCATGCAGCTGAATATACCTGTAGGCACACAGTGGCATAGCAACAGTTGTTATGATGCTGTAATCACAGTCCTTTTTAACATATGGCAGGAAAGACCAGAATCTATAACTGCAGATTGGCATGAGTTCCATTCTGATCTTTTGGACTCACTGACACAGAGATTTCATAGACTCAGCAGCATTCCCAGGCTGGTTGTCACTCCTACTTCTTCTAATGTCCAGTTTACTTTGGAAAAAATCAGAGATTCCTTCAGGCAACATCTGGCCAAAATCTCACCAGAATTCACCTTTGGCAGGTATACAAGTGTTCATTCCATTTTTGAACAAATTCTCAAGACTCAAGCTACTGCTCCTGTTATTATTGCAGACATTACCTGCCCAAATGGACACAATGTTGACAGAAACAGGTCACCCACCTGCAATGGTGAAGTGATTATATTGGCAGACCAGGATTAAGTTTGCAAGCCTGCCTGATTGACTTTGTGCTTACCTTACATGCCAGATGTCCCACCTGTGGTAATAATTTGTCCTGTACATCCTCTTTTGCTCAAACTCCACCATTACTTGCATTTGACTTGAGCAATAACTTTGATTCTACAATACACATGGATCCTGTGCTTGAAATCAGTTGTCAGGGTTCCCATGTTCGCTATGTTCTCAAAGGAGTTGTGTATCTTGCCAATGAACATTTTACTGAGCGTATCATTACAGATACTGGAATGGTCTGGTACCATGATGGAATGTTCACTGGCCACTCTTGTGTGTACAACTCTCAGGATGTAACAGTTATTGTGGGGGAAAATGCTGTTATAGCCGTGTGAAACCCACACCTCTGAGAACTTGGATATGCCATGTGAAGCAGCAGCCCTCTAGCACAAGTTGAAGACTTCATATCAGAAGGCAAGGCCCTGGAATCAGCTATGAAGACCATGAGTCATTATGACTGACATTCATCAAGTACTATGCAAACCGCAGAAACTCCAAAGACCCAGAGTCAACATGAAAGCAAGATGAAGAAAGTTGGTGTGCCTTTCATGAAGAAGTCCTACGTGAAGGACTACAACAGTGGGTCAAAGCTTAAGGCCTTCATGAATAACTGCAACAAGAAACACAAAAAAGGGCCCAAGAGATGCCCCTGTCATCTCTTGGGCCATAGGTAAGTCTTTTTCTCATTCATTTCATTTTTTGTTACTAACAAACTTTTTAGATATTAACTATTGATGATGATGACAACTACCTGGTCCAGTGGAGAACAGGGAAGGGCACTGGGAGACATGTGGAGAGGGACACTCATCAGATAAGCATGAGCCAACCCCCCTCTCAGTGCCACATCACTGATACACCACACCTACCCCCAATGCAAAACATTGACCCAGATGATGATGACCCAGTGGCCACACCACACATCCCAGCCTCATGAGCAACTGCTCATGGGTGGATCACAGGTGGAACAACAATGATGCCCCATGGCACCCATGACAAGAGACATGGCACCCACCCCACATCTATGAGCAACTGCTCATAGGGTGGATCATGGGTGCAGCTTGGCTAGAATGGCAGGCACACAGAGATGAGGATGAGACCACACCCTAGCACCAACCTTCCACTGTGAGCCTTTGCTCACAGGGTGGATTAGGTGCCAATGGCCCTGTCACACCTCCACAATGAGGAGCACCCAGCACCCACTCCCATGCCTATGAGCCACTGCTTGTATGGATTGTGGGCACTGATGGGAGGGGTAGAAAAGAGGGGAATGGAGATGACAACAGGGATGACAAGATGATGGCAATGATGGGATGATGGGAACAATGAGACAATGGAGACAATGAGATGATGAGGACAATGGGGCAAGGAAGATAACAGGATGAGAGGCCCAACAGGATGATAGGCCCAACAGGATGATAGGCCCAACAGGATGAGGGGGTCAATGGGCCAATCAGGACAACAAGACAACAGGGACAATGAGGAGGAGAGATGAGGAGGAGGCCCCATTGCAGAGTGCTCACATCTGCCATTTACTTTACTTTTTCTTTCGTAGTTTTTTTTGTAAGTAGTACAAAACCTAGGATATATATTTACTATGCAATCCCACAACTTTCAAATAAAAGGCTCCAAAATATGTCAACAAGGTGCCTGGAACCCTTGATAATAATCGTGAAGTCCTTTGAGATGGAGTTTGAATGTGCCAAGGACTGCCCAAGGTAGGTAAAATGCATTTTTACTTCATTTTCCAAATGTTTGCATTTCAGAGTGTTCACAGTAGCCATTTTTTGCATCATTTTTCACTTCATTTTTGGGTTCATTCTGATCATTCATATGCCAAACAACCAAAAATGATCCAAAAATGAAGCCAAAAATGAGCCAAAAATGGCTATTGTCAACAACCATATCAATAGGGTTGTTCATGGTTGGCATTTTTGGTTCATTTTTCACTCATTTTTCAATCATTTTCTATTTCATTTTTATTCCATTTTTCTCAAGAATGGAACTGAGAATGAATGTAAAATGAATGTAAAATGGAACCCTACCCTTGCTTTTGTAAAAAGGGAACCGAAAAATGATCATTTTTCATCTTTTTAGTACTGTGCCTGGTGAGAAAAATGCATTTTTGCTCCATTTTTCTAAATTCTCCTTCCCAGGGTGTTCACGGTAACCATTTTTCATGTCATTTTCCATTCCATTTTTCATTCCCTTTTGTTTGTTCCTCTGCCAAATACACGAAAATGAGCCGAAAATGAGTTTGAAAATGAGCCGAAAATGGCCCAAGAATGGCTACCATGAACAACCCTAATACAAGTATACATGAACTTAACCTTGATGATGCAGGCAGAGCAATTAGGGTTGTTCACAGTTTCCATTTTTGGCCCATTCTTTAGTCATTTTTAACTGATTTTTGATTTCATTTTGATTTCAAATTTTTTTTAAATGAACTGAGAATGAAATGAAAAATGGATCAGAAAATGATCATTTTTGACGATTTTACAAAAAAAAAATGATCATTTTTTCCCATACTGTGCCTGACATGCAAAATGCATTTTTGCTGGGTGTTCACAGTAAGCATTTTTCACTTCATTTTCATTTTCAGCTCCCTTTTGTTTGTTCCTCTGCCAAATAAGTAGATGAAAATGAGCAAAAAATGAGTTTGAAAATGAGCTGAAAATGGCCCAAGAATGGCTACCATGAACAACCCTAATAATCAGAGCATTCATGGTAGGCATTTTTCACATCATTTTTTACTTCATTTTTTGATCATTATCCAAAAATGATCCAAAAATGAAGCCGAAAATGAGCCGAAAATGGCCCGAAAATGGCTACTGTGAACAACCCTAATTATATCAAACACGTTAAGTATAGGAATGCCAGTGGGGCTGCAATTTGCCCAGACTATGTCATTATGAGCTCTAGTTGAGGAAGGGTAATCAATCATAAGCAGATGTTCTAATGCGCTCGGCGGCGACTGGTTTTGAGCCGACGATACACTTTAATGTCGTATCCTTCATTCTGGAACGTATCTTCGCGTTCCTTGCCAAACAATTCATCATCTGTTCCCAGCCAAAAGACCGCCTCCTCTACATTAGTGACCGATGGCAAGAGTCTCCTTTTCTCAATCATGTCAAAATGATTATCAAGATTGCTCTCCGTCACTGTGCACAAGAGATTCTTTAGCCTGGGAAGATATGTCCCACATGACACCATATCTAGTGCAGTGCTGGAGACAGCCAGGTCTGAGAGATGGAGGGTTTCCAAGAGCTGTCCTGCTCTGAGAATGACTTCGACGTCATCTGCTGGGACAGGTAATCCTATTTCGAGATTTTTGAGGCGCTTAGCGCTGGTGATGACGTTGGTGAGTGAAGGATGCCATGACCAGCCACGTCCCCCTAGTATCAAGGTGATCAGGTTTGGAAACAAAATCCGTCCTAGCCAATGCCCCGCCTCATTTGCGGGCTCGACCTGATACAGGACTTCTAATGACTTCATTGATGAAAGTATGATGGTAGACGACAGGAGCAAATTCGAGGGCTCTGACGGGGGATTGCCAATGGTGGGGAGCTGACAGTCTTCGAGAGATGGGCAGCGCTGCAGGAGATCGAACGCTGTCGAGGACGTGATGTTCACAGCCCACAACTTCAACCGGACAAGTTGCGACCATGGAAAGCGGAATGCAAAGATGTCAATGATGGGCCAATAATCATTAGCCAGAAACAGCGAGACACTGCGAAGATTCGGTGCGCCTTCGAATACAGTGATAGGATATTGTAATTGATTGCCCCAGTACTTTACATCTATTTCTTCTAGTGTGTCAATCGAACCTGGTGGGAGTGTGTACAACGGTTTTAGAGTGTTAGAGGTAGCAACAATGCGAAGGTTCCTCAGGCGGCCTGAGTGCGTAACAACGCAAGACGAAACGGGATCGTGATGATTTGCTAGCTGCACGAAGCTCGGTAGATAGAGATCCATCGTGATAGGAAATTCCGGTGTCCGTTGTAGTATCTCTGTCACGAGCTGCGTGGTGGAGACGTGTACAGCTGATGAACGATGCGCCCTGTATAGGATTTCAAATTGGTTCCATAGGTTAGGTGTCTTGAGCACGATGCGCCTCCACTTGGAGCATACGTGACTGACGTTCCAGTGTAATGGCTGGTTAACGTAAGGGAGGCGCGTAGGTAGCTTCAAGCTTTCGGAGGCGTCTTGCATGAATATCTCACACAGAATTTCGGGTGGTAGTCGTCGGTGAGGCGCAATGGCGGTTTGGTATGATAAGACCTGTGCTTCAACCTGAGCACGACGAAACAGGAGATCGTCGGGGATTGATGAGACTCCGACGCTCTCGGCGTCAATGAGAGCAAGGTCTCTCTTCGTCTGGAAGAGGAGCCGGCGCACAACGCGTTTCACAGCCTCTGGTAGCTCGTTATTGTGCGAGGTCGCAGCGTCGAGATCAAGAATGATAGATTCTGGGATTCCGGGCATTTCGACCGACGTGGTGTTTGGGCAGTGGTCATTGCTTAATCGAGTGTCTACAAGGCGGGTTAATTAGCCCCTGCTCAGGAAGAGTTGCTACTTGCCTGGGCTGCGCCGTCATGGGCGTCAAGTAACAAGGAGAGCAATGTTATAGAATCATGCACTCGGTGCTGAAGCGATTGGGTTACTATACCGACTCCATTCCGAATTCCCCATCCCCACTGGGGGGCTGCTTCGTCGATGACGATGGTATATTCCCTGATCCGTTTTACCGCAGCGAAGGTCAGGCGGTACGCGACGGGCTTGCGGGTCTTGGTGCCTGCTTAATCTGTAACGCCATATTCAAATTTACGCAGAACCTCTATGGTCTATCGTGGATATTTCTTGGTGTCAACTTCGATCTTCCGGCCTTTATAATATGGGGAACTGGCAACGTTACTGGAAAGATACTTAACATGATCGAGAACACGAAACTCGGAAGATTCCGAGGCAGGTCACGTGTACTTTAGGGCTGGCGAATAGCAACTGGTAGCCTGACGTGTCAACAGACAATACATAGCACTCAACTTAATTTTTAACGATCATGAAGCTCAAGGAAATTCACAGAACGTCAACTTTTGCTTGGTCGCCCACGACATCGCTCCCATTGCTGGCCACGGGAACTGTTGCAGGCGCGCTTGACGAGTCATTCAGTAACGAGAGCCAGCTCGAAATATGGGCACCTAATTTTCTCGACAAAGATGAGTATGATCTCGGCGGGCAGGGGCAAAATGGTCCCAAGGGTTTCGTGAAAGATAGCTCAAGGTGCGTTGATGACACTGTTCAACTTGGACGATATTGAGCAGGCAGATAGGTTTAATCGCCTTGCCTGGGGAGGTGTCAATGGCAGTAGACCTCAAGGCGTAATCGCAGCCGGTATGGAGAACGGAGAACTGGCACTATGGGATCCTGCCAAAATTCTTGCTGGTGCAGAGTACGTGGCCTTATTAGAGTCGTTATCCGCACATTGTATGAAGGTATAACCCTGCAGCACGTCCAAATCTCTCATCCTTCGCAATACTACTCATACAGGTCCTATACGTGGACTTGATTTTAATCCCATCCAAACAACCCTCTTTGCATCAGGTGGAGTTTCCGGCGAGGTATGTTTCCCTTCCGTTCCTTTGTAGGCAGACCGCGCTTTTTCGAGCCCAATCATCAGACCTCACTGATCGATTAACATTTGCATAATCTTTTTCCTGAATGCTGACATATGGTGTGTCGGACTCGAACTTTTAACCATACAGCCTGTTTGGGACTCTCTGCCCGTAGACTACATCTACAACTTTGCTCATGTACGCATATAGGTCTACATCTGGGACCTAAAGGACCCAAGCAAACCTTATACACCAACGCCGGGTACACGGAGCACGAAGCTGGATGAAATCACATCAGTTGCATGGAACCAACAAGTCCAATACGTGCTTGCCGGCGCTAGCAGTACAGGCTACACTGTTGTGTGGGACTTGCGAGGAAAACGGGAGGTCGTCGCACTGGCGTATGGAGGAGGTGCCGGTACGCTTGCGGGGCAGGGGAGCACAGGGACTGGGCTAGCAGTGGGAGGCAGGAGAGGCATGAGCGATATTGCTTGGCATCCTGACAATGTACGCTTAATTTTCACTTATGTGCAGTGGATTCCTGATATATTGTATGTTCTGTAGGCTACGCGGGTAATCACGTCCTCTGAGGATGACTCTTCCCCGATTATCATGGTATGGGATCTGCGTAATGCACGGGCACCAGAAAAGGTATACCCCGTCTATTCACGTTACCTTCCCGTCAATGACGTGTCATTGCCCTCAGATTTTAACTGGCCATGAGAAAGGAGTCCTTTCCCTCTCATGGTGCAAGCAGGACGCCGATCTTTTGCTCTCCTGCGGGAAAGACAACCGCGCTCTCTGCTGGAACCCCCAGACGTCCGAAATCATTGGCGAGGTAAAGTTTTCTCCTATCCTTCCATTTTTAATCTAACTGCCCATCCTAGCTTCCTTCTGCAGACAACTGGGCGTTCCAAGTCGATTGGTGTCCCCGCAACCCTGACTTGCTTGCAACTGCTTTCTTTGACGGCACCGTGGGCATTCACTCTATTCAGTCCACCAACGAGCCCAGCCGTAATGTCAAAGGCGGCCCCGCAGACGGCGCCGACATCTTCGACGTCCCCGGATTCGCCAGATCCTCACAAGGCGACACACTCTCACTCAAACAACCCCCGAAATGGCTCCGCCGCCCTGCAAACAATTCATTCGGGTTCGGCGGCAAGCTTGTCACGGTGTCGAACCTTCCCTCGGCGCAGGGCAAGAACCAGAGCAGCGTCGTGCATATGCGAAATGTCGTCACGGAGACAAGCCTCGTGCAGCGTGCAACGAAATTGCAAAAAGCCTTTGAGGACGGCCCGGAGGCATTGAAAAATTTTGCGCAGGAGAGGTCTGGGGAGGATACGGTAGAGGGGTGGAAGGCGTTGCTGAGCCTGTTCAAGGCTAATTCCAGAGACGAGCTCGTTACCCTGTTGGGCTTTTCCAAGACAGAAATCGCAGCGCGTGTTGCGCAGGCGGTGGAGAACATCAAGGCTGCCGAATCTGTCAAGTCGCCGTTGGTTGTCGAGGAGGATGGCCTGGACGGAAAGATACATGAGACGGTTGTGTCGTTTGCCGAGCCCGAGCGCCATGAGGCAGCATATGAAAGCGTGAGTAGCGATGGCGAACGCGACGAAAACACGCCGTCCGAGGTTAGCGCCAGCGTCACATCGGATACCACCAGCGGGGTTCGCCTGGCAGACAGCGAGTCGACTACTACTGCACCCAGTCTGTTTGGCGAAGATGGCCCCGGGACGCCACAACTCGACCCGAACGCTGACTTCTTCAGCACCATCTCGCAAGGCAACGTGCTCGTTCCCCACACGAACTACGGTGTTGACTCTTCAGTTGCTGCGACGATAGGTTCTGGCCCATCGTCTGTCTCGTCGGAGCCTACGAAGAATAACACGTTCCGGATCTACCCTGCAGACGAATCGGATACAGACAGGCTAGTCACCAAGGCGCTCGTTCTCGGGGACTTCGAGTCTGCCGTGTCGTTGTGCCTCTCATCGGATCGTTTTGCAGATGCCATCCTACTTGCGGTACGTGGCGGCCCAGAGTTGCTGCAGCGTACACAGGCGGCGTATTTCGAGCGGCGCACAACGTTGCTGCCGTACCTCCGGCTTTTCCAGTCGATTGTGACGAATGATCTGTCGGACATAGTGCAGCACGCGGACCTTCAAGAGTGGCAGGAAATCTTCGTCGTCCTATGCACCTTTGCTGGGCAGGCGGAGTTTTCCGGGCTCGCGGAGCAGCTGGGGCGTCGCCTGGAGTTCCAGTTCACGGTCGCGGCTTCGTCAGATGATGCGCGTGTGCAGAGCGGGGCCGGCGAATACAGGAAGAATGCAACGTTGACGTATTTGGCGGCGGCACGACTGGAGCGGCTGGTAAATATCTGGATCGATCAGCTGACAGAGGAGGAGGAGGCCTTTATAGATGAGGCGCATGTGGATGCATCGCATTATTCTGCGCATGCGCATGCATTGCAGTCTTTTGTGGAGAAGGTGACGGTGTTCAGGGCTGCGACGAAGTACGATGATACAGATCTTGAGCAGAACAATGGTGGGGATATGGGTACGAAGACGTTCAAGCTGGCGAGTTTGTATGATCGGTATTTGGAGTACGCAGAGCTCCTCACGACGCAGGGGCTTGTCAAGGAAGCGATTGCATTCTTGAAGCTCACTCCTGCGGATTATAAGGGCTCGCACGGTGTAGATTTCACTGCGGAACGTGAACGTCTGATGGCTGCTACCCGGAAAGTGACCCCTGCTCCGGCTTCTACTGTCGCTTCTTCCGTTCCGACTACCACAGCGCCTAAAGCACCCACAGTTGCCTATGGCGGCTACCCGACATACGGTGCATCCACGCAGCCCATAGCCCCACTTCAGCAACCTCCTGCTCCAGTTTCACAGCCTAACTATCAAACCTATAATCCTAGTGGATCTTCAAGTGTACCCATATCTACGTACGCTCCTACAAACGCCACTGTTGGTCATCAGCCATCGCAGTATGGGCCAACTGGGACCTATAACCCGGCCATGTCTCTTACGCAGCCACCCCATCTCAGGACCCAACCTGCACAGCCGAGCACAGTTCCACCTCCTCGGGGCTCTACTGCTACGCCAGGCGGTACAATGGTACCTCCCCCACCACCCAAACAACGACATGAGAATGGCGGGTGGAATGATGCGCCAGTTGTACGGACTATGTCTCGAGGTCCTGCACCTCCGAACCCCTCCAAGCCTGCTGCTATCACTGCGCCGTTTCCCAACCAGACAGCTTCGCCTGGCTTCTCTCCGGGTACGCCATATGCTAGCCCGGGACAGACAAGTTTCCCCCCTCCTCCACGTCCTGGGAGCGTGCAGGCACAACTTGTTCCTCCTCCGCCTCCGGGACAACGAATGGGTGGGCCACCGCCCCCTCCAGTGGGTGGAATGTATCCGCCTCAAGGCAGACCCGATTCTCGCGCAGGAGTAATGCCTCCACCTGGAAGAATGATGTCTCCACCTCAAGGCATACCCCAGCGGCAACCGACACCCAGTCAGTACGCCGCTCCACCATCTCGTGCACCTCTTCCAGGACAGACTCCTCCCCCTCCTGGTCCATATGCTCGTCAGCAGTTGGGACAACCACCGGCTCCCCCTGGCTTCGCACACGGTGCGCCTCCTCCCGGCCAATTCGGGTACGCCCAAGGTTCATCGGTTTCCCCGCAACCTCCGCCGCAGTCCCAGCAGTCTGGACCGTATGCGCCTCCTCCTGGCTCTCAGAGACAGGGTCCTCCACAGACATCTCCAAGTGGTCCACAAATTGGAGGTCCGCCGCCTCCAGGTGCAGGAACTGGACCTGCAGGTCCACCGCGCTCAAATATTGCTCGTCCCCCGGCTGGCCCGCCTCCACCAAAATATCGTATGTTGCATTCGTTTTCATTATGCTCATTTAACGAATGGAATACCATGCTAGCCCCTGGTGATCGGAGTCATATCCCCGAATCAGCCCGCCCGGCTTTCGACATCATCTCCGAGCAGTTGAACCGATTAAGACAGACTACACCGGTAAGTAATGCATCTGTTCGATTTTGGGATGTGCACTAATGCTGTCTTACATGCAGCCTCAACAAAAACGCCTCGTGGATGACTTAGAACGCCGGATCAACCCACTGTTCGATGCGTTGAACTGTGAGACACTTGCAAAACCTGTGCTTGACCAGCTGTTGGTCTTGACGAGAGGTGAGCCGATCTATACTAGATCGTGTATCCATGACATTAAATGGGTGTAAATAGCCATCGAATCTCGTGATCGTCCAGCTGCGCTCGCTATTCATGTCGATCTGCTAACCAGAGGATCACAGACAGATGATATTGGATTATGGATGTCTGGAATCAAGCAGTTGATCATGCGACTGTAAAATGGATTTTCTAACTAGTGTTATGGAAACTGTTTCTTTTCACGTAGACCTCACTTCAAAGCTGGCTATGTAACGTTTATTTGTTTATCTGGCTGGATTTACACCAACAGTTTGCATACAACGGTTAGCACAGTTCATAATGGTACTTCTTGAGATGGTAAGATTCTTGTCCTAAACAGTGTGCCATCATAATGATCGAAAGTTGGCGACTAATAACCTATCCTGCCGCTTCTGGGAGCTTGACAGTAACTTCGGTACACGAATCCAGTGCTCGTTTCCACAAAAGGTTGCCATTCATTGTTCGACGGTCCCCAACTATAATCAACGCCAGACGAGCACGGGTCCACATCACGTTCAATCGTCTTGCATCGTCAAGAAACCCGATGTCCCCCTCTGCATTGCACCGGACAGCTGAGAAGATGACAATATCGCTTTCTCGTCCTTGGAATGAATCTACTGTCGAACAGGAGACTGAAGAGGGGAGTCGATGGCGTAGAGCATGAATCTGTTTCGTGTAAGGCGAAAGAACCGTGATTTTCAGTTTTTCCAATGGAGACTCTGCTTGTGGATCAGACTCGTCTTTCTTGGTGGTCAACATCGGTAAGATATACTCCACCAGGTCGACCTGGCCTGCATTGCTTTTCGACATGCCTCCCATGTCCTCCTCGCTCGAACAAGGGATGAAAATAGTGGGTACGACAACTCCGTCACGGGAAGGCCATGGAAAGACGGCGGCTGTCAACACGTCAAGGATCTTTGCAGTATCTTCACGACCAGTTTGCAATCTATTCTCGTAAAACTCTCGGGACGGGAAAGCCATCAGCTCCCCTGGAGAACGGTATTGCATATCTAACATAGTCTTCCGCATTTCTGGGGCCTGGATGTGGGTGTAAAGACGCTCCAGGAGAGATATGTCGAATTCCAATGCCTTTCCCATCTTCCTAACTGTTGGACGGAGCTGCACGCTGTGACAGCTGTTAGACATTTGACATTCGAAAGTGAGAGCCAACTTACTGATCACCAACCAGCACAGCTCTCTGGATACCTTTCACGAGAGGTATTAAGGCAACAGGCTCCGTGATCTGTGATGCCTCGTCTATAATCGCAATATCATAATTAACCTTGCGAAGAATTCCAAGTCCAGCACCTGTAAGTTAACAATTTCAGTCTGGTTCACGCGACTATATACATACGATCAACTGCAGACCTGCACACGTTGTGAAAACCAAGATCGCAGATTTGACGCGTTCCTCAGCTTGTTTGACAAGGCGATTGTTCTCGTTCATATCGCCTCCTATCCTGGCGTCAATGGTATAGTGTTTGAGTGCGTCATTAACTTTCGTTTGGTCCGTAGCGACCCGGAGTACCTGCTGTTCAGCAAGTAGTTTTTCTTCCTTGTTGAGCTCAACAAATCGCTCGAGGACATTATCTACAGCTGTAAACTGTGTCAGTAGCTGAAAACCATGTATATCAACATAACATATTTAAGTACCATTGTGCGTTGATGCGGTCATAAGGATTTTAGGGAGTTCACCGGATACCGAGGTGAGAATATGTCGGAGGATCTGAATGACGACAGTCGTTTTCCCGGTTCCTAATATTATTCATAAAAAGATCTCAACAGAAATATTGCGCTCACCAGGCGGCCCCCAAATCAGGGATAAAGGCACCCTACAGGATTCAACGGCCAGGATTTGACTCGCGTTTAAGTGGTCAGAAATTTGTTCAAGATTTACATCCAATATGGTATTGTCAACGGTTGGATCATCATCTTCCTGAGTCCTGTCACCTGTAATGATCCTATGAAATCGACAACATGCTGCACCCTCCTGTAGGAGACGTAGCATCGCATCCATCATTGCTTTCGAGGTCGCTATAGGACGATTAATGTCGATCACCAAGGAGCGAATGGCCTAGTTAAAACTCACCAATACTGCCTGCATTGTACATATTCCAGTCCATCTCTTCCATTTCAGGCGGAGGTGGATGGAGGAGATCAATTTTGAGTTCTCCTTTCAAAGCTAGGACGACAACACCGTCCAGGATGGGCGCCTCGATCCATCGATTTGTGGCTTTGGATGTCGCTTGAAGTCTGACGTGAGAATGTAAACGCACAGCAGTCCTGGCATCAACGCGAACCATGGCTTTGACTTGATCAGGATGATCTATGACAGCACGAAGCCTAACATGGGTGGGAGGAGTCCGTTGTTTTCGAGGTCGGCCTTCATCGTTACATGGACATTCGTCTGCGGCCTCTTCTGCACGATCAAAGGCAATAGAGACAGCAAATTTACAGCCGTATTTCACAGCGACAGTGTCTTGTCCTGCGTTTAGGCGACAGTCATTGAGCACCAAAAGAACTTCTTGGACAAGTTGCTGTGAACGGACAGAGAGAGCAGCTAACATGAGAAGATCAAAATATTGATCGACAGGGAGGCTGGCTACAGTGCCTGAAATCTTTTCCAATGCAACAAGAACGGCAATTTTCAACGAGTTGGCTGCACGGATGATGTTCCGAATAATGTGGTGACCCAGCTGTGCGACTTCCTCAGACAAAGTGCCATCATCTCTGGGTGGAAATGCTTTAAGCAAGGCAAACGCCAATGGAGGAAATCTATCCAGCCACGCCTTCACGATCTCGAGGTCCCTTGGCTCTCGGGTAATAACGAAGTTGAAGATCAGGAATAGTTCGTCTTCGGCATGATATTTGAGAGCAAAATTCATGATTCGTTCGATTTCAAGTGCAGTTCTCTTGGACAGATGTATATGCATGGTCTCTGCTGTGTGCCTTTCGGTTGATACCTTTCTTTTCTCCGCTAAATTTACCATCGGCCAGGGATCTGCATGCCCTGGAAGGTTGTCATGAGGTTGGGCTTGGTTGTGCAGTTTCGGGAAAAACGACAGCTCAAGCCAATCAGGATACTCCGGGTCTGTCCAGTCAATATTCTCAAGATCATTGAGTTTGTAAGGTGCTGCTTGACGTTCAAACCGTTTGACGTATTCCTCAGTCGGTACGCTGAGACGAAACATTAGAACGAACACAACTGATACCAGACTACACTCACTGTTCGAACCAAAGGTCGAATAGTTGATGGGCTACCCTGTCACGATTAGACACAACATGAAGCTCTATTACAGTAACTGGTGTTTTGTTTATGCGGCCAATTTGCTAAAAAACGTGTAAGTAAGTGGCGTAAATCGTTACAATTGCCATACTCGCTGGACTGTTGTTGAAATCTTTTGCAGTGCGATGCTAGTTGTAACTTCCGAAGTCGATTGACGAGGAGGACGGTTGATAAACACGAATGTGTCTCCGATGTGCTTGTTATAAAGCTGGAAGTTTGTGTCACTACAGTGTAAGCGATACCCCGGAGTACAAGGTCTCAATCCCGACAAGGTCGAAGACGTATGGGGCATAAATGAACAGACCACGACATTCTTGTCGACTTCAGGATCAGGATCGACGTCCCATGGTATCTCGCCTTTCATGAAAATTCCGACGGCAAAACGATCCTCAGTCTACGAGCTCAATCTCAACTAGAATGTTGACCAGACCGTAGAAACGACGCACTTTCATTATTAGTAGCTTTCTGGTGTAATCTTGCATAGCCATGGAAAGATATTCAAAGAATGTGGACAGCCCATGAATTTTGGAGGAGTACAGGCGCTGTATCGCGAAAGGTCGATCAAGAGCTCTTTGATATATATCTCGCGGAGTTAAGATGTCAGAGCGAATAAGAGAATTCCAGACTTGTCCTTGCTCTTCCGGAGAAAAGCCGACTGTAAGACTAAGAGCAATCTTTTCCTGAGAGGAGAGAGCCGACATGTCAATATGACTCAAAAAAGGGCGGACGTCGAATGAATGCTTTCGCGCAATTTTGCAGGCCAAGTTGAACAATTCATATTCCGATACCGCACTGTGTTCGTTCTGCAGAAGCTGAACAAGCAAAGCCTTGCCATCTTCTGCATCAGTTGAAGTGATCACCCCTCTGGCAGACTCCGACTGCGTGAAATTTTCTGCGAAGATTTTTGCCTCCTCCTCCAGGAGGTCTACAATGTACTTTTCCTGGGTCTCAGGAGGCGTCTTCAATCGATCAGGGATCTTGATATTCGCGCCGTCAACCGATTGCGAGTGTAGAGCATTTAATTCTTGGCATTCTGGTGACAAGGCGCCTTTGGGTGAGCTTCGGACCCACCGAGCATGAAGAGCTGCTACTCTAGCAACACTAGCCCTTCACAGAGCAGTAAGTTCCTCGCTCTACATATAAGATCTCTAAAAAGCTCACCCGCTATAAGAAGCAAAATGATTTGCTAAATCGGATCGTTTCATTTCCTTGCTTATATGTTCTTTGTTCCCTGGATAATCGTAGGACTAGAAATGTCTCAAGATCAAGGAACAGATTCACACAAACTGACAACTAACTTCGACGACGCGACTTGGAACCAAGTCAGGATCCCAGCACACAAAATAATCATCACCTGAGAATGAAGGAAATTATGTGTCAAATTTTTTCCTGCCTGTAGGCAGCTCACCATCGAGATCACCACCACTGCTCATAGAAGGAGCTGAACGGTGGCCAGGACGGGCAACGGACGCAAAAACGACACAATCGACGAGATGAGACAGTTTCTCATGATGTGCTGCTCGTAGTTTCAAACAATCACCTAATATATGATTCATGTAAGGTTTGACAATCTCGTGGATTTTGCGAGGAGGGTATACCAGGATGGAGACACGGATTCTTCACCACTAACACGTCACCGTGGATTAGGGTGGACTGTCCTTTACGGGCAGCGGTGACGCGTATTTGTACCTCCCCTTCCTTGAGCACCTGAAACGGATCGCACACACCAAACAGACGACGAGAGTCTCGCACAAAGATGCGTGATTTCCCTTTCCCCCGATCATTCTTGAATTTTGAAATTTCGAGTAACTGAATCCTATTAATCTTCCTTGATACCTCGGGATCATCCAGACCATCAAGAAGGACTTTCTCGGCTAGATCGTATTCCCCGATAGCAGATAGCAGATCAAATGCCTTTATTGAATCTTTCGATGCCTCTAAGATCCACTGAAAATAATGCGCTTGCTTTGCAAGCAATTTTTCGTTCGTAATTCCGAGACTTGATAAGAGAACGATCACATCGTTGTTGAGCCGCCCAAACGAATAAGGTTTAGAATAAGCCACGATAGAGAATGTATGATCTGTGGTCGTCGAAAACTTCTTCATGCTCTTTCGGAAATGTATCAGGTGCTTTTTGTCAACAACATCCAGTTGTGGATGCAGCATCAAGACTCCTTTATAGCCAAGGTACCTTCAAAATAGTTAGAAATTGTGAATCTGCATGAAGGAGTGACAAAATACCTTATCTGAAAGACGGTGGGAGTGTATCTAGTTCCCCTGAAAATGATTCTTCGCGCCTTGCTCAGCTGGACCGCAAGCCGTTGCGAAATGAGTCCACATCCATCGGAGAAAAGCTCGTCTCCTGATTTTATATCAGGAATGTCAGCGACCCATTGCGGATCAAGTTGCCAGTCAAGTTGTGCTTCCGAGAAAAGCAGACCTATCCGTTTTGCGCCTACATCGAGGGTAAATAATTATTTCCAGCCCGAAAATCGCGAACGCGCTGCCCAAGAAAGTTAGAAAAAGGGAAACACACGCTTAGCTATATTCATGATGCATCCAAAGTCCCCCAGTTGATATATCCGATCGTCCAATTCAGCATCTGTGTTTGCGTGTCGCATAAAACACGATCTACCTCTCTGTCGAGATGTAAGCAAGGCCATGATCTGAACGTTGTGAAATGAATCGTACCAACTGACTATTGCTATGATGATAAAAGCGATACTGCACGCCATTCAAGAACAGTCCAGCCTTCATCATACGCGAGATGTACTCGGCTGTAGCACGAAACGTCGTTTCTGGCCAGCGAAGATTCATGCCAAACGAAATGAGTATGAACTTTGATGCGTCATCGGAGCGAATGATACGATTTTCCGGAAATTTCTGCATCTGAAGGGTGATAGTTGTAGTACTAGTCTCAGTATTCCGGGTGAAGGTGATCAATTTTCCGTAGATTCCACTGCGATTAGCCGGGATCTGAAGATCATTTTGGGGAACGGTAAAGACCCAAGTATCGTCATCTTTCAAAGCATTTTCTCGAAGGATATAGGGGGCCATAGTAGTCGTCTGGTTGATAGTGGGAAAGGGACGATTAGGAGATCCACGGATCAGATGAAGAAGCTGATAAGTAACAAGCGCTTCAACGCTATCCGTAGGCGCCTGAGAAGGTGCGTTCATAGCTTTGTGCCTCCCAACACACATACTCATCCATGCCAGGAAGATCGCTATATGTCGTTGGGCCATCAGTGAGCTACAAAGTTCTTGAGTCTTGACGAGCACGAACTGACACACGCACGTTTAGTCTACAGGGAAGACAACTCTCTGCAGGGCCATTGCACAGAGGTTGAATTTGAAAGGACCAGCTGTCGTGCAGGAAGTTGCCCGTCATGTTATGGAAGCTAAGGGTTACACGCGAAAAGATGTGGAGTCACTCGAAATGCAACAGGCGATAATGGAGGCTCACTTGAAAGAAGAGCAGAAAGGATGGTCCTGTCCAGTTCAACTCTGTGACAGATCCGCCGTCGATCCGATTGTTTATGCTGTTTTGACATCTTCGGATGAGAATGAAGCCCAGAGACGTCGTAAAATTCTCATGAACTCACCAGACTTCAAAAACGCACTTCCCATCTACCGTCGTTCGACATTCATCCTCTTAGCGCCTGTCGCTGACTGGTTGGAAGACGATGGTATACGACTTCTAGAACATCAAGCGAGATGTTTCGAAGTCTTCAGACAGGTTCTGGTTGAATTGGGAATCCCGTTTCTGGAAATTGGTGCGCAGATGAGATTATTGGAAGAGCGAGTAACAATAGCTATAGGTTTGATGAAATTTTGAGGTCGCGGCGTATTTGATAAATTTCTGGCAAAGTTGAGAATACTAACACTACATGTTGCCAGTGATATTGTATACCTCCCTATATCATCTATATGTCCAACCATCGGAAAGTGCTGGTCGGGATCCGGACCTCCTTCCCAACACAATACCACCGTCAAAGCGTTTTGAGTTGAAGTACATAATATGAGCGGTGCGGAGGACCGTGACGACTTTGACAACACTACTTCAGTTCGCGAATTTCACGCCTCTTTGAGGTCTTTTGCTTTCATTAAGTCTCAGGCTCGACTCGGAACTTCGCCGAATCTTCAAAGAACCGATGGCGCTCAAAACGTCGGACGGAAGCGTCCTCTATCGTCGGACGAGCCTGATGTTGAAGTCTACTTTAAACCTCCTACTTCACACAGCCCGTTTCCGAATCCCACAAAAAAGAAGAAGTGGAGGGGATATGCTGCACCTGAGACGTACGCCCACCTTCGCGTCTTGCAAGACGTCCTGACAGAGGGTCTTGATGGTACGTTGCCATGCATGTATCCTTCAACAGCACTTCGCAATGGTTACCGTAAATCCAAACATAGTAGTTTTATGCGGTATCAAGTCAGTTTTGAAGCCCGTTTCCCAATGTATGTTTTTTGAATTCACAGTTCTGTAGCCCAGGTCAAAAATCGGCTGAAATAGGACATCATTTTGGCCATCCAACGAATCATTTTTGGAGCTGTCTTCATGAAGCAGGTGAATTCTTTCCTAACTCCTTGACGTGCAGTTAGGTTGATGATGTTCGTGAGGTTTCACTCCTACGCGTCTGCCACCAGAAGAGGACCACACCTTGCCTGAGCGGTTCTCATTAGGGCTGGTTTGTAATTTTTTTTCGTTCTCCCTGGCTGCAGCTGATGACGGAGTAATGTAGACTAATTTAGTGGATCGTGCCACGGCTGAGGTATCCTCTACATAACTCCATTCTCCTTTAGCAATCTCACCAGTTAACGCGCAGCAAAATGAACTGTCGGTTAGAGAGCAAGCTGCTTCCGTCCCTGCGTTACTGGACAAGATCATGCGTTATCGTCCTCGTGTGGTGTGCTTCATCGGTCTAGGTATCGCAAAGATTGTCCAAGCAGAGCTGTCTCTTGAGACTTCGGTAAATTTTCAACTTTCCGCTTCTGGTCACATCCTCCGAAGCTGAGTACCTTAGAACAAGAAAAATAAAAAGATTGCTCAGTCGAAGGAGGGCTTACAAGCCTATAAAGTTGTATACCCCGACTGTAAACCAGACAGTACGTAGTCAAATTTCCTTTTCCGTCGATGCTAATTGGTTTATTGTAGATGTTTGTGAGACATTATTCTATGCCGTTCCGTGCACTTCTGGGAGAGTTGTTCACTTTCAGGTACGGTATGCAGAATCTCTTCGGTCTGAACAAAATTCAGTTAAAGTCATTCTCAGAAATCCAAGAAAGTCGAGCTCTTCTCTAATTTGAAGCTGCTCGTTGAGCAGCTTAAATGCTCGCAGCTGAATACAGAAAATATACATGCTGTTGCTCTCTAATCAGACTGACTGCTATCCGTTACCCTTACATCACAGTCAATTCGGTCAACCGCTCATTTGTCGGTGCGGAGACAGGTGCAGATTTCCTGGCGATTTCAAGTATTTAAACGCGCGTTTTAGTAATTAGCGATGTAAGTACTACGCGTACACTATAAGTAGCTTTTTCTCATGATTGGTGCGACTTCGAAGGTGCATTCAAATTCCGAGTTGAGACTTGAAAATATTTTCATGAGTAGGCAGTCTTAAGGTTTAACGTTTAACGTTGAACAGTAGTCGGATAAGTAGGGGATTCATCGCTTGTAAATTTAAAGTCAAAGTAAGCTGCTGGATGTCACCCATCCACAACTGGGACCCACGACATTCAACTTGAAGCTCAACCACAGTTCTCCTCCTACTTCTATCCTCTCCCTCATGCAACTTTCTTGTATGTCAAGGCTAAGAAGACGAAGTTATTCTTAGAACAGTCTATTTAATAATTCCTTCTCATTGTCATGCATGATAATGTCATACAGAACCAGCAGTTCTTTCTTTACTTCATCATCAGAATCATTATCCGCACCAGACCTCAGGCATCTGCTAAAATCGCTTTCCCCCCTTCCGCTGGGCCCGGCAAACGAATCAACGATGCCTTAGAGCCAACTTAGAGCTAGATTTCATTAGACTGACGTACAGGTACTGCATAGGATGCATACAAGTAAGATATTTCAGGAACTTCTCGATAGCAATGCTGGCATCGGGAAATGCTGCCTTTGCGAAGTTTGTTGGAATTTCAAGCAGGTGGTCACAGTATGTCGGTGTTTCTGGTGGAGCATCCTTTTGATTTGCAGGATATGTTCGCCCATTTCCTATCCATTCACTCTCGTCAAACTGACGTGGGTTGACCAGATCGAGGACATCACCACGGCCATGACGACTCCTTTGGCAGAACAACGGGAATGATGTCAAGGCGGGAGCGTCGGGTTTGACGCACTGGTAAACGGAAATTTTTTTCCATTTAGATTGACTTCCTTTCTGTTAGTACAGCTCTTCAAATTAACGGTCGTCGTAGACTAGTAGTTACGTTAATGTTTGTTCACCATTGTTATAGCTGATTTTTATCTGCACGACTGCCTCAGTTGCCGAAAATTTCCCGGTTTTTATCCGGATTGACTTAGGCATTTTGAGATTTTTGGCCGGTTGTTATCCGTACTCGCCTCAAGCATTTGGGTGAACTTTCAGGGGCCCTGTAAGAGAACGACATCGGAAGCACGTAATGATTCCGAGGCTTCCAAAATCTTCTAGTAGCAAAAACATAGACCAAGAGAAGGAAAGATATATGGGAGGCGAGAGAAAGGGCGTTGCGAAGCGATGAGAGCAGAATTTATGTGTTGGCAGATATCAATAAGTCTTGATCTTGACCGGGGCAGTGCTGATGGCATCGAACGATCCAGCCACACGCTCTAAGTAGGCCCTTACCAGTCTGCTGAAGAAAGCCAGGAAGGGCATGTAGAAAGTTACCGTGGTCCACAAGAACAGACGACCATATCGGGCGCCAATCGTCTCGTAGTCAGCTACAAGATATATGGATGGTCGATCAAGGATATACACTATATCAGAAGCGAGACGTACTTTGGAGTGCAGCGCGAAGGTCCAGGAAAGTGCTGGGAACATCCGTTATAATACCATTAACTTGCCATCTGACAGCCTGGATTACAATTATAATCAGTCAGGCTAGGGCAAAAGTGACGCACCTCAGTGACTTACCTCCATCATACGGTCCGGCGTATTGACCGTCCACACCATCACGTCCTTCCTCGCCGCCTTGCACTCCATGCGGAATCTGACGCACAACTCGAGCAGGAGAAGCATAGGCGAGAATCGACACCAACCTTTGTCCGTCCCTAGAGGTCAGAGCAGCAAACAAAAGGGAGAACGTGTCGCAGTCATCCCAGAAATACTTGCGGGCGATCCACGGGCTGACCCCGATATAGGACCGGCGACAATACGGCAGATGCGCCTTGGCAGAGGATAGGAAGCAGGGATGCCACAGTCCCAGAAGGATCCGCGGTGCTAGCTGTGTCTCCCACCCATGCTGCGCAGAGATGATATTGTACATCAGCGAGAAGAGCCGGTCGGGGTCATTCTGCACTTTCACATCGACGTTTAACCTCACGTGCTGGTTCTCGGGCTAAGCGGGGTAGGAAAAGATCGAAGACAGAATGGTGTCAGCTTCTGGGGGTCGGTTCCTTGCATGACGTACCCTCATGAGCAGTGCAACAGTTTCTACAAAGGTTGGGATCGCCTGCTTAGGCTTTTTTCTGGTCCGAATGTGCTGCATGCCCTCCTCACCATACCAGGCTCTTTCTTTGATTTGACCTATGAAAAGGATATGTAGAGGCCTAATCCAACGGAAGCGACATTACCTGTTGAATCTGTGGTCCGTTCCAGTGCTACGATCGTCCGCAATCAACATTCAGGAAAGCGAAGAAAATAAATGCAAGCTCACTCGGATCATGGAACATGATCACAACATCGTCCACTGATACGTGGACATCTGGGACTACGGTTACAAGGACATGCACCACACATCATTTAATAACATACCGCTCTCAATGCCTTCGGCGCCATCACGAACAGCGGCTTCGAAACTTGCGAGCGTGTTTTCCGGGAAGGTGGCCGAGGCCTTGGAGGCTAATTAGGCCCTTCTCGTTGATAATAGGGGATGTAGGTCAAAAACTCACTCCTCGATGACCCCAACAATCTGGTGAACAATCCAGGAACAGTCAGCGGATATCACTGGATGATGAGGTGAATTCGCCTGGTAGAAGAACCCTTGTTGGAGACGAAGACATATGACCTGCTGTCTATCAGAATTATGGGGTATTGAGAGGTTCACAAGATCGGGGGAATGGCGCGCCCAAACTGCGTTTTATAACGGGGGGCCACATTCAGAAAGGGTAGGACCAGAATATGGTGAACGTTCGAACGTCAATTTGATTGTACGTATTAGTAAAAACGTATGGATTCAGATACACTAATTCTCACCAGGAGATTCACCTTTTTAGACAAATTACATGACTTCAGGATCGGGGCTGAAACTTCATAATTCCGTAAAGATTTTGTACTTTCACACCACCTGAAATGGGAAGTGTTAGGGGTTTCAGGAACAATTTCAGGCAACTTACAAAAATGGCTAGTTGCACACAACGGCGTGTCTGAGGTTTTCTTGTCCACCAAGTGAGTTCGTCCGTATATTCCAGGTCAGGATCTCAGTCCTCCAAGACTCTGCCAAGGTGAACGTGCGAGAAAGATAATCGAACGTGCATCGGTATGAATCACAGATCTCAACACTCAATCAACACTCAAGTACTCACTTGAAAGTCCACCATGCGCTGACAGCCTGAGACTTGATTGGCATCACTCATCTTAGATCCGCTGCCACGGAAGCCTGCTTGATTGGGAGAGGCTTCGAGGAGCTCCATTGGCAAGAACAAAAACTCGTGAGATACTCTAGTGGCTTGAACGTAATTGAGGCGGACCCAAGAACTTCCAGAAAAAATCTGGATACAAAGGACGATGTGTTTAGTTCGCATATGTGCACACTGACAGTAACATCAAAGTTTCGGCTTCGCATACGTCATGCAATTCTTCAGCCGGGGCCGCGTCACTTGACGCGAAGAGTTGCCGATGACTCAGTGGTGAGTTTGGTAGTAAGCCACAACAAGTTTAATACCACACACTTGGAATCATTTCCTATTAAACTACGATTTCTTCAAGGTGAGTGGAGGAGGAGTTGCAGGCGGTTAGGAGGCGCAAATACCAAGTGCGAGTTGCGAGATTGTGTTTGTCAATATTTCCAAGATTAGTAAGGAATACTTAGTCACAGAGGCTCACGTGAATGTGCGTGCATGTCAGAAGACCGCTCAGGAGTCCATCGATAAAGGTAAGTATGACCTATTCTGTAGAACAGATTATTCCCTGTGCGCCTGCGCTCGACATGTTTATGGAAAAGCGGCAGACTCCACCAACAAGCGGCATACAACTTGAACGCATGCAAAGTATTTACAGTGAATCCCACAAGTTTCTCCACATGCTCTGCGGTCCTTTCTTTGCCTTTTCCGCAAGGAACTTTTCCTCTTCTTCGTCAATGGCCCGAATACCGCTCACAAGATCGACTTCACTTGAAGGTATGAGTTTAGTCTTGTACGTGATCTTGTAGCCCAACCACAGAACGAAGAAGATAGGTATTCCTATATAGCTCCTGATTAAGGTACAGTTGAATGGGAACAAGGGTACCATAGCAAGTGGATGAACTCACGTCACGAATGTATCGATTGTGAAGGGCAAGAACGTGTCGTATCCTTTGAAGAACGTGATGATACCTGTCGCGATAAGAGCAAACCAACTACCCCATGGTTGGAACGGTGCCTTGTAAGGAAGATCATCGCGAGACATGCCGTTCGCGGCCAAGGCCTTCATGAATTTACTGTAGATGTGCGTGACGTCAATATTTTGATGTAAAAAGTCAACGAAAGTTACATGTGGCAGAAAGCGATACACATCCATGTGAGGGCGCCTAATGTCGACAGCACATTTACAAACCACGTAAATACTGTCCCAGTGATATCAGCTCAAAGACATAATCTGTGAACCACAAAAGTTACCTATAGCACCTGAAGAACGAACATTGAGGAAGACCAACCCACAGAAAGCCGTACACAGGATCAATGCCGGATATGGGACTCCCATACGGTTCACCTTTTTGAAGAGGCTAGGCGCTTTTCCTTCGATAGCTAGACCATATAGGGTTCGGGACCCGATATACAAGTCAGAATTGGCACCGCTGAGAATGAAAATAAGGATCGCGCCATTAATGACGTGATTCAAAACCTTGATTCCAACCTGTTGGGGGAGATGGTGAGGTAGATTTGATTATGAGAGCTTAAATTTAATGACGATACCAAGGTGGCTGCAACAACGAAAGGGCTAGCCGCAGCGCCCGTCTTTGCCTGCGTAGCCACGAATAGCGAACTGTTTGTTCTCGGCACCACCAGACCAATAACAAATACTCCCCCAATATACAAAATCAAGATACGGTAGAATGTTCTCCTAATGGCCATGGGAATGTTCTTGCGTGGGTTCTCCGTCTATCAGTTTGATCCATAAGCTATACGGTGAACGACAATATTGTTTCACCTCTCCTACTGTGACCTGAAAGCACATAGAAGCTCGTGGGGGCACCGAGGAATGGAAGCAGAACATACACCGATAAGTTCAGTTCCAATATAAGCAAAGACAGCGTTTGTTAAAGTAGCCCAGAATCCCAGAAAAATAGCCAATGACCCATTTTTGACTTGATTAAGAAGGTATGAGCCCATAGGACCATCTGGAGCTCTCCAATACCGAAAACCAATGCGGTCATGTTTAGGGTTTCCTCCTAGTAGGGGATGAATGCAAGGGATATTAGGTATTAATTTAGACTAACCGAGGTCAATAATGATGCACATGAGAAATAATCCAACCAAGGCGATGACTGCAACCAGGATGATGAAATAACGAGACGAAGAAGGTATCACATATTCACCTTTGATGCTTGAAAACCAAAATTCTAATTCCCCGAATACGCGTACACCTAGGAGGTTCACAATCAAAACTACGGGTGTCGGACGTAAGTATATAGATGTCAATTGCAGTTGAAAAACACACCAAAAGCGATGAAGATAACTGGGAATGCCGAACATCAATAAGAAGAATCGAGTCTAAGCACTACTAGCTTACCCATCCAGATTGCGATGTGGACCGATTGTGTCCAGTATTGCACTACAACTCCGGAGGCATTAATGTTATTCGCAGTTGCAATCCACTAAGGTCAAAAGTAGATAAGCACAGCGGGTTCGGTATAGATGAAGACTCCTGACATATTTCAGCAGATAATTCCATCCGAGTGCAAAACCAAGCGCAGGGTCCACAAAACGCGTAGCGTATCCGGCGAAACCTTTCTTATGAGGCAGATATGCCGACATTTCTCCCAGAGCAACCATAACCAGATAGCAAACGAAACCCACAAAGGAATAGCCTAAAAGTAGACCTGGAATTTGAGGAATGTGAGGCACGAGCCTAATACAAGAAGCAAAGAATACGATACCTAGTGGCCCTCCTTGCCTAAGCGCAGTCCCTGTCCCAATGACAAGACCCGTCCCAACAGCGCCGCCGAGCTGTGACAATTGTCATCATTGAAACTTTGAAGTGCCGAGAACGGAGACATGTACAGCAATCATAGAAATTTGACGGGCCCTGAGGCCCCGATGCAGACTGTCTTCCTTTGGTGGTTCATGGAGAACCTCATCGCAATATTGTGGAGCAATGTCACTGGTAGAGCTGTTGCGACCTTTTTCCTTGTCGAAATTCATATGAAGGAACAAGAGAGCTTCTTGGATCTTAAGACACCCAGTAAGAAGCACGATATCTTGATTGAAACCAAAGAGATAAGGCGAACTTGCTGAATCTATGTATAATTGACAGATAATCAATCCAACCAAGGCCGTTGAAGCACATTTCCGGCTCTAGTACAGTCACGGTGCGATGAACCGGCGAACCATATGCACCGATGACGGGCGTGTCATTGCTATATGTCGGCAGCGATTGGCTGCCCATGTTCCCACCTCCCTTTGACTGGGATCTGTTCCTTAAACAATAGTGGCGATAGGCGATTCCACTCGCTACAGCTTATGCTTAATCTCTCGGTACTTCACTTGAAGTCTTGCTGCCTGTGCAGTTCACATATCAACAAACACGTCCACGACAACTAACCACAACTCTCTTGAAACCGCTCCGAGTTTCTTTACGGTGAAAGAGCAGCGGGAACTAGGTTATATAGATTCACCATGCGATGTTTCCGAATTGCACACATTGAAATCAGATTCGGGGCGTGCTAATTCCAATCGAGAACTCACTTTATGCCCCAGGCTCGGATTGAAATATACGTCAAACGACGTTTACGGTGAGAAAAGGGTTTCCTCAATGAGTAAAGTAGCAGTAGTTTGGAGTATGAGCTGTTGGGTTCTGGCAAAGGTTCAAGTTGTACGACGATCGCGAGGTCGCGTGATACGCGTTATGATGCGTGGGATACCTTGCTGACCAATATACCTGATCTAAATTTGGTCATTTTGGATCTCAGATCTCAACCGCGGCCCAGGCTCTAGTGATAGGCATCGATGACGCCAACTCGCCTCATCTTCCCATCATATTGCAATTAATGACTTATCGGGTTGGGCCATGGCTACGCCTGGCATGAACGAGTCCTCACTTCATGGACTTTTTTCTCTCTTTCTTTGATGCAAGCCATATGGCAGATAACATATACAGTTGTGGAATAAAACAAACAAACTAGAGTCTGGCTTTCAATAATGTACAGCAGAGGTGATATCACCAAAAACAGGTCTTAGCATAGACAGATATTAAGCAAGTCATAAGTATTGAAGTCATAGTAATTACTAACAAAGCAAGACAGCAGTTTGAAATTTGTATAGGATGAGACTTTCATAATGTATACCATTAGGCATAAATTGCAATATTTGCCTGTGTTCCTCTGCAATGTAGAAGATCTGTAGTGGGTAGTAATTGTCCATCATATACCATGTTGGCAGTAGAGATGCCATCATGAAACCATATCTGTTCATTAATCATGACACGTGAAGTATAATGCTGTTCTCCATAGTAAATAACACCCTGGAGTTTCATATTGCAAGATTGATTGTTTCTACAAGTTATTGTTACCTCTGGATCTATACATATATCCTTGCCTTCAAACTCAAATACAATTAGATCTAGAATTCTTGAAAATGAGTATGTGCATTGAAGACACTGATTGCAATCTTCACACAAAAGGCATGAATCTTCTTTGTAATTCTGAATCCAGTCTGTTGTTGATACATAAGGATTTGTGCCAGCAGATAAAACATATGAATAAATAGAGTGGTATTGACTATGCATGATAGGATGTCCCTCACTACAGGTAAGCTGGGAAGTCACCATCTCTGTTGGTGTTTTAAACATGTACTCCAATAGCCTGACCACAGAAGTATATCTGCCCCAGTGTAGGCCAGCTAATTGCAAATCATCTAAAGCCATTCTGAATGTGTCTCTAACAGATTCCAATGAAGTTTGATTATAAGAGTGATCATTAAATCCATTACAGATCTCTTCTAGCAGGTCACAGTTCATGCTATAAAAGGATTGTTTCCAGTGTGTTGGATTACTCCTCCAAAGTGAGTATAATATAGTAAATACAGAATCATATGCACAGCTGTTATTACTCCATATCAAGCCAGTAGGAGTTGAAATCTGAAATGTTGCACCACCAGATGCTAAGTGGGCTGTATTGTGACTGGTTTTTGCTTTTTTATTTATGTTTTCAGTTGTAGAATTATCAGTTATCAAACTGATTTTTCTCTTTAAGGATTTGATTGGAACAGAAGCAGGATTAGCTTTTGCTGGAGCAGCTGCAGCATGCTTCACATGCTTCTTCTGTTTTTGTACAATTTTCCATCTGATATCTTCTATTTCAGGTTCTAACAAAGGATCTCTCGAATTCCACCTAATGGCTTTGTGTACTGCTGATGGTACATGATGCATTCCTTTCCATTGTCTAAATGCCATGATCAGCATATTTCTCTGATCACCAACCACACTTTTGTGCAATTTTCCATTATATCTCAAGTCAGTAATTTCATCAAGCAACTCTAGCTCTCTGAATTCTTGTCTTAAGGCACCAGAAGCACCACCTGTGATTTTCTGAGGATGAAATGACTGTGTTATTAGTGTACCAGCTGCAGTTGCACTGCATGACAATGCTGTATAATAAGACTGATGAGAACAATTGTCATTAAGATTTACCACATTATAAGGCCTTGTTTTACCCTGACTGTTAGGGCAACACCCACTATCTGCTAGCTAAGACCATGCGGGTTCTCTCTACAAGAAGGGGGCGGGATCTGCATGCGTGATGGGGGAACTGATGGTTTTAACAGGTGAGTTTGTTGAGATAGGCTGTTCACACCACAAGCATAGGTGGAATACCTAAGAGAACACAACTGGGGTCCCCTAGGTGTATATTTAGGGTTTACATACTATGTTACATATATTGTACATTGTTGTTACCAACACGTGCATACATGCACATACACCTTGATGCATGCGAAATAAAATTCTCATGCTATCAAAGTGTAGTGTCATTTGGCGTCATTGGGCATAATTTGACATAGTAAAATAAAAATGGAGTTTTATTAGGTAATGGGGCAGTTTCCTAACATTACCCCCCTTGTATGCCTCGACTTCCAGGCAAGAAAATATTGTGTCTGTCCCCTCCATGAAATTTTGGTAAGGCTGGAATTTCATACCCTCATACACCATTCTCGCAATGTGACGTGGAGCATTTGGATTACGTTTAAAGAATTGGGCGATCACATCATGTGCTCGCTTACAATTCTCTTTGGGCTCCCATGAATTATTTTTGTCTGTATAGTTTTTCCACTTTATTAAGAACTCCAATTTGTTCCGTCGAAGACGTCAGTCTAGAATTTCTTCAACTACGTATTCTGGAGCACCTTCTACTATTATCGGAGGTTGCAGAGTAGTTTGTTGGCCAGGAATAGTGGGTGGGTGGTAAGGGCGTAGGCAGGATATGTTAATCTCGGGATCAATCTTGAATGATCGGGGTAATTTTAGCACTACCACATTAGGCAAGATTACTTTAGAGATCGCATATGGGCCAACTTGTTTCTCCGTAAGTTTCCTTGAAGGTTGTGGAATATTCAGGTCCTTGGTACTTAGCCACACCAAGTCACCAACTTTGTACTCTGGAGCACGCACTCGAGTATGATCCACATGTCACATCATGTCATCATGTGCTTTCTTCAATGCCGCCTCTGCTTCCTCTTGTACCTTTTGCATCTTAGATACAAAGTCTTCTACCGATTGTACTTTGACTTCCCTTCTGGGTTCTACTCCCATGCGAGGATGATATCCATAATTCACAAAAAAGGGTGACATACAAGTAGCTGAATGGAATTTGTTATTGTGGGAAAATTTGGCAATTGCCAGCCATTCGGGCCAGTCAGTTTGTTGGTAGTTGACAAACATATGTAGGTATTGCTCCAACTCCTGGTTCATTCTCTCTGTCTGCCCATTGGTCTGTGGGTAATATGCCATAGATAATTTAGTTTGAATTCCCAATATTTTGTTCAGTTCTTGCATAAATGTGGAAGCAAATTGTGGTCTGCGATCAGAGATAACGGTATCAGGTAACCCATGTAACTGCCATACCTGATTTAGATAAAGGCACGCCAAGCCTAATGATGAGGTTTCTGTAGTACTAGGAATAATATGGACCTCCTTTGTGAAGTGGTCGCATACTATGAATATTGCATTGTACCCTTGAGCCTCAGGTAATCCGGTAATAAAATCCACAGATATATCTTGCCAAGGCACTTTAGGTATAGGGTTCGGCATTAACTTTCCTGCAGGTTTCTCTGGAAATTTCTTCCTCCTCATGCATGTATCACATCCATCCATATACCCCAACACATACTTTGAAATTCTGGGCCACCAATAATTTCTCATTACTAATTCCAATGTCTTCCATCTTCCTGGGTGTCCAGCAGTTGGCGTATTATGATGTAACCAGACAATCTCCCTTCGCAAATCCTGATCCTTCAGTACATACACAATAACACCAACCCTTGCTCCTCAGCCCATTCATCTCCTTTAATATAACCTTTCTTCTCTCCCTTCAGAGCTTTCATGGCTTCCACTACTTCATCGTCCATTTCTGAACATTGTCTAATTTTAGACAACATTTCCATTTCTGAGCTATCTATTAATAGATGCCCTTGACGCATAGCGTAAATGTGAAAGTATTCGGGTTTGAGTAAGGTAACATTCTTATTGTCCTCCTCCACCCCCCTTTTGTGATCAATATGTCTGGATAATGCATCTGCTTTCCTCATTAAGCTTCCTGCTTTGTGAACCAAGTGAAAATTGAAATGTGATAGGAATAGTGCCCAACGCGCTTGCCGGCGATTAAGCTTTTTAGTGGACATGAAGTATTGCAGATTTTGATGATCCGTCCAGATCTCAATCTGATGTGTACATCCCTCCAAATAATGCCTCCATGCCTCCAACAGTCGTATTATCCCCAACATCTCTTTGTCATGCACATCATAATTCCTCTCCACATCATTCAACCCTCGGGACAAATATGCACAAGGATGCCATTTGTCATCTTTGCACAGCATTGATAATACTGCTCCAGTAGCAAAGTCGGATGCATCTGATTCCACTCGTAAAGGGCATGTGAAATCTACTGGGGCTAATATTGGTCCCTCCACAAACTTCCTCTTCAACTCCTCAAATGCTGTCTGCTGCTGCTCTCCCCACCTCCACACTACTCCCTTTCGCGTAAGGTTATGTAAGGGTGTGGCAATTTTGGAAAAATTGTGCACAAAGCGACAATAATAATTTGCAAGTCCCAAGAAGGCTTGAACCTCCTTGGCACGGGTGGGTGCAGGCCAATCTGTGATTGCCTGTACCTTGATTGGATCCATTTTGATCCCATCAGGGCTGATCAATAATCCTAGGAACTCGATCTCGCTTGCCCCAAACACACACTTCTCTGGTTTCAAAAATAGATCATTCTCTGCTAACCTCCATAGCACCTCCTGCACTATTGCCTCATGATTTTTTTCATCCTCTGTGAATATCAGAATGTTGTCAATGAATATTATTACCATGCCTTTGCTTATTACGTCCTCAAAAATGTTGTTCATCATATTTTGGAAAGTTGGGGGACTATTGGTCATCCCGAAAAACATGACAAGCAGCTCAAAGGATCCTTGATGCGTGGCAAATGTGGCCTTCCACTCATCTCCTTTCTTTATTTGTACATTGTTGTATCCCTGTAAGGGCAACCTTACAATCAGAGTCCTAAGAACTTGATACTTGCAAGGGAAAACCAAAGTTTAGATTCAATAACTATTGAACAAGGAAAAGACCCATACCCTGCAAGGGAAAACCAAAGAGAAAACTCTAAGGAGTCCGGTGCAAGGCCGAAGTATATATATGGAAGGCATGTGACGTTCCAAAATACTTGGAGCCCCTTCCATCCTAGCACTAATTCAGATCCAGGGTCGTGTTCCCATTTGGGGAGATGGTCATCAATCAGTGATAGTGTCTGCATCAGGCCATGCTTGGTAACTGGTGTCCACATCAGGCCATGATTGGTAATGGGCGTGCAAAGACATCCTTGATCGTTTCCACAGGCGCAACGATTGTGCAACTGGTTTGCGCAAAGGCACAAACTGCGACAACAGTTTGCGCAGGGGTATTGACTGCGAGAATGGTGAGAGTACAATAGGGGCTGATAGATTGACATATCGGAATGTTTGTAGATGGTTGGCACAAAAGGTGCCTCGTTGCGTGAAAGGCACTTTGTTGCACAAACATTTGCGGGTGTGCGGAAACGTTCGTAAATGTGCGCCAACCATTGTAGGGGCTCGTAAGGTATTCCCCTTACATTACCCCCCCCTTAAGGCACAGCGTCACGATGTGCAAAGTTCCATCGGTGTGGATATCATGGTCGGAATCCCATCTGTCCAAAGGTAAGTGCATTAATACATTTTGGGGCACTTGGATAAGCCCTGTAGAAGTTCGCGATTAGTTTTGCAGCATTGAGATCCTCCTCTGGAATCCATGAATTCTCTTTGTGCCCATAACCTCTCCATCTGACCAGATACTGCAACTTCCTACCCTTCATCCTGCTGTCCAGCACCTCATCCACCTCATACCTCTCCTCTCCTCCTACGATCTCGGGGGGCGGCAGTGGTTTTGCATGGCAACCTTTGATTGGGTCCATTGGCGTGGGCATGAGCTTGACGATGTGGAACACCAGATGTATTTGAGCCATCGATGGTGGCAGTTGGAGGCGATATGCATGCAAGCCAACAGGACAAATGACTGGGTATGGCCCCAGGAAGCGGTGCACAAATTTCTTTGTGGGTCTAGTTGTGCTGATATCCGAAGCATCCAGGAAGACCTTTGGGCCAATTGTGAAAATCAGTGCAGGGATTCACCGTTGGTTATAGTACCTCGCCATATCATCCTTCAATTTGGCATGGGCAGCATGAGCCTCATCCAATGTCGACTTCATCTGATCTGCAAACTCGTTGACTGCCTCAAGCCTCAAGGGTCATTGGTTGGGCTCAAAACCCATCTGCAGATGTCTGCCAGTGTCAATGAAGAAGGGGGAGTGCTGGGTGGATGAGTGGACATGGTTATTGTATGTGAATTCGCCCAGAGGGAGCAGAGTGTCCCAATCATTTTGGCACTCATTCACAAAAATGCGAATGTACTGCTCAAGCTCCTGATTGACTTGCTCAGTCTGTCCATCGGACTGTGGGTGATATGCTGTGGATGCCAAAATGGTGATCCCCAACAAGCGATACAATCTGCGCATGAATTGCACTATGAACTGTGGTCCCCGATCTGATGATAGGTCATCTCCTCAGCTCAAGGACCGATTCACCACTTTAGCATCATTCTAATCACATCGGCTAACTCCTATGACGTCCCAGATGCAGTGCAACCCAGTCTATCGATTGCGATATCATATCGACCACATCAAAACATCACCAGCAACATCGATCGTATCAAGAGCCCACATCGCACAACCTTAGGACTACCCCGAAAGTCCCTAAGATCCCCCTACATGACCATCGAACATCCCTGATCAACTTCAAACAGCCACAACTGCAATCGAGCATTGTCGAGCGTCATCGATCGATATCAAGAAACTACGAGTGACATTGGGTGCTGCCTTCGTTATCTAAATGGTGGAAGACCATGCACTAGGACATATTCCAACTCGTGCTCAAACCTGCTGATCATAGGTCAGCCTCGTTCCAAGTCCCTATCGTGCACAGAACCCGCTGGACACATTATTGTGAGACTTAGCGCAGTTTATACACAAAGGACAGTCTCTTTTAGTTCTTTCCCTTTATTACTCTTTCATCATATGATATATATATCTTTCTGGTTCGGATTCCAGTCTCCTTTATGGCCTTGTGCCTTAACTCATATCTTTTGCCTCATGTTCTACACATGTTTCTCATTCCATTTTAGGAAGTATCTTTAAAACATATAAAACTCTGTAGTATCTACTTGGAAATAACAAGAAATCGTCTTCACATATCGTCTCATATACAGTTCTAAGCATCCAATCAACTTTCTAAAACAATCTAAGTCTCTGCAGGTTTTCTCGATCGACGAGAAACCTCTGCGATCATCGCGTCCTCAATCCTCCCTCGATCCTCTCATCATTAGTTCTAGCAACCCTTCCAACACTTCATAGCCATTTGCTGCACCCTTCGTATACCATCGACCTATCGAAAGGTCCCCAGAATTCACATATTGACCATCGATGATAAACTCGTTCGCTGTCAATCTCGTCGATCGCCCTCGATATCGATCGATACTCAATTGGACCGCGCCAAACGCCTTCGTCTCTCATAACACTACCTTCATGACTAGTACCAACTGGTCATCTTTCCATCGGTTGGGCCATGAACATTCGGAACGACTCGCAACCTTCCTCTGACTTGTCGCAAATATTGTCGATTGCCTCATCGGCAGTTTAGGTGGTTTTCCCAGGTTGAGTATCATCACTGAGAGCATCAATTTTGGGAGGCCATGAACCTTCCACACATTCTGCAAGTACAATTGCGCCGATCCCAGTGCCATAACAGTGGTGTGAGTGGGTATGAAATGGCTGCGCTTGCTCACCAAGTCTACCACCACCATTGTTGCATCGAAGCCATGGGAGTCCGGAAGTTCAGTGATGAAATCAACACTTACCACATCCCAGCAATTTTTGGGGATTGGGAGGGGGTGTAGTTCGCCAAAAGGTTGGCACTTCTGCACCTTCGTGTGAAGACACAGATCGCAGGCCTTACAGTACTGACTGACAAAGCACGACATGTTTGGCCACCAGTAATTGTGTGAGATGAGTTCGAGTGTTTTCCAGTGCCCCACATGTCCACCAATCTTGGATTCATGATGCTGTTCAGTGATTCTGTGTTGTAAGTCTGGTATGAGCGGAACATAAATGTGATCACAAAACCTCCATAATCTGTTAAGGGCGAAGCCTCAACCACTCGATCTAGTTGATGTTGTTCGACGAGGTGCTTCCTCGATGAGTCGTTTGGCACTAGTCTTACTTGGAGCATCCGATGTAAGGTAGATAGTGCACTCTAGCAGGCCTTCTGTGTAGAGTTGTTCAGGTTCATGCACTAAGGGGCTTCCTTAGTGGTTTCGAGTAAGTTTACGAGTTTGCAAGTCAAGGCTGTAGATTGCCTAGATCTAAACTAAGGACATCCCTACTATGAGTCACAGTACTTATACTAAGAGGGAGGTCCTTATCGTCCAATCGGAAAGATAGATGTGTATCAGGTAAGAATAGAAACAATAAGCCTCATGCCTTGCATGAGGCGTCTGATGTCGATCGTGAGAGTCCGACATCACGGACCTCATGTCAAGGGGCTGTCATATCACAGCATGTGTTATATTCACAATGTGCCTTATAGATTTATAAGCCAATGCCCCATGTGTGATTCGCCCCCTGGTTTAGCTCCGCTGAAAAACTGGCCTTGGATTCTACTGCACCTTGTTTTTGCCTGCCTATTATACCATCAGCCTCACAGAAGTGCTATGTTCCTGGTTTCTCAACATCTCGTTAGAATGGATCCTAAACTTGTAATTTATATATACTAGATTGGAAGCCAACATGAATAACAAAAGGGATTACTGAATCATGAAAGATGAATTCTTCCCTTGCTGCAGGTGTTGTGTTCCAGCTGCTGTATATTTCTTCCCGTTGTGATGTTGTTCACTTGGTAGTGGAAGAAGCCTATACAGCCTGACTGTATGTTTTCTCACTGTCCCCACAATTTGGCCATGATTCGACGCATAGAAATCTCTTTGGAAGGGATCAGTGCTTCTTTGCCTTTCTGTAACCTCCTATTCTGAGTTCTCAGTATTGAGGACTCAGTCTTTACAATCTGAGCCCCGCAAAGAACCACAATGAGGATGATTCCCTCTTGACCCCAATGGTAGTATAAGCAGGGGTCAGCTGCAAGACGCTTGAAGCCCCAAGAGAGCATGGCGGTATGCATGGTCTTGTTCCAGATATGTCTGCTTTGCTTTATGCCATATAGCCCCCACTGTAACTCCCACACCCAATCCTCTTTCCCTTCCACTGAAAACCCCTTGGGCTGCTCCATAAATACACCTCCTTGGCAGGTAAAAGGCCATACAGGAAAGCAGTCTTGACATCAATCCGATGTACATCCCATTCATTCACTGATCCTTCTTAGGATTTGGGAACTTCTATTGAAGATTCATCAGACACTTCATGGATCTGGCCAGACCGCTGAATGATTTGACAAAGAAGAACCAGAAATTCAAATGGACGAACGACTGCCAGCAGTCGTTTGATGCGCTAAAAAGGAAGTTCAATGAAGCCCCAGTACTGCTGATGCCAGATGCAACGAAGCCATTTGTGGTGGAATCTGACGCCTCAAAGTTTGCAACAGGTGCGGTACTCAGACAACAGGACACCAACAGAGACTGGCACCCATGCGGCTACATCTCACATTCTTTCAACGAAGCAGAAAGAAATTATGAGATATATAACAGGGAACTACTGGGAGTAATCCAAGCATTAGAAACATGGAGACACTACCTACAGGGGATGCCATTCCCTGTGATGGTACTATTTGATCACAAAAACCTGACATAATTCCGTCAGGCCCAGAAACTGAACCGACGACAGGCTAGATGGAGCATCTACCTGTCACAATTCAACCTGAAGCTGCAACATGTACCAGGTTCACAGATGGTACAATCTGATGCCCTATCAAGGAGGGCAGATCACGTAGCTGAAGAAGACACAGATAACAAGGACAAGACCATCCTCGCAGACGAGTTATTTGTAAGGATGATCTATGCTGAACTCCAGGGAGCCCTGGTCTCAGCAATAATGAAGGATGACCTTGTAAATGATGCTTTACGAGCCCTGAAGAACAATGGAACTCCCCCAATCAAGTCTGCATTGGGGGACTGAAAATTTGAAGATGGCCTGCTCTTTTTCAAAGACAGATGCTACGTGCCACAGGACGAAACCCTCTGCCGAGCGATCATACAAAAATACCATGATAGCATCACAACAGGACACCCTGGACAATGGAAAACGATTGAACTGATCCGATGTGACTACTGGTGGCCAGGAATGGCCAACTTCATCAAGAAATATGTCGAAGGCTGCGCAAAGTGCCAGCAAATGAAAGTGAACACACACCCAATGACCCCACCACCGACACCTATATCATCTGATGCCAGCAGACCATTCGAGCTGGTAACAACAGATTTCATTATGGACCTGCCCATAATAAACGGATTTGACTCAATCATGGTCGTGGTAGACCATGGTCTTACAAAGGGGGTAATTTTTATCCCTTGCATGAAGACAATCGACGCACTTGGTGCCGCAGACCTCTACCTGCACCATGTATACACAAGATTTGGACTCCCCGGAAGAATCATCTCAGACAGAGACCCTCGATTTGCATCCAAACTCTTCTGAGAACTCAGACGACTGCTCAGAATCAAATTATCCATGAGCACCGCCTATCACCCCCAGACTGATGGAGAAACGGAGAAAGTAAACCAAGAACTAGAGGTTTACCTCTGCATGTTCTGTTCAAACAAACCAGAAGATTGGGAGCATTATCTCCCAACAGCAGAATTTGCGCATAACCAGAAGATGCACTCCGCAGTAAAACATTTGCCGTCACATCCTTCACTGTCTTTGGTGTGGGCCAGTCCTTGATCCCAGCCAGTTTGGTGTTGTCCATTGCAAGTTTGTTGGGCCTGATGATTATGCCCAAGAAGTCGACTTCTTGCACATTGAACTTGCACTTCTCTATTTTCAGGTAGAGATCACATTGCCATAGTCATTCGAGGACCCTTTTGGTCCTTGTCCTGTGTTCTTCTTCCATCTTTGAGAAGATCAGGATGTCGTCCATATAGATGATGAGCCATCCTTCATCTAGCATGTCTTGGAAGAGATCATTCATCATGGCCTGGAATGTTGCCGGTGAGTTGCACAGCCCAAAGAACATCAGCATTGGCTTGAATAGCCCTCGGTTAGTCTTGACCTTTCTTTATCCATACGTTATGATATCCCCATCAAATATCAAGTTTCATGAAAAATTTGGCTCCCTTCAGCTTGTCCAAGAGGTCTCCGATCAGTGGCAGGGGGTAGTTGTTTTGGATCGTCCCTTCGTTCAGATAGCAGTAGTCTTGGCAAGGTCGCAGAGCGTCAGAGTCCTTCTTCGACACGAAGAAGAATGGGGATGCCATGGGTGATTTTGACGGTCGGATGTATCCTTTCTCCAGGTTTTCATCTAGAAACTCATTGAGTTTCTCTTGTTCTTTCAGTGTCAGTGGGTAGACTTTGCAATCCTTTGGTACAAAGCCTTCCTTCAAGTCGATTGCATGATCCCACAGTTTCGATTCTGGGAATCGCTCAGATGCGGCTTTCTCAAATACCTGTCTGTATTTCTGGTATTCCGGTGGCAGTAGGTCATCCAGGGTTTGCTTGCTGGCCTCTTTTCCCTCATCCTGTTCATGTGCAAGTCGCTGGGAAATGGATGTCTTTGCTTTGATCCATGCGCTATTTGAGAGTAGATATCGTGGAGAGTCCTTGCTCTTTGTGAGCCTGGAGATCGTGTTCGTTTTCCATGTGTACATATGGGTCAGTCCTCAGTGTTCATTGGTCAGGGGTGGTTCTTCTGGTGGTTTGAATATGCCAATGACTGGTTCTCCTCATATGTATGCCCGTTGCATCCTGTTTGTGGGTTTCTTCCATTGCTCGTATTTCCATGCCGGTATCTGCCAGTAGTTCCTCATCAGGTACTTCTTCGACCTTTACTTGAGGGGGGGTTTCCCTGGGCATAGGTACTTCAGCGTTGATGGTACTGTGATCTGGGGTCCTATAATCGTGGGTCGGGGTAGTCCTCTGTTGAGGGTCATTTGTCCTGTTTCGTGGTGTCATTTTCATGTTCCTTTTGCCAGTGCTTCCCTCCCCTGTGGAGGTTAGCAATTCCTTCATTTTTTGCACGATTTGTCGTGCCCTGTCGCATTCATTGTTTTTGCCCTTTTCCAGTTGCTTCTTCTTCTGGTTTTCTTGGGTCTTGGCAACAGCACGTTGTGCTGCTTTGAGGTTTCTGGCTTCTTTAGGAGTGCTGCTGCTCCTGGTCTTTGCGACAGCTATCTGGGTGGAATTCAGTTCTTTGGCTTTCTTTTCGGAAAGTGTTTCCTTCGTCTTTGCCATGGCTAGTCATGCTCGGGCAAGGTTTCTCTCCTTCTCTTCAGAGAGTCTTTCTCTTGTTTTTGCCACGGCCAGTCTGGCTCGGGCAAGGTTCTTCTCTTTCTCTTCAGAGAGCCTCTGTGTCGTCTTGGCCACAATGTGTCAAATTCATGCCATCTTGTCATTTGGTGCCTCCCTTCCAGTATCAACCCTGGGGAGGTTTAGGGTATTAGGGAGGGCCCGTTCGGCTCTTCTTGTCTTCTCCAAGATTTGTTGGATTTGAGCCCGTCATTCTTCATCTCAGAACTCAAGAGTTCCTTTCTTCCAGTCGATAATTGGGTTCACCTGACAGGCCCAGGATTACCGATTCCTTGCCTAGTCCAGCGACTAGGTATTCCATTGGGTAGCTCCATCCATTGATGTGGAGCCTCCCTTTCACATATCTTGTGATCATTCCCTGCTTATTCGGGGTTCCATCTATGTTTGTGGCCTGGATGGTACGGCCTAAGGGATATGTTCTGATCCCTTCTCGTTTGACGAAGTTTGAGTCGATAAAGACTCCTCCTGCTCCAGAGTCGAGGAGCACGTTCGTTGCAATGTCTTTCCCATTGTCTGACTCAGCTACCCGAATAGACAGGCACATAGATTGTCTATTCATGGTAGCTAAGAGTACAGATCCTATGGAGACTTCAGTGGTGACTGGCGTCGTATCAGGCCACTGTTCTAAAAACCCAATTCCTCCATGAGGTTGAGGGCTCATTCTTTCTCTTCATCTAGTTCATCCAGCATTGTGCAGATCTTCTGGTAGGTGTCCACTCCAGTCTTTTTCTGGGTAAAGCGGTTTCTGTAGGGAGGGGGCGCTGACCCTGACTGGGTGGGGTCTTTTCCATCCCTGTGGTCGGATGATCGGTGTCCTGGTTGGTGACAGACAAAACACAATCTCTTTCGGAGGTGTTCCGTGCGTTCTTGGTTCATTAGTCGGTTGATATCAAGGGAGGGCTGTCCCTTCTTCATTGTCTCTTTCGTCTTCTGGTGTTGCCTGGTCTTTCCCAGGATCGTCATGGCCCGTTTCCATTGGCCTTCATATTTCGAAACTGCCTTTATCCAGCCTTTGAGAGTGTTGGGTACTGTTTCCATTGTGTGTACCCTCTTCAGTAATTTGGGGTGCAGTCCATCCATGAAGTACTCGATCATGGCTGCATCTTCTGTGATTCCCGTCCTGTCTTTCAGGATGCAGAAGTTCGCCACATATTCTTCGAGGTTCCCTGAACCTTGTTTGAGATTCTTGATCTCAGTCTTTGCCGTTCCAGCATCGTCAATCAGTGAGAAGGCCTCTAAGACCTTCTGTCAGAAGTCTGCATATTCACTGAATCCCTCAGATTGGTGTTGGTTGACAAATGCCTGCGCCCAGGCAGCTGCTGTCCCTCCATTCATGAAGGACAGTGTGAAGATGATCTTTTTGTTGTTCATGTCATAGATCTGGCCGTTGATTTGCAAGTACACGTCTATCTCCTGCAGGAACTTGGTGGTCTTGGTCCGCTCTCCTGAGAAGTCTGTGGGTGATCAGATTCAAATGTCTTTTGTAGACGTCATGGGTGTGGTTGCGGCGGGTTCAGACATCTCGTTATAGAGGTCGTCTGTTTCGTCTGTTAGGAAGTGGGTGGATGTTTCGGATGGGGGTGTGTGTGGTTGTTCAAAGTCTTCGTCAGTGAGGAAATCTCCTCTTTGTCTGTCGGTTGATCTGTAGAACCAACACTGTGCTGGGGTCGAGTAACAGACTAGTCTTCCGTTGTATCAGTACCAAGATGAACCTGGCTGTGGTTCCACTTCTCTTGGTGGTCAGTCTGGGGTTTGTCTAGACCCAGGTCATTGTGGTGTGTTTCAAGATGTATTGCCTACACCTAGGTAGGTGGGCTAGTAGATAGTTTAGATCTTATGTTAAGGGCAAAGCCTCAACAACTTGATCTAGTTGATGTCATTCGACGAGGTGCTTCCTCGACAAGTTGTTTGGCACTAGTCTTACTTGGAGCATCTGATGTAAGGTAGATAGTGCACTGTAGCAGGCCTTCTGCATAGAGTCGTTCGGGTTCACGCACTAAGGGGCTTCCTTAGTGGTTTTGAGTAAGTTTACGAGTTTGCAAGTCAAGGCTGTAGATTGCCTAGATCTAAACTAAGGACATCCCTACTACGAGTCGCAGTACTTATACTAAGAGGGAGGTCCTTATCGTCCAATCGGAAAGATAGATGTGTATCAGGTAAGAATAGAAACAATAAGCCTCATGTCTAGCATGAGGCGTCTGATGTCACGGACCTCATGTCAAGGGGCTGTCATATCACAGCATGTGTGGGAATGGGTTCAGGTGCATGGAGTCACCATGCGTCAAGGGTGCCTTCCATGGGAAGGGGATCAAATGCATGTTGTCAGCATGCATTGTGTTATAGTATATTCATCCCATCCGTCTATATATGACCATGTGACACATCACCATTTCCATGTTGATTCGCCACCTTACATCCTCAGTTGTCTACCACCACATCGGCTGACCTCTGAGGATGTAAGTACCTACAATACCTCATATCTTACTCTGTACTTACTCTCCCTAGACTTGTACCCTCGTCTAGGTAATACAATTAGTTGTCTACCACCACATCGGCTGACCTCTGAGGATACTTGTACCCTCGTCTAGGTCTGGACTTATAGGTTATGGGCCTCTTTTAGTCCCGGATCTAAGCGATGATACACTGGTTGGCCTGATCTGACAACTTGCCCAGGTGGTTACTGTCTTTTATCTTGTTCTTGAGCCAGTCTCCTGCGATTTTCTTGTAATCTCTTATCTCTTATTGACGTTCCATCCCGATACTCCTGTGGATCCCTATCTGCGATGCCCAACTCATTTTTTTTGTACAATGGAGCAACAGCTCAACAGCCAAGGAACCCTCCCGATGTCATTTACTGTGGTGTTCCCAGATTGACCAACTAGTCGTCTGGATACTGGCAAGATGCACCAACACAATGATCAGACCTCGCACCCTCAACAACATGCCCGTCAGCATCCAGGTTCCCCCTCTTATTTACAGAATTGTCAGTCCTTTTTACCTACTGCATCATTGTTCCCTACTCGCAAAAAACCACTCCCACAATCCCCGCATATAGTTCAGTCACCCATAACCTCATCTGTTCCTTCCAATAATATACCGCCTCATCCATTACCTCCTCATCTTGACCCAAATCATTATCCTGCGAATCCCCTTTACCATACTGCACCTTTTCCTTATCAACCTTTTCCTTATCATCCATTGTATTATCCTACTTTACAACCTCAACCTCATCCTGTTATGTATAATCACTTGCCACCTCCTCATCCCCCTTGTCCCTCTACATCTCCACTAGATACAGTACCTACCATAGGCTCTCTTATGCACATTCCCACTTTGATGGGCAGGTCTGATTGGGTACCTTGGTCCAATCAAGTTGGTGCTACACTTCTGGCTCATGATCTCATCTCACATATTTGTGATATGCCAGAACCAAATATCCCCTTTGACATTCATTATGTTCCTTCTTATCCTCCTCATCACGATGCATGTTCAATGCCTGAGGAGCTTGCTGCGTATCGCCTTTGGTGTCGCCGAGATGGTGCTGCATTGAGTGTCCTCTTTGGATGCTTGTCTCCTGCAGCTCATTTACTACTTCCTAATACTGGCGCACGTATCTCTCGTGTGACTACAGCTCGTCTCATCTACAACACACTCCTTCATCACTTTGGTGGAGGAGACTGGACTTCCACAGTAGATCTCAAGAAGACACTCCACATGACTATATGTGTTCCTTCACAGGTACCTGAGTATGTTACTACTTGGTGTTCGGGGATCAATCAACTCGAGAGCTCCGGCTGGGCTATGGATCAGCGTGAGGCATTACAGGAATTCATGGATCATCTACCCCATGCTTCTCAGTTCGCTGGGATTCATGATCATGTGCAGGATGCTCTTAGACGTCCTCATGGCTCCCCCCTACCTAGGTTCATTGAAGTTGCAGATGATGTTCTGGATGCAGACAAGGATTATTGACGCACTATGGTCATGCAACCTCCTCGTAACACCAACACCTTGTCTTCTGTTCCCGCAACTACACCTACTCCTCCTTCATCTGCGCCTCCTTTGCCTCCAACTACCTCAGTTCCTGTTTCAAGCTGACAAACCCTGCGTTCATCTTCCTGGATACCAAACCAACCTCTAGATCAGCATCGCAAGCCTTCAAACATATCTGATCATCATCGTACTCATCACATGCCTGCTCAGGCTCATCTCACTGATGCAGAGCTCCCTGATGGTGAAATAGATGCCACTGTTGACCCACTCCGTGATGATCACCTACTCAGTGATGACCACCCACCTAGTGAAATCACTCCTGAGTTTGCTGCCCTTGGTGTAGCCTCACATATTCCTTTCCCTACCATTCTTAATACAGACTATTTCTTTGAGGCTTACCACATGCGTGACTTGAGTCCTTTATCCTTCATGGTTACAATGCCCAATCTTGATGAACCCATATCCTCACCATTATACAAATTCATCCAAAAAGAAGGTCCAGTTGCCTTTGCAGCATTTAAACAGCAATATAACAGTATACTGGATTCTGGTTGTACGAATCACATTTTTTGTGATCGTTCTGTATTCTGGACTTATGATCCTGAATGTGCAGTCTCTGTCCAGACAGTGAATTGTGGTGCCTTGTGTACACTTGCACATGGAGATGTCAAATTTCGTGTCCAATGTGGTTCGGATTCTATTGTGGTAACTCTGCGCAACTGTCTTCATGCACCTGATGTTCCCCTGAATTTACTTTCAGTTGGAGCTTTGCAGGAACGTAGAATGAAGCTGGTGTTTGAGTATGACAAGACCACCATTCATTTTCCAATAAACTCGCCACTTGCACACCTATACTTTGTTGCTAAGTTCTATTGATGCCTATCCTTTCTACCATGTGATTTCATTCTGCTGCCTATGGTCTTGGGTGCCTCTGCCGACTTCGCCCTTCCGGTGTTTCCCCATATCGAACTCACACCTGACTGTTGGCACTGGTGTTTTGGCCACCTTGGCAGGGATGCTACTTACTCCACAAAAGACCGCATATTTCTGGACCATACTTGATGACGCTTCTAATTTTGGTCATACCTCCTTTCTTGCTTCTAAGAGTGATGCTTTTCATGCATACTGCTCTGTTGAGGCATCATGGGAATTGAAATCTGGACGTCGAGTTCGCATTATTCACTGCGATGGTGCGAAGAACTCATTGAGGGAAAGTTTGGGGAATATTTGTCCACACGGGGCATTACACAACAGATAACAGCGCCGTATGCTCATTCTCAGAATGGGAAAGCTGAGCACTATGTTCAAACTCTCGAAGATGGTGCCCAGACATTATTGGCCAATTCTGGTCTACCTCCACCATTTCTTGGTGATGCAGTTCTCACAATCCAATACCTCCAAAATCGACTTCCTACAACAACTCTACCTAATGATATCATGCCATATGAACTCATGGAGTGGCCGAAACCAAACTTGTCCCACCTTTGAGTATGGGGGTGCCAATGCTTTGTCCATATTCCTATGGAACTTTGTACAAAAGGTGGACCACGTCGCTTTGAAGCCATTTTTGTTGGTTATGAGGAAAACCGCATTGGCTGGCATGTTCGAGACTTATCTGGAACGTATCATTTTTCCCGCAATATCATCTTTAACGAATCTCAACCGGGTCGCCTTGGCACTCCTCAACCTCTGTGTGGACCTCCAGTAGATAACGACTCTACTGTTTCTTGACCTCATCAGGATTTACATAGGATGACTGCTGGTCAAGCATATGATGAAGACCTCACTTGACACAAAGAATGCCTTCTAGCCCTACAATCTGCTCATGGAAATAAAGATGTAGCTCATGCAGTCCTTGGTGACTTTATTTCATTTGTTGCGATGCAGGATTTCATATACCCAATGGAGTTTGAGTGTTTACGATCAGCAGAAGTGGACATTATAACTGATCACTATCTCCTTGCAGCTTACATTGACCCATCCCATTTCTCTCGCATACGTCATTTTAATCCCTCCACAGCACCTGACACCTATAACGAAGCGATTGCTTGACCAGATACTTCTGTTTGGCATGAAGCGATGAAGTGAAAAATTGCTAGCTTGGAGGAACACGGTGTCTTTGAGCGAACAACTTTGCCTCCTGGTAGGAAGGCCATTGGTGCGCGCTGGGTTTATGCTTTTAAATTTAACCCTGATGGCTCGATTATCCATGGAAAGGAGAAGGCACACTTGGTGGCACAAGGCTACAGTCAATGCCCTGAAGACTATGGTTTGACATATGCGCCTGTTGCCAAGACTACTAGCATCCACATTGTTCTTGCGCATGCTGCTCATTTTGACTGGGAAATCTTTAGCTTTGATGTCAAGACTGCATTTCTTCATGCTCCACTTACTCTTGATATCTATCTGAAGCAAATTCCTGGTTTTCCTGAATCCAATCCCAAAACAGTACTCCGCCTACTTCATGCCATCTATGGTCTGAAACAATCTTCATTCGAATTCTACAGCTTACTGTGCCAAATCCTTGCTAGGGTCAGACTCTCACGCTGTGAAATGGATCATGCTGTCTTTCACAGTCGCTGGTCATCACCTCCGCATCCTTCTGTTCCCATGCCTACCGATGGCCATGATCTTGAACTTATTGTTCCAGTGCATGTAGATGATGGACTTGCAACTACCAACTCTATTGAACTATACCAATGGTTCCTTCGCAAGGTTTGTAGGGAGATCGAAGTTGTTGATCTTGGTCCAGCTTCACTCTATCTGGGGATACGCATCATATGGGATCGTTCACAACGCAAACTCTGGCTTTCTCAAAAACCATTTATTGCAGATCTTTTGTCTACATGGAACATGACTGAGTGCTGCACTTCTCCTGTACCCCTTCGCAACAAACTCCATCAACTTTGACCTATTGCTCCAGAAGCCATCTCTGACATCCCTGATCATCTCCTTACCCAGAAATACCAAAGTCTTGTTGGATCCCTCATATATCTCGCTGTCTGTACCCATCCTGACATTGCCTATGTTGCATGTTCTCTTGGTCAGTATAATGCCAATCCAACTCAAGAACTCATGGTTGCAGCTAAGGGTGTTCTATGATACTTGGCTGGTTCCATGGAGTATGCTTTGGAGTATGGCGGTGGTGATCTTGAGGAACCTGTTTGTGGACTGGCCAAAGGTGCCTGTGGAGTAACAGATGCAGATTGGGCAACTGATGAAACAGATCGGAAAAGCATATTGGGATACTGCTTTTATTTCCTTGGATCTCTTGTCTCCTGGTCAGCTGTCAAACAACGCACCATAGCACTATCATCCACTGAAGTGGAATATTATGCAATTGCACATGGCATGAAAGAAGCACTGTGGATACGTCTATTTCTTTCTTCACTCAAATTCCCTGTGCCAAAACCCTTTCCACTTATTTGTGATAATCAAGGTGCTCCTTGTATTGCGGACTCGACCTCATCTTCCTCTCGTTCCAAACACACTGACATTCACTATCACTTCATATGTGATCACATTTCCTCTGGTGATTTCTCCACTACTTGGGTGGCTACCAATGCCAATGTAGCTGACATCATGATGAAGCCTCTTCTGGACATCCTGTTTACAAAACACTGCAACTCTCTAGGACTTGTTCATATTGCATGATTTTCATTTTTCATTTTATTATTATTATTTCTTCTTCTTCTTCACTTTCTTTTATATATATATATCCGCCTGCTCTGATGGGGGTGTGTTATAGTATATTCATCCCATCCATCTATATATGACCACGTGACACATCACCATTTCCATGTTGATTCGCCACCTTACATCCTCAGTTGTCTACCACCACATCGGCTGACCTCTGAGGATGTAAGTACCTACAATACCTCATATCTTACTCTGTACTTACTCTCCCTAGACTTGTACCCTCATCTAGGTAATACAATTAGTTGTCTACCACCACATCAGCTGACCTCTGAGGATACTTGTACCCTCGTCTAGGTCTGGACTTATACATTGTGTGTGTCTGGTGTCAAGGGCATGCCTCAGGCATGAGTCAGGGAGTGCCTCCTGTCTGGAGGGGATCGTCGGTTGTGTCGGGTGTGTTTGGTTCCATGAGTTACAAGGAAAATTGTAACATTACCCCCTCGCTATGGTTGAAAGTTCCACACAGGGAGTGCCTCCTGTCTGGAGGGGATCGTCGGGTGCATCGGGTCTGTTGGGTTCCATGAGTTACAAGGAAAATTGTAACATAATCCATCCTCCTCTGTCCACTCCGAGCTTTGCAATGTCTTGCCCTTGGCCCTATCCAACTCCTTCATTGCTAGTACCACTGCATCTTCGCTCTTTCCATCCTGAACCCCCTTTCGCACTTGGCACAAGATATTTCGCTCCACTCCTTCAATCGTCACCCCTTCGAGTGCGCAAATTGCGAAGAATTCAGGGTGGAGCAGGGTAGTGTTGCAATTATCATCAGCACCATTCGCGTGATTGGCTCGTCGCAAAAGCGCATCACATTTACCCATACTCTTTTCAGGACGGTGGTGCATGACAAAGTCGAACCGCAAAAGATAGAGCGACCAGCGAGCTTGTCTGCTATTTAGCTTTTTTGCGGTCATGAAGTACCCCAGATCTTTGTGGTCAGTCCAGATCTCTACCTTGTGCTGAGGTCTTTACACTCCCCCCCCAATCCAAGCAGACTCCGCTTGGACACTCAGACAGTCCTAGGACTGTCCGAGGACTTTGCTCAGACTTCTTTGGCTGAAAGTCCTGCCAAACTAAATGTCCAGTCCAAGCTGAGTCCTCGGACTGTCCGAGTTGCTTATATAATTGACTGAAAAATCAGTGGCTACCGCAGGGATTGAACCCTCATAGTCACATGATAAAGTACAATTAAGTCAGCGATATAACAGTTAGACTAAAGCATCATTACAGATAAGTAGTTATATCTCTCTATGTACCACCCCAGCTGTGATGACAAATCAACACAGCCACATCATCAACAATGCTGGCAATGGCGCCGCCTCCTCCTTACCTCCTACCCCAATAACCAACAACAGGAATGAGCCCAAACGATGACATTGTCATTTGGGCTCACTTGTAAGTGTTTTTTTACATGATATTTGTTGTTTTGTTTAACTAACTGACATTTCCTTAATGATAGGTTTTATCTATGTTATAATGACGCTGCAGCCTCAAAACCACAACAACGGCTGACACAGCCACCACCCTAGGACCCAGAACCACCGCTGCAAGCAACTGTTTGCGGGGTGGGAATGGGTACAACTGCAAAATGGCTTGGCCAAACAGAATGACAACACAACGAGGCGACTGGAGACAACTGGGACTGGGAGATGGAATGACGAGAGATGAGTGGGAAACAATGAAAGGAAGGCAAAGCAAACGAAGAAAAGGCCCAAGAGACGTCGTTTGATGTCTCTTGGGCTGTTGGTAAGTTTTTCTTTCTTGTTTTTGTTACTAACAAACTTTTTTAGGTATTATCTAGTACTGCTGACAATGATGACAACGACAAGCACTCAGAACCACTGCTGTGAGCAGCTGCTCACGGGGTGGGAATGGGTGCAACTTTGAAACGACAAGAACGGCTACACATGCCCACCACGCAGGACACACCACCCACCTCCAGCCTCATGAGCAACTGCTCATGGGGTGGATGGTGGGTGGAATGATGACAATGGCAGGGAATGACGACAGCACCCACCCCAGCCCTACGATTAGGGGAGACCCAAGAGATGTCAACGTCTCTTGGGTCCTAGGTAAGTTTTGTTTACTTTTCTCATTTCATTTTTTGATCCTAACTAACTTTTTATAGGTACAAACTACTACTGGCGATGACAACAACAACAACAACACCACCACCACTGCTGCGAGCCCCTGCTCGCAGGGTGGAAGGTGAGGGGGAAGAGACGAGGGGGAAGGAGACGAGAGGGAATGGAGATGAGGGGGAAGGGAGACAACGACGAGAGTGGGGACACCCATGATGACACCTGCCCCATGCCTATGAGCATCTGCTCATGGGGTGGTTCAGGGGGGAGAAGAATGGGGACAGGAGAGCGAGATGGCCAGGGGACGACCTGGGGAGAGACAAACACCGCCATGAGCAACTGCTTGTGGTGGGTGTTTTTAATTTATTTTTATAATTGATAGTTACAGCCCTCTCCCCTTGAGCTTGCAAGGGGAGGGCTTAGTATTATACATATTAATTACCCATATTAATTACCCCTCACACAGATGCGAGGGGGTCAATTTAATAATCTATTCATGATATATAAAAAATTAGATTTCTCAGTAATAAATAGATATAATGTATGTAACTTTGAGTACTTTACACTCCCCCACCTATTCTGGTTGGATTCTGGTTCGTCTGGCCGGAATTTCTGGAATCCGGTGGAATTTTTTTTGTATGTAGTTTTCCCTATGCAGCACAATTCCGGTCAGAATAAGGATCCAATTTACAGCCGGAATCCCTGGAATCTGACTGGACTCATCACAACCAGAATAACAGGAATAACTGGACTAACTGGAATAACTGGAATGCACGTGCTTTCCCAAATAAAAGTTTGACACACATCAAGAATTGAACACTCGACCTTGGGTCTGCATACATAACAGCACACTTAACCACTGAGCTACCAAGCAATTATTCTTGGGCATACATTTAATACTTTTATTACCCAACCAAGGTACGTAGTTAATCACAGCCATTAACGGAATAATTAATAAGTATGCATATGCATGACATGTGACACGTGACTGCCAGCTCACAACCACCACCACCACTGTCGCCAATGCCACCTCCACCTCCTCTCCACTCTACCACCACCACTGCATGCGCACCCACCACCACCATTCCCATGCCCAATGCCACCATCACCACCACCTTCAAACAAGCCGACTGGATGGAACACGGGCCCAAACGACGCAGATCGTGTCGTTTGGGGCCTAAGTATGTTTTTTTTTGTTTGCTTCTTGTTTTTTCATACTAACTAACTTGTTTCATTTGTTTTATAGGTTCTACTCGACTGCCAGACATAACATGGGCCCAAACGACGTGATTGGACAGAACACAGGCCCAAACGATGCAGATCGCATCGTTTGGGCTCTAAGTAAGGTTTTTTTCGTTTGCTTTTGTTTTTATAAACTAACTAACCTTTTTTTTAGCTTTCTAGGTTATAATCTACTGGCAATGATGCCACCACTCACAAACGAGCCAATGCGGGCCCAAATGACGCCTATGTAAGTTTTTTTTGTTTGGTTTTTGTTTTAATAAACTAACTAACTCATTTTTTTAGTTTTCTAGGTTATAATCTACTAGTAATGATGCCACCACCCGCAAACAAGCCAACACAGGCCCAAACGACGCAGATTGTGTCGTTTGGGCCCTATGTGAGTTTTTTTCATTTGCTTTTTGTTTTTATAAACTAACTAATTGTAATTTATTGCTTTTTAGGTTGTATACTACTGGGGATGACCTGCCACAACAAAAAACGCGCAACCCACGCCCACGCCCACCCGATCCCCTCCTCCCCATTCAAATGGGATGTGAGGCTGTTGACACGGGCTAGGAGGGTGCAGAGGGATGCCAGGAGACCCCGGAAGGGGGGTACCTGCCTAGTAAGCACCCACCAACTTCTGTACTCATGCCATGTCGCACTGATGCACCCAAACCCCCTCCCCCCCCCAAAAAAAAAGAAAAAAACAGAAATCCAGACAGGGGACAACAACGACAAATGATGACAAGCCACCCACCCCCAGCCTCACGAGCAACTGCTTGTGGGGTGGATCATGGGTGGAATGATGCCCAGGGGCAGGGACAGGAGATGACAATGACACACCACCCGCCCCCAGCCTCATGAGCAACTGCTCATGGGGTGGATCACGGGTGGAACGACAATGACGACAAGCCACCCACCCCCAGCCTCACAAGCAACTGCTCGTGGGGTGGAACATGGGTGGAATGGCACCCAGGTGCAGGGATAGGAGACGACAATGCACCACCTGCCACCAGCCTCACGAGCAACTGCTCGTGGGGTGGATGGTGGGTGGAATGACAATGATGACAAGCCACCTACCCCCAGCCTCATGAGCGACTGCTCATGGGGTGGATCATGGGTGGAAGGACAGACAACGGCGGGTCACGTCCCCTCCCCCTCCCCTGCACTTTGTGTGGGGAGGGATTTTTTTTGTACTTTTAATTATTTATTAGTATTGTGCCCCCCCTCCCCCATTTTTTGTGGGGGAGGGATTTTTTTCTTCATGTTTTTACCTCCCCCCTCGCGTTCAGCGCGAGGGGTTAGCTTTTGATGTATATAAATAAAACTCCCTCTTGCATCTTGTGAGAGGGAGGATTTTTTGTTTATCTATGTAATCACAATCATCCCCACTCCCTCGCATTCAATGTGAGGGATGTGGTTAATTAAAAAAATTTGATCTTTCACTACTCCGAAAAAAATTAGAGTGTCATGAATAAACATTATATTACTATCTAATAATTCTCCTGTGGCTCAACTGGTTAAGCACACATGTTTGGTTTGTCATGTGATCACTCTAATCAAGATGTCTTGAGTTCAATCCTTACTCTGCACAAATATATTTTGTAGGCACTTTGACAACTTGAGACTTGAAATTTGACTATCCATTAGGGTATATACTCTAAGTTGAGGATCTGGAGTAACCAGAATCTGGTTGGAATAACTGGAATAACTGGACTCCAACTGGAATAACTGGACTCCAACTGGAATAACTGGACTCTGACTGGAATAACTGGACTCCAACCAGAATAACTGGACTCCAACCGGAATAACTGGACTCCAACCAGAATAACTGGACTCCGACCGGAATAGGTGGGGGAGGGTAAATTACAGGTAACTTTAAATGACTACTTGGCTTAAGTGGTAGAGTGTGCATGTTTCATCATCATGTGATTGCTAGTCCAGAAGGCTGTTGGTTCAATTCCTCCTGTGCACACATCATTTTGTGAGACTTATAAGACTTTCTCTAAGACTGGAACTTGGACTTTACTTGGACAGTACTTTAAAAGGTGTAAATAAATGTACAATTGATGTTGTCCGAGTGCAGTCCTTGGACTTTACTTGGACAACTAGGACAGTCCAAGTGTCCGAGCAGAGTCCGAGCAGAGTCTGAGCAGAGTCCGAGTGAAGTCCTTGGACAGTCCAAGTGTCCGAGTGTGTCTGAGCAGAGTCCGCTCGGACTGGGGGGGGAGTGTAAAGTACTGCTTGTGCTGCACACCTTCAAGGAAATGCCTCCATTCCTCTAATGATCTCTTCACTGCTAGCATCTCCTTGTTGTGGATCTCGTAATTTTGTTCGACCACATTGAGCAATTTTGAGTAGAACACAGTAGGGTGCCATTTGAGATTGTCAGCCGATTGCTGTGACAGCACTAAGCCGGTCGCATAGTCCAAGCTGTCCACCTCAATGTGAAATGCTTTGGCATTGTCAGCGAAACAGATAATAGGGGAGGATGTGACCCGATTCTTGATTTCATCAAAGGTGCCTTGTTCTGAAGGTCCCCATTCCCATTTGTGCTCCTTCTTTGTGAGCTCAAAGAGGGGTTTTGCATGATGTGAAAAGTCTTTGATGAAGCACCAATAGAAATTTGCAAACCCTAGGAATGACTGTACCTCCTTGTGCATTGTAGGGGTGGGCCATTTGGTGACTCCCGCTACCTTGATGGGATCCATACAAATTTTGCCCTCAGATATGATGAGTCCAAGGTACTCAATCATTGTTTGCTCGAACTCACACTTGTCATGTCGCAGAAACAACTTGTGCACACGAAGGTGCTCCAGGACAAGGTGCATAATGCGCCGATGTTCATCGATCAATTTTGTAAAGATGAGGATGTCATCCAGGTAGACACAGACCACTCCTTCCATAATGAGATCCTGAAAAATGTCGTTCATCATTGTTTGGAATGTGGAAGGGGAGTTTGTGAGTCCAAAAAACATCACCAAGGGTTCAAAAATAGTGTTTCAAGGTCCGGTCTTTTGCTGTTTTGCTGCATCTCAGCAATGAATGGATGAAATCATTTCATCAAAGAGAGGACCCCCCGTTATTTTCACTTCTCTATCCATGATTAAATTTTGTGATTATATTGACAATCACTGACCAGAATCCTTATGTTCCAGAGATGACCCCCTGGTCTTTGACCAGATCTATCTGCTCCAATATTTTCATGATTTTATCTTATTGTTTGAGGTAGTAGGAGGCAGTTTAAATTTTAAAAAGACTGCAAAAGACTGCAACCCAACTGGACCTTGAAACACTATTCGAAAAGCCGGCAATTCGTGCAAAAAGTGGCTTTCCATTTGTTGCCCCTTTTCATGTGCACATTGTTGTACCCCCATCGCATGTTGAGTTTTGTAAAGTATTTCACACCTCATAGTTGATTTACCAGTTCTGGAATCAGTGGTAGCGGATATTGGTTTTTGATTGTGAGGGCATTGAGAGCACAATAATCTTGTACAAGCCGGAGGGATCCATCCTTCTTCTTGATAAAGAAGATGGGGGGATGCCATCAGTGACTTTGAGGGGCAAATGCGGCCAGTGGCTAGGTTCTCCTGGATGAATTCATCCATCTTGGCCTGTTTGTTGGGTGCGAGGGGGTAGACCTTGCAGCTAGCGGCTTTCGCACCAGGGATGAGTTTGATCACATAATCCCATACCTTTCGGTCAGGCAAGCGGTCGAACGAAGACTTTGCGAATAGGTCCTCAAACTCATAGAAGTGCACAAGGGCAGATTCGTGAAAGGACTTTGGTTGCACATTCTTATGGAAGGCCTCTGCTAGCCATTGTGAAATGTTGGATGTGGCGCAAACGAATTCCGCTTTGCAGGGAATGGTAGCGACGAAGATGTGATCTCCCTCTTTGACTGAGTTTTTGCTTGAAAGGGGCAGTTCGTCATGGTCTTCATCATCGTTATCATCATTCACCAGTTGCGGAAGGTCTGGGATGTCCTCCATCTCAACATCAGGGGTAGGCATGGGACCTGCATGACAGGTATGAATGCTAGCGATTTCCCGAAAAGCACCTTTGTGCTCTTCGTTTGTCTCATTCTGACAGGTGCGGCAGTGATTTGGGCATCAACTCATTTTGACCTCATTAGTCTGCCAGTCCACCTCAGGATTATGCTTGCAGAGCCAGGTGAGGCCAAGAATAACATCTTGCTTGCCGATGCCAGTCACTGTGAATGTCACACATTCAGAGTGGTCATGAAATTGTAGTAGGACCTCTACAACTTCCGAGATATTGCCTGCTTTGTTCGCTGAGCCATCAACATTGAACACAGGGATGGGTCAGCTGAGCGCTTTTGTTGTGAGGTGATTTCGTGCAATGAAATCAGAACTGACAAAAAGGCCGGTGGCACCACAATCAAGCAGCACCTTGGTCATGTGCACAGTGCCAGTATCGGTGGTTTGCAGCGATACTTCGAGCTCAAATGAGTGGGGGCTCAGGGTTGCCGCTATGACATAGTGGTTGGAGAGTCGTTTCTCCCATTTAGGGCACTTATGAAAACACGAACGAGGATAGGGAGGGGTTAGTACAGCTTGCGCATCATTTGCAGAGAGATTGGTTGATGAAATAGAATTTGATTCATACACTTCATCTACTGACAACACTGTGAAACAATTTTTTGTGGACAATGGTGGTGTACTGCTCACTTGTTGTCGCTGCGAAAATCCTCCTTTACTTCTACAATGGGCTCCTCATTCTTCTCGTTTGTGTTGTTCACATCCAGCGCTGCGAATTCCTCCTGCGCAAAATCCTGTTGCTCTTCGCCATCCATGTACCGAATGTCAAACCATCTTGGGCATTCAGGTCATGCATGACCGGGTTCTCTGCAATGAAAGCAGATGAGCGCAGATCTGTCCTTTGGTTTAGTGGGTGCGGAGACACTTTGCGCCAAAGGTGTGTATCGCGATGGGGCAGTTGTGTGTGAAATCGGGGGGAGGGGCCATGCCATGGTGGGAACGAGCTTGTGGAACATGTTCCCTGGCTGCGAGCTGGTTTCGGATCATGAGGCCATTCGCGAAGACGTGCAAAAAGCCTCATTTGCAATGTGATTTTTGTTGCAGACAATAGTGGCATTGTACCACTGCTTGGGGGTGTTATCCGAAGGTTGTCTGGTAGTGAGCCAGGTGACATGGTCTTGGATCTTAGCATTTAGACCTTGTCGGAATTTGAGGACAATATGTGAGCCCTTGAAGTACTGCGCTCGCTCTACCAGTTCACGAAAGTCATCGACGTACTTGTCAATGGTTTGTGTACCTTGAAAGTACTTCACAGTCTCGAGCTTGGTCTGTGAAGATTGGATCTCATTCTTCAGACAGAACTCATTTGTGAATTCATCTGCACAATCAGAGTAGGAGGTGTAGGGGAGTCTTCCACTTAGTTAGTAGTTGCACATGAGACAATCCACAAACCGTGTGGCTCATCCGCCCTTCATGAATGAGAGGACCCACATAACCTGTGCATGCTCATCCGCAAATTGATGAGGAGCGAGGGCAAAATAGAGTGCACACAAATTCAGGAATGCTTGTCCTTGTGAATGATCACCCAAAAAGTCTGCGGGGTTTGCAGGCTTGGGGCAGTAATCTTGCAACAATGTTTTGTGATGGATTTTGTGAACTACTGGGCCAAGAGACCCTAGGTCTGTGGGGTTGGAGATGCTTGGAAGCACCTGTGGCTCTTCATGGTCCACCTCTCATTGCGCGAATACCGCCATAGTCTGTACAAGGCCTGCAATGCTTGCTTCAATGCGCTGGAGGTGGTCCTCATTGTCCGTCTCCATGGGAAGGTTGGTAGTTGTGTAAAGGGGCAGAAGAGTCGAGTGGAGGGATGATAGCAAAGCTCTCTGAAGTCGCAAAGCAGGCATGAAAATGTGCAAAATTTTTGTAAACTAAGTCGCTGGCTGTGGTAACCTACTACCTTCAGTCCACTAAAGAGAGAGTTTTCTTCTGTAAGGGCAACCTTACGATCAGAGTCCTAAGAACTCGATACTTGCAAGGGAACCCAAAGTTTAGATTCAATAACTATTGAACAAGGAAAAGACCCATACCTTGCAAGGGAAACCAAAGAGAAAACTCTAAGGAGTCCGGTGCAAGGCCAAAGTATATATATGGAAGGCATGTGACGTTCTAAAATACTTGGAGCCCCCTCCATCCTAGCACTAATTCAGATCCAGGGGTCGTGTTCCCATTTGGGGAGATGGTCATCAATCAGTGATAGTGTCTGCATCAGGCCATGCTTGGTAAGTGGTGTCCGCATCAGGCCATGATTGGTAATGGGCGTGCAAAGACATCCTTGATCGTTTCCACAGGCGCAACGATTGTGCAACTGGTTTGTGCAAAGGCGCAAACTGTGACAATGGTTTGTGCAAAGGCGCAAACTGTGACAATGGTTTGCGCAGGGGTATTGACTGCAAGAATGGTGAGAGTACAATAGGGGCTGATGGATTGACATATCGGAATGTTTGTAGATGGTTGGTGCAAAAGGCGCCTTGTTGCGTGAAAGGGGCTTTGTTGCGCAAACATTTGCGGGTGTTTGGAAATGTTCGCAAATGTGTGCCAACCATTGTAGGGGCTCGTAAGGTATTCCCCTTACATTACCCCCCCCTTAAGGCACAGTGTCACAATGTGCAAAGTTCCATCGGTGCGGATATCATGGTCGGAATCCCATCTGTCCAAAGGTAAGTGCATTAACACATTTTGGGGCACTCGGATGAGCCCTGTAGAACATAAGGTGTTCCCCTTACACTGGCCCCACAGACTCACGACATTATGACAAGTTAATTTACCTATGCCACCATTACACACTTCCATGGTGCCAGCACACCACACACATCACCGACACAACCACCCTTGCTGCCGACACAGCCACCGGCAATAGCACAGCCACCTACGGCGCATAAACAACTCACCAACCACAGCTGGGGCTGACCTGTGTTTCCATGCAAAACACAGGTCTCAGAAACATGTTTTGTGACTTCTAATCCATGTTTCCTTGGGATAACCATTATGTAATCACCTTTTTGGTAGTGCTTACATAAGGTGTTTCTCAAGGAAACACACATCAAAGTCACAAAACACATTTCCAAGGCCTGTGTTTTCATGGGAAACACAGGCCAGCCCCAGCTGTGAACACCAGACATACCAATGTCTGTGTTACATTACTATGCCACCATTACACACTTCCATGGCGCCAGCACAGCCACACATATCGCCGACACAACCACCCTTGCCGCCAGCACAGCCACCGGCGATAGCATAGCCACCTATGGCGCATAAACAATGGACCAACACCAGATATACCAATGTCTGTGTTACAGTGAGTTATGGCCACCCTATGCTGCCAACACACTCCCACAGTGCTGACACAGCCACACACATCGCCGACACAATCACCCTCGCCACCGGCAAATACAACAACAACACACTGGTGACATGCATCCTGGCAACGGCACCATACATCTTTATTACCCTTCTATCCACATCCAGCAGTGCCGACATTATCCTATTGATGTGGTACCTTCCTTATTATGTGACTACGCCCAATGCAGCCTTCCCAAATCACACACTATGCTTGATGTGGCCTTTTACTTACACGGTTGATCTTTTTCTTATATATTACTTATTTTTTATTCCTTAACCTTTGTTCCTACTTCCATGCAATGAAGGTATAGTAACTTCCTATTCTTTTATTTGTAGTAACTTATTGTTCCTACTTCCATGCAATGAAGATAATTTGATCCTGTCTTTTAGTAAACCTAAGTCTAGTGTAGGCTGCCAAACTCAGCATCCTTTCAGGTATTTTCGAAGAAAAAATTGGGTTTTTTCCATTTGTCTGGATAAAATTTGGCCAAACCCTATGTATGTGCCATCATCTGGATAAAATTGAGGCCTAGGTCAAAAAAATTACCCAGATAAGGATTTTTTTTGTGGAACATACATTTGTGGGGGCTTTTGGGGGTCCTACTAAGAGTTTATATTAAAAATTTTGTCACATATTTTCCCTTTGCCATGGAACAGATGCTAAATTGATGAGTATCTTTGTAGGGAAGTTATTGGAGAAGCAAATGTGTCTGATGTATGTCATTCTGTTACTTGTTACTTGCTTGATATCCACCTACTAAAGATGGAGTTCATTCACTCCCAACCACATCATGTGGCTAAAGAATGACACATCATGACCAACAACCATTTATCTAATTACTGCTTCAAACAAGTGTTTTTCTCAAATGTAAAACCTATAATCCATGGAAAATAACATTTTCAAGAGAGTCTAGGTTACTGATCCCTCAATTGTGAAGAAGGAGTCAAGTTATTAGGGTTTGATCAACTTTACACCAATGTCCAGCAATGCCTGTGAATACTCAACATAGCTCTAATAACTTTCCTCCATCCTCAAAATCAAGCAACCAAACACCTAGACCTTCTTCCAAAGGATATTCTACAGAAGTCTTAGGCTTAACTTTTGAGAAAAACATTTAAGGGAAACAGTAAACAGAGAAATCCTAATGTGTTATGGTTTGTTACTCTTTAGCCATGAACCCAATCTTATGCCAACTATAGCTAAGGACATGCCTTGACAGACCAATATTATGAACACCTTTTCAGATGGCAAACATATGAGTAGAAATAAAGGTAAGTAGCATGAAATAAGGCAGATAAGAAATGCTCAGTTGCAGCTTCTCTACTGTGGTATAGCTCAATGTTTGCACTTTATTCTCTGTAACACTTGCCTGTTCAGCTGGTACGTGTGGGATGGATCATTTGACTGATGCAGGAATTTGAGGGATTGAAGGCCAAGAGGTAGGAACTGTTGGCACATTCGGATCAGTTTGTGCAAAGGGTCTACCACTTCATAAGGCATATAGCTCTTGTTTGAGTTTTGTGATATGATCTTCGGCTGTTGTAGATAGGTCAGTAATTTGGTACACTCCTCTGGATGGTGTTGAAGAAACTGTCAAAGATGCGATATTATACATTAGTGAAGGGGTAACGTTAGGCTGAGGGTTTCATCGAGTCCATTCATCAATCCTGTCCTTGATAAAATGACCTGGGATGTTTTGAGGAGTAAATTGACCATTTGGAAGAATGATTTTGCCTTCAGTGTTCTTCTTACACTTTCCTTCATTGATATATGATTGGCAAACTGAGCAATCACTAATGAAATGTCCTGTAAGCCCACAAAAGATGCAAACTAAATTTTCGAGCTGGTCAGAATGAAATCCACTGTTAGGTCGAGTAGTGTTCATGGTTTTTGAACCTGCTAAAGCAGTTATGAGAGTGGCTGTGAATTTTTTGAGAATTGCAGTAAGATCTTCCGATTTAATTTGAGGAGAAGATGTCGAGGTTGTAGGTATTGCTGAAGATGTTGAAGAATGCAAACTGAGTAGCGATGTCAAGTCCGAAGTGATAGATCCTGCTAGAACAAATTTCGCTGCTGCGTGGATATTGTTGAGTGGGTAGGGGTCATTGGGATAGTGATCAGGAAATTTTAGCTCGAGTTGTTGGGTGATTCTAGCCCATAAACCTGGTTGGAAGCCACGAACAAAGGCTCTGCTTTGTTCAGCATCAGAAATTCTGCCTTTAGTAGATAAAAACTTTGTGATGTTATAAAATGACCAAAAATATAATCCCAAATTGTTCGTGTTGTAAATACTGATGCAAAGTTGTTCGCTGACTAGTTTGTCCATGTCTGAAATTGACCATTTGCGATCGTCTTCGGAACCAGGGTACAGTTTGTGGATAGTGATGCGAAAATTCTGGAATGAAGTACTGGCATTGTATTCTGGGATCGACTCCCAAAGTTTGGAAGTGTCAATGTCAAGGTAGTGGCAAGTGTGCTTCTTCATTTCTTCAGAGTTTGTAACATTGCATGCTGAGAAAAGCAATTTGAGCTCATTAAAATATCTGCAAAGTTCTCGAGGCTGGGTGGGGTCGAATTTCAGAGCCATGGAATGACCATGAGCTGGCATAGTGGCTTGTGTAGTCATAAATGCAATGACTCTTGGGGTAGGGGTTAAAACTTGGGTGAAAGATGGTAGAGGTGTCAAAGCTGTTGGAAGGATAAATGAAGAGGTAGACGATGAGGACAAAGAAGTAGAGGATGAGGATGAAGACGATGGGATAGGTGAGGGGAATAGTCAACAATGTGTCAATTCTGCTTGGAAACTGGGATTAAAATATCTCCTGATTGTTCAAGAGATTCAAAGGCATGGCGAGTATCAATTTGAAGGTTTCTCGCTTGTGTTGGACTAAGCTGGGAAATTCAAGATGGGTTAGGCAATGAAATGATTTAGAAACCCCTTGCGGTGGGCTCCAAAATGATTATGCTTGACCCGGAAACCCAAACAAAACCCACTAAAAGGTCTCAAATGGTATAATGCAAGCTAGAGGAAGGGTGCAAGGTGGTACTAAATATCACCACTGTTACCCAAGGGTGGGGGAACTAAGTTCGATGAGGTCTGATGATATTTGAAGAAGTTTGAGGGCGTACGAAGCTCTGTGAAGTGCTTCGAGAAAGGTTCAAAGATGTTTGAAGAAGTTCGAAGACATTTGAGGGGTTTGTAGAGAACAAGAATGGTCTTGACAGATGCTGAGGATAGACTATAGAGATGCGGAAAGGTCTTGGGAGGGGATAGATGATAGACGATAATTTTGAGAAGCTAATATGGGAAGTTTGAGGATGTTCATGGTAATCCACTAAACTTCAGGACTAAGATGAGAGGCCTGGACTCAAGAGAGTGGCTCTTAAATCAGACGATGGATATGAGAGGACGATCTGTTCTGTCATTCTAAGTAGCTAGTACCAGGCCATATATGTTTGGAAGAGATGGTACTTAAAAGGAAATAAAACATGAGGACTACATGAGGCAAGATATAAAACAATGAAGAACTTTCCAAATCAGCAAATAAATGAGAGATGATGAGAAGGGAAACATATAGAGTCACAATGTATTAAGGGTACCTGTCCTATTGATCCAACATATCATCAAAATGTCAAAGCACCACAATCATGTCCTAAGAGTGTGTTGTCGTATCTCCTTGTGTCTGGTGGTGCTCAATATGCGACACACTAACTCATACAAGGTGTGCTGTGTGTGTCTGAAGTGCAATAAGCATATGGCGGCCAAAGGTGTTCGAGGTGCTGCAAAGTTGTTCGAACTTGCTTGAAGTGTTGCAAAGTTGTTCGAAGTTGTTTGAAATTGTTTGAAATTGTTTGAAGTGCTACAAAACAGTTTCGGAGTGGTTTTGTGGTGTTCATAGGGGTTGGGAATGTGTGTGGTGATATGTCAATGCATTTGGAAATGTTCCCAGAGCTTTAGAGTGCAAGGTGGACCTATCATCACACAAATTGCATTGACCTGTTCAGCTGACTCTTTGGATTCCTGTACAGCTTTTCCGAGCCTGGTCACTGCTGGTCCCCCACAAGGATGCTTATCAGTGGGTACTGGTATTCTGGATGATCAACGCATGACTGGTACCAGCAAAGTAGGCACTGGTACTGAAGTAGGTGGGTCAGGAATAGGGTCCTGGGTAGGCACATTGGTGGTGATGAAGTCATCATCAACATCATCAATGCTAGGTGTATGGTCATGGATCGGTGGGCCTTCGACTGGCTCTGCTGGATACAGATCTAACAGGGGCCATGATGGAATAGGCATATGACCATCATGGGTTTCAATGAACTTGACATGATATGAGCTATAAACTTTCCACATCTCTCAGTGATAGCACCGATACACTTTTGATTTCAGCTCATATCCAATGAGAATGCACTCTATAGCATTCATAGATCTTGGGGCTATGTTGATTCTGAATAAAGATGTATGCCTTGCATCCAATTTCCCTCATATAGGAGTAGTCGGGTTTGCACTCATGCCATTTCTCCCAAGGTGTGATACCATTGAGTGAGCGGGTCATAGTAGATGAGCTGCCGTCAGGTATAACTCATCCCAGAGGTAAGTGGGTAAGTTTGCATAGAGGTGCATAGTGCATGCCTTTCCCATCAATGTTCTGTGCATGCATTCAATGCGTCCAATGTGGGCAGAAGTATATGGCGAAGTAAATTTATGATTTGTCCCATGCGACTGGAGCCAAGCCTCCATTTCATGGGTTTTGAGTTCACCATTATCAGTAATATATGTGCCTACTTGAAGGCCTGTCTCCTTTTCCCTGGCAAGTTCCCAAGCTCTGAGTTCTTGAAATGCGTCACCTTTATGTTTCAGGGGAATGGACCATGGGTGTGACTTGCAATCATCAACTATATTCATGACATACAGATTCCTGACTTGTGACTTTACAGTGTTTGGTCCAGATAAATCTACCCAGACCTTCTCCAATTTACACATAGCTCTATGCCCCTTCCCCTCTGCATCCTTCTTGGGAACAGGTGTTCGAGTCTGTTTTCCAAGTATGCAAGAGTCACATTTAGGGGGTTTGAATGAGGATTGCATGTGCATACCTGTGATGGACCCACTCCTGGCCATGTCCTGCAGTGCTTGATGATTCACATGCCTGAGATGATGGTGCCAAGTTATGATGTTGGGGGTATTGTGAACAGTGAGTGCATGATCCATGGTCGTGGATTGCAATGTCAGAGCATATAAGTGTTTATTCTGGAGTAGAGTACTCCTTGCTATGAAGGCACCAGTGGACTTATTGGTGATCCAACAAGATGAGGCATCGAAATGAGCTATGACTTTGGAATCCCTCATGAGCGAACTGATGGAAATCAAGTGTACTGCTGCATTTGGGACATAAAGCGCATCATGTAAGATAATTGATGCACCTCTAGCGATCCAAAGTTTGATATTGCCCATGCCAATAGCCACAATGGACAATCCCCCCATGCCTTTAACTCCATGTGAGGCAATGGGGAGAAGGGTGATGAAATCCACACAATCAGGGGTAAGGTGAATAGTGGTGCCAGTGTCAACATAAAATGGACAGTCAGTAAGTGAGACAGTGGTATGCTGAGTTTGGTTGAGGGGAGTGACTGTGAGCACCTCCTCATTAGTTGGTATGGAATTCTAGACCCAGTCAACTGAAGTAGAGAACTCCTCCTCAGTCATGAGCCACTCCTTGTATTCTACCTCCTCTACCATAGTGTGGGGAAGTGGATCACTAGTGAGGCCCGCAAACTTGGTAGGAACTGCCTGGGTGGTGGACAGGATGCTGGAGTCAAGCATAACTGTATAAGCATGGCCAGCACTATCCTTCAAGGTAATGGGAATCTTGGGGGATGACTTTGCTGTCCCATTCCCAGACTTCTTCTGTTCATATGCTAACTTCTTCACTGCTTTTGACTCCTCAATAGTCTTGCCTTCCATGCCCCCCCTGTTTGAGACACAGTATGGAACAATATGACCAGGGTGCTTGCAATTACTACAAATCACTGCGGAAGTCAACCTAGGGGGTTTAGAGCTGATGGCAAGGGCGAGGGAATAGGTGTTATGAATATTGTGATTGTTCTCCTGAAGGGATTGTTCATTCTCCAGGAAGAGGCAAATGTTCTTCGAGGTGTAAGGTGCAGAAACCATCAATGCCACTATATCATGGGAGATAATGGAATGTGCATGAGGGAAATTTGCACTGAGGGAGTTAAGGAGCACGATGCAGCATAGGAGATCAGGAGTAATACTCCCCATGGCAAACACCCATTCAATGAGCATACAAATCTTTTCTGCTGTTTTGGGTAAGGGTGTATTGGTCATGCATTGTATGGAGAGCGCCTGCTGTAATAAAACAACTTGCCTGACCAGCCTTTCCTTCTGGTGATGGGCTCAAAGAGCCTCCCAGTTCTCCTGTGCAGTCTTTGAAGAATCAAGGAAGGGGCATTCAGAAGATGCCACTCCGGATGTGATGACGGTGTAGGCAAGGCAAGAATTAGCTCTCCAGTTAGAGTGGGCTTGAGGTTCTGCAGATGTTGGTTGTGGTAAGCCACCAGTGACATAGTCAAACAGCCCATTAAGGAATGGAGTGACAGTAATGTCCTCACACCATTCTTTGTAATTGGACTGAAGTTTGTCAAGCTTTACCCCAGTATAGTGTGTGGAGAGTCAGATGAGGGAAATAGATGGGGGATTCAATTCAAGAGGGTTTGGATCCAAGCAGTCAGGCATAGTAGCAGCTCTCAAGGTAAACAAAGTTCAACAAGAGGAGAAAAGTAAGTGCGCGAGGCAACAACAAAGAGATGGAAATGTGCTGGTAAACCAGAACACATCAAGATAAGATAAGATCAACAAAAATTGATCAAGCATTGATCAAACAAGACAATTGCATGATTGTTAATTTGCTAGGAAGGATTTCTATCATCACTTAAAGGTGACAAGAGTGGCCCATAACCTGTAGAGATCCAACCTAAGCGGTACACAATGAGCTCGGTTTATTGTACTGTAGACTGTAGGTACCTAATCTATGTAGGTAGGTATATATACTATAATGCTAACAATGGGGGGAATAGTGCTTGAAAGTCTGGTCCGGTCCTGGTTTTTTGCCCTTGTGGGCTTGAACCAAGGACTGAACTGGTCCTATAATATTTAAAATTCTACGTAACTGCAGACCGAACCACTCAGAACTGGTTCTGAGTGGTCCGTCTGCAGTTCTCAACCGGTTTCAACCAGTCCTACAAATTATATACCAACTATTTTTTGTAACTAAGATACATACAGAAAAAAGAACAAAATTAAAAGACAAGGAAACAAGTCCACCCACAAGCAGTGGCTCGCGAGGCTGGATGGCGGTGCTGGGGATGACTCATCAGTAGAAAATGACCCCTCTGTCTTGCGTTTTGAGCGAGGGAGGGGTGGGTGTTGCGTTGTCACCATCTCATGGTCCCCATTTATACTCATCGTTGAAGTCCTCTGCTCACCATTCATTGTCGTTGTCCCCTACTTGTCATTCATCATCGTCATTGTCCCCTGTTTGTCCCCCATTCATTGTCATCCCATCATCATCATTCCCAGTTTGTTGTTGCTCCATTATCCACCCCATGAGCAGAGGCTCGTGGCAGTAGACAGCGCCATCGTAGTCATAAATATAAATATAGTACCTAAAAACAAACAAAAATGGTAGTTAGATATATAAACTTACCTGGGCCCAAACAATGTCTTTCATCATTTGGACCCTGTTCCGCCAAGAAAGTCGTGAGTGCATTGCGGGGTTGTGGCAATGCAGTACAAATAAGTATAAACATATAAACAAAACATGTAAACACGTCAAAAATGTGTAAACGAAAGTGCATGACCATGCAAATACATACATACAAATAGTCTGTAATATTTAAATGGCTCGCATTTCCATGCTTTCCCTCGGGTGTGCCCCACTTTTTATGTATATACAAGTTCAATAGATATATTTACAACTACATACACTTAGGACTAAGGGTTCGGTTTGAGACCGGTTCTAACTGGTCTTGAACAGTTTTGCTGTTTGTCTTGAGATCAGTGAACCACAGACTGAACTGGTACTGTAACTGACAGGACCGTGACAACAGGTCCGGTTACATTGGTTACGGTTCGGTTCAGTCTCGGTTGTTTTTTGGTCTGCATGACCAGACCTTCAAGCACTAGGGGGGAATGATAAAGGCCAAGACATAAAGGGAGAAAGAGACAAGGGGAGATGCGCATCAAAGGGGAATATTAATAGATCAAAGGGGGTGCCTACGGCACATATTCACAATGTAGATCTCAACACACAGGTTTGTTGTCAGCACCCCCATTGCCCCCTACAAGCAGTGGCTCGCAGGCAGGGTGGTAGTGCTGTGTGATGTGGCATGGGGGACCTGTTGCCACCCTGCAAGCAGAGGCTTGCAGGAGCAGCATAGGGTGGGTGGCGGCTTGCAGGGGTGACGTATGGATGGTGGTGTTGTCGTTGTTATCAAACCTGAAAAAAATCAAGTTGGTTAGTAAAAATAATAATAATCAATAGTAAAAGACATACCGGGGGCCCAAACGATGCTAGTCGTTGTTTGGGCACTTTGTGTTCATTTGTTCATGGTGGCGAGAGGTTCCAAGCTGGGCAGCATGTGTGTCAATGGAGGGGTGGGGCACAGAGAGGGTGGTGTGTCGCCCCCATTGGTGTTGGCGGCGTCGTTCCCATTGGCATCATTTATGCATTGTCAGGGATCTGCACGGGTAACCCACAGGTATTTTGCGCTGTACCCGTACCCATACCAGTGGCAGGTTTTACCTATAAACCCACAGGTCTTACCTATAAACCCACAGGTCTTACCTATAAACCCACAGGTCTTAGCTACAAAATGCACCAAAAATCAAGCAAAATGGTCAAAAATTGAGTGAGTTTTGTAGCTCACAGGTAGGACTATTGTGACCTGTACCCATACCCACATGTACCCATACCCATAACCCATATGGGTACACAAAACCCATGCAGATCCCTATGCATTGTTAACAAAAGAATAGAACCTAAAAGAAAGTAAAAAACATTTAGTAGAAGTAATAATAAATGAATAAAAAGAACATACCCTGCATTGTGTTTGTTGGTTTGCATGGTTGTTATTGTGGACAGAGTGATGACGTGGCATTGTTGATGTTGTTGTTGTGGTCATGGGAAGTCATCAGGCAAATGGTGCCACTTTTGTTTTTGGGAACACAAACATGACCACATGGTCCATGTGCTGCCACAGGGTATATAAGCACCCACCCAAATGACTACTCCCGAGCTTGTCCTACTTTATGTACATATACTATAAATAGTAAAAATATATTTTGTTCTTTTATATACTTATTTCTGTATCGTGTACTAAATTAATACTATATATCTACTAGTATAAACATGTGTGAAAGACTGGTTAAGACCGGTTTCAACCAGTTTTCTATCAGTTTTGTGACTTTCTCAAAACTGATCAACTGACAACCAAACTGACTCCCATGTGGGGTCAACCGCAACTGATGGTTTGGTCTCTTGCAGTTAAGTTTGGTTTGTAGAGATCCAACCTAGAATACACAAGTAATCTCAGTCTGTGTATAATGGACTGTTATTAGAGTTACTACTATACCTAGAATACACGAGTAATCTACAAGCAGTATAGTGAGTAACCGTAAGCAATCAATGAAATAATATCTACTCACCTCAGTCTGTGTATAATGGACCGAGGTGTATGTGTCTACTATGTCTAATATATATACTGTGAGCATGACAATGGTATATAGAAGAAAGGGAAGTAATAAAGGGATAATTGATAAGGGGAACATACACATCACAAAGTGTGCTATAAATAACACACCACATCAAACAGTGTCAAAACATGTATTCATGGTGCAGCAGATCTCAACACTCCTCCTCACCGTGAATACTCCTCCTCGCATGGAATCAAGGGAATAATGAAAATTAGGCCAGACCCAGAAAGCTGCAAAGTCTTGTGAATTGTTTGACATCAAGAGCCTTGGTGAAGAGATCGGCAATATTATCGTGCATATTGACATAGGATACGGTGAGTTCCTGTGATTGAACTCTTTCCTGTAAGAAGTGAAATTTTATGTCAATGTGCTTCACTCTTGAGTGAAGAAGAGGGTCCTCAGATAAACTGATAGACACTGTGTTGTCGCAGAGCATCAGGGTTGGTGCATGGGTGCGTAACCAATTGCAGTGAGTAGAGTACGAACCCAAATACATTCCTTCGCCACTTCAAAGGCAGCAACATATTTGGCCTCGCAGGAGGAAGTGGCAACAGTTTTCTGCTTACATGCAGTCCATGAAATTGCTCCAGACCCAAGCAAGCACATGTATCTGCCAACACTTCATCTAGTATCCAGGCAACTTGCCCAGTCAGAGTCAGTGTATGCCAGTAATGAGATAGGATTATCCCCTCCCAAGTGAAGTTTGAGATTGCATGTCCCTTTAAGGTATTGTATGAGGCATAAGGCGGCACACCAATGCTCGAAAGAGTATGAGTCAAGGAATTGGGAAAGTTGTTGAACAGCGAATGAGATATCAGGGCAAGTCGAGATCGCAAGGTACAATAAACAGCCAACCAACAAGCAATAGGGTAGCATGGCTAGTTTTGTCTGCTCCTGTGGAGAGAAAGTGGTGCACTCAATGCGATGCAACTTCTGACCTGGTTCCATCAGTGCAGATAAAGGGTTGGCATCAGTCTGACCAAATTGAGAAACCATTTTGTCAATCAGTGCTGCCTGTGATAATGCAACTGTCCTGCACTCCCAATCCCAGGAAATGGCAATGCCTACTACAAAACACACTGTCCCAAGCTCCGAAATTGTCCAAACCTCCCACATCTGATCCTTGCAGTGCTCATTCTCTTCTTTCTGACCGGCAATTGATAAGTAGTCATCAACATGTACAGCTGCTATGATGGTGCCAGAATCAGTCTTCCAATAATAAACACAGGATTCACATGAAAGCCTGGTAAAACCCCAGGTTATCATCTGCGCATTTAGTGTTTGGTTCCAGATGCATCCACTCTGCTTCATACTGTAAAGTCCTCACTGTAATTCCCACACCCAATCCTCCTTTCCTAATTCCTCAAAACCTGCCGGTTGTTCCATATACTGAATTTTGTCAGCTGGTAAAAGTCCATAGAGGAAAGTGGTCTTGACATCAATTTGTTGTGCATCCCAACCGAGTGAGGCAGCAATATGTAAGAGAATTCACCAAGATTCCATGCATGCAGTAGGTGAGGTGGTCTTTGTGTAATCCTTGCCAAATATCTGTTCGAAACCTTTAAAGACAAGGTGTACCTTCCAACAAACTGGAGTTCCATTCTCATCCCGCTTGATGTGAAATACCAGTCGACCTTTACATATGTGGCACCCAGATGGTACTGAGTTGTGTGGGATGAGTTTATATACATTCATATCTTGCAATGACTTGAGTTCATCATGATAGCCCTCCTCCCAACATTTGGCATCGGTTGAGTTCTGTGCTTCATCCCAAGTATGTGGGTCGTCTTCGAATTGAAGTGATTCTGGATCTATCTCCGACATCTCCGAGATCAGGGCATATAATTGATGTGCCTCGCCCTTGAGTGCAAGGTTGTCAAATGATTCCCAAAGTATCTCGAGTCGATCATGATCGGGAGATGACATCACTCGATCATGATTGGTGGGTGATTGATTGGAAGCAACAATGTTATGCAGTCCCTCTAGGATTTTCTTCCATTCCGCATGCTGTGTTTTAATGCATTCTGCCGAGTCCTTGGAGTCACGTATCACATTATCGAGTCTGTTAGTAAGTGGTCCACCGCTTGGGTGTTTGGCTGTGGGTATTGTCATTCTCAAGGATCTGCGAGGGCCAACATTTTCAGGTGGAACATTGGGTGCATGTGCGGTAGGTGTTTCTTCTAATGGTCATTCAATAGGAGGTGTCATCTACTGTACATCATTATCATCATCATGATCAAAGTCAACTGCAGTGAAGGTATTAGGGGAATCATTGTCACCCTGGAATGGTTCAGATGTAGTACAGTCCGGGGAAGGATTTGGAGCCGCAGATGGTACAGGTATGGGACTGTCGTGACTCTCAATAAATCTGACATGGTATGGGCTGTAGATCTTTCCAGTCCCATGATGATAGCAATGATATGCTTTGGATTTTAATTTGTAGCTGATGAGGACACATTCGATTGACTGTTCGTAGATCTTGGGATTATTCTGGTTCTGAATGAAGATGAATGCCTTGCACCCAATCTCTCTTATATAGGAGTAGTCTGGTTTTTGCTCATGCCACATCTCCCAAGGTGTAGTACCTTGCAATGAACATGTGGTAGTTTTGGCATGAAGGTGCAACACAGTCAGGTACAGCTCATCCCAGAGGTAAGGTGGTAAGTTTGCATGGATGTGCATGGAACGCGCCTTTCCCATCAGTGTTCGATGCATATGCTTGACCCATCCAATGTGCGCTGAAGTGTGTGGGGCTGTAAACCTATGGTCGGTTCCATGCATTTTAAGCCATGCATCCATCATGTCTGATTTCAACTCCCCATTGTCAGCAATATATGTCCCAACCTGCAATTGCATTTCTTTTTTGCACATCAGCTCCCATGCTTTTAACTCTGGATATGCGTCATCTTTGCTCTTAAGTGGTATGGACCATGGATGAGAAGTAAAATTGTCCACAATATTCATAATGTATGAATTTCCAGATCGTGACTTTACAGTGTGTGGTCCCGACAAATCTACCCACACTTTCTCCAGCTTCCGCTTAGCTCTATGGCCCTCCCTTTCTGTGTGTTTCTTAGGAACAGGAGTGCAAGTCTGCTTTCCAAGAATGCAAGATTCACATTTAAGGGGTTTGAAAGAGGACTGTGCGGGTGTACCTGCAATTGTCCCTCTTCTAGCCATGTCCTGTAATGCTTGGTAGTTCGCATGTCCAAGACAGTTGTGCCAGGTGACAATATTGGGCACGGAGTGGATGGTGAGGGCATGTTCTGCCAACACTGACTGAAGGGTGAGAGAGTACAGCTTCTTGCCCAAGTGGAGAGTGCCTTGGGCTATGTGGGCACCAGTAGATTTATTGGTGATCCAGCATGATGAGTCATCAAAATGAGCAACAGCGTTAGAGACCCTCACAAGTGAGCTGACTGAGATTAAGTGGACTGTTGCATTGGGAATGTAGAGTGCATCACATAAGACGATAGAGGCACCTTGAGCAATTCGGAGTTTTATGTCCCCCATACCAATAGCTGAGATGGAGGATCCACCAACGCCTTGTACATGACATGGTGAAATGGCCCATAGTGTAAGAAAATCAGTACGGTCCAGTGTGATATGAACCATCACACCTGTGTCGACATAGAATGGGTGGTCATTGAGTGAGATGGTTGTACGTTGGGACTGATTGAGGGGGGTGACTGCAAAAGTGTCCTCATCAACAGGGGTATTATTATCAGCCCAGTCTATAGATGTGGTAAACTCTGAGCCACCCCTCATATTCGACCTCATCAATAGATGTGCTGGGAAGTGGGCCACTAGCTAAGCCAGCAAACTCATGTGTAACAGCCTCAGCATTGTTTAGAGTGCTGGAGTCAATCATGACAGTGAATGCCTGGCCATTGTTGTCCTTCATGGTAATGGGAACCTTCGACGCATGCTTGAGAGGCTTGGGACCAGACTTCTTCATGTCATATGCCTTCCTCCTTGCCGTCTTTGACTCCTCAATGGTCTTACCCTCCATCCCCCCTCCTTTCAAGATGCAGTACTCAGTAGTATGCCCTGGGCGCTTGCAATTACTACAAATGATCGACCCAGAGAATTTTGCTGGTCGGGAGGTTGCTGCAAGTGCAAGAGAGGATGAATTATTTCATGCATCATTCTCCAGGAGGGACTGTTCATTCTCTAAGAAAAGGCAAATATCCTTGGAAGTATATGACACAGACACTGTAGCTGCTGCAATGTCACAGGATATGATGGAACAAGCATGGGGAAAGTGAGAAGAGAGAGAGTTGAGGAGTGCAATACAACACAGTAGATCAGAGGTAATGTACCCATAGCGAACACTTGCTCAATAAGTATGCAGATATGCTCAGCTGTCTCCAGGAGAGGTGTTTCCTTTGTGCACTGAATAGTAAGTGCCTGTTGCAATAAAGCGACTTGCCTGACAGGCCCTTCCTTCTGGTGACATTCTTGGATACTTTCCCAGGTTTCTTTAGCAGACTTTGAGGGGTTCAAGAAAGAACATTCGGAGGGCGCCACTCCAGAGGCAAGGAAAGTGTATGCTAAATGGGAATTTGCCTTCCAATTGGACAAAGCCCATGGCTCAGTATCCAGAGGCTGCTCTACATCACCCATGATGTATTTGAATAGGAATATTGCGTAGAGAGTCATATAAGAGAAATAGAGGGGGGATTATTTTCTGGGGGTACAGTCATGATTTGAGTAAGAATGCAGACAGGATGGGGAAAGACGAGAGTATGGCACAAACAGATGGAACATGCCCAATTTGTTCGCGTGTGCATGATAAGATAAGATAATGATCACACCACCGATCAATCAAAAAATATGACGAAGCACAAAATTGTCAAGTGGCTAGGAGGGATATCTATCATCACTACTCATGACAGAAGTGGCCCATAACCTGTAGAGATCCAACCTAGAATACACAAGTAATCTCAGTCTGTGTATAATGGACTGTTATTAGAGTTACTACTATACCTAGAATACATGAGTAATCTACAAGCGGTATAGTGAGTAACCGTAAGTGATCAATGAAATAATATCTACTCACCTCAGTCTGTGTATAACAGACTGAGGTGTATGTGTCTACTATGTCTAATATATATGTTGTGAGCATGACAATGGTATATAGAAGAAAGGGAAGTGACAAAGGGATAATTGATAAGGGGAATGTACGCATCACAAAGTGTGCTATAAATAACACACCACATCAAACAGCATTGAAACATGTATTTACGGTGCAGCAGATCTCAACATGGTTAAGGGTCCAGTCTTTTTCCGGTCTTATGGACTGGACCCTTGAACACTAAACACACTACATGATAATCAATGTATTTGAGGTGTCCAGCCTTCTCCAGGCTCATGAATCCATTTTGTCTACTGAGCTCTGCACAATAGTGCTGAAACTCATTGTAGGTTGTGTGATTGGTGGAGGGGGGGGGAGGGGGGGGGAATTCCCAGTATTTGCCATTTCTGTAGCTTTGTTTGTCTCACACTAATAAACAGCAATTTATTGAAGCATTAGTTTTTCTCTTCACACAGCAATTTCCTGGACTCATGGTAGTGAGAAACGTTATTCATAAGTAACTCCTCTACAAGTTCTTCATGGCAGAGTTTTTGTTGTTGTTTTTTTATTAAGTTAGGACAGAAATACACCTTTTTCTGTAGTCTATAATAAGAACAACAAAAATTATCAAAAATTGGCCATGAAGAACTTGTAGCCCATGTCTGATAACCCCTGTTTTGATATCAAGTTGAGGCCAAAGTGTGAGGAAATGAGCGACAAAACACTTCATGAGGTTACAGTGGCTTAGAGGCACGTTATGTAGCCGAAGCGGAGTTTGAATTTGAGCGCAAACACACCAAACACATTGCATGCCCACATGTTCACGACTTTCAACTTCTGTACACCCCACATACAGTGACATACTTCAGACCTTTACTCTGGTAGGTCCCTAGCATGTATACCCTGATATAAGACTCGTCCTAACCCATGCTTCTGGTGTATTTTGTATAGCATTGCTTAGCACATCAAATCTCTTTTGATCTTGATCTTGATCTCTGCCATCAGGTAACTCCTCTCATCCTAGCTTGATCACAGTGATATCCTACTCTGCTCACCTTGTTTTTATTATGATATAGACCTGTATTTTCAACATTTCTTTGAACATTTTCCATTTCAACAGCATACAAGTTACAATTTTAATCTGGCATTTATTTTCAGTAGGCTATATAGAGATTATTTTTATTCTATACTGAATACTTCACAGTTCATTTAGCATGGGTAAAAAGAGATCCAAGGCCCAAAAATTGCAGCTGCTTGCAGTTAACACAGGGTGGGACAGACTTGGATTCAGAGGTTAGATCAACTGCAGAGGGTGATTCCAGGCTTGCTAGATCACTTCCTGCTGTGAGAAAGCAGCTAGAAGTCACAGGGAAGGCCCTTATGGCTGTGCAGTCAGATCTGGAAGACTGCAGAACAACTCTGGATAGTACACAGGCTGAGTTAGAGGCTACAGCTACTTCTCTCAAAGCCACTGGGAGTAAGTCTGGAGACCTCCAACATGCCTTGAAGATCCAAAAGCAAAAAGTGAGAATGACACAAGCCTCAAAGGCCAAACTACAGTCTATAGTTGATTTGCTGCAATCTGTGCAGCTTCCCAATGCTAGGGAGGAGGCTGCCAAGGCTATTGAACTTTTGGATAGCACTACCAAGGAGAATGCTTTCCTCAGGGATCAACTTTGCCAGCTGTTGGAGTCCTCTGCTGCTGAGGTTTCTGATTTCAAGAACAAGTTGGCTGAGTCCAGAAAGAAAGTACATATTTTGCAGAAGTGCAATAACCGTGCTCCTGGAACTCTTGCCAGAGAGGTAGAAAAGGCTAAAAGTTGGGCATTGAAGCACAATTTCTCTTTGCTTCAGAAAGGGGTCTACACACCAGAGGCTTGTGCCTTGGCTTGTATGCTAGTCCAGGCAGGATGCTCACAGGAATATGTTGGAGAGGTAAACCAGAAGGTCTGCAAATCAGCAGGTGTAGAAATTTCTGCAAAGATGAGCAGAAGAACAGTTTCACGAGCAATTCTGGAAGGTGGAATTGGGGCAGAGATTCAACTTGCATATGAGATAGTCAAGACAAATGACCTGACTCTAAGTGGAGATGGTACCACACACAAGCACATCAACTATGAATCTAAGCATATCCATCTAAAGGTCCCCTCCTACTCTGAAGAAGGTGATGGTGACTCAGATATCAAACATCATAGCCGACTCTTTGGAATATTCTCTGCAGATGATCACACTAGTGAAACACCAGTTGATCTTCTGATCAAACACCTGCTTCAAATTGCTGAAAGGCTGAAAAGCAGTCCTTTAGCACAAAGAGGAAAACTTGCCCTTCTGCTTGAAGACTTTTTTGACAAGCTCAGAGGCATGATTCATGAACTCTGACCATTCTAAAGATCAGAAAAAGGTGTTTGCACTGCTACAAGAACTCAAAGACCAGTTCATGTATGAAACTCTTGGAGCTGAAGTACTCATTGAAATGGAGCCTGGTGATCTCTTTAGATTATTGGCAGAAGTGAATGAAAAAGAGATTGCTGAGGCAGGTGGAGTTGCACAGTGGAATGCATTATCAAGAGAGGAGCAAGAGGAGATAAATGTCTATGCCATGAAGGATATGGTGACAGAGCTTGGAAAGGAAAAATATGCACAACTGACAGAACAGGAGAAAAGAGATTTGCAGCTCTTTATTTGGGTTGGCTGTAGAATGCACAATGACATGAATGCAGGCAAAGGGGGTGACATAGAGATGCAGTCATTTTGGCTGGAAGAGGAAATCACTGGTCTTGTTTTATTGGCCAATCGTGATAATGCTCCAGTCATTGATGACATTGATTCTGACTTTGAAACATTGAAGGCATCTGAAAAGTGTGCTTTAAATGTTACTAGTTCTGGGGCAACCAAGTTCACACTTTTAATGGGATTGTATGTCAAACACAAGGATGACAAAAAAGGCCAGCAGGATATGTTTTGGCATTTCATGGAGTCAGTTCTTGGTCCTGGTATACTTTTAAGTTACCCTGATACCAGTAATACATGCTACCAATCTTCTGGAAAAGCTGCAGGAGAGGTTATTGTCCACCATCCTTACTATGTGCAATTCATGGAGTTTGTCTGTGATGGGAAAAAATCCAAGCAGTTCAACCACCTTGAGAAAAATTTGTATGCTGCTTTGCATGATATTCCTACCCTTACAGAACTATGTGTTCTTGCACTATATGCACAAGCAATCACACATCCTTACATGCGCCAAATTTGTGGTCCAGGCACTGAACAAATAAATATGCTTGAACTAGGTCCTTTGCATACACAGTTAAAAGATCATGTTCAAAAGATCATCAACAATCCTGATTTGCTATTGTCACCAACATGCAGTTATCAGACTGGTGCAATGGATGGAAAAGAGTGGGAAAGACCAGAGGTTATCACTGCAGTTCATAAAAAATTTCAGGATCTTCCACATCTTAAACAATTATTGGTCAGATATTTCAAAGGTGCTCTAAAAACATGGGAAAGATTCACATCAGAGTGTAGAGATCCAACCTAACTGGTACACAATGAGCACGGTTTATTGTACAGTAGACTAAGGTATCTAATCTATGAAGGTAAGTATATATACTATAATGTTAACAATGGGGGAAATGATAAAGGCCAAGATATAAAGGGAGAAAGAGACAAGGGGAGAGATACACATCAAAGGGGAATATTAATAGATCAAAGGGGGCGCCTACAGCACGTGTTCATGGTGTAGATCTCAACACTCCTCCTCACCATGAATACTCCTCCTCGCATGGAATTGGCATGAAGAAGGTAATTACTGGAGTCCAAGGAATCCGCGAAGGCGGGCGAAAGATTTGACATCCAGGGCTTTAGTGAAGATGTCTGCAATATTATCACAGGTGTGCACATATTGTACACAAAGCTCCTGGGATTGGATGTGCTCACAAAGGAAATGGAATTTGATGTCGACATGCTTGATGTGGGAGTGGAGAAGCGGATCTTCAGATAAATTGATGGCAGCGGTGTTGTCACAAAGCATGGGGGTGGGTGCAGTAGGTGAGTGTCCAATGGCCGTGAGTAGGGTACAAATCCAGATGCATTCCTTTGCTAATTCAAAAGCGGCAATGTACCCAGCCTCACAAGATGAGGCTGCGACAGTCTTCTGCTTGCGAGCCATCCAGGATATGGCACCTGATCCAAGGGAACATGCATATCCTCCAACACTGCGCCTTGTATCTAAGCAATTAGCCCAGTCAGAGTTGGTGTACACCAATAAAGAGATTGGATCATTGCCCCCCAGATATAGTTTCAGGTCCCACGTTCCCTTCAGGTAGCAAACAAGGCAGATGGCGGCATGCCAATAATAGGAATCAAGGAACTGTGAGAGTTGTTGAACAGCGTATGATATGTCTGGGCGCATGGAGATGGCAAGGTATAGGAGACAGCCTACAAGTGATCGGTACGGTAGTCCTAGTAGTTTAGTCTGCACATCAGGTGTAAGACTTGACCAGTTGACATGCCGCAATTTCTGTCCAGGTTCCATTGGTGCCAACAATGGGTTAGCATCAGTCTGACCAAACTGAGAGACAATCTTGTCAATTAATGCTGTTTGGGACAGAGCAACTGTATGGTGTGCAGTATCCCAGGTGATGGCAATGCCAACAACAAATTGGGCTGTGCCAAGATCAGATATTGTCCACACCTTTTGCATTTGGTTTTTGAAGTGCTCATTATCCTCCTTGCAACTAGCGATGGAAAGGTAATCATCCACATGAACAGCCGTTATGATGGTACCTGTGTCAGATTTTCGGTAGTAGATGCCTGACTCACAAGATAATCTTGTGATTCCCAGGATACCATCTGGCCATGCAGCATCTGATTCCAAATACGCCCACTTTGTTTCATGCCATATAACCCTCACTGCAACTCCCATACCCAATCCTCCTTCCCCAGCTCTTTGAAACCAGCTGGCTGTTCCATATATTGAAGTTCATCATCTGGTAGGAGGCCATAGAGGAAAGCCGTCTTGACATCAATCTGTTGGGTGTCCCATCCAAGTGATGCCACTATATGTAAGAGAATGCACCAAGATTCCATGTGCGCCATAGGTGAGGTGGTTATTGTATAGTCTTTACCATAGATCTGTTCAAATCCCTTGAATACAAGCCATACCTTCCAACAAACTGCTCAACCAGTCTCATCGCATTTAATATGGAAGACCGGATGACCTTTACAAATTCAGCGACCTTGTGGTACATCAGTGCATGGGATAAGTTTGAATATGGACATCTCTTTCAGAGATTGCAATTCCTCCCAGTAGCCTTCTTCCCATCATTTAGTGTCTGCTGAATTCTTGGCATCTTCCCAAGATCATGGATCATCTTCAAACTGCAGTGACTCCGGATCAATAACTGACATCTCTGAAATTGATGCGGAGAGCTGATGTGCCTGATCACCAAACATGGTGTCATCAAGTGATTCCTCAACCCACTGATCATGACCGATCGATGATGTATCAGGTCCGATGATGGTATGGAGGTCATCTAAGAGTTTTCTCCATTCTGCATGAGTTGCCTTGACCCATTCAGCTGACTTTTTGGATTCCTGTACAGCTTTTTTGAGCCTGGTCACTGCTGGTCTTCCACCAGGATGCTTATCAGTGGGTATTGGTGAATAGTGGTGCCAGTGTCAACATAAAATGGACAATCGGTAAGTGAGATGGTGGTATGCTGAGTTTAGTTGAGGGGAGTGCTGTGAGTGCCTCCTCATTAGTTGGTATGGAATTCTGGACCCAGTCAACTGAAGTAGAGAACTCCTCTGCAGTCATGAGCCACCCCTCATATTCTACCTCCTCTACCATAGCATGGGGAAGTGGATCACTAGCGAGGCCTGCAAACTCGGTAGGAGCTGCCTGGGCAGTGGAGAGGATGCTGGAGTCAAGCATAACTGTATAAGTGTGGCCAGCACTATCCTTCAAGGTAATGGGAATTTTGGGGGACAACTTTGCTGTGCCATTCCCGGACTTCTTCTATTCATATGCTAATTTCTTCGCTGCTTTTGACTCCTCAATAGTCTTGCCTTCCATACCCCCCCCTTTCAAGACACAGTATGGGATGATATGACCAGGGCACTTGCAATTACTACAAATCATGGTGGAAGTCGACCTAGGGGGTTTAGAGCTGGCAGCGAGGGCGAGGGAATGGGTGTTATGGATATGGTGATCATTCTCCTGAAGGGATTGTTCATTCTCCAGGAAGAGGCAAATGTCCTTTGAGGTGTAAGGTGCAGAAACTGTTGACGCCACTATATCATGGGAGATAATGGAACTCGCATGAGGAAAATTCGCACTGATGGAGTTAAGGAGTGCAATGCAGCATAGGAGATCAGGAGTAATACTCCCCATGGCAAACACCCATTCAATGAGTGTACAAATCCTTTCAGCTGTTTTGGGTAAGGGTGTGTCGATCGTGCATTGTATGGAGAGCACCTGCTGTAATAAAGCAACTTGCCTGACCGGTCCTTCCTTCTGATGATGGGCTTGAAGAGCCTCCCAGTTCTCCTGTGCAGTCTTTGAAGAATCAAGGATGGGGCATTCAGAAGATGCCACTCCAGATGTGATGACAGTGTAGGTAAGGCAAGAATTAGCTCTCCAGTTAGAGTGGGCTCAAGGTTCTGCAGATGTTGGTTGTGGTAAGTCGACATAGTCAAACAGTCCATTAAGGAATAGGGTGACAGTAACATCCTTGCACCATTCTTTGTAATTGGACTGGAGTTTGTCAAGCTTTACCCCAGTATAGTGTGTGGAGAGTCGGATGAGGGAAATAGATGGGGAATTCAAGTCAAGAGAGTTTGGATCCAAGGATTCAGGCATAGTAGCAATTCTCAAGGTAAACAAAGTTCAACAAGAGGAGAAAGGTAAGTGCGCGAGGCAACAACAAAGAGATGGAAATGCGCCGGTAAACCAGAACACATCAAGATAAGATAAGATTGACAAAGAATTGATTGAGCATCAATCAACCGAGACAATCGCGTGATCGTTAATTTGCTAGGAAGGATTTCTATTGTCACTTAAAGGTGACAAGAGTGGCCCATAACCTGTAGAGATCCAACCTAACTGGTACACAATGAGCATGGTTTATTGTACAGTAGACTAAGGTATCTAATCTATGAAGGTAAGTATATATACTATAATGTTAACAATGGGAGAAATGATAAAGGCTAAGATATAAAGGGAGAAAGAGACAAGGGGAGAGATATGCATCAAAGGGGAATATTAATCGATCAAAGGGGGCGCCTACAGCGCGTATTCACAGTGTAGATCTCAACACAGTTTGCTGCAGAGGGTGTAGTTGATCTTGCAACTCCAGCAGAGAAGGAGAAAGCAATAATGCCACCAACAAATGATGTGAATGAGGGTGCTGTTGGTTCCTATCAAGTATATATCCAGAAGAAGCCTAACACATCCATGCATATGTATAATGCCATTGCAATGTGTGCTCGAAATGGTACAGAACAGTTTATGCTCAAGAACTTCAATGATGATGACTATGCATACATTTGTCAACAAGCATGTCTGGTGGAGGGTAGTGGACTGGAAAAGAAACAGAGAAAAGCTATGATGGAGAAGAAAATTGAACAAGTAGAAGCAGCAAGAAGCAAAACAAGAAAGAGAGCAGATGCAAAGGCTGCAAAGGCTGCAAAGGCTGCACAACTGGCAAAGGTCAAGAGGATCAGAAATCCAGCTGATGTGACAGGTGCTCTGAATAACAATCAGCTCAATGATCAGCTAGACATCTATAGAGCACTGGTTGAAGATGTTCCTCTCAAAAGTCACATCATCATCATCATCCGACTCACATGAAAAACAAGCAGGAAAGAATTGAGAGGTTAAAATCTGCAATTGAGAGGTACAACCAAGACCATTCTGACTCTACAGAGGATCAGGATGATGGGGAGAGTGGAGAAAGTGGAGAAGATGAAGAGGAGAGTGCTTGAGAAGGGCCTGGAAGATGGGAAGATAGCATAAATAGTAAATAGTAGTATATTTAGTATTTACATTCTGCATAATATGTTTACCAAGCCCTCATATAGTAAATAGAGCCTCATATAGTGTTATATGCATTGTAAAACACATATTATACCTTATAGAAGTCATGAGCACAAAAAGAACGATGGAAAACGGTTGAGAATTGACTTGGAATTGACCGAAATCAGCCTGCTTCACTGAAATCAGTAATTTGGCACTGTTTGGCTTACATCAGCTGACCGCGGCTTTACCCGGGATTGCCCCATTGTATGTCTGGCTGATCGTTGAGATATTGACGTGTTGAACGTGAAGCGTTTTTCATAAGTTATGTAAATACAGCGTCAGGTGCACGGACTACATAAATAATTTAGCAAGCCCAGCTTGGCGGATAAGTACTAATCTACTTCCCCAACTTCTGATTATTGTAAGGTAAATGCAATAGAAAGCGCAGGGCACTTCGAATACGCCTCCTGATACCTCAGTCAATTCTACACTTATCGTGCTGATTGTGTTGACTGTGTATTTGTCTTCGATTATCCCCTGTTCCAGATTGCCGAACTCATCCTCGGTACTACAATTGCTACTGAGAGTTGCCAGTGCTGTACCCAACTTAAGTAAATTGGATGGTCGAATGCCGGACGCTCGAGCCAGGTACTAAAACGTAGTATGCCGAGCGGATCCTGATTAGAAGCCTGTTGGAGAAGATACTACCGAATGCGTAAGAAAACGGTAGTCCCAACGTGTTGAGAGGCATCTAACGTTATGAAGTTTATTTAATATGTCAAGGGAAAGAGCAATGGCTTATTGATGGCTTACCTGATCCTGTTCCCAGAATACCAAATTAGTGAGGTACACACAAAACGTCCTAGTAGCAAGGGCGATAAGCTCATAGAACTGAGAAATTGAGCATCGCCCACATGAAGAAATAGAACACGGAATCTCTAGATAGTTCTTGCATGAGGGGGCTTCCACATTGGGATGCACGATGCGTCCAAGCCTTTCGAAGTGCCATGCCGAGAAAGATGGTCTCGACTACGAGGACGACACTATATACGTACAGTGAGCGACGAGAATGGAGTGCGCAGAAGATATTTCCCGGGAAAGGCTCATTCGTCACTAAGTACTGATATGGAGGAGTGAGTTCCAAGCCAAATTCGACAATAACTTACTTATGGTCAGAGTCTCAACTGAGAAAAGCGAGAGGGCACCAACGACCTTCATCGCTGAGAGGTACGCAGCCTCTGTGCATATCACTGCTATCTAATTGTGTATAGTTGAAGACAAGTTGAAGAAGATTTCATTCAATCGCGTTGATACTGGATGCAATATACTTACAAGGAATACAAGCACGTTCCGACGTCTCCAGTACATTGCATGCAGTCGGTGGGCCAAAATAGCTATCAAACGACATTCATCAATGCTGAACTGGTATGCATCGTGTAGGGACACACCATGTGTCAATATGACTTGCACTTCCATCGCTATGTTTTGCCAAACATGATAATACATGAAGCCTAAAAACGCGGGCAGATTAATAGCCGTTAGAAGTACGAGGTCAACAGAAATGAATTACATCTTTAAGCAACATCAATGATCGCATGTCTCATATCAACATGTGATGAGAACAAAGTGTGTTCAAGGAGCGTACAGCTATGAAATTGACGAGTACTATCAGTATGCTGATCAGCAGTGGGGCAAGGCTTGAATTATTACTTTAAGAGATGGTCTCGGCACCATGATGCCTATCCTTCATTAAGTGCAAGATCATATAGCGAATGAAGGAACCTCACCAGCTGCACTCGAGCTGGAGAACTGAGTTAATCAAATGGTGTCCCTAGGCTGTTGGAAGAAGCCAACGTACATGAGTAGTACAAGACTAAAATATCTGTTCTGTACGTCCCACGTCAGCAGCCTTCCCAAAACTAAATGAAAACTGTAATTTCTCTGACCGTTAGGAAGAGAATCTTCCCCACACACCACCGCTTTTTCTGGAAGACAGGATACCAGTAGTATGTCTTTAGAACATAGTACTTGTGTAAGTGCTACCTACCCAGAACAGTTCCACCTATATTACTTCAATCGGTGAAACATCCTGCATGCCGGTAGACCTACCCACCTCATTGTCAAGCTATGATATCATTGGAATAAGTTAGATTGCACAACATTCGAGGGAACGATACTCACAGTGTTCGTAAATTACAAGAGCAGCGCACGCCACTGTGAAGATTCTATTAGCAACATTCGGCTTTGGATTCGAGGGTAACGATCACAGTTGGCATTGCACACGGCGTTAGAAATGATGAGATTCTCCTGCAGCGTCATCATCAGAAGTTGACGAAGAAACGAAGAATCAGAGAGGAATATATACCATATAGATGTACCGCAATTGGAGCTGTGTGCCCGGGGAACTTCGGATCATGATTTCTATTACAGCTTCGTTTGTTAGGCGCCAGGAGACAGCTCCAGACTTGGATAGCTTGAGTTCGTGGATTATTAGTTCAAAATTCATGAGTATTACCGAATACAACCAACCTATCAAACTACCACTGGCATGCTGTATTTACCAACCTGCGAGGGAAGCAGCGGATTGATACCAGCACCCTGACAGATTCCATGGTTCCACATGGATGTCAAAAGTTCCTACTGCACCCAGTCAACTTGTGAAGTAAATAAGTTACTATTAACAACATCAACGGACCTTCTGACTTAGATTCCGAGTTCCATTTATGGAACGAGGTTATATCCCTTCGTCCTTTCCAACTGAGGTAGTGTGGGAGAATTCCAATCTATCGTTGCGGCGAACGCCGAAGATGGTATTATTAGATTCATACCATATGTATTTGTTCACATTCTACGTACAAACAAAAAGAGATAAGAACCAAGGGGGAAATGGGCCGTTGTTCCATGACCCGAGGTAGGGGGGGTCTGGCCCAAAGGGTTTAAATTCTTTACTATTTTTAGCCCCAAATGCAACACATTAGTGACTTCGTTGACGTAACTTCAACTTCGAACGTCTTGCACATTCTGAACGCAATAAAAATGATTTTTTTTGGCTCACTCCAATGTGCTGGTATCAAAATGCAACATTTACATTGGTGCCAGTGGTTCAATGATGAAGACAAAAGTAGGCTTTTAAAGGCTTTCAACTATTTCAGACATGTAAAGTGCTTTTTGAAAGAATAAAGGGCCTAAGGCTCCAACTGTCTAGTTTATGTATACTCCTCAAAGGCCAAGTATACATAAACAGTTGTCTAAACTATATAACCATCTATATACTGTTTAATAAACAGATATACACTTGATATACACAGTTGAAATACTAACATTATCATTTCCTTCCTTTATCACCGTAACTAACATTTGTACATATCATATAGTAAGGAACAAAGCTTACTTGAGGCAGCTTCAGCAGCCAGGAAGTGCAAGATTCTAAGAGTGAATGCAAGGGGGTGATGGAACAGGAATCCCAAACTACAGGCAGGGGGGGGTCCTGCCAGAGGCTGAAAAAAAATTATACTAGGGTATATACAATGCTGATAGGTGTTGTTGAGCCACCAAATGGGTTCTATAGGCTTGTAAACTATGAAAAATGGCTTTGTTTGGCCATGAATTACTTAGCATGGTTGTAGAATAGCTCCCAAACCAGTAGAAACTGTAGATTTATTGAAAATGTGTGTTATGATGCTAAGAAAGTTGCTGGGGGAAGTTGTTCTGTTGATGGATCATCAGGAAGTTGGTCATGATGTGGCATGGTTTCTCATCAACACGTTGTTGCAAAAAGGGGAATAGTGCCTGGTAACAAGTTCCAAGTTCTCAATTTATTGAGAATGAGGCCTGTTTGGTGTGGACTCAGTGAATGTCTCATACACTTTATCATTGCCACAGCACCTTATGTAATCTACTGCTGTGTGTGGTTTGATCGAAGGTAAACATTTCAGTTACAATTTCACCTCCTATATTTATATTTCCCTGTCTTGCAACATGTCCTCTCATCAATTGTCATTCCATTCTTTGACCATTGCTTGGGTTATCCTACATCCACATATACTTTGGCGCAGTTGGGTGTGCTTTTGCACATGAAGACTATTTGTTACAAGCCCGGGCCCTGGCATCAGAGGTGTTATGCCAAATCTGATGCTTTGTTTTTGGACTGCCTGATGGGAGCCGGCTTCATGCTTCCCCTTACATTTGAAGTCACTGTGCAGGATGGAGGTGAGGTGTGGACCTGTGTTGATGGACAAAACAGGTTAAGGCCATTGGTCTTGTTCTTCACTGGTGTTATCCCTTGTAACTGTCCTTCCTGCTGGTTTTTATGTCCTTGCTGAATCTCTTCTCACAGACCATGACCAGCACCTTCACTGGACATGGTGGATTGGGGAGCAACATCCCACAGAGTGGCTGCAAGAGAAAAACTTTAAGAGAAATCCTTCTGAAATGTGATTTGTGCCTGTAAGTTCCACCTGAGTGATTGGAGCATCTACAGAAAGGCAACTTTCTAACTTTGCAACTGAGAATTGAGGCACGCAGTCATCCCTGCAGGTGTAATCAAGCTGGAGATGTAGATTGTGCCCTGTGGGGCCCAGTTGGCCAATGTCCTTCTCCAGCGACCATGTAGTAACTGCCATGGGATAAAATTAGCTATGCTTTCAATAGTGTGCAACAGTGTACCTCGCCCTCATGAAGATGCAACCAGGTTAGAAACTCACACCACATTTGATGAATGGGTGAGTGCCAAATGTACAACCATTGCTTGGCAGCCTGAGATGGCAGAGTGCTTTGTGTTCGGGCCAATCAGCTTCTTGACAAGAAATATCCTGTTCAAATGTTAGCTGAAAAAAGGGTGCTGTTTCGATTGACTTGCAGAATACAGGCAGAAGGTGCATCCAGCACATTCCTGGTAATGCTGTACCAATCTTCGGCAATAAGCACAGTGCTTGTGTTTTGTCATTTCTGTAGTGTGAAGTTATGTCCAAGTAAGATTCTTTCACAGTATAATGAAAGGGAAGATGATCTCACATCTGTTAATGGCTTCCCATTTACCTCCTAAACAGCATGTCCAAGCTGGAACAATGTGTCGATTGTCGGTCTGTGCCTCCTATTGTTTAGGGTGTGTAAGCTTGATCTGGCTTGCTAATATTTAGAAGTTTACCTCCTAATCGCAGTCTTCAAGGTGCATGTGAAAAGCACTGTTTCATTTGCACTTGGAGTGAAATCACTCTGTGTTTTCCAAGTTCAAAGTTGGCGGCAGACACAATGGATTCCAGGTTTGATTTTGACAATGCCCATAAGGCCCAATTTTTGACGGATGGACATGAGTGCTCAATTGTCATTAGGAGTCCATTTGAACGACCTCACACATGGGGCATTGGCTTATAAATCTATAAGGCATATTGTGAATATACAGAGAACAAATTTAGGAAGAGTTCTGTTGAAATGTAAGAAAATAAATGTTGAAGCCATTTAATTTTTGTTTTATAATGTGCAATGTCATCTATTCAATGGGTTTATTTGAAACAAACTGCAGATTTGTCCCTAATGAACATCTATGCATATATAGGAAACAAATTTCAAATGTATCTTGGGGGAAAACAAGGAATATAGTGGTGAACAAATTTTGAAACTAATGTGTGGACAATTTTTTGATTTGTTTGAGGCTTTGTGCATGAGATAAACCATAATTGTATTCAAAGTATATAATTCAAATTTGTTTACAAGATACAATTTATAACGAATCCTGTAATATGTTCAGGGAATAAACTGAATGATCAGATCTCCTGAAAAGGAAATATTAGCAGGTTTCCCTTTCCAGAATATAGGATTGGCAGGCCAGAATACACACTCAAGTTCTACACACCTGATAATCCCACCAATCACCTCTTATTAGAGGTGGAATAGGCCTCTCTAACATGAGTTAGTTTACATAATGTGTACACACCACATAGACTCAGTCATATCTCTAAGACATCTATGGCATGTGCCAGACATCAGTACCTGCCATCAATGCCGTCGGCTACTGTCCCGAACACTTGCTCACATGCCATCAAAGCCATCAATCTCTCCCATCACTGTCAGTTTATGGCCGCCCACATCAGCTAACGTCGTGCTCACTGCCTCTGACAGTGAGCTCACTATTTTCTTCATTCTGCCCTGTTTCTCTTGGTTTATTTTGCTTACATTGACTACACATGTACATAGAATGACTACCTGCCATCCTTTCCACTTTACCTGCCCTTATAAGCCTACTAGAGCACTACCTTCTTGAAGTGAGAATGAGAGATTATTGTACTCATGTATGAGGCTCTCCCTTGATGTCCAGGCCAATGAAATCATGTCTATGTCTATGTACATGATGGGGATAAGTACTTTAGCCATAAGGCAGTGACTACCCTGGGAAAAAAGCGAAAATGTAGGGGAGGAGGAGAGGGTACTCACTGCTGAGCTGGCATGTGGATCAGGACAAAATTTGTGCAGCAAAAAAGGTGTAATTGTATCATGTAGAGTGGTATACAAAGTATAGAGACTAGGGGGCCAGTGGGTGGATGTCAAACTATGTGTGAGTGAGGACATCTGTGTCCTGGATATGGCTGGGTGTCCGACTGTCCGACTGTCCAGCTATCTACATACAACACAATCTTCCACGTATTTAACTGTATCCCATTGAGGCTGTACGATGCACTAGTGTCTGGAAATAACAGGGAACCATCATTAGGTGCAGTCCAGAATAAGCATCAGTTCCGGGGGCAGCACTACATGTTTGGTAGGTATGCTATGGCTGTGAACTAGATTAAATGAAAATAAAACCCCTCGCGCCAGATGCACGAGCATTGTTGTGTGGTCTCCATGGTCCTGCTCCCCATTGTGCCCCTCCCACTGCCATTCTCATCCATGCCATCGAATGTGGGTCCTTTGTCGTCATTGTGGGGTGTCGGGTGCATGTGCTGGTGTCCGTCGTCGTTGTAGGGTGGTTGTGCCAGTGGTGAGGGTCCTGGGTCATGCTCAGTCCTCATTCTTGTTGCCATAGTCATGGTCGTGGTTGTGCTCTTGATTGAGGTGATCCTCCATGGGCGCTGGTGCTCATTGTTGACATCGTTGGTTGCTAGCACTCACCATCCACCCTGCAAGCAGTGGCTCACAGGGCTGGGGGTGGGTGATGGGTTGTCCTTCATTGTTGTGGTGCTGGGGCAGGTGCTTCTTGTCGATGGGGAGCCCTGGTGCTTTGTTTTGTTGCTTGGTTGGGCATGGGGTGGGACCATCGTTGCAACATGTTTATGACCTAAAACTAATGAAAACAGTTAGTTGGTTGAAAGAAACAAGAAACATAAAACAGACCTGCACAAACGACGTCTTGTTTGTGCCTGTTTTGGGTGTGAAGGCTTGTTTACCATCTCAGCTGTCATTTTCCGGCATGGTGGCAGAGTTGTTGGCACGTAATCAACAGAAATGTTCCCATCACATGTTGGGTATGCATCAAAGCCTGGTGAATTTGCATTTCCTTGAAAGAGGGAGGGGTGGCTGTGCAAAAGCAGTTGACAGGACAGCCGGACAGTTGGACAGTCGGACAGACTTTCCAAGGTACAGACTTTCTGGTGTGAGTGTGATATGAGAGATAGTGACTCACCAGCTCTCCTGTTCATCCCACTGCATAAATGAGCATTATAAATGCATCATAGAGACCTTACAAACGATGTGGAGAGCCTATTATCAAAGCTACATGGGATAAGATAGCCAAAAAAGCGAACTAGGGGTGGGGAGGAAGATTACTTGCTGCATGAGATCCATGGCACAAAAGTGTTTGCTTTCTTCATTTTTCAAGTCTAAAGGTGAAGTAAACGAAAGGTATGTATGTCTAATTGGATGGGACTGAGATCCTGGCTCACAGGGGCATGGCTTCCCCATCACAGAACAGAACTTAGCTCACCATGGGTCACACACATTTCCTATCATCCAAACTTCCTTCCCATTAGTCAGAATAGTTCCTTACTTTAGATTTATAGCCTACAAGTCCACAATATAGTCAATACTTCGGTCTACAAGATAGGATTTTCACCAACTTACCTAATCTCCTTGTTACTCAATGCTAGCTCATAGTTATAGAACGTTGGCAGGAACCGGTAGGGAACTAGAATAGAATAACGAGATAACCTCAGTGAACGGACAATCACTATATTCAGTAGTAGTACCTAGAATAGAATAATGAGATACTACTATGGGTAAGTAAGGAAATAAATAAAATAGAGAAAGGGGACATACACCTCAGTGAATGGACAATCACTAAGGTTGCGACGTAAAGCTACGAGGTATATAACATCCCATATATGCTTTTCAAATAAGACGAGACATAGTTACCATAGTTCTATAAATAGATGTAACGTACTAATAATAAATATCTGTGACAGTTGGCGAGCATTGGCGACTGCAGGCAAGCGCAGGCAGGTGCGGGGATGCCTCGATATGTCAACACTCCCCCTTGAGGTGAACACCGGACTAGATGACTCCGAGAAGAGTGCGAAATTTCTCGTACTTGACACGACCGAGTGACTTGGTGAAGATGTCAGTGATCATGTCATCCGTGGGACAGTATTGCATCGTAATGTGGCCCAAGGTAATAGTTTGGCGGATGAAGTGGAAGTGAACGTTGATGTGTTTGGTGCATCCGTGGAATGTAGCATCCTTGGAGAGTCGGATCGTGCCTTGATTGTCACAGAAAAGTGTAGTAGGTAATGTAGAACTAAAAATAGAAGATAATTCAGTAAGTAATTTGTGAATCCATAAAATATCCTTCGATGTGTGAGTTAATGCAACATATTCGGCCTCGGTGCTTGACAAAGTGATGATTGTGTAAGGGGACTAGGGGGGTGCCCTGTGTGTTTTTCCTATTTTTTATGTTCATCCTATATTTTTCCCCACCTCATTTCCTTCTATTCTTCATTTTCTATGATTTTTCCGGATTTTATTACTAATTTTCCCTTGCTATCATGTTTGTACATGTTGACACTTTTATATTTAGAGGCGGAGTACCCCTTCCGACACATACCCCTTGGTATGATGTCATTCGGCGGCCTTGATCTGCCTATCTCCGCCTTTTTCTATTTTTAGGTTATATTTGATTTTTGTCATCTTCACATATACTGGGCATCAGCAAGGGGATCCTTAAAGTTTTCTCTTCGGATTTCCCTTTGCTAGAGGCTTAGGTTGCCCTTATAGTAGAAAACTCTCCCCTAAGGCCCGAAAATCGCGAACGCGCTGCCCAAGATAGGCAGGTACGGACTGGACAACGCTTCCCAAAGCTCCATAGAGTCCCTACACACTGTTCCAGATAATCTCGCCTTTATTATGCTGCCATTTTCACCAAATGCGCTCCCTAGTGACATGGATGCATCAGAACGCTTCGACACGCTTGAAAGCGACATTTCCGGAATGCATGCGCAAATTGACTCGCTTAAATCTACGATTGAAAACTTCGTTAGGACCCTCCAGGCTAACCCTACAACCAATAGTTCTCCCTTTACGACTCCAAGTGCACCCAACAACGATGTTTTGCCAAATGCGTCCACTAAGGAACACGCCCAGATCAAACTGTCCCCCCCCACCGAATTTAATGGTGCACGTGTGCAGGGATGTGCATTCCTTAATTCCTGTGAGTTATACATTAGTCTCCAGTCGCATCAATTCGTCGATGAGGCTGCAAAAATTTATTGGGCCTTCACATACATGAAATCTGAACGCACCTATCTCTATGTGGACCGTATCCTACGTCAAACTAAAGAACTCGGTTCTCTACCTTTCTCCACTTGGGGTGACTTTTGAGCTGAGTTCATATGCCACTTCTGCCCTCTCAATGAACGCCACTGAACAGTGACACAACTTGAGTCATCCGCTTACGTCGATCCGTGGATGACTATATCGATGAGTTCAAGGATTTGGTGGACATGGCAGGATATAGGAGTGGGTTACCAGTGGTGGTAAAGTTCCGATGGGGGCTCAACCAAGAAATTCAGGACCAGATTGCACAGATGTTGGAAGGGTGCCCAGCGGACAATGATATCCTTGCTTGGTATGAAGCTGCTTCACTCTGTGATGAGAACTGACTCACAAATGCGGTGTTTAATGCTGCATTCCGTGCTCCAACTACCACTCATACGCCCTACACCTTCAATCGAAGCCTCCCCCACCCTAACCCCATTCCTGTTCATCAAACTCCCACACCAGCCATCAATGTCCCAGTACCAATGGATGTTGATGCAGCCCACAGCCGTGCACGTAAGTTGGATCTCTGCTACTGTTGTGGGGAACCTGGACACAGGGCTGGAGCATGTCCCCATCGTCAGGATATCCGCATGCTCACCCCCGAGGGATGAGACGAACTCCTGCAAGATTTGTTGGCACTTGTAGATGTTGAGGAAGCGAAGGATCAAGTTGCAGAGGAGATTAAGTTGGAAGTTGTAGAGGAGCAGGATTTTCCTATTCACAGCGAGTGAATCGTACGCCCTCACTGCCTGTCCATAACCGCTTTGAAGTCTTGTCAGTTGAATCCCCGGAGAATGAATCCATTTCTGTGACTGCTCCCCTCTCTGACCCTTTGAAGTTGGCTAAAGACGTACCTGCTCTCCCCATCTCTCCTTCTACTCCACGTCCCAAAATTAAATCATGGGAGCGTAAACTACCACACAAGTATATTGTGGCATCCACTCCCTCTGCACATTCCTTGAACCTAGCCATCGAACTGCAGATGACCGACACTGGACAGATACTCGGTGTCTCTGCGCTCCTGGACTCTGGTGCGACTGGTCTCTTCATTGATTCCCATCTGGTACAACAACATCACCTAAATACTCACTCACTCTCACGTCTGATACCTGTATATAACGTGGATGGATCCCCAAATGAAGCTGGTGCCATCCGAGAGGTTGCAGACCTGGTTCTCCATTACAAAGATCATAGTGAGCGTGCCCTTTTTGCTGTCACTCAATTAGGAAAGCAAAAGGTGATTTTGGGATATCCATGGCTTCGAGACCATAACCCAGAAGTCGACTGGCATACTGGGGAGGTTACCATGAGCCAATGTCCATCCCACTGTCGGACGTGTTTCACAGAAGCCAGGCAAGAACATCGTGGACAGAAGGCGGCAATATGACGTACTCAGAAGTGTCATGCTGGACCCCTGCCTATACCTGAAGTGGAATTGGAAGGGGTTCCTGATCTAATGCCGGACTCAGATGATGATGATGAGGACCCAGAGGAAGTGGAGGAGGGTGATTGGATCTTCTACACTGCGATTCACTCATCGCATGAGGTGTGTGCCACATTGAACATATCCCAATGCCTTGCTGAGGCCTTCCACAAAAACAACGCTGCTAAATCCTCTACTAACTCCTTACTCCCTCATCTCCATGAGTTTGAAGACATGTTCTCCAAGGAGTCATTCGACTCTCTTCCTGCGCACAAGCCATGGGATCATGCAATTGAACTCACCCCCGGCACAACCCCTTCATCCTGCAAGGTCTATCCTCTCTCTCCAGAAGAACAACGGCAGCTTGACCAGTTCATTGACGAGCACCTGGCCTCTGGACATATTCAACCATCGAAGTCACCCATGGCCTCTCCCTTTTTCTTTGTCAAGAAGAAGGATGGCTCACTTTGACCGGTTCAAGACTACAGAAGGCTCAACAACATCACGGTCAAAAATCGCTACCCACTACCCCTCATCTCTGAACTCGTAAACCAGCTCCATGGAGCCCGATACTTCACCAAGCTCAATGTCCACTGGGGCTATAATAATGTGAGGATAAAGGAGGGAGATGAGTGGAAGGCAGCCTTTCGTACCAACCATGGTCTTTTTGAACTGCTTGTCATGTTCTTTGGCCTTACTAATAGCCCTGCCACCTTTCAGACCATGATGAATGACATCTTCCATGACCTCATCCTCGAAGGCGTTGTCTGCATCTATCTTGACGACATCCTCATCTTCACTTGCACGGTTGAAGAACACCATCACATCACGCGCCTCGTCCTAGAGTGACTTCGATGGTACAAACTCTACCTTCATCAGGACAAATGCGAGTTTGAAAAGACCAAGATTGAGTACCTTGGCCTGATTATCTCAGAGGGTCAAGTGGAGATGGATCCTATCAAGGTAAACGGGGTCACAGCTTGGCCGACGCCCATGAACAAGAAGGAGGTGCAGTCTTTCCTGGGCTTCATCAATTTCTATTGGCATTTTATCAAGGATTTCTCACATCATGCACGACCACTGTTCGACTTGACAGGAAAGGAGGCATGGAGGTGGGATAATGCACAACAGGAGGCGTTCGAAAAGCTTAAGGAGATGGTCACTTCCACTCCGATCCTTACCTTTGCTGATGATTCGCATCCTTTTCGTGTAGAAGCCGACAGTTCTGACTTTGCGATGGGCACCGTGTTGTCTCAGCAGTCTCTGGAGGACCAGAAGTGGCATCCTGTTGCATTCTACTCCAAAAGCCTTAGTGCTGTAGAGCGAAACTACAAGATCCATGACAAGGAGATGTTGGCGATAATGCGTGCACTTGAGGAGTGGCAACACTTCCTCGAGGGTGCCCAACACAAGGTGGAAATTTGGACGGATCACAAGAATCTTGAGTACTTCATGACGGCCAAGAAATTGAACCGTCGTCAAGCTTGTTGGTCCCTGTATCTATCTAGATTCGACTTCTCCTTGCACCACCGTCCGGGTCGCAGCATGGGGAAGACCGATGCCCTATCCCAACGTGCAGACCATGGGGATGGCAGCGGTGACAACCAAAACATTGTGCTGTTGCAGCCAGACCTGTTCACCATTCGGGCACTGGAAGGCATCACACCCCAGGGCGAGGAGCGGGACATCCTACATGACATTTGTCGTGCAAACCATAGTGGTTTACATGAGGATGTTGTCGCCCGAGCTGTTAAAGAACTGAGGAAGGGATCGACCCTTTCCTTACGTGTGGCAGAGTGGGCTGAAAAGGAGGACTTGTTGTATTTCAGGGATCACATCTATGTTCCCAATGACCCAGACCTTTGCCGGTGCATCATATCCCAACACCATGACTCACAGATTGCTGGCCACCCCGGACGCTGGAAGACCTTGGAGCTCACCTCACGGAACTATTGGTGGCCACAAATGTCACAGCTCATTGGTCAGTATTGTCGCACTTGTGACCTTTGCTTACACACCAAGGTTCCTCGTTGCAAGCCTATTGGTGAGCTACACCCTCTTCCTGTTCCAGAGAGTCGTTGGGATGTCGTCAGCGTCGACTTTGTGGTGGTGGAATTGCCAGAGTCAAACAGGTTTGATGTGGTGATGTGCACAGTTGACTCAGTGGGAAAACGCGCTCACTTCATTCCCACTCACACCACTGTCAGTGCCCTAGGTGCCGCTCAACTCTACCTCCACCACGTGTGGAAATTACATGGACTTCCTGGTGCCTTCCTCTCAGATCGTGGCCCTCAGTTCATGGCAGAGTTCACTCATGAGCTGTACCGACTCCTGGGGATCAAACTCCTTGCTTCAACCGCTTATCACCCACAAACTGATGGCCAGATGGAGCGAGTCAACCAGGAACTGGAGCAGTACATCCACCTCTTTGTCAATGAACGCCAGGACGATTGGGACGATCTCCTTCCTTTGGCCGAGTTTGGATACAACAACCATGTCCATGCTTCCACTCAACAGACCCCTTTCCTCTTAGACACTGGACGACATCCACGCATGGGATTTGAACCTCACCAAACTCCCTCACACATCGAGACGGTGAATGAGTTCACAGAACGCATGAGGGATAGCTTGGAGGAGGCAAGGGCAGCCTTAGCAAAGGCGAAGGACGACATGGCGCGATTTTACAACCAATGCCACTCCCTGACCCCTCAGTACAAGGTTGGTGATCGAGTTTATCTTGACTCCAGTGACGTCTCCACTACACGTCCATCCAAGAAACTCGCTCATCGCTTCTTGGGACCTTTCCCCATTGTCAAGTGCGTTGGAACGCATGCCTATTGTCTACGCCTCCCAGCCTCCATGTCCAGACTCCATCCCGTCTTCCATGTTGTCAAATTGCTTCCAGCTCCCCCAGATCCGTTCCCGGGACACCATTCACACCCACCACCACCACCTACAGTGATCGAGGGAGAACCCCAATACGAAGTCGAGTCAATCTTGGACAGCTGTTTGCGTCGAGGAAAACTCCAGTATTTGGTACATTGGAAGGGTTATGGGTATGAGGAGAACTCATGGGTCGAAGAGTCTGACATAAATGCCCCTTGGTTAATCAAGGAATTCCACCGACGGCACACTGCTGCACCGCATCGTATTCAAGTCACGGACTTTGGTCGTATGTGATTTCAAATGCATCGGGGTGATGCATCTTAGAGAGGGGGTGATGTAAGGGGACTAGGGGGGTGCCCTGTGTGTTTTTCCTATTTTTTATGTTCGTCCTATATTTTTCCCCACCTCATTTCCTTCTATTCTTCATTTTCTATGATTTTTCCGGATTTTATTACTAATTTTCCCTTGCTATCATGTTTGTACATGTTGACACTTTTATATTTAGAGGCGGAGTACCCCTTCCGACACATACCCCTTGGTATGATGTCATTCGGTGGCCTTGATCTGCCTATCTCCGCCTTTTTCTATTTTTAGGTTATATTTGATTTTTGTCATCTTCACATATACTGGGCATCAGCAAGGGGATCCTTAGAGTTTTCTCTTCGGATTTCCCTTTGCTAAGTGTGTCCCCAATGCCTGTATTATGTAGTATAATTTTAACTTCAGATTTCCCTTTGCTAGAGGCTTAGGTTGCCCTTATAGATTGGTTGCTTCTTGCTGCTCCAATTTACAACACCAGCTCCGATGAAGTAAGCAAACCCGGAGATAGAGTGACAATGCATTTGGGAAGCCCAATCTGCATCAGAATATCCCATAATATCAGGCTCATTACCTCCCAGGACAAGCTTGAGACCCTTAGTGCCCGAGAGATAGCGAAATACACGAGTCACGGCGATAAGATGTGTCGTTCTAGGCATGTCGAGATACTGGGATAGAGTTGAGACAGCAAATGCAATGTCTGGGCACGTCATAATGGTGGCATACATTAAGGAACCAATCATTTCTCTATATTTGGTCTTTTCAGCGGGCATGAGAAGTGTCAGTAATACGGCGGGAGAATCAAAGCTGAGGTCGATTCCGGGCTCCATGGGGGTGATGGTAGTCTGGGCATTTTGAAGACTGAATCATGAGACGATCTGTTCGATGTATGCTTGTTGACTCAATGAAATGGTTTTGTCTTCAAGGTTGCACGTGATGCTGACACCAAGAAGCCAGTTGATGGGACCGAGGTCTGAAATCTCGAAGCGCATGGTGAGCTGCTTTTGGATGAGATTGTTGGTGCTCTCAGTGGAATCCACAATGACAGTGAAATTGTCAGTAGTGGCAGCGATGATAATGAATTTGTCACTGTGATATAAATAGAACACGGCTTCGTCTGCAGTGGATACGGAGTACCCGAGATCAAGGAAGAAACTTTTTACCTTGGCATACCAGTCGTGAGCTCCTTGCTTTGATCCGTATACTGCAACAAGCCATTTACAGACCACATTTGGCTTGCCTCTGAGCTCCGGAGGTAGTTGACGAAATTTTTCGTACTTTGGAGGAAGTTCCGAGTAAAGTTCTACACCGTCTTGCAAACGAGAATTGAGGTACGCATTTTTGACATCACATTGATGGACGGCAGCATTTTTCTGGGCTGCAAACAAGAGGAGGATCCGAAGAGTGGATGCCCGGACTGTGGGAGCGAAAGTTTCGACGTAATCAACCCTGAATTGTTGCCTGAAGCCCTTGATGATGAGTCGAGCCTTGTAATGGGCTACATTACCAGCTGCATCACGCTTACAGCGGAATACATAACGGGACGGAATGACATTTGCATCAGGCGGCGGAACAACGGGTATCCATGCATTGACTTTCTCCATTTGGGAAAGTTCCGCATCAACCGCATCAGACCACTCTGACTGCTCATTGCCGTTTAATGCCTCCATTAGCATTGGTTTGTCTTCACTCACTACCATTGCCATCTCCATTACCTTGCTAAACCAGTCTTCTTCACGGATATCAAGCTCCACTCCCCCTGGCTCAAAGTCTCCGCCATCATCAAGAACAAAGGTGGCGTCTATTGCATCCGAGAAGTTCATGGCGCTACATGAGCTGGGAACTCAGTTGCACTTTCCATGGCCGTATTGGGTTTCATCAACTGGGGGAAGACCTGTAAGGGAGTTTCGTCGAGGTTTTCTTTGGTGTGGAGGTGGTATAGGTGTGTTGGATGGAGTTTGTGAGTTGTTATTGACATTTTGCATTGCTGGTGAATTTTCAGCTGCATTATCAGAATTATTGACATTTGCAGGCACTGGACCATTATCGATGGTTTTGGAGGGTGTGCTAGGTTCGTCGGGAGCATCAGGGGATTTGTCAGAGGATTTTTGAGACTGGGAAGTGTCAGAATTGGTGAGTACATCTTCCACCCCCTCAATCGACGCTTTGTCAGGCTGGAGCACCTGATCCTTGTCAAAATACATATCGCGTTCAATACTGACCTTACGTTTATTTGGCCAATAGATTCGAAATCCCTTGGACTCATCATCATAATCCACGAAATGAGCTTGCTCAGCCCTTGGCTCAAGCTTTCCTGCATCCAGCCGCTTTATCCAAACCATCACGCCCCATTCACATAGCTGCAACAAGTCTGGCTTCTCCCCCGTTCCAATTTCGTGAGGAGTCTTCAATGTGGCTAGTCCCTGTGTTGGTACGTGGTTTCGCAGCCAGACATCATGGCGGACTGCTTCACACCATAAATATCTGGGTAGGCTGGCCGCAATCATCATCGCGCGAGCACCATTCATATGAGTTCGGTTTGCTCATTCAACTATGCCATTAGAAGCTGGGGAATTGTGGACAGTGAGGTGTCGAACAGTACCAGCATTCTGAAGGTGCTCGTTAAACTCTTTGCTGGTTAGTTCACCTGCACGATCACATCCAAATATTTTGATGCGTGCACCACGCTGGACTAATGCCCATGCTTCGTACTTTTTGTACACACTGTATGCTTCAGATTTCGCCTTTAGGAAGTGAACTTTCTCCTCCTGGCTAGACAGGTCCTTGAATAGGAAATAATGTCTGTTTCCTCCGAGCGATGTGACTTTGGCTGGCCCCCATAAATCTGCAACAACCTTTTCCCCATACTTGGTGTAGACCGTCTTGCTTTTCTTGGGAAACAGTTTCCGATCCGCTTTGGCCTTTATGCATGTCTCGCAGAAGTCAGGTTTCGAGTTCAAGTCCACTTCGACACCTGTGACCATCCCATCCTTTACCATTTTAAGCAAGGAGTCATGGTTGATATGGCCCATCTTGTGATGAAGCTCACTTATCGACATGAGCTTTGATGCGGAGTTTGCGGAGGGTGTTGGAGATGAGCTGAACGAACCGCTGATATGGTAGAGCCCCCGAACGAGAGGGATATGACCTACAATGTTCGACTTTGTGCTACGGATGATGCAACCCCCCCCTTTTATGAAGAGCAAGAATCCAGCTTTGTCGACGCAGGAGACTGATATGAGGGTGAATGCCAAGTGGGGTGAGTAGTATATGTTCTTGAGCGTTATTGGGGTCAGTTTCTGATCCCCGTTAGGTAGCTCAACCTTTAGATCACCCTGTCCCAGTGCACTGAAGGTATGTCCATCTGCGGCTCTGATGGGTTCAGGACTAATTTCTCTGTAGTTCAAAAATTTCAAATGTTCAGGAGAGAAGTGTCGACTAGCGCCACTGTCAAGGATAATTCCATGATCTGCGGAGGTGGCATGGGCTTCTGCTTTGAAGTCAGAGGTAACAACGAGGGCGGTAGGATCTTCGGGTGTGCTATAGCTGAGCATTGCATAGTTTTCGTCATTGTCTTTACCATCTTCAGCGACATGCGCACTTGCTGATGCTGTTTTCTTTGCAGCCAGTTTCTTGAACCATTCCGGCGCCTCTTTCTCTTTTCCTCCCCCTTTTGCGTAACACTGATCAATTGTGTGCCCAGGCTTGTTGCAGTTAGGGTTCAAGCAGCATGTCTTTTCCTTCCCCTTTGGTTTATTCCTCCCCTTGCTGTCCTTGGATTTCATGGCCGCCATCATCACTGCATTGGACTTATTGATTGAGTCCTCGAGGGCGAGTGAATTCGCTTCTTTGGTGAGATGCCAGATAAGATTAGTGCTGGTCAATTTCTTCCCGGACTTGTGAGCGGTGGCGTTAAGGGCAGTGAGAAGGGTTTGGTAGGTTGGTGTGAGTGAGAGAGATGTGCGGATATAGGATATGAAGGATTCATCGGTAACTGGGCAGTTCATTTCTGCAAGTCGTTCCTTGATCTCATTCATCTTTGTTAGGTGTTCTCGCATGTCTCCATTCTCTGTGAGTCGAAGAGTCTGAAGTTGGGTGAGGAGATTGGTTTCATACATCGAGCCTTTGTTGGCGTGAATAGAAATGACTTTCTTCCATACGGTGGCGGCAGTAGTCTCATTCTTGACCTACAGGAACGTGGACTTGTCGACAGTTCAGTAAATTACCTCACATGCGGCTGCTTGGTGCTGCTTGTACTTGTCTTCCTCTCCTTGGTGTTTTTCGATGTCTTCTTTGCTCAATGGGACAGGATCACTTCCCTTGTAGAATTCACCATCCTGTTCCCTGAGTGTAACTGGCTTTCGCGTGGTACCCATGAGGTGCCTCTTCAACCCCTTTGATGTGGCAAAATTGAGAATGCGCTCTTGGTAGGTAGACCGGTTAGATCCATCACTACAAAGTTTTGGCAGGTTCAAAGCTTGCAAGTTGTTTGTTAGAGACATTTCAGAGATATTGTCAGGGCCCATAACCTATAGAATGTTGGCAGGAACCGGTAGGGAACTAGAATAGAATAACGAGATAACCTCAGTGAATGGACAATCACTATATTCAGTAGTAGTACCTAGAATAGAATAACGAGATACTACTATGGGTAATTAAGGAAATAAATAAAATAGAGAAAGGGGACGTACACCTCAGTGAACGGACAATCACTGAGGTTGCAACATAAAGCTACGAGGTATATAACGTCCCATATATGCTTTTCAAATAAGACGAGACATAGTTACCATAGTTCTATAAATAGATGTAATGTACTCATAATAAATATCTGTGACAGTCGGCGAGCATTGGCGACCGCAGGTGAGCACGGGATGCCTCGATATGTCAACAATAGTACCTATTAGTGGCAGTATAGACAAACATACAAAGGTGCTTTTAGTAGAATTAACACCTTGGAACAGTCCAAGAGTCTATACAAGAGGGGTGGAGAGTAAATGTATTGAGATAGGTTACACTCACTCACCAAAGGCAACAGAGCTTTGGCTTCTCAATGTAGTACATAAAATAGTGCATAGTAATATATATTATCAGGCTCCCATAAGATTTAGTCCATCCAGATAGCAGGAGAGGCCATGCCATGCACTAGAGAGGTAGGTTGAAGCAAGTGTTCCAAAAAAGGCAATAACTCAAAGATAGCTCAACAGTGATACGCCGCGCTGTCAATCAGAGAGCCAAGGCAGAAAGAGGGGAGTGTATTCCATGGGATGCAGCAGGACTGAAGGATATCCATCAAGAACTGGAGGCAGGATGCTCAAGAGAACTGGTTTGAGTGGGCTGTTGCTTTCAGCATGGCAGATCCGAGTTCTCATAATGTGATCATGTAAACAGCACAAAGCACGGGAGTGACAAGTCCCTAAGTCAGGTATGTTGACGATGTCACCTTCATTCTCCATCTTGCAACCTGTGGACATGCCATCATGATACCACACAGAGCCAGACTCCATGATGAAGCACAATGTGAAGTGGTCATTCAGATGGTATATAACTCCTCTAAGTTTGTATGTCGTGTGTTGTCCATCAACTGCAGTAACAACTATATTATTTGACAGGTACATCCGATACTGCAACATGTCAAATGCAATGAGAGCAGGTGTTTCTCTAAAAATATGTTGTCACACATTATGAGACTGACATACACGGCAGCATGACACACAATCTATGCAATGAATGCCTGTATGGTTGGTGATTGGTGTAAAATTGTAATTTGACAACTGCAGGTAAGTGATTCAGTCCTATTCATGGAATGATTATTTGGACAGTATACTGATGATGATGTGATAGCTCGATCTGTAGCCAATAGATAGTCCAAAATGTTTTGAATTCGTGTGTATCTGCCCCAAGCAAAAGCCACAGAATCTTGTCACTGCAAACACCATCACATATAATCACAGACATCCTCAAGACTATATGCAGTGCCATAAGGCCTGGTCTGTGAGAAGCTCTCTGAGATCTGTCCTAGAAATTCATTGTTGATGTCCTTGAACTGAACAGTTCGATTCCTTGCATTGTCTTGCTATATATTGTATAGGATAGACATGACTGCATCAAATGCACAGCTATTGTTACTCCACTGAGACCCCTGTGGACTACTAATTGGTGCATGTTGATCAGTAATAATGCTTGATACTGTTTTGTTCCTTTTTAACCTAGGTTCAGTTACCATATGATTAAATTCTGCACTTAACTTATGCTTTCTAAGATTGACTGTCTCAGACATTGTGACCTTTGCTGGTAGAAACTGAGAAACTGCAGTTCTTTTGGGATGTGAAGGAGGGGCTGGCTTAGAAGAGTCTACAATCCATACAGTCTTGACCAAGGGGGTGTCACATGTTCAAATTATTATATAGGGATGGTTAGTTAGTCCAGGCCATGAGCCCTTAAAAATTTTTTTTTGATCACATACTTTTATGCTTGAGGGCCTCACAAAATACAGACACATTCTAATAGGATTGTTCTAGCACAATATATGTCCAATGTTATGGTCAAACCAGTGAACAAACATGAGCAACCCTGATCTTGTGGCCCATCAACTGTATTGCAACTCATGTTATGGCTTCCTCAATGATTTCCAGCTTACTTGTGGGTGAATTATTTGTTGATTAATGATCTCAGAAGGTGATTATCAAGTAAACATATTATTTTGCATATTTTCAGGGGTACTGTACTGTGGGGGGCAGAACAAAGACAATATGTAATTCATATAGTACAAGCCAGAATCTTCTGGTGGTCTGTTTTTGATGTATCATTATACTCTGTCATTTCTGTTACTAACTTGAAAATGAAGCCTGAAATATGTTGAGAAGCAAGTACACCTGTCAAGCTGTTATGTCCACCCTGATTTCTGACCTCCACAGCACAATTTCTACTCCTAAGTACTGGAGAAATCTGTCCAAAGCTGGCATATGAATATTGCTTGCCATTCAGATTTGAACTTGAATTTGTTTTCAAATCGCAATATATGGATTTCTCTATAATATGTATGTAGTACAACCAACAGTGAAATAATTACTTTAATTTACCAGCAAATGCCCTCAGTAATACTCTACCTACACTTCCTTCACCCAAAGCTAAGCCAGAAAGTCATTGTGAAAGCAGCTGTGATATGGAAACCCAACAGTCAAACTTGTGGGTCAAATGATTTGTAATCAAAATTTCCTTTTTAGAAAGATAGTTCCCACCATGGGTTAGTTAGTTCCTCACTTATTGGCTTAAAAAATTTGACCTGGTATCCTTAATTTTTTTTCTGACACTGCCTTGGTCTTGACACAATCTGACAAGTGAAATGGGATCGCTATCTTTCCAACGTATTGCTCAATGAACCTTTGGAGGTACATATTTATCTCCTCTAACCATGCGAAAGGCAGAAATGAGATCATTCCTAAAGTTACCCACTACAGAAACTGGCAACTTTCCATTATAACGCAGGGTGGTTATGTCATCTAGCATCTCATGCTCCCTAAACTCCTGTCGTAATGCACCTGAAACACCCCCTGTAATTTTATATGCATCAAACCCCTGTAGAATCACTGTACCTGCTGCTGATGCACTCCTGGAAAGTGCTGTGTAGTATGACTGGTGGCTTCTTGCACTGGAAAGATCAACAACATTGAATTGCCTTGTCTTGCCTTGGGAGGTATAATCTGTTATAGCAAAGTTTGGGAGTACCTCAACTTGACTGGATATATTAATAGTTGCATCATTTGGAAGATTACATTGGGTGTTGGTGATTGTTCTTGTAAGTGGTACAACATTTTCATGTAAGTTATCCAGTTGCACAGTCTGTGGTGGATTCACAAGCTTGATGAATAGTGTATCAAGAATACACTGACCCCTAGACCCCCTAGTTGTCTGCCAGTCATATACTGTAGCATCCTGACCTTTAGTCACACACAACTCTGTTGGACTATTCAACTGAATAATCACAGGTAGTCCCTGACAAAGTAACAGTTTTCTAGGTATATTTTTTGTATTACTGGAAGGTATCAAATCCCAAAGGGTCTGTTGAAGGGCTAATGACAGAGAAGGTTTCTGGACTTGTTTATTTCCTAATTTCCTAAATGACTTTCACTTGGTTGAAGTTTGTGCCTGATCATCTGTTGAACTGACTGTAACTTTGGAATAGAAATGAACCAGATCTTGACCAGTCTCAGCTGCAAATCTTTGTGAACCTAGATCATTGATGACATCTTTTGGCAAATTCAGAGGAGTGATCACTGACACATTATGGAATTGTTTGTCATTTACAGATGATCAACCATCAAGCTCACTGGATATACAAGAACACAAGAATGCAATGTCATCAGGTGTGCATGCTTTGTACCGCATATTGCTCAATGTCTCACACAGCCTAGCATCATCAGGTGTTGAGGTTTAGGCTACCATGCATAGATTATACTACTGGTAAGATACAGGGTTCGAACCCTTACCCTAACGATAACTGAACCTCTAACTGGGTCTTTTGATGCATGTTTTGATGAAGAATGACAACAGTGGTTATTTGATGCCATAATGCCTTTCCAATTGCAGCTTCCTGATTACAAAGATTCTGTGGATTTGACCCCACTGTCCTGCTATACAAGAATGCATGCTCTTGCCCAATTGCAGGAGGGAGTTGTGCAAAATCACCAGTGAAAATCATATTCAATCCTCCAAATGGTTTTTCAGTATTGTTCATTACCCATGCAAGTCTCTGACTAATCCTGTAAATTTCCTTGCAGGACAACATTGACACCTCATCCATAAAAATGTAATCAACACCTTGCAATCTTTGTTTTACTTCTGCTAGCTGCAAATTCACAGATTTGCCAGATGAAAAGTCATTTATGACAAACATATAATAGTAAGTTGAACCTCCAAGTAATGCATCTGCACTGCCAGTTGGTGCAACAATGATGAATTGATGTGACTCATTCTTTCACTTGAATAATTCCATTAGTGCTTTCAACACCTGGGATTTGCCTGCTCCTGCCATTCCACCAATATGCATCCTGAATCTTTCAGAAGTTGGATGACATGAATGATTGGCAACTATATGAAATGCATGTTCCTGCTCAGTGTTCAGATGGAAGGCCATTGCCACAGAGTCCATTTCATTTTGCCACTCAGGGCTGACACACCTTTTTTCTAGATATCTTTTGTCAACAATTTTGACACCTTCAAAGATGTTTTTGCTGCTCAACTGAGGGACTTTGCTGCTAACTTTGCAATCAGCTCTCAAGAATGCTTTGCCTTTTAGATGTGACCACATTCTTCCATCCACCTCCAATACATATGCCTGAAACAGATGTATGAGGTTTCTGGTTTGCATGCAGTCCAACCAAGCCTAGTCATGATAAGTTTTGTAATAGACATTGATTTCATTTGCTGCTTATACTTTTGACTTTGCTGATAATCAACCTCAATTTCATCAGTGGACAAGTCATTGACTGAAATCTCATCGCTATGCAAAACACCTGATTGATTCATTTCATGGACAATAACATCATCATTCATCCAACCAGGCACAGTGGTAGCTCCCTTTTTCAATTCAGACAAGAAATCATCTCTCTGATCAAGACACTCATATTGGATATTAAAGTTTTTCATTATTTTTTCTTCACAATCAGTAAATTTGTGTGCAACAAATAATTCATCCCAAGAGGCATCTTTTGCTTTGAGAGTAGAACCAGATTGCCATGGCTTCAACAAAGTCAACATTGTTGTACAATAAAACTCTCTGTCACCTTGGTCATGATGAGGAAGTGTTTGTCCTACAAAATTGGGTACAAATGGAGAGGGAAAACACTTCAAGCCATGAGTAGTAGCCAATGGGTGTAATTTTGAAAAGTGGAGTATGTTATTTGGCATATTACAGTGGTTATCTGCTGGAAAATCATTCTCAGCAGTATCCTGGTCAGCTTCTTGACCTTGCTGTATGTCATCATCTTGGTCACTGACAGATGGATCAAGTGGTGGAGATGCAGATTTTTTGAGGGTTTAGTTGGAAACTTTACATGTTTATAGTTTGATATCCAGTCATAAAGTGACAAATCTTCCAGCTCTGCTGGTCAGCAAACATAATCATCTACATTTGATATTCCAACAATTCTTCCACCATGCTTCAAGATAGCAACCTTTTGGGTCTGTCCTCCAGTAAGATCCTCATCCCATGCTTTTCTAACCTCATGGACAAATGATTGCCAATAAAATGGCACAAATCTATGGCTTGTGTAATGATCTGGATTACTGAGCAAGTACAAACAGATCATAGGTGAACCTAATTCTAATTTTGCACACATTGTATTCACCATCTTTGTCATAAGTTTCCTGGCCTTCACATGTTTACTTTCACAGCCACCTAGCATTTCTGTATTCTTTTGGAATATGGAGCGGATGGATTCAAAAACTACATGTGTTTTCAAACTCATTTTGGTGATACAGTCTGACACATACAACAGGGTTCCCTTTATGGCAGTTCCAGACCTGAGGCTGGTAACATCAGTGTTGCAATGGAACAGTAAGGAAATCACAGTTGAGAAAGTGTTTATCCAAGGCTTTTTTTTAGGTTGAGTGCACCAGTCAATGGGTCAACCTCTGTTACTTTAAAGGTCTCATGGGGAAAGTGGGACTTGCATCTACCCCACTTGTTGTCAAGACAACCTTTGTGAGATTTTCCCTTGTTCTGGCACTTCATGCAACTATTACACTCAGATGTTGTGCATGGTGCAGGTGGAGGCTCAGGCAATGTTTCTGGTGGATCAAGATGATCTGCACTTTGTGTAGCATTAAACACATTAGATAACACCTCCTGTCAAAAATTCACCTTGTGAAATGTCAAATGAACAGTGCTGGTCGCCACCGGCGAGTCAGGACTACCAGGAATATAAAATGCATCGGCGGCCAGCGAGTCAGGAATATGAAAGAGATCTAGGTCATGGTGTGGCAGTGATGATGTCAAATGAATGGTGCTCACTGTGGGTGAGTTGGGACTACCAGGAATGTGAAATGCATCCAAGTCAAAAGATTGGGAATTTTCGGTGGGTGGGGTTGCCAAATGGATAATATCTGCAGCCGCTTCAGAAATATCAAAAGCAAATGAGGAATGTATTGATGAACGTGGTATGGAGAAATGAAGAGTACCATCCACCGCCAGTGAATCAGGACATTCAGGAATATGAAAAGTGGCCAGGTCCAGATTATCTATATACACCGCTGGTGAATCAGGACTACCAGGAATATCCAAGGCGTCGAGGTCCAGAGTGGGCATACTTGTTGGTGGCAAATTTGGCAAGTTTACTGATGAGCTGCCTGAATATTCCATAAGACGCGAAAATTGATCAACAAACATGGTCACGTGAATTTTGAATACGGAAGTTGAAACTGACATTGCATTTATTGACGCTATCAACTGCATCCACCCTAAGTACAAACAGTTTTATCATGTCTTCTCAGCACACCAAATCCATGGAGCGCACCCTCAATACATTTTTGGATGGTACTCGGATGACCGTGGATTTGAAATCCATGTTGGGCAAGTTGGTGCGTGATTTTTATTATGTCCTATGAATCTTTCTAAGAAGGCTTTGAAGTTGGATTATAGGCAAAAGGTGTTGGCAAAGGAAGTGGCAATGATGCCGTTCCTCAAACATGTGTTCAAAGTACTCCATCAGTGGGATAAGTCTGGCCCAGCGCCTTGGGAATCCATCGACCAGAGCATATATATTCATCAACCTTCGCCCGTCGCTGCACCAAGCAGCACTCTCCCGGCCATGCACGTTACGCTCCAAATCCCCACCACGGCTATGCCACCCATCGTTGCTCCTGGTTTTGCAGCTGAATCACTCATCGCCGTGTCCGCACCCGTTCCCACCACTGCAATGCCGGAGGCTCAGACCAACCAAACAGAAGCAGCTGCAAGAGCCCAGAGCAAGGGCAAGGGCAAGGGCAAGGAAAAGAAGGTCGTAGAACACCTGGCTCCACCTCAGTCGAAACGCCGAAAGGTGTCGCCACAGCTGGTGCTGCCTGAAATGGAGGACAGCAATGTCACAAAAGAGCCACCATTCATCCATGCCAACCTGCCAATCATGACGGCCACTCCTGCTCTACCTGAAGACAATATATGGAGGTCCATTGTGGAACGGCCCACTGCTCTGTGCAACACCTGCAGTTTGAGGGGCCTGACAACCTGCCGAATGACGGGCATCCAGATTGCTTGCATGACATGCCACAAGGGCAAGACAAAATGCTCATATACAGCATCACATACAGCATGGCGGGATGAATTGATAGTGGCAGGGGAGCTCAAGGGGAGAAAAAAGGTCATTGGGAAGAAAAAGGTGAAGGCAGAGGAAAGTGAACAACCGAGAATGGCACCGAAGAGAAAACGCCGGGCAGCAGACACCGCCGGTGAGTCAGATGAGTACATCCCCATCATGCCAGCCCCCATCCCCTCAACTTCACGCATCTCCGACCATATACCAACCCCAGAGCCTGTCCCATCAACAAGCCTCACGATCCCCCAATCCATCGACACCACGCTTCCTGCGCCACTGCCACCAGGTCATGTCACCCATCCCAATTGCATGCCCACCATCGGTGGTTTACAATGGGAGCTCCAAGACCTCCGCATGCTCATATCGGTCTTGGCAGAAAATCAAGGGAAATTGGATCAGGAAAGCCTCATGTTGCGTGGATACATGGAAGTTCTGAACACATTGAAGGAAAAGATGACAGTGAGCATTCCGGCATTGGAGGCTGAGATGGGTGAGTTGAGAGAAAAGGTGCTGGTGAGCATTCTGGTGCTGGAGGCTGAGATGAGGGGGTTGAGGAATGGGATGGAGTTGGAGAAGTTGAAGCAGGAGGATTTCATGTTGCGTGGTCAATTGGCGGCGATGAACAAGCGGCTGGCTGAATTGGAGAACGAGGGAAGCTCCGAGGAGGAATCAGAAGATGAAGATCCACAGAATGCAGATGCCATGGTGCCGTTGATGATCCATCTCCCGAAGTCATCAATGTTTGTCAATCCAGCCCATTTGCATGAATCCATTCGCTCCCCACCGTCGCCTGTTCCCATTATTATGACCACAGCTACATCGGTGATCCCTGACACCAGTTCTTTCACCAACGCAGCTGCAACTTCTACCTCCCCAGATCCAACATCAACATACACTGCACAAATGTCCCCCCTCCCGCCTGATACCACTGTCTCAATTCCAAAAACATCAACACCCCCAGCATAATTCTACGTTGGATAAAAAATAACAATATTTTTTATACTATGCCTATTTGTGTATATATTTTGATCAATATATGCATAGTTGCTTCATTAATAGATGGAGTATAAGGTATATATTGAATTCATCATGCTGTAGGAATGTGGAAGGAGGCTACAAGGATAGATACAACAAACGTACATTGAAGTGACCGATGCTGGTAGTGATAAAGTCGCCAGCAGCCATAAGCATAACAGTGGAGCTAAGCGAATGACCGGCGCCGGTTACTGTATGAGCTAAGAAAATGCATATGGGCCCATCCTAACATAATGCAGGGAAATGGGCCCATATGAATGATACGCCCGATGGAATGATCGGGTGGGCCCATGACAGTAAAAGGAAAACAGTATGGGCCCACACGACTTCAGTGCATCTCTCGGCACCAGAAAACATAAAGTCAGCACAGGCAATTCACATAGCTCTTAAAAGATTTGTATTGTAATAGCAGCAGTAATTCAAGTCCTGTACGCTATAGTTGTGGGGGCCCATACTGTTTTAAGTCATCTATTTAGGAAAAGATAAAGTGGGCGCCAGTCATGCACATAGTTCTTAAAAGACTTGTATGCTAATCACAGCCAGTGTGCACTAGAACATGGATAACAAACAAAGGAATGGTGACATGCTGTATGCTGTAGGAATGTGGGAGGATAAGGATATATGCAAAATCAGTACATCGTAGTGACTGGCGCCGGTAGTGAAAAGTGCCTGGTGCCAGGAGTGAAAAGGTGACCAGCGCCGGTAGTGATAAAGTTGATGGTCCGAGAAAATGATGCCCAACTTCAGAAGGACAGGAAATTGTTGGCTTACTGGGAGGATGTGCAGAATCAGGTTAGGGAGCACCTTGACACTTAACAAGTCATCTATGTAGGAAAAGATAAACATTGTAGTGACTGGCACCGGTAGTGATAAAGTCACTTGTGGTGATAAGCATCCAAGGTCAAGAGCTAAGTGAATGACCAGTGCTGGTTATTGTAGAACCCCATGAGCTATGAAAATGTGTATGGGCCCATCCTAAAATAATACAGGGAAATGGGCCCATACAAATGATACGCTCGATGGAATGATCAGGTAGGCCCATGACAGTAAAAGGAAAACAGTATGGGCCCACACGACTATAGCGTACAGGACTTGAATTACTGCTGTTATTACAAATCATAAAGAATATATCCTAAAACAGTACATTGTAGTGACCGGCGCTGGTATGGATATACACAGGCATGTAACAGAAGAGAACAATCATTAGTCGAAGACAGTAGTAATGTGCAATGAGAGTAGACGTAGATTAACCCTGACACCGGCCAGACAGCAACTGTCACTTGTGTGGCAGTCAGCTATTTCCTAACAGGATGTCTCGGCACCAGAAAACATAAAGTCGGCACCCAACATGGTGTGGTGATAATGTTACCAGGGGCAATAAGCATACAAGTTCAGAGCTAAGCAAATGACTCGTGCCATGATCAGCGATGGTCACTGTACATGACCTAAGGAAATGTCTATGGGCCCTTCTCATAAAAGAATCTATACACAAATGGTACTTTGTAGGGACCGGTGATAATAGTGACAATGGCGGTGATAATGCACCAGCACTTAGGGGCACATAGTTTGAAGAATATATGCATGGTTATTTCATTAGTAGATGAAATATATAAGGGATCTATTGAATGTATTGCATCCATGGCAGCTCCAAAAAAAAACTATCTGCCGACCGCGGTGATATCCAAAGGCATGGTTTATTGTGCATGTCGGTGTCTTAAGTCAAACGTATCCTGGGGGTCAGTGGATGCATCTCCATGAGCTTTTGGTCTTGGCTTTGGACGGAGGCCGGGATCCATTGTCACATTCATCACTTGGACATCAGTGTTGCTGGGCTTTGATTTTTTAGGCCGCCGGCCACAACTATTGTGGTCATTTGACCGTGCTCTTTTCAGCTTTCCTTGCTTCCTTCCGCTGGTGTACTTGTTCCAGCATCCTGTGTTGTAGTCACTTCATCGGTGTTGCGAGCACGGGATCTTGATTGTGTTTTCATCCAACGCTTTCTGTGGTCAGGGATTACACTATCGGTTGAAGCAACTGATGTTGCCTCAGGGATGGTATCCATCGGTAATGAAGCTAGTGTCATGTTCTGGTGAGAATTTTGACCTTGCCGAATGGCCAGTTGGAGGGCAGGTGCAGTGGAATCATGGATACTACCATGTTCCATCCATGCAGGAACCGGACCATTCATTAAATGACCCCCATGCTCCAAATCTGCAAGATAGCTAGCATAGGTAGGCTCTGTCATGTCGACTCCTGTAGGACCGGTCGTCAAACCCGTCATTGCCAGAATATTGTGATCCTCCGCTGTTACGTATCGGCCAGGTGGAATGAGCGCCTTCTGGAGCATGGGATCGACCAAAAGGTCCCATTCCAGTGGCATCAGGTTTTCCGGTAGCAGTGGAGCTAACCCAGTGGCTTGCTGCTTTTTCTTTTGTTGTTTTGGTACTGGTGCACTCTCACTTTCAGGTTGCTGTGTGGTGGCCTTGGGCCGTTTGCCTTTTGTTTTGTTTTTGGTTCATTTGCACTTCGGCGGATTGCATGGAGCTGCTGTCATTCCTTTGGTCTCCATGTCATCCAAGTCTGTAAGTTCTTGTAATCGAACTGCCGGCCAAAGTGTTCCCTCCCGTGAATTAAGGACATTTGTGAATTTGAAACCAATCTTTCCTTCTTCCTGCCTTCCCATCCAATGGGTAAAACATGCCTCAATATCATGTTTATGCATTTTCGATGGTTCCCACAATAATACAAACTCCTCATCCAGTGATTCATCTGAGTCTTCCGGTGCCGCAGTCGATGTTCGTGATCTCCCCGGCGCCGAGAAAGTTGTGCAGCTCTTTCCTCCTTTCTGCAGAGGCATATAGTCCACCTGGTTGATAAATTCAGATTGCCGTGTGTGAATATCAAGCCATGGGACATGACCAGAGGTTCTCCTTGCAGCTAAATCTTGCCGGGGATCAGTATCTTCATTAATCAAAAATGGTTCACTCACTGTACATCCTTTCAATGTATGCCCGTAAAACTTGTTTTTGGTAATTCAAAAACTGGGCATTGTCGCCGTGGCGGATAAGACAGTTCGCCGGTAGCTAGTGTTTAAAAGTCCGGTCCAGTCCGGTTTTTTTGACGACAACAGGGGCAACCATGGACCGGACCGGTTGCTTACATGCTCAACATCAAGGCAACTGAGGACCAGACTGGTGTAAACTGGTCCTACTCGGTTGCCTCACAGTTGCCAAACTGGTTTAAAACTGGTCCATACTTAGACTGGTCCTGACCAGTTCACAACTGGTCAGGACCGACTATTTGTACACTAATATACATGTCTCGAAGTAATATATTTTGAAAACTAGTAGTAGTAATATAAGTAAACACTACAGACAAAACCATAAATGAATGGCTAGACCATGTGGCTAGTGCTTTGGGGGGTGTATCTATATCATATATGTAGTGTCTAATCCAAGCTTAACGAAAGGATACATTGAACCATTATTGAATTACAGCTCTACAGAGTTCTCAGAGGAATGAGGAGGAAGGGTTGCTTACCATAGATGAATGGTTGTACCGTTTGACTAGTGCTTTAGGGAGCACATATATATAATATATATTGTATTTAATCCAAGTTTACGAAAGGATCGGTTGAGCCGTTATTGAGTTACAGTGCTACGGAGTCTTCAGAGGAATGAGGAGGAAGGGTTGCTTACCATAGATCAATGACTGTACCGTTCAACTAGTGCTTTGGGGAGCATATATATATGCTATATATAGTGTCTAATCCAGATTTACGAAAGGATGCATTCTGTCATTATTGAATTATAGTTCGACGGAGTTTTGAGAGGAATAAGGAGGAAGGGTTGCTTACCATAGATGAATGGTTGCATCGTTTGACTAGTGCTTTTGGGAGCATATATATATATAATATATTGTACTTAATCCAAGTTTACGAAAGGATCGGTTAAGCTGTTATTGAATTACAGTGCTACGGAGTTTTCAGAGGAATGAGGAGGAAGGGTGTTTACCATGAATGAACCACTGCACCATTGAACTAGTGCATTTGGGTGGATGTAGATATACTCTATACAGTGTGGAATCCTGGTTTATGGACATAGCTGTTAAGGCATTACAATCCTACAATAACTTATTTAGTCAGTGCCAGCACACAGATTACTTGTATCACATGTAATCAATTGATCACTTGCCTTAGCAACACATCAAATTATGATCAAAGACCGGTTGGAACCGGTCTTTACCCGGTCCATAATTATTTGAAAAACTATGCAACCGGCAACTGGACCGGTCCACAACTGCTGCGGCAGAACCTGCAAGACAGACCAGACCGCGGTTGGGTCCGGTTCAGTTGCCGGTTTTTTTTCAGTCCATGCAACTGGACTTTCAAACACTACCGGTAGCAGTGGCTGTCCCTTCACTCCAGTCTCCAGGATTTGTTTAGGCTTTGCCCCACCAGCAGGTCATATCACTGATTTCTCCTCTTCATCGGTGGTGAGATATTCCTGGATGTATGCCTCGAACATGTCTGCAATAGGCTTTTCATGCCACCCAGGTTCATCAGCGATGAAATTTGGCTTATTGTTGCCTAGAAGGCTATTTGTTTCAAACCTACAAATTCTTCATTAGTCGCCATTAAATGCCAGGTGAATGGACATACACACTCCACTTCCTCTTGCCCGCTGGATTTACCCATCCACCCAACACAACCATTTGAACCCCAAGTTCAAGGTACATTGAATTTTGAAATTCATTCATATGCTTTGTGAGTGTTTTCTCGGCATCCCTAAGATCAATTCAGCCAAGTTACTGAATTACGGGCAATACACGTACTTTTGCCAAACAGCCGACGGTGGGCCGGTATTCATCCATTGTTGCCGAAGTGCCTCAATCTTTGCGTTTTCCTTTGAATCATTGGAGATTCTTTTGTTGACCTTCGCATATTGCCACGAATATTTGGCCATCCAGTCCGGTTGTCCTTTCTCCAGATCTGGAGCCTCCCGTCCAATCGCCATCTCTATTTCTGACCCATACAGGTGGATAATTACTTTGCACCATGGAGGGACCTTGCCGACCGCTGCCTTTGGTGGTTTGTGAGCATTTTGTCTGTACCAAGCTCTAATACGCTGATAATCATGTTTGTCAAAAAGCAGAATATACATCAAGGGCTTATTGCTCACTTCCTGCAGGCCATCCATTGGAGGTTTAACAGGTAAATTAAATAAGTCTGTCATGGCACCTTGTAAGGTTAGTTGTTGCACTTTACGGTTTTTTGATGTCTTCCAGTCATCCACTCGTTGCTGTAGCACATTCAGTTCCACTGGTGACCACTTATGGGCAACTGGTTGAAATTCTGCACTAGAACTTGAAGGACAGCTGCCAAAGTCTTCCCCGCTTTGATCAGCATCCTTGGTGGACATGATAGTCAATGTGGACGCAGTAGACAGGTTGTGCTAGCAAATACATTAGGTACCTTGATATTGCATCAGACTGTCCCTGAGGACTATTTACAGGTCATATTTCAGCCTCAATATACCCTAATATACCCACGACTTTGCTCGGTACACCTTTAATCCTCTCGCCACACCTTAATATATCACAATGTCCCTGAGCAGAACAGCGAGTAGTGGAGTATTATTAGCTGGGTGGTCCGCCAATTATTTAGAATTTTATAAAAAAAAGGTAAGATTAGTAAACCATCATTTGTTGTCTTCAGTCATGGCTCCAATCGAGCCATTTGTGCCGTTCAAGCAATTTGAGCCATTTGAGCCATTTGAGCCATTTGAGCCATTCACCGATAGATGGATGTGTTGTCAGTGGGGCCGCAATTACAATGTCGGTGGCAGGGTACATGCAGCAAGTATGGTCGAATATCACAAACGATGAGCTAATTTACCTACACCGCCGTTACACACTTCCACCATGCCAGCACACCACACACATCGCCGACACAGCCACCAGTGATAGCATATCCACCTATGGTGCATCACCAACTCACCAACACCTGATATACCAATGTATGTGTTACAGTGAGTTACAACCACCCCACACTACCAACACACTCCCACAGTGCCGGCACAGCTACACACATCGCCGACACAATCACCCTTGCCGCTGGCACAGCCACAGGTGAATATGACAACAACACGCCATTCCTATGCATCCTGGCAATGGCACCATACATCTTTATTACCCTTCCATCCACATCCAGCAGCGCCGACATTATCCTATTGATGCGGTATTTTCCTATTATGTGACTACGCCCGATGCAGCCTTCCCAAATCACACACTACACTTGATGCGGCCTTTTACTTGCATGGTCGATCTTTTTCTTATATATTACTTATTTTTTATTCCTTAACCTTTGTGCCTACTTCCATGCAATGAAGGTATAGTAACTTCCAGTTCTTTTAATTGTAGTAACTTATGGTTCCTACTTCCATCCAATGAAGATAATTTGATCCTGTCTTTCCCATAAACATAAGTCTAGTGTAGGCTGCCAAACACGGCATCCTTCCAATTACCTGGCTACTCAAAACCTCAGACATTTCCTACCCATGGATGTATGGCTTTGAAAATACGCATGGAGGAAGTGGCCATCCTTTTCCAGTTTGCTGCCTGATGTTTGGTATATGCCACAGCTCCCAGCGAGGTCTGAGTCTCCAAGCAGTTAACCCAGACCTCTGCTCTGTGAAGAAAATAATGTGGGATCCAAGCCATTTCATGACTAGTAATTGATAACTCCTCCAACCATCTATCATGTTTGGCATTCGCCCGTAACCAGTGCACCCTGTAGACTAAATAATAGTGAAGTGGCTCATTAAAGTGAATTGAGGTGTACTTACATTCTTTCATCATTTCGCTTGCCTCGACATCGGCTTGGACATTAATGGTCCAAAACCATGGCAATGGTTCATCCTGTCTCCGGCTTCCACCCTCAGCATTGCCAGTACCACCCCTCACCACGGCAGTTGAAATCTTGAGTTCGTCCCAGCGCAATACCTGATACTTGGACTGCATCTCAGGTGAACATCCCAATGATACCATTGCAGCCCTCGCAGCATTGTATACCTGATGATGTGCTTGAACCCGGCAGCTAATAGCATGCACCTTTGACCAAGCCCTTCCCTTTTTGTTCTTGGAGGTGGTGAGACATAAATTCTTTCTGAATAAGAAATATTTCTCACCGAGGGCCATTCTAATGCCCTGGAGCTCATCATTTGCTTGTCCTTCCCTCAATCTCAACTCTTTCTTGGCGAGGGAATCCAAACCAAGCTGAGTAATTTGTGGAAAGCCAAATGTAGAGGGAAGAGGTAATGGGTGTGTTTCAGCGGTATGGACTGCTGCTACTGGGGGCCTTGTAATAAACGGGTTGCTTTGATCATCGTCATCCGAGTTAGTCTGGTAATCGGGAGCTTGTGATGGGAGTACTGGTCTCGGTGGCGAGTCATTAAGCTTTTGCAGTGTATCCAATGTGTCATTGTTCACAAATTGTTCTGATTTAGCAATGAAGGAATCCACTCTGGTATCAAGGTTTTGCTGTTTTATTGCAATATTCAGCTTATCGGCCTTGGACAACACCGAATGCTGTTGACGTATAAAGGCCCGAAGAGCCAGTCTGATACTAGTTAGCATAGGAATATTTTGCAATGGCTGGATATGCACTGGGCTTCCTCAAGTTTGAGGCCAAGAGCAACCCAGGTGGTTTCACCCTTTCCATCACCGGTTTCATCTTCATCCTCTAGAAGGTTCATTTGAAGGTTGCTTCGTGTGACCACTACCTGACCAGGGTTTATATCATAGATGTCCATTGCTTCTGGATCGGTTAGACGTGTTGCCTGAGAGTGTTTTTCCAATTCTTTCCAGGTTGCAATCTCCTCAGGGTCTGAGTTTGCCGTGTACTGCAATAGGTCCACCCGACTTTCCTCCTCACCTGCCACAGCGGCTCTGAATCGGCGGGTGGTGGTAACCACTACATCTGGTTCCAAATCAATCTGGCACAAGGTACAAACATGTATTCACCTATGTCCTGCATTTTTTTGAAGTTGGAATCCCCCATATGATCATCCAAGGTTTCAATCCATCCAGAAATGGTAGCATTTTGGGTACTAGGTGAGATTTCATTCAACACTGACCACAATGATTCAAGGATTTCTCCATCCACTTGTCCGGCGCTGGGAATGAAACTCGGTGAAAAGCGTGAGAAACATTGCCAGACATGGCCACCGACATGGAAAAGACCAATACCATGCAGAATGGCGATGCCGAGTGGTAGCTGGATATACTGACTCTCCTCCATCCAAAGTCTGAGCCTCTTCCAATACTGGCACATTATATCATAAATCAAAATGATTTTCTTGAGTCTGGTGATATTAGTGTCTTTCAAGGCTTCAGATAAAGAATAGTCCATGTTTGCTTGTCTAGAAAACATTACACAATGTCTCTCAAAATGTGAAGATATCTCACTGTTCCCCTTTTTGGAAGTCAACCACCGCACTGGGGCAGAAGCAACCATGATGGCCACAAGCAGTTGCACCGACACCGGTTACATCAAGACCCTTGTATTTGATGAAGCGGTCATTTACAGCATGATGCTCATTACAGGTCGGTTTCTAATTTGGAGTTAGTAAATATGCTGAAAGTCTTTCAAATATCTTACCTCTGTGACTTCCTTAGCAATGGCGAGGTGTGCTTTGTAGCGATTCGGCTCGGTCATGAAAAAATCACCATGACTGAGCTTAATATCACGGTGAGCATTTTCGCGCTTCTGATGAACAGCGGTGAAGTTTCCATCCATGACAAAAGTCCAAGTGTATGCCATTCTGAGGTAATAAATACATTCCAATTCATGCGATTTGACTTACTGGTCAGGATCCTCGGTCCAATTTTCCGGCAGATTGACACCAGGCTGAGGACATGCAGCACAGAATGTTGGGATGTCAGTCGCACCATGCATTGCAGCCGCCGATGAGCCGCCGGCACTGGACTGTGATTCTCCCCAGCGGCCTCTCCACTTCAAATGTTTCAACATTCGCCATAGCCGGCTTGCCCTGAGAAGCTCCCTGTATCGATCCTCAAGTACCGATGTCAGAGATATTGACAACTGTAGTATATCAATCATACCTCCATGGCACTAGGAAATAAGGGTGAAGTCATGCACCGGAGCTTCTGGTAGTATTGATAGGCTGAAGATTTACATTCCAGATTGGACAATCATGCATCATCGAGGACTTTAAATGTGAACGTGGTCTTGATATTTTTGTAGCTGACCGGGAAAAGCCCCAATTGCAACAAGTGATTTTCCTGCTCTTGATGGGAATTAGGGCAATTACACCACTTGACCCACATACGATGTACACAGGAAACATCAATTACTGTCAATTTGTGACAATCCATCAGCATTGGGAAAGTTGTGGGACCAAGGTCATAAACACTGGTAAACCTTTTCATCTCCTTGACGATGTTGTTGGTTCCATCACCTTCTGTTGCATCATCCAAATCATCTTCATAATTGTTGGCCTCTTGTCCAACCACATCTGGCGCCGATGGGTGAAAGTAACTTGGGCAGGATGCACCATTGTGACTGAGATGTAAAACTAACCCAACTTGGAACAACCAAGCTGGTTCAAAATAGGAACCTGTCCAGTGGTCGATGCAGTGAAATGGGTTAGAAGCATGGTTATCACGGCAGCAGTCAGTACAGAACATGGGATTGAAAAGACAGTCTCGGCATTGCCAGGTAGCAGCATCATCCCCACACAGATTGCATTTCATGCAATCGGGTACTTCATTGGATAGTAGTGCTTCCAAATACATGGCCTTTTTAGGCAACCATTCTTCGATGTAATCTTGAGGTGTCTGAGGGTAATATTAGCATAGTAAATGTGGTAGCCATAATAAGTCACCTTTGAAGAGGGGGGATCAAGATCTGCAATGAAATTTAGAGCGTGATGCTCAATTGGTTCATCGGACATCAGAGATGTTATATTGGTGTTGGATGTGGTCGCCGATCCTGACACTGGTGCACTTATCTTGGCCTTCTTATGCCTTGGAGTTGACTGAGGACTTTGCCGAACTGGTACAAGGCGATCCCTGGGTCCCCACGATGTCTGGGAGTGAACAACAGTCATCTGGGTGATTCTTCCAATGATGGTGCAAGTGTGTCCTCTAGGCATGATGGTTTGTAGAGCGATGTAAAATTATGAACAAGCATCTCCAGGATTATATAGGCACTGTAGGCAGTGAGGAAACATGGCAACATGGCGATGTAAATGACAATGGTACCATGTAGAGGTTACTATGGGACTGTTCTACACAGCATACTAACATGTTACCTAGGTCATACTCACAAAGCTACTGTCGATGTTTCCAATGTAAAATTACACCAGCGGTGTTTGTGATACCCATTGGTCAATAGTTTCTTACTTTTACAGCATGTCATTGCTTTTTGTTATCAGTGACCACCGGCGGCGATTAGTGTACAAGTCTAAGAGCTATGGGAATGATCGGCACGACGTTGTCTTCTCTGGCACCCATCACTCCAATGTACTGTTTTAGCATATATTCTGCACTGGTCATTCACTTTGCTCTTGACTTGGATGCTTATCGCCACCAGTGACTTTATCACTACTGGCGCCGGTCACTGCAATGTACTAATTTTGCATATATCCTTATCCTCCCACATTCCTACAGCATACAGCATGTCACCATTCCTGCATTTGTTATCCATATTGTAGTGCACAGCGGCCGCAATTAGTATACAAGTCTTTTAAGAGCTATGTGGATGACCAGTGCCACCTTTACCTTTTCCGGCACCGAGAGATACAGTTCGGAAATAGCTGACTGCCACACAAGCAACAGTTGCTTTCTGGCCAGTGTCAGGATTAATCTATGTCTACTCTCATTGCACATTACTACTGTCTTCGACTAATGATTGTTCTCTTCTGTTACGTGCCTGTGTATATCCCTACCAGCGCCGGTCACTACAATGTACTGTTTTAGGATATATTCTTTATGATTTGTAATAACAGCAGTAATTCAAGTCCTGTACGCTATAGTCGTGTGGGCCCATACTGTTTTCCTTTTACTGTCATGGGCCCACCCGATCATTCCATCAAGTGTATCATTTGTATGGGCCCATTTCCCTGTATTATTTTAGGATGGGCCCATCCTATTTTTCAAGACTGTAAGTGAACATATTGTGATTGCCAATTACCTGATCACCAATACCAACTTAGAAGGAATTCTTGATGGCCACCAGAATTTATGCCTCTATGGGTGGCAGTGCTCCATACACTCCCCTGCTCGTCATGGAAACCATAAAGATGGTACAGGATGGGACTTTGTGGTGCTCGGAACGCAATGATCCTGAGGGCAAAGATTTTCTGGAACTAGAGTACATTCCAGCGATACAAAGGTACTTGAAGGTTGATGCTGATGACCCCACCCATATTGTCAATAGCTATATCAACTCTTGGTGGAGTAAACAGAATGATCCAGAGAACTATGACTCATACCCATTTGCTCCACATGACTTCCTGGTGGTTCATCGGCCACAGGTGAGTAACATGTTGTTGTTCTTTAATTTATCTTAAGTTTCATCAGATCCAGTTCACCTGGCAAGACCTATGGCCAGTCCCATATGCCGCCGGTGACCTGGCTGAAATACAATTAATGATGAAGATCTTCGATGACCTGCATTCGACATGGAAAAGGATGACTGAGACGGTCTGAGAAAATGATGCCCAACTTCAGAAGGACAGGAAATTGTTGGCTTACTGGGAGGATGTGCGGAATCAGGTTATGGAGCACCTTGACACTTAACAAGTCGTCTATGTAGGAAAAGATAAACATTGTAGTGACCGGCGCTGGTAGTGATAAAGTCACTTGTGGTGATAAGCATCCAAGGTCAAGAGCTAAGTGAATGACCGGTGCTGGTTATTGTAGAACCCCATGAGCTATGAAAATGTGTCCAGACACCCACCCCAACCATGACTCTTCGTAGTCTTCATCATTATCTACTGCAAGGATCCATGCAGTGATTGCAGCATGGAGACATGATGTTCCATACAACAGCACTTCCTGCCCATGTGCTAGATCATTCCATGCTGGTAGTAGTCCCATAGTACTCTCTCGAATGCTGAGATCATGAGCTACCTGTTGAGCAGCGATGGCCTGCTCATGGAACTCAGTAGGTTTGACTGTAGGGTGAGGGTTTTCTAGGAAATCGGTGTTCCTCTGATGCTCAACTTCTATTTGATTCAATGCAGTAGTGAATTTGCCAGCAGTAACAGGGTCAGGTTTATATGGCCAGCGAGGCACGGATTTGAGGTTTGTATAGTGGGATATCAGAACTTCAATGCAGTTGTAGATACAGAATGTTTGGACAATTAAGTAATCAATGGACAAAATTATCATCGGTGCCAGGAACAAGCACCAATGATAAGTCCATATGGGCCAATGTCTATAGGAAAACCAGTGGTGGGCCAATATGATCATTCCCTGTCAAATGGAATCATCGCATGGGCCCATGTATATGTGGTAAGCAGTTCAAACTCTTAACTACACCCTCTGTCAAGTCAGTAAAATTGTGTGCTCATACCTCCGGATTCTGGCCCCAACATTGGGACATTCATTTATATCTAACCATAATCTATAGCAGGACATCACATTGGTGTCTAAAACAATCGGCTAGTGTGGCATGTCCCAGTGCCGCATGCATCCAACTGTATCTGCTGTGACCCAATGCCGTATGCATCCAACCACTGATACCTGCTGACCTGCTGCTGCACTTTTTCCTACCAAACCTACAATGATCATCGGCACTGGGAACCAGCACCAATGATATGTCCATATAGGCCAATGTCTATAAGAAAACCAGTGGTGGGCCAATACGATTGTGCAGTATCACACGCATTGCATGGGCCCATGTATATGTGGTAACATGTAGTAAAATGATGACCGTGCTAGCCGGCACCGTGATTCAGATGTTACTGCCACTGAGAATTCTTCAGTGAAGCTGTATACTGGGCCCACACAGATGCATCACACCCTGGGCCCACATGAGTCTTTCCTGATGTGGGCCCAATCCGCTACTGACGGATCTATCATTGTTTTGCAGAAATCCGCTGAACAGATATACCATTGTTTTTTACTGAACAGTGTGAGATATCTTATTTCTACTGAACATACAAAAAATTTGCATTTGCATTTTTGGGTTCTCCTGATGTCTGTGATAAAGAAGATGATTGATTCAGAGGACTCGTACATGCCAGGCACAGGCATGGCCCAACTAGAACAAGTTTGGAACACTTGCTTCAACCTACCTCTCTAGTGCATGGCATGGCCTCTCCTGCCATCTGGATGGACTAAATCTCATGGGAACCTGATAATTATATTACTATGCACTATTTTATGTACTACATTGAGAAGCTGAAGCTCTGTTGTTTTTGATGAGTGAGTGTAACCTATCTCAATACATTTACTCTCCACCCCTCTTGTATAGACTCATGGACTGTTCCAATGTGTTAATTCTACTAAAAGCACCTTTGTATGTTTGTCTATACTGCCACTAATAGGCACTATGAGCTAGCATTGAGTAACAAGGAGATTAGGTAAGTTGGTGAAAATCCTATCTTGTAGACCGAAGTATTGACTATATTGTGTACTTGTAGGCTATAAATCTAAAGTAAGGGACTACTCTGACTAATGGGAAGGAAGTTTGGATGATAGGAAAGGTGTGTGACCCATGGTGAGCTAAGTTCTGTTCTGTGAGATGGGGAAGCCATGCCCCTGTGAGCCAGGATCTCAGTCCCATCCAATTATACATATATACCTTTCGTTTACTTCACCTATAGACATGAAAAACGAAGAAAGCGAACACTTTTGTGCCACGGATCTCATGCAGCAAGTAATCTTCCTCCCCACCCCTAGTTCGCTTTTTTGGCTGTCTTATCCCATGTAGCTTTGATAATAGGCTCTCCCCATCGTTTGTAAGGTCTCTATGATGCATTTATAATGCTCATTTATGCAGTGGGATGAACAGGAGAGCTGGTGAGTCACTATCTCTCATATCACACTCACACATAGTTTGACATCCACCCACTGCCCCCCTAGTCTCTATACTTTGTATACCACTCTACATGATACAATTACACCTTTTTTGCTGCACACCTTTTGTCCTGATCCACATGCCAGCTCAGCAGTGAGTACCCTCTCCTCCTCCCCTACATTTTCGCTTTTTTCCCACTGTAGTCACTGCCTTATGGCTAAAGTACTTATCCCCATCATGTACATAGACATAGACATGATTTCATTGGCCTGGACATCAAGGGAGAGCCTCATACATGAGTACAATAATCTCTCATTCTCACTTCAAGAAGGTAGTGCTCTAGTAGGCTTATAAGGGCAGGTAAAGTGGAAAGCAGCAGTAGCCAAATTGTCCATCACAATGATGAATGCCATCTACCAAGGCTGTGCCTAGCTGGATCTGATCCCTTATCAACATATTATCTATTGATTACATAACAATAATTTGAATATCACAGGTGAACCATGAGAAGAGTTTACATATTGGGTTGGAACACATTCATATCCCAGATGGCAGGTTTGAAACAATGAGGTGACTCAACCTGACATATAATGTGTTCTGCAGTATTCTGACCCAACATGGAAAGTGACCCAATCAAACAAGGATCTGATCTGACATGCAAAGTCACCCAATCTGACATATAAAGTGATCTGATCTGACAAGTAAATTGTTCTGATCTGACAAGAAAAATATTCCAACCTGACAATAAAATGTTCTGATCCAACAAATAATTTTTTCGGGTTATTTTTGATTTTACAGCAAACATGAAATTTTATCGGAGCACAGACACCATTAGGTCAGAACACTAACCATTGGGTTGGTACACAGAAAAGGATCCAACATGACCAAAAGAATGACCCAATAAAATGAACTGATACGGAAAAAAAATGACCCAACATGAATAGTGTTTAAAGGTCCAGTCTGTAGGACCAAAAAAAAGACCGAAACTGAACTGAACTGGACCGATTAGGACCGGACCAGTGGTCTATTTATGGACCGGTCTTTTTCAGTCCAGTTGCTGGTCTTTCATTTTGAAAAATATAGTAGGACTGATGAAAAACTGGTTAAAACCGGTTGCGACTGGTTTTTCGTCCGAATGTATGTTGGACCTTACTCCCACACATATTTACTTCATTTTCGGTCCCTGGATCATCAAAAACAGTCAAGAACTGGTTGAGATATGACCAAAAACATTTTTGTACAAGTATTTTGTTGTATCAGAACAACTTTGATTGCATTGCTTATTACCTGAGCTATAATTTTTTTTGTACAGCTATATGACATCATAAAAGTAACAACAACACACATAATCATCCGTACCATGGGACTTTATTCATATAACAGCCCAAATGAGTGCAACTACAAACTACAAATTACAAACTACAAACTGCAACTTGAATGCATGTCCTTTCGGTTTTGGCCATATCTCAGTCAAATCTTGACGGAATTGCTTAAATGTTGGATTGGTCTATGGAGCATTACAATCTCTATCCATGAATATAATATATATGAGGTAGTGGTCATATTTGTTGAGATACATATGGGTTATTTGGCATGATAAATTTTATGACAAAAGACTGGTCCAAACCAGTCTTTTTTCGGTCCATGGACCAATTAGGACCAGTCCTAAAAGGTCCGGTTGTGGTCCTCCAATATCTGGGTCGGTCCTAGACCGGTTGCAGTTGCCGGTTGCCTCATTTGGAAGTCAGAAACCAGACTGGACTGGACCTTTAAACACTAAACATGAAAAAGAAATGACCAAAGAAATGACCCAAAAAATGACCTGATAAAATGACCCGACATGAAAGAAATGACCGAAAAAATGACATGGAAAAATGACCCAACACAAAAGAAATGACCGAAGAATTGACCCGAAAAAATGACCTGACAAAATGACCCGACATGTAAAAAAATGACCAAAGAAATGACCCGAAAAAACGACCCGAAAAAGTGATAAAAAAAAATGACCCGAAAAAATGACCCGACAAATGACCCGACAAAATGACCCGAAAAAATTTGTTGGGTCATTTTGTCGGGTCTTTTTTGTCGGGTCTTTTTGTCGGGTCTTTTTTGTCGGGTCTTTTTGTCGGGTCTTTTTTCGGGTCATTTTTTCGGGTCATTTTTTCGGTCATTTTTTTGTGTCGGGTCATTTTATCGGGTCATTTTTTTGGTCATTTTTTCGGGTCGTTTTTTCGGGTCATTTCTTCGGTCATTTTTTCATGTCGGGTCATTTTGTTGGGTCATTTTGTTGGGTCATTTTTTCAGGACAATTCTTTGGTCATCTTTTGTGTCAGGTCATTTTTTCAGGTCATTTTTTCGGGTCATTTCTTCAGTCATTTTTTTGTGTCAGGTCATTTTGTCAGGTCATTTTTCGGGTCATTTTTTCAGGTCAATTCTTTGGTCATTTCTTTTGTGTTGGGTCATTTTATTGGGTTATCTTTTTGGTCATTTTTTCGGTTCATTTCTTGGGTCATTTTTTTTGTGTCGGGTCATTTTATTGGGTCATTTTTTTTGCTTTCATTTTTTCGGGTCATTTCTTCGGTCATTTTTTCATGTTGGGTCATTTTTCGGGACATTCTTTCAGGACAATTCTTCGGTCATCAGTCACTTCAACTGTTGGCACTTCAACTGTCAGGTCAGAACATGTTCTTGTTGGGTTGGGTCACTTCACATGTCAGCACTTCAAATGTCAGGTCAGGTCACTTCAACTGTCAGGTCGGAACATTGTACTTGTTGGGTCAGAACAATTTCAATGTTGGGTCAGGCCTCTTCACATGTCAGCACTTTAAATGTCAGATCAGGTCACTTCAAATGTTGGGTCAGGTCACTTCAACTGTCAGCACTTCAACTGTCGGGTCAGAACATTGTACTTGTCAGGTCAGAACAATTTCAATGTTGGGTCAGGTCACTTCACATGTCGGCACTTTAAATGTCAGATCGGGTCACTTCAAATGTCAGGTCAGGTCACTTCAACTGTCAGCACTTCAACTGTTGGGTCAGAACATTGTACTGGTCAGGTTGGAACAATTTCAATGTCAGGTTGGGTCACTTCACATGTTGTTGGCACATCAAATGTCAGATCAGGTCACTTCAAATGTCAGGTCGGGTCATGGTCACTCCAAATGTCATTTTGGGTCACTTCAACCATTGGCACTTCAAATGTTGGGGAACATTATGCTTAGTACAATTTCAACGGTGGCTCAGGTCACTTCACATGTCAGCACTTCAAATGTGTCACTTTAACTGTTGGCAGTTCAAATGTTGGGTCAGAACATTCTGCCTTGTTGGGTTGGAACAATTCACAGTAGGTCATGTCAATATTGCAGTTGGCCATATATGATCCCATAACAGACTTGCAACCTTCATGTAGGTAGCAGATACTTGATGAGGGATTCTTAAATATTCTCTGTGCATTTAGTAGTGATGTATCACCACTGGTGCCTCAGAGCAAACACACCATTGGATTGGAGCATGCCCATTTTCAGATCACAGCAAACATGCCACATTGGATTGGAGGTAAAACATCTGACCCAGGCATTTTTTCCAACCTGACATGCAAAGTGTTTCAACCCAATGTATAAAGTGACCCAATAGTAAAATGTCCTGACCTGACATGTAAAGTGTTCTGACCCCAACATGAGTTTTTTCTGACCTGACAAGCAAAATGTTTTGACCCAACATGTAAAGTGCTGACATTTGAAGTGATCCAATCCAATATTTGAAGTGCCAACATGTGAAGTGACCTGAGGTCCTGACCCAACATTAAAATTGTTCCAGCCCGACAAGTATAATGTTCTGACCCAACATTTGAAGTGACCTGACCTGACATTTGAAGTAACCTGAACCAACATTTGAAGTGCTGACATGTGAAGTAACCCAACCTGACATTGACACTGTTCTGACCTGACAAGTATAATCTTCCAACCCAACAGTTGAAGTGACCTGACCCAATATTGAATTGTTCTGACCCAACAGATATAATGTTCCAATCCAACATTTGAAGTGCCAACAATTGAAGTGACCTGATCCAACGTTTGAGGTGACCCGATCCAACATTTGAAGTGCTGACATGTGATGTGACCCAACCCAACATTGAAATTGTTCTGATCTGACAAGTATAATATTCCGACCCAATATTTAAAGTGCCAACAGTTGAAGTGACCTAACCTGACATTTGAAGTGACCCAATCCAACATTTGAAGTCACCCGATCTGACATTTGAAATGACCTGATCTGACATTTGAAGTGCCGACATGTGAAATGACCCAACTCTACATTTAGTATTGACATGGCCCATGGGCCTATCCATCATACAGTCCACTGCAGTATTGACATGGCTCATGGGCCCATCCATCATATAGTCTACTGCAGTATTGACATGACCCATGGGCCCATCCATTATACAGTCTACTGCAGTGTTGATATGACCTATGGGCCCATCCATGACAGATGGCCTATAGCAGTACTCTTATCACCCATGAGCCCATCCTATTTGCATGAGCTTATGCCCACCAGATGAGCCCACTCATTTACTATGGTCTATTATAATTCATGGGCCCACATTAGCTGGATCATTGAAAACAGCTTAAAGCCACCATTAGTTGGTCCATTTGTAATGGACCAAATACACTGAAGGGGCTGAAATGATAGCCTTGAAATGCATGTCCAAAATATGACATTTGGTGTTAGTGAATTTATTGATGTGATCATGATATGATTTGAGGATGTTGAGATGCTTTAGGAGATTGTCTTTGTCATGAAGCTTGGTCTCATATAGTAAGCACTGGATGTGATTAACAGTTTGATGCACCTTATTTTTGTGAGTAACCGAAAGTGCTGAGTACATATCTTCAGCAGTTGATTTTGATCCGATGTGATTCATTTGTGAAGAAGTGACATTATGAATAATCACTTGCTGTGCCCAAGTGTCATTGTTATCCCAATTGTGTGCACCAATGGGATCTACAAATTCATCTGGTCATTCAACCTCGCCAGTGACATACCCAGTTATGTCACAGTTGATAAATACCCTCTTCATCCTCTCTTTCCATTGGTGCCAGTTCTCATCCATCAAGTGATCGCAATCAGCGATCCTGTTTATGTTCGAATATTCTTTGGTACAAATTAAATTGATAGAGGGTTCAGCATCATAGTCCATAGTTTGTTTCTTCTTGCTTAGATAGACCCTGGATGGTCTTTTAGGGGCTAACCTCCCTTGGTTTTCATCCTCATCAGGTTCTTGTATGAGATCAATGCTGGTATCAGGGTTGCCGGTGTCAGGGTCCACACCAGGGCCCATTAGGGCAAGGCAGGGGTTACCCCTGGGTGTCAAATCTCATACCCTTACCACTACCCCTGAACACCCTACCCTTAGGGGTAAGGGTATGGAAACATATAAGGGTTGCCAAGGGTATGGGAGGGTTTGTCAGGGGTACAAGGGTTTGGCACAAAATCAACATATTTAGAGCAAAATTCATTTGAAAAGTGTTGATAACTATTGTATTTACTATTAATATCACATATTAATACCTCTTATTAAGCCATTATCATGTTGGACAATCCCAGAATCTGAATTTAATTGATGAAAATCTTGAATATGAGTCTTTGTAGCTGAAAAAATAAAATGATATTATTACATAAGCATACCCCTGGCATACCCCTGTACCCTTAGTAAGGGTACAGGGGTATGCAAGGGTATGAACTTCCAAACCCCTACTCTTACCCCTCATACCCTTAGCCCAAAAACACAAGGGTATACCCCTACCCCTGGCTTGCCTTAGGGCCCATAACCTATTAGAAGAATGACAGGGGAATAGGATGAGAAGTGTAGACTTATTAGTGGGAGTTAAACTCAGAGAGGAACATCTTACATTCTCCTATACTATGGTCTGTATGGATTACAACTTATAAAAAGACCGTGTTCCAGTAATAGCATTTCTTGGATCAAGCTAGGCTGATCCCAACAGTATCTCTATGTAGTACATATATTGCTGTGTTCTACAGGCCTCTCAGACTGAAAAATCAGGTTTTACAACCCATGTATGCTGATACCCAGGGACTTCAGGCTTCACTCTATAATCCAAGATGGCTTGCCAGGCTACTTCATGAAATTTGCCATGAAGTCATGTGATCTGTCCCAGTGAGGGGTCCTACTGCAGGTGTTGCCCTACTACTCCGTTATATGACTCATGAGTGTCGTCCTCCTCCCCAGCAAAAAAGACACGAATTTATAGTCTGACTACGGGAGACTAAATGCAACCGAACTTGGGGCTGCGCACCGTGCCGTACATTGACGGTTACAAGGTGACGTTACTGACGTATATGACGGTCACGGCACCCGTACCGTCAGGACCTTGTGCCTTGCCTTGACAGTACGGTGAACGGTACGGATTTGCACCGTATTAATTAACTGTCAAAAGAAGGCCGTCATACGGTTATACGGCGCTCAGCTTTCGACGATAATCAACTGAGCCCAAAAACGGAAATGCTGACAAACCTAGAGCGATGACCAAACAATCAACGATGACAAAACAACAACGCCATCAACAACAACAACGAGCTGAGGCATCGTCCCCTGAGCTCTTCGGTAAGTTTTTTTCACTGTTGTTTATTTTTACTGAGTATACACTAGTCTACGACCTGAGCACAGCCAAACGATGACAAAAGCAACGACCCCAATACACCAGCGCGTACAACGAGCAAGCCAGGTGGACGGGGCGCGAGAATAACAGGGGAATGGTGGCCACATCTAGCGGGGATGCAAGAACGACCGATCAGGGGGGAACGGGGAGCACAGCGAATGAAGGCTCGAGGATCAATGCCCCTCGAGCTCATGTACATTTTCTTTATCTTTCTTTCTTCTACTTACTAATTTTACATTGCTTCTACATAAATATGAAGGGCAAACGGCGGGACGAGCACCAGCCAAAGCCGGAAGAACACCACCACAGGGGGAAGCATTGACAACAGCGGGGACAGGGGAGGCGAGCGGGGCCGACGACGATGGATCATTAGCGGCGAGGGGGAACCACCACTGGCGAAGGCGAACGCTCAAGCCAGGGGACTATCAGCGGCGAGGACGACGACGGGGAGCCACCACCGATGGAGAGCCCCTGACCACCCACGGCAACGACGAGCCCCAGCGCCGAGGGAGATATATCAGCAATGGTGCCCCTCCCGCGGGCAACCTACACCTCCCTCACGTAACATGCGAGCCGGAGGGGGTTTCGTTTTCTCTTTTCTTACTCGCAATATGTGCAAGGATAATTTCATATCTTAATATCTTCGTAATCATACCTTTTTCAAAGAAATCCCTTGTCGTAAGTAGGCATTTTCGGTAGTGATAAAATTGACAGCTGTCTCCCCAGTGTTCTTTGACGAACAAGGTAAGGGCTCTGCCGTGGATGTTGAGCGGGTTTTCTTTGGAGGTTGTGACACAATCTCATTGCGACGTGCAAGTCTTCGGCCTGAAACTATAAAAAAATTTAATACTTGTCAAGAAGAAGCTTCATCTGGCACGCACTCAGTCTACAGCAGCATTGCCTCGCTAATTGTACTATCACTAGATCTTAAAACTGTTAAATATAAATTTAGCATACAGATATATTTCCGTCAACCGTAATACGGCCGTATCTGTACCCGTACGGGCCGTACCGTACCGTCTGAGCTGAGGATAGATAATATACGGACGGTGCGCCTGAGCCCTACGGAGTAGATTGATGGGAAAAAATCGCACTAAACAAAAGGTGTGTTGCTTTCGTTACATTTAGCATATCCTTACCCTTCTCCTTTCTCGCAGGACAGGCACTAGTTTTGATATAGATGCCAGACCTTCTCGACGCGAAGAAGCCTCACAGCACGCATAGAGGACAAGGCTCGATGGGCAGTGCGTCTTTTTGGACGAGTTGAACACTGTCGGACGGACGTTTTATACGGGTGCGTACGCGCGCGTACAACTCGCTTCCCCACCCTTTTTCTTTTACCATGTGCTCACTCATTCTTTTCCTAGCGACAATCTGTTTTGGGAGACAGTCTACAAGTAATTTATCCGTAGATTGCTGACTGCTGAGTTCGATAATCAGAAACCGGAAGGTGCAACATGGAAATACAGCCTTCTGTGATCATACCATGTGGTTCAACTGGAACCGAAGCGCTCGCTGTCCTTCAAGTTCGTCTTCGAGTTCGAATCCTCTCGTCATATCTAAGAATATCTACCGTTGTCGAAACCATGGTTCAACCCTAACCAGCCTCACTGCTATAAAGAGTCAAACGCCCTCACCCACATCCTACATCGCATCTGTTTAACGTTCAACATCTGACATGCACGCATACAAATATCTCGCGCTCCTCGCTGTTCTCTCAGGCTATATCGCTGGCACCTTTGCCTCGTCTCTCACGTGTGCCCCTTCCACCTCGGGTTGCGGAGGCAACGACCAATGTTGTTCCCGGAAATGCAACAACAACGTAAGTAGATTCCACTCGAGCCCCAACGTCATAAAAGATGATCTCACTATATCATTTGAAACTCATAGCATTGCGTATAGCATTGCGTACCCTGAAAAGGTGGCCATACTACCCTTTAGTCTCTCACCTCTAGAATGTTCACAAGGCCGGATGGTAGAAGAACATTATACATCAAAGAGTGAGGATTTTCGTGGAAGAGTTACTATGCTACTTTCTACTTGGAATTTGCTTGGAATGTACATATACAATTGATTCAGTCAGTTTCAAGTTGTTTGTCATGATTCAGCTTATGATAGTGGCTGAGATCTGGCCTCCTCAAAAGTCAATACGGTATGGTGTTACATAGTGTCACATTGTAGCCATGTTCAGAGCGCAGTCTTATTTGATAGAGAGAAAAAGCATAGGGCATGATATCATTGATATGTAGGCACGGCTCGATTCTGGTATGTGCTCTAAGGTATCACCTCATTTGACTACGCTTCAGTACATTCAGAATGGTCAACGGGTGGCGAAGGTACCAATAAGCGGGACATTAGGGGTGGTCAGGGTCAGAGTAGGGGATTCTAAGGCGATTCTGATGTCGATTCACCAGATCCTGGCAGGATGATATATAAACATCTGTAATTACCGTGTATAGCTGATATATGCACAGCTGTAGTTAGAGGACAGATTGATATATCAAAACAACTGTAGTTCAACTTTCCCGGGTAGTGATGTGCAGGGCCCGGCTCGGCTCGAAAGCCCAGGCTTGGGCTCGGCTTGACCAGGGTCAGGCTTACAGTAGTATTGAGCCAAGCCGTTGCACAAGCTCGGCTCGGCTCAGGCTCGGCTCGGCTCAGGCCCGGGCTTGCAGGAGAAATATTTCTACGCTATATCCCTATGCTACGTCCTGCGCACGCGCACCATTAAATTCGGCGGGGGGGGGGGGGGGGGGGGGGACCTGCAATATACATCCATGACAAAGCCCTCGTCATCAGCAAGATCAGAAATCAATTCATCCCAACCCACCTTTTCTGCATCACCCTGAACACCGTCTTCATACTCATCTAATTCCACCTCGAGCTCAGTACTAGGTTCTTCACGGAATAGGAGGTCGCGGCGATAGATACACTTGAGGAATTGTAAAGCCTCGACAATGTCCGGTTTCAGCCGGTTACGGCGCTTGCTGATGGTGATTCCCGCGGATGAGAACGCGCGTTCGCTGGAAACTGATGAAGCCATGATCGGGAGTATATCGCGTGCGAGGGAAGCCCAGACTTCATATCGAGTACAGTTCCACTACACCATAATCAGCATAATCATGTAATAATGCACAAGAAATACGTACTCCCCACCACTCAACAATCGACATATCCCCAAGCTGATCTTTTGAGTATAAGTAGCCGTTGAAATCATCATGCCACGGAGCCGTTGAACCACTGGGTTCAACAGGGTCATCATCGTTGGCATCATCATTGTCATCGTCATCGGACAATTCACGAATCAGAGTGCCAATTTTGCATATGATGGGTTGCATAAGATTTCGGTTATGAAGGACAGTGGTGGAGGGCGGATCTGCAGCATTGTACTCGTTTCGAATATCAAGCGAAGTGTGCATCTCTTTCCCAATTTTGGAGCTCACATACCTCCGCCCTGGACAAGCAGCAATGTACTTGATGAGTGTGACATATTTTTTGTTAATATTTTCACTGATCGTCATCATGGTCATCTTTACCGAATTTTATACTCATCTTTTAATCCAAAAACATTGTAGTTAATGAATGATGATTATGTATAATAATGTATCATGATTTGGAACATTATGGCCATGTCCCAAAGCTGCACTGGCCACATTGTCATTAATCAGACAGACAGGACAATAGCTGGCATAAAGACTGACATATAACCTGAATAGGAATGCATGTACACGTTAAGGTACACTGAGTGACCTGGTCATTACAATGTCTGCCATTGAGCCAAGATACTGTTCCACATGCTCCCATCACAAAACCCCTACATTGCCCTTGCACTCCGATGTCCACCGTTGGTGTGCTTCCTTAGTCGCGATAATACGTAGGTGTTTAGGTGTTTTCCGGGGTGGTTGGGATGCAAATTGCTGATCGAGTGCTGTAGAGCTGTGAAGTTTCTTTTGATACTCGTCAAACACAGGTTTGTATTCCACAGACCCAGTATCAATTCCAAGACGCCCATGATATCATACAAAAGACCGGGATGCACTGATGGGGCATATGGCACCCTGCTGTTCTCCGTCTATAATGCAAAAATAGAGGATGAGTGCGGGAATGCAAACTCGATTGATACACACATTGGACGTGTAGAAGCATTGAAGCGTAATGGAATCCAAGGCAGACAGCCAGGCACATGTGTCAAGGCGTTGAACAATTCTGGCTTGCACTGCACCAAGAATCAACTCCTTGGTCTCCTCATCTTGAAGGAAAAACAAAAGATCAGGACCCATATGGGTATCAGGGAAAATGAAACACTTTCCATTAGGATTATTGAACCAGTTGAGAACATCGGTGGGAGATGTAGCTCTGAATCCTAACCGGTCAGAACTGCCTGAAGTCCATGATACAGGGCAGCACAGCATTAAACCATTGTTCCCGGGCTTCAATGACACCAAGGTGACCTTTCTCAAACCCCAGGGCTGATTGCAGTGGAAAACATCTGATAAGGTGCGAGCTTTGCCTCCGAACTCTTGCAAGAGCACCAGAAGCATGGCCTCTTCATATATGAATCCTAGCGACGAGCTGTTGCAAGCCGTACAGAATGCGTCAGTAATCCATGGCTGATTTGTGGTCCATGATTGCTTTGCAAAGAATGAACACAGATATAGAATGACTAGTGGCTTGCAAAGATAGACGGGATAGTTGGTGTTCTGGTCAAATGGTTGAATGTCTCCAATCTTCTCCAAGTGACCGACACCCAATGCAATTGTCTGGTGCATGTAACCTTCGATGGGAAGGGACGTAGCTTGACTTCCAATTCTCCACCGCATGAGAACATGGAAAAGACACTTCATCAAATTATCCCCTAGTGGATTGAGTATTAGGAAGTCCGTGGCTTGATAAGGCACTACATGTACTTTCTAAAATATCCTTGTTCAAAATGGACAGTCCCGCTTTCTCTATGGGCTTGCGTATTAGGAAATCCGTGGCTCGATATAAGGCATTACACATACCATCAGATTGCTTGGAGATACAATCCATGTTACTGATTGATCCATACCACCACACCCGCATACGTGTTTTGGCCGTAAGGGGCAATTCTGCTTCCTCCAGATCAATAGCATGAGTGATGGTGAACTTAGTCAAAGCCTGAGCGAAAGCACTAAGAACACGGTACGGTGAGTGCATTTGATCAAAGAGTAGTAGTTCAATGAGGCTGGCTGTAAATCGGTAACTTTAGGGATTAACATCAGTGTGGCATCTCAGAATGTTGAAAGCTGTGCCTACCATCCAGAAAACCAATACAATATTTGCTCAATCAATTGCTGATCAGAGACACTGCTGGGGGAAAGAGAAAGGTACTTGTCTATGTAGCGCTTATGGTCTTCCCTATCCTGCATGAATCACCCAACGTCAACGAAGACAATGGGGACTGGGCTTGCCCCCAGGTTTTTTGCGCTTCAAGAATGCACCGCCTCCTGCACCATCTCCTTTGATAGACTGGTTCTGGCAAGTATGACCCCCTCAATGATTTCAATGTCCCAAAGAAACCTATAGAACGCATGCAGAACAGGGCACTTATCAAGCCCTGTGGTGTGGGAACGAAAATAATCTGTCAGATACTCGGCAGCCACTTGGACTTCATCGACCACAGCGAAGAACCTCTGCTTCTGTTGGAAAATTTCTTTTCCCGCTATCTGTGGCATCTCTCAAAGCATGGAAGAGATAACATTATTCATGTCCATGGTGCTAGCATCACGGAGGCTTTCAAGGACAAAGGTAAAGAGGTCGGAGGAGGAAAATTTCGAGGGAGGCATGAGTTGAGCAAGGACCCATCGCCATCGGGCTACCATCGCATCTGTGCCACTGGGCAGATTCTTCAAAAGGCGACTTAGAACAAAGACACGAGCACATATCAGCATTGTAAAGGCACGACCTGCCACCTCGACGTTCTTGGTAGTGTTGGGTTGGCCACCAGTGCTTTTATTCCACTGACTCATTGATTCCATTATCCTGGTCGCCTGTACAAAGTCATGGGAGCCAGCTGCCCCTGGCTTCCAGTCATCTTGCCATGTAAAATAAAATCCCCATTTGTGGCAGAGCCCCTCGAGTGCAAGGCGAGTCTTTCCGGAACCAGAGACGGCAAATAGATGACTGCACCAAGCGAAATTTGGATTAGTCATCTGCCATGAAAACGATTGCAAAAAGACACAAACACTGTATTGGGAACAAGCAACGATTGAATCTGCTCCTTGTCTTGGTATGTGCCCAGGTCATGGAGGAGAAGTATTGGTGGAGAGGGTAGATGTACCTTGAGATATGTAACCAAGGCCTCAGTTTGAAGGGAATTAGAATATCCATCCAATTTCCCCTCCGCCAAGTAGGTGATGTACTGGGTGAAGGGCTTGAGCGCAATAAGCATTGTGAGCTCGAGCTCTTTTGCACAAAGGTGCTGGGGTGATGCTAACAAAGAACGTGCTCAGAACCATTAAAGGGAGCAGGTACAGGAGACTGCTGATTGCTTACTGGTCTTGGATTGCTCAGACAGATCGGAATCCATTGAGCAAGTGTGGTTGGGGCTGATTGGGGAGTGAAGCAAGAGTGATGAATAAGGGCAAGTAGGCAGCAAGTTCAAGAATGGGAGCGAATAATGGTGTGTTGCTTTGTAACTATGTATGTCAGATTTTCCTTATAAGTTTACTGATATTCTGTCATTCACAGGCTTTCTCTATGATGGTTCCTTTGTACTATGACGGTTCCTTTGTACAAATATTATTTTCCGCACACGAAGGGATTTCCCATGCATGCATAATTGTTGTTACATATCTATTTATCTCCACCTAATATCAAGCCCCATCCTAGTGTGCCCTCCGACCTCATCCTCTCAGGCTGCAATGTACCTCTAATGTAACTGAGTACTGACAATGGCATCAGCCAGTTCGGGTGGAGAGCAAGATTGAGTGAGCAGAAAGCTGGCAGTAAGGCCATAGTGGAATCAACAAAGAAACCATGGGATCCTGAATAGCAAACTCTTGTTGCTTCTCAGGCATCAATTATCGATCATTTCAGCCCACATGCACGGTTACAGCCGATATCATGTCGATAGACCCCTGCACCACAGCTGTGTTAGAACCAAACAAACAACTAAACAATGATGGAGCACTGTGCTGAGCCCTACGAAGTGAGCGACGACTTTGCCACTGCATTCAGCTCGTCGGCATGTAGAGTTCCATCAGTGATAGAACCAAACAACATCTAAATAGAGGCTGTCGTGAAGGGACCCATCGACATGATATCGGCTGTAACATTGATCAAACGATGCTTTGTGGCTGCAAATTATATTTGCTTTTTTAATAAGGATCTAATAGTTATATGCTGTACTACTTAGTATTATGAAAATTGAAAATGTATATTTATGTATTATCAGTTGGAATGGCATAATCCATCTTTTCAAGCAGGTGTAAGGTAATAATTCAATTGGATTATGTAATAAATGAAAAAAGCGAACGGAAATGATTCATACTTCATTGAATAGTTTGCTCGTCGTCGCACACAATGAGCGGGATGCTGTGGTGCATGGTGATGGACCGTGGGAGATGGTCAGCAGATGAATGATCGATGATGATGGGAAACAGGCACATGGGGGCTGATCTGACATGATGCATGATGCATGATGTTAGATGAGGACAACACTGTTGCGCGCATGGGAAATCCCTTCGTGCACAGAAAATAATATTTGTACAAAGGAACCATCATATTCTCCACTGTTTCACTAAGTTCTACAATACCATAACTATCCCCAATCAAGGGTAATCCACTGTCCATTCACAATTCATGAAACCTCTACACCCCTGGATGTTTTGCTGACATTTGCTGGGGCTTATACTGCAAATCCCTCATGGATCTCACCATTCTTCACCTTGTATCACCATTGTTCGCATGTGAGACGATTCTGAAAAAATTAAGTATCCTGGTTATGACGGATGAGGATGGTTCGGAGATTCTCTGCGAATCTTCCCTGTGGCAAATGACCCATCGTCGTTGCACCTGTCCATTCCGTCCACTTGGAGTCACATCAGTGTTGGACAATGACAACAATATCGATGTCCATCTCTGGCAGTGGTGGGTTTCTGTTGAAGCTGGCCCTGTAACGCATTGTGTGGTGATTTGGCACTGATCAACACTTTCATTTCCTTTTTTTAACCCTCATCTCAAGGCAAGTCTATTCTCCTGACGAGTAATCTTTGTTTACTGATGTATTTGCTTTACAGGATGATGCTTTGCGTGGATCATTCATGTATGAGCATCAATGTGCGGTGCTCTCAAATGTATGGCCAGCCACTGCACTACATGTGGATGGCAAATGACTTATTTTGTCAATGTTGTAAGTACGAGGCTGATGATGTGTGATCCAGTCCTGGTAAGAGCTCGATTAAATTGTCTGCCGCTAACTCATATCTAACGTTAACCACTGTTCTGTCATACAGCCGTCAGCTATGGACTGCCTTTTCTCTTCTTATCCCCTCCACCACCCACTGCCTTGCGAATCGATCATCACCTACATCTACCACCCCCATACCAACTTCTTCTCGGGACTCACCCATCCCTGAAGATCCATATATGGCCCTTCCACCAGTGAAAAGCAGATGTATGAGCAAGCCACCTATGTCTATCAATATCGACATGGATCAAACTTGCCGTGCTCGTCTTTCATTGGGAGCTAAGCGAGTGGATGGGGTAGGCAGCAAAGTAGGAGTGCTGGGGAGGTTTTGTGGGAGCACCCCTGGCTTTGAGCACATACATATACCCCACCTGCAGGAGGAGGACAAGGTCTGCATGCAGGAGAGGATGCGGAAAGAGAAGAAGAAGTAGGATGAACAAAGTGTGTGTTTGCAGGGCATTGCCTCTGGGGATGGGGATGGGGTTGGGGAGATGGCATAGGCAGAGTGCAGGGGAGAGCATGTGTCTGAATCCATGTCCACACCTACAGCCACATCAACAATGCCCAGCATGTACTACAACAATCTGATCCCCCCAACAAAGTCCTCGTCATTCCGATGTGCAAGCTCAAGCATATCCTCAACCTGGTCCTCAATGACATCCTCGCCCCTAGCCACACTAGCCGATCCCATGTTCCATTTTGTGCATGCGGGAATGTATGTCTGGCCTTGACAGGGTGTGTCACCACCCACTATCACTGAATCTGGGATGCTGATGTCCTACTCTGCCACAGCTCAGGGTATCCCCCCGCCTCCACCTTCTCAGCCATCCACTGCCTACCCTGTGTCCCATCCTTCTCCACTAACTTCCTCCCACTCCCGTTCCCAGATTCCTATCCTCCATTCCACAGGACAAGCCCAAAATCCACCGAGGTTCTGGTGTGAGCATGGGGACTTGTTCTATGTCCAGTGTTCTTGGCCATGGAGTTGGGATTGGGGGGTTGGGATGAACATGGGCATTGGCATGGGTGATAGACTAGGATATGGGGGGTGATGTGGGTGTGGGTTGTGGGCAGCGATGGTCGCCATAGTCAGCCAGTGCCGGCGATTGAGTTTTCTGGGACCAGCGGGAGAAAAATGGGTGGAATCTGCACCAGTGGAGATCCCAGGGTCTGGCTTAATCTCTCCAATCCACACCCACAAGTAGAGGAGCATTCAGAGCATTTCTTTTCTATTCTTTGTGAGGTGGGGCTTGTGACTGAACCTGCCTAAAAGTAGTCTTCAGATGGACTGTTTGATATGGAGCAGTATAGTTTGTTGAGTGCACCTTTGTCTAGTACATGTTTGAGCCTGGCGCCAGGTCCACAGTCTGCTGTGGTTTGCAGTGCAGCAGGTGCTGCATGTATGCCACATCATTCACTGCTTGCTAGCCAGGTAGCAGGAAGTGGGAATGACAATGCTGATCTAGCATGTGGATATGGCTAGCACATATTCAGATTCTGAGTGTTCATAACTTTGTTCATCATATAATGTGTACTATCACATATGTTGCCTGTAGTTGAAGAATGTCTGATGGATGTATCCTTCCCCTCTGAGATTCAGTCTTCAAAACTCTTGGAATTATGGAATGGAGTAGAAGTTCTTAGGGATTTAATGATGGGTGTTCAGGATAAGGTAGAATGTCTCATATTCTCCTATACTATGATGTACCTATGTATGTTATGACCTATAAATACATCATGTTCTATTATTAAACATGATGCACTAATGTGATGTGCTAGGATTGACTATTCCAACAAAAACTCTTTGCCCAATTTTAAGCCATCCACCACACCTTTGTCATTGTTACAATTTTCCTCATAACTCATGGAACCCAACTGACCCGATGCACCTGATGATCCCCTCCAGACAGGAGGCACTCCCTGATTCATGCCTGAGGCATGCCCTTGATACCCGATGCACCCTTCCAGTGGAAGGCACCCTTGACGCATGATGACTCCATGCACCCAAACCTGCTCCCACACCTACTGTGATACAGTGACCCCTTGACATCAGGTCCATGACATCGGACTCTCACGATCGACATGCTGTGCTGCAGCACTCCTTGACATTGGATCCTTGACATTGGATCCATGACATCAGATGCCTCATGCTAGGCATGAGGCTTATTGTTTCTATTCTTACTTGATATGCATCTACCTTTCTGATTGGATGATAGGGACCTCCCTCCTAGTATAAGTACTGCAACTTGTAGTAGGGATGTCCTTAGTTTAGATCTAGGCAATCTACAGTCTTAACTTGCAACTCATAAACTTACTCGAAACCACTAAGGAAGCCCCTTAGTGCGTGAACCCCAGCGACTCTATGCGGAAGGCCTGCTAGAGTGCACTACCCATCTTACGTTGGACGCTCCAAGTAAGACCAGTGCTGAATGACTCATCAAGGAAGCACCTTGTTGAACGACATCGACTAGATTGAGTAGTTGAGGCTTTGCCCTTAACATAAGATCTAAACTATCTGCTAGCCCACCTACCTAGGTGTAGGCAATATGTCTCAAAACACCCCACAACAACCTGGGTCTAGACAAACCCCAGACTGACCACCAAGTGAAGCAGAACCACAGCCAGGTTCATCTTGGTACCAATACAACAGAAGACTAGTCCGTTACTCAACCCCAGCACAACATTGGTTCTACAGATCAACCAAAAGACAAAGAGGAGATTACCTCACCGATGATGATACTCAACCTGGAAACCCAAACAAAACCCACAAAATGGCTTCAGATGGTATAACACGAGTCAGAGGAAGGTTGCGAGGCCCTCTAGATGTCACCTGTCAGACTGACCATCAAATAGTCATAAAACAACTGCTTGTTGAAGCAGTTCGAGGCTAAAAGAATGTGTTTCGAGACTTTGCGATGATTTTTGAGATGTTGCAATATTTTTCAAAGAGGTTTCGAGGAATTTCGAGTGCGCAGATATGTTCAGACGCAAGATTGGGGGACTAGACGAGTAGTAGAAGTGATGAAAAGGCTAATCGAGGGAAGCAAGAGCAAAAATAGTGTAATGCGAGGAATTTCGAGGAATTTCGAGGAAGTTTAGCATAAAACACCAAACTTCAGACTGAATAAGACTAAACTGTACTCTCAAATCACTGTGATCTGGGAGGAAGACCATGACTTTCTTGTTTTTCTTTGTATCTAGTACATCTTTTTATATAAAATAAAGAAAGTACCTAAAAAGGCTAGAGAACATGAGGCAAACATGTGGAAAACTTGAGGCAAAAGACAATATAAGTATATCAGAACAATAAAGCGAGCCTAGAAGGGGTGAATATAACACATGATGAAGAAATAATAAGAAAGAATAGCTAAAACCAGACTGTCCTTGTTATAAATTGAATAGAAGATCAGAAACTGCTTTGAGCGGATTGTATGTGTGCACATGCAGTCGAAATGTGTTTGATATACTCGATATAGTGTCCCATGTGTCCAGCATGCGTCTGAAGATCATTCAAATAGGAAATACTGTGTCCAACGATGTTTTTCAAGGTTTGATGTTTTTTGAGGTTCGATGTTTTTTGAAGATGTTCAAAGATTCTTCGGACTTCGTTTGTGGCCCGATATCGGTGCGATATTGTTCGACAATGGTAGGGAATATGTCTGGCATGTGTGCAATGATCATTGGAATAGCGATGTCAATTTTTGATGTTCGACAATGTTTGATCACGTTTGATACGATGTTTGACGATGTTCGATCACGTTTGACAATGCTCAACGATGCTCGACTGCATTCAATACGATGCTCGATTGCGTTCGACGATGCTCGACCATGTTCTACAATGCTTGACAATGCTCAATGATGTTCAACCACATTCAACAATACTCTACTGCTTTCTACGATATGATATCGCGCTTGGTAGACTTGGTCGGGAGTGGTCGCGCTGCTTCTGGGACCTTGTGTGAGTTATCCAATGTGATTAGAATGTGGCCAAAATGGTGAATCGGCCTTTGAGCCAAGGGGACAACCTATCACCGACAAAGACTTTGAACAATCACACACACCCCCACCTGAAACATCCACCCACCTCCCATCTGACAAAATTGACAACCTCTACTACGAGATGTCCAAACCCCCCGCAACCACACCCATGATGTCCACAAAGGACATTCGAATCTGATCACCCACAGACTTCTCAGGAGATCAGACCAAAACCACCAAGTTCCTGCAGGAGATAGACCTCTACCTGCAAATCAATGACCAGGTCTATGACACGAATGACAAGAAGATCATCTTCACACTGTCCTTCATGAATGGAGGGACAGCAGCTGCCTGGGTGCAGGCATTTGTCAACCAACACCAATCTGAGGGATTTGGAGAATACGCAGACTTCAGACAGAAGGTCTTAGAGGCTTTCTCACTGATCGACGATGCTGGAACAGCAAGGACAGAGATTAAGAATCTTCAGGAAACCTCAAAGAATATGTGGCGAGTTTCTGCATCCTGAAAGACAGGACGGGAATCACCAAAGATGCAGCCATGATTGAGTACTTCATGGACAGACTGCACCCTGAACTACTGAAGAGGGTACACACTATGGAGATGGTACCCAACACTCTCGAAGGCTGGATAAAAGCAGCTTCGAAATATGAAGGCCAATGGAAACAGGCCATAACAATCCTGGGAAAGACCAGGCAGAACGAGAAGACAAAAGAAATGACAAAGAAAGGACAGTCCTCTCTTGACATCAACCGACTGATGAACAAAGAATGCATGGAACACCTCCAAAATGGATTGTGTTTCACCTTCCACCAAACCGGACATTGATTGTCTGACCACAAAGATGGAAGGAACCCCACCCAGATGGGGTCAGCACCTCCTCCCTACTGAAACTGCTTCACCCAGAAAAAGACTGGGGTGGACACCTACCAGAAGATCCACATGATGCTGGACAAACTGGATGAAGAAGAAAAAGAATGAGCCCTCAATCTCCTTGAGGAATCGGGTTTTTAGAACAGCGGCCTGATACGATGCCAGTCACTGCTGTAGTCTCCATAGGATCTGTACTCTTAGCTATCATGAATAGACAAACTATGCGCCTGTCTATTCAGTGATAGGTCCACCTTGTGCTCTAAGCCCTGGGAATGTCCCCAAATGCATCAACACATTACCACACATGCTCCCAACCCCTACAAACCTCTATGAACCTTAGGGTTTTGTCCTGTGTAATGAATTTCATATTAGTTTGTTTTGAGACAACCCAGAAAACATCAGCCTCTGACCGATGTAGATGAGAAGATGTTCTCATATCGCACCAACAAGGATTGGATTACTTTTATATTACCTTGTGCCTGGGTCATCACTATACATAGATACATCTGTCCTCACATGGATCCCAGTGAAAACCACCCAATCCTGCCATTGCCTCTGTATATCACGAGTGAAGTTGCGCAGACGCCTCAACTGGGCACCAATGCCATAGACCTTGTAAATACAAAAGGCATGTTTGTCCGCTACCTGGTAGAGCCTCTGCCGGACCCAGTTTCCTTTAGATGAGAGGGAAGGGTGAGCATGCTGACTTAGGGTTAGAGGGGCAAAAGATGCAGGTCACCCAATGAGTTCTCGAGGATTCCAGCAGGCAATTTCAGTACTGGACCTGTATAATTCAAGGTCTCTAGAAAAAAGGAGGTCATTCAAGTCTATCTGGGAAAAGGGCATTTAGCTGCATGCACATCTGTTCTTGTTGCAGAAAGGGTGAATTAGTACTGGATGCTGCACAATGGTGTTGGGTGACCACTTCTAACAAGGCATTTAACTTCTTCATAGATGCACCCACCCCAGATGATGTTCTTGGGAAATGCCCATGAATTTGATTCACCATATACAAAGTTTTATGTATGTAGGATTAGAGTTATGCAGAAAGATTTGACATGCCCTTTGGGAGGTATCAAGTGGTCCTTGAGAAGGAGGAAGAAGAAACACTCAGTGTAACACATCAGTCATGCTTTCCAGTAGTGGTACCTCTTGTTGATAACCATATTTGCCAGCATATTGGTGTTCTCGCGGAAGGATCACCACCCAGTGACATCAGAGGGTTGAGTGAGAAAGCCCTCATTGATGAAGAGTTGGAGGAGGCAAAGAAGACATGAAAAATGGCTAGGTCGAGAAAGGACCCCATTGCAGGGGGTGGTCCTCAGTTAGCAGTTGGTGATGGCTACAGGACATTGTCATGGATTTGGTATTCAACTGCCGCTGATGAGTTCAACAATACCCTTTTTATGGAAGCACGTGAGTGTTGAACTGTATGAATGCTGAATTTTTGAGACTCTTATTGGATGAACAGATCTTTGTGTTGAGTGGCTGAAATGTTGAGTGAGAGCAGCTAGGTGGAAGGAGGAAATTCAGTTGCTCAAAGAAGAAATGTGGCACACTCTTCAATTTTGTGCTTGGAAATCAAACTGGTGGAGGGAGCAAGCTGGCCATCAGACACAGTTATCATCCCATCTCACAGAAGGGTTAGTTGCATATGCTATCAAGCAATTAACTGCAGAGCATCAGCACATTATCTCTTGGTCGAATTCTTGGGAGGCTGTACAACAACAGGCTGGGGTGGTCCTGAATGGTCATTTAACAGATCAGGATAACATGGCAGGCATGGATACACTTGACATTGAGATTGAGGAAGATGACAAGGACATCATGTTTGACATTGACGACATGTAGTTCCTGTCTTTCACAAGAAATAATACCAAATTGAGTCTGTCATTGATGCTATTGAAGTGGCTGACTACATATACAGTGGAGTTTAAAATGTGCCGAGGCAGAAGTATCTAAGAATGAGTTATAACAGGTTGGTGGATGCAGTATAGCAGGCAATATGTGTGAAGGATGGGGAGTTATAATGTGGGTAAATGAACAGATGAGTTGGTAGGACAAGGTGGGGTTATAACATGGCAGCAGAACCAGGGGATAGGCGACATTGCACTGTGGTGGAAGGGAAAGATACAGTGTTACAACGTGGCTAGCAAGGCAGCAGAAGATAAGGTAGTTCGTATTATAATGTGGGCTGGGAGCAGCGTAAGGGAGGATGTGATGTTACAATGTGGCTGCCAGAGGCGGTGGAAGAGAGGAAACTTGGTGATATAACATGGACTGGGAATGGTGGAATGGAAGGACGTGACATTACAATGTGGTTGGCAAAGGCTGGATAAAGTAGGAGCATGTTGAGTTATAACACGGCAGGAGGATATCCTGCTACAACTTGGCTAGTGAAGGTGGCAGAAGGGGGGAATCAGAGGATAGTTGGCAATATAACGTGGAGTGGGAGGGACAGGAAGCTTTGATGTGGGTAAATGAACAGATGTATTGGCTGGACAAGGTAGGTTTATAACATGATATCAGAAAGGGGGATAGGCAATGTTGCAACATGACAATGGTTGATGTTATAATGTGGGCTGGGAATGGTGGGTGGCCAGCAGAGGCTGGATAAGATAGGAGGGTGTCAAGTTATAATGCGATATGCCATTACAACATGGCTAGTCAAGGTAGCGGAAGAGGATGTGACAGTTGTGACATTACAATGCAGCTAGAAGAGGCTGGAGTGTGTTGAGTTATAACACATGGCAGAAGAGATGAGATGAGACATTATAATGTGGCATTATAATGGAGGCTGGCCAAGGTAACAATGTCAAGTCATAATGTGGCAGGCTGAGGTGGCAGAGTGTTACAACATTACTGGTGGAGGCAGCAGAGAACAGTGGAAGGAAGGGTTTTAGTTGATGTTACAACGTGGATAGGGTGTGGATAGGGCATGGCAGATGAGCCTGAGAACATCACATGAAAATGTTGGTGCATGCGCAAGAGCAAGGGTTATATAATGCCGGATACATGAGAGCATAGGTCATAATGTAGATGGCAAAGACTAGATGAGGTATTAGTAGGAGTGTGCACATTATAATATATTCTGCACTGGAAACTCCCAGTAAATAAGGCGGAACATTATGACGTGACATTGTGAATATTCCAGGGCATGTTATAACATGGCTACATCCACCATTGGTTGATGTAGATTATACCAAAGAAAAAGAGAAAAATGCGCAAGAAACAGTGCAACACCTGCTTGCAAGCAACAAGGCCATCAACAGCAATGAGGCCATCAATGGCAACATCCTAAGTATGAGGTGGGTGTCCATGTCACCATCTGACTATCCACCCCTGCACTCCTTGGCAAGCAATATCACTGCATGGAACTATACAGATGAAGAGCCATATTGCAAGCGACGGATCCATTTTCCTGAATGGCATACTCGATGGATTATTGCCGCAACACACAGGGCCTTTGGGGCATGGACAGAGGAAGGCGCAGGATTTTGTATGTATATGAATGTTGTGACCAGCTCCCTGAGGGTTGTCATAGCAAAACCAAAGGCACAAGGCAGACACATATTCACTGATGTCTCAAACCTTGCCAAACTGTTCGATCCTATTGGATTCAACTCTGGGTTATGGGATGTAGAAGCTGTCCTCCTAGGTGAAGGATCTCAGTTGTAAGTAAATGTATATCATACACATATATTTTTACAATGTCCATTGCAGAATTCTCCTGCCAAACACACCATATCGGGTGCTCGCTGTACAAAGCATGATTTGTGCAGGGCCATTGTTCCCATTGTCAGCCTTCCTGTTGTCCTTGTTGTTGGCCTCCCTGTCATTGTCATTGTCGGCTGCAGGCTCCTTGTGGCTCAAGCTGTCATCAGTGCTGTTGTTGTTGCTGGATTCATCGCTGGTCTCCTCTTTGCTCTCCTTGCTGTTACTGGATGGGGCCTGCAGGGCTTGGGGTTGACCAGCACTGCCCTGACCAGGAGGAGGGGGCAGGAAACCCACCTTGGCCGCTTGAGCACATTTGGGTGGGGCAACAGAAACTCTGCTCACTTTGAGAGCGAGTTCGGCTCTATGAAAGAAAAAATGAATGAGAAAAGATATTAAAAAAAAGAAACATACCTTAAAGGGGCGGCCAAAGAGTTTGGTGCACTGGAAGGGTTATGGGTATGAGGAGAACTCATGGGTCAAGGAGTCCAATGTGAACACCCCTTGGTTAGTCAAGAACTTCCACTGACAGCACGCTGCTGCACTGCATCGCATTCAAGTCACTGACTTTGGTCATATGTGATTCCGGATGCATCGGGGCAATGCATCTTAGAGAGGGGGTGATGTAAGGGGACTAGGGGGGACTTGGGGGGGTGCCCTGTGTGTTTCTCCTATTTCTTATGTTCATCCTTTATCTTTCCTCACTTCATTTCCTTCTATTCTTCATTTTCTATGATTTTTCCTTATTTTATTACTAATTTCCCTTTCTATCACATTTGTGCATGTTGACAGTTTTATATTTAGAGGCAGAGTACCCTTTCCAAGGTATGATGTCATTTGGCAGCCTTGATCTGCCTATTTCTGCCTTTTTCTATTTTTAGACTATTATTTGATTTTTGCAATCTTTACATATACTGGGTATTGGCAAAGGGGTCCTTAGAGTTTTCTCTTCAGATTTCCCTTTGCTAGGTGTGCCTCCACTCCCTGTAATATGTACTATAATTTTAACTTTGGATTTCCCTTTGCTAGTCCATTAATTAAGTGGCTTCTAAGGTTGCCCTTATACTTCTGTGTGCTTCCATTTTTGAGTTTCCTTTGCTGGGGCCAACCTTGTTTTTCAAGGTTAGCAATTTCTTTATCTTGGACAGGATGCACTTTATCTTAGCACATTCCTCTGGTTTGTCCTTTTCATGTGCCTTTGCTGGTTATCATTTCCTGTCTGTTGTTTTTGCCATTATTCATTGGATGTGGGACAGCTCCTCTGCCTTTTGGGCAGAAAAGTTTTCTCTGGTCTTTGCCACTATCCTCTGGGCATGGCACAACTTGTTCACCTTTCCAGTTGAAAGGTGTTCCCTAGTTTTGGCTATGATCTTTCAGATTTGTACCATTCTGTCATCCCTTCCTCCTTTACTCTAGGGAGTTTCAGGGTGTTCAGAAGAGTCTGTTCAGCTCTTCTTGTCTTCTCCAGTATTTGTGGGATCTAAGGCATTCTTTATTTTGGAACTCAAAAGTCCCTTTCTTCCAGTCAATGATTGGATTGACTTCCTGTAGCCATGGCAGGCCCAGGATCACTGATTTGTTACCCAGTCCGGTGACAAAATATTTGATTGGGAAGTTTTGTCCATTGATGTGGAGCCTCCCTTTCATGTATCTGGTGATGGTCTCCTGCTTGTTTGGGGTTCCACTGACATTTTTGGCTCAGATGATCTGCCCAGGGGATGTGTTTCCATCCTGGTTTCTTTGATGAACTTTGAGTTGATAAAGACCCCTCCTGCTCCTGAGTTGAGGAGCACATCCATTTTGACATCTTTTCTGTTCTCTGACTCAGCCAGTTGAATGAACAGGGGCATACTATTCATAGTGGCTAAGAGTACAGATCTAACAGAAACTACAGTGGTGACTGGCATCATGGCAGGCCACTGTCTTAAAAACCCAATTCTTTGAAGAGATTGAGGGCTTGCTCCCTCTCTCCTTTGTCTAACTCAGCCAGCATGGCCCAGATCTTCTAGTAGGTGTCAGACCCACTCCTCTTCTGATGAGTGAAGTGGTTTGGGTAAGGGGAGGCTGCTGTAGATCCTCCTTGGGCAGGATCTTTTCCTCCTTTGTGGTCAGATGATCAGTGTCCAGGTTGGTGGCAGATGAAGCACAACCCCTTTCTGAGGTGCTCCATTTGTTCTTGGTTTGTCAATTGGTTGATATCAAGAGAGGGCTGTTCTCTCTTTGTCATGTCATTTTTCTTCATATCACCTGGTCTTCCCCATGATTGTCAAGGCCTGTTTCCATTGGCCATCATACTTTGAGGCTGCCTTAATCCAGCCTTCAAGAGTATTGGGTACTGTTTCCATTGTGTGTCCCCTCTTCAGTAGTTTGGGGTGCAGGCTGTCCATGAAAAATTCAATCATGGCTGCATCTTCAGTGATTCCCATCCTGTCTTTCAGGATGCAGAATTTCACCACATATTCTTTGAGGTTTCCTGAAACTTGTTTGAGATTATTGATCTCTGTTGATAGGTCCACCTTGTGGCAAGAGCTCTGGAGACATGCACATACTTCACACCACCCTTATGTCAAACTCCCAAGGCACTCTGAACCCCTATGAACCTCTATGAACTTCACAGAACTACTTTGAAGCTATTTCACAGCACTTCAAATGACTTCAAACTACATTGGACAGCTTTGAACAACTTCACAGCACTTTGAACACATTCAGCCACCATACCCTTATTGCTGGACACCCTTTCCACACTTCAAAACATCTTGGTAGTGCGTGGCAAGCTTATCAAATGCAGAACAAGAATGCGACATACTTTTTAGGATGCAATGAGCATTTTGCAACATTTACATGATTTATTGGAACAATAAGACAGGTGCTTTTTGATATATTATGATTTTGGCTGCTTTCTTTCATATTATTCATTACTTTCTCGGTGATACAGGATTATCCTTTAGCCTTATACCTTGCCTCATGTAGTCCTCATGTTTTTCATTTCCTTTTTAGTACTATCTCTTCAAAACTTATATAACCTTGTACTAGCTACCTGCTTCACACAAGAAAGAAATCATCTAACCCACTCTTATATTGTCTGATTAAAGAGTTTTTCTCTTGAGTCCAAGCATTTTGTCATAGCACTAAGTTCTGTGAGCCATTGTGAACTTCCTTGAACACCCCAAAACTATTATCTATTATTGCCCTCCTCTATTCACCCATCATCTATCATTATCACATCACATTATAGCCCCTCAACATCATCTGTACCCTTCTATAACACCTCAAAACTACTTTGTGTTTCTTCAAACTCCTACATAGCTCTATGTAGCTCTTCACAGACATTCATAGACATTGTACCTTGTCCCCCCATCCTAGGTTGACAGCAGTAATATTAGGTACCACCTCCCACCCTTCCTCTGACTTGTGTTATACCAACTGAAGCCATTTTGCTGGTTTTGTTTGGGTTTCCAGGTTGAGCATCATCAACATCCACAAAAGACATCTGAATGCTGTTTTATAACAAGCAATAGATTCTCTCAAGTCATAAAGCTGACCTATCTGCTGAAATCTTGTTACAAGTGTAATTCCAAGGTTATTTAGTGAGATTAGCTGACCAGATTGAGATGCAGGGAGGAGGTCCAATGCCTTTTTATGGAAAGAAATAGATCCCTCCAAGTCAGCTAGCTGACCTATGCACTCAAATCATTTCAGAAATAGGTTGGTAAGAGAGCTACAGTGGTCAGGGTGAGATGGAGGTCTCAGATCTAATGCTTCTTTATTTAAAGAATTTGATTCCTCCAAGTCACCAAGTATACCCATATGGTCAAATATTAATCTTCCTTCAAGAGCAACTGAAGGTTGTTGAGGGAGCTAGAACAACCAGGGTGAGATTGAGGTTTCAGATCCAGTGGCTTTCTATTCAGAGAGATGGATTCCTGTTAAGTACTGAGCTGGATAGGGAAGTTGTCAGAATTCCGGTCGTACCCGGATGTTAGAAGTTGTAGAGAATGGATCGAGTAAGACAGAAAGGACTTGGCTTCAACTTATAAGAAGTTGCGCCCTTCTCCTTGTCAAGTGTCCTAATTTCAAGGGAAGAGTAATCAAGATGACCAGAGGTCCGGAGAATTTCCGGAGAGGATGAGCAAGAGCTCAAGATCGACTTAAGGAAGTAATTGGAGTTTAAAGGGGATAGAATTAAGTGGGAGACTTGGTTGATTTACAAACTACTGATACAAGACAAAAGTAGCTAGCTTAAATACTAAAGTCCGGAGGTGATAGGGGTTTCCGAGGCTGTGATAATTGCAAACCAGCTTCCAAGATAAATAACCTGAAACTGTTTCATCAAATTGGAAATGAGGGAATTTCACCTCTAGGCAGTGCTGCCAATAGGAGGTGGGCTGTGGTGCAAGGTGGCCAGGAAGGGGGCAGAAAACAATCGGAAATCCAGTTGGGAGAATTGGTCTTGACAGTATTTCCCCCTTAGTGCTGAGCCTACAAGGCACATGAAGGTTCGATTCCAAATTGGGTATGTTGATTTGATGGGTTCCCAGGTTTTTCTTCAACCACCACCACCACCACTAACCTTCACCTTCCCACCCACCATACTAACATGTCCTCACACGAAGATCATGGCCCTCAGGGCCCAGCAAGAAAAGTTGATGGAGGAGCTCCAGCTTGAGGAAGAGGCGAGGGAGGCTGAGGAGTGCAGGGTCGCTGAGGAGGCTGCAAGGGAGGCGGCCAGAGTAGAGGCAGAGAAGAAGGCCACGGAAGAGGAGCAGAGGAAGGTGGCTGCTGCCAAGAGGGTGGAAAAGAAGTGGAAAGCCATGGAGATGGACAAGGCTGAGGGGAGTGCCTCCCCCAAGAAGAAGGTGAAAGGAAAGGTGAGGGTGGAGGTGCCTGAAACTGAGGTCCCCATGCGGCTACAAGCTGCCATTCCATGCAAAAGGTGAGTCACATTATTCTTGTTGCACTTCCATGCTGACTTCTAGCAGATGTTCAAATCAAAAATTGTTGTGTTTCCAGACAGGAACCCGGGGTTGGGCCTGCGAGCCCTGCACCAAGGTGAAACACAAGTGCGAAGAGGTTGTGTGGGAGGGGCAAGTGTTGCTGGTGGGACCTGGGCTAGGGGAGAACAAGGGAGTGATGGAGTTGCTTAAGGAGTTGGTGGGGGTGGTAAAGGGGATGAAGAAGGAAATGCGGGAGCTCCGGGAGCTCTGGGTCATAAGTGAGGGTGTGATGGGCATCCAAGAAATGATGTTGGAAATTCAAGGGGCATTGGATCCCGAGTGGAACCAGAAGCCTGAGGAGGAAGGGGATGAAGAAGAAGAGGAGGAAGAGGAGGAGGAGTTTGAGGTGCAAGGGGAGCTGCTGGGACTTGCAGAAGAAGCAGAGGGTGAGGGAGTGGGGAAGGAGTAGGGATTGGGCAGGGATCCAGAGTTCTTTAAACTTCTATATATATATTTTTTGAATGGATAAGGATCTTGTTTCGAAATGAAGGGGTGTTAAGTGGAAAGAGGTCTGGGTTTCCCTGGGTAACGAGTGTGAAAGTCTGTAATGTGTTCCTGGGCATGATCAAGTTCCGTAGCTGGAAGCCAGGAGGTTTCTTCATCAGTTCCTTGGTAACCTTCCCACCATATGAAATAGAGTAGCTTGCATTGACGGCAGTTGTCAATTTTTGAATTGAGGATTTCCACAATCTTGTACTCCAGTTTGTTGTCTATAATGACTGGAGGAGGTGGAGGTTGAATACGATTAGGAATCAAGTTGGGAGTGTCTTCTTCTAGTTGGGAGAGATGGAATACCAGGTGGACAGCCCAGAGGTGATCCGGAAGTTGAAGGGTAACTGAGTGGGTACCCGGACAGGCAATGATCTTGAAAGGGCCATAGAACTTTTCTGAGAGCTTCTTGGAGGGTCGTGTAGTGTGTAAGTGCTCGCCTTTGACAAAAGTGTAATCACCAATTTGAAGTCAGGAGCGGGTGCCTGGTGTTTGTCTGCAGGACCTTGATAGTGCTTCTGTGCTTCTGTAAGTTGCTTCTGGAGTTCCTGGTGGATATCATCAAGGTCGACCACAAAATGGCACGTGCGTTGTGAGGCTAGTTTGTGCTCCAGGAAAACCGTAATGTTCAGGTGGTAACCCTTGTTGGCAAAGAAGGGTGAAACTCCGGTGGAAGCTGAGGGAGCATTGTTGTATGCAAATTCCCCCAAAGGTAAAAGCTGCGACCAGTTGTCCTGTTGGTAGTTGCAGAAGATCTGCAAGTACTGTTTGAGGGTCTGGTTGAGGTGTTCAGTTTGTCCATCGCCTTCTGGATGATAACCCAAAGTGAAGTGGATTTTCATGTCCAGGGCTTGCCCGAGAGAGCAGAAGAAATGGGAAATGAACTTGGAACCCTGGTTGCAGGTGATGGGGGATGGAACACCGTGTTTGGAGAAGACGTGCATGATGAAGAGATTAGCGAGTTCTTGTGCTGTGATTTCATTTACTGTGGGGATGAAGATACCCTGTTTGGAGAGTTGGTCTACAATGACTAGGATGGCAGTGTGACCATTCCAATCTGGTAACTGTTTGATGAAGTCCATGGAAATTGAGTTCCAAGGCCTTTCTGGGACTGGAAGTTGCTTCAGAAATCTGTAGGGTTTGTGTCAGGGTGATTTGGAGTGTTTGCAGGTAGTACAAGACTTGCAAAAGTCCTGCACAAAGGTGCAGAGATTGGGCCAAACATATTCCCGTCAGATACAGCTGAAGAGTCTTGTTTTGCTCATAGTGACCTGAGAGGATGTGGTCATGTTTGTATTGTAAGACTTTAAGATGGAGGTCTGCGACATCTGGGACATAAATCTGGTTGAAGTGGCGGAGAGGTCCGCTGTCATCTAGAGACCAATTTGGGGCAGATGGTGATGGAAGGTGTGAGGAGGAGATGGGATCAAGAGGAAGTGAAGATTGGATATCATTGTGGAGTTTTTCAATGTCCATGAGAATGGCTTGATGGATGATAGGAGTAGCAAGGAAAGTGGCTCAGAGAGAGGATGTGAGTTGTTCTTGAGTAAAGACTGGACAGAAGTTGCTTGGATTTACCAAGGCGAAGTCGCTATTTCCCCCTTTGTGGTAGATGTCCCAGCGTCTAGTGAGTGCATCAGGTTTAGCCCCTAGTTTACCAGGGCGGAAGCCAATGGCGAGGTTGAACTGTGAAAGGTATTCTGACCACTGAGCTTGACAACAAGTAAGGAGTTTTGTGGTACTGAAGTATTACAAGTTTTTGTGATCCATGACCACATCTACTGGATTTCTGGAACCTTCGAGGTACTGTCACCAGTGTTTGAAAGCTTCAAAGATAGCCAGAAGTTTCTTGTCATGGGTGTCATAGTTCAATTCAGCCAGGTTGAAGGAACAGGAGTGGAATGCAACTGGGTGGATTTCTCCATCTGAGGTATAGATGGAAAGGATCGCCACTAAGGCATAGTCTGAGGCATCTGTCTCCAAGATAATGTGGGAGTCCAGTAGCCATTGAGTGAGTATTGGGGCATGAGTGAATTCTTCTTTTAGTTTGTTGAAAGCTTCTTGACATTTCTTGCCAAAGTCCCAAGGCATGTGCTTCCAGGTGAGTCTGGTGAGAGGGATGACAATATCAGAATATCCATGGATGAACCATCGGTAGAAGTTGCAGAATCCAAGGAAGGGTTGGATATCCTTAACCTTTTGAGGTTCGGGCCAGTCGAGGATGGTTTTGACTTTATCTTTGGACATCCGGAGCCCATCTGGAGAGAGGATAAACCCCAAGTATTCCACACTGTCTTTATGGAACTCGCATTTCTGTGGAGCAGTGTAGAGGCCATTTTTGTGGAGTCTCCAGAGGACTTCCTTGACATGAGCCTTATGTTGACTCATGTCATTGGAGTAGATTAGAGTATTGTCAAGGTAGACAATGACACTGACATCTAATAGGTCACTGAAGATGTTGTTCATGAGGCACTGGAAGGCAGCAGATGCATTGGTGAGTCCGAAAGGAACCACCAGCCATTTGAAAGAACCATAGTGCATGCAGAAAGTGGTCTTCCATTCATCTCCCTCAGCAATGCAGACTAAGTGATAGGCATGCCAGAGGTCAATTTTGGTGAACACATGTGCCCTTCCTGGAGATTCCAGGAGATCCAAGATTAGATGAAGTGGGTAGTGGTCCTTCTTTGAGATGCGGTTGAGTCCCCGGTAGTCGACGCAAAGTCAGAGACTCCCATCCTTTTTCTTGACAAAGAGTATAGGAGCGCCGTGAGGGGATTTGGAGGGGCAGATGAAGCCCAAGCAAACATTTTCTTCAATGAATATTTGGAGGGCCTCAAGCTCAGAGGGAGAGAGGGAGTACATGCAACCCAGAGGTGGGGGAGCATTATCCTCCATCTCTATCTTGAGGTCATAGGGATGGTGTGGAGGAAGGGTGTCAGCTTTCTGTTTGTTAAAGACATCTGCAAATTTGTGATATTCTTCTGGAACATCTGAAAGGTCCAGAGGATTCCCGGATGCTACCAAGGATTTAGCTGCCAGTCCTTCCAGGGAGAATGTCATCTGAAAGGCAACAGCCCCAGGAAGTTTGCTTGCATGCATGTAAGTGGCAGCATTGATGAAATAGATCTCAGGAGGTACAAGTTTCAAGGGTTTAGTGATTACAGGATTTTTGTGGGTTTCCACTGGAAGGTTCAGAGGTGAAGGTGACTCACACAAGATAGGAGAGTCAGAGGACATCAAGGGGGCAGGACCTCTTTGAGCTGCAGAACAGAAATTCATTTGGCCTGAAGACCAGTCAATCAACAGATTGTATTGCTTCAGCCAGTTATGACCAAGTACTGCAGAACAGGAAGAGTCCAGTGAGGTTACATAAAATGTCAGATTGAACACTTCACCAGATGGAAAAGTGACCGGGAGTTCCATGACTTGAGTTATGGTGGAGTTACAAGTTCCATCAAATAGTCGGAGTCTGATCGGAGGAATGGTTTTGGTACTAAGTTGGTTGTCCCGCACAAATGATGAATTGAGGAAACAATGCGAGGAACCAGAGTTGATAAGAGTTTGGATTTTTGGGAATGTTTGGAAAGGGATAGCAGGATGGTAAGGGATTCAGGATCAGAAAGAGTGGACATGTTGAGACAGATGTAAGCAGCCAGTTGGGAAAAATCAATGCAACCCTCAGCCCCAGTGGCATGTTCCCGAGGGTTGTGGACTATTTTTTTTGGTCCACAGAGTCTGGCTTGGACTCGGTGACTGCTGCAGCACAGGCTTTGGCCGCTTTGGACTTTGGACAATTTCTGGCTCCATGTCCTTTCTCACCGCGGTAGAGGCAAAGTCCTTCTTTCATGCAGTGTTCACGCTCATCTCCAGTTAGTTTACTGTTGATGATGCTCAACCCAGAAACCCAAACAAAACCTACTAAATGGCTTTGGATGGTATAACACAGGTTAGAGGAAGGATGCAAGGCCCTCTAGATGTCACCTGTCAGACCAACTGTCAAATAGTCATAAAAGGACTGCTTGTCAAAGCAATTTGAAGCTAAAAGAATGTGTTTCATGGAATTTCGGAGAATTTCATGGCTAGATCGATGAATTCAGAGTGCACAAATATGTTCAGATGCAAGATCAGGGGACTAGACAAGGAGTAGAAGCAAAGCAAAGGTGAATCGAGGGAAATGAGAGCAAAAATAGCATAATGCAAGGATTTTAGAGGATTTTTGAGGATTTTCAAAGATTTTCAAAGAAGTTTAGCATAAAACACCAGACTTTGGACTGAATAAGACTAAAATGAACTCTCAAATCACTGTGATCTGGGAGGAAGACGATGACTTTCTTGTTTTTCTTTGTATCTAGTACATCTTTTTATATAAAATAAAGAAACTACCTAAAAAGGCTAGAGAACATGAGGCAAACATGTGGAAAACTTGAGGCAAAAGACAATAGAAGTATATCAGAACAATAAAGCAAGACTAGAAAGGGTGAATATAACACATGATGAAGAAATAATAAGAAAGAATAGCTAAAAGTGGACTGTCCTTGTTATAAATTGCATAAAACATTGGAAACTGCTTCAAGCGGATTGTATGCATGCACATGTCATTGAAATGTACTCAAGATAGTGTCCCATGTGTCCAGCATGCGTCCGAAGATTGTTGGAAATACTGTGTCTGAAGATGTTTTTCGAGGTTCGAGGTTTTTCGAAGATTTTCAAAGTTTCTTCGGACTTTGTTCGTGGCCCGAAATCGGTGCAATATTGCTCGAGACTGGTTTGGAACTCATCGACAATGTTCCAAGTGTATATTCTGAGCTGTACAAAGGTTGGGGGAATTGTATTATGGTGGCTGAAGGCATGTGAAGAATTTTGAAGCATTGTTCGAGGTGTTGCAAAGATTTTTGAAGCATTTTCATGACTTTGTAGAGGTTTGTAGAGGTTTGTAGAGGTCTGTAGAGACTCATAGAGCTTTGACAACAATCATAGATGTGTTTTCCAAGCTTGAAAGACAAGGTGGCACTGGGTGCAAGGCACAATACTTCCTGAGAAGTACTGTGAAAGTATCCTGACAGTATTCCTAATATTGTCAACATAGTTCACTAGAGGTATTTTGACAGTATTGTATTATATTTTAATAGTACTGAAGGTACTGAAGTAGTATTCTAGATTGGTATGCATACTGGCAAAATATCCCTTGGTGAGTATGGTGGCAGTATTAGGAGTACTTCCAGAATACTGACATCATACCTTCTCAGAAGTATCTTGCTGTGCAGCCAGTGTGGACCTATCATCCTCCCCCTGACTAAAATACTGACCATCCCAGTCAGTTGATTGAACTGTGAAGGTAAATTGAATTAAATCAAAATGAACCAATGTGAAATGAGGTGTCAAAGCTAAAATGAAAGCTGTCAAGGCTAATCAAAGAATGTTGAGCATGGTGAAGATGAGTTCAATAAACAGAATGAGCTCGAAATGCAAGCAAAAAAGAAGGAAATGCATGAATTTGGTTGATGTCAAGAGTGCTAACCATGATCACTATAATCGGGTTGAGGAACTAGTCGAATATAGTTCGAATGAAAGATTGAGGGATTGAAAACAAGGTCGACAAAACTGTGGTTGACGATGGATGTAATAAAATTTTCGGGGATGACAACAAGGGTTGCAAGCTGAGGACTATTGATATATGATGGGTACCAAACTTCGAGCACTATATTGGACTTTGAGGGCAAATGCAAACATGAATCTGGTGACAAAATATACGAGGGCAAAGGCAATATTGAAATAGATGATGAAATGGATGATGGCACAGAGGACGAGATCAAGGACAAAAATATTGGGAGTGGTGAGTGCAAAGACAAGGTCGAAGTGGGCGATGATGAGGATGAATATGACAAAAATATCGGAGGCAAGATCAAGCTACATTGTGGAGGTGAAAATGGTGTTGGAGGGCAAGTTGAAGTTGAAAATGGTAATTCGAATATTTTGTGTTCTTTGGACAATGTCGAAACTGTCAAAGCTGATATGATTGGCGCGATAGGCAAAGGTGAATTTATCAGAGATGAAACTGGTGTGAATGATGCAATGGACGAAGGCAAAGCTGGTGAGACCGATGATGGCAAAGTCAATACTAATGAAACAGGTAGAACAGGGTCGATCAAACTTGAAGCTGATGAAGCTGCAACTATCAGAGTGGACTGGACTGGAACTATCAAAGGTGAAGATGATGAAACCGGCATGGACATGTGCAATGAAGCTGGAACTATGCAATGAAGCTGGAACTATGTGATGAAGACTGGGAGGTGTGACATGACAATTTCGAAGTGCGAAAATTTCTTGTTCAAGCACAAGCTCTTTTTTGAGAGCTAGTTCACATTCAAGCGCTGTGATACAAGCTTCTATGTTGTCCAAAATGTGCAAGCTGTGATGCATAACATCAAACACTTGGTTCAATGCGGTCGAAGGTGCTATATCAGTGAAGAAAGAGGCCGGGACAGAAATTTCGGACACTGTTCTGGTCGGATGCAAAGCTGCAAAAACTGATGCAAAGTTCAATGCAAAATGTTCAAGAATGTGCAAAGCATTGTCAAAGTTGATCAATGTGCTAGACTGCAATGAATTCGAGGTCAAGATCAATTGCTGGGGAATGGAGTATGAGTTCGAGGATGCTATAACAAATTTTGCGGTGTCATGGATGTCATTCAGAGTGTATGGGTCATCGGGATAATGATCTGGGAACTTAAGTTTGAAACGATGTGCAATTCGAGTCCATAAATCTCTTTGAAAGTTTCAAACAAAAGCTCAACTTTGTTCAGATTCCAAAAGTCTGTGTTTTGAGCAAAGAAAAGGCGTAATGTTGTAGAATGTCCTATAATAAATTCCTAGATCGTTCAAGTCGAAAATACCGATGCAAAGCTGTTTGCGAATGAGTGTGTCCATGTCCAAAATGCTGTATTTGTGTTCATCTTCTGATCCAGGATAGAACTTGTGTACTGCGATGCAAAATGCAATAAATGAGGTGCTGGGCTGGTACTCTGGAAGTGATTCCCAGAGTTCGCAAGAATCAATGTCAACATATCTGCAGGCATGCTTCTTTAGGTCATAATCTGTAATACCGCAAGTTGGGGAGAGAAATTCGAGCTCTTCGAAGTATTTTCGTAGCTCTCTAGGCTGTTTCAGATCGAATTTTGGAGATGTAGAATGGCCACAAGCTGGCATAAAGGACATCAACATGTTTGAAGTAAATTCAGGGGCTGCAAAGTCAAAATTTGTGTGATATTGGGCTTTGTGTGTTTTGAAGTCAAAGACGGTAGCGAAATAGTAAACACAAAGGGTGAAAGAGTGCAAAATGATATTATTGATGGTCGAGATACTGTATCAAGATCTCCTGGTTGTTCAGGAGGGTCAGAGGCACTATGAATTCAATGCGAAATTAAAATTGTCAAGCTTCCTTCAGCCAAAGGCCGAAAAAAATGGTGGTGGAAAGGTGGGGAGGTCCGACGATGAACTGATCTAGAAAGCCCTCGTGGTGGGCTCCAAAATGATGATTCTCAACCCGGAAACCCAAACAAAACCTACTAAATGGCTTTGGATGGTATAACACAGGTTAGAAGAAGGATGCAAGGCCCTCTAGATGTCACCTGTCAGACCGACCATCAAATAGTCATAAAAGGACTGCTTGTCAAAGCAATTTGAAGCTAAAAGAATGTGTTTCATGGAATTTTGGAGAATTTCATGGCTAGATCGATTAGTGTTTTAAGGTCTGGTTTGGTCCAGTTTTTAGACAATGATGGGCCACAACTGCAACTGCAACCAGTTGAGACTGCACCCTCATATCTATGTAACCAGACTGAACCACCTAGGACCAGTTCATCTCAGTCTGGTTGTGGTTCATCAACCGATCTCAACTGGTCCTAGCATCGGTCTGAACCGGTCTTACAATACAAAAACTACTCTACTAACTAATTTTTACATTGTATTAAATAAAACTAATTATATGACACCCTGCAAGCAGGTGCTCACAGCGGTGACAGCTTGCTAATAGAACTAAAATAAAAAACAAAAAATGAAAGGGCCCCATCGTCTCGTGTTTGAAGCGAGACTGGTGTCCCCGCTGTTTGTCATTGTCCCTGTGTTATTGTCCCCGCTGTTTGTTTGTCTTGCACGCTGTTCATTGTCCCGATGTTTATTGGCATTGGCATTGGTGTTTGCTGGTGTTGGTGTTGGCATTCAGTGGTGTTGGTGTTGGCATTCAGTGGTGTTGGTGTTGGTGTTCGCTAGTGTTGGTGTTGGCATTGGAGTTCATTGGTGTTGTTTGTCATCCTGGCTTCCATTGTTGTCAGCACCACCATCTCCCCCTATGAGCAGTGGCTTGCAGGTGGGCTGGTGGTGCTGTGATGTGGTGGCATGGTGGTGCTGTGACATGGCAGTGTGGTGGCGTGTTGGTGCCACATTGTTGTGTCGTTGTCATCATCCAGAAATGGGACCCATTGCCACCCTGTGAGCAGAGGCTCACAGTGGCGGCATAGGGCACAGGTATGTGTTGTGATTTAAAAGGCAAGAACTAAAAAGAAGAAAGATCACTTAGTTGGTTGGTAAACGTAAGAAATTGATCATAAAAAACTTACCTACAGCCCAAACAACACTAGTCATTGTTTGGGCTCAGTTTGCCATGTCATCATTGATGTTGATGTCGGCGTTAGAATTGGCATCGGCTGTTGTTGGTGTTGGTGTTGACTGGCATTGGCGTCAGTGTAGCGTCACATCGGTGTGGGTGCAGGGCTCAGAAACTAAAAATGAAGAGGTAATGTTAGTAGAAAACAAGACATTAACAATACAAAAGCATACCTGGGACCCAAACAATGACTGGTTCGTCGTTTGAGTCCCCTTTGCAGTCATTCAGTTGAGGTGCGGTGTTTTGAGGTAAGTGGTGTGGGTGTTGTGGGTGGTGAGAGTAGATGGAGAGGGCTGAAGCAGTGATTTGTGATCATGGGAATTGTTTGGCAAGTGGTGCCACTTTCTTTTTTTGGGGCACAAACACAACCAAATGGTCTGTGCGCAGCCACATGGTATATAAACATTCATTTCATGAATGCATTTTCCCTGGGCTCATCCCATTGCCCATTCCTGTACAGATAGTGTTTAGTATAAATAGTATAAATAGTATATATTAGTTGTATTTTTCTTGTAAGTAGCTACATTTGTGTGAGTATATACTACTGTTCGAAGACCGGTTGCAACTGATTGCAACCAGTTTTGTAACGGTTTTTAAATATTTTCAAAACAAGGCAACTGGCAACCGGACTGAGCTCGAAAGTAAGCAACCGCAACCAAAAAATGGACTGGACCATGTGTCGGTTCAGTTTGGTCTTCAGTCTTTTTCTGGTCCTATGGACCAGACCTTTAAACACTAAGATTGATGAATTCAGAGTGTGCAAATATGTTCAGACACAAGATCAGGGGACTAGACAAGTAGTAGAAGCAAAGCAAAGGCAAATCGAGGGAAATGAGAGCGAAAATAGCGTAATGCAAGGATTTTTGAGGATTTTTGAAGCATTTTTGTGACTTTGTAGAGGTTTGTAGAGGTTTGTAGAGGTTTGTAGAGATCTGTAGAGACTCATAGAGCTTCGACAACAATTGTAAATGTGTTTTCCAAGGTTGAAAGACAAGGTGGACCTATCACTGTCTTTCCCCAACTTGTCAGAAATAGAGTTTTTTGGCTTGTCCTTCTGGAAGTTGTTCTTCAACCCAGAGGAGTTGCCAGACGAGGATTGGTTTGTGCGGTTGGTGCTGGACGAGGGCTGGGGTTTGGACTGAGTGTTGGAATTGGAGCTAGGAGAACCTTTAGATTCCTTCTTTCCAGTGTGTGCAGAATTTCTGGGGGTCTTTGCTTCTAAGCGGGTTTCTTCTTCCTGCATCCAATAGATGTTATCAGCATCCTGAGCTTTAAAATGTAGGTATGCTAGAGTATCGGGTTGTCCCCCCTGTAAGACTTCTATGTGGAGACAGAGCAGAAGACTGCAGAAATACCAGTCACAAAGAGCAGCCTCATTCCAATTGACCCAGGAAGCCAGTTCCCAGAAGTCCACATTATACGTCACTATTCTTCCACCTTTCTTCATTGTGAGTTCTGAAAGAGCTTTTTCTGTGTCCCCGACAGGGTCGTGAGGACCAAAATTACTTTCCAACTCACTAAGGAATACCTCATAGTTCCATATCCAATGGGCAGAATTTGTTGGGTCATTGAGTCCAGGTTCAAACAGCTAAGGGCTGACCCTTTGAGGTAGGAAAGGATGAATAGGATCTTCTTTTTGTTGGAAGTGAAGACCTGAGGATGATCATGGAAGTGAAGGTTGCATGAGACTAGGAAGTCCCGAAGTTTCCAGGGATTGGCCCCATTGAAAGTGTCAGGATCATGAACTTTGATCTTCTCAGTCTTGGGTGCTTGGTTCTGCCGGAGGGTTTGGAAACTATCCGAGAGCTCGAAGAGAGCATCAAGGAACCTATCTCCTGGATCAGGATTTCTGCCATCGGGAGGTAGAGGGTCATCAGGGTCATCAGGATTGGGGTCATCCCCAGGGCCATCAGGACTGCTAGGGTCATCAGGTCCACCTGGAAGTCCATCCTCTTTACCTGGACCTTCCTCGTTGAAGGGGTTAGGTTGCCCAACATTCTCTGCATACTCAAGTGGAGTCGTATTCCGAGGGGTCTCCAGAGGTTGAGACATGATGTTAGCACTGATGGAGGGTGCTCCAGAACTGATTTGCCTGAAGATGTTGGATGGTCTGGTGGATGCACCAAAAGTTGAAGCATACCTAGGGGAAGGAAGTATAGATTGGCGGATTGCTGATAATCCTGGTACTGCGCCAGCACAGTGGGAGTTTCTTGTAGTTCGTTGAGTCTGTGACTCAGTACGAGTCATAGGAAAAGATGGGATGGATTTGATGAGAGAAGTGTGAGTTTGTAAATACTGTTAAGTACTGAGCTGGATGGGGAAGTCGTCAGAATTCTGGTTGTACCCAGATGTTAGAAGTTGTAGAGGATGGATCGAGTAAGACAGGGAATCCTATGGAAATCCGGGGCAGGGTTTACTTGATGTGTCAAACCAAGTGGGGGAGCAGAAAGGACTTGGCTTCAACTTATAAGAAGTTGTGCCCTTCTCCTTGTCAAGTGTCCTAATTTCAAGGCAAGGGTAATCAAGATGACCAGAGGTCCAGAGAATTTCCAGAGAGGATGAGCAAGAGCTTGAGATCGACTTAAGAAAGTAATTGGAGTTTAAAGGGAATAGAATTAAGTGGGAGACTTGGTTGATTTACAAACTACTGATACAAGATGAAAGTAGCTAGCTTAAATACTAAAGTCCAGAGGCAACAGGGGTTTCTGAGGCTGTGATAATTGCAAACTGGCTTCCGAGATAAATAATCATCGAATTGGAAATGAGGGAATTTCACCTCTAGGCAGTGCTGCTGATAGGAGGTGGGCTGTGGTGCAAGGCAGCTGGGAAGGGGGCAGAAAATGATCAGAAATCCAGTCAGGAGAATCAGTCTTGACAATTCCTCCAAGTGATCAAGTTGACCCATATGTTGAAATCTTGTTAAAAGTGCAGCAGCAAAGTTGTGGATTGAGCTTGATTGATCAGGATGACTCAGATCCACTGCTTTTCTATAAAAAATAGATTCCTCTATGTCACATCTCTTCAAATCTGGTCATAAGAGCACCAGCAAAGTTGTGGATTGAGCTTGATTGATCAGGATGACTCAGATCCACTGCTTTTCTATAAGAAATAGACTCCTCTATGTCATATCTCTTCAAATCTGGTCATAAGAGCACCAGCAAGATTGTTCACTGTGTTGAGTCATTCTGGGTGAGCTAAGTGGTCTCAGAACCAATGCCTCCCTATACAAAGAGATAGATTCTTTCAAGTCATGGAGCTGATTCATCTGCTTAAATTGCTTCTCTAGTGTAATGGCAAGGCTATTTAGTGAAGAGGACCAATTGTTGTGTGGAAAAGGTCATAACAACAGTGAAGTACACTGCAAGGACACTGCTTCACCAAGATCTGACACTTGACCTGTCTCCAAAGGTCTCCAACATTGTGGAAAATTTCTGTGCATCCTCATCCCCATCCTGTACTGTGAGTGAAAACTGAAATGCATCAAGCCTATCATGCCAGCTAGTGGTCTGCATGTACCTCAGTTGGGAAGAAGAAGTGCTTCATGATAGAAATGAACTGCAGTTTCAATGATTGATAGCTGCACTGCATGGTAGAAATCATATACAGCATCAAGAGCAATCTCTGTCACAGACAACTGCTCCTTGTCATCAAGGATCACAGTATCTTGGACTGTGATATCACTTCTCTGAGGACATGACATAACATCAGCAGCTTGTAATAATTCATCATGGATTTCGACACACAACAATCGATGATTCATGTCCATCACCAGCTTCACCGATCAACATGAGTGCTTGTTCCAAATCTCCAATGTAGCCTGCGAGAAAACCGAGCCAGCAGCCCCATAGACAGATGGCGGAGAGTATCACTTCGAGAGGCATGGCCTTGAGGTCGTTGAGCGTGGACTTGGCATAAAAGGAACATGGCTGTTTGTAGTGATGACACCAGTTTGCTTTGCTTGCACTCTAATATAATGGGCTCAGCCAGTTTGTGTAACTCAGCCGCTTCCCCTCCTTGCTCATCATTGAAGTCGTCCGATGAATGTACACTATAAATACGAACATCAGAGGCGATCTGAGGGTCATACCGGAATTGAAATCTTCCGCCGCATCCGGACATGATCAGTCAGCGCATGCATCAAGGAAAGATGTAAGAAACTTACTGCGGTTGGCGACGACATGTTCTGTAAGCCTGAGGTGGGAGGGAAGAAGAGATATTTTCTTCTTGGACGATACGCCAGAGTCAATTATCTCACGAGATTAGCGGCACAACGTCAGCACAGCTTGACGGTGATTGGTTCAGATATGATTGTAAGTCGTTTATTATGGAACGACAGATGATGTATCAAATTGCGATGCATCATGCCACGAGGTCAGCTAGAAATAGCCCCAGGTCGGCAACCAACTACTTCGAGGGTTGATTATCCTGAGGCACCTTATTTCGATAATTGTGAGCATGTTTAATGAAATGCAAGTGGGATTGATATATACCCAATCGCGAGCACAAGAATTAGGAACGCTCGCCCCGTTCTCGCCACCCTTGTTACTCCATTAGCAAAATTCGATTGGTCTACGTCTGGCCAAAACCTCCGCTTCATAAAAATAGCTAAATGACAGCAGACTTGTTCATGTCCAGCCATTCGGCACATATCAGCTGGAAGCTGTTATGCTCGGATCCTGTGGATGTCAATCTTCCCTGTTGTCGTTTCCAAAAGTGAATCTAGGCACGGGCGGGAAAGACAGGTAGCATCGAACATTGACTCGGAATTAGAGATGATATCAATGAATAAAACCTTGAATGCCCACCTGAGTCATTGATTCCCTGATCTTGATCGTGTTTCTGTTGGGACGGACCCTACTCTTCCTGGGCGTCACCACGCTCCTGGATGTTGCATATCGCACCCGGTGTTCTTTGTACCGGCAATGCTCGAGACGAGTTTTTTGTTGATGGTACCGACGGTGTTTCAACTTGTTTAATAAGAAAATGGAGGTCTTACCTCCTACGGAGACCTGGAAGTGAGAACATTGGGAAGTTCGTCAAGCACTGAAGGGAAGAGAGTTCTCTTGGTAACATACATTCAACAGCGAGGAGCTGCAGAGATTGCATGAGACTGCTCTCTACTCATTCCAGAGAATATTTTTGATGCATTTCGCTGAGTTGCGCTATTAAATTCAATCCTTCAGTGCACGATGATGTGGTCCTCACATTTGGTACAGCATGCGTCAAGTCATTCAGCGTTACTAAGTTGACAAAGGTTGTGAGCGATTGACTCTACTTCTGTGGGCTGCTCACCCGAGACTCATTCAGAGTCACCTCTCCCTGATCCTGGTGAAGTTCTTGCAAGCTGGATCTCCATAGAGCGGCCATACGAAACACCGGTACTTCCAGCCAGGCTCAGGGATAACAGAGCACGGTGAGCTCGCGCTCCTATGCAATACTACATAAGCAGGATGTCAGGCATATAGAAACGGAATAAGTAAGATGAAAGATCACAGACAAAGGGCAGTCGAGCACGCGTTATATTGGACGAACGATAGGGACAACATATCGCGGAAGCAACGCGAGAAACGCGAGAAACGCGTGTTCACGTGAGGCATGAACATTTGAACCTCGTGATTAGAAGTTCTAAGTATTACATACATTTACATAAATTAGATAATACATACTTATCGCTAGTAACATCGCCGTCCTTGACTCTTCTCCTCCATACCTTTGGCGACCTGCAAGATCCTCGTGTCTGTACGTGTACAGCCGTTGCAGTATGTGCGGCGCAAGAAGGTCTGGGGTTCTTCGCCAATCAAGTCAAAATCAACTAGTACTGAGGTGCGGCTTAAATGATTTAACTTATATCTAGAGTTTGCACCCCCAGAGTTGCTCGTGAACGGGCGAAAGTTTGTGAGTATCCATTTTGTTGTGGATGAAGAGATCATGCATACAACAATGACGTTGGGAACTGTTTTCTAGAATGCCCTGAGAAAATGGACAGATGAAATCCTGGGGCGCTTGTGGAACTTGAAGAGTGGCACCATGAGATCACCGTCAATCTGACATTCATGCCTGTGGAAACAGTGTCGTGTCCATTGGTGGTGTCAGTGAACGAAACGTGGAAACGCTATGCTACGTGCGCCCAAGTTCATCATTTTGTATGACATCGCCTTCATTCTATTCTGATCAGATTCTCGTCCGAAGTCAATGTTCCATGTCTCAAATCAGACAATTGAACATCAGTGGGCCATATCGCGATTGTTCTCCTGCCGACTATCGATACCGAGAATGCAATGGCGACCTGAGCTCTAACTAGAATCCATAGTCATGAATGGCAGGCTAGGGGTGCTGACGCGATTTTCTGTGATGAGTGAGGACACGTCTCATGGGAGTAGAGTGCCATCGCCAACATGTGAGGAATGCCGATAGGCGGGATAGATTCTGGCAGTTACGGACAGGATGCGGCTTCTACTGCAGCTAGGTTTTCTGAATCATCATTCTTTTCTGAGATCGCATGAAGTTTAGACCACACTTCCGCGTCTCATTGCGCTCTGCCTCCATGCTCCGCTCTCCCAGTGGTCTAGAAGAACAAGTAATCCAGGCAATCAGTAAATGGTGTCGCTTCGCTGACTATACGGCCTGCTTCGATAATCGACAACGCGTTGCCTTCGACTACCATGGAACATTCCATGGTAGTCGTAATGGTGATCACCTTCGCTCGCAACCATCACAGCAGGGGCAGCATGCACATCGCGTTGGTACTCGTACCGTCGGCTGTGGAGGCAGTCACTATAGCGATCACTGACAAAGAGGCCTGTATGATATCATCGAGGAAGGATAAAAAAACAACATTCCACTCCAAAGGTGACTGTTCGAAAACCAGCCCCGAATATCACTGTCCGCAGGAAGACGGTAATAGATTTTATTTCGCATCCTGTGACGAAATCGTCAGACAAACGCTGGGTATGATGTAACCGGAAGTAGGGCGATGATTATGTTGTCATAGTCAAGTGACGTAGTTGACCAGAGGCTGTGATAAATCCCCCACAATCCCCGTTTCCATGCACCATGCTGCCATGAGTTACTGAGTACTGCGTACCTTCGCGGCCACCTTCATGGCATTACCTATCGCTCAAAGCACTGCAAATGATACCATGCGGTTGCGTTTGCGATCACCCGAGGGTTCAAATCTTTCAGAGCTCCTGTTTCCGCCAATCTATACCAAATAATAACTGATCTAAGGAGATAGAGGACAAAAGTGTTATCCGATCAACTCCAATCAATCTATGTAATCAATCTGGTCCGGTGATCATGTCGCCATGATGTTCACCCCATTCTATGTCATCGATCGTCATATTGGATTTGGCAATGGTCACCAAAAGAAGCCAAAGAAGTTTAAAAATAAGTATTGCAGAACGATGCTATGCACAGTTTTCATCGAGCGGTGTCCCCCGAAGGCTCTTTACTGAACACCACTTATTCCAACTAGTATTGCTATCGGGACCTCGCGACAATTGCTTCGTAGGAAAGGTGCTATGAGTCCAGTTTAGTATCTTAGGACGTGAACGAAGTCAATTATTCATCTCAAGTGGGGAAGCAACTGACCCACACGTGCGTGTATCTTCCACTTGAGTGATACTATAATTATTATGCCAACAGTGAGCTTGGCCGTCCTCCAGACTTTCTGAATTGATATTCAATAGCTCTTTCCATAACTTGTTAGCGAAGCTAGACGTAAACTTAGCAACTGAATTTAGCTACCAGATTACTGCAAAGAGTAAGTATTGTGTATACATGTACAAAAATTAGAATGCTGTGCCTGTGATAGGAAATTGCCGAAGATGGTGTGATTATCAGCCGCAGTGTTGTCATCTGCCACTCGAATTTTCGGGACTCGGATCCCACTCGTTAGTTATTCTAATAATATCCATTATATCCTTATTTAGACGGATCGTATACGACGTTATAAAAAGCCTGCAATTGCCAATGAGTTGAGACTCAACTCCCCTAACATCAACCTTTAGTAAATCTCAACCTCAATAATCTTATCATCATGGGCTGGTTCGACCACGACTCTGAGGAGGCTGAGGCCCACCGTCAAGTATGTCTTGTCTAATAGTACCTTATGGCAGTATGATGATCGTCGTAGGTTACAGGGGGTGGCCATGAGGCAAAGTTATCACACGAACTCCTGGCTGGTGCTGCATCCTTCGCGGTAATTATCTCACTCTATATTCCCCTGTTAATGTCCTAACCATGGTGCTGTAGGCTGCCAGAGCTTACGAGAAACACGTCGCTGAAAATGGCCAGCCACCGTCGCATGCGTTGGCAAAGGAGCTCTTGTATGTTTTCCTGTCCTGAGAACATAAATCAGTATTAGCTAAGTCTGGTGTCTAGGGCGGGTTTCGCCGGCTCATTCATCGACCGTGAGGTCGAAACCAGAGGAGTAAGTACCCTTTTCGTGATGCACACAATGCCTAGGTGTGAACTGATCACTCTCGTTAGCTTGACTTCATTGACAAGCAGAAAGCTAAACACGAAGGTATGATGCCATATGTAACTCATCACTAGGTACCAGCACTAAGTGCTTTCGTTACAGCCAAAAAGCGTGCGGAGGAAGGCTTCCAGTATGAGGGACGTTGAAACTCTGACTTGGAGCTTGTATTCTATATCATCGAACGTTGTATGTGTTTCTACTGCAGTGGAGTAGGACGTATGTACCTGTAGCCAAATCCACACATATACGCTTGTCGGAAGTATTAGCGATGTCGAAAACCCAATTTACTACCACATCACGTAGACAAGTATGTCGACGACTAAGAAAATCCAGCCAGTGAGTGCGGAGAATTACAAGGCAGTATTCGCTGTTTCACATTGTCACAGAGGTAAGCCATACGAAAAACATGTTGTTTGGACTCTCGAAGAGAATGAGTCCAAATAACAAGTGTCATTGCCGTCTATCGTAATGTAATTCCTCGAATTGTTTCCCGAGTGAATCACAACCTACCTCCAAAGTATTTCATTCAGTCAAGGGGGCTCCGGCCCGGGGTACCCAGGCCGGTTAGTTAGTCCAGCTGCAGGCTGCAAAAAAAGAAAATGGACACGTCCAGAACAAGGCCTCAGGCCACCAATTTGAGTATGTTGAAACATATTATAATATCTCCAGACAGCATTGAGAGTAGTAGAGCTCGAAGAGAGGCTAGAAAACAAGTGAAACAACAAATTCTCAATATATTCTTTCCTATATGTTGTTGGATTATATAATCTGTCACTGCTTAATCAGTGCTTAACAGACCGTAGTTTGCACACACAAGTGATGTGATAGTTGTAGCAATCTGTGTCTGGTTATATGGTACCCTTGTTCTGTTGAACCCTATAAGACCTGATAGCTCAGTTGGTCAGAGCATCTGGTATATGTCCAAGAGGACCTGGGTTTAATCCCCAGTCTGGTCATCTTTTCTGCATCCTACAGGTTATGGGCTTTTTCCATCCCTAAAATCAATGGTAGAGAATTCTGTAACAGAAGTACTCTTGTACAACTGGCACTCAGAGGGAGTAGAACGATGTAAACTGGAAATTGGTATGGATTCAAGAAGGAATGAATATCTAAGACATCATGCGAGAAAGGTCAACCTACATACATGTGACTGCATGTATTAGTAATGTGGTGGATATGGTAGTAGTGAGTGGAACTGGTAAGAGAATACAGAATTCTCTTACACTCACACCATCTCCATTGAAAAAAAAAAAGAAAACAATCCCTCAGGCATGGTTCTCTGCTTCCCATTTTTCTAATGCTTCTGTGTCAATGAGCTCCAATCTCGGGAGCCATAAGTCATGTTCTGGTCCATATCCCATCCACCATACGAGGTATTGGTGGCCCCTACCACAAGGCCACCTGTTGAGGATCCAGTTGATGAAGTATTCTGCAGTCCCATTCACTGTGATGAGAGGTTGGGGTGGGTGGTGCGCTCGCAAAGGGAAAAGTTTGTCATTGTTTGGTATGTGCAGTTGCAGGTGAGAGACATGGAATGTTGGATGTGCTTTGGATGACAGTGGGGTATAAGACAAAAATTCCAGGTAAGCTTGCAGAAGATTGTATTGCCCATCAAAATGTGGCATGAACTTTGTGACATGGCCATCTTTTGCCTGCATATAGTCTCTTCATCGATGCGCTGTTGCCAGCAAGACTCAGTCTCCTACTTTGTATGTGGGGTCAGCATTATGATCTTTGTTGGCTTCATGCACTGATCTTTGCTGCAAGGTGGCAGTCCTTTGCAGCATTTGTTTGCTCTTCCATTTCATTCATGAAATTCTGTGCAGTCATGCTGTCAATAGTTGACTCTGGTGGTGGTGTTGTGGAAATGAGGAGGGGCAGCAGGTGTGGAGATCTACCCATCTTCAGCATGAAAAGTCCCATGGATGTGTTGCCTGTGTTCACAATGTTGAAATGCACTTTCAGCAGTGCTTTTACCCAACCTTTCTGGTTACATTCAATGTGGAAGCATAGGCATTGAATTACTGTTCTGTTTGTTCATTCTGATGAGCCATCGGTCTGAGGATGGTATGAGGTGGACAGTTTGTGCTGTATACCAGTGAGTTTCATCAATGCTCACCAGAATTTTGAGATGAATAATTTGTTCTGGTCGCTGATGATCTCCAACAGACAACTGTTTTCACAGTACCACTTGTTGAAGAAAATGTATGTGAATTCTTTGGCACTCATGTCAGATTTGCATGGTGACAGCTGGATGTCTGCTTCCAGCCTGTCTGTCATGCTGACTATCACATCAAATCCCTCATCTCTAGGAAGTGGACCCACAAAATCAATACCCACTGAGTTGAACCTGTTGTCAGGAATTGGCAGTGGGTGCAGGGGTCCAGCTCATTTAGAAGTGCTTGCTTTGTTCCATTGGCAGTTGGGGCATCTGGGTACATATCCACGTGCCAAGTCTCTTCACATGTTTGGCCAGTAGAAGTTGTCATGTAGATTAGCATAAGATTTCTCTGTTTCAAAGTGCCCAAGGTTGTCATGGGCCAGTTGGAAAAGGTGTTTGCACAGCTGTTTGTATTTGGGAATAATCAAGTGATTCCCAATGACAAGTAGGCCATGTTTGAGATCGATGTGAAGCTTTTAGTCTACAACTTTTTGTTTAAGATCATCAAGGATACTGACACACCAAGGGTCCTCCCAATACCCATTCTTAATATGCATGATGAGTTTTGGGTCACTCTGTATGGTGAACACAGAGGCAGTAATCAAGACTAATGGTTTCTTGTCAATGGAGTCAGGGAGATGGGAGAGTGTGTCAGCAACCATATTTTGCTCACCATTGATATATGTGATCATGTATTCATACTGAGACAGATATTCCATCCATCAGGCTTGTCATTGTGAAAAATCTCTCTGGAAGTCAAAGTTCTGGAGGGTCTTGTGGTCAGTGTGGATGTGGATGTGTGTTCCGAGTAAATCGACTCTCCACTTTTGCAGCGCCCACACAATTGCAAGCATTTCTTGTTCATGCACAGGGTAGTTTCATTTGGCACTATTCAGCTGTCTGCTTTCAAATGCAACAGGCCAGGGCCTGCCCTGCCACCAGGCTGATTCCCATGAGGGGCCAAAGGGAGGGGCCAAAGGCAAGGATGGCACCTGTGCATCACTTGCTAGCATCACACATCACAAAAACCTTGTTATCTCCAGGATTTTTATGGTTGATTGTCATGAGACAGTCCCAGGTCATGACCAGATGGTTTATGCTCTCAAAGGCATATTGGTGTATTGAGGTCCACTGTGGAAAGGAAGTGTTGCATTCTTTGCATGTGAGTGGAAGTATGCTCTGCCAGTGTAGGTAGGAACACTGCGATATATCTGACCAAGCCCATGAATTGTTGAACATGTTTGGCAGACTTTGGTGCTGGCCAGTTAAGAATGTGTTTGACTTTTGAAATTGTCAGCCTTGATTCCTTGTGTTGAGATGTGATGGCTGAGGAAATTGATCTCTATTGTGAATAGGGCAAGGCAGGGGTTACCCCTGGGTGTCAAATCTCATACCCTTACCCCTACCCCTGAACACCCTACCATTAGGGGTAAGGGTATGGAAACATATAAAGGTTGCCAAGGGTATGGGAGGGTTTGCCAAGGGTACAAGGGTTTGGCACAAAACCAACATATTTAGAGCAAAATTCATTTGAAAAGTGTTGATAACTATTGTATTTACTATTAATGTCACATATTAATAACTCTTATTAACATATGAAGGCCATTATCATGTTGGACAATCCCACAATCTGAATTTAATTGGTGAAAATCTTGAATATGAGTCTTTGTAGCTGAAAAAATCAAATGATATTCTTACATAAGCATACCCCTGGCATCCTTAGTAAGGGTACAGGGGTATGCAAGGGTATGAACTTCCAAACCCCTACCCTTACCCCTCATACGCTTAGCCCAAAAACACAAGGGTATACCCCTACCCCTGCCTTGCCTTAATGGTAAATAATATTGATTTCTTTAGTGAGCAGTATGATTCTGCTTTCTGAAGAGCCTCAAGGATGAGGGCGATGTTCATTCTGTGTTCTGCCAGTGAACTAGATTAGATAATAATGTCATCAAGATAAATGTGGCAAATTTTCCTATGTAGTTCTTGAGTGCGAGAGTTACTCGTTGCTGGTGTGTTGCAGGTGAATTCCTCATGCCCATCGGCATCACCACCCATGGCTTGTCATATACATGGATGACATCCTGATCTTCTTAAAGACAAGGGAAGAACACCAGATAAGGACTGAGAGGGTCCTCAAATGACTATGACAATGCGACCTCTACCTGAAGATAGAGAAGTGCAAGTTCAACATACAAGAAGTCAACTTCTTGGGCATGATCATCAGGCCCGATGAACTTGCAATGGGCAACATGAAACTGGCTGGGATCAAGGACTGGCCCACGCCAAGAATGGTGAAGGACATAAGATCCTTCCTAGGATTCGGAAACTTCTATTGAAGATTCATCAGACACTTCATGGATCTAGCCAGACCGCTGAATGACTTGACAAAGAAGAACCAGAAATTCAAATGGACAAATGACTGTCAGGAGTTGTTCAATGCACTGAAAAGGAAATTCAATGAAGCCCCAGTACTGCTGATGCCAGATGCAACAAAACCATTCATGGTGGAATCTGATGCCTCAAAATTCATGACAGGTGCAGTACTCAGACAACAGGATGCCAACAGAGACTGGTGCCCATGCAGTTACATCTCACATTCTTTCAGCAAAGCGGAGAGGAATTATGAGATATATGACAGAGAACTATTGGGAGTAATCTGAGCACTGGAGACATGGAGACACTACCTACAGGGGATGCCATTCCCTGTGATGGTGCTCTCCAATCACAAGAACCTGATGTACTTCCACCAGGCACAGAAACTGAACCAACAACAGGCTAGATGGAGCATCTACCTGTCACAATTTGACTTGAAGCTACAACACATACCAGGATCACAGATGGTACAATCTGATGCCCTATCAAGGAGAGCAGATCATGTAGCCAAAGAAGACATGGATAACAAAGACAAGACCATCCTCGCCAACGAATTATTCATGAAGATGATTGACACTGAACTCCAAGGAGCCCTGATCTCAGCAATAATGAAGGATGACCTCGTAAATGACACTTTGCAAGCCCTGAAGAACAACAGAACTCCCCCAATTAAATCTGCATTGGAGGACTGGAAATTTGAAGACAGACTGCTCTTTTTCAAAGATAGGTGCTATGTGCTGCAAGATGAGACCCTCCACCAGGCAATCATATGGAAATACCATGACAGCATCATGACAGGGCACCCTGGACAATGGAAACCAATTGAACTGATCTGACGAGATTACTGGTGGCCAGGAATTGCCAACTTCATAAAGAAATATGTCAAAGGCTGCACAAAGTGCCAGCAAATGAAGATCAACACCCACCTGACAACCCCACCACCGACACCAATATCATCTGATGCCAGCAAACCATTTGAGCTGGTAATGATGGACTTCATTATGGACCTGCCCATAATAAATGGATTTGACTCAATCATGGTCATGGTAGACCATGGTCTTATGAAGGGGGTAATTTTTATCCCTTGTGCAAAGATGATTGACGCACTTGGTGCCATGGACCTTTACCTGCGCCATGTTTACACAAGATTTGGACTCCCCTGAAGAATCATCTCAGACAGAGGCCCTCAATTTGCATCCAAACTCTTCTGAGAACTCAGATGGCTGCGTGGAATCAAGTTATCCATGAGCACTGCCTATCACCCCCAGACCAATGGAGAAACGGAGCAAGTAAACCAAGAGCTAGAAGTTTACCTCCACATGTTCTGCTCGAACAAACCAGAGGATTGGGAATGTTGAGTACTTTACACTCCCCCACCTATTCCGGTTGGATTCTGGTTTGTCCAGCTGGAATTTCTGGAATTTCTGGAATCTGGTGGAATTTTTTTTGTATGTAGTTTTCCCTATGCAGCAAAATTCTAGTCAGAATAAGGATCCAATTTACGGCTGGAATCCCCAGAATCTGACCAGACTCATCACAACTGGACTAACTGGAATGCATGGACTAATCGGAATAACCAGAATGCATGTGCTTTCTCAAATAAAAGTTTCACATACAGTAAGAATTGAACACTCGACCTTGGGTCTGCACACATAACAGCGCGCTTAACCACTGAGCTACCAAGCAATTATTCCTCTATATACATTTAATACTTTGATTACCCAACCAAGGTGCATAGTTAATTGCAGCCATTAACAGAATAATTAATAAGTACACATGACACATGACACGTGACTGCCAGCTCACAACCACCACCACCACCATGGTCAATGCTGCCTCCTCCTCCTCTCCACTCTACCACCACCACTGCATGCACACCCACCACCACCCACTGCCACCATCACCACCACCTTCAAACAAGCCAACTGGACAGAATGCGGGCCCAAACGATGGCAACTGTCATTTGGGCCATAGATAAGTTTTCTTTTTCTTTTTATCAATCAACTAATTGTAATTTATTGCTTTTTAGGTTATATACTACTGGGGATGACCTGCTGCGACGAAAAACATGCAATACATGCCCACAGCCACCCAATCCCCTCCTCCCCTTTCAAATGGGATGTGAGGCTGTCGACACAGGCTAGGTGGGTGCAGAGGGATGCCAGGAGACCCCAGAAGGGGGATATCTACCTAGTAAGCACCCACCAACCCCCATAAGTGCCCCACATTGCACTGACGCCCCCCCCCCCCCCCCCCAAACAGAAATCCATGACAACGCCGACCTACCACCCACTCCCACCGCTGCAAGCGCCTGCTTGCAGGTTGGGTAGGGTGAGTGGATGACAGTAGGCACCGACAACAACAAAGAATGAGCACCAGGGCCCCATCACGATGAGGAACAGCCCCAGGACCCACCACGATGACCCAGATGCCAACACCGACACACCACTCGCCTCCAGCCCCATGAGCAACTGCTTGTGGGGTGGATGATGGGTGGAATGACACTGGTGATGATGACGAAACACCAAATGGCACCACCACCACCACCAGGGCCAGACAATGATGATGAGCGCCATGGCACCCACCCTATGCCTATGAGCAACTGCTTGTAGGGTGGATTGTGGGGACAGACGATGGGAGGGAAACAACAGGGAAGCGGGAATGAGGGCCCAGGAGACGTCACTGATGTCTCCTGGGCCATAAGTAAGTTTTTTTTACTTAATTTTCTTCCTTTTGGTGCAACTAACAACACAAACAGGCCACACAATGAACAACGCACCACCTACCCCCAGCCCCACAGAGCAACTGCTCATGGGGTGGATAGCGAGTGGAACGAGGACGAGGACAGCCCCACATGATGGCACCAAATGACACAGCAGCACCAGAGTGGGGAGGACGACAGGCACCAAGGGCGACAACAGGGAGATATGGAACCACAGGGAGTGGGCAGGATGACGGGCACCTGGGACGGCCAACCCAGGAGATGCACCAAGGATAGCGGGGCTGCATCACCTCCCCCTCCCCTGCATTTCGTGTGGGGAGGGTTTTTTTTTCTTTATGTTTTTACCTTGCCCCTCATGCCAAATGCAAGGGGTTTTTATATATATAAATAATGTAGTTTATGTATTTAATCACATCATCCCCCACTCCCTCGCAATGTGGTTAATTAAAAAACTTTGCCCTTAATTACTTAGAAAAAAAAAGAGTTATGAGTCTGAGTGTCATAAATACACCTTATATTACCAACTAATAATTCTCCTGTGGCTCAAATGGTTAAGCACACATGTTTGGTTTGTCATGTGATCACTCTAATCAAGATGTCTTGAGTTCAATCCTTACTCTGCACAAATATATTTTGTAGGCACTTTGACAACTTAAGACTTGAAATTTGACTATCCATTAGGGTATATACTCTCAGTTGAGCATCTGCTGTAATTTACCCTCCCCCACCTATTCCGATTGGAGTCCAGTTATTCCGGCCTGAGTCCAGTTATTCTGGCCTGAGTCCAGTTATTCCGGTCTGAGTCCAGTTATTCTGGTCTGAGTCCAGTTATTCCAGTCTGAGTCCAGTTATTCCAGTCTGAGTCCAGTTATTCCAGTCTGAGTCCAGTTATTCTGGTCTGAGTCCAGTTATTCTGGTCTGAGTCCAGTTATTCTGGTCTGAGTCCAGTTATTCTGGTCTGAGTCCAGTTATTCCAGTTATTCTGACCAGATTCTGGTTACTCCAGATGCTCAACTTAGAGTATATACCCTAATGGATAGTCAAATTTCAAGTCTTAAGTTGTCAAAGTGCCTACAAAATATATTTGTGCAGAGTAAGGATTGAACTCAAGACATCTTGATCACATGACAAACCAAACATGTGTGCTTAACCAGTTGAGCCACAGGAGAATTATTAGTTAGTAATATAAGGTTTATTCATGACACTCAAACTCACAACTCTAATTTTTTTTCGAAGTAGTTAAGATCAAAATTTTTTAATTAACCACATCCCTCACATTGAATGTGACAGAGTGGGAATGATTGTGATTACATACATAAACAAAAAATCCTCCCTCTCACAAGATGCAAGAGGGAGTTTTATTTATATACATAAAAAGCTAACCCCTTGCACTAAATGCAAGGGGGGAGGTAAAAACATGAAGAAAAAAATCCCTCCCCCATGCTAAATGGGGGAGGGGGGGCACAATACTAATAAATAATTAAAAGTACAAAAAAAATCCCTTCCTACACAAAGTGCAGGGGAGGGGGAGGGGATGCGACCCCGCTGTGCTAGATGTGTTGTCTGTCATTCCACCCATGATCCACCCCACGAGCAGTTGCTCGTGAGGCTGGGGGTAGGTGGGTTGTTGGTTTTGTTGTTCCACCCACGATCCACCCCACAAGTAGTTGCTCATGAGGCTGGGGGTGGGTGGTGCATTGTCGTCTCCTATCCCTGTGCCTGGGCATTGTTCCACCCACATTCCACCCCATGAGCAGTTGCTTGTGAGGCTGGGGGTGGGTGGCTTGTCATCATTCATCCCCATCGTCCCCCGTTTGGATTTCTGTTTTTTTTTTTTTTTTTTGGTGAGGGGAGGGGGCAGGGGGGGCCAGGGGGGGTTTGGGTGCATCAGTGCAATGTGGTGCAAGTACAGAGGTTGGTGGGTGCTTACTAGGCAGGTACCCCCATTCTGGGGTCTCCTGGCATCCCTCTGCACCCTCCTAGCCCATGTTGACAGCCTCACATCCCATTTGAGTGGGGAGGAGGGGATCAGGTGGGTGTGGGCATGGGGTGTGCGTTTTCTGTTGTGGCAGGTTGTCCCCAGTAGTATATAACCTAAAAAGCAATAAAATACAATTAGTTGATTGATAAAACAAAAAGCAAAAAAAGAAAAAAAAGAAAAACTTATCCATGGCTCAAATGACAGTTGCTGTCGTTTGGGCCTGTGTTCCATCCAGTCAGCTTGTTTGAGGGTGGTGGTGATGGTGGGAGTGGGCATGGGAGTGCTGGTGGTGGGTGTGCATGCAGTGGTGGTGGTAGAGTGGAGAGGAGGAGGAGGCGACATTGACCATGGTGGTGGTGGTTGTGAGCTGGCAGTCACATGTCATGTGTCATGCAATGCATGCAGCTATGCATATGCCCTCAATTGGGTAGTAAAGGTATTAAAGGGTAATAATGGTATTAAATGTACATAGGAATAAAGACTTGGTAGATCAGTGGTTAAGCATGTTGTTATGTGTGTAAACCTGTGTAGACCCAAGGTCGAGTGTTCAATTCTTACTGTATGTGAAACTTTTATTTGGGAAAGCATGTGCATTCTGGTTAGTCCAGTGGTGATGAGTCCAGTCAGATTCTGGGGATTCCGGGTGTAAATTGGATCCTTAGTCCGACTGGAATTGTGCTGCATAGGGAAAACTACATTCAAAAAAAATTCCACCAGATTCCAGAAATTCCAGAAATTCCAGCTGGACAAACTGGAATCCAACCAGAATAGGTGGGGGAGTGTAAAGTACTCAGCATCTGGAGTAACTGGAATCCAGTCAGAATAACTGGAATAACTGGACTCCAGTTGGAATAACTGGACTCCAGTCAGAATAACAGGACTCTGGTTGGAATAACTGGACTCCAATCGGAATAGGTGGGGGATGGTAAATTACAGGGAATGTTATCTCCCAGTGGCAGAATTTGTGCACAACCAGAAGATGCACTCCACAGTAAAACATTCACTGTTTTACTTGATGATGGGATATCAACTGTATGCTATTCCCACCCCCTATGAAATGACAAATGTGCCAGCCGCCAAACAGAGAATCCATGTTACAATTTTTCTTGTAACACATGGAACCCGACTGACCCAACATACCTGATGATCCCCTCCAGACAGGAGGCACTCCCTGACTCATACCTGAGGCATGCCCTTGACACCAGACACACCCACAATGCATGCCAATGACATGCATTTGATCCCCTTCCCATGGAAGGCACTTTTGATGCATGGTGACTCCATGCACATGAACCTGCTCCCACACATGCTGTGATACAGTGACCCCTTGACATCAGGTCCATGACATCGGACTCCCATGATTGACATGCTGTGCCACAGCACTCCTTGACGTTGGATCCTTGACGTCAGATCCACGACATCAGACACCTCATGCTAGGCATGAGGCTTATTGTTTCTATTCTTACGTGATACACATCTACCTTTCCAATTGGACAATAAGGACCTCCCTCATAGTATAAGTACCATGACTCATAGTAGGGATGTCCTTAGTTTAGATCTAGGCAATCTACAGTCTTAACTCGCAACTTGCAAACTTACTCAAAACTACTAAGGAATCCCCTTAGTATGTGAACTCACCCAAAACCACTAAGGAAGCCCCTTAGTGCATGAACCACACAAGAAGCATGGCAAGACACACCATTACCTTGTGAAATGGGTTGACTACCCGACATCCAAAAACACCTGGGAACCCAAATCAACCTTGAAGAATGCCCCCAATGTTACAATTTTCCTTGTAACTCATGGAACCCAACCAACCTGATGTACCCGATGATCCCCTCCAGACAGGAGGCACTCCTGATTCATGCTTAGAGCATGCCCTCGACACCAGACACACGCACGATGCATGCCAACAACATGCATTTGATCCCTTCCCATGGAAGGCACCCTTGATGCATGGTGACTCCATGCACCTGAACCCATTCCCATATATGACAGCCCTTTGACATGAGGTCCATGACATTGGACACCTCATGCTAGGCATGAGGCTTATTGTTTCTATTCTTACCTGATACACATCTACCTTTCTGATTGGACGATAAGGACCTCCCTCTTAGTATAAGTACTGCAACTTGTAGTAGGGATGTCCTTAGTTTAGATCTAGGCAATCTACAGCCTTAACTTGTGAACTTACTTGAAACCACTAAGGAAGCCCCTTAGTGCGTGAACCCCAGCGACTCTATGCAGAAGGCCTGCTAGAGTGTACTATTCATCTTACATCGGACACTCCAAGTAAGACTAGTACCGAATGACTCGTCGAGGAAGCACCTCATCAAACGACACCGTAGATCGAGTGGTTGAGGCTTTGCCCTTAACACCTGAGATCCTGATGGCATATAAGAAGAGACAGCACCTCTGAGGAGAGCCCAACCCCCCTCCCCCCCCTTCTTTGACAAACCACACAATGACACTCCTAAGAATGCCTGCTGAATGACGATTCACCTGAGAATACCTATGAAACTGATCAAATGCTGATGCCCTTTGCGTTCACCTTGCCCATGACTCACCAAAATATCACCTTGCCAGGATGTGCTTCTACTATCAGAGCACAATTGACCAGATGGAGCGAAATCTGGAAGAAGTGATGAACAATGCAGAGGCACTGGGGATTAAACAAATGATCCAAGACATGATCACATCACAGTCAGATGGACCAAGGGTAGCTAAAGGCAGACCTCACACCCCTATAGATTGACACCGATGTCCACCCACTTCACCCTCGCCATCCAGTGGGCAGAACAGCAGAGATGAATGATGGGTTCCCTCTGGAGACTCCTCCTGTTCTATGAAGAACCAGAAGATCACACCTGGGGTACCCAAAATTATAGATCTCACCACCCCCAAACCCAAACCAGGAACCACCCAGCCACCGTGGTCCCCTCCTCACATGAGACATGCCAGATGTTTCATCTGCCACCTGATAGGCCACTTCAGCCTAATTTGCCAATGACATATTTGCAAACACTGCAAGCAACGAGGACCCGAACATTATAGTGCTAATTGTCTGGAGAACCTCTGAAGAAACCAAGAAACTGATCAAAGAGAAGCTGAGCAGAGACACTGGCTTTACCTCAATTTGGGGTATGACAGTTTTGATGATGACACGATATGGAACATGACAGAAGAACCCCATGGGGGGATTTAAAAAGCAAATCCAAGACGATGGCAAGACGAAACAAACCCATGCTCACAGGAATTGAAATCCTTGCCATCATCATTGGCATGACCCTGGCTGCAGTGGCAGTCCTGACCTTCACATTTTGCCTCTATGCCATCTTCCAACCATGACCTGAACCCCCAATTACAGACATCAAATTCTCCATTCTATGACACCCTACAGAAAACCCCTCTTTCAATGACACCACCAACTCCCTGACACCACTGCCTGAGGCAGCGCAAACTAGAAGAACCCGATCATGGTCTGAGTTGGGACATGAATTATTCCTCCATTGCACCCCTCGACCCCCAGCCACATATCCAGACCACATCCAATCAGACCCCAGAGGAGAAACAAAGATATAGGTCGAAGTGTGGAACTTTTGACCATAGCAGGGGGTAATGTTACAATTTTCCTTGTAACACATGGAACCCAACCGACCTGACATACCCAACAATCCCCTCCAGACAGGAGGCACCCCTTGACTCATACCCAAGGCATGGCCTTGACACCAGACACACCCACAATGCATGACATTCAATCCCCTTCCTGTGGAAGGCACCCTTGATGCATGGTGACTCCATGCACTTGAACCCACTCCCACACATGCTGTGATACAGCAACCCCTTGACATCAGATCTGTGACATCGGACACCTCATGCTAGGCATGAGGCTTGCCTTATTATTGTTTCCTGACATGCTGTGCTGCAGCACTCCGTGACATCAGACACCTCATGTGAGGCATGAGGACTATTGTTTCTATTCTTACTTGATACACATCTACATTTTGAATTGGACAATAAGGAACTCCCTCCTAGTATAAGTACTGCAACTCGTAGTAGGGATGTCCTTAGTTTAGATCTAGGCAATCTAACAGTCTTAACCTGCAAACTTGTGAACTTACTCAAAACTACTAAGGAATCCCCTTAGTATGTGAACTTACTCAAAACCATTAAGGAAGCCCCTTAGTGCATGAACATTGACAACTCTAGGCAGAAGACCTGCTAGAGTGCACTACTCAGCTTATGTTGGATGCTCTGAGTAAGACTGGTGCTGAACAACCCATTGAGGGAGCACCTCGTGGAATGACATTGACTAGATCAAGTGGTTGAGGCTTTGCCCTTAACAGTACTAGTCCCAACATGTCCACAAGTTCAGAGGAAATCAGCACTGGGGGGGAACCATGGTCAATCAGTACTCAAATTGGAGTTGGTGCACATGTCAAAGGGGCATCAACACAGCAGTTCCACCACATGTGTGATGGCAATGAAATGTTTAGCATGTACTCATTCGCTTCATCCTCAGTCATTTCAAAATTGTTGCTGTCCTCTCCATCTCTGAAAATGGTGGCCATGAACATGGTGCCTTTTCCTTTGAATGCCACCTTTGCTTTCAGTGCCACCAAGATCATGACATTCTTGCATGCCTTGGGGGTGGGTCTTCCATTTGTGCCAAGTGGGGATTCAAAAGCAAAGTGTCCAGCATAGAACAATCTGCACTGGAAACATCCACAGTGTGCTCGCAGGAGGTTGTGTTCCACCTGGGTAAGTTTTGGGGTCCAGGGCTGTCCAGTGTTGGTAGTGTTTGTGAGAACCGCAGGCCCAGGTGTGTTTGCATTGCTGGTGGTTGCTGTGACTGAAGTCGTTGCTGTTGTCCCTCCTCAGGAAGTGCCGCCCTTTGTGTTGATGTGTTCCACAGACTGGGCAATCTTCAACCACTCCTCCCTCTTGTTCTGATTTTCCAAGTCAAGGAGGTGTGCACACTGAATCCATGCTTCAATGTCGTTAATGGCATCGAGAGTACTGTGTGTGTTGTTAGCATCATACAATGCTTTCAGGGCTGGTGGGAGATGATGCATGAAATGAGCACATAATTTGTTCTCTGTGATGTGGTAGTCAGATCTGGCAATAACCAGCTCTGTGTTTGCCTCATGCACCCCTTCCATCCATGTCAAGAACACTATCAAGCTTTGCATAGTGATTTGAGTGGCTACAAGGTCATCCTTCCAGTTTGCAGGGAGGAACTTGTTCTTAAATTCTGTGAAGAATGCTACAAAGGTGAGCTCCACCAGGCAGTCATGATGGGTGGTAATCCAAGCCTGTACAGTTGAAGACTCGAAGTCGTAAATTATGCTTAACATGTGTTCATCTTCAGGCATCTTCTTGTTTTGGAAGAATTGTTGACAAGCATTCTTGAAGATTTGTATGATTGGGATCGCAATACAGCCCACTGACAATACAGGGGCATGGCTTCCTTTTCCACCCATGACCATCACCGGGGCATACTGAACATTTTCCATAGTGCATAGATGAAAATGCAAGGGGCTCCCAGAGTCAGAGGATGATGAAGACAAACAGGACAAGGACAAGTGTTCCAGAGAAGGGGCAGGGGCAGGGTCAAGTGGTAATGGCATAAGAGTGGGGTCAGGGGTGGGCGAGCTCAGGGGTGTGGTGAGAGGACTTGAATTTGCAAGCGGAGCCGCTATGCATGATTTGCTGCAGGTATTCACAGGGCACAGGTTGGCATAGTTCAAGACAGGATGTTCTGGAGTGGGCCAGAAGACAAAAGGGTTCAATCCTTTTTTTCACTTGAAGGGGTGTGAGCTTTTATTAGTTTCATAGTTGACTATATGCGCAACTCCCCAGTGATGCAATGCTGTTGTAGTGACATAGTCATCAGTGTACTTGTGGGTCTCCTGTAGCACTGGTGTGGCAAGACCTAAGCAAGAAGTCACAGAAGTAGACAGTGATATGCGGGGAAAACACCAGTTTGCTTAGTTGAATCTGATTAAGGGTTGCCAACAAGATGTTGGTATACCTTGCAAGTTCAACAATGTCAAAGGAAGCATGGGACATGCTGAAGTCATTATTGGAAATGCAAGGGGCATTCGGCATAGTGTTGGCACAATGAAAGTTATTTCAGGCTCAATGTGAAGAATTGACACCCATTGAGGAACACATTTGTACGTTGCATGGCTACCAGGAGGAGCTGCACAACTTGGGACAGAAAATTGATGGGGAAGAATTTTCTATTATTCTGCTGAGCTCACTTCCTGAAGCCTGGAACAATTATATTGCCTCTATTGACACAACAGCCTTAACAGATGCCCCAAAGCTGATTGCATGCATTCTTGAGCATGATTGACAGATTAACATGCATAACACCAACAATATGGCCTTAATAGGCAAGCCTGGGAAAAGGAAGTACAATCCCAATATCACATGCTTTGAATGTGGAGAAAAGGGGCACATAGGCTGGCAATGTAAGAAGAAGTCCAAATTGGGAAAGTGGAGATCGGGAGGGAAGCAGAAGGGCACAATGGAAGCAAATGTGGCAGCTGATGATGAATTTGTGTTCTATGGGGATAGTGTTTAAAGGTCTGGTTCAATGGACCGAAAAAATGACCAAAACCAAACTGAATGCAACTGAATGCAACTGGACCATTGGTTGTGGTTGCTTTGGTTTGGGATCAGTTGGGTTGCCAGTTGCCTCAATTCTAAAATATTTGAAAACTGTTAACCAGTTGCAATCGGTTGCAACCGGTCTTCGCACAGTGGTATACATTGTATATAGAGTACACATACTTTAAATAATAATAATACTAATATAATTCCTATTTATACTACCTGACTTGAATCCACACAAGAATGGGACATGATGGGAGGTAAAGTAGATTATTTTGTGGGTATTTATATACCCTGTGGCAGTGCATGGACCATTTGGTCATGCTTGCTCCCAAAAAAAAAAAGTGGCACCATCTGCCAGACGACTCCCATGGCCACCAACAATGCTGTGTTGCCACCACCACTCTATCCACACCCAGCCACTCTCAGTTCGCACCCACCACCCATAACACCCATAAGAATGATGCAAACAAATGAATACAACAACCTGGTGCCAAATGAACGCAATGCAGACCCAAATGGCAACTAGCATCGTTTGGGTCCCAGGTAAGTTTTTTCTTTTTGATTTCTTTTCTACTAACTCATTTGTTTTATTCTTTTTAGATTCCACCTGTTTATCATGCTCTAACAATATATGCCACATCACCACCATCTCGACGCTGTGTTGGCAACAGTGGATGACATTGATAGGTTGTCTCCTCAGCTCAAAGGCCGATTCACCATTTTGACCACATTCTAATCACATCGGATAACTCGCACGAGGTCCCAGAAGCAGTGCGACCACTCCTGACCAAGTCTACCAAGCGCGATATCGTGTCAAACGTGGTTGAGCATCACGAGCATCGTTGAACATCATTGAGCATCGTGAGCATCATCGAACATCATTGAGCATCATATCGAATGCAATTGAACATCGTCAAACATCATCGAGCATTGTATCAAATGCGATCAAACATCATTGAGCATCACGAGCATTGTTGAACATCATCGAGCATTGTATCGAACATGATCGAACATCGTCAAGCATCATCGAGCATCGTCGAGCATTATCGATCGATATTGAGAGACTGCGAGCGACATCGGGTGCTGCATTTGTTATCTATATGGTGGAATAACATGCGCCAGGAAGTATTCCAACTCGTGCTCAAACTTGCTGATAGTAGGTCAGCCTCATTCCAAGTCCCTATCGCGCACAGAACCCACTGGACGCATTATTGTGAGACTTAGCACAGTTTATACACAAAGGACAGTCCCCTTTTAGTTCTATACCCTTTATTACTCTTTCATCATATGATATATATCTTTCTTGTTTGGATTCCAGTCTCCTTTTTGGCCTTGTGCCTTAACTCATATCTTTTGCCTCATGTTCTACACATGTTCTCTAGCCTTTTTAGGTACTTTCTTTATTTTATATAAAAAGATGTACTAGATACAAAGAAAAAAAAGAAAGTCGTCATCTTTCTCCCAGATCACAGTGATTTGAGAGTACAGTTTAGTCTTATTCAGTCTGAAGTTTGGTGTTTTATGCTAAACTTCCTTGAAATTCCTTGAAATTCCTCGCATTATGCTATTTTCGCTCTCACTTCCCTTGATTAGCCTTTTTGTCACTTCTACTACTCGTCTAGTCCCCCGATCTTGTGTCCGAACATATCTGCGCACTCAAAATTCCTCGAAACCTCTTCAAAAAATATTGCGACATCTCGAAAAGCATCGCAAAGTCTCGAAACACATTCTTTTAGCCTCGAACTGCTTCGACAAGCAGTTGTTTTATGACTATTTGACAGTCGGTCTGACAGGTGACATCTAGAGGGCCTCGCATCCTTCCTCTGACTCGTGTTATACCATCCGAAGCCTTTTGTGGGTTTTGTTTGGGTTTCCGGGTTGAGCATCATCAACGTGGCACCATGTAAAGTGGGCCCAAACAATGCTAGCCACGTCATTTGGGCCATAAGGTATGTTTTTCATAATTAATCTTTTACATTAACTAACTGTCTGTCTTTTTTAGATTCTTATTTGTTGAGAACAACATTGCCGACCAACCAGACCCCCCCATGCCACCCCCATGCCCCTGCTGTGAGCCTCTGGTCACAGGGTGGCAATGGGTACCACCACTTCCAGACAGCACCAGCAACTGCAGCCAGGGACAATGACTCGCCACATCACAGCACCACCAACCCACCTATGAGCCACTGCTCGTAGGGGGAGATGGAGGTGCTGATGACGAACAACAACACCAACCAACAATGAATGGCAGGGACAACTCGGGGACAATGAACAGTGGGGATGGTGAGCGAACAGGGTGGATGATGAATGAACAGCAGGGACAACAATGCAGGGACAACCATGAGCACAAGGACAACAATGCAGGGACAACAACGATGATGCGGGGACAATGACAACACAGGGCAATGAACAGCGGGGGGGCCAGTGAGCACAATGACAGCATGACCCCACTCGCTATAAATGTGAGATGGTGGGGCCCCTTTTTTTTTGTTTTTCTTTGTATTTTCTTTCTTTGTTCATTTAGCAACCTGTCACCGCTGTGAGCACCTACTCACAGGGTGTCATGTAGTTAGTTTTATTTACAGCGCTTTGCATAGAGCTTGACAGTTTCCGAAATTTTGTAAACATGAGCAAATTTGATACTTAGAATTTTTTTGAGAAATGCGCAACCAAACATTGCATTGCTGTTGTCCACAGCAATGAGGCATGTTCCAAAACCTTCCAAGAAGCTCTTGGAGTCTCTTGACAATGCTGCTATAGGTAATCATTCCTCTGGCTCTGGCTCTGGCTCTGACTCTGGCTCTGACTCTGATTCTGAATCGTCAACTTCAACCTCATCTTTGTCTTCCAATCACCTTGTACCTGGTCTGACACAGCCAACCTCAAATTTGCATGACAAAGGCAATAATATCTCGAGTTCAGACAAAGACAAACCAGCAAGAAAACACCCTAAGATAGTCACATCTAGAGAAAGGAGGACAAGAGGCCGAGGAAAAAAGAACAAAACTGCTGGTGACTGTCAACTTGGATGTATTAGAATGCTCTTCTCTTACTGAACACATAGTTCCTTCTGATACACCAAAACAAAGTATCACTTACAACCTCTTGATTTTCTCATCCAAGCAGATGTCGAAACCCAAGGCCAAAGTGACCCCAAGAGCAATTTCTTCTGACTCAACAAGGTTGCCAAATGGGATACTATGAAAGCCCAAGTTATGGCCAAGATTGACCTGATATTCAAGCCTGCAACTATCAGCTATGACGATTACAATGTCCAGTTTTCTATCCCATGGTACTCGCCTCAACCAAATGCCCCTAGATAATTGCAAAAAATAGATGTATATGGTTGAATATGCACTCAAAGCGAAGTCAAGTCCATCAGCAAAGATTATAATCAAGGGTAAGGTTACTGAGAAGCAAAAGGTTTGTGTGCGGCTCCCTTTGCTGCTTGCAATGTGCGTTGATGCCTTTCTTCAGAAATCAAGTCAGAAGGGCAAGGAAAATATAATTGAAATTTCCGACAGTGAAGAGTCCGACAGTGAAGCAGACTCAGAGAAGAGGAAGAAGAAGAAATGAGGTAAAGGTTTGAAAGTGAGTGTATGCATCAATACTATTAGTTTGCATGTTGACAGTTCCTCGTAGGTCCCAAATGTGAAGCAGATACTACCTGGAAATAAGGCGATGAATGATCAGATGGGTTTGCTGAGGGTGAGGTGGACATGCCCTACTCCAGGCGGGAAATGTGGAAGTGAGCATTGTTTTGTCCAAGCGAATCATGACGATCATTTTCTGCTGAGGTTCCATGAACTAGAGAGTTGGGCAGCAGCAATTGTACGTGGCTATTTCTCAGCATTGATTCCCTCCCTAACATTTCATCACCTCGAAAGCTCAAAGGTCCCCAGTATGCTATGATTGACACACCTCCAAACAACAGTATTTTTGATACCCTTGATCCTCGCACCATGGCTGCCAAATCTCTGCTCCTTCAATGTTGTCTTCAACTCAATGCGGAGGTGAAGGCAGCTCAAGAAATCCACAACCATATCAACATACCTCCTGAAATCATTCGACTCTTGCAACTGAATGCTCTCGCTCAGCCCCCTGAATCTCGTGCTAACACTGCACCCATGCTTCTTCCACCACCCCTCACACCTGGCACAAAGATGTCAATCGAAGATTTTTGTGGTCGGTTCTCACTTAGTGCTGAGATTCTTGAACGTTTGCATGCAAACAGTTACTCTGGTTCTCACGTTATCCAACATATTGAGATTGGCGAGCTCCGGACTATGGCCTTCAAGCCTGGAGAGATCGCTGAACTGAAGGAAGCAGTGCATGTTTGGGCAACATCTGATGACTCCATTTGACAAACATCTTCATTATTGTGCTCTCATGCTCTCATGCTCTCATGCTCTCATATGCTCTCAAGCCTCTCGTGCTCTCATACTCTTTGTTCTTGACTATCTGCTTTTCATTCATGCACACACAATACATTCAAGTAGTAGAAGTAGTAGAACTAGAAATAACCTGCATGTATAAAGTATCCAATCACATCCAATTCTGTGATTATGTTCAAAGCCTCTTGCATGTTGTACATTAGATCCTCTCCTGTTGCAGCCGGAAATATGTCGTCGTTGCGTTGGATCCATGCTTTGATCTTCGAAAATGCCTCCTCAATGGGATTGAGGTCTGGAGAATAAGGAGGGAGAAATACAAGATGAACACTGTACCAATAAGTCAATAACTTCCAGTCAGAGAGTGAAGCATACCATGTTAGCCAAGAAGCTCTACAATTTTGTTGCCATGGTGAATGCATGCATTGTCCATCACAAGGACACTCAGGGGTCCAGGAAACAGAGAGCAGAGTGGAAGCTTCAACATGTTCAGTTGTTAGAAGATGCCAGTAAAAGTCAGGGACGTACTACTTGATTCTCCAAAAACTGCAGAAAGCTGTCTTGTTTCATTGATCCTTCAACAACTGTACTTGCTATGATCCCTTCTACTGTCAATAGACCTTCTGCGGAGAGTTGTCAACCTCGGACAAACACCTGCTTCATCTGAGCCCGTCTCCCCCTCCTTCCTCTCCCATATCGTCGACCAGGAGTTTTGTTGTTCTTGGAAGTCTCGTCAAGAAATCCAAGCTGTTCTGGGCTGTACATTGCCATGTGCCACATATAATCATTTCGAAGCGGTTCATTATGTTCCTTGGCAATAATCTTGAGCTTCTTGCAGGACATTCCAGCACGTTACAGCTCCTGGTGGATGGTAGTATAGTGAACAGATACAAAGTGATTTCATTTCATGAGTTTGAGGAGCTCATCCAGAAACCAGTCAGGTCGATGTCGGACTAGATGTAAGAGATACTGAACATCATCGAAATGAAGTAGACAAGGGTGTCCAGCCTTGTTGCCATGTTGATGTGAAACAACATTGCCAGTCTCTCTCCAGAGCTGTAGAACACAATAAAAAGTACTTTCAGAGAAGCCAACACAAGCAAGGATATCTGGAAGAGGAAGAATGCCATTCTCATGAAGATTGAGGACCACAATCTTCACATGGAGACTGATCTCACAGAACATAGTGGGTAGAACGATGGTAAATTTAGCTGAGTATCAAATTTGCTCATGTTTACAAATTTTCGGAAACTGTCAAGCTCTATGCAAAGCGCTGTAATACAAAGTAAAAATTAGTTAGTAGAGTACTTTTTGTATTGTAAGACTGGTTCAGACCGATGCCAGGACCGACAGCAACTGGTCCCAACCAGTCCTTGATGGGACTGGTTGAGATTGATTGATGGACCACAACCAGACTGAGATGAACCGGTCCTAGGTGGTTTGGTCTGGTTACATAGATATGAGGGTGCAGTCCCAACTGGTTGCAGTTGCAGTTGTGGCCCATCATTGTCTAAAAACCGGACCAAACCAGACCTTAAAACACTATATGGGGATGATGGGAAGGATGTGGCACTGGCTGTCTCGCCAGACTCTTGGTTAGCTGATTTGGCATGCACATTTCACATTGCTCGAGACTGAGAAATTTTTATTGATTACACCCCTACCCCTGGACACCAGATTTCTGGATTTGGAAAGGCACCTGTGCTTGGACGAGGCTCAATATGGCTGGAATGCACCGTGGGAGGAAAAATATCTAGAATCACTCTCAAGGATGTGGCACACACCCCTGGCACGCCATTCAATCTCATCTCAATTTCACATGCACTCGAGGGTGGGGGGGTAGCTGTTTTATTCATGGTCCCAGGAGTCAGACTTCGATCACCCAATGGAGCAATCATCATGGAAGGCTGGGTCATGAACCAATATGAACATCAAAGGTATTGCCAAACATGACCAAGCATATGCTGCCAAACATGGGAGAATGTGGGACGAGTGGCACAGAACTTTTAAGCATCTGAACATGGGTTCAGTAAAAATGCTCAAAGAAAAGGAAATGGTTTTGGGAATGGAGGTGGACAGGATGGTGGAACCAGCTTCGCAATGCCAGGCATGCATCACTGCAAAGCAACAAGTCTGGCCATTTCCCAAAGAAAGCAAATTGGAGATCTGACAGTTAGTGATCTGTGGGGACCAGTGTGCACTCAGGCTCCAGGGGGAGACCAGTATTTCATAACATTCACTGATGGCAAGGCACATTGCACAATGACCTATTTCTTGAAACAGAAATATGAAGCACTAATGAAGTTCAAACAGTACAAGAGTTTCGTCGAGACTCAAACTGGGCGCAAACTCAAGAAACTCCACATCAATGGAGTGGGGGAATTTCTTAGCAAGGAGTTCAAGAAATTTCTGCTACACAATGGAATACAATCGGATGTCACCACCCCTCACTTGCCTTCCCAGAATGGAATTGCTGAATGATTAAACCAAATGCTGGTAGAACATGCATGTGCAATTAGTGTTTGAAAGTCCAGTTCATTGAACTGGAAAAAGACTGCAACTGAACCAGACCTGACCGCGGTCCGGTGATAGGTCCACCTTGTCGTTCAAGCTTGGAAAACACATCTACAATTATTGTTGAAGCTCTATGAAGCTCTATAGACCTCTACAAAGCTCTACAAACCCATACAAACCCCTCCGAAGTTCTGTGAACCTCTACAAACCTCTGCAACGTCACAAAAATGCTTCAAAATTCTTTGCATGCCTTCAGCCACCATAATACAATTTCCCCGACCTTCGGACAGCTCAGAATATACACTTGGAACATTGTCAATGAGTTATGAACCAGTTTCGAGCAATATTGCACCGATTTCGGGCCATGAATGAAGTCTGAAGAAACCTTGAAAAACCTCGAAAAACCTCAAACCTTGAAAAACATCTTTGGACACAGTATTTCCTATTTGAATGATCTTCGGCACATGCATACAATCTGCTCAAAGCAGTTTCTGATGTTTTATGCAATTTATAACAAGGAAAGTCCACTTTTAGCTATTCTTTCTTATTATTTCTTCATCATGTGTTATATTCACCCTTTCTAGTCTCGCTTTATTGTTCTGATACACTTCTATTGTCTTTTGCCTTGAGTTTTCCACATGTTTGCCTCATGTTCTCTAGCCTTTTTAGGTACTTTCTTTATTTTATATAAAAAGATGTACTAGATACAAAGAAAAACAAGAAAGTCGTTGTCTTCCTCCCAGATCACATTGATTTGAGAGTACAGTTTAGTCTTATTCGGTCTGAAGTCTGGTGTTTTATGCTAAACTTCTTCAAAAATCTTTGAAATTCCTCGCATTATGCTATTTTCGCTCTTGTTTCCCTCAATTTGCCTTTGCTTTGCTTCTACTACTCATCTAGTCCCTGATCTTGCATTTGAACATATTTGCGCACTCCAAATTCATTGATCTAGCCACAAAATTCTCTGAAATTCCACAAAACACATTCTTTTAGCTTTGACAAGCAGTCCTTTTATGACTATTTGACGGTTGGTCTGACAGGTGACATCTAGAGGGCCACGCAACCTTCCTCTAACTTGTGTTATACCATCCAAAGCCATTTTAGTAGGTTTTGTTTGGGTTTCTGGGCCAAGCATCACTATTTTGGAGCCCACCGTGAGGGCTTTCTAGATCAGTTCATCGTTGGACCTCCCCACCTTTCCACCACCATTTTTTTCGGCCTTTGGCTGAAGGAAGCTCGACAATTTCGATTTCGCATTGAACTCATAGCGCCTCCAACCCTCCTGAACAACCAGGAGGTCTTAATACAGTATCTTGACCATTGATAATATCATTTCGCACTCTTTCACCCTTCACATTTACTATTTCGCTACCGTCTTTGACTTTGAAACACATGAAGCCCAATATTGCACAAATTTCGACTTTGCAGCCCCCGAAATCTACTTCGAACATGTTGACGTCCTGTATGCAGCTCATGGTCATTCCATGGCTCCAAAATTCGATCCAATACAGCCTAGAGAGCTACAAAAATACTTTGAAGAGCTCGAATTTCTCTTCCCAACTTGCGGTATTACAGATCATGACCTAAAGAAGAAGTACACCTGCAGATATGTCGACATCGATTCTTGCGAACTCTGGGAATTGCTTCCAGAGTACCAGCCCAGCACCTCATTTAATGCATTTTGCATTGCATTACACAAGTTCTATCCCAGATCAGAAGACAAACACAAATACAGCATTTCAGACATGGACACACTCATTCACAAACAGCTTTGCATCATCATTTTTGACTCAAACAATCTAGGAGTTTATTATAGGACATTCTACAATGTTACAAATTTTCTTTGCTCAAGACACAGAATTTTGGAAGCTGAACAAAGTCGAGCTTTTGTTTGAGGGTTTCAAACAGATTTATGGACTCGAATCGCACATCATCTCGAAGTTAAGCTCCCTGATCATTATCCCGATGACCCATACACTCTGAATGACATCCATGACACTGCGAAATTTGTTATAGCATGCTCGAACTCATACTCCATTCCCCAGCAATCGATCTCGACCTCAAATTCATCGCAGTCTAACACATCGAGCAACTCCGAAGATATTTTGCACATTCTTGAAAATTTTGCATCGAGCTTCACATCAGTTTTTGCAGCTTCGCATCTGACCAGAACAGGGTCCAAAATTTCTGTCCCGACCTTGTTCTTCACTGATATAGCACCTTTGACCACATCAAACCAAACATTTGATGGTATGCATCACAGCTTGCACATTTTGGATAGCATAGAAGCTCGCATCGCAGTGCTCAAACATGAATTAGCCCTCGAAAAAGAGCTTGCACTTGAATGAGAAATTTTTGCACTTCAAAATTGTCATGTCACACCTCCTAGTCTTCATCACATAGTTGCAGCTTCATCAGCTTCGAGTTCGATTGACCCCATTCTACCTGTTTCATTAGTATCGACTTTGCCATCATCGGTCTCACCAGCTTCGCCTTCGTCCATCGCATTGTTTGCACCAGTTTCATCTCTGATAAATTCCCCTTTGCCTATCGCACCAATCATACCAGCTTTGACAGTTTTGACATCATCCAAAGAACGTGAAATATTCAAATTACCATTTTTGACTTCAACTCGTCCTCCAACACCATTTTTGCCTCTGCAATCTAGTCCAATCTCGCCCCTGATATTTTCGTCATATTTGTCCTCATCATTGCCTATTTCAACCTCGTCTTTGCACTTGCCACTCTGGATATTTTCGTCCTCAATCTCGTCCTCTGTGCCATCGTCCATTTCATCATCTATTTCGATATTGCCTTCGCCCTCATATATTTCGTCACCAGATTCATGTTTGCATTCACCCTCAAAGTCCAATATAGTGCTCAAAGTTTGGTACCCATCATATATCCATAGTCCTCAGCTCACAACCCTTGTCGTCATCCCCAAAAATTTCATTACATCCATCATTGACCACAGTTTTGTCAACCTTGTTTTCGATCCCTCAATATTTTGTTTGAACTATATTCAACTAGTTCCTCGACCCAATTATTGCAATCATGGTTAGCATTGTCAACATCAATCAAATTCACCTATTTCCTTTGTCGTCTTTTTCATTTCGACTTTGTTCTATTTATTGAACTCATCTTCACCATGCTCAACATTCTTCGATTAGCCTCGATGGCTTTCATTTTAGCTTCGACACCTCATTTCGCATGGCTTCATTTCGATTTAATTTGATTTACCTTCACAGTTTGATTGACTGACCGGGATGGTCAGGATTTTAGTCAGGGGGAGGATGATAGGTCCACCTTGTTGTTCAAGCTCGGAAAACACATCTATGATCATTGTCGAAGCTCTATGAAGTTCTATAGACCTCTACAAAGCTCTACAAACCCATATGGACCTCTGCAAAGTCATGAAAATGCTTCAAAATTCTTTGCATGCCTTCAGCCACCATAATACAATTCCCCTGACCTTCAGACAGCTCAGAATATACACTTGGAACATTGTCGATGAGTTCTGAACCAGTTTCGAGCAATATCGCACCGATTTTGGGCCATGAACGAAAGCTGAAGAAACTTCAAAAATCTTTGAAAAACCTTGAACCTTGAAAAACATCTTTGGACACAGTATTTCCTATGTGAACGATCTTCGGACGCATGCTGGACACATGGGACACTATCTCGAGTATATCGAACACATTTCAACCACATGCACATGCATACAATCCACTTGAAGCAGTTTCCGATGTTTATGCAATTTATAATAAGGACAGTCTGCTTTTAGCTATTCTTTCTTATTATTTCTTCATCATGTGTTATATTCACCCTTTCTAGTCTCGCTTTATTGTTCTGATACACTTCTATTGTCTTTTGCCTTGAGTTTTCCACATGTTTGCCTCATGTTCTCTAGCCTTTTTAGGTACTTTCTTTATTTTATATAAAAAGATGTACTAGATACAAAGAAAAACAAGAAAGTCGTTGTCTTCCTCCCAGATCACATTGATTTGAGAGTACAGTTTAGTCTTATTCAGTCTGAAGTCTGGTGTTTTATGCTAAACTTCTTCAAAAATCTTCGAAAATCCTTGAAATTCCTCAAACATCCTTGCATTACACTATTTTTGCTCTCATTTCCCTCAATTTGCCTTTGCTTTGCTTCTACTACTCGTCTAGTCCCCAATCTTGCATTCAAACATATTTGCGCACTTCGAATTCATTGATCTAGCCATGAAATTCTCCGAAATTCCACGAAACACATTCTTTTAACTTCAAATTGCTTCGACAAGCAGTCCTTTTATGACTATTTGACAGTCAGTCTGACAGGTGACATCTAGAGGGCCTCACAACCTTCCTCTGACTTGTGTTATACCATCCAAAGCCATATAGTAGGTTTTGTTTGGGTTTCTGGGTCAAGCATCATCACCGGTTACATCACAGTTGCGGTTGCCCTCAGTTCCTTGTAGTTGCAGTTGCAGTTGCCCCACAATATATATATATTGAAAACTGCTAAAGACCAGTCCTAACTAGTTGCAACTGAGACTGACTAGATGTATATATACTGTATCTATTTTAAATAAATATCTAATGAAATAAAATAAAAGTGGGGCATGCCCGTGGAATGAGGCTGAAAAGCAAGTGCTTATATACCCTGGGCTGTGCATGGACCATTTGGTTGTGTTTGCACACCCAAATGAAAAAGTGGTGTCACTTGCATACACCACTCCCATGACCAACAACAACAACCATGACCATGCCTGCAAGCCACTGCTCACAGGGCAAGTTAGGGTTGTTAACAACAAGGATGACTCAAATGACCGAAGCGAGCCCAAATGACAACTAGTGTCGTTTGGGCTCAGGTTTTTTTTTTTCTATTTGTTTAACTACACTAATACTTTCATTTTCATTTTTTAGGTTCTTTCTTTTGATAACAACAACATCCAACTGCTGACTGCTACCCCAACACAGTACCCCCACCCAGCCTGTGAGCCACTGCTCACTGGGGGAGATGGGGGTGCTGACAGAGAGGAGGGACGACGATGCATGAGGACCCAGCAGCCCAGCACCTGCCCCACCCTGTGAGCTGCTGCTTGCAGGGGGTTTTGTGGGGGCCAACGACAGATGACCAGGGACCACAAAGACAGGAATAACAATGACAGGGAACAACAACAACCAGGGATGACAATGATGGGGGATGACAATGACCAACAACAATGACAATGATGACCAATGACAACAATGACCAATGACAATGATGACCAACAATGATGATGACCAACAATAATGATGACCAGGGACCACAATGGGGAACAACAATGATGGGGAACAACAACAACAATGGGGGACAACAATGACAACAATGACTACAGACAACAATGACTACAGACAACAATGACTATGGACAACAATGACTAGGGCCAACAACAATGGGGGATGAGTGATGACAGCAATGGCCCCTTCCCGCTTCAAGTGCGGGAGGGTTTTTTTGCTCTTAGTACACTTGCTAACTGACTCCCCCCCCCTACATTGCACATCCTGCAAGGTAGGGGATATATCATTCTGTTCAATTTTACTACCTACATGCTTGCTCACAGGCCCCTGCCTGTGAGGGGCTTTATTAATGGTATTAATACTTGTCTAATGTCAGTTTAAGCTGACTGTAGTCAGTAGACAACTGGTTGTGACCCAAACTGGTCCACAACTGGTTTTTAAACTGGACTGGACTGCAATGAACTGGTTTCATGCAGTTCAGTCCAGTTTTATATAGTTTGGGAATGTAATAGAACCAGTTGTGGTTCCAGTTTGGGCCCAAATTGGGAAAAAAGCAAACCGGACCAGACCTTCAAACACTACACACAATGCTGCATCAGCATGCACTCCCACACTCTCTTTGGAGAGAAGCGATTGCTTACACAACCCATCTCAAAAATAGATCTCCCATGTGATCAATCAAGGATCATTAAGGCAAAGCAGGGGCAGGGGTATACCCTTGTGTTTTGGGGCTAAGGGTATGAGGGGTAAGGGTAGGGGTTTGGAAGTCAAGAGGTATTAATATGTGACATTAATAGTAAATACAATAGTTATCAACACTTTTCAAATGAATTTTGCTCTAAATATGTTGATTTTGTGCCAAACCCTTGTACCCTTGACAAACCCTCCCATACCCTTGGCAACCCTTATATGTTTCCATACCCTTACCCCTAAGGGTAGGGTGTTTAGGGGTAGGGGTAAGGGTATGAGATTTGACACCCAGGGATAACCCCTGCCTTGCCCTAAGGATCATAAGGTACCCAATGAAGTCTTCTGGGGAAAGAAACCAGATGTATCACACCTGGAGGAATTTGGCAGAATGTGCTGGGTTCTACAGCAGGATGTCAAAAGATCCAAACTGGATCTGAAATTGCACCAATTTATTTCTGTTACATGGACTTCCTCTCTGATCATGGCCCTCAGTTTGTGGCAGAGTTCACTCGTGAGCTGTACTGACTTCTGGGGATCAAACTCCTTGCTTTGACCACCTATCACCCCCAAACTGATGGCCAGACTGAGCGAGTCAACCAGGAACTGGAGCAGTACATCTGCATCTTCATCAATGAGCACCAGGACAATTGGGACGATCTTCTCCCCTTGGCCAAGTTTGGATACAATAATGATGTCCATGCTTCCACTCAACAGACCCCTTTCCTCTTAGACACTGGATGGCATCCATGCATGGGATTTGAACCTCACCAAACTCCCTCACACATCGAGATGGTGAATGAGTTTACAGAATGCATGAGGGATAGCTTGGAGGAGGCAAAGGCAGCCTTAGTGAAGGTGAAGGACAATATGGTGCACTTTTACAATCAACACCATTCTCTGGCCCCTCAGTACAAGATTGGTGATCAAGTTTATCTTGACTCCAGTGACATCTCCACCACATGTCCATCCAAGAAACTCACCCATCCCTTCCTGGGACCATTTCATCTGCACCTCCCAGCCTCCATGTCCAGACTCAACCCAGTCTTCCATGTTGTCAAACTCCTTCCAGCTCTCCCAGATCCATTCCCAGGACGCCGTTCACATCCACCACCACTGCCTATAGTGATCAAGAGAGAACCCCAGTATGAAGTTGAGTCAATCTTGGACAGCTGGTTGTGTCGAGGAAAACTTTAGTATTTGGTGCACTGGAAGGGTTATGGGTATGAGGAGAACTCATGGGTTGAGGAGTCCAATATGAATGCCCCTCAGTTAGTCAAGGAATTCCACTGATAGTGCTTAAAAGTCCAGTCCGGTCACAGTTTTTCACCCACTTGGGCTGTAACTGGGGACCAAACCAGTTCTTGCTTATTGTGTATTTCAACTTAACCAACACCAGACGTCCTAGGACTGGTTGGGACCAATGTTCATAGCTACCTAGTTACTTATAACTACTTACTGAGTACTTAATTAATTTACAGTATAATAAAAAAATGAAACACTAAGAACCACCCTGCGAGGCTGGTTGTAAGCTGGGGCAGGTACATTAATAGAAAATGAAAGAAACCAGCCCCCTCCATCTCACGTTTCAAGCAAGGGAGGGGGGCACATTGGCATTGTTGATGTTCCTGCTAGCATTGGCATTGGTGTTGTTGGCATTCGCATTGTTGTTGTCTGTTGGCATTGGTGTTGTTGGCATCATTGTCATTGTCTGTCCATCATTGTCATTGTATGTCATTGTAGGCCCTGGTGTTGGCATCCATCGTTGCCATTTTTGTCATCCAGGTCCTTTACATGGCATTGGCACTGGCATTGGCGTCGTTGGCATCGTCTGTCATTGTCCTGGTCACGTTGGTCATCCCTATTCTCATCATCCATGCCCCGTCGTTCACCATTTACATGGTCCAATAGCACCTGTAGTCCACCCCACAATAGTGTTTAATGGTCTGGGTTCATCAAACTGGAAAAAGACTGCAACTGAACCAGACTGAACCACAAAAAACTGGACTGTCAGTTGCAGTTTGGGCTTCTCAGGATGGAAGAACTGCTCTGAACCGAACCGATAAAAACCGGTTCAAGTTGGTTTGAACCACTACTATGTACCCCTCGTAAATATGCATCTTTTGACTATATTCTCAAGAGAAATGGTCCAGAATTACATGTGCTATGGCCAAAATGATATGTTACTGCAAAATCTAACTTGCACAACATCTTGTAGTTGTGTTTTTTGAGATGTAGAGGATTGTTATCACCATAAAACCTTTATGGTCAACTACTATACACTATATACTATAGTTTACAACTGGTTTTATGTACTAAATTCTGCGAGAAGACCAGTTTTAGTCAGCTCAAACTGGTTACAACCAAACTGCAGTTTGAACTGGTTTGGACTGGTTTTTTGGGGTTCAATCTGGTTTTTTGGGGTCTTACCATAATAGGCAACCAGTTGCAGTTGCAGTTCATCCCAATGGGGCAAAAAAACTGGACTGAACTGGACCTTTAAATACTACCCCACAAACAGTGGCTTGTGAGGCTGGGGATGGGTGCTCAATCCCACATTTGTTGTCCATTCATTCGTTCAGATGTGGTGCCCATTTCTGGGAGCATAGCATCATGATCACAGAAATAAAACCTAAAAAATGAATAGAAAAGTTAGTTAGTTGTAAAAAAGAAGCAATGAAATACTTACTTGGGACCCAAACAATGTTGCCAGCCATCATTTGGGCCTCATTTGTTGCATGTGACATAGCACTGCTGTAGCCATGGGTAGCATGGGTGGGTTTGAGTGATGGCAGGTGGTGGTGGAAAGGACAGAAGTGGGAGGAGAGGGCATCACCATCATGAGTGTTGGGGTGGTGGTGCCACCATGGTGGTCAGAAATGAAGTGTATGTGTGTCCCCAATGTGTCAATCACTCATTTCGGCAGTTGCCAGACAGTGATTGAGCCATCGAGCTCATCAATTTCAATGCTCTTGAGTCTCCTCCACTCCTCCCAGCACCCAAAAAATAGATCAGGAATATATTACAATATTATTACAATGTACTTGAGGTTGAATTTTATTTTTAAGTAGAGTACTTGATATTCAGTTGACAAAGTATTGTCGCAAGGGACACAAAGACTGGAGAACTTGAGTTGATCAATTGGTCAATTCTTGCACTTCAACAGTATTTGTGGCCACAGTCCTTCCACATCACCTTAAACAGTTAAATACTTGTTGTAGAACATCAAAACACATCTTATACTTCATTTCCAGGCCTCCAAATTATTTTCTGACATGTATTAAGCTCACAAATGACAAAAGATGAGAAAATAACAACATTTAATTTTCACTTGGAAATCTATTCTATGAATTTGGGGAACTATAGGAGTGTATTTTGTTTTGAATTTGGCTGATTGGAGCATGAGCTATACCCTTAATACCTTCAAAACCTGTCAGTGGTACTGTTACTCATATCATTTCCAATAGAATAGACTCATAACTATTGGTAAGTAAGATAGGAAACATCATGATGATTTACTACATATTTACAGGCACCCAATTGTGGACCTTGATGCACAGCATAACAACATCTGAATGTGTCTGAGTGTCCAGAGTAAACAAATGTAAATATGGAGTGATCAACAATGTGTGTACACTCTTCAGTGCCACCTCATACCCTCCCCCATATTTCCTCAGCCTCTGTGATCCTAAAGTAAGTTGTTTTTAGTTCCTTTCACTGGTATAAGTATATGACTTTATCTATTTATCTAGATTATCTGCTTGTCATTGACAACAACAATATTTCAAGGCCCAAACGATGCTGGATGTCATTTGGGCCCCAGGTAAGCATTTTTTGTTCTTTTGTTCAGACCAACTAACATTATTTTGTAGGCTCTAACATTGTTATTACAATGTTATAACCCCAAAACCCTGACTCTTGCTGCGAGCATCTGCTCGTGGAGTGGATAACAGAACAGGGCCGCCTTGCTAGCTACTGATGATGAATGATGGGTAGTGGGGTCAACAACAAACAGTGATGATGACAACTGATGAGGGGCCACAAGGTAAGCACACCCCACCATCCCACACATCCCTCCCCAACTGAATATAAAAAAACCCATCCATCAGGACCACCCCTTCACTTGCAAATGCAAGCCTGGGGTGGTGTTTTCCTCTTTCAGTCCTATGGAGGTTACTGGAAATGAGGGAGGGGCAACAGTGGTGAGGAGGAATGACAAGACAGTGGCGAGGGGATGATGGCACAACATGGACAATGAGATGGCAGGGAGGGGGGAGTAATGAGACAGCAGGGAAGGGAATGATGACACAACACAGCCCAGTAAGTTTTTTTCTTCTTTCTTTCATATTTAATTGTACTAACTACTTGTTTTACAGGTTGATACTACCACCATAAGCCCGAAAAATGATGAGATGGTGGGGAGGGGAACAGTGGGGGCACTGTGAATGCCCAACCCCCCAGCACCAACCACCACCATTGTAAGCCACTGCTTGCAGGGTGGATGGGGAGGGGGGGAGGATACTGGTAATGAGGGAGTGGGGAGGATGGTGGGGAGGGGGAAATGAGATATTGCAGGGAAGGAGGGAGTGGGGAGGTGGACACGACAAGACAGTGGGGATGAGGAATTGGCAAGGAGGGGAGGGGGGCATGACAAGACAGCGGGGAGGGAGGATGATGAACAATATACCACCTGCCCCAGCCTCACGAGCCCTGCTCATGGGGTGGATTAGTACTGAGTAGTAAAGTACTTAGTAGTAAGTAGAATAAATTATCTACATATAGGTTCAAGACCAGTTGGGACTGGTCTTGAGCGGTCCTGTTGCTTTCCAAGAGCTTATCAGACTGTGGACCAAACTGACACCATAACACAGAGGACCAGGACTGAAAGTCCAGTTCTCATTGGTTATGGTCCAGTTTGGTCCCAGTTTTTTTCTGGTCCTATGGACCGGACTTTTAAGCACTATCCACTGACAGCATGCTGCTGCACCATGTTGCATTCAAGTCACTGATTTGGTCATATGTGATTCCAGATGCATCGGGGTGATGCATATTAGAGAGGGGGTGATGGTAAGGGGACTAGTGGGGACTCGGGGGGGCGCCCTGTGTGTTCCCCTATTTTTTACATTCACCCTATATTTTTCCTCACTTCATTTCCTTCTATTCTTCATTTTCTATGATTTTTCCTTATTTTATTACTAATTTCTCTTTCTATCACATTTGTGCATGTTGACAGTTTTATATTTAGAGGCAGAGTACCCCTTCCAACATCTACCCCTTGGTATGATGTCATTTGGCAGCCTTGATCTGCCTTTTTCTATTTTTAGACTATTATTTGATTTTTGCAATCTTCACATATACTGGGCATTGGCAAAGGGGTACTTAGAGTTCTCTCTTCGGATTTCCCTTTGCTAGGTCCACCTCCACTCCCTGTAATATTTTAACTTTGGATTTCCCTTTGCTAGTCCATTAATTAAGTGGCTTCTAAGGTTGCCATTATAACTAGGGTCATCAGGTCCACCAGGAAGTCTGTCCTCTTTACCTGGACCTTCCTCATCAAAGGGGTTAGGTTGCCCAACATTCTCTATATACTTAAGTGGAGTCATATTCTGAGGGGTCTCCAGAGGCTGAGACATGAGGTTTGCACTGATGGAGGGTGCTCCAGCCTGAAGATGTTGGATGGTGTGGTGGATGCACCAAAAGTCGGAGTGTGCCTAGGGGAAGGAAGTATAGATTGGTGGGTTGCTGATAAACCTGGTACCGTGCCAGCATGGCGGGAGTTTCTTGTAGTTTGTTGAGTCTGTGATTCAGTGGGAGTCATAGGAAGGTTTTTGGAAGATAGAAGATGGGATGGGTTTGATGAGAGAAGTGCCAGTTTGTAAATACTGTTAAGTGCTGAGCTGGAGGAAGGAAGTCATCAGATTTCCAGTTGTACCCAGATGGTAGGAGTTGATAAGGATGGATTGAGCAGGGAAGGGAACCTGACAGGATCCTGGGGCAAGGTAGAAGTGCCATACCAAGTGTGGGGACAGAAAGGACTTGGCTTCAACTTATAAGAAGCTGTGCCCTTCTCCTCATCAAGTGTCCTAATCTCAAGACAAAGGTAAAGAGGAAGATCAGAGGTCCAGGGAATTCCTGGAGAGGATGAGATAAAGTTTGAGATAAACTTAAGAGAATATTTGGAGTGTAATTGGGTTGGAATTAAGTGGGTGACTTGGTTGATTTACAAACTGGCTAATACAAGACAAAAGTAGCTAGCTTAAATACTAAAGTCTGGAGGTGATCGGTTTCCAAGGCTGTGATAATTTACAAAATGGCCTCTGAGGCAAATATCCTGAAACCATTTCATTGAATTGGAAATGAGAGAATTTCAACTCTAGGCAGTGCTGCTGTTAGGAGGTGGGCTGTGATGCAAGGCGGCCAGGAAGGGTGGCGGAAAATGATTGGAAATCCAGTTGAGAAAATCAGTCTTGACAGACACTGACACCAACTCTGGATATAGTAGTAATGATGCACCCACAGATTATTAATAATGGGAAATTCTAATTATGGATTATGATTACCAATCAACACATCAAAAGCTTGTATAAATAGTCATTGTAGATAAACACAATAATGAGTCAGTTATACTATTATCAAGTCCTTGGTCTCAACAGTAGGGAATGTCATGGGCTACCCTGGGGTTTTTCAGGACAACCCATGCCCATGCCCATACCCATTGGAGACATGCCATCTCACAGAACAGGGAGGGAACACAAGCAGAGAAGCCCAAAAGCATGGGCAGATGCTCTATAGCAGTGGTATGCGATGACTGCGATGACAAACAGTGTCTACATGTATCCTAACTTGAACATGTGGTCACATGATCATGTATCTACCTGTGGACTGGTGATGGCAGGATGCATGGCTACATGTGCCCCCTACACAATGGCAATGCCCTCATTGCCTCTGAACTCTAATCAACAGAAAAGAAAAGAAAAGAAACCTGAAAAAAATGATATCTGAAAATTGTAGAGTATTGCATGTAATAAAAGAAAAAAGAAAGGAAAAAAGCTCAACATGGTGGTGTCCATCCCAGGGCATGGAGGGCCTGACTTGAACTGAGGAGGTGGGGGTCTTGGTCCCAGTCAAGTACTGGAACTGGAGGTACAGGTGCAGGTGTAGGTGCTCTGAAGGGGGTAACAACAATGGGTTTCCCTGGCCCAATACCGGAAGGGTGACATCATGTAATGAAAGGTTGAGCATGAGATGGGTGAACATAAAATGATGGATCTGCATAAAAAATTTGTTGCAAGGGTGAGAAGACTCAAGGTGGGGCTCGCCATCTTCTTGTCCATCTTTGTAGGGTCCTGAACAGCTGAACACAGTCCATTCTCAGGCCAGAGATGTCTTGTGGGGGTGTAGGTGCAGCAGGTTGGGGAATGGGGAGGGACCCAGCATCCTCCGCCCAGTCAAAACACGTTGGTGGTGGGAAAATAGCTTGTTTAGAGCTGGGATGGGATGGGCTGGGGCAGACAGGGGGTAAACAGGGAGTAGTTGCAGGTGAAGACAGCATTGTTGGTGATGCTGGTGGGGCGTACCATGCGAGCAGCGGCAAAACAGCTTGTTTGCAGGGTGCCTGGGGCAAGCTGGGTGGCTGTAATGCATTCTGGGGGTGTTCTGCTGGGTCTAGCTGTGTGTTTTGTTGCTCTGGAGTTGTGGTCCATGGTCTAGAGTGGGGCAGAGTGGGGGATTTGGTTGTCATTGGCAAACACGTCGACGATGATGTGGCAGTTAAGCTGGGCGTTTCAGGGTGAATGGGGGTCTGGGGAACGGTTTGGGGTGGGCAGGGGGGTGTCCGAGAGCTCCTAGAGCTCCATTGGGGCTGGTGGAGCAGTTCCAAGTGTACAACATGTTCAGATGAATGCATCCGCACAACCTTGTGTAGGGCCGTTTGTTGGGCTGTGGACAGTCTCTGTGTGTCGTTTACGGCCTGGTAATGGATCCTGAGGGTGGTAGCAGCCATCTGGGTGCTAGATGCGACTCTAGTGGTTGCTTCAGAGGTTGTTGTAGCAGGAGGGGCCACCATTGTTGACAGTGACATGGCAGTGGCAGTAGGCAGGTCTGGACACGAGATGGGGGGCTGTAGAGTCAGCTGTGGTGCTATAGGTTGGTTTGGGAGTGAGTGCCATTGTTTCTGATGTGCTGGTGGCTGTTTTGAAGCTGGGGGTAGAGTGGTTGTGGTCACTGTCAATGATGTTGACAGCACTGATGGTGGCTGTGCAGGGGTTGTCAATGGTGACATGGCGGATAGCGGTGGTGTCGATGGGCTGGTGGGCTTGTCAAGGGTTGTTGTTTGTGTAATGGCATCGGCAGTGCAGGTGGATGTGGTCTGGGTGCTAGCATCGATGTCAGTGGTGGAAGGCTGGGGAATGGTATCTGTAGACGTCCCCGCATCTCTCAGTGGATGCGGTGGCTTGTCACAGGGTGCTGTTTGGGTAATGGCATTGGCAGAAGTGGAGGAGGTGGTTTGGGTAGTTGCATTGACTGATGTGTTGGGTGCCACTGTTTGTGTATCAGCATCGGCAGTGGTGGTTGTTGTTTGAGTGGTTGTCGTCCCTAATGGTGCGCATTTCCCATGGCCGTGTTCCACTGTCCAGGACTTGTGTTCAGTTGTTCTCCCCCATTTTTTGCCCACTCTGAGTCCTGTCATGTATGTGTTTTTCACCTCCAACATCCCTTCCCTGGGGTTTCTTGCCCTTTCTAACTGTTCCTTCTCACCATGTTCCTCACTGCACCATGTTTGGATCTCCTCATAGACATCTGGGTGAGTTCTCTGTAGGTAGTTTACATGATCTGAGAGTGAGAGTGTAAGGGCGTGGGTTGCAGATTTCACAGTAGATTTTCTCTTGCTCATTGAATATGTAGTACTGTAAAAGACCAGTGGCTGAAGACAGTAGCTGGCAGTAATAGACAGTGGCAGTTAAGAGAAAAGATGGCCATTGACAGTTAACAGAAGACAGAAGACTGAAATGAAAGGCTGGGGCTGCAAAATGAAAATGGTCCAAAATGAAGCAGAGGTGCATGTAGAGTTGTTGTCACCTGCCATCTCATGGAACAGGTGGGGAACACAAGTAGAGAAGCCCAAAAGCATGGGCAGACACTCTATAGCAGTGGTATGCAATGACAAACAGTGTCTACATGTATCCTAACTTGAACATGTGGTCATGTGATCGTGTATCTACCTGCTGACTGGTGATGGCAGGATGCACAGCTACACCATCAAAACCCATACCCTTACCCTTGTGTACAGGTTCTGATAGGTATGGGTCATGGGTTGGGTATAACCCATGGGTATCAAAACCCATATGGGATCGAAACACTGGTTCCCATTACAAGCGACTGATATCATTGATCATTGATCATTTATATGTTTACACATATTTGTATGCTCACCACATCAACCACCACTCTCGATGATGCTGCCACCTCCTCCCTTCCTCCTACCCATAGAACCAACCACAGAAACAGGCCCAAACAACCTTATCATTGTTTGGGCCTCTGGTAAGTTTCTTTTTATATATTCTTTGCTTTTTATTTTTCAACTAACTTATATTTTTTGTGTCTTATAGGTTTTGATGTATAACAATGAAACAACATCAGGACAATGGCAGCGGCCACTTGTGGGACTATGAAAGCAACCCCAACCACTGCCATGAGCGATTGCTCATGGGCTAGGAATGGGTCCAACTGCAAAACAGCAAGAGAACAGCAACACTGCCACCAAACCAAACAACAACAGAACGAGGACAGAACAATGGGAGAGGAGGGGGAGACAACAAGGAGGAGGAAAAGCAAACAAAAAAGGCCCAAGAAATGTCAAACAATGTCTCTTGGGCCATTGGTAAGTTTTTTTCCTTCTATTTCATTTTTTGTTACTAACAAACTTTTTTAACTACTAATTAGAACTGCTGACCACACTGACAATGACAAGATGATAGCACTCACCCCACACTGCTGCAAGCCCCTGCTTGTGGGGTGGATTGCAGGTAAGGCATGATAGGGGTATGAAAAATGCATGGCAGGGGTAATGGCCATAACTTCAAATATTATTACTAACTGCCTATCAAAAGTTTTATCCCAACTGGGAAATATATAAGGCTTTGAGAAACCTCAAGTTTTTAAGCCATAAAGTAAAATTTGCATTCAGCAGAAAGGTAAGGGTATGGAAAAACCCATGAAAAAATCAAAAGGTCAGATTTTCATGGGTTTTTCCATACCCTTACCTTTCTGCTAAATGCAAATTGCACTTTATGGCTTAAAAACTTGAGGTTTCTCAAAGCCTTATATAATGCCCAGCTGGGATAAAACTTTTGATAGGCAGTTAGTAATAATATTTGAAGTTATGGCCATACCCCTGCCATGCATTTTTCATACCCCTGTCATGCCTTAATTGCAGGTACTCGACAACAACAACAATGTGGAGAGGGGATGACAATGACAACAATGAGAGGACAACAATGACAACAACAAGTGGACAATAATGATGACAAGGGGACAACAATGATGACAACAAGAGGACAAAAAACCCACCATGCCTGCATCATGGGTGCGGGTTGGGTGAGAGAGTTACTAAACCCCAACCCATATGCACCCATGGTGTCTACCTGCATGGGTTTACAAACCCATGACATTCCCTACTCAACAGGATCAATTCCTCTCAGAAATATATGCATATCAATGTGCAATGTATGGTACAGGCAAAGTCTTAGCCTAGTCTTCTCAGAAATATTCAGGCTATGGTTGGAGTTTATGCATGGAGAAGCTAGAAATTGCCTAGAATAAGTAGTTACATTCAATTACTATGCACCTAGCAGTGGGTATACTATACCATGTTGGATTATATAATCTGTCACTGCTTAATCAGTGCTTAACAGACCATAGTTTGCACACACACACAAGTGATGTGATAGTTGTAGCAATCTGTGTCTGGTTATATGGTATCCTTGTTCTGTTGAACCCTATAAGACCTGATAGCTCAGTTGGTCAGAGCATCTGGTATATGTCCAGGAGGGCCTGGGTTCAATTCCCAGTCTGGTCATCTTTTCTGCATTCCTAACATACCACCAGTTGCTTGGGACCTTCCTGGTAGCTGTGGCCCCCTTTCCAGCACTTGTTATTGTAAAAAGTAAGTGTGTGCAAATCATTGAGGGGTACCAGAACAAGAAATGTCTTTGAGCACAGTTTGATGTCATCTTTGGATTACAACAAGGGTTCAACAGGGGATATTGAAATAAAGACATTGAAAATGAATTATAGTATTTTTTGAAGGATACAATTGTGAATCCAGGGTGTGGAGCAATAACATTAGTGAATGGCTAATAACTGGCAGATAACTTGTGGCAGTGCTACTGCTGCCCAATAACATTACCTCAGTTTTCTCAGCTCACAGCAGCCAAAATGCTTGTTTGAAAAGACACAGAGATCATGTTACTACTGTACTACTCACATGCAACACAATGAAGCAATACAGACAGAGCTACATCTAAGGGAGATGAAAGTTATCATATACCCAACAATTGCCATGGCTAATAGTAATAACGACCCAGCAGAGTGATTGGTAATTAATTGAGTTTAAAGCCCATTTACGCAAGTCCAATGGCAAGTGGTGTACTGTGGCAATGCTTGCACCCAGTCTTGGCACCGCATGCTCACAGCTCTGCACTGCATGCCACCAAGGTTCATGCTGAACCTCTTCCAGCACCGTGTGCTTCGCAGGTTCATGCTGAATCTGCTTCCATTGCTTGGAATGCATCATATACATCTGCCCCCTATTCCTAGCAAGAAGTGTGAGCTGCAGAGACATTCCTGTTTCAGGATCTCTCTGCTTCTCACTCTCTCCTAGGTAAGGGCTACTTTCAGTTCTAGTTTTTTGGGTTCTCACTCTCTCTCAGTGTCGCCATACCATATCACTCGCTTGTAATTCTTGAACTTAAATTCTATACATTGTTCCTCACATGTCAAGTGATGCCTTCTATTTTGGACAATACATTGCTCCAGCAGAGATTCAAAGTACCATTGAAAATGCAACTAGAGAGGGTGTCCCCACCAATCAGTCCACGCAAACCATCTCAACTGAGGTTGCCTCTGGAAATGAGAATAGGGGGGACAGCGACAATGATCCCACATCACAAATTGTCTCTGATGGAGCATCTAGGGGACACAGTGGATCCCCAACTACTGGAGTTCAGGGGGAACACATGCCAAGACCTCCTGTACATGATCGAAGCTCTGAGCATGGAGGAGACTTGTTCCAAGCCAATCTCATCTCAAAGATGGAAAGCCTCATCCAGGATTTCAGAGAGGAGAAGACATCGAGAATGGAAACCTTATACCAGATCTTGTGTGTCTTACAGAGAGCAAACATTGAGAAACCAGTCAGATGAGCCACTCTTGAAGAATATACACTCTACATCAACTTATCACCACCCAACAGAAAGGAGCAGAGCGGTGAGGAGTGGGAACAGGAGTTGAACAAGACCATCATGAACAAGGAGGCAAAAGCACTAGTCAAGGTGAACTCAGAGACAGAGTACATGAAGAAGGGCCACAAGGGGAGAAAGCCAAATGGTTCTTGCGACAACTTCGCAAGGAACTACATCACAAGAGGTGACGGAGTCCTTCCGGGTCATCAAGTTCAGACAACAACTCTTTGTCGGGAAGAGGAGAGGGAGAGTCAAACAAAAAGAAATGTGTCTACCAATTGCAGCTACCCTGGTACACTACAGAACTCGCAGCAGAATCTAGAGAGGTTGGCAAGACCCACAAGAAGATGAGAGAGACCCTTGCCATATTCCAGAAGGACCTCAACTTTGCCAAATGAGAGATTCATTGAGCAGCATCTGCACCACAAGGGTTCCCAGAATCAGAGTGGAAGAGGATTTTCAAGGGGGAAGCACTCAGTCTCAATACCATCTTCAGTAATCTCCACCACATTGCCCCTCCTAAAGAGAATGTGGGATGTGTCGGTGGAACAGAAATATCTCTTGGAAAGACAGATCCTGCTAGAAAAGTCTAGATGAGCAGTGACTGGAATGTTGCTTCGCACACAGCTACCAAAGCAGTCATGTTTGCCTTCCTGCATTGGAGTGATGAGCTGCAGCAATGGGGGGACTACATGGCATCAGAATTCTCAGCCAAGCAACTCAGTGCCCACCACAAGCTCATCACTTTTGACAAGGCAGTCAGGGCTATGGTCAGCGGAGGACAGGCAATCCTACTCACTGACCGAGATCGGTTTGCTTATCTCTACTCTGCTTACCTTCTCCCAGATGGTATCCAGGGAGGATCAGGCACGCAAAACACAGTCGGTACTAGTGAACGGCCCAGAGATCACTCCTCCAAGGCATGCAGGCACTTCAATAGCTCTGGAGGCTGTTGTGGTACTGCCAGCTCCTGCAAATACAAGCACACCTGCCTCAAATGCAAACAGTCAGGACACGGTCAAGATAGCTGCCCTCAGCAGAGTTGACATGGCTTATGGCATGTGTCCTAAGTATCTCCAGTACAATTTGTGGAGCAGTGAGGAGGGTGCTAACTTTGGAAACTCATCTCCACCACCGTGTCTCGCTGATTGGACCAAACATGCAGAGCCACTACCCACAGTACCGGAGAAGGAACTTGCCAATGTAGAAGTGATGAAAACTATCAGAGAAAACCCCGACCTCTTCAAGATTGTCACTCCCATCAATGTGGACCATTTTGAAGACTTGCTCAAGTTGCATCCCAATCGTCCATTTGTTGAGTCGGTCTGCAGGGGCCTGAGGGAAGGTTTCTGGCCATGAATGGACACACAATATAACACTTACCCCAGCATAGTCAACGAATCTTTAGGCATGCTGCAGAAGAAGGAAGAAATTGAGTTCTTACAAAAGCAATGAGACCATGAGCACTTGAAAGGAAGGTTCTCTGGATCTTTTGGTCAAGACCTCCTCCCAGGCATGCATGCTTCACCTATCCATGCAGTTCCAAAACCTCACTCAGAAATGTTGCAGATGGTAATCAACCAAAGCACCGGAAAATATGCTCCAAATTCAATGATCAGGCGAGAAGACGTAAAGGGATTCCCACTGGACAACATGAGGCACCTAGGCGAAGGATTGCTGGCATGAACCACACAAACAACTTTTTGGCAAGAAAATGACAATCATCAGCATTGAAGTGAATGCCAACAGCCTTACATTCACGCTCCCAAAGCAAGGGTTGGATGACCTCATAGGTGAGCTCCATGAATTCGTGGCATGACTGGTGAAGAAGAAGGGAGCATCATGGATGCTGAGGCAGTGGCAAAGACTCACAGGGTGGAGAACTGGAGCTTCAATGTCTTCCCTATGTTTGCCCAGCTCTCAACAACTTGTACCCGAAAATCGCTGGGAAAGACCAATCGATGATGAAAATCTGGTTGAACAACGAGGTTCGATCCGATCTTGAGTGGGCCATGAGACACCTATGGGGCTCCCTTGGGGTCAAACTACTGTCAACCATGACTGGGAGCATTGATGAGGCAGACGAAATGATTTTTTGTGATGCATGTATGCAGGGCCTCACTTTCTGGTACCCTAATTGCTGACAAGGATATTACTCACCTGTACCCACTCAGTTATCAGACAGGATCATTTTCTTCTACGAAGCGTTAGTGGCGACTAGTGCCATCAATAACCTACAACAGAGGAATACTCATCACTTGAAGATCGTGGTATTCACAGATAGCATGAACACTGTCAATATTTTCAGTTCTCTTCGCTGCCTACCCATGTACAACCTGCTGCTGTGTTTCTGTGTGGACACCTGCACCACCAACAGATTGGACTTGCAGGTACTTCACATCCCAGGAGTGAAGAACGAGGTAGCAGACACAATTTCTTGACACAAGTTTGAGTGGGCAGTGAGATTAGTGCCTGACCTACAGATCTCAAACTTTCAACCCCCACACTGCGCCACACTGGGGGCAGTCAAAAAATGATTGTATCACATGTTTGTGCCTGGCAACCTGTACAGGAGCTGTGGACATGAGAACACCTAGTCTGAGAGCGAGCAATTGCTCTAGGGCAGGTGATCGATGTCAGTACCTGGAAAAATTATGGATCCACTTTGAACTCTTACCTCTGCTTCGTTTGCATGCACAACATGCCAGTTAAACCTACTCCTGACACCCTCAGCCTCTTCACAGTATATATGTGTCACCACATCAAACCAGATTCAGTGGACACATACCTCTCTGGAATTTGCCACCAACTTGAGAGCCCTACTTCCCACACGTCCACGAGATCAGAAAGTCATGACTTGTACACCGCACTCTCCAAGGGATGGCTGAAAGGGATGCCAATGATTCAGAAGTGAGCCCTCACAATTGGCAATCTCAACGGCATGTGTATTGACTACCCCCATAACCCAACACATGACAACCTCCTGTTCTGTACACAGCTCTGTGTGGAATTCTTCGCATTGATGCAACTGGGTGAACTTACATGGCCTGAAGACAAGGACCTCAGGAATCCCTGGAAACTCATGAAATAAAACTCAGTCGTCATCAACAAAGGTTCTTTTCAATTTTTCTTGCCTGGCCACAAGGCCGACAAGTTCTTTGAAGGAAACACTATCATCCTATGCCCAAACCCCTTCCCCTGTGACCCAATGACCCTGTTCTGCACCTACCTTGAGTCTCATGGCTGACTCTTCCCTCTCTCATCCCCAATGTGGCTGAAGTCTAATGGTGCAGTGCCTACCAGGTCTTCATGCACCGCTTGCACCTCTTCTTCGAGAAGGATGTTGGGGGGCAGTTGATGAGGGCAGGAAGGGCAACATCGCTTGCAGAGAATGGTGTGGCGCTGCACATCATCCAAGGGATTGATTGTTAGGCATTGCCCACTTGGCAGATTTATATTCATAAGCACCCAGTACTCCTACAGGCAATGCTTCATGCTTGAGACAGTCAGCTCCCACTGGAGCTGCACTTTCTGACAGACTTTATTCCATTTGATTGATGTTTTCTGCTACCTGGACTTACACGAGACTACGTACTCTACCTATTTGTATCCATGCTCCTCACATTGTTTCACTTCATCTTCCATACTGCCTGGACAGTCAGCCACCTCTTGTACCACTCCCCTTCACCACTTCCAATCTATAGCCTTTAGGTGTACCTCGAGAATTATGAATTTCATTGGGCTCCTCTGTCTAACCCTTTGGGTTGTTGGAGGCGCCGTTTGTGCTATTCACACATCTGCATGAGAAAACAACAATCACACCCTTGTCATTGGTTGAGTTTAAAGCCTGTTTACGCAAGTCCAATGGCAAGTGGTGTACTTGCACCCAGTCTTGGCACTGTGTGCTCACAGCTCTGCACTGCATGCCACCAAGGTTCATGCTGAACCTCTTCCAGTGCTGCATGCTTTGCAGGTTCATGCTGAATCTGCTTCCATCACTTGGAATGCATCATATACATCTGCCCCCTATTCCTAGTGAGAAGTGTGAGCCACAGAGACATTCCTGTTTCAGGATCTCTCTGCTTCTCACTCTCTCCTAGGTAAGGGCTACTTTCAGTTCTAGTTTCTTGGGTTCTCACTCTCTCTCAGCGTCGCCATATTATATCACTTGCTTGTAATTTTTGAACTCCCACCTGTCCCACCACTAGATTCATTAGTTTAGGTGTACCTCGAGAATTATGAATTTCATTGGGCTCCTCTGTCTAACCCTTTGGGTTGTTGGAGGTACCATTTGTGCTATTCACACATCTGCATGAGAAAACAACAATCACACCCTCGTCATTGGTTGATCAGTAAGCTGAAAAAATATCTCTCTCAGTTTTGAGTTGGTTGAAATTACCTCTAGCCAAAAGATCCATCTGATTAAAGGGAGCATTGTTACCAGAGGAATAGTAAATTGGCTTTCTTTTGGCATGATTTTTGTTTGCACAAAGTAGGTGGTGACTAAGAGCATCAGTAAACAAGGATTTTAGTTTCCATCAGTTTCTCACCTCAGGAAACCAAAAAAATGAGAGAAAACCGGGAAACTGGGCCACTGGGAAACCCATGTCCTGTTTCCCAGAAACTGCCTGGGAGCACATTTTATGGAAACCTAGGAAACTGAAATCTAATGCTTTGTTTATCTCGAGTACTTGTATGTAATTGTAAATAACAATAACTGGGGCACCACCCAGAAATTTATTGATGTTGCCAGCAGTGTTTATATACTAGTACCATACTGTTAGGGCGACACCCACTATCTGCTAGCTAAGACCGTGTGGGTTCTCTCTACAAGAAGGGGGTGGGATCCACGCTCATGATGGGGGAATCGATGGTTTTGATGTGAGGGGTTATGAATAGGTAAGTTTGTTGAGATAGGCCTTTCACACTGAAAATGTAGGTGGAATACCTAAGAGAACACAACTGGGGTCCCCTAGGCATATATTTAGGGTTCATATACTATGTTACACATATTGTACAATGTTGTTACCGATGCACTTGTACATGCGCATACATTTTGATGCGTGCGAAATAAAATTCTCATGCTATCAAAGTGTAGCATAATTTGGCATCATGTAGCGTAATTCAACATAATAGAATAAAAATGAAATTTTATTAGGTAATGGGGTGGTTTCCTAACATTACCCACCTTTTATGCCTCGACTTCCAGGCGAGAAAATATTGTGTCTGTCCCCTCTGTGAAATTTTGGTAAGGCCGGAATCTCATCCCCTCATACACCATTCTCGCAATGTGACGTGGAGCATCCGGATTACGTTTAAAGAATTGGGTGATCGCCTTATGTGCTCACTTACAATTCTCTTTGGGTTCCCACGAATTATTTTTGTTGGTATAGTTTTTCCACTTTATTAAGAACTCCAATTTGTTCCGTTGAAGACGTGAGTCCAGAATTTCTTCAACTATGTATTCTGGAGCACCTTCTACTATTATTGGAGGTTGCAGAGTAGTTTGTTGGCTAGGAATAGTGGGTGGATGGTAAGGGCATAGGCGGGATACATTAATCTCGGGATCAATCTTGAATGATTGGGGTAATTTTAGCACTACCGCATTAGGCGAGATTACTTGAGAGATCGCATATGGGCCAACTTGTTTTTCCGTAAGTTTCCTCAAAGGTTGTGGAATATTCAGGTCCTTGGTACTTAGCCATACCAAGTCACCAACTTTGTACTCTGGAGCGCGTGCTTGAGTACGATCCATGTGTTGCATCATGTCATCACATGCTTTCTTCAATGCCACCTCTGCTTCCTCTTGTACCTTTTGCATCTTAGATACAAAGTCTTCTACCAACTGTACTTTGACTTCCCTTCTGGGTTCTACTCCCATGCGAGGATGATATCCATAATTCATGAAAAAGGGTGACATACGAGTAGCCAAATGGAATTTGTTATTGTGGGAAAATTTGGCAATTGCCAACCATTCGGGCCAGTCAGTTTGTCGGTAGTTGACAAACATACATAGGTACTACTCCAACTCCTGGTTCATTCTCTCTGTCTGCCCATCAGTCTGTGGGTGATATGCCATAGATAATTTAGTTTGAATCCCCAATATGTTGTTCAGTTCTTGCATAAACATGGAAGCAAATTGTGGTCCACGATCGGAGATAACGGTATCAGGTAACCCATGTAACCGCCATACCTGATTTAGATAGAGGCGCGCCAAGCATAATGATGAGGTTTCTGTAGTAGTAGGAATAATATGGACCTCCTTTGTGAAGCGGTCGCATACTATTAATATTGCATCATACCCTTGAGCCTCGGGTAATCCGGTAATAAAATCCACAGATATATCTCACCACAGTGCTTTAGGTATAGGGTTCGGCATTAATTTTCCTGCAGGTTTTTCTGGAAATTTCTTCCCCCTCATGCACGTATCACATCCATCCACATACCCCAACACATACTTTGAAATTCCGGGCCACCAATAATTTCTCATTACTAATTCCAATGTCTTCCATCTTCCTGGGTGTCCGGCAATCGGCATATTGTGATGTAACCAGATGATCTCCCTTCGCAAATCCTGATCCTTCAGTACATACACTTTTCCTCAAAACAACACCAACCCTTGTTCCTCAGCCCATCCATCTCCTTTGATATTACCTTTCTTCTCTCCCTTCAGAGCTTTCATGGCTTCCACTACTTCATCATCCATTTCTGAACATTGTCTAATTTTAGAAAACATTTCCGTTTCTGAGCTATCTATTAATAGATGCCCTTGACGCATAGCGCAAATGCAGAAGTATTCAGGTTTGAGTAAGGTAACATTCTTATTGTCCTCCTCCACCCCCCTTTTATGATCAATACATCTGAATAATGCATCTGTTTTCCTCATTAAGCTTCCCGCTTTGTGGACCAAGTGAAAATTGAAATGCGATAGGAATAGTGCCCAATGTGCTTGCCAGCGATTAAGCTTTTTAGTGGACATGAAGTATTGCAGATTTTGATGATCTGTCCAGATCTCAATCTGATGCGTACATCCCTCCACATAATGCCTCCACGCCTCCAATGCTCATATTATCCCCAACATCTCTTTGTCATGCACATCATAATTCCTCTCCACATCATTCAACCCTTTTGACAAGTATGCACAAGGATGCCATTTGTCATCTTCACACAGCATTGATAATACTGCTCCAGTAGCAAAATCGGATGCATCAGATTCCACTCGCAAAGGGCATGTGAAATCTACTGGGGCTAATATTGGTCCCTCCACAAACTTCCTCTTCAACTCCTCAAACACTGTCTGCTGCTGCTCTCCCCACCTCCATACTACTCCCTTTTGCGTAAGGTTATGTAAGGGTGCAGCAATTTTAGAAAAATTATGCACAAAGCAACGATAATAATTTGTGAGTCCCAAGAAGGCTTGAACCTCCTTGACATGGGTGGGTGCAGGCCAATCTGTGATTGCCTGTACCTTGATCAGATCCATTTTAATTCTGTCAGGGCTGATCAATAATCCTAGGAACTCAATCTCGTTTGCCCCAAACACACACTTCTCTGGTTTCAAAAATAGATCATTCTCTGCCAACCTCCGTAACACCTCCTGCACTATCGCCTCATGATTCTCTTCATCCTCTGTGAATATCAGAATGTCGTCAATAAATATTATTACCATGCCTATGTCTATTATGTCCTTGAAAATGACATTCATCATATTTTGAAAGGTCGGGGGACTATTAGTCATCCCAAAAAACATGACAAGCGGCTCAAAGGATCCTCGACGCGTGGCAAATGCAGCCTTCCACTCATCTCCTTTCTTTATTCGTACATTGTTGTATCCCCATCATAAATCCAATTTTGTAAAGACCTTGGCTTTTCCCACCTTGTCAATTATTTCTGAGATTAACAGCAGGGGGTATGCATTCTTCACTGTCCACTCATTCAGATACCTATAATCTGTACACATCCTCTTTCTTTGGTCTTTCTTTGGCACGAAGAATATTGGTGATGTCTGCAGTGATTTCGAAGGTCATATATATCCTTTGCACAATTGCTCCTTCAGGAATGCATCCACTTCTTCTTGTTCCATCAGAGATAACGGATATACCTTCGACTTCTTCAGCACAAACCCTGGCTTCATCTCAATCGCATGATCCCATGGCTTCTGCACTGGCATTCGCTCAGACTCCTTCTTCTGGAACACTGATAGATATTCATGATACACTTTTGGCACCCATTCCTCCACTGGCTTCTCCACCTTCATGATATTCTTGTCCCATGACTGTCCTCCACGAATTGTTCTAAAGGTTTGCTTCTGCTCTTCTTTATCGATCATGATCGGAACTTCCCCATTTGGCATTTCCTCATCCTCCACTTCCTCCATCGTAACAGAATACTTTCTTGGACGTTCTTTCTCTTTCTTTTTCCTTTTTTCCTTCTTCATCTTCCTCCCATACACATTACATTCCTTAGGACAACGAGTCATTTGTACTTTCCCAGTTTTCCAATCAATTTTGGGATTATGCTTCCATAACCATGGACATCCTATTATTAGATTGGTTCTCCCAAGATCGCACACTTCGAATACTGCTCGCTCCTGATGCTCCTGATACTTTAGGACCATAGTCACCTCCTCCTTGATAGTTCCTCCACGATTGACTGTTCCGTCAATATTGTACACCATTATAGGTTGTGCCAGCTTGCATGTGTTAATACCATTTCCGGTAATTAAGGATCAATTAATAAATAATCCTGTAGCACCACTATCAAGCAACGCTTCCACATCAATCGCTGCATGCATGTCCACTGTCTTCAGTCCCACAGTCAAGGTAATTTCAGGTTCTATTCGTGCAGAGCGAATGAAGAATTTAGGGGTTTTCGGAAATGACACGTGACAATTTTCTTTGTCATGTGATTGACAACAGTTGTACTCCTTTTTGTCACATGATTCAGAATGGTTATACTCCTCCTCGATTTCCTTTTCTGATTTACTCTGGGTTTCCTCAGATACTAATACATTGTAACAATTCTGAATCACCAATGGGGAAACCTTCACTGGGACTCTTCCACAAAATTCTTCTGCCTGCCTTCCTCCGGCTTCACTTCCTCGATTGTAGCTTCCCCAATCTTCCTTTTCTGCCTACAATTCCTAGAAATGTGTCCTAACTGCCCACAGTTAAAACATTTAAGTGGGGCTCATCTCCCTGCTTGATCAACCTCCATTGCCTCTGCTGGTGCTGCTGACTCCATAACTATAGGTGTCACTGCCATGGCCGGTGGCTGTGCCCTTGGAGCTTGCGCCTGAGGTGCCTTTCCTTTCTCAGACTTTCCTCCTGATGACTTTCCAAATTTACTACTTCCATACATCAACTTTGACTCTGCCTGTTCCTGCCAATATTGCCGGTCAAGGCGCATTGCCCAATTATACCACTTGTCCAATTTCTCTGGCATAGAAGGTAGTCGGTAGATAGACTTGAATGAGGAGGGATTTAATCCTGCTTTCAAAAACTCTACCAACGTGGCTTCTCCCATGTCTGTTTGCGAAGCTTCTGCTTTGAACTGCAAAATAAATTCATCCACCATTAAGGAACCTTGGCGCATGGTCTTTAATTTAGCATTGGCTGTCGCCTTTGGATTAGGGTCTCCAAACTGTGCCTCCAATCTCTCCAGAAATTCCTTGAAGGTTGCAAATGGTTTATTTCCTGTGGCAATTTGATTAATAGCCTCATTTCTCCAGAACTGTGCTTTCCCCCCCTGAATGTATGAGAGAGCAAACATAATCCTAGACTCAGCTGTACGAAACTTGGGCTTCCTCCCATGGATGTACAATACTATAGAGCTGATCAAGGATTTTGTATTCTCCATGGTACCATCAAAGATTTGTGGGGGCATGTACTTAGGTAAGCACGCTTTTCCATTTCCAGATTTCTCCACTGTCTCATCCTCCTGCGATATCCACTCCACCATCTCCTCCATCTCATCATCTCTTTCTCCTATTGTCTCTGGCTGTACTTCCACTTGTCTGGGCTGTGATGCTGCCAATACTGACACTAATTGTGACATTTGTGCTGTGAGCGCATCAATTTTCACCTCCAGTGCTGGTGTGGGAACAGGATTAGGGCTGGGATTAGAAGTTGAAGGTTCGGACATAATTGTAGAATCTGTGATGAATCACTTCTTCAACAAATTCAAAATTTTTTCTTCAAGACCTCTCCAAATGTTTACAGGTCACGTGATGTTTTGTCAATCATTTGTCAATCATTTGTCAATCATTCATCATTCGTCGGGCGCCCAATTTGACACTTTGGATCAATAACCCTTCCAACAGTGCCTGATCTCGGAGATATCACTGAATTCGGCTTGTAACTAAAATAGTCATCCAAATAGAGTGATGTAAATCATAGCTAAACCAGATCCGATCGGTTGTCTGGTTGCAGCTGTCCTAATGACGAGCGCTGCCTCTCGATCACTGGCAGTCACAATGTAAGGCAAGGCCTGGCGTTGGCTTACGAAAGAAAAGGTAGATTACGTATATACAAGTACTTCCGGCTCGTGCTGAAAGGATGAGTAATTGGATGTGGCGTGGTGAAACAATGACATATGCGCAAGTAAGAGAAGGTGCACTGATATGGGTAGTTGTGTTCTTCTGTTAGGGTGACACCCACTATCTGCTAGCTAAGACCATGCGGGTTCTCTCTACAGGAAGGGGGCGGGATCCGCGCTCGTGATGGGGGAATCGATGGTTTTGATGTGAGGGGTTATTAATAGGTGAGTTTGTTGAGATAGGCCTTTCACACCAAAATTGTAGGTGGAATACCTAAGAGAACACAACTGGGGTCCCCTAGGCATATATTTAGGGTTTATATACTATGTTACACATATTGTACATTGTTGTTACCGACGCACTCATACATGCACGTACATTTTGATGCGTGCGAAATAAAATTCTCATGCTATCAAAGTGTAGTGTAATTTGGTGTCATGTAGCATAATTCGACATAATAAAATAAAAATGAAATTCTTTTAGGTAATGGGGTGGTTTCCTAACACATACAAAGTATTGGTACATCAGCTTGGAGGGTGGTCGGCAACGGAAATTTGAGAAATTCTCACATGTGTTTCATGGCTGCTGAGAAATGCCGGATGTGTAAACATTAGTAATCAGCGATCAGTTGGCAAATAGAAGCAGCACGATATAATGCATTGATATAGCCTGAGTGTGCCAATATAACATGCTAACACATTGATGATACTCAACCCAGAAAAACCACCAAAACTGCCGATGAGGCAATCGATGATATTTGCGATGAGTCTGAGGAAGGTTGCGAGACGTTCTGAATGTTTGTGGTCAAACCTATGGGAAGATAACTAGTTAATACTAGTTGTGAAGGTAGTGCTATGAGAGACGAAGGTGTTTGGTGCAGTCCGATCAAGTATCGATCGATATCGAAGACAATCAATGAGATCGACGGCGAACAAGTTCTATCATTGATGGTCGAAGTGCGAATTCCGAGGACCTTTCGATAGGTCAAAAGTATACAAAGGCTATAGTCAATGGCTAGGACATGTTGAAATGGTTGCTAGTGATAATGATCAGAGGATCATAGGAAGATCGAGGATGACAATGATCACAGAGGTTTCTCGTCAATCGAGAAAACTCATAGAGATTTAGATTGTTTTTAGAAGATTGATCAGATGCTTAGAACTGTATACGAGACGATAGGTGAAGACAATTTCTTTTTGTTTTCAAGTAGATACTACAGAGTTTTATATGTTTTAAAGAAACTTCCTAAAATGGAATGAGAAACATGTGTAGAACATGAGGCAAAAGATATGAGTTAAGGCACAAGGCCAAAAAGGAGACTGGAATCCAAACAAGAAAGATATATATCATATGATGAAAGAGTAATAAAGGATATAGAACTAAGAAGGGACTGTCCTTTGTGTATAAACCGCGCTAAGTCTCGCAATAATGTGTCCAGTGGGTTCTGTGCACAATAGGGACTTGGAACGAGGCTGACCTACTATCAGCAGGTTTGAGCACAAGTTGGAATACTTCCTGGCGCATGGTATTCCACCATTTAGACAACAAATGTGGTGCCCAATGTCGCTCACAGTCTCTCGATATTGATCAATAACACTCGACAATGATCGATGATGCTGGATGATGTTTGATCATGTTTGATATGATGCTCGACGATGTTTGATTGCGTTCGATACAATATCAGCTTTGGTAGACTTGGTCGGGAGTGGTTGCACTGCTTCTGGGACCTCATGCAAGTTATCCGATGTGATTAGAATGTGGTCAAAATGGTGAATTGGCCTTTGAGCCGAGGAGACAACCTATCAGCATGCCGATATAACATGACCTTGGTGGGATTCCCCTCTGTTACATCCTGCGTGTATTTTGCCAGTGGTTTCCATAGGATCTATGGGATTTTAAATACACAAAGGATTTCTTTTATAAGATGTGGCTGGGAGAGGTAGTCTTGTCATCGTTTCAACCCCCACTTCTTCTGCTTGCAAATGGATGACAAGCAAAGGAGGAGGTTCACCTTCCAGGTTTCAGCTTTGGTTGTCAATTTTGTTGCACATGCTGCAATTGCCTATGCTTCACCACTTTACAATAAAACTCCTTATCACACCTCTGCTTTAACTGGTGCTGCCTGGGTTGCAGAACTGCTGGAGGGCCATCCAGAATGGATTCATTGTGAACTCGGGGTACACTTGCATGTCTTCAAAATTATTGTAGCATACCTCCAAATTATAGGTGTTGATCACTCTAGGGGTGTCCTTCTGGAGGAGCAACTGGCCATATTTCTGTACAAGTGTGTAACAGGGTTATCAATTCATCATGTAGGAGAACATTTCCAACGATCAAATGATACTATATCAAGGTACAGTTTTTATTCTGTCTAACTTGCCCACATTAATTTCTCTATGCAAGATATTTTTTGAAACTGCTAGTAATCTTCTCATCTCACCCCTTCTATACCGACTTTGTCCACTTGCCAAATATGGACACCCCCATCTCTCCATACATTGCACAAAATCCAAAGTTCTACCCATTCTTTGACTGTGCCATCGGTGCTTTGGATGGGACACATTTTGATTGCTCAGGTACCCCAGAGCAACACGCAATCGCTCGTGACTGCAAAGGCCGTGTAACACAAAATTGCCTTGCTGCATGTGATTTTAACCATAAATTCACATATATATTCAGTGGATGGGAGGGATCTGTTACTGACTCGACCATGTTCAATGATGCTCGTATCATGGATTTCCATGTTCCAGCTGGTCACTACTACCTTGCAGATGCTGGTTTTCCCAACTCTCACTCCCTCCTGCTCCCTTACCACAGTGTATGCTACCATCTTGCTGAGTGGGGTCGCAGTGATCTTTGGTGCTTTATATGCTTCTCACACTGTCTGGAATCATATTCTTACACTCCTGTGATAGTCCTACCACTGCTCAGGAACTCTTTAATCTCCACCATGCATCAGCACACAATATTGTGGAGCGGATATTTGGAATACTGAAGAACTGCTTTGCTATTCTGAGAAGCAGTCCTGATTTGAGCATGGATGTGCAAGCACACATTGCTCCAGCACTTGCAGCAATTCACAATGTTATCCGGGAGTATGATACAAGTGAGATTGATGAATTTCTTGATGATACTACTGAAGACTCACAGCCTGGTGAACATACAGGAGATTTGGCAGAAGGACCTGCAAGAACTGCAGAGAGGTGACAGGCAGACAACAGAAGAGACAGAATTGTGCAGAATATGTGGGCTCAGTACCAGGAAGTGCTTCGACAGAGGAGGGATGTGTAAATATGATTTCCTACTATGTAGTTCAACAATACAACATGCTTATGATCCAAAGTTACATATCACAATTACAACTGCTTATCATGTGGCCTAGTCGACATCAGAGGGAAATCCGCAATGCTCCCTCAACTGTTTCTGAAGCCACTTCTTGTGTAGAGGCTCATGCTGCAGTGACAAATATGTGTCTGTCTCAGTGGCATCAGATTTGAAGAGATCAATGAGCGTGATCATGCAAGCATCATCCAAGTGGGTCTCCAACTCCTGAAGGTGGCTCATGGCTTTGGCATGGCACTCTGGTGAGGTATCTGCACGAACACGGTCAGGGGGTGGCACAAGACTGCACTCAATAGTCATATTGAATTTGTTGAGTGACTCTTTGATGCTGTTCAGCACAACTGCACCAGAAATACCTGCACATAGTTTCTTTCCTGATGAGGAGGACTGAGCTGATTGGCTGGCTTCCATTGCTGAGAATTTGCACTTCATGGTAGAGCCAGATGACACAGTTCTTGGACTTGGAGTATGTGGCACCTGCGGCAACAAAGATCGAGATACATGCTCATGGCTGGATGCGACAGATTGGGGCAGTGATGTAGGTGGTTGCTCGTTATTCATAGACAGGGGCAAGGTAGTGTATGGGGTGTTTGTATTAATGTTCAATCCTTCAGTCTCATCGTCGCTGGTTGGTTCAGGAATCATTGTCGATGTAGCACTGGAAGCACCATGTGTCTGTTGAGATGGGTGGAAGGCATGTGTACCCTTCCCAATGCCGGGCATGAGTCCTGACATCAGATTGTAGAGGGGAAACCCCTTATTCGAATAGGTTTTGGCACCAGTATGCTTCTAGAAATGCTCTGAATGAGAGACCTTGTTTTCTCAAAGATATATGCAATGCACCGTGGTGTAAACACTCCATGCATTTGTCTCAGCCACACCAATGTTCATCCCTTGCTCGTCATCCCAATGAAACCCAGATAATCCTTTCAAAGTAGTGACCATATTATAGGCTGACCGGAGCTGGAGAGAGTTGGTTGATGGTCCAAGAAGAGGAGAATTGTACGCACCCATGAATATTTGGATTTGCATGCAGCAACTGTCTTAGGGCCACCCTTCATGTGGTGCTTCGCCATCTCCTCGATTAATGCATTCCAGATGACAGGCCTGAAGTTAGCACCATCTGCAGCAGCATCCTTTTTACTGATAAGAAACCAGATCATCCTTTCCTCATCCTCTGGGGGCCAACTAGCAGCAGGCACACTAGCAGTGGCAGCATTATGCTCAGCAGGCAAAGGCGGGCTGTCAGATGAACAATGGGTTTGCATGGCCGTAATCGATAAGGTTGAACAATAGGATGTATATGGATGTTTACACGGCTTCACATTCCAGCATTTCTCGGCAGCCATGAAGTACATGTGAGATTTTCTCAAATTTCCGTTGCCGACCACCCTCCAATTGGTAATCCCATGAAAATGGTCTACAATTTTGGTAACATGTTATCTGACACGGCAATTGCCGTGCTTGTAACATTTCGCCTGTCTGTAGTCGTATTGTACTTGTAATGATTCATGCGTGTACTTGCAGGTAGCTGAAGATCAATATAGCGTGCTTGTCTTTTCAGAAAAAAATTTAACACATTTTGAGAGGAGTTATACGCACTCTCAGCCAAATGTCATCTGCCATGTCATGATCATCTGCCATTCCGCTAAGTTATCTGCCACTCTTCTTTGTGAACCTCTTGTGCACCTCAGCTGTTACTGACCACGCGTTCTTTATCTTCATCTACGCTACCTCCCATTAACAAACACCTCTATTGCATATCTCACTTAAATTACCTGTTTTCTTGTTCAACCGCCCGTGGACTCCTCGACTCATTGTCCCGCTGTCATGTTCCGCTTACCTGGCCGTCCTAAGGGCTCAAAAGATGGCCCCCGACCCCCTGGCGCCCCGCGCGGTCGGTCTATGAAAACACGCCCAATTAACCGAGATGAGACTGATGGGGAAATTTCGGACGGTAGGTGTCATCAGGTGTCGTGTTTGGACGCTTTTTCTCATAACTGATGTCTGTCTGATATCTAGACAACGATGCTGATGACGAATATGATCATTGTTATGGCGATTTCACAACAGATTAGTGGCTAGAGGTAGATCGGCTTGAGCAGGAAGCGCGTGAAGGTAAGCACCCACTGATTAGCATTGAAACATTGGTACATACTAATGTTTTTACATCTCAGGTACATCGACAGCGGCACCGTTATCGCTGCCAGCTGGCGAACGTGGTGCCGGAAATGTTGAGCCGACTTGCAAACCGGCAGGAGGTGCGTTGATTCGGTTCTTTTCACGCTGTAACCCATCACACACAGATGACCGTGACTTGGATGCATCCTTACCGCCGTCGACTACTCCACCTGACCCACCCCACAATAACATCATGATACATCAATTGGGCCCTCGATCATCTGAACATCAGCACATAGACTAAGGTGTATCAATCCTACAGTTACTAGTGCACCACTAAAATACTACTACATACTACAGATCTGAGCATGAATGATCAATGCATCATGCGGTCTGGTAGGATCAACTTGGCTATTAGATCTAGTATCTGCGCTACTCTTTTGTCATTACCCGTGGCAGTATACTTGAATCTGTTCGAGCTGGCGAAGTTGGATGGCTCCTAGATGTTGCATGTAGCTCACGCGCTGGCAGTACATAGTTCCGTCAAAGAATGACAGAGTGGAGTCGTTCTCACGAGCTGTCAGTTTCATGCTCATCAAATCCTCACAGCATCTTAGCTCTTTAACGTCAGTGTAATGAGCTATCATAGGAGCTGTTCACTTAAGCACCCGGAGAATGTCGCTCGCGCTTTTGATGGGTGACGACGAAGAAGTGAATTCTTGACTCAATTTTTTATATATGGTTTTTTTGCCAAAAGAATGTCTTCAGAAGGTAGAAAGGAGTGTATTTACAGAAGGAATAACGACCAGAGCTTTTTTTGCTTGTTGTAGAGGCTAATACGTTCGTACCCGCCAATTTGGCCTATGCTCAAAAACTTTTCTCACTCAGTTTTGAAGTTATCGAAAATCCCTCAATAGGGCAGCTTCCTATCACTGAAACGAGTGTTTTTATAGAAGGAATAAGAAATCGGCCGTAATACAAAAGTGGCGGTGCTTAAGTGAACAGCTCTATGATAATTATAATTACTGATTTCATCAGATAGGCTGTGGGCCGTGGCTCATGCATGACCTTGATCGAGAACCCACAGATAACTGATAAGCCTGAGTTTCCGTATGCTCATTTCAACATTGCCCTCAAGTATTAGTATGACCGTGACTCCCGATGATAGTGCACGCCTCTGGGACTGGGGCATCATGTCTCTGCTCAACCTTACAAATTTTTCAACCATCACCTTGCTACATGGTAATGATGCTACGATTTACCCCTGTTGATGCTCTAACCTAACTCTAACCCTTGCATATAAGGCATGTTCATAATGGTCTTCTCCATTGCAGTATACACCACCTTGTTTGTCCGAGTCTACACCGCTGATTTTACCAGAGGTCTAACTTCTGTTTACAGGCACCGGGGACTCAAATCTCGCCCAACATTGGTGATATTCATTCTAATCATCCTCAGCTTCACCGCAGCCAACATATACTGGGCTGTGTGGATGGCATCTTTGATAATTCAGTTTCGCTGGGTGCTTGTGAAGAACGTTGGTATGGAGTTGTCTAAGAAGTTTGCTCTAGCCAATGTAGCATCCGCTAAGCCAGAACTGGTTGAGATGTATTTAGAGCCTTTTATGGTGTCGTAACCTCAATTTTTCATATTATATCCATCTGAAATGTGTTCTCCTGCCATTCCTAGTGGATTGTTAATGATATTGCGGTTATATGGCGAGCTTGGGTCCTCTATCCAGAGCACCAGTGGGTCATGGTTGGCCCTCTTCTCTTTTTGTTGGCAACAATCGGTGAGATTTGTAGTTTCACAGTGATTTGACTCATCACTGACTCACATGCTGGCATCTGCATCAGTGATGGCACTCACTTACCTCGTGATGTACACTATGTCAATAATATCGTATGATATGCTTGCCACTTTGTCCAACTGCACTCTTGCCTTCTCTATGGCAACTAACCTTCTCTCTACCTTGTTGATTGGCTACAAGCTATGGTTAGTTGATATTTCTCCTGATATCAATGATGATTGTTTATTCCTGACAGGCACCACCAAAAAGCCAGGAGCAATCTTGGTTTGAAGAAACAACGGTCTGATGTGCAAAAAGTGCTGTTCCTTCTTGTAGAGTCAGGATTCTTCTACCTTGCAATACAAGTGAGTTTTTTTATGCACATGTCAACTATGCTACTGTCTGACTCTTCATGTCTTAGTTGGCAAGCTTGTTGCTCAGCTTTGTGGGCCCAAGTGGCACAGATACAGCTGCTGACTATGCAGCTAATGTTTTCTATGGCTTTGGCAATGAGTTCTCAGTGAGTCTTCCACCAGCCTATGATCTGTGTTGGCATTTCACTGACCTGACAAATTCTGCCAGGGAATGTATCCAGCACTCATACTTATCATTGTCAACAAAGAGTGCTCAATCGTAAATACATTTGGTTTCAGCACAGTACTTGGGAGCAGTGAAGGCTACACCAACAGTGCTGAACATCATCCAGCACCTATTGGACATCTTGTCTTTAACCCACCCACCCAGGGCACTGTAGATAGTGAACAGTTTCTTTCGCCCATTGTCCCTGGTGGTCCAAGAAGCAGTGATTCATGTGTGGCTTAGGCTTTCAAAAAACCAAAAACATGACATGCCAGAATAGTTAGCGCAATGGTATTACCTTTGAAATAGTCCTGTTTGATCCCCAATAAAGGTCTCAAATACTCAGCCTCATGGAACCATCCCATCCTCTGCACTCACATTTTCTCTCCTCATCCTCACTTGTATGAAATCACCTATGCCCCTCATCCCCACCCTCATGTGGCATATCCTGGTGCACAATATGTGCATTGTGCTCCATCTGCCCATCCATCCCACTTGCACATAATGACACCTCCCCTTCCAAAAAACACAAATGCCTCACATGCCAACAACACCACCAAATGAAGTGATAGGCTGTACCCATCATTATTACATGGATTGTCATGTTGCCATTATATGCACTCCCTCTCCATTGACTCATGTATGCCTCACCTCACCTCTCCCCCACTCACACTGGCACTCTCATATGTATAGGGGTGTCCACATCTTCTCCCCCTTGCCACATGCTATTTGCTCTGTCTATGGTGCAACACCCATACTGATGGCAGACACCTCAACCATGCCCACACTTTCCCAATGCTCCTCATCCTCGCCTTCCCAGTCCCATTCTTCAGATGGGAAAGCAAACATGAGTGTGATACAACAGGAAAACCCACTGGCACAGGGGTCTGCAGCAGCAGCATCAAGATTAGTTTACATGCAGGAATGCAGCCGAGGATTTGTTCCCATTCTAGGTGGAGGAAGTGGTGGGAGGTGGGGAGATGGACAGTAATGTGAGAGATGAGGTGTGAATATGGTTGTGAGGTAAGGCAGCAGCAGTGGTAGATGGTTGTGAGGTAAGGCAGCAGCAGTGGTAGTGGAGTGTCCAGACCATGCCAATGAATGGGAGGGTATACAGGCAGATGCAGAAGGGGTAGTGTTGATGAAATGTGAGTGGTATTAAACTCCAATACAGAAGCTGTCCCCTTCACAGCAGAGCAAGAGTGCCCAGGAGACCACAGGCATCCTGCTATATGTCATTGCTATTGGTAAGTGTGGAATATTCTATCTTTTCTTGGTGCTGACACCAAGCAGTCACATGTTCTGAGTTCTCAGTATTGAGAATGAGGTTATGTTCCCTGGTGGTGTTCCAAAATCTATATTTGCGAGGATTGCTGAACCAGGTGTCAGTCTATATCGAGCCCTGGCCACCTTGTTGGTGAACCTACTTTTATCTATTTTTGCAGTTTGCCATATACCTTTCAGTTCCAAGTTTTGGTTCCTTTCACATCCATACAATGTGGCAGGCCCAGCATCTATTTTTATCTATTTTCGCTGTGGATTATTTTAGTTCTTAATCTAACATTTCTATTAGTATGTGAAGCATGAATAGAGATTGTGTTAGCATTGGTTCAGTACCTGGCCTATAAGAAACTAAACATGAATGGGCTCCTATTAAAGATTATGGGACTGAAAGCAGGCATCAGTAATAGTAGTGGTCAAAGTAGGGCAATTATTGCACAATTAATAGTGCAATTATTATTCTAAAATCATGTCAATAATCTGAGCCACCTTGACTGTGATGATTATTCTGAGATAACTATGATGCGAGGCACGAGTGATAGGGTGACACCCACTATCTGCTAGCTAAGACTGTGCGGGTTCTCTCTACAAGAAGGGAGTGGGATGCATGCGCGTGATGGGGGAATTGATGGTTTTGATGCGAGGGGTTATTAATAGATGAGTTTGTTGAAAAGGGTGTTTTGCACCAAAAGTGTAGGTGGAATACCTAAGAGAACACAACTAGGGTTCCCTAGGTGTATATTTAAGGTTTGTATACTATGTTACATATATTGTACATTGTTATTACCAATGTGCTCATACATGCACATACATATTGATGCGTGCAAGATAAAATTCTCATGCTATCAAAGTGTAGCATCATTTGGCATAATGTAGCATAATTCAACATAATAAAATAAAATGAAATTTTATTAAGTAATGGGGCTGTTTCCTAACATTACCCCCCTTTTATGCCTTGACTTCCAGGTGAGAAAATACTGTATCTGTCCCCTCCATGAAATTTTGGTAAGGCCAGAATTTTATCCCCTCATACACCATTCTCGCAATGCGATATGGAGCATTTGGATTACGTTTAAAGAATTGGGTGATCGTGTTATGTGCTCGCTTACAATTCTCTTTGGGTTCCCACAAATTATTTTTGTTGGTATAGTTCTTCCACTTTATTAAGAACTACAATTCATTCCATCGAAGACATGAGTCTAGAATTTCTTCAACTATATATTCTGGAGCACTTTCTACCATAATTGGAGGTTGTGGAGTGGTTTGTTGGCCAGGAATAGTGGGTGGGCAGTAGGGGCATAGATGGGAAATGTTAATCTCGGGATCAATTTTGAATGATCAAGGTAATTTTAGCACTACCACATTAGGCAAAATTACTTTAGAGATCATGTATGGTGTTAAATGTATGATTCACCATCTCTCTATTTTACTTCTATCCTACTTCTATTCCATGTCCTATCACTTGTATTTACACTCATGGGCACTTAGAGTAGTTTCCACCTTGTGTTTATCACTGTTTGTTTCACAGTATGTAGACTGCAGAGTCCGGAGTTTTGCACTCTTCAGTTGCTCACTCTGGACTCCAGCTGTTCAGTCTATCTGAGTCTCCCTTCACAGTTGCTAGGTTAAACTGCACTAAAGGCAACCTCAGACTTTAGCATATGGGCCAACTTGTTTCTCCATAAGTTTCCTTGAAGGTCATGGAATATTTAGGTCCTTGGTACTTAGCCATACCAAGTCACCAACTTTGTACTCTGGAGTGAAGGCTCAAGTACGATCTGCAGGTTGCATCATATCATCACGTGCTTTCAATGCTGCCTCCACTTCTTCTTGTACCTTTTGCATCTTAGATACAAAATCTTCTACTGACTGTACCTTAACTTCCCTTTGGGGTTCTATTCCCATGTGGGGATGATACCCATAATTAGTAAAGAAGGGTGACATGCAGGTAGCTGAATGGAATTTGTTATTGTGGGAAAATTTGGCAATTGCCAACCATTTGGGCCAGTCAGTTTGTCGGTAGTTGACAAACATATGTAAGTACTGCTCCAACTCCTGGTTCATTCTCTCTGTCTGCCCATCAGTTTGTGGGTGATATGCCATAGATAATTTAGTTTGAATCCCCAATATGTTGTTTAATTCTTGCATAAATGCAGAAGCAAATTGTGGACCACAATCAGAGATAATGATATCATGTAATCCATGTAACCACCATACCTGATTTAGATAGAGGCATGCCAAGCCCAATGATGAGGTTTCTGTAGTAGTAGGAATAATATGGACCTCCTTTGTGAAGTGGTCACATACTACAAATATTGCATTGTACCCTTGAGCCTCAGGTAATCCGGTGATAAAATCCACAGATATATCTCGCCATGGCACTTTAGGTATAGGGTTGGGCATTAATTTCCCTGGAGGTTTCTCTGGAAATTTCTTCCCCCTCATGCACGTATCACATCCATCCACATACCCCAACACATATTTGGAAATTCTGGGCCACCAATAATTTCTCATCACTAATTCCAATGTCTTCCACCTTCCTGGATGTCCAGCAGTTGGCATCTTATGATGTGACCAGACGATCTCCCTTCACAAATCCTGATCCTTTGGTACATACACCTTTCCTCAGAATAATACCAACCCTTGCTCCTCAACCCATTCATCTCCTTTAATATTACCTTTCTTCTTTTCCTTCAGAGCTTTCATGGCTTCCACTACTTCATCATCCATCTCCAAACATTGTCTAATCTTAGATAACATTTCTGCTTCTGAGCCATCTATTAATAGATGCCCTTGATGCATAGCACAAATGCGAAAGTATTTGGGTTTGAGTAAGGTAATGCTCTTATTGTCCTCCTCCACCCCCCTTTTGTGATCAATACATCTGGATAATGCATCTGCTTTCCTCATTAAGCTTCCCACTTTATTGACCAAGTGAAAATTAAAATGCAATAGGAATAACACCCAACGTGCTTGCCAGCCGTTAAGCTTTTTAGCTGACATGAAGTATTGCAGATTTTGATGATCTGTCCAGATCTCAATCTGATGCATACATCCATCCAAATAATGTCTCCATGCCTCCAATGCTCATATTATTCCCAACATCTCTTTGTCATGCACATCATAGTTCCTTTCTACATCATTCAACCCTCAGGACAAATATGCACAAGGATGCCATTTGTCATCTTTGCACAGTATTGATAATACTGCTCCAGTAGCAAAATTGGATGCATCTGATTCCACTCATAAGGGGCATGTGAAATCTACTGGGGCTAATATTGGTCCCTCCACAAACTTCCTTTTCAACTCCTCAAACACTGTCTGCTGCTGTTCCCCCCACCTCCACACTACTCCCTTTTGCATAAGGTTATGTAAGGGTGTGGCAATTTTGGAAAAATTATGCACAAAGCATCGATAATAGTTCGCGAGTCCCAAGAAGGCCTGAACCTCCTTGACATGGGTGGGTGCAGGCCAATCAGTGATTGCCTGTACCTTGATCAGATCCATTTTAATCCCGTCAGGGCCAATCAATAATCCTAGGAACTCAATCTTGCTTGCCCTGAACACACACTTCTCCAGTATCAAAAATAGATCATTCTCTGCTAACCTCTGTAACACCTCCTGTACTATCGCTTCATGATTTTCTTCATCCTCTGTGAATATCAGAATGTCATCAATAAATATTATCACCATGCATCCATTACATCTTTGAAAATGTTGTTCATCATATTTTGGAAAGTCGGGGGACTATTGGTCATCCTGAAAAACATGACAAGTGGCTTGAAGGATCCTCAACGCATGGCAAATGTGGCCTTCCACTCATCTCCTTCCCTTATTCATACATTATTGTATGTATCCCCATCGTAAATCCAATTTTGTTGGAAGGTTGCCGAGTTTGGCAGCCTACACTAGACTTAGGTTTACTAAAAGACAGGATCAAATTATCTTCATTGCATGGAAGTAGGAACCATAAGTTACTACAAATAAAAGAATAGGAAGTTACTATACCTTCGTTGCATGGAAGTAGGAACGAAGGTTAAGGAATAAAAAATAAGTAATATATAAGAAAAAGGTTGACCATGTAAGTAAAAGGCTGCATCAAGCATAGTGTGTGATTTGGGAAGGCTGCATCGGGTGTAGTCACAAAATAGGAAGGTACCGCATCAATAGGATAATGTTGGCACTGCTGGATGTGGATAGAAGGGTAATAAGGATGTATGGTGCCGTTGCCAGGATGCATGTTGTTGCCATATTCACTGGTGGCTGTGCCGGTGGTGAGGGTGATTGTGTCAGCGATGTGTGTGGCTGTGTTGGCACTGTGGGAGTGTGTTGGCAGTGTAGGGTGGCCATAACTCACTGTAACACAGACGTTGGTATATCTGGTGTTGGTGAGTTGTTTATGCGCTGTAGGTGGCTGTGCTATCGCCAGTGGCTATGTCGGCAGCGAGGGTGGTTGTGTTGGCGATGTGTGTGGTGTGCCAGCACCATGGAAGTGTGTAACAGCAGTGTAGGTAAATTAACTTGTTGTAATGTCATGAGTCGGTGGGGCCAGACTTACATTTGTAAAGACCTTGGCTTTTCCCACTTTGTCAATTATTTCTGAGATCAAAGGCAGGGGGTACAGATTCTTTACTGTCCACTCATTCAGATACCTATAATCTGTACACATCCTCTTCCTCTGATCTTTCTTTGGCACAAAGAATATTGGTGACATCTGCAGTGATTTTGAAGGTCATATGTATCCTTTGCACAATTGTTCATTTAGGAACACATCAACTTCTTCTTGTTCCATTGGAGATAACAGATATACCTTCAACTTCTTTGGCACAAACCCTGGCTTCATCTTGATTGCATGATCCCATGGCTTCCACACTGGCATTCACTCAGACTCCTTCTTCTGAAAGACTGACAGATATTCATGATATGCTTTTGGTACCCACTCCTCCACTGGCTTCTCCACCTTCACAACATTTTTATCCCATGACTGTCCTCCAAGAATTGCTCTAAAGGTTTGCTTCTGATCCTCCTTCTTGATCATGATTGGAACTTCCCCATTTGGCATTTGCTCATCCTCCACTTCCTCCATTGTAACAGAATACTTCCTCAGATGTTCTTTCTCTTTCCTTTTCTTCTTCTCCTTCTTCTCCTTCCTCCCATACACATTACATTCCTTAGGACAATGAGTCATTTGTACTTTCCCAGTCTTCCAATCAATTTTGGGATTATGCTTCCATAACCATGGACATCCTATTATTAGATTGGTTTTCCCGAGATCGCACACTTCAAATATGGCTTGTTCCTGATGATCCTGATACTTTAGTACCATGGTCATCTCCTCCTTAATAGTTCCTCCATGATTAATGGTTCCATCAATATTGTACACCATTATAGGTTGCAACAGCTTGCGTGTGCTAATACCATTTCTGGTAATTAAGGATCCATTAATAAATAATCCTGTAGCACTGCTATCAAGCAACACTTCCACATCAATTGCTGCATGTGTGTCTACTGTCTTCAGTCCCACAGTCAACACAAGGCCAGCCTCATAATTTCTCCTTTCTGAAATATAGTTAGAAATTCTTTGTGAAATATTATATTTGAGACTAAATTTCTACAAACAGAAATTCAAAAAATTACCCATTAGAAATAAGTATTGATTTTCAAAGTATATTTCTAATGGGTAATTTTTTGAATTTCTGTTTGTAGAAATTTAGTCTCAAATATAATATTTCACAAAGAATTTCTAACTATATTTCAGAAAGGAGGAATTATGAGGCTGGCCTTGTGCAAGGTGATTTCAGGTTCTACTCATGCACAGCAAATAAAGAGTTTAGGGGCTTTCGGAAATACTGCTTGGTAATTTTCTTTGTCCCGTGATTCATGATGGTTGTACTCCTCCTCGATTTCCTCTTCTGGTTTACTCTGGGTGTCTTTGGATACTAATACATTATAACGATTCTGGGCCACCAATGGGGAAACCTTCACTGGGACTCTTCCACAAAATTCTTCTGCCTGCCTTCCTCTGGCTTCACTTCCTTGATTGTAGCTCCCCTAATCTTTCTTTTCTGCCTGCAATTGCTAGCAATATGTCCCAACTGCCCACAGTTAAAACATTTAAGTGGGGCTCATCTCCCTGCTTGGTCAACCTCCATAGCATCTGGTGCTGCTGGCTCTGCAACTATAGGTGTCACTGCCATGGCCAGTGGCTGTGCCCTCGGAGTTTGCGCCTGAGGCACCTTTCCTTTCTCGGACTTTCCTCCTGACGGCTTTCCAAATTTACTACTTTTGTACATCAACTTTGATTCCGCCTGTTCCTGCCAATATTGCTGATCAGGGCACATCACCCAATTATACCACTTGTCCAACTTCTCTGGCATAGAAGGTAGTTGGTAGATAGACTTGAATAAAGAGGGATTTAATCCTGCTATCAAAAATTCTACTAATGCAGCTTCTCCCATATCCATTTGCGAAGCTTCCACTTTGAATTGCAAAATAAATTCATCTGCCATTAGGGAACCTTGGCGCATGGTCTTTAATTTAGCATTGGCTGTCACCTTTGGATTAGGGTCCCCAAACTGTGCCTCCAATCTCTCCAAAATTTCCTTGAAGGTTGCAAATGGTTTATTTCCCATGGCAATCTGATTAATAGCCTCATTTCTCCAGAACTGTGCTTTCCCCCCCTGAATATACAAGAGAGCAAACATTATCCTAGACTCAGTGGTATGAAACTCTGGCTTCCTCCCATGGATGTACAATACTATTGAGCTGATAAAAGATTTCGTATTCTCCATGGTACTGTCAAAGATTTGTGGGGGCACATACTTAGGTAAGCATGCTTTTCCATTTTCAGATTTCTCCACCTGCACATCATCCTGTGACACCCACTCCACCATCTCCTCCATCTAATCATCTCTATCTACTGTTGTCTCTGGCTGTACTTCTGCTTGTCTGGGCTGTGATGCTGCCAACACCGACACTAATTGTGACATTTGTGCTGTAAGCACATCAATTTTCACCTCTAGCGCTGGTGTGGGAACAGGATTAGGACCGGGATTAGAAGTTGAGGGTTCAGACATAATGGTTAGATCTGTGATGAATCACTTCTCTAGCTAAGATGCCTGATCTCGGAGTTATCACTGAATTCAGCCTGTAACTAAAATAGTCATCTAAATAGAGTAATGTAAATCATAACTAAACCAGATCAAATTGGTTGTATGGTTGCAGCTGTCCTAATGATGACCACTGCCTTTCAATCACTGGCAGTTGTACAAGTACTTCCAGCTCATGCTGAAAGGATGAGTAATTGGATGTGGCACAGTGAAACAATGATGTATGTGCAAGTAAGAGAAGGCACACTGATATGGAAGTTGTGTTCTTCTGTTAGGGTGACGCCCACTGTCTGCTAGCTAAGACTGTGAGGGTTCTCTCTACAAGGAGGGAGCAGGATGCATGCGTGTGATGGGGGAATTGATGGTTTTGATGCGAGGGGTATTAATAGATGAGTTTGTTGAAAAAGGTGTTTTGCACCAAAGGTGTAGGTGGAATACCTAAAAGAACACAACTAGGGTTCCCTAGGTGTATATTTGAGGTTTGTATACTATGTTACATATATTGTACATTGTTGTTACCAATGCGCTGATGATGCTCAACCAGAAACTCAACCAAAACCAACTAAACAGGTCTTAGGAGATATAACACAAGTCAGAGGAAGGTTGCGAGGTGGTACTAAATATCACTGCTGTTATCCAAGGATGGGGGAACTAAGTTTGAGGAGGTCCGATGGTATTCAATGAAGTTCGAGGGCATACGAAGCTCTGCAAAGTGCTTCAAGGTGTTAGGAAACCACCCCATTACCTAATAAAATTTCATTTTATTTTATTATGTCGAATTACGCTACATGACACCAAATGACGCTACACTTTGATAGCATGAGAATTTTATTTCGCATGCATCAAAATGTATGTGCATGTATGAGTGCATCGGTAACAACAATGTACAATATGTGTAACATAGTATATAAACCCTAAATATATGCCTAGGGGACCCCAGTTGTGTTCTCTTAGGTATTCCACCTACATTTTCAGTGTGAAAGGCCTATCTCAACAAACTCACCTATTAATAACCCCTCGCATCAAAACAATCAATTCCCCCATCATGCACGTGGATCCTGCCCCCTTCTTGTAGAGAGAACCCACACGGTCTTAGCTAGCAGATAGTGGGTGTCGCCCTAACAGAAGAACACAACTACTCATATCAGTGTGCCTTCTCTTACTTGCGCATACATCATTGTTTCACCATGCCACATCCAATTACTCATCCTGTCGGCACGAGCCGGAAGTACTTGTATATACGTAATCTACCTTTTCTTTTGTAAGCCGACACCAGGCCTCACCTTACATTGCAACTGCCAGTGATCGAGAGGCAGCGCTCATCATTAGGACAGCTGCAACCAGACAACTGATCGGATCTGGTTTAGTTACAATTTACATTACTCTATTTGGATGACTATTTTAGTTACAAGCTGAATTCAGCAATATCTCCAAGATCAGGCACTGTTGGAAGGGTTATTGATCCGAAGTGTCAAAATAGGTGCCTGACGAACGACGAACGATTGACGAACCTCAACAAACCTTATCACATGACCCATAAACGTTTGGAGAGGTCTCAAAGAAAAAATTTTGAATTTGTTGAAGAAGTGATTCATCACAGATTCTACAATTATGTCCAAACCTTCAACTTCTAATCCCAGTCCTAATCCTGTTCCCATACCAGCACTAGAGGTGAAAATTGATGTGCTCACAGCACAAATGTTGCAATTAGTGTCAGTATTGGCAGCATCACAGCCCAGACAAGCGGAAGTACAGCCAGAGACGATAGGAGAAAGAGATGATGAGATGGAGGAGATGGTGGAGTGGATATTGCAGGAGGATGAGACAGCAGAGAAATCTGGAAATGGAAAAGTGGGCTTACCTAAGTATGCGCCCCCACAAATCTTTGACAGTACCATGGAGAATACAAAATCCTTGATCAGCTCTATAGTATTGTACATCCATGGGAGGAAGCCCGAGTTTCGTACAGCTGAGTCTAGGATTATGTTTGCTCTCTCATACATTCAGGGGGGGAAAGCACAGTTCTGGAGAAACGAGGCTATTAATCAAATTGCCACAGGAAATAAACCATTTGCAACCTTCAAGGAATTTCTGGAGAGATTGGAGGCACAGTTTGGAGACCCTAATCCAAAGGTGACAGCCAATGCTAAATTAAAGACCATGTGCCAAGGTTCCTTAAAGGCAGATGAATTTATTTTGCAGTTCAAAGCAGAAGCTTCGCAAACAGACATGGGAGAAGCCGCGTTGGTAGAGTTTTTGAAAGCAGGATCAAATCCCTCCTTATTCAAGTCTATCTACTGACTACCTTCTATGCCAGAGAAATTGGATGAGTGGTATAATTGGGCAATGTGCCTTGACCAGCAATATTGGCAGGAACAGGTGGAGTCAAAGTTGATGTACAGAAGTAGTAAATTTGGAAAGTCATCAGGAGGAAAGTCCGAGAAAGGAAAGGCGCCTCAGGCGCAAGCTCCAAGGGCACAGCCACTGGCCATGGCAGTGACACCTATAGTTATGGAGTCAGCAGCACCAGCAGAGGCAATGGAGGTTGATCAAGCAGGGAGATGAGCCCCACTTAAATGTTTTAACTGTGGGCAGTTAGGACACATTTCTAGGAATTGTAGGCAGAAAAGGAAGATTAGGGAAGCTACAATCGAGGAAGTGAAGCCAGAGGAAGGTAGGCAGAAGAATTTTGCAGAAGAGTCCCAGTGAAGGTTTCCCCATTGGTGACCCAGAGTCGTTACAATGTATTAGTATCTGAGGAAACCCAGAGTAAATCAGAAAAGGAAATCGAGGAGGAGTACAACTGTTACAAATCATGTGACCAAGAAAATTGCCGAGCACTATTTCTGAAAACCCCTAAATTCTTTATTCACTCTGCGTGAATGAACCAGAAATCACCTTGACTGTGGGACTGAAGACAGTGGACATGCATGCAGCGATTGATGTGGAAGCATTGCTTGATAGTGGTGCTACAGGATTATTTATTAATTGATCCTTAATTACCAGAAATGGTATTAACACATGCAAGCTGGTGCAACCTATAATGGTGTACAATATTGATGGAACAGTCAATCATGGAGGAACTATCAAGGAGGAGGTGACTATGATCCTAAAGTATCAGGAGCATCAGGAGCGAGCAGTATTCGAAGTGTGCGATCTTGGGAGAACCAATCTAATAATAGGATGTCCATGGTTATGGAAGCATAATCCCGAAATTGATTGGAAAACTGGGAAAGTACAAATGACTCGTTGTCCTAAGGAATGTAATGTGTATGGGAGGAAGATGAAGAAGGAAAAAAGGAAAAAGAAAGAGAAAGAATGTCCGAGAAAGTATTCTGTTACTATGGAGGAAGTGGAGGATGAGGAAATGCCAAATGGGGAAGTTCTGATCATGATCGAGAAAGAAGAGCAGAAGCAAACCTTTAGAACAATTTGTGGAGGACAGTCATGGGACAAGAATATCATGAAGGTGGAGAAGCCAGTGGAGGAATGGGTGCCAAAAGTGTATCATGAATATCTGTCAGTGTTTCAGAAGAAGGAGTCTGAGCGAATGCCGGTGTGGAAGCCATGGGATCATGCGATTGAGATGAAGCCAGAGTTTGTGCCGAAGAAGTTGAAGGTATATCCATTATCTCTGATGGAACAAGAAGAAGTGGATGAGTTCCTGAAGGAGCAATTGTGCACAGGATACATACGACCTTCAAAATCACTGCAGACATCACCAATATTCTTCGTGCCAAAGAAAGACCAAAGGAAGAGGATGTGTACAGATTATAGGTATTTGAATGAGTGGACAGTGAAGAACACGTACCCCCTGCCGTTGATCTCAGAAATAATTGACAAGGTGGGAAAAGCCAAGGTCTTTACAAAATTGGATTTACGATGGGGATACAACAATGTACAAATAAAGAAAGGAGATGAGTGGAAGGCTGCATTTGCCATGCATCGAGGATCCTTCGAGCCACTTGTCATGTTTTTTGGGATGACTAATAGTCCCCCGACCTTTCAAAATATGATGAACATCATTTTCAAGGACGTAATAGACAAAGGCATGGTAATAATATTTATTGATGACATTCTGATATTCATGGAGGATGAAGAGAATCATGAGGCAATAGTGCAGGAGGTGTTATGGAGGTTGGCGGAGAATGATCTATTTTTGAAACCAGAGAAGTGTGTGTTTGGGGCAAGCGAGATTGAGTTCCTAGGATTATTGATCGGCCCTGACGGGATCAAAATGGATCTGATCAAGGTACAGGTGATCACAGATTGGCCTGCGCCCACCCGTGTCAAGGAGGTTCAAGCATTCTTGGGACTCGCAAATTATTATCGTCGCTTTGTGAACAATTTTTCTAAAATTGCCACACCCTTACATAACCTTACGTGAAAGGGAGTAGTGTGGAGGTGGGGAGAGCAGCAGCAGACAGCATTTGAGGAGTTGAAGCAGAAGTTTGTGGAGGGACCAATATTAGCCCCAGTAGATTTCACACGCCCTTTGCGAGTGGAATCCGATGCATCCAATTTTGCTACTGGAGCAGTATTATCAATGCTGTGCGAAGATGACAAATGGCATCCTTGTGCATACTTGTCAAAAGGGTTGAATGATGTTATCTCCAATCGCAGACGGCAATTTGCTTCTGTGTCTATGTGAGAACTAAACAACATGTTAGGAATTCAAACTAAATTATCTATGGCATATCACCCGCAGACTGATGGGCAGACAGAGAGAATGAATCAGGAGTTGGAGCAGTACCTACGTATGTTTGTCAACTACCAACAAACCGACTGGCCCAAATGGTTGGCAATTGCCAAATTTTCCCACAATAACAAATTCCATTCGGCTACTCATATGTCACCCTTTTTTGCAAATTATGGATATCATCCTCGCATGGGAGTAGAACCCAGAAGGGAAGTCAAAGTACAGTCGGTAGAAGATTTTGTATCTAAGATGCAAAAGGTACAAGAGGAAGCAGAGGCGGCATTGAAGAAAGCACATGATGACATGATGTGACATGCAGATCGTACTCAAGCACACACTCCAGAGTACAAAGTTGGTGACTTGGTATGGCTAAGTACCAAGGACCTGAATATTCCATGACCTTCGAAGAAACTTATGGAGAAACAAGTTGGCCCATATGCGATCTCTAAAGTGATCTCACCTAATGCAGTAATGCTAAAATTACCCCAATCATTCAAGATTGATCCCGAGATTAACGTATCCCGCCTATGCCCTTACTGCCCGCCCACTATTCCTGGCCAACAAACTACTCTGCAACCTCCAATAATAGTAGAAGGTGCTCCAGAATACATAGTTGAAGAAATTCTAGACTCATGTCTTCGATGGAACAAATTGGAGTTCTTAATAAAGTGGAAAAACTATACCGACAAAAATAATTCATGGGAACCCAAAGAGAATTGTAAGTGAGTGCATAACGCAATCGCCCAATTCTTTAAACGTAATCCGAATGCTCTGCATTGCATTGCGAGAATGGTGTATGAGGGGATGAAATTCCAGCCTTACCAAAATTTCACAGAGAGGACAAACATAATATTTTCTTGCCTGGAAGTTAAGGCATAAAAGGGGGGTAATGTTAGGAAACCACCCCATTACCTAATAAAATTTCATTTTATTTTATTCTGTCAAATTACGCTACATGACGCCAAATGACGCTACACTTTGATAGCGTGAGAATTTTATTTCGCACACATCAAAATGTATGCGCATGTATGAGTGCGTCGGTAACAACAATGTACAATATGTGTAACATAGTATATAAATCCTAAATATATGCCTAGGGGACCCCAGTTGTGTTCTCTTAGGTATTCCACCTACATTTTTGGTGTGAAAGGCCTTTGTCAACGAGCTCACCTATTAATAACCCCTCACATCAAAATGATCAATTCCCCCATCATGCATGCGGATCCCGCCCCCTTCTTGTAGAGAGAACCCGCACGGTCTTAGCTAGCAGATAGTGGGTTTTGCCCTAACACAAGGAAAGTTTGAGGATATTCAAAGAAGTTTGAGGATGTTCAAGGAGCTTGTAGAGGACAAGGATGGTTTTGACGGATGCTGAAGATAGACTATAGAGATGTGGAAAGGCCTTGAGAGGGGATGGACGATAGATGATAGTTTTGAGAAGCTAGTATGAGAAGTTTGAAGAAGTTCATTGTAAAATGCTAAACTTTGGGACTAAGACGAGAGGCTTGGACTCAAGAGAATTGCTCTTAAATCAGACAATTGATGTGAGACAATAATCTATTCTGTCATTCTAAGTAGCTAGTACAAGGCTATATATGTTTGGAAGAGATGGTACTTAAAAGGAGATAAAACATGAGGAATACATGAGGCAAGATATAAAACAATAAAGAACTTTGCAAATCATAAAATAAATGAAAGATGATGAGAAGGGAAATGTATAGAGTCACAATGTATCAAGGGTACCTGCACTATTGATCCAATATATCATGGGAATGTTGAAGCGCCACAATTGCATCCTAAAATCCCATTGTTGTATCTCCTCGTGTCCAGTGGTGCTCGATATGCGATGCACTAACTTGTACAAGGTGTGCTGCATGTGTCTGAAGGGTGGTGTGATACACATATGGCAGCCAAAGGCATTTGAGGTGCTGTGAAGTCATTCAAAGTCATTCAAAATAGTTCAAAGTCGTTCAAAATAGTTTTGGAGCGGTTTCATGGAGTCTGTAGGGGTTGGGAGCATGTGTGGTGATGTGTCAATGCATTTGGAGATGTTCCCAGAGCTTAGAGTGCAAGGTGGACCTATCAGCGCTTGTACATGCATGTACATATTGATGCATGTGAGATAAAATCCTCACACTATCAAAGTGTAGCGTCATTTGGCGTTATGTAGCATAATTCAACATAATCAAATGAAATGAAATTTTATCAAGTAATGGGGCTGTTTCCTAACAATGAGCAGCTCATGGTTATCATAGGATAAGCTTAAGAGAGTGGTTGAGCAAAAGATGTCCCATTACTGGCCATGCCACAGGCATGGGAAACCATCAATGACATGTTGAAATCATTGCAGTGCTGAAGCACTTTGCCTTGGTTGAGTTGGTCGTCATCTACAATCTCAACAAGCAAGCCTTTGCCTTTTCTTTTCCCCACCCACCATCCCTTTCTGTGATGCTTATAGCATTTGGTATAGTCTGGATTTACATCCATTGAAATATGGTCCAATTTGACCTATCCTTGTGCTCAGAACCTTCTGACTTCTTCCTTGATTTTCCAAGCTGAACTTAAGTTTTTGAGAATCCAGAGACTCCAAAATTAATTGCCTTCACAGGGCCATTTCAAGTCTTGTTCACACATCAGAATTCTCATTACCAAGCTTGGTGCAGTTGCAAAGCAACGAGGAAGAAAGAACCAAAGGTTCTTCCCCAAACATGGAAATTCAGATTAAATATGATTATATAAGAATTTCCCTCTTGCTCACATCTTGGATTGACATAATGGCTACTTAGCCTATCGAGGGTGATTACAGGGTGATTATGGGACATAATCATTTTGACAATGATCTTCTGCATGATGTAAGCAAAAATGTAAGCACATCAAATAATCACCTTTGATAATCATGCAAATAATTGTTGAATCACCTCTGGAGGCGATTCGATGATTCTGCAATTATCCACGTCCCAAAAATCATGGAGATAATTCACAAATAATCCCCCTACTTTGACTGCTACTATTAAATGTCAGACTTTTCCCACAGCAAGCCATAGTAAATACTGATTTTCCACAGCAATCCACCATGATGGCATGCAGACAGGTCTGCAAAGAACACCAACTCTGGAACAGAGTGGAACTTGTCCCTACAAAAATGCAATTGTGGCTGTGTACAGCCATGGCTGAGCTGTTATGTTGTTGAGGGAACTCAGACATGCCATGTGAAGCAGTGGCCCACTAGCACAAGTCCTGATAAGAAGCTCAAATGATTCAAGGATCATGGTCACACAGCTCCACAAATCTGAGATATCAAGATGGTTCTCTCTTGGAATGAGTCATATAAAGGAGATGAGGAAGTTTTGCCTCCTGCCCCTGCAGTGCCCCAGAGAGGCAAGGTGAGTTTTGAATTTAGTGGCTGAATTTGGAGGATTATGATTGGTTTGCAGGCAAAATCAAAAATCCTTTGCCATCAAGGAGGCTGGAGGATATATAAAATACTGGAATTGAGCCACTGAGCATCAACCTTGTGTAGGAGAGATGGGACTTGATTTTTGTTCAGCACCAGGTCAGTATAAATTGTATTAATTTGTGCATCTACTCAGACATTATGTATAGTAGCTTCATCAGTTGATGCCAAATGTGCATTTTCAGTTGACAGACTTGAGGTCAACCTTACCAAACAGCCTATTGGCTATTGAATCTAGCTGATGTGAAGGAGGTTTTAGACTCCCAATGTATTCATATTAACACATTAGCAGATAATGCACTTGATTTCTTACAGCATGAACAGCTGTCTAAATTCTTGCATCATTTGGTCCTGCATGGGGAATCGCCTGAGTACACCGTCCCTCAGTTTTATGGTATCCCTAAGATACATAGAAATCCTGCACATATGCACCCAATTGTACCATGTCACACTGCGATGCAAAACCCTGCTGTGAAATATGTGTCTAAAGGCCTCAAGCCAGTCATTGAACAGCTTCTATATGTCATCAAGAGAATGAAACATATGGCAATGAAACTGGCTAAACTGGATTTGATCATGGCATTTACATTCTTCCTTGTAGGCTTTGACCTTGTTGCCTTCTACACAAATATCGAATTGGAGTTCTGCATTGAATCATGCAACACTTACTACAAAGAAGTATGCAAGCCTTATATTTATGAGCTAGTTATCTTCTCGCATGCATTGAATGCCTTGTTTGAAAACCTTGTATTTGAGTTTGATGGACAATTCTACAAGCAGTTAAAAGGTATTGCTATGGGAGTAGCTGCATCTCTTGATGGTGTGAACATTTCTGTGAGTGTTCATGAGGAGGTCTTCTTAGAACAAGACTGGTTGAATGGTCATCACATCCCTTTCTATGGGAAATACATCAATGGTGGCTTCATGATTGTCTATGCCAATACTAGCAATGAGGCTCTTGCCTATGCTAAAACATTGGTGACATTCAAAGGCCTCAAACTTACATGGGAAGTTTCTGAAAGAAGTCTCAACTTCTTGGACTTAATGATCTACATTGACCCAGTCACAACAATGGTTCAATAGAAATGATTCCACAAGGTGAGAAATAACCTAGAACACATTCCATTTGCTTCTCACCACCCAATAGACATTAAATGTGGGACCTACACCAGTGAGATGTCATGGCTGGCCATGCTGTGTAGCATTCACTTGCACTACACAGATATGATCAAGGGCCTGAGCGCTCTTTACATCGCACATGGCTACCCATCAAACCTGATTGTTAATTGGACTCAGAATAATATTGCAGCTCATTGGCAGAACCATCTGTCTGACAACAGATGTGAACACAAGGACCTGCTGGTGCTGAAGTCTGAATTTAATACAGCTTGGAATTACTTCTCCACTAGAGAACTAGGTGACACTGTCCTAGGCTACAGGCAGCTGGCTTGCTGCTGTGGAATCGAACAGATATTCTGCTTGGTATCTGATGTTCACCAGTGATAGTGGCAACCTTGAAGATACTGACCTGATGCATTGTGTCACAGTAGGTACTCCGATGGGCCCCTGCCCTATCCTGGATATTCAGACAATAGGCTTTGCAAATTGTAGAATGATAGTTTCACAAAATAGAATGCAAAATCTATTCTTTGGAAAAAGAAGTTGTCAATAGGTTGGACAGGGATGTGTTGGAACCTGAGGAAAGCCTTGTGATGATGGAAGACAGTAGTTCATCTGATGATTCTGAGAATGACCCAGGTCACCTCTTTTCAACAATTGGCTACCTGTAAAAAGGTATGTGGCTCAGAGACTGCAGTAGGCAATGGCATGGGTAAACCATGGGTACTTTTGAGCATACCTGTACCCATACCTGCATCTACCTGTACCTGCAACCCACAGGTCATAAGCCACAGGTTGTCGCAGGTATGGGTTTTGTCAGGGGTCATACTAACGAAAATACATTCATTTAATTATATACTTAATGACAATTATCAAACCACCATATGAGCAGGTGCTCATAGGCATGGGGTAGACTGTGGGTGGGTCCAGAGAAATGAAAGAAAAAAGAAAAAAAGAAACAGTCCGGGAGACACATGTCCCCTGGGCCAGAGAAAAGCAAGAAAAACACCCAGGAGATGGGTGTCTCCTGGGCCTGGTGTTGGTGTCCATGGTGGTGGTGTCATCATCCCCCCTCTTGTCATCCCCCCTCTCGTTGTTGTCTGCCCTCTCATTGTCATTCCCCTCTCCCTCTCTTTGTTGTCATGGTCCCCTTGCAGTGGTGGTGGTGGCATCATCCCTGTCCCCCTCAGTCATCAGTCCACCCACAATCCACCCCACAAGCAGTTGCTTGTGAGGCTGGGGGCAGGTGGTGTGCTTCATCGTCGGTCCTCTCCCCATGTTGTCATCGTCCCCTGTTGTTATGGGTTCATTGTAGAGCACCTGGTCAGCATTGTTATCCTGTTGTCATCATCATCATAGTAGTAGTAGTATTTTAGCTACCTAAAAAGATTGTTAGCAGGAAAATAATGAAACAAGAGTAAAAAAAACACTTATCAATGGCCCAAGAGACATCCAACAACATTTCTTGGGCCTTTTTTTTTTTGTTTGCTTTGCCTCCTTGTTGTTTCCCCCTTGTGATTCATGTGGTCATCCAGAATTTCATTCCGATGGGCCATAGTCACACCCTTGGCACTTCGGGATGTTTTGTTCAAGACAGCCCACAGAGTTTCCACAATTTTGCCATCGATTACACCACTCCCTGGCACATACACCAATGTATATCTTGGAAGGCAATCATCAACGTGTCCTACCACAAAGTCCCCGATTGCTCCTGTGATCTTAAGACCTTCTGGGATAGACAGAAAGGGTGACTGATTCACTCAGAAGAAAAAGTTGATTATCCACTGACAAAAGATGTTGTATACAAGTAGCAATCAATTGATCCCCTTCATTGTCTTGCTGTTCAGGGCTTTACAAATTGCATAGTCGATGTTTTTCTGCCTGTAAATTCAGATGAAAAAGCTTGTAAATTGGAAGCCAATTGGCATGAGTAAATATCTCATCATCCTTCCCCTGCACTGAATATTGACTACCTTATTTAATGTAGAATTGTCATTGGTTCAGAAGATGAAATGGGCAATAAATTTATTGAAGGGGCCAGAAGAATCCTATAAGAAACTGACTGAGTCAGTGGTGCCAGCAGATTTAGAAGCTTGGCAAGAGGGTAAGATGACAGTGCAACAAAATTGGGATAAAAATGTCAAGAGTATGGATTACTATGCCCTGAAATGCAAATGTGGTACTGTCCTCTTCATTTCTCATTTCCAATCCCCTGATCTCAAGCATTACCTGGATCAGCCCCAGGTAAACTGAGATGCAGTTACTTGGGGGTGAGGGCCAATTATGGCAGGTATGAGTCCTTATATTTTATGATCTATAATCAAATAATGCTAAATACCTGACAATATTTGGTAATAAAAAACCCAATAGTATGCAAAGAAATATTAAATATTAAATCAGCTCAAGAAGCTGATCAGAATGATATATAAAACATAAAATACAGGATATAAACTTTATATTTAGCCCTAATAAATAATACCAAATAGTGGAAACCATTATGTTAATGATGCATCAATGATATTCTGTTCTATTACAAGTTAAACATTAAGAAAGATATAGCTTATAACAAATAATAACAAATATCTCTTGATTCTGTTCCAGCAATGTGGATTTTTGTTGGACTTCCAACCATTTTCCACCAAGGTCACCTAGCAATGATTGGCATAGCATTAGTATTTTAGATATAGTTTCCATTCCTATGATACCTCCACTACTCTGTTCTTCACCGGTCTCTGACCTCACTCTGCTCTTTAGTATTTAACCTATTTACTTCTGTTTGTATTCTTCAGTTCATAAAGCAACCAAGTTTACCCATCTCAATCTCTAGTCTCCTCTCCTGTCTTGGACTTCCTCTCAAACTCTGATATTCTTACATTTACCTTTGTCTTGAAATTAGACACTGACAAGGTGAAGGGCACAATTTCTTATAAGTTGAAGCCAAGTCCTCTCCTGAGGTTGGAAGAATGAAGGCTGCATCTGCATTGAAGCTGAGACGGGGGTCTGAACTTGGGGCTGATTGGGCAAATAAGACTGCTGTGAGCCAGCATATGTCATCGGTGGGATGCCCGGCGACGATGCTAACTGTAGTGGGAAAGGGTTTGATGACATTTGTTGTTGTTGGAAGGGAATGACCCCCCCAGTATAAGCCGTCATGCCCCTGGCAGACGAAGGTTGCTGAGGAGTAACTTGATACTGGAGAGGAAGAGACGAGCTTGAAGACGCGGTTTGCAATGATATAAGGTCATCCCACACACCACCTGGTGCATCAGGTTTCTTAGTTTCTGGTGGTGCTTGCGATCGTTGCGCAGTCGACAGAGGCTGCGATACAGCTCGTGCTCCAGTCTTCTCGTCATTCCATCACAGTCCCGTCATTCTGTTTGGCCTGGTGGCAGCATTGCCATTATCTCGCCATTTTGAAATGGCACCCATTCCCACCCCATGAGCAGGTGCTCGCAGTGGTGGTTCTTGGTGCTGTGGTGGTGGCCATCGTTGTGGTCTTGCTGTTCATCATTTGCTATTCCGTCCCTGTCATCATTGTGGTGCAAGCAAGTGAGTGTACAAATATGTGTAGACATATAAACAATCAATGATCAATGATGTTGCAGATGTGCCCTTGTGTGCACACAAGGCCAAATGGTCTGTGCACATTGGAGGGGGTATATAAACCCCGTTTCCAATGTTCTTGGTTGGGCAATCCCCAAATTTAAGTAGTATTAATAATTATTTAATAGTTTACTACTAGTAGTGCTAGTGAGACCTCTGTTAGTGGCAGGTAGGCAACAGGTTGCAGGTACCAAGTTGCTTACCCATATCCATACCTGCAGGACACATACCCATGAACCCACGTGTTGCTAAACCCATGCAGATCCCTAGACTGCAGCGAGTGGCTCTGAGTTTGGTGTCCTGAGAACAGGTCATCTGTGGCAAGAAGATACTCCCAGAATGGAATGATGCTAGTCAAAAAACACCAGAGGTCTTTGATGTCTGGGAGCCAAGTCAGTAGCCCACTGCCTGGGTGACCACTTCAGTACTGGCAATCCTGTTGGTCAGATAAATTGTGTGAGATTAAGTCATTCTGTTATATTCAGCAGCTGGAAACAGTTTTCTGACTGCTAAGACCTTAGTATCTTGCACCTGGTCATATACAACCCTAGTTCTTGTACACTGCCATCAGTTTATCTCATGGACTTTGTCCAATCTCAATTTTTTGCACAAAGATCCCTAGGGGATTGTTTAAACTAAACAAGTCTGCAGTCTAACCTGAACCCTAACTGTGAGTTACTTCAAAGTAACCTGAAGTGTCACATTAAGTAAACAGAATAATATATTCAAACAGCTAACCTAACCAGACGTGGAAGGAAGCCAGAGCTTCCGACACTCGAGACTCAAAGGAACTAGAACATGTAAGGAACCTAGTATATTTCGGGAGAGGAAACTAAGATACAGTACAAGTATTCGAAGTATAGACTATATACTACTAGAATAACATGTGATAAACTGGGTTGCATGTGATATTGTTGTGATGATGTAAGAGGAACTCTTACACTCTCTCATACTCCAAAAAAATGACTGGGGAGGGGGGCTTGAATCAAAGTCACAGGCACACTTTACACATTGGTGAAAACATTGAGTTGCCTGGTAGTGGACTGATGATGACAGTGGGTGATGATGGTGGGTGTCGAGGACAGGGGGCATTGATGAGGACAGTGGGCATTGACGAGGACAGTGGGTGTTGATGTGGACAGTGGGCATTGACAAGGACAGTGGGCATTGACAAGGACAGTGGGCATTGATGAGGATGGTGGGCGTCGACAAGGATGGAGGACCTAAAGGTACTTTACGTGCTCCAAAGAACACTGAGTCACAATTGTTGACAAACATGTCAACGGCAGGGGTTCACGAGGGCAGGCAAGGACAAGGACAGGCATTGGCCAGGACAGGCCTTGATTGTTGCTGACAATGACAGTGGGTTGGCATTGACAAAGGTGGGTGTTACAATGAGTGTCCCAGGGCATGGACAGTGTTCATGATGACGCGGTGGGGGGTATTGACAATGATATTGCTATGGGAAATAGGTTGGATGTTGAAAGGATCTTCCTCTGGAGTTGTATAGGGCACATTGCTCATCTTAAGAGACAAAGGACTTGAGATTTGAATCGTGTCTTTTGACGCATTGTTGGATACACGGTGACCTGGAAGTAACTAAAGAGAACACATTGGGGTTCGTAAGTAGCATGTTTGTTGTGAATGTCCCTGGGATGAATTCAGGTGGTGGACATGAAAGAGGTGTGAGCCGAGCTGAGGGGTGCTGGGGTGGGCAGGCCATGAACAGGGCATACGGGGTGAATGGGGGTGAGCAGGGGCATTGGGATGTGTTTTGTGGGTGTTCTGCTGGGTCTGGCTGTGTATGTCATCATTCCTGAGGTGTGGATCACAGTCCTACATGGTGTGGAGCAGGTGATTCATCTGTTGTCGATGGACATGTTGACACTGACATGGCAGTCATGTTGGGTCATTCGAGGTGTGGGACAGGGAGCAGGGGCACAGGCTGGGGGGAGCAGAGGGGCCAGGGCTTGGAAAAGGGGCAAGTAGGAAGCATGGTCTATTGTCCACAGTGCTGCTTTTGGTGGAGAAAAGAGTCTGGGAGCAAGCCTGAGTCCGAGAGGGTCCTAGGGCTTTCCACCCTGTTGGATCGTTAATTGGAGGATAAGTGTTGTCTGCATCATGTATGAACATGCCAAAGATCTGGTGTGGGCATCCACGAGCAAGATCAGTGTAGAGCTCAAGATCCTGTTCACTGGCATCCCCGATGAGGAAGAATTGAGAATCAGGAAAGGCAGTGAGTATGTCGACTACACCTGCACATTTGCATGTTGCGGGAGCAGAGAGAAGGCCATTGAAGAGCGAGTGGCCTGCATAGGATTTGAGTCTGATGGAGCCTGGAAGGTAATTGGGAGATGTAGAGAAAATTGTTGATGATGGGGAGGATCTTGAATGGGCCATTGGAGAAGATGCTATGGACACTGCATGCGCTCCAAGAAGGATATTTGATAGTTTTACAGCATCATCGATGTCTGAGATGATGCGGATGTGGAAGATGGATGGAACGGTGGACATCAGGGATGTTGTGAGGCATACAAACCTGTCGCGGGCAAAGAGGGGTGCACCATTGTGGTGTCGTTTAGTGTTATGAGATTGTTCTTGATCGCGCACACCATGGAGGGAAAATGTTAGAGCCAGGCGAGGGAGGCAGCACAATGTGGCATCATGATGGGACATTGTGTTGGGTTCATAGGCAATAATGGGGGTACAGGGGTGTGCTTTGAAGATGAATGTGTTTATCTGAACACTGTTGGCTGTGCGAACAACCACCCAGTGACATTGGATATGGTTTAGTTAGCTGTCTCTGAGGTGGGTGTTGTCGTGTGGGACATGGAAGTCATGGCATGCATTTCGGGATGGACAGGGGACCTGGGGGATGAGCATGTGGGACTGGAAAGTGTTGGGAGGTTCCTAGATCATGTGACAATGGGAAGGGGGCATGAGAGTTGTTTGTGAAGTGCATGACCTCGCATAACAACATCTCCTGGGCTGTACATGGTTGCATATGTCAGTTCCACCTTGGATAACAAAACCCGAGGCAATACTAGCTGTCTGGGTGCTAGTTGTGGTCCTGATCTTGGTACTGGGGGCCATTGCAGCAGTTCCATCACCGCCATTGCTGGTGACATGGCAACAAAGTAGTGGACTTCAGGGTGCAAAAATACAGGTTAGGCAGTCAGCTAGAGTCCAGTGGATCATTCTAGAAATGAGTTGTGCTGTTTCCAAGCACTTGTAGAGGGGGTCCACACTGGAAAACCAAACATGGGAAGGTTTTCATCAATGTTGATGGTGTTGACAATGGTGATGTGGTGCGTGATGGTGACGGTGGTGGTGGAGTTGTGCGGGGTCATTAATGGCTGTGCTGGGTCATTTGAAGAGTTTGGAGCTGAGTGAGATGGGCAGGGTCGAGACAGTGATAGGTTGTCTCCTCGGCCTAAAGGCCAATTCACCATTTCAACCACATTCTAATCACATCGGATAACTCGCATGAGGTCCCAGAAGCAGCGTGACCACTCCCGACCAAGTCTACCGAGCGTGATATCATATCAAACACGATTGAACATCGTTGAGCATTGTCGAGCATCATCGAGCATTGTCGAACATCGTTGAGCATCATCGAGCATTATTGATCAATATCGAGAGACTATGAGTGACATCGGGTGCTGCATTTGTTATCTATATGGTGGAATACCATGCGCCAGGAAGTATTCCAACTTGTGCTCAAACCTGCTGATAGTAGGTCAGCCTCATTCCAAGTCCCTATCATGCACAGAACCTGCTGGATGAATTATTGCAACACTTAGCGCAGTTTATACACAAAGGACAGTCCCCTTTTAGTTCTATACCCTTTATTACTCTTTCATCATATGATATATATCTTTCTTGTTTGGATTCCAGTCTCCTTTTTGGCCTTGTGCCTTAACTCATATCTTTTGCCTCATGTTCTACACATGTTTCTCATTCCATTGTAGAAAGTTTCTTTAAAACATATAAAACTCTGTAGTATCTACTTGGAAATACAAGAAATTGTCTTCACCAATTGTCTCGTATTAAGTTCTGAGAATCAGATCTATCTTCTAAAACAATCTAAACTTCTACGAGTTTTCTTGATCGATGAGAAACCTCTGTGACCATTGTTGTCCTCGATCTTCCTATGATCCTCTGATCGTTAGCACTAGCAACCATTCCAACGCTTCCTAGCCACCGGCTATAGTCTTCATATACTATCGACCTATCGAAAGGTCCTCGGAATTCACACTTCGACCATCGACGATAAAACTTGTTTGCCATCGATCTCATCAATCATCCTTGATATTGATCGATACTCAATCGGACCGTGTCAAACACCTTCATCTCCTATAGCACTACCTTCACGACTAGTACCAACTAGTTATCTTCCCATAGGTTGGACCACAAACATTCAGAACACATTGCACCCTTCCTCTGACTTGTCGCAAATATCATCGGTTGCCTCATCGGCAGTTTTGGTGGTTTTCCTGGGTTGAGTACCATCAACAGGGTATAGGCATAGTGCTTGAAGGTCCGGTCATGCAGACCGGAAAATGACCAAGACCAAACCAAACTGTAACCGATGGAACTGGACTTCCAGTCCCGGTTCTCTGGTTATGCTATCAGTTCAGTCTGTGGTTTGCTGATCTCGAGACAGATAGAAAGACTGTTTGAGACCGGTTATAACCGGTCTCAAACTGAACTTACGCATAGACTATGTAAATAGATTTAATGTACTATAATCTATATATTTATGATACCATTTACATCTATTTACATATGTAGTAAAATAAGATGGGGCATGCCCGAAGCAACAGCATGAAAAGCGAGCCGTTTAAATATTGCAACATGAGCACGGACCATTTGTCCCTGTTTGCATGGTCACATGCTTTTGTTTACATGTTTTTTGATGTGTTTACATTTTTTGTTTATATGTTCACCTTTATTTGTACTGCGTTGCCACAATCCGCAATGCATTGCACAACCTGTTTCTTTCCCACCACCACCATCGCTACCCCTCCCCTTCAGATTGGAATAGGGTGCAAATGATGTCTGTTGTTGTTTGGGCCCCAGGTAAGTTTCTTCATTTATTGTTTCTTTATATACAACTAACTTTTTACTTGTTTCTAGGTACAGCACTCCTTGTGATGACATTACGGCCCCACCACTGCGAGCCCCTGCTCCCGGGGTGGCTAATGGAGCGACAACAAGAGCCCCAGCCCCTGCTGCGAGCCTCTGCTTGCAGGGTGGCTAACGGAACAACACGATGCCAACAAGGAGGCAAAGAACAACAATGACGTGGAATGACAACTAGGGGCCAACGAGAACGACAAATGATGAGCAGGGGACAACGACAAATGATGAGTAGGGGCCAACGACAATGACAAACGACAACAATGAGACGGCGACAAAGCAACTTGAACACCCACCCCTCCCTTGCTCGAAATGCGAGATGGAGGGGGCTATTTTCTTTACTAACAAGCCTTAGTCCAGCCTTGCGGGGTGGATTCATTTTTTTTTTTGTTCTTTGTTTTTTAACATGGTTTACACTAATTACAAGTAGTTAATAAGTGTTGGTCACAGTCAGCTGGACTGGTCTAGGACCTGGTCCAGTCATGAACTGGTTTTGACCAGTTAGTGAACCAACTGCAACCAACATGGACCGGTCCTGTAGGGTCCAGTGCAGTCTTTTTAGTATATGTGAAATATAAGAACTGGTTTCAGTCCCGGTTCTGCCTTGAGGAGGGCGAAAACCAGGACCGGACCAGACTTTCAAGCACTATATAGGCAGTGTATAAACGAGAGTAGTTCATAGTTCAGGGGGTGTGTCCGGTGTGAAAAAAATTGACTGTTTTTGGAAATTTCAGGGTCAGGGTGATTTCGGGGAAAAGAACGTGTGTGAGAGTGTAGAGTGTGTATAGTAAGTTTGTTACAGAAGCCAGAGCTTCCAACACTTGAGACTCAAAGGAACTAGAACATGTAAGGAACTTAGTATATTTTGGGGGAGGAAACTAAGATACAGTACAAGTACTCAAAGTATAGACTATATACTACTAGAATAACATGTGATAAACTGGGTTGCATGTGATATTGTTGTGATGATGTAAGAGGAACTCTTACAAGATGCCCACCAAAGCCCTAACTGGCTAACTGGTATGCCCACCCCCCAATGGGATGGGAAGGGACTTGTCATCTGGTGTGTCCATGTTTGTTGGAGGGATGCTGGCCATAGTGCTGGATTACCCCTGGCAAAACATGTTTCAGCACTGCATCTGGCTGTGTGCATTGCCTTTGGCTGTGTTCATTTCAAGGTATGCACTGGTTTGATGTCTGTTTCACTGATAGCTTCATAGTTACCTGATGATCAGTACAGCCTCTGGCTGTGCTTGATTGATATCTGATGGATGTGAAACACACTGGTGTGTTTTGTTGTGTAAAACTGCCTACAGCAGTGTGAGAAAGGTGAAATGGGATGGGTGGTTTTACCAAGCCTGTTGTCCCCACTTGTCTATCATCATTTGGTTGTAGAAAAACACACAACCCTAACCCTATGGCAGGGGGGAGGTCACCCCACCTCCTCCAGTTTTAATCTCGAGATTGACAGGCAGAAAAACAGTTCTCACACTCCACTAGTGGAGTGTGATGATAAGATAGTTAGGCTTGTGCTGGTTAAGCTGCAGAGTGTAAGGGCTTCAAAACAGAAGCCATTGCAGTTTAAGCCCCCCCGAATTCCCCAAGGGGGGCTATGCTATCACTCTGTGACCCTAACTGATGCAGCTAACCTTAACTGGTGCTGCTAACCCTAACTGGTGCTAACCAGGTATGTGATGCTTCATCTGACATTCCTAAGCTCATTAACATCTTAAAATGGATATGCAAGGGAAACAAGTATAGATAAACCCATATGCTTGATGCCATCATCATCTCCTAAGACATCAATCAGAATGACCATAGACATGTGAGAAATATGTTCCTGCAGGCTCATGCTAAGTAACATAAACATAAGTCAGCTTCTAAAATCTCAAAATCGATATGCAAGGGAAACAAATATAGATAAACATGTATGCCTAATGCCATTGTCATCATCTAATGAATGTGATCGGAATGACCATAGACATGTGAGAAATATATTCCCGCAGCCTAAGTAAAATAGACACAAGTCAGCTAGTGACCAAGAAACAAAGGACCATGCATGAGGCAACCATCCTCCAATCCCTTTCAGGAAGCCCATGCAACCAAGAGTGATACCTCCACCCACACCAAAGAAAATATGAACTCCCAAACCTATAACACTTGAGAATGCTGGGAAACCTACTCTTGCTGGATATCTTCTCCCTGCCCCCATTATGGCTGCAGTAAGAGATTGTATTGAGTCCATTGCTTTCCAGGAAGTACTCAAGACAAAGGATGCCCAGATAAAACTCAAGTTTATTGATTGCTTCCCTCTTCGACTTCCTGACAAAATTGATAACCTTCCAGAACCCATTTTCCACTGTATACAATGGAAGGATCCTACCCAAGTAACCAATGGTAGAGGATATGCTGCACCCAAGAAATGTCAGGTTTCTTGGAAGAAACTCTTAGATGAACACCTACTACCCTCTGGTTGTATGCATCCCTCCTCATCTGAATATGCTTCCCCTGCATTCTGTGTTCCAAAGTATCAAGGGGGAATACCAGACCTGACTGTACCTCCCCATTGGGTGAATGCCTATTGTGCTCGAAACAGCAACACTGTCTGAGACAATTTCCCCTTACCCCGTGTTGATGACATATTTGCCAACTGTGGGAAAGGAAAGATATTTGGCAAAATGGACATGACAAACTCCTTTTTCCAAACTCATGTCCACCCAGATGACATCCACCTCACTGCTGTATGAACTCCCTGGGGATTGTACAAATGGAATGTTATGCCCCAAGGTGGCTGCAATGCCCCAGCCACTCACCAATACCAAATGACAGATGCTCTTAGAGAACACATAGGCAGGATCGGCCATGTGTACCTTGATGACATTATCATTTGGTCCCAAACACTTAAGGAACATGAACACAACTGTACCCTCATCCTGGAAGCATTGAGAAATATGAACATCTATTGCAATCCAGCCAAATCAAACCTATTTGCCACTGAATTGTCCTTCCTGGGCCACATTGTCTCTGGGACAGGTATATTACCTGACCCCAAAAAGACTGACTGCATCACAAACTGGCCCCAACCAACAACTGCCACCAATGTCCATGGGTTCTTAGGATTGACCCAATCCATTGCCATTTTCTTACCTGCACTGGCAGAATACACCAGTATCCTCACCCCACTCACCACCAAGGAATGTGACAAAACCTTCCCGGAATAGACAAGTGAACATCAGTCTGCATTTGAACACATCAAGGGATTAGTGCTTGGTGTAGACTGCCTCACTGTCATTGACTATGATGACCCTATCTCTAACATCTATGTTACCACTGATGCAAGTGACCATCAAACTAGAGCTTTTCTGAGTTTCAGAAAAAGTTGGGAAACAGCGCACCCAGTTGCATACAACTCTTATCAGCTAAATGATGCTGAGAAGAATTATCCAGTCCATGAGAAGGAACTTCTTGCTATAGTCAAATCTCCAAAGAAATGGAGATCTCACCTTCTTAACACCCACTTTGAAGTCTGCTGCTGATGCCTTGTCTAGAATGCCTGATTCACCTCCTGATGCGAGGTCTTTACACTCCCCCACCTAATCATATAGGACTCTGTATAGTCTGACAAGGAGTCAAGTAGGACTGGTCCACCAGCCAACTGCCTGCAAAGTTGTCAGTCCAGTCCCAGTCCAGTCTGACTGGAGTCCAAGTGGAGTCTGAGTGGAATTCATGGATTAAGCAGATTCCACTCGGACTCATCCAGTGGGTGGAGTCTGAGTGGAGTCTGAGTGGAGTCTGAGTGGAGTCCAGGTGGACTCCTTGTGGACTCAAGGAGGACCACATATCTAGGCCATAGAATAGTGTATCTACATACCTTAAGCAAGGGAACAAACCCCCTAGCATGTGACCACCACCATGCCAGACAATCAGCCCCTGGCTGCCACACCAGGACTATGGCAAACAACATTGCCATAGAATGCCATAGAAGGTCAAACCTCACAGTGTCAACCCTGGAATGGATCACCAAGAGAAGCCCCTGGCCCCCTCACAGGTGGAGAAAGGTAGAACCACCAGGAGAACAGGTGCAGCAGCACAGGCTAGCACCAACACAGGAGACATCCCTGATGTGGAAACAGGGTATTCCTGGCTGGCAGCAAAGGGACTACTGGCACCATTGGGCACAACACAAATGTTAGCTTCACTAGCTGAAACTCTATTTCAGGTCAGAGCCCTACCAAACACCCCACTGCAGACTCTCAATGGAATTTGTGTGGTGGCATCTTATTAGAAGAACTAGAACTAACGACTACAGCAAGGGAAGTATCTACTATAGTAACAAAAGAACTAACTCCTCTTGTTGAAGGACTGCAGATCAACTTCAGGCAAAAATCAGAAGAAGTCATGGCCAAATTACATGAAAAAGCAAACAAGATGAATAACACAGACCAAGGTTTCTATTGAAGAGCTAGGTAGAGTAATGGCTAAAATGATTGGTAGAAAGAGAAGACTATGGACACACCTTACTGGGATGCCCTGAGATAAGAAGCAGCTGGCCCACTGGTTCAAGTGGACCCAAGGGTCAGAGCAAAGGAAAGTATAAGGGCAAGGCAGTTTCTATGGACATTCTGGGTAGAATCACAAGAGCTAAAATCTTTGCTGGCCCCACAGTTACTGAAAAAGCTAAATGAAAAACTGGTCAAAGCGACAGGGATGATGGACAAAGAGTGCAAACTTCGCTCAGCAATATGGCTCAAAAATGGAGGACTACTTATCGAGGCCAGTGATGACAAATCAGTGGCATGGTTATGTAGCGAAGCAAATATTCTGCATATGGAATGCAAATTAGGCACATCAATCCTCCTTGAATCATGCAACTACAATTCCATGGCCTACTTTGTCCTGCTGACATTCAATGCAGCTGAAAAGTTGCATATAGAGGAGGTAATTGAATTGAACATCCTACCCAATGGATCCATCAGCAAGTGTAGATGGGCCTAGGCTCCTGAGCAGCAAAACCCAAACCAAATGGTAGGGCACATAGTCGTTACCTTTACAGACCCAGACAGTGCAAACAAAGCAATCCTCAATGGCCTCATCATCTGTAACAAGAAGGTATTGGTAACCAAATGCAAGCATGAACTAGTCAGATGCCTCAAGTGCCAAGGATATAATCATATAGCAAACAAATGCATCATCTGGAGAGACATCTGGGCAGAGTGTGGCAGAACCCATAGGACTAATGACTGTAGTGAATTGACCCTGCTATGCACCCCATGTGGTACAAGTAGACATATGAGCAGTGATCAAATGTGCCCTATGTTCCTCAGAAAATGCACAGAACATGACATGAGGAACCCAGAGAACCAGCTCCCTTTCTTCCCATCCACAGAGGCCTGGACATGGGAGTCAGCACTACCAAGTGGACCAAAGCCTGCAGTCATGGTAGGTTTGGCAGATTTCATGAGACCAGATAGGAACAGCAGGATGCATCAAACTTAACTCCCTTTCTGACCAAGGCAAATAGCACTGAATGGATGGGAACTCGAACATCACTCATGGGATAGACAGGAACCAGAACTGGACATGATCAATGAATAATGGGATGAACAGGGTAATAAAGCTAAGATTTTCCAGCTAAATCTAAATAAATCAGTTACAGCTCACTTAGAACTCATCAACGACTCACTGGCAGCACACTGGGATATCATACTAATACAGAAACCATATATTACCTTTTTCAGCAGCATCAGAACACTGAATCATTTTATTTCAGTAACACCTACCTTGTGGGTGCCCCTGTGTGATCCATGATCTGGGTAAACTCAGCCCTATCTACTAACAATTGGAAAATACTGGACATCCCCAACACAAGTGACATAGTAGCGATCGAACTAAACAGCATTTATGGCAGGCTCCAAATCTTTAGCATTTACAATGTGGGTGAGCACTTGTACTCACTGATGATCCTAAGAAATATCTGAACTTTACACTCCCCCACAGAGTCCTGGAGGAATCCTGGTAGTCCTACCAGGAAGACCAGGAATCCTCCAGGAATCCAGTGGGACTCACCAGGACTCACCAGGACTCCAGTGGGACTCACCAGGAATCCAGTGGGACTCACCAGGAATCTAGTGGGACTCAGTACCCTAAAGTCATACCATAATGGAAAGTCAATTTGAGATATCTTATGAGTTTCAAGTGCTTCGGACTTCATGAATTTCACAAAGTACCTACAAAATAAACTTGGTCAGAGCAGGGATTGAACTCTAGAACTCATGATCAAGAATCACATGACAAACCAAACAAGTGCTTAACCAGTTGAGCCACAGGAGAATTATTAGCTGCCAATATAAAAATGTATTTATACCCTCAAACTCAAACTTAGGTATTTCTCTCTCGAAGCTCACAATTAAGATCAAATAAAATTTATTAACTACATCCCTCGCATTTGACGCGAGGGGAGCACTACAATTATAAAGAAAAAGAAAGAAAAACCCCTCACCCACATAAAATGCAGGCGAGGGGGAAGGTATTACCATAAATAAAAAATGAAAAAAACTGCCCCACACAAAATGCGGGGGCAGCCTGGTGAGTCGTGCCTGTCATCCTGTCCCCATCATCCTGGGTGCCAGGCCTTCATTGTCACTGTCCTCATTGTTGCCATCCTGGGCGTCGTCTCCGTGCTGCTCCTGGTCGCCGTGCCCTTCCTGGTCATCATTTCCATCCTGGCCGTCTCCCACTGTGTAGTGGTGGCTGTCATCGCCATTCCACCCGCAATCCACCCCATGAGCAGTGGCTCATGGGGCTGGAGGCGGGTGGTGTGTTGTTGGCCCTGTTGTTGTCGTCTGTTGTGGGTGGCGGCTGTGCTTTGCATTCTCAGGGTTCTGGTGCTGGTAGGCAGTGGCGTTGTCGTTGTCATTGACTGCACACACTCACGATCCACCCTATGAGCAGAGGCTCGCAGGCATGGGGTGGGTGTGTTGGGTTGTCTCATGTCTGGCCATCATTACCAGTAGAGTAGAACCTATAAAACAAAAGAAACGAGTTAGTTAGTTTATAAAAACAAAAAGCAAACAAAAAAAATTATGTAGGGCCCAAACGACGTGATCTGCATCGTTTGGGCCCGTGTTCCATCCAGTCTCATCGTAGTCAGTAGCTAGTACTTAAAAGTTTTGTCAGTGACCAAAAAAATAAGAGAAAAAAACTTACTTATGGTCCTCCCTCTCTGCATCATCGTTCTCCATTTCTTCATTTGTTGTTTGTTGTTTGTTGCTTGTCATCTGTCGTCTGTCACTTGCTTGTCGTTTGTCGTTTGTCGCTTGTCATCTGTCATTTGTTGCTTGCTTGTCATTTGTCATTTGTCGTTTGGTGTCGTCTTGTTGTAATGATATAGTTAGAACCTAAAGAAGAAAAGAAAATATTAGTTAATTCAATAATAAAAAAGTAAAAAACATTACCTGGGCCCCAAACGACATCTGTCATCGTTTGGGCCCGAGGTGGTTCAAATACGGCCATTGGCGGCATTAGACGATGTGGTGGTGGCCATAGGAGCAGTGGCAACAGGTGTTGACGGAGGGGAGGCAGTGGAAGGGAGGTGGCGTCATCATTGAGAGTGGTGGTGATGTGGATGATGAGCTGGCAGTGTTGATGACATGGCTGTGTGCTTTGTCATGCACAGCTGCCCCAATGCTACCTAGAGCAGTTAGTGGATATACATTGTAAATCTATGTGGTGTAGTGGTTATATTGGCTGTGCTATGATGTTTTCATCTAATGCCGAGGGTTCAATTCTGGCTCATGACATCTATTTTATTACTTAGTAGTAATAAAGACTCCTGGTTAAATCCCAGTGGAGTTCTGGTGGATTCCTGGTAGAGTCCTGGTGGATTCCTGGTGAGTCCCACTGGATTCCTGTTAGAGTCTTGGTAGAGTCCTGAGAGTCCTGGTGGATTCCTGGTACCAGAGTCCTGGGGAATTCCAGGAATTCCTCCTGGAAGAGTGTAATTTACCAGGAATCAACCAGGAATCCCCCTGGAATGGGAAGAGCCAGGAATATATACTTGAGTCACAAATGGCTGGAACATTGGTTCCCAATAATCCTGGAGGATTCCCAGGAATGCCAGGATTCCTCCAGGATTCCTCCAGGAATACGTGGGGGAGGATGAAGACCTCAGAAATATATGCAGGGCAATCAGAATGGGCTACAAGGGCAACAGAATTGCCACATACTGTGGGGTGGAGACTTCAACTGACATCACCCCATGTGGGACAAAGACAAAGATACACATCTATTCACAGCAAAAGCCCTTGAAGATGCAGGAGAACTGATTGAATTGGTAGCAGACCAAGAAATGTGTATGCCACTGCTGAAGGGTATCCCAATGCTCAAGCACATGGTAATGAAACATCACTCCAGGCCTGACAATGTCTTCTGCACTAGTAGCCTTGCCAATCACATGGTGAAATGCAACACCATGCCAGAGAGACAACTGGGCAGAACTGACCACTACCCAATAGTAACAATACTAGAACTGACACAGGAAAGATGGATGACAAAACCATTGTGAATTCAATGCTTTCCTGGGAGAAGAATTAGTGGTAATCCCAATTCCATCTGAGATCCAAACTGATGAAGATCTGGGCAGGGAAATTGAGCAGCTCACTGTGCTAATTCAGAAAGCAATTGACAGAAAAGTGCCAGAAAACAGCCCATGCCCACTATCTAAAGGGTGGTGGATGAAAGACTTGATGAAAATTAAGAAGGTAGTTAACCATATATGTGCTGAATCATATAAAAATCAAGTAGTAGAGGATCACCCAAGCCACCAAGACCTTCAACAGGCCTGGCAAAAATATGTGGCGGACATTGCCAAAGCCAAAACAGACCACTGGAACAATTACCTGGAAAATGCTGACAGTACAGACATCTGGACAGCAAATAAGTACCTCATGAATCCAGTAGGCAATGGAGGACAGTCAAGAATCCCCATACTAAGGGTAAAGGGAAGTGACGGTCTCATAAGAGAGGTAAATACAAATGAGGGTAAGGGGAAGACATTAGCAGAAGTCTTCTTTCCACCAAAGCCAGTGACATCAACAGTTCCTCAAGAGTATGAATACCTAGTCCCACTGCCATTGCCATTGCCAGTCATGGAGGAACAGATCTGCATGCACATAACAAAGTTGTCAGCATACAAGGCACCAGGGCCAGACAGAATACTGAATATTGTTCTACAGAAGTTGGTAAACCTCATAGTCCCATACTTACTTCCAATTTACAGATCAATACTGAGGCATGGAGTCTACTATCATGGTTGGCAGAAATCTACAACATGCATTCTGAGGAAACCAGAAAAACCAAGCTACGAAGTACCCAAAGCATACCACCCCATTGTTTTGCTGTGCACCATGGCCAAGGTCCTCACATCCATAGTCTCTGAGGACCTTATCTCAGTAACAGAGCATCACCAACTGTTACCAGACACACATTTTGGGGGAAGACATTGCAGGAGTACAACCGATGCAGTGCACTTGTTGGTTCACCGAGCCAAAGAAGCATGAAGAAAGAAAAAGGTGGTATTGATCTTATTCCTGGACATTGAAGGAGCTTTCCCCAACATGGTAATGGATCTACTATTACACAACATGAAGAAGAGACAAGTGCCCAAAAGAATAGTACAATTCATTGAATGATTGCTGAGGGGATGGTCGACATGACTAAAATTTGATGACTACATTTCAGATCGGATCCCCATCAACAACAGAGTAAAACAAGGGGACCCAATATCATTACCATCCTTAACTTCTATAATGCAGATCTACTTGAACTGAGCATTACTCTACAGGCCCTGGGATATGTGGATGATGCAATGGTAATGGTGGTTGGGAAAGACTTTGAAGAAACCACTCAAGCCATTCATGAGCATATGAGAAAATGGTGGGTTTACATGGTCTGCTGACCACAACTCCAGATTCAAAATCAATAAACTGGCTATCATGCACCTGGGACACAAAAAGGTCAGGTCACTGACTGGTACTCCCTGCCCACTACACAAACTGAAGCTACTGTTTCAAGGGAAAGAGGTCACTGCAGTAGACTGCTACAGGTACCTTGGTATAGTCATAGATGACAAACTAACATGGAGAAAACATGAGGACAAAGCCATAGAGAACACTACTAAATGGGTAATGCAATGTGGTCACCTTGCAAGAACTGATGTTGGGCTCTTGCTGAGACTTATGTGACAGTTATACATGGCAGTGGCCATGCCAAAGATGACATATGGAGCCAAGATATGGTGTAACACACCATGGAAGATTCCAGGTGCAAAGCAAAAGACAGGGTCAGCAAGAGTACTGCATCAGCTAGCGAGAGTACAGTGGATGGCCACCTTGGTGATAAATGGGGCACTCCACACTACACCAACAGATATTTTGGACATGCACGCAGGTATCCCTCCACTTGAACTTACTATGCTGAAAGTTTGCACTGCTATCGAGCCATTGTTTACAGCTGACTGCAAAATTGTAGACTGTTTCCAAAGTGTGAAGAGAGGTTGGGAGTTGTCCGAAAAAAGGTAAGAGTAAAATAGATGAGGTGTATGATGTGAGGAGTGTGAATATGAGTACATCAAGTCCAGAGACAGAAAGCAAACAATTTTCGGAGCAGTCCAAGCGTGATCTGTCCATCAGTTAAGCATGAAGCATTGCCTGCAGCAACACAGGGTGCTTTCATATGTGCCAAGCCCCAGACACCCATCTACCAATCCCCTGGATTATATGAGGCACTACCCCATTCTCCACTAAGGAGGTTGCACCTCCTGCCCTCATCGACTGTCCACCAACATCCTTCTCAAAGAAGAGGTGCAGGCAATGCATGAAGAAAGACTGTGTTGGGACTGAGCCATTCGCCATTAGCCATAGAGGAAACAACCAGGGAAACAGGCAATTGCAGGATTGCAAGTAGGTTTTGAATAATGCCATTGGATTGCAAGGAAAGGGGTTTGGGCATACAATGATGATGTTTCCTTCGAAGAACTTGTCGGCCTTGTGACTATGCAAGGAAAACTGAAAGAAGGTATTGTTGACAATGACCGAGCTCTGTTTTGTGAGCTTTTGGGGGTCTCTGAGGTCCTTATCCTCAGGCCAGGTTAGCTCACCTAGGCACATCAGGGCAAAGAAACCTATACAGAGCTTGGTGCAGAAAAGAAGGTCATTGTGGTTTGGGTTTTCAGAATAAGAGACACACACTGAGTTCAGGTCTTCGATAGTGAGGGCTCGTTTGCACATAGTTGGAGTCCCCCTTAGTCACTTACAACCTTGCAGAGTGCGGTGAACAAGGTGCGATTTTCTGGCTTCATGAACATGAGGAAAATAAGGTTTGAGTTGCTGGCAAATGCCAGAAAGGTAAGTGTCAACAGAGTTTGGCTTGATGTGATGTGACATGAAGACTGTGAAAAGGCTGAGTGTATCTGGTGTGGGTTCGACTGGCATGTTGTGCATGCGGACAAATAAAAGGTAGGAGTTTAGAGCAGATCCATAGTTTTTCCATGTACTAATGTCTATTGCCTGCCCTAGAGCGATCACTCACTCCTGAACAAGGTGCTCATGTGACCACAGTTCCCATATTGGTTGCCAGGTGCGAACATGTGATGAGATCATTTTTTGGTTGCCCCCAGCATCGCACAGTGTGGGGGTTGAAACAATGAAAGCTGCAAGTCAGGCACCAGCTTCAGTGCCTTCCCAAAATTACACCGGGAAATCACATCTGCCATTTCATTTTCCACACTGGGAACATGGAGTACTTGTCAGTCAAATTTGTTGCTGATGCAAGTGTCGACACAAAAAAGAAGTAAAGGATTGAATGTGGACAGGCAGTGGAGAGAATTGAATATGTTGACAGTGTTCAAGCTGTCGGTATATAGGACAATTTTCGAGCTGTGTTCTCTTTCTTGTAAGTTGTCAATCACACTAGTCACCACAACCACTTCATAGAAGAAGATTGTTTTGCCCATCAGGGAAGAAGGGACAGGTGAGTAAAAACCTTGTCGATGGTTGGGGAACCAGAAAGCCATTCCCTGCATACATGCATCGCAGAAAATAATTTCATCAGCATCATCCACATTCCAGGACACTGAAGATAATAATTTTACTCCCAGCAAGTTTTGGAGGTGGCCCATTGCCCATTGTAAGTCTGATCACACTTTGTTATTGACCCAAATTTTCATTACCGACTGATCCTTTCCAGAAATTTTAGGGTAGAAGTTGTTAAGTGCAGGCCAAATCATTGGGAAGACATTGAAACTCCAGTTCATCCATCCCACTAGCCTTTGCCATCATTGTAGCATCCATGAAGCTCCCTTTTTCTTCAGTGGTCACACTGTGAATTTTTCAACCTCGCATAGAAGATCATCTAAAGCCTGCTTGGGAAGCATGAGAGTCAGGCTGTTAGCATTTACCTCAATTCCAACAATCGTCAACCTCCCTCCAGACAACTGTTTGTGCGCTTCATGCAGGATCCCCAATCCATCCCATAGGGATAGAAGCTTGACTTGGTTCCTTGGCATGTACTTTCCATATCGCTGGTACCACACAATGTTCCCCTCCTTGTCAATCCTGAAGGAATCATCCATGTATGTTGATGGGTCGTCTCCTCAGCTCAAGGACCAATTCACCACTTTAGCATCATTCTAATCACATCGGCTAACTCCTACGACGTCCCAGACGCAGCGCAACCCAGTCTATCGATCGTGATATCATATCGACCCCGTCGAAACATCACCAGCAACATTGATTGTATCAAGAGCCCACATCACACAACCTTAGGACTACCCCGAAAGCCCCTAAGATCCCTTGACATGACCATCGAACATCCCCGATCAACTTCGAACAGCCACAACCGTGATCGAGCATCGTCGACCATGGTCGAGCGTCATCGATCAATATTGAGACACTACGAGCGACATCGGGCGCCACATTTGTTATCTATATGGTGAAGTACCATGCACCAGGAAGGATTCCAACTCGTGCCCAAACCTGCTGATAGTAGGTTAGCCTCGTTCCAAGTCCCAATCGTGCACAGAACCCACTGGACGAATTACTGCGAGACTTAGCGCAATTTCTATACAAAGGACAGTCCCCTTTCAGTTCCATACCCTATATTACTCTTTCATCATATGATATATATCTTTCTTGTTCAGATTCCAGTCTCCTTTTTGGCCTTGTGCCTTAACTCATATCTTTTGCCTCATGTTCTACACATGTTTCTTATTCCATTTTAGGAAGTTTCTTTAAAACATATAAAACTCTGTAGTATCTACTGGAAAATACAAGAAATTGTCTTCACATATCATCTCGTATACAGTTCTAAGCATCTGATCAACTTTCTAAAACAATCTAAGTCTCTACGGGTTTTCTCAATCGACGAGAAACCTCTGCGATCATTGCGTCCTCAATCCTCCCTCAATCCTCTCGTCATTAGCTCTAGCAACCCTTCCAACACTTCATAGCCATTTGCCGCACCCTTCGTATACTATCGACCTATTGAAAGGTCCCCAGAATTCACATATCGACCATCGACGATAAACTAGTTCGCCATCGATCTTGTCGATTGCCCTCGATATCAATCGATACTTGATCGGACCACGCCAAACGCCTTCGTCTCTCATAACACTACCTTCACGACTAGTACCAACTGGTCATCTTTCCATCGGTTGGGCCACGAACATTCGGAATGACTCGCAACCTTCCTCTGACTCGTTGCAAATATCATTGATTGCCTCATCGGCAGTTTAGGTGGTTTTCCTGGGTTGAGTATCATCAACGTCCAGAGATCGATAATCAAATGCACATTCTTTCCAATCCATGTTACAAGTCCATCAAAAGAAATATATATCCCTGCTGAACCACGTCCACCAAAACAGTTATTTCAATCCAAGTCTCGTTCTCCATCAATCATGACTACTTGCTTGATTTGCCAAAGTGGGTGCATAGGCAGTAGATGGTAGGCTTCTGCGACATCTGACTTGTAGAGCACAAACAATTGATTTGGTTTGTCTCGGTGTTGTGCAAGTAGGCCTTCTTCTAGGTGTCACATGTTGTCCAAGGGGAAACCCTTGACATCATCGCGCTTGATCATCAAGTTTGGTGAGTAGGGTCCCACACTTTGATTAATCACCATTCAAAGTTTCTTGGAGTGGGGTTTTGGTACTACATGAATAGGTGAGGCATGCATTCCTGGGAGGAGATCTTGACCAAATGATCCAGAGAATCTCCCCTTCGAGTGCTCGTGATCCTTTGTTTCTGCAAGAATTCAACTTCTTCCTTCTTCTGCGGCATTCCAAGAGATTCATCTACCACACTCAGGTATGTGTCATAGTGTGTGTTTGCCCATGGCCAGAAACCCTCATGTAAACCTCTACAGACCGAATTGACAAATGGGCGATTAGGATGGGTGAAGAGTAATTCTTCAAAACGATTGATATTGATTGGCATAACAATCTTGAAAAGGTGTGGATTTTTTCTAATAGTTTTCATAGCATCGATGTTAGCTAATTCATAGTCAGGGACACTAGGCAGCAGTTTAGCATATTCAGTCCAGTCAGCAAGGCTTGGCAGAGCAGACATGTTCCTGAAGTTTGCCTCCTCCTTGCTGCTCCACAAGTTGTACTGGAGATACTTAGGTTGTATCCCGTAAGCCATGTCAATTCTGCTGAGTGCAGCTACTTTGGCCATGTCTGGATTGCTTACATTTGAGACATGTGTGGCGGTATCTGCAAGTGCTGGCTGTACAGTGGCATCCTTCAGCAGTATTGAACCATCTACATGATTCTGAAGTGCATTCTCTGGTATGGTCCCCAACAGTGAGCCGTGTGGACAATCCTCCCTGGATTCCATCTGGAAGAAGGTATGCTGAGTAGAGATAGGCGAATTGATCTTGGTCCATGAGGAGGACTGCTTGACCCCCTCCAACCATTGCTCTGACTGCTTTGTCAAAGGCAATAAGCTTGTAGTGCACGCTGACTTGCTTGGCTAAAAATTTGGATGCCATGTAGTCCCCCCATTCTCGCAACTCTTCTGATCTGTGAGGGAAAGCGAAGATGATCACTTTGGAGGCTGCATGCCACATGACAGTCCAGTCACCACTTGTTTGGACCTTTCTAGCTGGATCTGTCTTTCCAAGAGAAATTTCTGTTCCACCAATGTGTCCCACATTCTCTTTAGGAGGGGCAATGTGATGAAGGTTACTGAAGAATCAAGATGACATTGAGGCTGATCGCTTCTCCCTTGAGAATTTGTTTCCACTCTGACTTGGGGAAACCTTGTGGGGCTGTCGATGCTCGACGGATTTCTTGCTCAGTGAAGTTGAAGTCCTTTTGGAATATGGCAAGTGTCTCTTGTGTTTTTCTCTGGTTCTCATCAAGTTCTCTAGCTTTGGCAGCAATCTCTGTGGAGTACCAAGGTAGTTGTGATTGGTAGACTCATTTCCTCTTGTTGGATTCACTGTCTCTTCTCCCAGACAATGAGTCATCACCTAATCCTGATGAACTTGATACACTCCATCATCTCTTGTGAAGTAGTTCTTTGCGGATGCATCAAAGGAGTTGTTCAGCCTCCTCCTCCCATGTGCTTCCATCTCTGGCTCCAACATCTCATTCGTACTCTTGGCAATTTGGTTTGACTCCTGTCACCAATCCTCAACATTCCATGTCTTTGTGTTTGGAGGCAATAATGTCAACATACAGTGTGTATTCTTCGAGCATAGCATGCCTGTCTGGTTCCTCAAGTCCAGCTGCATGCAAGGTGCATAAGACCTGATATAAGGTTTCCATTCACGATGTTTTTTCTTGTCTGAAGGTTGTCCAACTTTGAGACAACATCAGTTTGGAATGTGCTTCCTCCATGCTCAGGTTCTGTTGGAGACTTGTTGTGTTGCCAAGTCTGTCTAACAGGGGCATCTTGTGTGGATGGATTGCTAGTTTCACCACTGGTTCCCCTATTCTCATTCGCAGAGGTAGCTGCAGTACCAAGGGTTTGCGTAGATGGGTTGTTAGAGATGCTTCTTCTGGTAGAAGTCCCAGCTGCTGCTTGATCTTTGGGGGATGCAGTATATTGTCCGAAATAGGAGGCATGAGCATTGCTCGACATGAGTAGAACGATGTATAAATTTCTAGAACCAAAATACGTGAGCTGATGATCACAAGAAATGATGCTACAAGAGTGTGAGAGTCAGAGAGAAGGATAATAAGTTAAAATCTTTACCTAGAAGAGTGTGAGAGGCAGAGAGAGTCTTGAGACAATGAAACTCTGTGGTTCACACTTCTCACTAGGAATAGGGGTTGAAGCATCATGTGAGTCCAAGCAATGGAATAAAAGTTCAGCATGAACTCTTGGGCGCGCAGCACTGTAGTAGACTCAAGCGCAAGTCCTCACATGCATGTGGTGCAGTGTAGAGGCATAAGCATTGCCACAGCATACCACTTACTATTGGACTTGCATAAACGGGCTCTATTGTGCATGATGAATAGTGGACCATGGGATGTGAAATGCAGGATAGGACAAAATAGGGAGTTGCAAGACTCCCTGAGGTGGCGCTGACCCCCCAACTAGTCTGCAGGCATTTATTTTGAGTGTGGATCCCTAGTTCTAATACACACATGATGTAGTATAATCAGACTAGGTGGTGTCATAGTGAGGGTGCATCAAAACCTTCCTGTTGTTAAAAACCCAGTGGGAAAAATAAACAGCAGTGAGGGAAAGCTACCAGGTGGGCTCGAAACAATACCCAGGATGTGGGTGGGTGGGAGCACAAAAACTTCTGGAAACAGCAAACTTGAGGGAGTAGACAAGCACAGGCTTGAACTCTACAAGTCTGGGATGTGCGGATCGCTCGCACAGGAACAGCTGGTTTCAGAAACCAGGAAGGGAAAGTTCATGGTCCAGGCCAGATCATCATGCTGCCCAATTAGACTACTATAAAAACATTCTAAAGATGACTAATTGTGCATGATGAATAGTGGACCGTGGGATGTGAAATGCAGGATAGGACAAAATAGGGAGTTGCAAGATTCCCCGAGGTGGTGCCAACCACCCCGACAAGTCTGCAGGCATTTATTTTGAGTGTGGATCCCTAATAAGCCTATAAAATGGGGGATGGGAAGGGAGGGAAAGAAGAAGTAAGTAAGGAGTAAAGAAGTAAAAGAACAAATACAAGTTGAACAAAGTGATCAGGAACACGAAGAAATAGTCTGATGGCAATGTCCAATTCCAAATCTGAGGTAATAAATTTGAAGGTCCACATCCATAGTCCATATGAAGTCTGTTAAGAGAAAAGTAGTCTGAGATCATAGCCTGTGGAGATAAAAGGAAACAACTAAGCGGGCGCTGGCTGGTGTGCATAGGGCCTGCAAAAGAATGGGGTTCTTTCAGATGTAAATTTGGAAGGTGCTGGATGCCCATCAACCAATGGCTTGGATGATGGATGGGGCAACTCCAGCTTCTGCGAGGGATGTAGCTCCTCCTGCACGCATAGATTGGCCCCCAACATCTGTGGGGAAGAATCTCTTGAGGTGCATCATGAACCACCCTCAAGTGGGAACATCCCCATTCTCTTGCAACCACAGTTCAGGTTGGAATGGATGCAGGTGATCACGGGATGAGAGGTATGACATGAAAAGAGGATGAGGGTTTGTTGCTGTGTCAGTATTCTGGATGATGATTGTGTTTCCCTCATAGAAGCGGTCTCCCTTATGTCCTGGAAGGAAAAAGGAGTACTGGAGGTTGTTGACGGTGACAGTGTGCTGAAGGGACACCTTCCTGTAATTCTGTAATGCAATCCTGTCAGGAAAACAAAGTTCTCCGAGATGTAGAAGTCCATGAAAACCAGTGAACAAAAGTGTGAGAAAAAGTTTGTCATCATGGGAATGTGATGAGGTCAGCTTCTCAGTAACGACTCGAAGGTCAGTAATAGAGAGCAGCCAGTTGCATTTTATGGGAGAGCCAAAACGTCGGTGGCAGCCTGCAACTGTATGCTTGACAAGGTTGCTGTTTCGGTGGGTTCTGACATTCAGAAAGAAAGGTTGAAGCTGGTTGGCAATGCCCGAGAGGTAGGAGTTGACAGAGTCAGGTTTGATATAGGTCAACATGTAGACAGTGAAGAAGCTCAGAGTTTCTTCTCTGAGTTCGACAGGAAAACAGTGTAATTTGCAGAACATGATGTATGAGTTGAGCGCAGAGGTGTAGGTGAGGTTTGATGATTCATCGATGGAAAGGCCAAGCACAATGGCATGCTCATGGACAAGACGGTCCATAGGCCATGGCTCTCAAAGGGGCTGCCAAGAGCCTTCTGAGAGGTTGATCATTTTTTGGATGCCCCCAGCATGTCTCAAGGGGGTAGTAAAAAATAGGAGTGCAATAGGAATGTAGTGACTGAATGATGGGGAAAAGAGGCGAATTTAGGATGTGGTACTAGTAGGGCATTTTGGTCCTTTGTGACCCTTCTCCTTACAGATATTGCACACATGCATTTGGCAACAGGTGGCATCATCCAGCATGCACAGTCCTTGATTCCATCAGTTGCACGCTTCAGTCTTCTTCCACGGTGCACTTTGCTCCTGTACATCAGCAGTGTGGACAACAGCTGCACCAATCATGTCCATATGACTGGTGCATAAGTCAAGAAACTCATAGTAGTCTGTGAGCTCAAGATCACACCTTGAACCAACTTGACACCGAACAGCACGATCATACACAATGATGCATGAATGGAAGTTGACGTGGGTTGCTGCAAAGAGACTGATGATAGTTTCACCATAGACTGTAAGCTCCTTTGACCTGTGCAGGAAAGCAAAGATGGTTGCACATGCAGTTTTGTTCCATGCAACACTCCAATCACCCATGGTGCCAACGACTTTGTTTGGAGTGACCATTGGAACTTTGAACTCCAGGTTCCCCAAGATTTCAACGTGTTCATCATTGTTTGAGGTGGAGTGATACCCAGATAAGACACTATCAAGATTGACTGCATGACCTGCCAGGACGTTCTTCCACTCTCCATCAGGAAATTTGGGGCCGTCGGGTTGGTTAAGAAAGTCAGCTTTTGTGCCTTTGGGGTCATTGGTGTAAAGCTTGAGTAACTTTTGAGTTTTCTCCAAGTTAACTGGTAAAACGATCTGTATTGCAAGCATTGTACTCCAGGCGCATGCTGGCTTGGTGGGACTGTCCAATGTTGCGTCGAGGCAAGTCCTCTTACCAGTCGGGTGCATTTCCTTCTCGCCCTCCTCATTGTCCTCCTCTGGGGTGGGTGATCAGTCTCTCATTCTATGTTTGCCTGCAGCAGCAATAAACCAGTCATGGTTCACAATGATTCTGATATGTCAACTGAAAGGTTTCTCCACTGCTCCTCCTTCAGGAATTGCCACAATGAGAGTTGTGTAAATGTTTGCAAGAGCAGATGCTTTTGAGATGTGAAGACTTCTATAGTCTGAGACATGTCCATTGAAGGTCACAAGAACACCACATGTAGCTGGCTCTTCGGCCAGGCCTGCTGTGATGAACACATCGACATCAAGCACACTTGCTCTACCAGATCCAGTGACTTGAGTATTTGATGCGGTGACTCCAGGGCCTCCAAGAATAGGGGTTCCTGTTGTGTCAGTTGTTCCATCAGCCATGTGCAGTGAGTTTGTGTTGATGAATGGTCAATTGGGTACCACTTGAAGACATGAGGATGATTGATTTAGCAGAAATCAAATAGAGCACAAAAACTTCTGGAAACAGCAAACTTGAGGGAGTAGACAAGCACAGGCTTGAACTCTACAAGTCTGGGATGTGCAGACCACTCGCATGGGAACAGCTGGTTTCAGAAACCAGGAAGGGAAATTTCATGGTCCAGGCCAGATCATCATGCTGCCCGATTAGACTACTATAAAAACATTCTAAAGACAATTAAACTCAATCAAAAAAAATGATCAGGTTGCCACATGATGTAGAATTACCAGAATGGGAGCAGCAACAACCGCACACATGTTTCAAGTTGCTGTTTCAATTAAGTACCACTTGTCCAGTTGGGCCATGGCTATGCCTGGCATGAACAAGTCCTCACTTCATGGACTTTATTTTCTTTAGTCTGCCATTATTTTCAACCGACTCCCATCGTGCCACTGAAAAGACACATAGGATACCAAGACAAACAGGAAGGCCAAGCTTGAACAAAGTTAAGTAGGATGGAATTGGATGAAAGACAAAATGAGGCATGAAAATGCCTTCCTGTCTTCTTAGATTAGTCTTTAGAAAAACTCACCTATCCCAATCGTATGCACTATTTTTGGTTACCAAGATTGATGATGACATAAGCAGCAAATAAACTCATTTAGTTACTGGAGATGATGTCTATGCTTTTCAGACCTCCTGGTCGATCGGTGTTAATTGGTGTTCTCATAAAATCTTCGTAGTATCGCCTTGACTTCAGATGTTGAATTTTAACCTATTCCTTAACTCAAAAATTAAGTTTTTTTAAAGTGCCCTGAACAGCCAAGCTCTACAAGGACAGCCCATTTGACCAGGATTATGCTTCCTGAGACAATAAAACTACCATGGAACCGCTGCAAAACTGCAGTGATGGTTGGCAAAAAGAAGGCCAAAACAAACAGAGGCCAATACAGCCCATGCAGAATGGCAATTGCCAAACGGAAGTTCGGGGACATCTTGTAGCTGGGTGCTGATGATGGAACCTGCACAATTACAAGATTACTTAGTCAACAGGCCCTTTCTTGAGGCAGTCTAATAAAATGAGATCTATAAAATCACTACAAATAAATTCAATGAAATAAAAATATAATACAAAGAATGGTTAGTATGGAGTACAAGAGGATGTTGGATATAAGCTATGCATTTACTAGAAGTGATCCATGGGAGGTGGGTGGGCACGATAGTTGCTGTCGCCTACTATGGTGGTAGCTGTGGTCGCTGTCGCCGTCATCATTCGTGGCCGTCGCTTTGTGGGTGTCTCCTCATGATCACCGCAGTCGTCCTCTGCTATCGTTCCCCTGTCATTGGTCTTCCCCCATTCACACTGTTCTCCCTGCCATTGGCTTGTCCCTGTCGGCTCGTCACCCTGCTCACAGAGGCTGTCTTCATTGTGGTCATCATCCCTCTGTTGTCCTTCATCCTTGTCATCCCCATCCCCATCCCAGCCATCCTCTTCCTCATCCCCTGGTCCCCGCTGTCATTCGCTGTCCTCTCATTGTCAGTGTTGTTCTCATTGTTGTTTCCCCCCTGGCCCTGTCATTGTGGTGCCCTCTCACCATCTTTGATATCCAACCCACGAGCAGCTGCTCGCAGCGGCAGGGGTCTGGTAGGTGGGTGCTGGTGGCAGTCATCATCATCTGTGCCTTGCCATTTGTCCTTGTCACTGGGCCAAGTTGTCCCCATCGTCGTCCTGATCCATTATCCACCCTGCGAGCAGATACTTGCAGCAGTGGCACGGATGTAGGTCTGCTGTCTTGGTGCTGTCTCGTGGTAATAGAACCTAAATATCAAAACAAAACATTTGTTAGTTGAAAAGAAAAGAGAAGAGAAAAGAAGAGAAGAACTTGACACTTAGGCCCAACAAACAACTTGTTTGTGGCTGTACATTGCGTTGCTGAGCATTGTTGAGGAAGTGTGACTCAATGTGACAGTTTCCTTTTTCATTCAAAATCTGTCTGTCGGTAAAACCCGCTGAATGTGAAAATATGTAAGGGGCTGAGTTTGACTGACTTCGAAATATAAGCCTGCATTTAGAAAGACTTGAAACTCCAAAGCCTGCTGAGCAGCCATCAGACTTAACATATCACTTTTGCTGGGTGGTTGGTCGAGTTAAAAAGACAAGTCTGAGGTATGAGGACTCATAAGAGTATATACCTGTGAGAGTGCACAGACCATTTGGCAATGTTTGGCATCCAACGGGTACATAAACCCTCCCACAATCCCCTAATTTCCTCCAGTTTGGACTGTTTTTATTCAGTAATGTAATACAAATGTAGGTCATGCATTACTACAATGTCTGCCCAAGTTTCTCAGTTTCCCAGTGTCCAGTTTCTAGGAACTGAGAAACTAATGGAAACCAATGAAAACCTGGAAATGTTTTTTGTGTTTTGCTGATGTGAACTGCACCATACCAGTTCCCCCAACTGCAACTGATGTAAGTTTAACCAGACCTGTTGTACATACCCCTAGTAGAAAATGCAAAGTTGTTCTCATATCTTTTGCCTCGATAACCCTCAGTCCGACTAATGATCCTCCTGGCTCTTTGCTTTAGACCTGTTGCACCTACTCGAAGCTCTCGATGGTCCACACAGGCCCCCAGAAGCTCCACCAAAGGTTTGTCCAGGATATAGCATATTTGAGGGGCAAAAAATTGGTGTTTCAATGTCCGGATATAGCATATTTGAGGCGATTTTGCAGGCACCCCTGTCTGGGCTTAGCATATTTGAGAGCCTTTGTGATAACGTTCCTGTGCACAGGCCATTCTGATGGTATGGCAATGGATCCCTAGCTAGGGGGAAAAAATTCCTATTATGCATTGATGCGCTGATGATACTCAACCAGGAAACCCAAACAAAACCCACAATAAGGGCTCGAATGGTATAATGCTAGTTAGAGGAAGGTTGCAAGGTGGTACTAAATATCACCACTGTAAACCAAGGGTATGAAAACGACTCTAGAGGGTGTGTGATGAAGTCTGATGAGGTTCAAAAGTATTTGAAGCATTGCAATGACGTTCAAGAGAAATTTGATAATGATCGAGAGTGTACAAAGCACTGCGATAGCATTCGAGGGAATTTTAATGAAGTTCGGGAGTGTGCAAAGAGTGTGAAGAAGTCTGAAGAGTGTGCAAAGAGGTCCGACGATGTTTGAAGAAGTTCGAAGGCCTTTATAGAAGACGAAGATGCTTTCAACGGTGGCTAAGGATAGACTATAAGGATGTAGAAAGGTGTTGAGAGAGGATAGATGATATGCGATAGTTTCAAGAAGCTAGTACAAGGAGTTTGAGGAAATTTGGCGTAAAACACTGAACTTCAAGACTAAGTCGAGATGCTTGGACTCAAGAGAATGGCTCTTAAATCAGACAATTGGTGTGAGAGGACAATATATTCCGTTCTTCTAAGTAGCTAGTACAAGGCTATATATGTTTGGGAGAAGTGATACTAAAAAGGAAATAAAACATGAGGAATACATGAGGCAAGATATAAAACAATAGAGAATCTTTGCAAATCATAGAATAATTGAAAGAAGATAAGAAGGGAAACATCTAGAGGCATGATTTATCACTGGTACCTGTCCCCATTGATCCAATATATCATCAAGATGTCAAAGCGCCACAATCACATCCTAAAATCCCATCGTTGTGTCTCCTTGTGTCTGGTGGTGCTCAATATGTGACGCACTAACTCTTACAAGGTGTGCTGCATGTATCTGAAAGGCAGTGCGATAGGTGTACAGAAGCCAAAGGCATTAGAAGTGCTGCGAAGTTGTTTGAGATTGTTCAAAGTCATTTGAAGTCGATCAAAGTAGTTTTGGAGCGGTGTCGTGGGGTTTGTAGGGGTTCAGAACTTGCGTGTTGATGTGTTGATGCCTCTGGAGAGGTTCCCAGAGCTTAGAGCACACAGTGGACCTATCATCCTCCCCCTTACTGAAATCCTGACTGTCCCAGTCAGCCGATCGGAGTCAGGTGTGAACTGTGTGATCGTGTTGAAGCTGTAAACAAAACTCAAAAGCTTCTTGTTCTCCTTCCTCAACCTCTAAACTCTCGATACTAGCTTTTTGTTATGTCTCTCCTCACTGAACTCAATACTGAAGTCCTTGAATATGCCAAATTGATGCCAGATCACGGTGTCGCAGAAGACCTCAACTTTGAAGTGTGGGGGAAAGGATTTTGTGAGAAGATGGTAAGTTTTTGATTCTTATTCGATATTTGGATTCTAACGCGATATGTTCAGGTGGAATACGATGAACTGGCAGATGACTTGGGCAAGGAATGTGACTCAACTGTGCAGCAAGTCATCGACGAGCTTTTCGAGCTTTTCAAACTGATGGCTCAATGTGAATGGCTTTTGTGGGGGGGAGACTTTTTATTTGCAGATCTGAGTGAGCAGGTAGAGCGAGAGTGAAGGGAAGAGGAAGCGAGATGGGTTCAGGAGGAGGAGGAGGAGGCTCGCAGGGCAGAGGAAGATGCGAAGAAGGCGAAGATCGAGGCTCAGAGGGGGGCATTAGCAGACGCTCAAAATGCAGCTCTTGCTGTGTTTCATGCTAAAACTTTGTCGAAGGAGGAACTGCAGCGACAAAACATGGAGCTCGCAGTGGAGGTGCAAGCGATCAAGAGGCTAGAGGCTGGAGAGGAGGATGAGAAAGAAGATTTGGGAGGATTGCTGATAATCAGGATTGGGAAGTGGAAGGCAGTAGAGATCGAGGGAGGCAAGGATGATGAGGACGAGATTGTCAAGGACAAGGTAGAGAGCAAGCGGAGGATTGAATGATACGACCTATCAAATGCATACATTGTATCAAATGATACGGGTTCAATGGATGCTGTTGAACTCACTATATAAAGTCACTATACTATATTAACCAACAAGTACATTGTACATTGATTACTATACCTTACAATAGACATGAATTAGACATGCATTAGGAATGTAATACAGACATTAGTAATGTTTGAAATGCAACGGGCATGGACACAGGCATGGACACGGACACAGACACAGACACAGGCATGGACATGGACATGGGCACGGACATGGGCACAGACATGGGCACAGACATGGGCACAGACATGGGCACGGACATGGGCACGGACATGGGCATGGACATGGGCATGGACACAGACATGGGCACAGACATGGACACAGACACGGACATGGGCATGGACATGGACATGGGCATGGGGATGGACATGCCATGTACATACTATCTTAATCAATGACTACATTGTACACTGATTATTATACCTTGCAATAGAGATGCATTAGGAATGTACTACAGACATTAGTAACATTTGAAATGCAATGGGCACAGATCTAGCCACGGATATGGAACAGCCATGGACACAGTCACTGACATGGGCATGGGAGCAGGCACAGGAATGGCCATGGACACAGGGATGGCCTTGTATATCTGTTTTGATGTATGTCATCAAACTATAGACATGGATTAGGAATGTAATACAGACATTAGTAACATTTGAAATGCAACGGGCACAGACCTGGCCACAGATATGGACACAGCCACTGACACAGCCACTGACATGGCCATGGGAGCGGCCTTGTATATCTGTTTTGATGTATGTCATCGAACTATAGACATGCATTAGGAATGTAATACAGACATTAGTAACATTTGAAATGCAATGGGCACAGACATGGCCATGTATACGGACACAGCCATGGATACAGCCACTGACATGGGCATGGGAACGGCCATGGACATGGGGACGGCCTTGTATATCTGTTTTGATGTATGTCATCAAACTATAGACATGCATTAGGAATGTAATACAGACATTAGTAACATTTGAAATGCAATGGGCACAGACCTGGCCACGGATACGGACACAGCCACTGACATGGCCATGGGAGTGGGCACGGACATGGGAGTGGGCACGGACACGGGAGTGGGCACGGACACGGGAGTGGGCACGGACACGGGAGTGGGCACGGACACGGGAGTGGGCACGGACACGGGAGTGGGCACGGACATGGGAGTGGGCACGGACACGGGAGTGGGCACGGACACGGGAGTGGGCACGGACACGGGAGTGGGCACGGACATGGGAGTGGGCACGGACACGGGAGTGGGCACGGACACGGGAGTGGGCACGGACACGGGAGTGGGCACGGACACGGGAGTGGGCACGGACATGGGAGTGGGCACGGACATGGGAGTGGGCACGGACATGGGAGTGGGCACGGACATGGGAGTGGGCACGGACATGGGAGTGGGCACGGACACGGGGATGGCCTTGTATATCTGTTTTGATGTATGCCATTGAACTATAGACATGCATTAAGAATGTAATACAGACATTAGTAACATTTGAAATGCAATGGGCACAGACACGGACACAGCCACAGACACAGCCATGGACATGGACATGGACATGGGGATGGACACGGGGTCGGCCTTGTATATCTGTTTCGATGTATGCTGTTGAACTAAGGCTGCTCCTGTGTCTCTGGCCACTCCCATGTCCCTCCCATTTCTTTGTCTGCTCCTGTTTCTCTGATTATTGTACCTTACAATCGACATGCATTAGGAGTGTAATACAGACATTAGTAATATTTGAAATGCAATGCGCACAGACACGGCCATGGCCATGGACATGGACATGGGGATGGACACAGGGATGGCCTTGTATATCTGTTTCGATGTATGCCATCAAACTAAGGCCACTCCCGTTTCTCTGATTATTATGCCTTACAATCGACATGCATTAGGAGTGTAATACAGACATTAGTAACATTTGAAATGCAATGCGCACAGACATGGCCACAGACATGGGGATGGACATGGGGATGGCCTTGTATATCTGTTTTGATGTATGCCATCAAACTAAGGCCACTCCCATGTCTCTGGCCACTCCCATTTCTCTGATTATTATACCTTACAATGGACATGCATTAGGAATGTAATACAGACATTAGTAAAGTTTGAAATGCAATGGGCACAGACACAGCCACGGCCACAGGGATGGCCAGGGCATTGTCATTGGGCATGGACATGGGAATGGGCAATATTAACCTATGCATACTATTGACTATACACATTGTATACCTGTTTTGATGGATGCTGTCAAACTCACTATATATCTGCACATACTCTGTCAATTAACCAATGACTACTACTTTACTTGCTGTACCATACAGATAGATGTGCATTAAGCACATAGTACAGACACTAGTAATGTTTTCAATGCAATTGCAGGGGAAGGGGATGGGTATGGGTATGGGAGTGGGAATGGGGAACTGGGACTGACATCGGAGCTTGACAGGACCACAAAAGCAATGATATTACTACAATGATGTGCATCAAGAACAGAATACAGACAAAAGCTACATAGATGTATATATAATGTGTAAGGTATTAATTATCCTTCCACATCACTGGGAATCGGCAGGGGGATTGTCCATAGCATCTGAGTGGGATGATGGCATAATTTCTGAGAACCTCCTTTTGAATGATTTCAACTTATTTTCAACCCTTTCCTTCAAAGTGGCATATGTTCTCAATGTTATATCTTGTTGTTTGAGCTTCTCCACCTCCGCCATGTACAGACAATGACTGGCATTCTTGTATGATGTGCCAAGCTGGTCTTGAAGGGCCTTCACTTCAGCATGGCAGCTCAACAACTCCCTGTCTGTCAAGTCCTGCAACAGGAAGAACTAATGTAGAAATGCAAATGAGGATGACACTTACTGGATTGGCAGGTAGGGTGAGCTGGTTACAGGCCACCAGGTAGGATGGCCAAGCTGTCATGTTGCCAGACTGCAAATTGATCATAATGTCAGTTGGGATAGACAAGATATGGGAGCAGACAGAGAAATGGGAGTGGACAGAGAAATGGGAGTGGCCAGAGACACAGCAGCAGCCTTAGTTCGATGGCATACATTGAAACAGATATACAATGTGTACAGTGAATAGTATGCATAGGTTAATATTGCCCATTCCCATGTCCATGCCTGATGGCGATGCCCTGGCCGGCCCCATGGTCATGGCTGTGTCTGTGCCCATTGCATTTCAAATGTTACTAATGTCTGTATTACACTCCTAATGCAGGTCTATCGTAAGGTATAATAATCAGAGAAACAGGAGCAGACAGAGAAATGGGAGCAGCCTTAGTTCGATGGCATACATCAAAACAGATATACAAGGCCATCCCCATGTCCATCCCCATGTCTGTGTCAGTGGCCGTCCCCGTGTCTGTGTGCATGGCATTTCAAATGTTACTAATGTCTGTATTACACTCCTAATGCATGTCAATTGTAAGGTATAATAATCAGAGAAATGGGAGCAGACAGAGAAATGGGAGTGGCCAGAGACACAGGATCAGCCAGAGACACAGGATCAGCCAGAGACACAGGATCAGCCAGAGACACAGGATCAGCCAGAGACACAGGATCAGCCAGAGACACAGGATCAGCCAGAGACACAGGAGTGGCCTTAGTTTGATGGCATACATCGAAACAGATATACAAGGCCATCCCCATGGCCACTCCCATGCCCGTGTCAGTGGCTGTGTCCATGGCTGTGTCCGTATCCATGGCCAGGTCTGTGCCCATTGCATTTCAAATGTTACTAATGTATATATTACATTCCTAATGCATGTCTATAGTTTGATGGCATACATCAAAACAGATATACAAGGCCATCCCCATGCCCACTCCTGTGCCCGTGTCAATGGCTGTGTCCGTGGCTGTGTCCATATCCATGGCCAGGTCTGTGCCCATTGCATTTCAAATGTTACTAATGTCTGTATTCCTAATGCATGTCTATAGTTTGATGGCATACATCAAAACAGATATACAAGGCCATCCCTGTGTCCATGCCCATGTCCATGTCTGTGTCCGTGTCCATGGCCATGTCTGTGCCCCTTGCATTTCAAATGTTACTAATGTCTGTATTACATTCCTACTGCATGTCTATAGTTCAATGGCATACATCAAAACAGATATACAAGGCTGTCCCTGTGTCCGTGTCCATGTCCATGCCCATTGCATTTCAAACATTACTAATGTCTGTATTACATTCCTAATGCATGTCTTTTGTAAGGTATAGTAATCATTGTACAATGTAGTCATTGGTTAATATAGTATAGTGACTTTATATAGTGAGTTTGACAGCATCCATTGAACCCATATCATTCGATACAATGTATGCATTCGATAGGTCATATCATTCAATACAATGTTGCTTACCTATGTGCAATTTTGAGGGTCCGGTGAGTTTTTGCTTTGTTTTTGAAGGGTTTTTGGAGTGCTAATCAATGTCGTAGTGTGATCGATGTGCTAGGATGATATCCCAGCTGTCGTGCATTGTCAAGGAGGGAGCCCCGAAGTGCACAAAGTGCACTCAGGCAGCGCAGGGGTGCTACTGGGAAGGGGTCTCGAGGTGGGGACTTCACAAAGGCGAAGCGAGAAGATTCGGGGTTGCAAAACCAGATTTGCACCCAAAACCAGGTACAAAACTCATTCAATATAATCTCATAGTGTATGCTAACCTATTTTCAGATCAAAAGTGCCTCAGATTCGCGTAGTAGGCCCTATCGCCGACGTTGAACCGGTCGCAGGCCCTTCGAGACCATCAAAAGAGAAAAAGAGGTCGTCGAAGGGAAAGGGAAAGACAAAAATAAAAGTATCACGTGGTTTTGAAGAGAGTGAGGATGTCAAAGAGGAAGTCGTGACTCATCATCAATATCTGGCAATGAGGTTGGCGGAGTTGAAGGTTGAGATGGAGGTTTTGTGCAGGCAGATAGAAGTGGTGGAGGAGATGTTGGAAGAGTAGAAGATTGTGTTGTTCTTTCTGTTTTATAATTTAGATTTTTTGTGAGTCTCGAAAGTAGCAATAAGAAAAGTAAGAAGGAAAAGAAAGAAAAAAAGAAAGAAAAAAAAAGGCATAAGGGAAAGGCTCAGTAGATCATCATGGCTGAAAAACCCTTTTGGAGTTTGCGCAACCACGCTATAATGTGATATTGCGACTTGTATTGTACACTAAAAGAAATGGAGGTCATAGGAAAGTGATCGCGAACAAAGAAAGGGGATAATTATTTGTCTTCAAAGTCTGGAAGGTCTTTGGGAAAATCTTCGTTGACATTCGAAGTGTTTCAAAGTTTTTCGAGTCATTCGGAGTTGATATCAAGTCGTTCGGTGGCAGGGGAATTGATTTTCATGCAAAATAGGGAAGGAGTTGGAAGGCTGCAACTGGTCGATGAAATACTGATCCATTGAACTCGCAGATGATGTAGGCTCCTCCATAGTTTTGATCGATGATGATGAATGGACCTAAATATCAAGGTCACATCTTGCGATTGAGGGATTTCTTGATTTGCATGTTGCAAAGTAGGACCAGGTCGCCTTTTTCGAAGTTGTAGTCATTAGGGTGTAGCATGGGTATGGGTAAACCCGCGGTAAATGGCCCACAGGTTTGATGGGTACGGGTACAGTTGCCAAAATGCCAGACCTGTGACATACCATACCCATTTTGGCAGTGTCATGGTGATGGTACTCAACCCGGAAACATAAACAAAACCCACAAAATAGCTTCAGACGGTATAACACGAGTCAGAGGAAGGTTGCAAGGCCCTCTAGATGTCACCTGTCAGACCGACCGTCAAATAGTCATAAAACAACTGCTTGTCAAAGGCAGTTCGAGGCTAAAAGAATGTGTTTCGAGACTTTGCAATGATTTTCGAGGTGTTGCAATGATTTTCGAGACTTTGCGATGATTTTCGAGATGTCACAATATTTTTCAAAGAGGTTTCGAGGAATTTCGAGTGCGCAGATATGTTCAGATGCAAGGTCGGGGGACTAGATGAGTAGTAGAAGTGATGAAAAGCCTAATCGAGGGAAGCGAGAGTGAAAATAGCATAATGCGAGGAATTTCGAGGAATTTCGAGGAAGTTTAGCGTAAAACACCAAACTTTGGACTGAATAAGACTAAACTGTACTCTCAAATCACTGTGATTTGGGAGGAAGATGACGGCTTTCTTGTTTTTCTTTGTATCTAGTACATCTTTTTATATAAAATAAAGAAAGTACCTAAAAAGGCTAGAGAACATGAGGCAAACATGTGGAAAACTCGAGGCAAAAGACAATATAAGTATATCAGAACAATAAAGCGAGCCTAGAAGGGGTGAATATAACACATGATGAAGAAATAATAAGAAAGAATAGCTAAAAGCGGACTGTCCTTGTTATAAATTGAATAATAGATCAGAAACTGCTTTGAGCAGATTGTATGTGTGCACATGCGGTCGAAATGTGTTCGATATACTTGATATAGTGTCCAATGTGTCCAGCATGCGTCCGAAGATCGTTCGAATAGGAAATACTGTGTCCAACGATGTTTTTCGAGGTTCGATGTTTTTCAAAGATTTTCGAAGATTCTTCGGACTTCATTCATGGCCCGATATTGGTGCGATATTGTTCGACAATGGTAGGGGATACGTCTGGCATGTGTGCAATGACCATTGGGATAGCGATATAGTGTCCAATGTCAATTTTCGATGTTCGATGATGTTCAATCGTGTTCGATACAATGCTCGCAATGTTCGATCGCATTTGATATGATGCTCGACAATGTTTGATGATGCTCAACCACATTTGATACAATGCTCACGCTCGGTAGACTTGGTCAGGAGTGGTCGCGCTGCTTCTGGGACCTTGTGCAAGCTATCCGATGTGATTAGAATGTGGTCAAAATGGTGAATCGGCCTTTGAGCCGAGGAGACAACCTATCAACAGGTATCAACAGTTATTTAGGTCATCGGCCACGGAAGATGCCAGACATCGAAACGACGGCAAAATCGTCATTTGTAAGTATTTCAACTTTCTTATTTCACAACTAACAGTTTTGTTAGGTCCTACTCTAGTGACATGAAGCATACAAAATGGGCCTAAATGACTTTGATCGTCATTTGGGCCCCCCAGGTAAGCTTTTCTTTGTTCATATCTTATTTTTCTTTATTCAACTAAGTTCATTTGCATTGTTTACAGGTTTTAACTTACAATGATGCGACTACCACGACAACAACGACAACAATGCCAACAATGGCCACCATGGCCACCATGCCATCATCACCATCACCACCACAGCACCCCCAACTTCCACTGCAAGCAACTGCCCACGGGGTGGAAACAGGGAGCAACGATGGGACAAGGATGGGATGAGGCACAGGTGCGTTTCTCTTATATTATCTACAAGTCTTATCTCACCATATTGTGCCCAAACAACGACGGACATTGTTTGGGCTCTAGGAAAAGTTTTTTTTGTTTTCTTTTTGTTTTTTCAACTAACTAATATGTTCATCTTGTTTATTAGGTTCTAACTATGTTATAACAACGAGACGATGCCTCCACACCCACCTATGCCCACCCACAGCAACGCCACGACGCTGCACGACTGAAAACCAAAACAGATGACCTCCCTCCCACCACTCCCCTCTATCAACACCCACCACCACCACTCCTGTACCTGCCACCACATCGTCTAACACTGGACAACGGGATGGGGATGCAAGGGACAAGAACAACGTTGACAATGAACCACCACCACCATGAGCGACTGCTCACAGGGTCAAAATGGGGAGCAACGAGATGGGACGACAACACCAGGGGACAGGGACGGAGAGGGGGACGAACAACAACTACACGGGCAGCGATGGCAATGAGGATGGTGACAAGGAAGGGGATGACAATGAGGTGAGACAAAAAAAGGCCCAAGACATCGGGCCACAGGTGAATTTTGTTCCTTTTCTCATTTCATTTCATTGTTACTAACCCCAAACATTCTAGGCAATGATTTTACTATTGACAATGACGGGCGCCCCCTGTCTCACCCCCACCACTGCCACAAGCCCCTGCTCATGGGGTGGTTAGGTGGTAGCAAGACCATACACTCACGACAGCAGCACCCCCAACTACTGCTGCGAGCAACTGCTCACGGGGTGGAAATGGGGAGAAAGGACAGGACAAGGATGGGGAGGATGATCCAGGACCATGAGGGGCAGGGGCACTACTGTGAAGAAGGGGAAGGACCTCTCCTCGCCCCCCATCTCGTCAGTTTTTTTTTAATTATTTAGTATTGTATAGAATTATGAAATACACAAATCCCTCCTTCACTCTTCTTGAGTGGTGGAGGTGTCTTTTTTTTTCAAAAATAATTAAATATAAGTCCCTCTGTACAAAGATTTATTGTCTGTGGCTCAAGTATTGTATACAATGTGTAGTTGAGTTAGTAAAGATACAAATGCAGGATGTTCAACAGTGTAGAATGTCTAAATATGAGGCAAAGATGTAGTCAAACCTACGGTGTATATACATGGTGTCACACCTGTGGTGTTTTATGACAGACCATGGGTTAAACCTGTCACCACAGTTACGGTGTTAGAATGGGTGCGGTGTTGACAGGTGTGGGTGTGGTGTGTTAAATTTTACCCATGGTGTGACCCATGCTACACCCTAGTAGTCATGCATCGTTCATTTGTGAATGACTTCAAAATGTTTTGCAGCTTCGAGTCGAGCAGTATAGACTTTTGAATAGAGAATTTCGAGGTCAAATGATCATTTCTGCAGTGCTATTGCTCTTTGAGTGATGAGATCAGTTGTTGATAAGATAGAATCAGGAGGGGGTTGCAAGTATGTTGCTTCAGAGATGTCAAGCAGGATTAGGGGATGTGATCCTGTAATTGCAAAGTAAGGAGAGCAACCCATGTGTCTACGAACTGTAACTCGTTCTGCCCAAAACACCAAGTGTGCTCCAGCTGACCATTTGCTCTGATCTCCATTGACTGCTTTGAATAATGATTGTCGAATATCAAAATGAGCTTGTTTGATGATTCCGTTCGCACGAGAGTTGTAGCCGCTAATTCAAATGTGGTTAATATGATATCGTTTTGAAAGGTACTCCAATGCTGCAATGAATGCTGATTCATTATCGCTCACAATTTTGTATAGCGAACCCCATCTACAAATGATATCTTCAAAGATCCAGTCCCCAAGGGTCATGGCATTTTCTCATCGAAGGTTTCGCCACTTGGGATAAGTTGTTAGTGAACATCAACCTTGTACGATATACTTGAATCCGCTCGAGGGAGGCATTTGCATGGTATCGATGTAGACTTTGCCGAATAAAGGTGTGGGTGTGGCAATGGTAGGTGGGATAAGGAGATTTTGAGTTTGTCATACCTGGCACAGGTGGCAAGTGCGAATATACCATGCAATGTCTGCTTTCATGTTAGGCCACCAAAATCGTAGGGAAATAACGGCTTTCGTCGCAAAGACCATTTTGTGTCCAATATCATCATGAGCTGCACGAATGACTTTGAGACAACGTTCGGGAATTGCAACAATTTTGTGAGCTCCATGCAAGTCTTTCCTCCAAAGTTTGCTGCAATCTAAGAAGAATTCGGTGCAATATCAAACAAAGGTAGCATATTCAGAATCTGATAAATCTGGAGGTCGTACCAAATCCTCTAACCATTTTCAAACGTGAATTAATCTTTTGTCTTCCTTTTTCGCATTGTTCATTCATGGGACATCATCATAGGTCAGATCCTCCCCCTTACTGAGATCTGAAGAGAGGAAGAGTGTCAAAACTCAATAGGAAGTGAAGGGTTGAGTTGTAACGGGATTGATTTGGTGTACAAAACTGTGAAGACAGTCGATCCAGTCTCCAAAATCATTTTCGTTATCAAACTGGTCATCTTCATCTTGTGGAGGATGTCTCAAAAGTCCGTCTGGACCATGATGTGTACCTGCAACATGAACTAACGTGAAGTGAAAAGTGAGGATCGAGACAATCCATTGATTGATGCTAGTGCTAGGTGCGATATCAGGGTTCGAGAGCATGCCTTTGATATACCTTGCATCGACTTCAATGATGAGGTTTCGGACCCCTATTAGGTACAATTGAAGTGCTCCAAGAGTGCGATATAGACTGTAGAGTTCAAGTTTTGCTTGTGAAAACCGGGATTCACAGTCGTTAAGCATGATCGAGCTGAATCGACTGTAATATCATTTTTGAAGGTTGTCGGGATCGCATTGCGTGAGAAAGAAGCCAATAGCGATGTACAAAGTATTGACTGATAGGATAACTGGGGCATTGGATGAGTAGTTGATAGCACAAATTGCTGGGGAATTGATCAATGCTTCAGGTCTTCCTGTGCTGCGATTTGTTTCAGTCCAAAATTGAAAGGGACATCTTTTCGTGTAAGGTGTATTAGAGCTGTAGCACGTTGAGCGAAGTTTCAAATAAAGATATGACAAACTCCAATAGTTCCTAGAAATGCCTTGACTTCGGTAAGGCTTCGACAAGCCCCCATTTGCTAACTGCTGCAATGCGAGTGGGATCAGCCATACGACCTTCAATATTGCATCGATGACCTAGAATGATTATTTTGGAGATGCAAAGGTAAAGTTTCGGACCAGAAAATGTTCCTCCACAATACTTCATGTGTTGGACTATACGATTTAGATTCTCGAAATGTTCCCAAACAAAGTGTCGAATGCCTGGATTATTGGTGATCATTTTGCAAGATCCTCTGATAGTTCGATATTCTGATTTTGGACCCTTAACTGGTGTGTCGTCAATGTAAGGGATGGTGATATGATGGACTTCGGGTTGTAGGATAAATGTTATGTCATCATGTAAGATTGGAACCAAGTTTGTCCAACCCATCGGTAGAGTGACAATTTGAAGTGCTCCAAAAGGTGTCTGAAACATTGTTATATCTCGAGATGATTCTGCGACTTTCCTTTTGTCAAATGTGACATATAAGTCCAACATTCCACCGCAAGTGCATCTGCCAAATTGTTCAGCTAGATGCTTGGGGATTGGGACAATGCCAGAGTGCTGTATTGTTACTTGATTAAGAGGCTCGAGACTGTGAACGATTCGAAGTGATTTTGCATCTTTCTTCACAATGCAAAACCATCGCGACCGATACAACAAGTTCAACAACTCGTATACTCCTGCTTCTATCTTCTTTTTCAGCATCTCACAGATCTGTTCGTACAGACCAGGAGGTATAGGGATATTATGTTTGACCCATGGAGTGTGAGGAATAAGGAGGAAAGAAGTCAGGGCGAAATCTTCCTCATTCTTGTTCAGTCCATGTGAAACCCATTTCATGATTTTGAATAAAATCATGCATAAGCTTTCGTTCTTCTGGCCATAGAAAATTGCCAGGATGGTTTTTGTCGATAATAGCTTTGCATTCTAGTGTATATCAGGGAGAAGGGACGAATGATGGGGGTTGAAGATTGAGTTTTGGCATTTGCTCGAGGGGGTTGCCAGTGATTGTTCGAATGATGCGAAATCGATCAGGTAGTTCAGTAATAACCGGTCGAACTTTCTGTGTGACTGGTTTGTATTTCTTCTTCAAGGCTGCAAAGGTTGGGTATAGAGAGTCGGTTGACAAGATGTGGGGAGGGGGAATGATAGCAAAGTTGTGCATAGAGGTGGCCATCAAGGCCAATAAAGATGTTGCATACTGGTGACTAGCCATTAAATATAAGTTCGCAAGGATCGAAGAAAAGGAAAAGGTGTTCAAAGAGTTCAAGGAGTCAATATCAGGAATAATTGCAGTGTACTCGATAGTTATAGAGGAATTAGAATGGTCAAAAGAAATGATGAGGGCACACTGGTTATTCTCTGAGATTTTATCCTCTAGTTGCAAAAATCCTCGTGAACTACTCTTCTTCGTCAATTAGATCGGGGAATAGTCGGAATAGCACAGGATTGTGTTGAGTTCGGATTGAATATAGTTATCATCTGCACTTCATTTCAATAATTCTTGACTGTACTCTCTGTGAGAACGTCGAATGGTCATCCGAGCAGAATGTCATATGCTGGATTGCGGATGATGTGTATCTGCATATAGAGAGTGATGCTACCAACTTCACAAGGTACATTCCGTGCTAAACCTAGACTCTGGTCAATACCACCATTAGCCAATTGCAGAGGGATGTGTATCAAAGGATCATATGCGAGACCGAGTTCATGACAGACTTCTTCTGACATTGTGATGATCGATGAACCCAGATCGACTACGCTTTCGACTGGATTTCTGCTGTTGACATTCATAATAACCGATCTAATAGAATGCGATTCCTTCACTGTGATAAAAGGTTTGGGTATTTCTCCAGGGCAAAGACTGCTAATATAGGTTTCATAAGGGTCACCAAATATGAATATGTCATTGTGAAGGAGATTCGTAGTGTTCTTTCCTTCAGGTTGCTGGATATGATGCACAGTGACCTGTTCCTTCCATTTTGTGTGAACTTTGGGCAATAGCAAAAGTAATTCTTTGGGGGTTAGAGTGATAATCAGTGTTTTCATCGATCGAGTGAAAATGTCTTCGGTGATTTTGTCCTTTTGAATGGGAGCTTGGGTATGGTAGGATGGGCCATCTTTCACTTTTCCTGTCAATGCAAAGTTGCGTTCGTGAGGAGGTAGGTACGAGTTTTCTTTAGTGACATTGTAGGGATGTATTACTGGTTGCGATGATTTCTCAGAGGTTGAAGATGGTGCCAAATTTGAAGTAGGTGGGTTGGTCACTGTGGACGATATTTATGGTGCAGGTAGTTGTGGGACAAATCATTTGACCATTGCAGGGATTGAGGACCATGAGGTAGGAGCTGTTGGCACATTCAGATCAGTTTGCGTAAAAGGTCTACCACTTCGCAAAGCATATATCTCTTGTTCGAGTTGTGCGATACGATCTTTGGCTGTTGTGGATAAGTCGGTAATTTGGTAGACACCCCTGGATGGTGTTGAAGAAACTGTCGAAGGTGCGATATTATACATTAGCGAAGGGGTAAGGTTAGATGGAGGGTTTCATCAAGTCCATTCATCAATCCTGTCCTTGGTAAAATGACTGGGGATGCTTCAAGGAGTGAATTGACTGTTTGGGGGAATGATTTTGCCTTCTGTGTTCTTCTTACACTTTCCTTCATTGATATAAGACTGGCAAACCAAGCAGTCACTAATAAAATGTCCTGTAAGCCCATAAAAGATGCAAACTAAGGTTTCGAGCTGGTCCAAACAAAATCCACTGTTAGGTCGAGTAGTGTTCATGGTCTTCGAACCTGCTAAAGCTGTTACAAGAGTGGCTGTGAATTTCTCGAGGATTGCCATAAGGTCTTCCGATTTAATTTGGGGTGAAAATGTCAATGTTGTTGGGATTGCTGAAGGTGCTGAAGAATGTGAACTAAGTAGTGATGTCGAATCCGAGCTGATAGATCCTGCTAAAATGAATTTTGCCGCTGCCTGAATATCGTCAAGTGGGTAGGGGTCATCGGGGTAGTGATCAGGGAATTTTAGTTTGAGTCATCAAGCAATTCTAGCCCATAAGCCTGGTTGGAAACCCTGGACAAAGGCTCTGCTTTGTTCTGTGTCAGAAATCCTGCCTTTAGTAGATAGAAACTTTGTAATGTTATAGAATGACCGATAGTATAATCCCAAATCGCTCGCGTTGTAAATACCTATGCAAAGTTGTTTGCTGACAAGTTTGTCCATGTCTGAAATTGACCATTTCCAATCATCTTTGGAACCAGGGTACAGTTGGTGAATGGCAATGCGAAAGTTCTGGAACGAAATGCCAGCATCATATTCTGGAATCGATTCCGAGAGTTCGGAAGTGTCGGTATTGAGGTAGCAACAAGCATGCTTCTTCATATCTTCCGAGTTCGTGACATTGCACACCGAGAAAAGCAATTTGAGCTCGTTAAAGTATCTGCAAAGTTCTCGTGGCTGGGTAGGGTTGAATTTTGGAGCCATGGAATGACCACGAGCTGGCATCATTGCTTGCGTAGTCATGAATGCAATGTTTCTAGGGGTAGGGGTTAAAACTTGTGTGAATGATGGTAGAGGAGTCGAAGTTGTTGGAAGGATGAATGAAGATGTAGACGATGAAGACAAAGAAGTAGAGGATGATGTCGAGGGCAATGAGATTGGTGAAGGGAATAGTCAACGATGAGTCGATTCTGCTTCAGAAACAGGTATAAGAATATCTCCCAATTGTTCGAGAGATTTGAAGGTGTGGCGAGTGTCGATTTGTAGGTTTCTAGCTTGTGTTGGCCTAAGCTGGGAGATTCGAGATGGATTAGGCAATGAAATGATTTAGAAACCCCTCACGGTGAGCTCCAAAATGATGATACTCAACCAGGAAACCCAAACAAAACCCACAATAAGGGCTCAAATGGTATAACACTAGTTAGAGGAAGGTTGCAAGGTGGTACTAAATATCACCGCTGTAAACCAAGGGTATGAAAATGACTCTAGAGGGTGTGCAATGAAGTCCAATGAGGTTCGAAAGTATTTGAAGCATTGCAATGACGTTCGAGAGAAATTCGATAATGATTGAGAGTGTACAAAGTGCTGCGATAGTGTTCAAGGGAATTTTAATGAAGTTCGGGAGTGTGCAAAGAGTGTAAAGAAGTTCGAAGAGTGTGCAAAGAGGTCCGACGATGTTCAAAGAAGTTTGAAGAGGTGCAATGATATTCAAAGAAGTTCAAAGGCCTTTATAGAAGATGAAGACGCTTTCAATGGTGGCTGAGGATAGACTATAAGGATGTAGAAAAGTGTCGAGAGAGGATAGACGATATCTGATAGTTTTGAGAAGCTAGTACAAGGAGTTTGAGGAAATTCAGCATAAAACACTGAACTTTGAGACTAAGTCAAGACGCTTGGACTCAAGAGAATGGCTCTTAAATCAGACAATTGGTGTGAGAGGACGATATATTCTGTTCTTCTAAGTAGCTAGTACAAGGCTATAAGGGAAACGTCTAGAGGCATGATTTATTACTGGTACCTGTCCCCATTGATCCAATATATCATCAAGATGTCAAAGCGCCACAATTGCATCCTAAAATCCCATCATTGTGTCTCCTCGTGTCCAGTGGTGCTCAATATGCAATACACTAACTCTTACAAGGTGTGCTGCATGTATCTGAAAGGCGGTGCAATAGGTGTACAGTGGCCAAAGGTGTTAGAAGTGCTGCAAAGTCATTCGAGATCGTTTGAAGTCGATCGAAGTCGATTGAAGTAGTTTCAGAGCAGTGTCGCAGGGTTCATAGGGGTTTGGAACTTGTGTGTTGATGTGTCGATGCCTCTGGAGACATTCCCAGAGCTTAGAGTGCACAGTGGACCTATCAGCGCTCATACGTGCTCGAGCATAGTGACACTGGGGTGCAAATCAAGAGTGCAATTCTTGATGAACACAGGCAGATCAGTGTTGAATTGATGCTGAAGGAGCATCTGCATTTATAGTCTGGCTCAATGACTCGGTCTGAGAGGATTTTATGAATTGATCCCAAGTTTGCACTCAGCAAGGTAGTAAGTGAAGACGAGTCACAGAAGGTCAAACAGCAGGCTGCAGGAGGCATCACATTGTGTGCGTGTTGCGCAGGATCTCAACATGTCACTTGGAACAAAACAGCCAAAGAAGGACCATGAATCTCGATGGAAGAATATTGTGTCGAACATCAAGACCCTTGTGGCTTCTCAAGGTATTTCATTTCACTCTGGTGCAACATCCATTCTCACGCAAAACCTGCCAGCTGTGGTTGCCGTCTCAAATCTTTCTTGCCATAACATCACATATCTCTTCAAGCTTGAGTTGGGAAGTTTTGTCATCATGTGCAGCCAAGGGGGCACTGGGATCGAAATGCTGGACCAGAACCCAGTTAGTTAGTCCAACCAGAGGCCGCAAAAAAAAGAAATGGACCTCTCCAGAATAGGACTTCTAAACGTCAATTTGAGGCTAATAGAACCTTTCTACAACATATAAAACATGTATAGAAGGCTTTCCATAGCATCTGAGTAGCAGAAGAGGTAAAATAAACTGATTTACACTGGGATTCACAATTTATGAGTGATCGAAAACACTGATCCGCACCACAAATGGTATCTTTGCGGTATCTAAGCAATTTGAAGCCTATTGAATGTTGCCTACACCTTACTCAACAGCGCCAAAACAGTATAAAATCTAATCAGAAACATGGCATTAAGTAGCAGTGTTGTAGGTTTCAAAAATGACATACATGTACAACAGGTTACTGATAGAACTGTCATTCTAGTCACTGATACCAGTGCCAATCCTCAATGCAGAGGGATATGCCGTTTGTCCAGACTGCAGTAAACACATAAATTGCGGCACCATTGGGCTAGCCAACCTCGAAAAGTGTCATCGCAGAACGAAAGCCTGTAAGGATGCACAAGCAAAATGAGACAAAGACACTAAAAAGAAGAAAAATGGATCAATACTCTCCTTCATGAAACTGAAAGTAGCCGCAGTACCATCAACCATACACAGTTCAGCACCTGTTCATGGTCATAAGTTGGCTCAAACACCAGCGAGACATACAAGCCTTATCGAAACCACAAATCCTTCTTGTAGGGAAGCTGTGTCTCAAACCTTGCAACCTGTTTCAGAGCTGATCACGGGCAATTTCACCAGCGAGTTGCAGAAGTTGGTCGTGAGCTTACCAGGGAGCATCCCTGAAGGGTCTGAATTTGACAAGCTCGCATGTTTCAGTGGTGATCCAAGGGGTTTTGATGATCCTACTGTCAGTGCCGACGAGTTATGGGAAATGGGGCTGAACAACGTCATGAAGGTGGCACTGGGCTGGGGGAAGGAAGGAGATATGAGCGAGATCATTTGTCGGTGTAAATGGGGGTTGGATGGTTTAGTGAATTTTGTGACATACTTTGTGAAGGAGCGAGGTGTGGGCAAGGGCTTGTTTAAGGGGAAGATGGACTACCTTGTCGAAGAGCTCAAGAAAAGGTAAGTAAAACTCAAGTAACACCAAATCTCTGACTCACCAAAATGTGCAAGAATACCATCTCCACCTGAGGGTACTGCCAACATTGATGCTAAGCCCGCTATTGCCACAACAGAATCTGAATCTGCACTGTATATTCTTGAATCCAACGATTTCACCTCTCTCGATGGCCTTCTGACAGATGCTACTACCACAACAAGCAACAATGAAGCTGAAATCGTTGATGTGGACACATTCAAGTATGAGGACACTGTTGAAAACCTGAAACAATCAGCACCGGCATGCAATGGTTTCACCCTGAGCTTTCCAGATGGGAAATCACCGCATACTGCATATCCATTTGCCCTCCACGATACCCTCGTCCTGCCCTGGGACTACTCATCGAAAAATGGTGTGATGAAACTTTTTGCCCATGGTTGCAATGGATTATCTGAAGGAAAGGGTGAAGCATGTCAGCATTGTCGACAAATGGTCAAAAACAAGACCTTGGAGGGCATACTCACACGGATAGAAGGAGGCATTCACAAAAATACCGGATTTGCGTACCACGGTTTCAGTGGCCTCCATGAAATCCTCCGTTGCAAAAACCAAATGATCGAGTTCTATCGGTTACGTGGGTTGAACCAGGCGAGAAGACTGCTTTCTAAAGCGACAGCCCTCTCCGACCAGAAGTGGCTCCTGATGGCGATATCGAGTGGGAAGGTCAGCCATGTCGACCATCTTCTCAGTATTGAGCTTCAGCAGAAGAGGGGAGCTCATGGGCTGTTGGCTTTGTATATGGCAGCTGCTGAAGGCCACTACAACCCAAAGAGTTTTACAGAGGAAGAGGATATGAAGGCATTGCTGGGGTGGAAGCTGGGTGGAAATCGAGTTGCAGAGATCAATCATTGTGTGAACAACAGTCCAAGCATCACCTACCTCAGGACGCACTCAACCGTTCCCTCACTTATCCTGTCTCATGAACAGCCAACAGCTGAACAGGTTCATGCCAATGTAGAGGCGACATTCGATGGCTTGCTGGATGTGATCCACAGTCAAAACCATACAAAATTTGTCCATGTGGTGTTGATGTTTGATGAGCTTGCCACGGAGAAGAGGATCAGGTTGGATCCAAAGACCAACCACTTTCTTGGAATCTGCAGAGAGCATGCACACAAGACGTTGATTGAGTTCATTAACGAGGATGACCTGGAGGAGTTGTTTCAAAACCTTGATGATGGAAAAGTTCACTACGTGGGAGAGGTGAGTGAGTTCCAGATTCAAGGTTGCTTCCGCGGAAGCAACTTCCCTTTTTGGAACGTCTCCTGATCTATTATTAGGCCACTGTTGGCGCAACAGGCATTCTCTGCAAGGATAATCGAATATATCCTGGGCATCCTGTCCTTGTATCTGGCGACTGCAAGCAGGAATCTGGAGAGGAGCACGCAAAACTTATAACGACCGTTTTTAAGGGTGTAAATTCATTGCAAGCTCAAACAAAACTTCAGATAACTACACTTGCTTCTGACGGCAAAACTCGACAGGGATCCTCGTTCATTCTCCTCACCTTTAAATTTGACCTACCAAATGATTCACCCATTTATCCGTTGCTCAAGCCGCTGAAGTTCCTCAATCGCTATGTTGGAGATGACAACCTCACATGCGATAAAGATTGGAAACACGTCTTCAAACACTGGTGAAACCTGCTGCTTTGACAACGCGGTATCGTGGTCAATGGCTTTCGTATTACACCTGACATTATTCGAGATCATTTCAAGTCTGCTGGACTTTCGGCAGATCATATTCGCTCTTTGTTTAACCCAGAGGATCAGCAAGACATCAAAATGGCCTTTGACATGCTCAAGGATATCTGGACCCTCCCTCAAACTTCTATCAACTCTTGCCTGGGTTTTCTCGAGGCACAAGAGGCACTGTGGACCCTTGGAAAACTGTTATTTCATATGGTCTTTCCATACCTCTGTGTCAATCTTTCTCTTTCAGAACAAATCGAGCATCTCAGTGCTGCAGCCCACCTTACCCTTATTCTTTATAGATTGGCCGGCAAAGAATTTATCCCTATGAATCTCTATATTGACCTTATGATCATGATTAAGAACACTATATTCTACATGGCAAAAGCAAAAATCGACGATCCAGATAGTGAATTTTGGCTGATACTCTTAGGCACTGACCAACTTGAAGAGCTTTTTGGGATACTCAGGACTATGGTCGGAAATGATGCCAACTTGGATATCCTGCAGCTTGTTTCCCACCTCGCTGGAACAACTGAAGTTTCAAATATTCTCACAAAATACCCTCATTGGAACCGTTCTCCTCGCCATCTCAAACTGCCTGCTATGTCATGCAAGTCTAAAGAGATCCCAGACAGTGCAGACCACATCAAACTGGGGTCTTGGAGAGGGAATGTCAAACTCAAGGATGTTTCTCTTCAAACTTCCTGGAATTGTGGTCGGTGCTTAATCGAGCAGGAGTGTGACACCCTCAAACATATCCTCCTCAAACTTGAAGAACTGGAAGATATTGACATTCTCTGCCCATTTGGTTCTCTTCTTGTTGACATCCCACTAGAAGATGTCGATGTCGACAAGAGTCTTGAGGTTCCAGCTGCTGGATCAGTAAATGGAATCACTGACATTGACACTCACAAAACAGAAATGCGTGTTGATGTTGAAGATGCACTCAGGTCTGAACTCGCTTCCTCAAGCACTGAAACAGTCACAGCTACTCAAAAAGAATTTGATTCAAAAGTCCTCATCAATGGTACGGCGAAGAACAAGGCATGCACACTCAAAGATTTCAGCAAATATCGCAAACATGCTGGCTCAACGGATTGTTTAAAATGTGTACAAGCTGTTACAAGATTTGTTGATATTGAAAAATCATTCAACTTGAGCCCAAATCACGTACCAGTCAACGATTCGCAAAAAATCATCATGTCGGACCCAATTGCCACTCTGGTTCGCATCGAAAACAACTTCTGGCTTTGCCTTGGGGAGGTAAATGGACTCTGAATTGATGGCCAGCCAGTCGACTACATTGGCTTTGAATTACTGGCTGAAAACACTGTTACTGTATCCTATCAGCTGCTAGGTTTGCAGCCAGCCACATTAGCGGACGACCCAGAGGGAAGAAACGACTGGAGAACATACATGACAGATGAGCACTCATTCATGGTACCCGGATGTCTCATTCAATCCATTGACCCAACCACTTCCACAACACATATTGGCATGCCCTTTTACCTGCTACAGAGCACATTCTTAGTCGCATTAACAGCCAGTCTCTTTCAAAGCCTTACCATTTCTGATCTCAAAAATGTGCCAAAGCTTGCACAAACCAAGGAGTTCTTATGACCAGTAGCGGCAGAAACACTCGTAATGAAAGAAAAGAAAGGTCTGACGCACTAATTGCACCCAAGACCAATCCATAGCGACCATTGTTTCCCTTTTGATAGATATCTAAGACTTCGCCAACATAAAAGCGTTGAGCACTGTGCACAAGGGGGCACTGGGATCAAAAAAATAGACCTGGGGTCGATTTTTTTGCTAAGGTCATTTTCAGTGGACTAACTAACTTACATAATCAGGAACATGTCTATATTTAGCAATATGACATCATCTTCGTGACCGTTTCCCCCCTCGTCCCCGCCCAGAAGCTTCACAAGCCGCGCACACCCAATTTCGTGGTTCTTGCTCAAGTTCCATGCACCGAAGATGATACTGGACATATAGAGTGAGTTATCAATCACTGAGAACTCAGATCAAGTGTCAAAGCCATGCTTACCCACTGAGTCTCGCAACCGGCTTGTTTGCAGTTTAGTACGCCATCCATTGTACTATTGAGGACTGATCCACAAAGACACCCATTCAGGGTGTCTCCTAGTTGTCACAGAATTCTCTTGTGCTTTGACCACCTGGATTCTTCAGGAACTGCTTGAAACTCAGTTGCAGCTGTATGATGCAAGGTTGAGTTCGCATCAATTGCCTCGCCATCAATGTTGTTTTGGTTTTCACCGCCATAATCAATTATATTTTCACTTTCCTGTTCAATGAGAGTATGTAAATACTTTTTTAGGCCCCAGAATAAATACAAAAACTCATGCTGTCCTTGAATGACAGTTCTTCTGTGATTGGAACAGGTCCCACCTCAAAGTCCTCAGAACTTTGCAGAGGTGTAGCAGCCTCGTGTGGGCCTTCGAACTCTTCTTCCCTTTGCCCATCGATGAGGCTATGCAAACCCTCACTTTCCTCACCAAAATCACCCCTCTCTGATTCCTCATCAACCCCAGTGCTTCATCATAATCGTAATCCTTTTCCTCCTCTTCATTGTTGTCACATTCTTTGGGCTTGTCAGTGTCATTACCTTGGGAAGGAGAGCTTATCACTGAATGTGTTTCACCCAGATCGTCATCACTGACCAATATATTTGTGAGTCATTTCCTGAAGAGCTTGATGAAAATATACATAGATGGAATTCGGGCGCAATGGTTTTCAGAGATGACCAACAGTGGGATCTTCAATTTTTTGGTGCATTTGGCTGTCACCTTGCCCATATCTTTTTCATTTCAGTCTGTTTGAAGTTGGACAGCTTCCATAGGTGCTCATACTTGGTAAGATCCAATGTTTTGTGCCTTTCCTCAAAGTGAACCTTCATGAAGTATTTCCAGATCACGGGGTCAGCCTTGGGACAAACAGGACAGTGAATTGGCACATTAGAGCAGGGAGATGAGGTGGTTGACTCTGACACTATGCCGTAGGAGTATTTCATTTTTGATAAGACAGCCTTTTGACGTCTTCTGATTGATCCTTAGGTTTCCATTTGTGCCCTTTCCTTTCGCCAAATAGAACTGATGGACGGAGACACAATCCGCATAGAGGTTCAGCAGAATGAATGATGGCAGGATCATACAGAATATGTGATCCAACATGTTCAAGTACACGTTGACCTTGAGAAAGGTCAAGCGTAACAGTTGGCGAGCACCATGGGCAGTCTGAAGTTGTCATGGATCTGATACTCACTATGTCATGGTCGCTCTTGCAGACAAAGCATGCACTACCTACAATTCGAGACATGAGGGGTAAGCACAGTTAACCTCTAGCAATCACTGGCCATCACTTACTGGAAGCTTCATGATAGGGGAAGGACCCCTCACTGGGACAGATCACATGACTTCATTGCAAACTTTCCTGGTGGGTATGTACGAGGGGGTATAGGTTGTGAAACCAGTGCATGGGAGGTATTTATAGTAATACATGTTATTTGAATACTAAGGATTTACATGAAGCTAAAAACAATATATGTCATTTGAATACTAAGGACCTGGTTGTCGTTGTGTTCTTCGTCGTCCCGTCATCATTGCATCATTGTTGCTCCGTCGTCCACCCTGATCGCAGGGGCTCACAGCAGTGGTGTGGGGGTGTCGTGGTGGTTCGTTCGTTTGGTCCCCGCCGTCCCGTTGTCGTCCAGTACCTAAAAAAGTTCGTCCCATCGTGGTTCCTGCTCCTGTCGTCCCCCGCCCATCGTCCCTCGTTGTTGCCTGTTAGCACCCGCGATCCACCCTGCGAGCAGGGGCTCGCAGCGGTGGCGTGGGGTACTGGGGTTGAGCACGGGGTGTCCTAGGGTGGGTCCGTAATTATAACATATTCATAACCTAAAATATAGTTGGTTAGCAAAAAGAAATAAGAAAAAAGTTACCTAGGGCCCAAAGGACGATACTTAGACATCTTTTGGGCCCGGTTTCTGTCTTTCTTCGTCGTTGATTGGCGTGGGAGTGGCAGCTGGGGGTGATGATGGAGTGGTGGTGGTATAGGAAGGAGGAGGGAGGCGTCGTCAATGTCCTAGGAGTGTAAAGACCTCAAAGACAGGAAGATGTGGGGGAGAGTCTAGGCGAGGTGACACATTGACAACAGGTGCGACGACATGCCAAACGGTGAAACTTTCAAGCAACTGTTTGTTTACGCATCAATGGGAACCGTCATGTGATCTGTCCCAGTGAGGGGTCCTAAGTACTGCTTGAGACGGTCGTAAGTGCTTTGTGTTATTAATGTGCTGTGGTCTCAATTTTTAATCTTTTAGGGCCCTGTTCATGACGACGAAATGGACGCCCTCCGAAGTACCTGCTGCACAGCCTATTTTTGCTCAACACTATCGACATGGAGATTTACATTGTCATGCACCAATTTCTCAGTTGGTCTATCACTTGGGGCCTAACATCATGACCCTATTGAGTCCGGGAAATCTTGCTCTGTGGCTGCACAAACTTGGGACACCTTCACTCGCCCAGGTCCCATTCGAAAGGAAATTGAAAAATTGCCAAAACTGAAAATCCCCGGTGGTAGAATGCAGAGGAAGTAGCTCACATGCATACATTAACTTACCAATATGATATTGATTCGGACCTTCGTTCCTGCACTTCCTGTAACCTGCGGGCTGCAGGCGAGCCTGGCGAGAACACCTGTCACTCATTTGGGTGCCTTACGTGACAACGTTACACCCTTGTCCGCTATTGCATATTCGAGGCAGAAATTTTGCAAATTTGAGGCCCATTTTTGGAGGATTTTCCGGACAAACCTTTGGTGGAGCTTCCGGGGGCCTGTCCACACTGCGACTCGATGAAGATGGTTAATCTGGCAGCGTGCTGCTCAAACGTCTTGTCTACAAGGACTCTTCCTTCGTGACCTTTTCTTGCCTCGTTGGAACCGTGGAGATGCGCCACTGACGAATGCCACTAAATCTGCCTGCGTCGGATTTGGAAGCGAGAAGCCGCTGATTTGAGAGAATTAAAGACAAACAGCGTTTGAAACAGTCACCATCTATCACGAGTGTTCGAGCCAGAGCGGAAAGCGTTCTTTGGCATCTCTAATGGCATGTAATTTTGCTAGTTGATACTTCACTTCGTAGCTAAACATGCAGACACAGTCCCACCCACCCAGCGGCCTACGTCGTCCCTCTGCAGCCCACACCTAATTCGTTGTCGATGCGGACCATAGTACCGAATTGCTTTCTGTCACCATTAGTACCTCAAACTCTTGTCCTCAATGCGCACTCTCACCTCAAGGAATTCATTCGAACGATTCCTGATCCGCCACATTTCACAACTACCGTACATTTTATCCTTGCGTTTTTCTGGCTGGATGTTCTCGCAACTTCCACTTTTTTCCACATCCCCAACCTCTTTGTTTTCGACAAGATCCAGAGCTTAATGTTCTCATCGTGCTAAGTTCAAATTTGACTTCTTGCTCGTAGTCCTCACGAACATCATAGATCATCGTCAATCTTTCATAAAACCCCCGGTCTCCGATTACAAACATATCCATTCCATAGTTTTACGCACGCTAGGTGAGGTAGTCGGTGAATTTGAGCCTTTTGAAGGCTGAATGGCACGTCCGCCGAGAGTCCGTTTGGCACGGGTTTCCTTTGGACGTCACGGTCCGGTATAACTATAAGAGCCTATGTGCTGTCACACTTACCTCCTTTTGCTTTGCACGCCTTTTAGATGCACGTTTTGGCCACGAGGCGCGCTCCAGCAGTGCAAGCAAATTATAGCCCGGACCTCGCGACCAAGGCGTGTTGTTCTCAACAGGACGCTGGGCGCTGACAACACGTGGCACCCACTAGTTCCGTGTTTCCTTTACGTCCCCACTTACTATTGCAATCATTCGTCGTCATCTCCACATGTTGTGTTTTGTGACTCTGAGTCCTCGAGGCTTCATGACGGTCGAGGTTCTGAGACGTGACTCACTCAGGTCCACTCCATAAAATCACACTGTCATATAATTTACTTCCATTCCCTCCCGCATCATTGTCAGGCCGAGGAGATGGGACCTCTCCAATGCTGCACTTTGGGCTGCCACCATCATAGCACCCCCCATTTCCCGCGTGGCATGCGCCAAGCTACCCGTTTCCCCTGCCATCACCGTACACGGAGAACGTATGTGGATCGTGGCGTTGGCCTGCGTCTTCAAGCGCGCAGAATTTTGGGTCCGTCTCCCATTGACAGTCTCGCACTCTCATCGGAGGACCTTGAAGATACCGATCTAAGCGCCTTATTCTCTGTTTTGGTCGATAGATGTCCTCAGGACCTGATCAAAGCATTGAGCCTAGAGTCTTCTGAGGTCGCGATCGATGGATTAGATTTGGTTTCACGGTACCTGAACGAGAACCAGGTCCTCGAGTCTCTCTATCTAGCTGACGTGAGTTTTGTGGTACTGTCATCTTTTCAATCATTTCATAACACAATGTGTTACGTATCAGAACCAAGCTACGAGTCCAACTCATTCCAAATCCAGAAATGATATGGAAGCGTTCGTCTCAGCTATCAACCACTCTCGTATCAAGTCGCTTTCGCTTGCTTTCAATGGCGCGCTGCTTGATCAGTTTCTCTCCTCACTTCGGTTCTATTACCCGCCATCACGATATCTTCGTAACATCAACTTGTCAGATATTGATTATACGCTTGATGAGCTCTCCGTCCACTCTGCTGCTCTTCATCTCCTTCCACTATCCCGTGTGCTCATGTTTTACACATACTGCCGCCAGTCGCCACCCAAGCCTGATCCATACATTTCATCATGCAACCCGCTGTGTGAGGAGCCTGATATTTCACATCACCAATCAGCTTGCATGCCCATTTCTCATGCCTGCTCAACGCTGATGGTATCACCCTCTTGGCAATCTCTTCCCATTGAGCTCCAGTTGCAAATACTTCAATATGTTGCCCCAATCTTATCATTCACCCAAGTCACCCGCGTGGTGAACTACGCAGCAAATCCAAACACACTATGTCGCGATGATAAGACCATGCAACAATGGCTTGACGTCTTCAGATGTAGCTCAAACTAGAAATATTTCTGAACTATGGTATCAAGACTGGTCTGGACAGCCTATCTGTCGAATTTCTCTTTCCCTTTCCCTCCGCTTACACTTCTTTGGTCAACTTGCTTTGAATGCTATCATTACATTGGAGTATGGTTCCGCTAGAATGCGATGTACGACAGATAGGTCTACGAATATTGCACTTGTAATTTCTCTGGTGGTGACAGGCTACTATGAACAGTTTAAATCTACCAAGTAGTAAGGATTAGTCGGAAGACGTGCGCGCAGACAACGCTGCCCACGTGATCTCTATAACGTGATTCATTCTACTTACTAGTGGCGAAATTGCTTTGACGTTCGAAAACTCTACAAGTTTCATATAAGAAGACTGTGTGCACCCTGCAGAAATTAATCGATTAAATAAGAGAGCTCCGACGCGTTGACGCTGACTCTCAGAATCTTTGACTGGCGAGCTCTATCGTCGCCATTATAGCTAGTCATCGCCAACTTTCTATACGTCTGGAAAATTCGTCCACAACAGGTATCAAAGACAATCTCACTCCGGTTTCTCGCTCGCCTGTGTGTCACATCTCATCTGTATGCCTGCTCATCTGCAATTTCGTACTACTTATTGTACCGGAACACAGTCATAGAAACAAGTAGAAAAATGCATAGTTCTGACGGGAGCGACTGTCAATTTTTCTGCATCGATCTTAACATGATTTTAGAACACTCACAAAAGCGAGATCGCCGGTGAGCCAACATTGAGAAATCTCAAGAACACAAAGTGGTTGTCACATCATGTGATCGATATCTCGAACCTCTAGTAAACGGGCTGAAAATAATACAGGGCCAAAAGCAAACAAGGCGCGTCCACTATGGCGCCATATGTTTGGAATCGGATGGTTCTTTCCGTTCCCTGATCTTGTTCGAACGCGCAGCTTCTTCTCGGAGCAGCTCTCCTTCCTTCCGCCACTGCTTCTTCTCAAAAGCGTCCCACTCGTCCTGGGCGTCAATCCAGCGCTCCTGCACATCCCGCACGTCGGTTCTCGTCCCCTTCAGGTTACTGGCAGCGCTAGAGAACAACGCGTATGTATTTGGACGTGAGGAAGGGGGAGCGGAGGTTTCATCAATAGTTCCTAGTGGTGCCTTTGATCCTGCAGGAGGCACGAAGACGTACCCAGTCGCACGGTCGATAGCGCGGGTGAGATTGAGCATAGAATGTTTATCCTAAGAATAAACATAAGGTTAAACGCGATAAGACTTGTATGAATACGAGTCTTACTTCAACAGCCAATGTTTCGAAGCCTACGAGGCTGTAGTCCTCAATTAGCGAAATCATCGCCATGTTCAATGCGGCGAATCTTGGTGGCACCGAAGAAGAAAGGGAGTTCTCAAGGTAGGATAGGTCCTGGACCTCGGTATAGAAATCAAGATTGAAGTCTATGAATCCAGACATGGAATGTTAGGATGGCAGCAACATTTGCTAGAAGGTATCGATATTGTACCCAGGTCGCCATACTGTGAGATCAAGTCGACTTTAGAAAGCACGTTGATGTGGGGTAGCTCCAGATGTAGCATGGTACGGAGTGAGAGGAGGAGGACGGATATGTATTTTGAGGCGTCCGTCACGTAATGTGCATCGCACAGATGTACCGCAGCTAACTTGACAAGAAACATTGATCAGTTTCTGAGATAACATTGAACGGCCCACGTACTCGAAATCCAACTTTGGTCAACTTTTCAATAATCCTCCTCAAGCTTTCGTGATTTGTGCTCAGTTCGACCTGTCCAGGAAGATCAAACAAAACGTAAGCGTCGTCCCCTAGTTCCTTCAAACGTTCCTCGAGCCAGTCAAAGTTGGCTTCTAGATATTCTATGCAGTAAAGCATACCACCGTTCGGCCCTAAACCGTGTTCGTTCATTACATGTTGCAACGTTATCAAAGACGATATGTCAACCGCGCATGGGTATGGGATCGAATCGTTTGCTGGATCAAGGTTCACCACAGATATTGGACGATTCAATGCTGTTAAAAGTTGATGTTTTCCATAGCAGTAGGTCGATTTCCCGCTGCCAGGCGAACCACAGACGATTTCGCCGAAGGGCATGACGAATGAGATGGTTGATGCGTCTACATCCGGAAGTTTTTCCCACCTCTACAACGTATCCAAATTGACTTTAAATGTTGACATGAAGGTCGAGGCGCGGGGATTGTACTGTGGCTTATCAACGAACTTACAACCACGCGTCATATTCGTGTTTTTGAACGAGAAAGAGTAATTCAACGATGAACGAGGAGTATGACGAGTCCGAGTGTCTTGCTTCAGACGATGTACGTGGTGATAACTTAGTTTCTCTATGAGATGAATTTATTTACTAATAGCTGGACGCGATTCTCGAATTGTCGCGAATCGAGCATGAAGACGCGATGCGTAGATCGACCACAAGCGCTCGTGCAGAGCGACCTCTGTTGGTTCGAAGGCAAAAATTGAAGGAAGACATCACAGCGACCGACGTGGAGATTCAACGGTATGAAGAGGAGATAAGCGCACTGAGAGCGTTGATATCCTTGAAGAAAGACGAGCGGTCGGAGCTGGTGAAGGAATTGGAAGCTACGCACGCGTCGCACCTTGGGAAGGGGAAGGGGAAGGGGAAGCAGGGTATCGACTACAGTGCCGATGATTTTGAATGGTCACATGGATTAAAAGCGAGGATGAGGGAGGTCTTTGGAATCCGGGAGTTCCGATTGTGTCAGAAAGGGTGAGTTGGCCTCGCTTTTCGACGTCTTTTCGGAATTTAGAATTGGTCTGCAGGGTCTGTAATGCGAATATGGATAGACGAGATATTGTTTGCGTAATGCCTACGGGTCTGTGGTTTAATTTGTTAAATGATTATTTCCTGCTTATGGGCATCAACAGGTGGGGGGAAATCGTTGACGTATCAACTTCCTGCATTACTTCAGCCGGGGTGTACTCTGGTCATATCTCCGCTCATCTCCCTTATTACTGACCAAATCCTACATCTCCATGAGTCCGGAAGTGAGCCATCCTTTGGTTACTTCCATTCTCCTAAATCTCATCGACGATGTTCAGTTCAGGCAGCTAAATTGACCGGAGGGACATCCAAGGACGAATCAAGGGAAATTATCCAACGCCTCATGGCCCTGGCAGGTCGTAAAGTTGTATCGAAAGAGGAGGAGATCAAGCTCTGTTACGTTACAGTGGAGCCTGTTCCATTGTTTTTGCCTCACATCAACCCTGATCGATACATATCCAGCCGGAGAAGATAGCGAAGAGCAAATCCTTTGTTAGTCTGTTTCAGAAACTTAATGCAGCTGGACAACTAGGTGATTGAAACAATACTGTAAGAAATATCCGCTGACTTGATTGATTTCTTCTAGCTCGCATTATAATAGACGAGGCTCACTGTGTTTCTCAACTCGGTCATGATTTTAGGTATATTCCATCATGCTTTCTTATTCCCGCCAAATAATCACGACTGCTTATAGACCAGATTACCAGAAATTACACGTCCTTCGCCAGCTCTTCCCTCGTGTCCCAATTATGGCACTCTCTGCTACCTGCCCACCAAAGGTCTTGGAAGATATCATCAAAACTCTGTGCATGAAAGCAGTCGTTGATGGAAATAGTCAGCACATGCAGTCACTGCAACCCTCCTTTGCTTATTATAATTTTTATCATGTCCAGACGCTGATACGCAAGGGACAGTGTACTTCTCCTCTCCCCTTTATCGCAAGAATCTTCACTACACCGTTCTGCGTAAGCCATTGAAGGCGGCAGACGTCATGAAAGAGATGACCCAGTACATCCTCGAACACCACCTGAACGACAGTGGGATTGTATATTGCCTCAGTAAGAAGGTACAGTCTGATAATTATTCATAGAGTGCACATTTCCTAATTTAGCTTGCTTTAAAAGGACGCCGAAGGAGTAGCTGAAGAATTGCAGACCTTGAGTAATGGTAAGATTAGGACTGGTGTCTACCATGCCGACCGCCATGACCGTGAGAAGGAAGGCCTGCATGTTGCATGGCGGAAGGGCACCATTAAAGTTGTATGTGCTACTATAGGTAACTGATCATCCTCTAAACAAGACGACTATCCTCATGGTCATTCTATAGCTTTTGGCCTCGGAATTGACAAGGGGGATGTAAGATTTGTATTGCATCATTCTGTACGTCACATAATTAAATCATCGATTATTCCTCGCTAATACAAGTTCTCACCAAGATCTCGGTTGGTTCAGTTGTGTTACCCCTGCTCCAGGTCTTCGTTGACCACAATTCGCAGAAATCACTAGAAGGATTTTATCAAGAATCTGGTCGCGCTGGACGTGATGGGAAGGACTCAGATTGTGTGTTATATTATCGCCCGCAGGACGGCATGACGCTAAGCGCGATGGTCGCATCAGAGAAGGAGGGTTCTTCCAAGTGTCAGTCTCCCTGCGACTTTTTGCAGTATCGCGAGTTGCTGATTACCATACAGTGCGCGCCATGCTCGCATTTGCCCAAAACCCAGAGGAATGCCGCAAGACACAGTTCGCAAAGTAAGCACCTCATGGTCGATATCATGGACCTTGTAGAAGGGCGTACACTTATAGTGGCTTGTATAGGTATTTCTCCCACTCCTCGCAGCTCTCCATGTCCTCCTGGACAACAGGTGATTCAGACGCATTGATGCGGTGTGGGCATTGTGACAACTGCACGCGGCCTGCAGAGGATGTTAATTGGAAGGATGTGACGTTGGAGGCATGGCAGCTATTAAAAATTATTGCGGCCATACAGCGAGATGGGGGAAGCGTGACTCTGAATATGCTGGCTGGTCTAGCTCGTGGCACTGGTGGAGGAGTGTATGGGGTGCCGCACGAGGGTGGGGGGAGGAAGGGCAAGGGGAAAACCAAGGAGAAAGTAGCACTGGATCTCAATGATGTTGCTGGTGGCGTTGTGAAACTGACAAAGGATGTGGGTTTTTGCTCGCTCACTTTAATCTCTTGTCCTCTTACTTAAAGTGGCTTCAGGAAATTGAACATCTCCTAGTGGAACTTCTAATTCAACGATATCTGCAGGAAACATACAACCAAACTGCGTATGCAACGAATGTGTACCTAGCCCTGGGACCGCTAGCTCCCCGTCTCACATGCATCTCACGAGAGAACCTCAAGAACGTGCAGGGTTTGAAGATCGAGTGCATGTTCCGGACCCCAGCTCGCAAGCAGAAGGGTGATGGGAAAGCAGGATCAAGCAAAGCAAAGCCGAAAGCAAGTAACGGAGCGACACAGAATATTTTAAATCAGATTAAGGGGGTGAAAAGGAAGAGACAGCCTGTCCCGAGCTCGGAAGACGAAGAAGAAGAGATCGGTAGGGTTCCAGATGAAGACGATGAGCACTTTGAACCGGCTTTCCAGGACAAGAACAGAGACGCAGACAACTCAGACTCTAGCGATCATGAGATGGTGTATGGTTGGTCGCATAGTATGCGGAGCGATTTTCCTCCCCCAAAGAGGCGAAAGAGTGGACAGATTGAGAAGGATAACACGAAAGCCGTCATGCAGAAGAACAGAGAGGTAATAATTTTGTGACGACTAACCGCGTGTAAAATGTACTGAGAGTCAGAGACTCGTTGCCCACACAAAACAGAATGTACATACCAAGTTAGAGCAATGTTACGTCCCAAATTTCGTTTCACTATGTAGCAATACCGTTCGAACTTGATAGTTGTTAAAAGGCGATTCGTAAGTATACGACAAGTCAGTCACGTGCACAGACACGACAATTAACTGTACTCTTAGTCGTTGATCAGTACATAATTACTTGGCTTTGCAAGGTTGGCTAAGAATTCAATGCAGTCTCGGTTGTCCTCGGGCTTCAGTGCTACATGAATGAAAGGAATTAGGAGTCGCGATAATGCCGAGACAGCTGACGGTAATTGCGACAACAGACACGCGATACTTAGGCAGTAATCAGGGCACGAAGCTGGATCGCGGTTACCCATATACACGAGGTCATGGGCTTCAATCGTTCATGCCCAGGGGCATGCGGCATGCAAACCTAAGAAGAACATGGAAACGGCTGCTGCAGTGAACTTGATATCAACAAGGGGAACCGGCCCGAATGTCAGGATGTCAACAATTTCCAATATATGAATAAATATGCAAGGAAAGAATGCAAATAAGGGGAGAATGTTGTAGCCAAAAGAAAAGGATGTCCCGAACACTCAACTAAACTTGGATTCGACTTTGCTTCAAAGCGGATCGAAGCGGGGTCTTTGGAATGAGGCGATGCCCCATATCAATGCGCACGCCCTCTTCATTCATCCACCCCTGACCGTACTCTGGATAGTCAGCAAGATCTGGCGGAAAATCCTCACTAGACGGTGCGGGCTTATATGCTCCTTCGTTAGTCCACAACTGATCTCTAACATGTCGAATGAGGACGATTTAGGAACGAGTTATGGATAGAAAGGGCAACTTACCCACGACGATTAAACCATCCTTTTCGTCGTTGACTTGGCCAGATTGGGGAAGGGCAAACAAGATTCTCATTCCAGCGGACAGAACGACAGAGAACAGAATTTCTTCCAGAAGTATTGGCAACCTGACCGCCGTCTGAATTCCTCCGTTGAGGTTCCCCAGGCATGGAAGCAGTCGGTGATGTGCGAGGAGGACCCATATTCTGACCTGTAGTGTTGTTTGTAGGGTCGCTTGATGCATATGGAGGTGCGGTGCGTGAGGGAAAATCATTATTCGTAGAACGGTCCCCATCGGAGTGCCTTCTGTGAGGCTCTGAGACGGGCTTTCCAGGTTCCGTAAACGGAGTATGGGATCGGGTAGTGTCTTGCGTATCTGCCTTCGAGTTCATCCGAGTTCCAGGTTTTTCACTGGACGAATTCGCGAAGGCAATTGGCGCACCCTCGGGCGGTCTGAGATTGTTCGATGGACGGAACGCAGGTTGGCTCCGAGACGACGTACTTTCTCTGGGCTGGGGTCCTACAAAGGTTGTACGGTTTTCATAATTCTGAAATGAACTGTTAGACCCAGTACGTTCACTGGATTCTAGCTGAAAGCTTACAACTGTGTCCGCTATGCGCGTCTCAGATCTTGGTGGCTGGCTAGTGGCTCCTCTAGAGTCTGCAGCCTGGCCAGTAAACGGAACGGATGGACGACGAACTGTAGTGGGACTAGGTAAATCATTATCGACGGCACTGCTAGGAGCATCAACTGATCTTCCTCTCTCTGCGGGAGCAGGTTGGTGGCTGCGAGGCGGAGAAGAAATTGGCTGATTGCGAGGTGAAATTGAGTCTGATGGTGGAAACGCTTTTTGGGATCTAGTATGTGACGGCAGAGGAGCAACTGTCGGAGATACTCTAGGATCGAGGTATTTAATTGTGGGAGGATCATGGTGGACTGGGGCAGTGTTCGAAATTGACATTTTTCTACGGATAGTATCATGTATCTGTTCTGGAGAAGACTTCAAATTGGGTGTGGGTGAAGAGCGATTAGCAGGGGGATTTAACAGATCTGCTGCGGTAGAGAATTGATAACGCGGATCGTGACGATGTCTGGAAGTTTCCGCGATGGACGACTCCCGCGGAACGTCATTATCAGATATCTGCTCTGGAGAAGAACTTAACGCAGCTGGATTGCGATCTACGGACAGCATTGAGATCGAAATCCCAGGTAATAGTAGTGGAGGTTGATCCCGAGATAACGCAGGATCTCTTGCAGCAGAGGAATTGGAAGGCATAGGACGCTGTCCTTGTGGGCTTCTCTTCAAAGCCTCCCCTTCTCGTTCTCCTGCCTGATCCAAAGCGACCGAGACCCCGTTTACGTTGCGAGTAGCATTGGGCATTGACAAGCCTCCTTGCGAAATGGGACAAGGAGGTTGCGACTGCGAAAATGAGACGCTGTTTTCCCTTTGGGAATTAGGTCGCTGAGATAGAGGGGGAGGAGCTGTCAGCCGTCCGTCGCTAGAAGCACTGAAGATCGGCATTCCCTGTGAAAGTGGGTAAGGAGCGAGTGGCTGGGAAAGCGATACTCTTCGTTCCCGAGGTAAACTGGGTTGTCGCGACAGAGAAGACGGAGGAACAGGCAGAGCGCGATCTTGCCTACGGTCCGCCTCTCTCGGGGTAGTCTGAGAATCCGACGAGGACCCAGACGCCCTTGCCGGAACATCGGGTACCATCGTACGAGATGCGGGGACATATCGACTCAAATGACCTTCATTCAGTATTTCCGGAATTTGAGAGTATTCTGACTGGCGTCGAATAGGTGGTGGTCTGCTTGCTGTTATAGGTTCTTGATCCAAGTGTGGCAACGGAGGCAGGAATTCTTCGGATTGGACTGAGCGACGTTCGTTTGATTGCAATTCTCCATTATGATATAACGGTTGTGAGCGTCCACGACTTTCAGATCGATCTGTGGGCGGATAGGAAGAAGTGTCCCCCTGATTCGAGTCTCCTGGTGCTCGACTATAAGTGGTAGGGGCACGATACTGCTGTTCTGGGCTAGAGCGAAGAGGCAGATTCGAATATATTTGTCTAGGTGCAGCTGGTGCATCGGTCGTAGTCCTCGAAGCGGGGTCGGAGGATTGCGGAGAGGAATAATATGCAGAGGAAGCGGCGTTGTAGTCTGCGTTGGCTCTAGCCAATCTATGAACCTCGCCATCATCAGATTCCGAGACTATGCTCGAGGCATACGACTGGCTAGAGTAGGTAGCCGGGGCAGGTGCCGGATGCAAGTCAGCGGCCTGGTTTGTACTTCGAGTCTCGGACCCAGTGGATACACTGGTCAGCCGGATCGGCGTGGTCGATCGTCCCTGCACAGCTGGGGTTGCGGCCCTCAAACGAGGGTCATCACTTTGGCCGAAGATGATCGAAGACATAGAGGAAGGGGCATGAGGCGATAATGAGTTATCCCGGCGGGCAGACGACGAGGTCTGGCTCCTAAAAACATCCCTGAGAGCAGTCTGCGCATGCGATAACACAGGGAATGCATTTCGAGCTGGTATAGGCGTCGACGAGCGAGAGTCCAGCAGAGTCTCGCCTGCCATCGGACTGGTCAGTGTCATCGTGCTGTCCGTAGACAGAGCAGGAGAAAAGGCGGAAGATGGAGAAAAAGTGGTAGTGGAGGCGCCATCATAATCTGTATTTGAAAAGACATCTGATTTTGACGATAGAGATCGCTCATATATATACATATCGTTGGCTGCATATATAGAATAACTTGGTGTTATAGGCCTGGAAATACTGTCGTGATTCCGACTTGCGGCAGTAGAATTATCGCTCAGGGTAAGAACAGCTTTGGGTACCTCACTAGGAGGTGGATGCTCCCGAGGTCTCGAAGGATACCAATTCTGGCTCTGACGCTGCTCTACTGGAGGAGCAGTGTGATACCCCTCGAATTTAGTAGCAGGTACGGGTGGAAAAGAAGAAAGAGGAGGTCCTTTGAAAACACGTCCTGTAAATGCCCTAGGAACCTGCCCGGCATAATTCTATTGCCATAGGTAACATTTAGGAAGGAGGTAAACAAATCGCCAATGACCCACCTTTCCAAGGAAACTTTGACCACGTCGTGAATGTACAAAGCTCGTCGTACTCATAGAGGAGAGCATAATGTGCTAGGAAAAACAACACCTAGCTTCAGAACAGTGAGAACCAAGAATATGTAGCCAGTACGCGAAACATCACGCTCAAAACACGAGTACGACTTGAGGTGATACATGCGGTGTCCGACTGTGTTGCACAGCAACGGTTTATCCGAGGTGACAACGCGACCTGACGATCGAAGGTTTGTTGCTCCTCAGATTCTCAGCTGACGGTGGTGCTAGTAAATTTCAATTCATTTCAGAACATCGGCACGAACACGACTTTACCAATTCCTGTTAGACTTCACGAACAAAGACTTCCGCTCGTCTCTGGCTTGCTGCATCATGGCGATTGGCAATTGGTTGGAGCTCGAGACTATAATGACCGGCGTAACGGAGACCATGGTTACCCCTTTATGGTGAAAATATGCTAGCGATCCTCGTGTACCAAAAGCTGGGGTATTGACCACGAGGAGAAGTAGGAACGATCGACATTTCGGCAAGGCGAGTGGAATTTACAAATTTGCGGTCAGCGAGAACTGGCAATAATAAAGTCTAACGGAGTAGAGAGGTAAACTTCGGCACGGTTGGAGCATGTGCCTGAGGTGTCACTTCGCCGAAACTTTCTCTTCCTGTCGAAAGTGTACCAACGGAGAACTGCGAATGTATTTTAAAAGTGAAAATCGACATCCGCTGCGGAAAGTAACGTTGTAGTTCCCTTCCATGAGAAGATGTCAAAGATGTTGTCCGAGCCAACGTTAAGTAGTAACGGAATCAAGGCGTGGGAGCTTACATAAGCGCCAACTTGTCGCCATTTTCTCCAGTCACAGATTGAGGGAACGGATTGTTGGCTTCGTTTTCAGCTGGGATTTGAAGAACTTTTATTCACGAACAAGTGAAATTTCGGATATGCATGCTCTGCATCAAGAAATACTCCCCCCAAGTGGGGCAGAGTTCGCCACAAGTTTGAAATTGTTGCCATCCACTCTCGGTGAATTGCGAACGCCCCCGAATGCTACAACTCGCCACGAGTTCACTGCCAGGGCTTTATGCAATGTGGTTGTCGCGCGGTCGAGCCTTCTCCGCATCTTCGAAGTTCGTGAGGAACCCGCGCCTATTACGCCCCAGGTTGATGACGAGCGGGAAAGGAGGTCGAGGGTTCGCAGAGGGACAGAAGCTGTCGAGGGCGAGGTTGAGATGGACGAACAGGGAGAGGGATTCGTCAGCATAGCCAAGGTGATTAGCGCGATTCATGTATTTTTTTTCTACGCAATTCACTGTGGGCTGCAAATGAGTTCCTGAGCAGTGCTGATAAATTCCTTCCAGTCTGTGGGTCAGAATGCCTCTAACACTCCTTCAACTGTAACCAAGTTTTATCTTGTACGGGAGCATCGTCTTCATGGGATCGTGACTGGAATGGAAGGGGTTAGAATCATGTCATCTTTTGAGGACAATCTTGATCGACTGCTGGTCTCCTTCAAAGACGCAAAGGTATGCAGATGTGAGCCTGCCGTTGACCCGTGATCGCTCATGGTTTTCCCCTCTCCTAGATCGCGCTCTTAGAGTGGTCCACTGCGATACATGACTTAGTGACCGTTTCGATCCACACCTACGAACGAGCGCCCCAGCTCGTGCGTAGATTAAGTTTTATCGCCTTGGATAACGCTCAAATTATCATTTATTAGATGTCTCTTGATTCACCTTTATTCCGAGCAGAACTTCGCGTCGACCCCCTTTCGCGTTGTGCCGCTTTGTCTTTGCCCAGAGACGCGATTGCTGTTCTTCCTTTTCACCAGGCACAAGTGGATGACGCGATGGATCATGATCAATCTCAACTGAAGTAGGTCATTTGCGTCGAATGTTGTCGAAAACTACTACAAGTCATACATAGGGATGTACCGTACTCCCCGAGTTTCATCCTGGATCTTCCAGCGGATGTCGACCAGAACGTTCGAAATGTTATTGATTTCGCCTTCCTCCCTGGTTTCAACAACCCCACGGTTGCGGTTCTGTTCCAAACGCAGCAAACATGGACAGGGTGAGTTATTATCTTTTCATCATTTGTCAGGAATAACGTACATGAATCTCCAGTCGCTTAAAAGAATACAAAGACACCGTAAAGCTGATAATCTTCACCCTCGATGTTGTCACCCAGAACTACCCTATAATTAGAACAGTCGAGGGATTGCCCCACGACTGCCTCTTTCTACTGCCATGTTCTACGTCTCTCGGTGGTGTAGTAGTCCTCACATGCAACTCGATTATCTATGTCGACCAGTCATCCAAACGCGTGCCTCTTCCTGTCAACGGCTGGCCCTCTCGAATCAGTGACTTACCCATGCCACCAGTCACTCCGGAAAACCAGTCCCGCAACCTCGAGCTGGAGGGATGCCGTGCAGTTTTCGTCGACGACAAAACTATTTTTATCATCTCCAGGGACGGGAGCGTGTACCCTTTAGACATGGTCATCGATGGGAAGACAGTGTCAAAGTTGACATTGGCTCCTGCACTTGCGCAAACGACGATACCTACCGTCGTCAAGAGGATCACTGATGGGCACATTTTCATTGGAAGCATTATTGGCCCTTCTGTATTGCTGAAAGCTGCTCATGTTACAGAGGAGATTGAGGAACATGACATGGACGTAGTTCCTGCCACAGTCGTCCAAACGAACAATATGTATATGGATGAAGATGATGAGGGTAGGTGACTCTCGTATATTTTACGATAGTAGCTGATTTTCTTGGATATAGACATTTACGGGCCCTCCAAAGTTGTCGAACCATCTAACAAGGGTCTTGTTAATGGAAAGCCCTCAAAACAAACAAGAACCGTCATTCAATTGTCACTGTGTGATTCCTTGCCAGCTTATGGTCCCATTGCGGATGTGACTTTCTCGCTTGCCCGAAACGGCGTATGTCTTTTCCCTTCCGTCGAGGCCCTTGTCGTTTATGTCTTTCCGCTTTTTGAAGGATCGTCCCGTACCGGAACTTGTTGTAGCAACTGGTGCAGGCTTTCTCGGAGGATTCACATTATTCCAGGTCTGTCTGGCGACACCTCTCTCTCATTGTCTCTTCTGATATCTTTCTTTCTTACAGCGCGATCTGCCCATACGCACGAAGCGCAAGCTGCATGCGATCGGTGGTGCACGAGGAATGTGGTCATTACCCATCCGGCAGCCCGCCAGATCGAACGGAGTTGTCTATGAGCGCCCTGCTAACCCCTTCCAAACGGAGAATGACACTCTCATCCTCAGCACAGACGCTAACCCCTCACCGGGGCTTTCTCGGGTGAGCCATACCCTTTCATATATCTGTCCTTCGGTAATCTTCGTGGGTAGATTGCTACGCGCACGACAAAAACTGACATTGCCATTACAACGCGCATTCCAGGCACAACAATAGGAGCTGCCCCTTTCTTCCAGAGGACAGCGATTCTGCACGTGATGACTAATGCGTTGCGTGTTCTCGAGCCTGGTATGATTGATTTCTTGATGCTGCTGAGAAAGGTTCTCAAATGTAAGGGTTAGACGGCACAGAAAGACAAATCATCAAAGATATGGACGGAAATATGCCCCGCCCGAAAATCAGGGCCTGCAGTATCTCCGATCCATTCGTGCTTATTTTGCGAGAGGATGACTCTATCGGACTGTTCATCGGAGAGACGGAGCGTGGGAAGATCAGACGGAAAGATATGTCACCAATGGGTGATAAAGTACGTCGACCTATATTTGTCCTAAGATCGACTGACAGTAAGAAATATCCATAGTCATCTCGCTACTTGGCTGGTTGCTTCTACATCGATAGCACGGGATTATTTGAGGCTAATCTCACAACATCTGTGGCACTGAGTGGCACGACAACTACCCTTCATGCAGCCGTAAATGCCGGAAGTAAAGGACAGTCATTGATTCTAGTACGACCTCAAGGTGTTATGGAGGTTTGTGCCTTGTGTTATCTAGTTTATATCATATAAATGGATTCCGCAGGTATGGAATCTGCCTAAACTGGTATTGGTTTTCTCCACGTCGATGTTATCATCTCTACAAAATGTTCTGACTGATTCTCACGATCCACCGGCATTGTCATTACACCAAGACCCACCACGCAAACCCCAAGAGCTAGACATTGAACAGATCTTGCTTTCTCCAATTGGTGAATCATCGCCCCAACCTCATCTTCTCGTACGTTTTTACATTCATTGATCTGCCTGCGGATAATGAGGTATTGCACGGCAGGTGTTTTTACGATCGGGTCAGCTCGCAATTTATGAGGCCCTTCCTGGCGGTGTACCGCCCGAGCCTTCCACTCCTGTGCGAGCCTCGAGTCTGAGCATCAAATTTGTGAAGATTCTATCAAAGACATTCGAGATCCAGCGTCCGGAAGAAAGCGAGAAAAGTATTATTGCGGAACAAAAACGCGTTTTACGCATGTTTATACCGTTTGTTACGACCCCTGCGTCTGGCAGCACCTTAGCCGGCGTCTTCTTCACCGGCGATCGTCCGAGCTGGATCCTCGCAACGGACAAAAGTGGGATGCAATTGTATCCGTCAGGGCATGCTGTTGTGCACGCCTTCACGCCGTGTTCACTGTGGGAGTCGAAAGGTGACTTTTTGCTTTACTCAGACGAGGTGCTTTGCGTTTTCCTGTGTACCATTTTCTCCCAGAACTGACTTCAGTTTCAAGGGACCAAGTTTAGTGGAATGGATACCGGATTTCCATGTGGATGGACCTTTACCCTCGCGGTCTGTGCCACGCGGACGATCGTACTCCAGCGTCGTTTTCGAGCCTTCTACTTGTTTGATTGTTGCTGCATCTTCCCTTCAGGCCAAGTTTGCATCCTTCGATGAAGACGGGAACAAGATATGGGAACCAGACGGTAAGCTTGAAGTATGCGTTATAGAGTGCAGAGCTTATTCTCTCCTTCAGTGCCGAACGTGTCAGATCCTATGTGTGACTGCTCTACTTTAGAACTCATCGCCCCTGATTCCTGGATGACTATGGATGGGTATGTTTCTAACACTGGACGTGTAACTTTATCTTGCTGACGTTGATCACAGATTCGAATTTGCTACAAATGAATTCATCAATGCCATGTCCTGTGTCACGCTTGAGACTATGAGCACGGAGTCAGGGAGCAAAGAGTACATTGCGGTTGGGACTACTATCAATCGAGGGGAGGACTTGGCGGCCAAAGGCACTGTAGGCATCTCAAGCTTATTCCAGATTCATAACATCGATTATTCGAAATTTAGACCTACGTCTTTGAGATTGTAGAAGTTGTTCCCGATCCGATGGTTGCTCCCAAGAGATGGTACAAGCTGCGACTTCGTTGCCGGGATGAAGCCAAAGGCCCCGTCACTGCGATTTGCGGGTTTAATGGTTACCTTGTTTCATCAATGGGTCAAAAGGTAACCTCTTCTTGGAGATTCATCAGCATGTTACTTGTACCTTCCCATGTTCTAGATCTTCGTTCGAGCACTTGATTCAGATGAACGCCTAGTCGGGGTCGCATTTATGGATGTAGGAGTATATGTGACGTCCCTCCGGACGCTCAAGAATTTGCTTCTGATTGGCGATGTAGTGAAAAGTATATCTTTTGTTGCGTTCCAGGTTCGTTTTCAGCCTCATATTCTCCAGGATGAAGTTCAAATAAGTGTCAATTTTAGGAGGAGCCATATAAGCTTGTCCTACTTGCGAAGGATATCAACCAGATTTGCGTAACGAGTGCTGATTTCTTCTTTGCCGATGGAGAACTGTCTATCGTGACTGGTGATGAAGAAGGAATCATCAGGGTGTACGAATACAATCCAAATGGTGCGTACATGTTGTCATTCTCAATCACAGTTATGCTTAAGTGTATTTAGATCCTGACTCAAGAGACGGACGTCACCTATTGCTTCGTACGGAATTCCACAGTCAATGCGAATACCGGGCGTCCACCCTCATTGCAAGGAGAACCAAGAACGATCCGGATATTCCTCAAGCGAAAATGTTGTGTGGTTGGTCTACCATTCCTTGGTGACGCCCCCGGTCCTTGTCTAACCGTACACTTAGGAGCAACCGATGGGTCGTTGTCATCGCTGACTCCTGTTGAAGAACACTCGTTCAAGAGACTCCAACTACTTCAGGGGCAATTGGCGCGTAATATTCAACATGTAGCCGGATTAAATCCCAAAGCATTTCGGTGAGTTCAATTTCCCTGCCAGGCCAGAGCCCTCACTCATCCCGAGGTAGCATTGTTCGAAATGACTATGTTTCAAAACCGCTATCCAAAGGCATCTTGGACGGAAACCTTTTATCTCACTTCGAAGGGTTGCCAATTACTCGACAGATCGAGGTAACGCGCGAAATTGGGACTGAAAGGAATACTGTCTTGCGAGATTGGATAAGTATTAACGGTCCATGGACCTGGTAACCTTACTTAGTCACCATCCGGACAAGATCATGTGTATTTCCCAAAAAACAGACAAATCCCAAGCAAATCCATTTCGCAATTATTCGTCACCTGCATACCGTTTGTAATCATCATACCGCAAGTGGTATAAGTTTTAATAATAAGAGCATTCTGACTGTTGTAGAGACAGTATCATCATGACCGAACAACTTACCCTTTATTCCGCGAAAGTAACTCGAAACAGAAAAGGGTCCGTATACACTTTTTTCATATCCGTTTTACGTAGGTGTGCCCGTATGCTCATCGGGTAATTATCTCGCGAACCTTGCGGAGGCGCTGCGTCATGATTATTGTTATTCTATGCAGGTGGAACTTGCTCTCGGCGAAGCGGGGATTAACTACACTCGTTTTGAAGTAGATCTCGACAACAAGCCACAATGGTATAGTCTTAAAATCAACCCTGCGAAGACAGTGAGTATGTAATTTTATTGTATAATAAAGTACCCCCCACTTACTCTCTTTCAACAAGGTCCCAGCGATAACATACGGCGGCCCTATCGTGCCACCAGATGAGCCCTCCCCGGAATCTCACAAGATCACAGAATCTCTCGTTCTCCTCGACTTCGTTGCAGATCTTTCCAATGGCTTGCTTCCCAAGGAACCTATTCTTCGTGCCAAGGCTCGATTATTTATCAACGCGGTGTCCAGTATTTTTGTCCCGAAGTATTATTCCGTTTTAGTGTCTGGCGAGCCTGTCGAAAAATTGCTGGCAAGTCTCGAGTCTCTCCGAGCTTTGCTTCCCGCAGAAGGTTTCGTGGTTGGGCCGGAATTGACTATTGCAGATATATCGATTGCACCTTTCATTGCGAGGACAGAAGTTGCGTTGAAGAATGATCTCGGCGCGTATGATGAGGGTACAGGGATCACCGCGTGGCAGACGTTCCAAACGGACGAAAAGTATGCTAGGATACGCAAGTACTTTAATGATATTAAAGGGAGGGAGAGTTTCAAAAATACCTTCGATGAGGTGACTCCTCTTCTTCTTGATTTTCTCATCTTACTGACTTCTTCGGATAAGGAACTTGTGATGAAAGCATTATCTCCTAAACTTACTGCAGCCCGTGCTCAGCGGAAGATACCTCAAGCATCACATTGAGATGTATATCGATATCAACACCTGGTGCGAGTTTAGAGTGAGGCGGACTTTTTTTCGTCGTTAGATAGTGTTGGGATCAGGCAATCCTACACCGCCAAATGTGCAAAAACTGTCGATCACATTATCCAATTTCGAGTCATGCACGTTCGCAGAAATGATACGGTACATAACGTATACACAGTATATCATATAACAGCATGTACACGAGAATAATGATAATCTATAAACTTAAGCAATATTATAACAGCTCTATTGCGTTTGCCACAACCCGATGGCCCGATAGAGCTGTTCCATACTCACAGGTGGTGCGGTGTATTGATAGCCCTCCGGCCCACTTGGTTGTGGGGGAGAACCTTTGCGTACCTGTAGACAAACTGCGCGCTCGCACCACTGCATTACTTATTGCCAGATCTCCAAGCACCCTTCTCAACTGAGTCCCAAAGAATGTGACCATGTTTTCGAGAGCAGGAAGTGGAAGGCTAGCCGGCAGTGCACATGGAGTGATTGTGGTGTGAGAGCCTTTTATGATGAATGGCTCCATTTTGTTGATTGCAGGTAAGGGAATATCACAGAGTAAGTGTTCACAGACCGGGCAACATCGCTTAGATATTCCAACGACATTATCAACAGTCTAAATTCAAAGTAAAAATCAGAAGGGTGCAATTGGATACACAACGCCACCTACCGCTAATAATGCAAGTGAATCCACGTCCACACCCCCAGGGTTTTGACTGAGAGCCAAACGTGCTTTATAAACAAGGCTAGCAATGAGGATTTCGGAATGTTCCGTTCCATTGAAACCTTTGCCGATGGTTAGCTGGCCGCCTGGCCCAAACTTTTGAACAAGGTTTGCCTTCGCATTGTTCGCGATCGAGGTATCCATCACGATGCCTTATACTTGTAAACAGGGATCTTAGACTCGCGGCGCTCCTTCCTAGCCTTCGTCCTGCCCTGATTCGCAGCAGCCCTGATGACCCCCTTAATTTTCTCCTGGTAAATCCCCTCTTTCTCCTGGTAAATCTCCTCTTTCTCCTGGTAAATCTCCTCTTGTGCCTCATCAACCATGGCATGGATTGTGGAGATGATGTCCTCATTACTAGTCATTACTGGCATATTAGCCACCATCAGGGATATGATTTCGAAGTAGATCCTCCCAGGGGAGCATTGTATCATCTGGGTGAGGCGTAGCTATGATGTTGATGGCGAGGTGGGGAGTTGGTGTGCGTTGGGCATATTTTTCAAGGACATCTATGGCCTCCACTTGAACGATCAATAATCTCAACCAGTCTCCAACTGCCCTGACAAAGGTGAGCATTTGTTTCTCAGGGAGAGTGTTCGGTTGGACAGCCAGCCAGAAGTTCCTCGTCCTGGATCACATCGTCAGCTCTATCCCCCGTCGCGACTGTCTGATCGGGAGCTTTGCATCGAGCTTGCATTGGGACCCGGATGATCTGGAGGTGATGTTCGATTGTAGGGCCATAAGCTAACAAATGAAGGCATCTTGCGTCCAGAATACGGGTGACAAATATTGGATGATTGTTGTTCCATGCCTCGGAATCCTGCATTTTCTTCAGAGATCCAAGGAGGTTGTCGAGTATCAGGCATAGGATGTCGTGGAACTCGATACACGTCAGCCGATATCATGTCGATGGCCCCGGCATGGCTGCTGAAAACCTCGGGCTGTCGTTCTCGATGTGTGAAGTCCTGGCCAGTGGTCACTGGTCACGTTAAGGTGCTTCTGAAGTCATATGAACGACCTGAGACTCAGAGAACTGTCGGCGCCTGAAAGCCTGACTCCTTAGCTTATTCCCCCAATGCCGCCATATCACAGTACACCACTCACCGGCAAGGAGGTAAGGAGAGCAGCCCGTGCAGCAGTTGCTGTACTTGAGGCCAATGGTCTTGACTGTTGTCTGTTTGGGAGTGCTGCCTGCGCTATATACGGTATGGAAAACCGGGAACCCAACGTATGTACCTGTACTTGAGAGTTCACACAAGTTGGATATGCCAACTGTTGCTCTAGGACGTCGACATAATAGTATTATCAACGATGGATCGCGAAGCTATCAAAGAGCTTCTCGAATCGAACGATCATCGTTTTTACCTCGTACCATCAGCTAATCCCTCGAACACATACTGCGTTCTGTGGTTCACGCTTCGAAGGGAACGTGCCTGCAAAGTCGACATCCTGACGCCTGGCGTTCTTAGCATCCCGAATATTCCCGTCCAGCGCATCCTATATCAGGACAAGTTCCCTGATATACCTATCACCCCATTCCTTTGTCTGCTGTTGTTGAAATTACGGGGGTGGGTGGACCACAGGGAAGATTCCAGACAGTACATGAGGGATAAGGTGCCGATGGATGAGGGGGATATTGAAGAGCTGCTGGATCTTGCAGTGGAGCATGAGGTGCATCTCAGGAAGGAGAGGTGGATGCCGAAATGGTTTGTGGAAGAGGCGAGAGAGCGCATCGCGGAGTATGTGCAAGTGTTCCCTTATTCAGCGTCTGATTGGCGAGAAATAGGACTTGGAAATGTTTTACGATCTTAAGGTAACCTCATGAAAACATTGCTTAGATCGAAGCATGTATGTACAACTGTTTCAAGGCATCTTGTAAGTGGATGTTGTTATATGTTACAATTTACTGCGCAAATCAAGCTCTGCGGGCATTGGTTTCCCATCGAGCGCCGCTAGCAGGTTCTTTACCGCAAGCGTAGCCATACCAAGTCGCGCCTCGAACGTGCCACTCGCTATATGGGGTACCACCACGCATCTGTTTCACAAAGCAAACGATGAGATTCAAAGGTCATAAATGTGACATTCTACTGACCTAGGTTCCTTCACCAATGGATGATCAGCTGGAACCTTTGGCTCGCCTTCCACGACATCCACACCGGCGCCCCAGATCCACCCCTCCCTTAACGCCTTGGCAAGTGCATCCGAATCGACAACAGATCCGCGACTGGTGTTCACCAAGACACTCATCTTCTTCATCTTCTTCAGGAACGATTCTTTCACCAGATGCCTAGTGGCCTGTCCACCAGGCGCCAGTACGAAAAGCACGTCGCTTTCCCTCGCGAGCTCATCCATGTCTACACGACGGAGCGATTCGAGTTTATACCGTGCCTGGAGCGCAGCATCTCGCTCTGATGTCGGTGGGGAGGACGGATTGGAGGAGTAGATGCAAGACGTGATCCCGAAAGGGATGAGTCGCGCCAACGTGGCTTGTGGAATACGCCCAAACCCGAGGAAACCGACTGTCCGCTTTGGAGAGATAGGAGAGGAGCTAAGCTGTGGGCCGCAGAAAGAAAAGGGGGCCCAGCTAATGGTCGGCCACTTTTAGATTATATCAGATCGGAAGGTTTTTGTGGGGATCAGACGGAATACATGCATTATTCTGCTGAACGAAGGTGATGGCTTCTCCCCCATTGCGCCCCGCCATAAGCGCGAGCATGACGGAGAGGTCTGCAACTGTATTCACAGAGATAAGTGTGCAGGGAATGGGAGAATGAGACGGATGTACCTGCGCTTGTTAACACGTCAGGGGTGTATCCAAATCTGATTCCGCGTTCGCTAATTTCCGACAGATCTACATGTTCTGTGAAATTGTGCTCAATGATGTTTTATGGGAGTGAACCTTGGACGAGTATCATACCGTATCCAACAGACATGGTAGAGGCTGCCCGGAGGCTGGGTCCAGCTGTGGGAGGATAATCGTAAGATACATCTTGGGTCAGTTAGGGGTGCTAGGTCGCCCACCAGCATCAAGCAGCTCCTTATCAATCTGCACGCAAACCATGATCGGAGAAGGCTATATCCCGGCAGTGCTCTCTTACCTTATCGGTGAGCATCACGAGCACACCAGCGGCACCAGGGATATTCTTGAGTAACCAGCTACGATCGACGATACGATCTTCAGGCCACAAGACTATCTACATCAAATCAGCGTCAAATTCAGCTTCACAGCGAAAGAAGTGGAGCTGAAAACATACATCAAGATCTTCCCGCTGGTGCAGAAGAGGCATAACATCAGGCCCTAGATCTCTCGCGACAACAACCTTGGGGCGCGTCATGCTGGACAACTGTAAGAAATAAGTGTATAGACAGTCTATATAATTATAAGTTACCCGGGCCTTTTGTTTTTACGTAACTTAGCCAAAACTTACCTCGAGATATGTTAGTAGACCATGACTTTCCGCACTCCGTTATCAGATCCGCATTATAGCATGACGATTAAACTCCCTTGTACATGTGGTGACCAGGCCCTGCCACGAAACACGGCACACCTTGATATACCTTGAATCGAATCATTGGCGATGGCAGCATTTAAGGAGATCAGATTGGAAGATCTTACAGGAGAGGACAATATTATCGCGTAGGTCTTTCAATCGAGTGGATATGTACTTAATCTGAGTCACCGTTGTAGCTTTGTGGGTCTGACTGGTTCTGGGGTCAGTAGCGTGAGGATTCCGTCAGAATTTGAGGTCCAGTTTCTCATAACTTATCTGTTATCTGATACTACAGTTCGTTGCTACCGCTACTGCTCAGACTGTGAGCGCGCGGAAAGGCAAAGTTGCAGCCATAGGCCACAACCTCGATTCTCATCCTTCGGGTATCCGAGCCATCAGATTTCCACATCCCAGAACTCTTCGACCTTTTGTCTTGGTTGATACACCGGGGTTCGACAACAGCGACCCTACGAGGTCCGACAGCATTGTCGCAACGACGATTGAAGGATGGTTAAGCAACAAGTGAGTATGCTCTTTCTCGTTATAAATCCCGGTATGAATGAGTACATATTAGATTCCAGAAGACTGTTAAGCTGGCGGGGATCGTTTATCTGCACCGTATCTCTGACAAACGCCTGCCACGGTCTGTGCTGGAAAACGTTCAAAAACTAGTAGCTCTGTGTGGCGGCAACACGGTCGCGAACATCGTGCTAGCAACCACAATGTGGAGTAGTAAAGGTGATCCTGAAGTGAAAAACAGAAGGGAGACAACACTGGAGGCCGAACTGAACAAGGTCATCACTGGGCCAGGAAAGAAAATCACAATGATGCGATTCGGAGATTCGTTCATCTCCGCATGGGATGTCATTGACAGGGCCGCGAACACAGATAAAGACCACATGGATGAGATTCGCTTCCAGCAAGAGTTAGCAGAGCTTGGCGATAAGCTCAACGATAACGCTGGAAGAGAGAAATTCAAACGACTGCAGGCATCGCTTGCAGCGATGAGGGACATACTTCGCAGGCTCCGGGAGGGAGAATCAGATGAGCGACTTTTGCATAAAATGAACGAACAGTATGAAGAGTTACGGAAGGTCCTGCAAGCCACGTTCGATCACTTGGTCGAGTCGCCGACGAAACTCACTATCGGACGGCGGTTTGTCGCGCTGTTTTCATTCAAGAAGTCGGTGGCATTGGTCAGTCCCTTGCCCTTCCATGACGTTTTCCAGTAGCAAGGGCACTGATAGCTACTTCAGTAGGTGGACGATTGTGTGAAGCTCATACCGAGTGCGGCTTGATCGCGGCAGTGGCTTGACAAGTGCTCGCTGTGGATCGAAGAAAATCGCTTAACTGGGGTAATTGAAGGAGGCAGACTTAGTTTGTGTTTTTGTAATATATCTACAGCCATCTCGCTGATACTGAGTAGGGCAATAATGTGTCATAGTCACTTTTCACGAGGCGAAGCGGTTCCAAATGTCCACTTCTGACTTGAACAATAAACGTCGTGGTTCGTGGCGAAGTTCGCTCTCAAAGTTTATGAATGTCCCTGCTGCGATTCACGTCTGAATGCTTCATCGTCTCTGAGGCAAATTCCAAGCCAAGATTAGTAACAGTCAAAGGCATTTATCCGCAGATTATGTTCACGATTTTTGGCACACGGATTATGGCAGAGGCAATTCATTTATGTAGCAGCTCCAGTTCAACCCTGGACCCTGCGCGAAAACAGTGTCCACCGCTTGGGCATTTGGGGGCTTTGTATATAGATGTGTAAATGAAATATGAGTGATGTGATACATGGCCTAAGTATTGTGCCTGTTACTTCACCTTGTTTGTTGCGGGGTTGTTGGTGCAAATAGTGTTGCCATGGCTCGAGCCGCGTTTTTTGCTATCTTGGGAAATAAATTATGTAAAATCATTAAAATATTTGAGGAGCTAGATCCCATCAAAAGCAGAGGGGTCTCCTGCCAACTCTAAGCGATCGGAGAAGCGGTTTCTGAGATATTCCGGTGGCTTTGAAATGGCTTGGCTAATTTATTTCCCAAGATAGCAAAAAATGCAGCTCGAGCCATGGCAACACTAGGTGCAAAGTGTAACGGGCACATGAGAAACTGAGTGATAAGAGCCAGAAATGAGGAGAAGAGCCAAAGTACTGGCATTGGTTTGACGAGAGACATTACAAGACTGGGACGACCCATTGAGTATGAGAACAGGAAGTACCGAAGATGATTGAGAATACAAACAGAAATAACTACAAGTAGGTGAAAAGGCTGTGAATGTACATATGAGTGCCAATGACAATAAGTAGAAAGGCCATGAGTTTAACTAGAGGCGAGAGTTGCATGTGAGGGTACCATAACCATCACATCATCCCCTTTTTTAGGTGGACAAGGAGGTTTTTGGGATCCAAGTGCGTTGAACATGCACTGGATCTAGATGTGAAGGAGGGTGGATGACACGACCGGAACGAGTGGTTGTTTGAGTGGGCGGCATGTACTCAGATCTCAAACTCTGACATATGGTGGGTGGGGTGGCAGGGTGTGGGGCAGCGGTAGGAATGGCAGAGTGTGCAGCAGGCATGACAAGAGGAGGGACCTGGGCAGAGGGGGCAAAAGGAGTGGGATCAATGGTAGGTGGTATGGAAGAAAAAGTAGAGAAATCTTTATTAATATCAAAAACATGAGTATGAGGAGCGCATAGATGGCGAGGATGGAAGTGCTCAAGGGCTTCATTGAATGCAGTAGGAATGTCGGAGAGGGGAATCCATGAGTTTTCAGACTTGGGAAGGGATTTCCATTGGACTAAGTATTCATATCGGTGGCCAATCTTACAGCAGTTGAGAAGGCAGTTGATGTCAAGCACAGGATCATCGTTGAGAGTGAAAGGTTGAGGGGAGGAGTGAGGGTGGAATTCAGAGGGATTGGAATATGGTTTGAGGAGAGAGACATTGAAAATGGGGTAGAGATGGGAGAGATAGGAGGGAAGTTGGAGGAGATAGGAGTTAGAGTGGACTTTGTGAATGATGGGGTAGGGGCCAAGATGGTGGTGGTCAAGTTTAAGGGAGGGTCTGGTAGTTTTAATGTTGTGTCGCAGGAGCCAAATGAGTTGACCTGGCTTGAACTCGGCTGCTGGCAAAGTGTTCTTGTTGTGGTACTTTGCTTGCTGTTCCTGAGCATGGAGGAGTTTGGCATGAAGTTTGGCATGAATGGTGTCCAGACAAGAAGCAAGATCTGCAGCCGCAGGAACAGATGAGTGCTCGGTAATTTGGGGTTCAAAGGTGGGGTGATGGGCATAGTTGGCAAAGAATGGGGAGATTTTGGTGGAGGAGTTGTCAAGGTTGTTGAAGGAGAATTCACTGAGTGGAAATTAAATCACCCAGTCATCCTGTTGGTAAGAGCAATAGGCACATAAGTAGGTCTCAATGGTCTGATTTGTACACTCTGTCAGACTGTCAGTCTGGGGATGGTATGCAGTTGCCATTCAAGCATCAATTTTGAGTAGAGAAAGGAGTTTGGACCAAAATTTGGAAACAAAGCGAACCACGGTCAGAGATGATGGACTCTGGGAGACTGTGATATTGAAAAATACAATCCAGGAAAAGTCACACCAATTGCGGCGTGTCCATGGACTCGTTGCAAGGGATAAAGTGAGCATATCATGAGAAACAATCGCAAATGACCCAGATGGAGTTGTAACCATGTGAGATGGGCAGTTTGATGATGAAATCCATGGAAATAGATTTCCATGGACGTGCCGGAATGTCAAGAGGCTTGAGGAGGCCATAAGGTTTGTGGTGAGGAGAATTGATGCGAGGACAAGTGTCGCAAGCCTCCACATAACGGTGAATGAAAGTTTGCATGCCGGGCCAAGAGTAGTCATGAGAAACAAACTGGAAAATTCATGTTTGCACTGGATGACCTGCAAGACAAGAATCATGACAAGAATGTAGGATATCAGCATGCAAATGGTAAGGAATGAAGAGTTTTCCTTTGTGAAAGACAAGACCGCCTTCAGTGGTGAAGTCAGAGTTACCATGCATGAGCGCCTCCCGCCACTCAGTATCTTCACAAAAGGCAGTGTGAAAATGCTTGAGAAGTGCTGAGTTGTTGATGGCGAGAGTGGTGATAGCATCAGCATGTAGAGAGGAGGTCAAGGGAGGTGGATCTGCAGGAGGAAAAATGTTGGTAGTGTGCAAGAGAGTGAGTATGAGTTGATGTTGGTGCAGAAGCACTTCATCCCCCCTTTTAGGGACAAAGTCAGGCTGGTGAGAGGGGCCATCAGCCATGTTCTCAATTCCAGGCAAGTCAACTTGAAATCAAATTTTGGCCCAACGCACCTGACAGCGGTTGAGTATCTGTGAGGACATAAAGTAAAGGAGGTTGTGGTGATCAGAGATGACAGAAATAGGAAAAGGAGAGCCAAGTAACCATGCACACATGTCACAGAATGACTCAACAATCCCTAAGAGCTCTTTGTTGTGGACATTGTAATTGCTTTTGGCAGGAGTAATTTTATGGGAGAAAAAGGTGACAGGGTGCAAGTCACCATTCTCATCTGGCTGCTGAAGGATGCCAGAGAGAGCAAAGTCAGAAGCATCAGTGGACAAGGTGCAGGGTAAGTGGGGATCAAAATGTTGGAGAACAGGTGCATTGGTGAAGCACCATTTGAGCTCTTCAAAGGCAGAGCGAGCGGCATCTGAAAAGGAAAAGGGAGTGTGTTTTTTGGTAAGGTTAGTGAGTGGAATCGTGATGCGAGAGTTTGAACCTTGGGAGATGGAAAGGGCACCCCATGGTTATTCCAGTGTTTTAGAGCTATTCCTTTCAGAGCATTCAGAGACTTTGTATTGTATTGGCCTCCCATAAAACCATGGACTACAAATGGGCATTCCCCATCCTCAACACCAACATCTACTGCATCATCAAATACGCTGGTTCCCTCTTCAACTTTGTTAGTTAGTGAATGTTGGAATTCAATGGATATGGGAGGAGATTGTTCCAGATAGTGGTCTAATTCATCATATGCAATTTCTAGATCAATGTAATCTGAGTGATTTAATTTCAATCATTCAAGTGCCTGAGCTACTTTCCATCCTCTTACCAACAGAGGTGTGTGTTGCAATTCCTTCTCTGTAGGCTTGCATGGCCCAGTGAACAGAATTGCAAGGACTTCATCAAGATCTTCCATATGTGGAGGAAGCTGATAGTACACTTTTGGAACAGGTGATTTGAATGCTATAACATGGGAATCCATCTTTCTTAACCCAGATGATGCTACACAAATGAAGCAGCTATTGACTCACACACCCACAATCAGTAGCCTTTCTACAAATCCAAGGCAGGATAGTTCTTTAGGGGCTGCACCAAACCATAGGCCATTGGCCAGTGCATAGGGAGGAACCATAAGTGCCTCCAACAACCATCACAGATATGATCACATGCATGGTTTAATACAGGGCCCTGGAATTCACAAATGGGTTGTGAAGACTTTGATCATTCAATTCTTGTAACATTTGATACTGTAAGAACAGACAGTAAGTGTTTCACAGCCTTCAACTTAGAAAGCTGTGAAGTTGGTGTCAACTGTCCACACACAGCACATCCTGCCTCCTTGATTGAGAGGGGTGTAGAATTTGCACAGAAATCACCAATGATTCTGTGTGACAAGCCGCCATTTGGGGGAGCAGGTGGAAAGTCAGCGGGTTCAAGCACAGGATCAAATGGAACAAACTGGGTTGGCTGTTGTCTATCCAAACTCTTCAACTTTTCTCTTGGCATTTCAGGAAGCTGCTCTTCAGGTTTATGACAGCTTGCCCTGCTCTTGTCTAGTTTCATCCTGCATGCACATAAACAGTTATTTTCTCTTGCAGACCATGATTGAACAACAGAGAAAATGCTCAAGTGAGCAAGACCCACAGTTATGATTTTCGAAGTAAGTGGGAAACTCTGATTTAAGGACATGTGATCCTATAGCAGTGTTATGAAGTTTTGTGAACCATGGATGAAACAATGGTAAAAATTAGAGAAACCAAGGAAGGACTTGAGTTCCTTGGGAGTAGTGGGCTTGGGCCAGGAAACAATAGTATCAAGCTTCTTGGGGTTCATTTTGATGCTGTCAGCACCAATAATGTAGCCCAAGAACTTGAGTTTGGACTTGTCCCGCTCACACTTTGCAGGGTTAGCGCAAAGATGATGGTCCCAAAGGTGGTCAAGCATGAGTTGGACATGTGTGTTGTGCTCTTCCTGATTTCTAGAGAAAATTAGTATGTCGTCAATATAAACAACACAGAAGATGTCAAGGTGGTCATGGAGAACATCCTGAATAAAAGATTGGAATGCTGTGGGGGTGTTAGTAAGGCTATATGGAATGATAAGATGTTCAAAAAGGCCAAGATGGGTGCAAAAAGTGGTTTTCCACTCGTCACCTTCGCAAATGCAAAGATGGCTGTAAGCGGACTTGAGATCAATGAGAGAGAAAACTTTGCAGCCCTGAATGCGGTCCAAAAGGTTGTTGACAAGAGGTATGGGATATCAATTCTTGTGTGTGATGGCATTAAGACCACAAAAATCCATGCAAAGGCAAATTTCCCCAGTTCTCTTGCAAGTGAAGAGAATGGGAGCACCAGCAGATGAGGTGGATTGACATATATGTCCACACTTGAGATAATCATTGACATAATCGGCAACAGCCTCTTGTTCGGCAGGTGTAAGTTGGTAAATGGGACCAAAGGGAGGCAATTTGCCTTCCTCGATCTCAATGTCGATGTCATAGGGACAATGTTGCAGTAAGTTGTTGAATTCCATGGGGTTAAAGACCGTCTCTGCCCAAGGCATGTACTTGTCAGGGATGAAGCAGTAAGGATTGTTGGGAGAATTGGGAGGAGGTTCAGGAGGAGGGGGTGTAATAGGAACTTCATCCAATTTGTCAGTAGCAGATGCAGCAGTTGCCCGGATGTAAGCTGGAGAACTGACAGGAAGCAAACAAAGAAGGAAAATGTGTTCTGTAGAACTTTTGGTGGCTTTTCAGAATTTGGTTGGGCTAACCATCTGAACATTTGGTGTAGCCAGAGGAGAAATAGATGGCAAAGGCAGACCATAGCAAATGCACAAAAGAAGAGAGAAATGTGGTACCAGGAGTTGTGGACACGCAGTCCTCAGCCCCATCGACGGGTGCGATGTTAGGGCTAGGAGGTGGGGGAGGAGGAGGAGGAGGAGAGAGAGCTTTGATAGCAGTAGAGAGAGAATCAGATAGACCAAAGCCTAAACTGAGAGAAGCCACAGGGTTGAGAGTAGAGGAAGAGATGTTGGGCATGAGACCAAAGCCTCGTGCAGAAACAGTAACAGGATGAGAAGGAGAGAGACCACAGCAATTGAGGGAGAGATTCACCTCAGCCCAATCAATTTTTGGATTGTGGTGATGGAGCCAATCCAAGCCAAGAATGACTGGATAGCTGACAGGAACAACAGCAAGGGGTCATACCTCAGTATGAGCCCCAACAGAAATATTAGTGAGGACATCATGGGTGATCAAGCCAGATGCAATGGGATGGTCATCAACCACCACAATAGGAATGGGGACATCCTTTAGACACCAAGTAAGGGAGTGACATGATGCAAAATGCTCTGAAATACAGGATGCATCTGCACCACAGTCAATGAGAGCATAAGTTTGCGATTAGGAAAATAGAGAACAATAGAAATAAAGAAATGAGATGGAGAATAAAGAGACGGACCAGCAATAGAAAAAATAAATTGAGGAGCAGATTTAAAATTCACATCCCAAGATCCATCCATCAGATGGGCACCGGCACACATTGAGGTGCAAGATGTGTCCCAACATCAACTGATTGCCCAGGGACAGTCAAGCAATTGGTCCAGCTTTTCCTGAAGCAGGAGGAGGTTTGGGAGCCATGAAATTCTTCTTCACATGCTTGGACATATTAGGACAATCACAAATATTGTGCTTACTGCCACAATAACTGCACAAGCCTTCATGACAGCGGTGCTCATGTTCCTTGTTAGTGAATGGAGCACAAGGCTGACTTGTTTTGGCAGTGTCGATCTCCATGGGAGTACCAGGAGTGACAGTGGGAGGTGCAGGGGGATTATGTGGAGCAGATGAAGTGCTAAAAGTAGGAGAACATTTAGTAGTGGATGAGGAGTTATTACCAGAAGGTTTGGAGCCCTTCTTCTCACGCTCATGGCAACGAAGGGAGTTGTTGATGGAAACACAGAGCTCGACATATTTGTCAAAGTCCCTAGGTAAAACCTTGCGTTTGATGAGAGTTAAAGCATCTTGAACATTGTCCTTGAGTCTCTTGCAGAAATATTCAATCTTGAGAGACTCGTTGAGGTCAAGATTAACGAGAAGCTCACTGAAGCGAGAGGCAAAGGTGGCACAAGAGCTGGTTTGTCAGAGTTGATCCATCTCCTCAGTGGCTGAGAACTGATGGTCTGAGTCACCAAAATGATCATGGAAGGCCTGAAAAAAGGCCACCCAATAGGTGTGCCCAGGTCACACTGTTCTTGATGGTGTAGTACCAGGATTTAGGACTGCCATCTTTGAGGTAGCCGGAGAGGAACAGGGCTTTATCATAGTCAGTAATAAGAGCATGCCATTGGAGCCAGATGGCACTCTCAATTTCATCAAGAAAAGGACGAACTGACTTTACTTTCCCATTGAACACGCAAGGTTCATGGAACTTAAGACCACATCTGGTACTGTAGTAGAACTAGTGGTGGTGTCAGCAGTAGTACTGCCTAACAAAACCTTGTTAATGCGAGTGAGAAGTGCATTGATAGTTGCCTCATGTGCTTGGACTTGCTGGCATTGAGAGTCATTAAACACCGTGTTAATTGATGTGGTGTGCCTGCTGAGAGCAACAACAGCTTCCCACAATGCCTGCTGATCATCAACAGGTGGGACAGGAGAGTCCTTGGGATTGGTGGGGATAAGGGGGTCCATCAGAGTAGAAGTTGAATAGGAGTAAGTGAGACTTTTAGAGCTAAAGGAGTAGAGTGCCAAGAAAGAGGAGGGAGAGTGAAGAAAATTTTTTGAGGTTGTTGGTCAAACCAACTGTAATGGACATGCAAGAAACTGAGTGATAAGAGCCAGAAATGAGGAGAAGAGCCAAAGTACTGGCATTGGTTCAACAAGAGACATTACAAGACTGGGACAACCCATTGAGTATGAGAATGGGAAGTACCAAAGATGATTGAGAATGCAAACAGAAATAACTACAAGTAGGTGAAAAGACTGTGAATGTACATACAAGTGCCCATGACGATAAGTAGAAAGGCCATGAGTTAAACTAGAGGTGAGAGTTGCATGTGAGGGTACCATAACCATCACACAAAGACTGGCTGTGTAATTTATTTTTCTCTTGAATTTTTTGACATTCAATTACCACCTGAGTTGTAAAAATACCTATTCATTTTTGCAAGACTACAGTTTGTTGGGCTGCTCAATATTTTGCACTTTTGCTGTCAGCACAACAAGTTCTGTATGGTTGCTGTGTAATCCCTCCAGGTACTTGCTGCTCTTGTAGTGCAGTCATTACATCAAGTAAATACTACTAGTTGACTGATGTTTGCTACTGCATGTTGACTCTGCACTGCAGACACTTAGTGATACAATGCATGCAGTGCATGCTATTATTAGCATGCTACCACCTTTGATGCGTGATCTTTTTGAACAAACAACAACAACAACAACAACAACAACAACAACAACAACAACAAACAACCATCACTGCCTCACTGCTCATGCAGGATTGGGCCCTGGTTGCTCGCTGGTTGCTTGTTCCAGCCACCATGAGGACAGGACTTTTGTAGCTGTCGACAGGCTCAATTCCTGATACCACTTTAGGTGAGGTTTCACACATGCACACACACACAGACCACGACACTAACACCCACAACCAACATCACATATCCTGCTTGCAAGCCCCCCTGCCATTCAAGCTGCGCATTCCACCACCACCATCAGGAAAATCACACATGTCTGGGAGTGTATGGCTGGTGTGGCTGGTGTGGCTGGTATAGAGCCATAGTGGCCACACCAAGCCACACCAAGCCATACCAAGCCACATTCTCAAAACAATCACCATACTCAGCAGCCTGCCACAATAGTTAGAAGAACAAAGAAAGAGTTTTCAGAAAGCTATCTCATTAGCATGGTAATCAATAAACTTATTTACATGATAGGCATTGAAAGTATCTAGAGACCAAGTGTGAAGAAAACTAATGGGAAGATAGCAAGATCCATAAACAGGAACAAGATGGGCACCTCATACAAATGAATCCAGGTGAAGGACTGAACATAAATGTTCTGTTGGCATCAAGTTCAGGCTCAATAATCCACATGCCTGTCTGTCCATCAGGTTCATCTCCAACTTTCCTGAACCACTCCACAAGAGCACAGGGGTAACTTACCCCACCATACTGGAAGGAGAAAAGAAGACATAGGCATACAACACTCATTCCACAAAAACCTTCCTGTTCATTATCAACCACAACATAGACACAATCATGATGAGGTGCACCACCACACCAGACAGGAGTACATTGCATCTGTTCTCGTCACATGCCATGGATACCAGAGGGATCACTAGGAGCATAGAATGTTGCTGTTGCAGAGTGAAAAACAGATATCAGTGATGATATTTTAATCTCATGTGGGTCGGGTATACTGGTGGCATCACTGTCATTTGAGGAATCAGACTGAAGTTGATGATAAACAAAGAGACAGATAAGTTCAGGAAGGGCCCATAGTGCATCAATGCAGTTGGCTAAAGCTGAGAGTTCTCAAGGGTAGTTGTGTTCTGTCAAATTATGTTGGCTTTACCAAAGTTAACCACATAAAAACCACATGTGTCAAGACAGTCAAGTGTGGGCTAGCCTGACAAGAGCCATTACTTGTTCTCCATCAACAGGACTGTAAGGGGACTAGGGGGGACTCGGAGGGGTGCCCTGTATGTTTCTCCTATTTTTTACATTTGTCCTATATTTTTCCTCACTTCATTTCCTTCTATTCTTCATTTTCTATGATTTTTCCTTATTTTATTACTAATTTCCCTTTCTATCACATTTGTGCATGTTGACAGTTTTATATTTAGAGGTGGAGCACCCCTTCCGACATCTACCCCTTGGTATGATGTCATTTGGCGGCCTTGATCTGCCTATCTCCACCTTTTCTATTTTTAGATTATTATTTGATTTTTGCAGTCTTCACATATACTGGGCATTGGCAAAGGGGTCCTCAGAGTTTTCTCTTCAGATTTCCCTTTGCTAGGTGAGCCTCCAATCCCTGTAATGTGTAGTATAATTTAAACTTCAGATTTCCCTTTGCCAGAGGTTGAGGTTGCCCTTATAGTAGAAAACTCTTTCCTAAGGCCTGAAATCATGAACGCACTGCCCAAGATAGGCAGGTACAGAGTAGACAATGCTTCCCAAAGCTCCACAGACTCCCAACAGTCCTGCCCTTAGTGCACCTGTCAAGAACCGTTCCTCGCCTGATTGGAACCCACATCCATCCAACCCTTTTCCGCATGTTGAACCCGACATTCATCTACTCCTCCTGCTTTCATTTCCGGCCCCCTTGCACTGCCCACACTGCTGTGCACCAGGCCGCCTTGTACAGCACCCACGGCTGCCTTCCCAAGGCTGCCATCTCTATTGCAAATTTGACTACAGATTCCTGTGCGGCTCCCACTAGGTAATTTATCTATACAGTTGAGACACTGCCTCAGTCTTCGTTTCTGTTCCACCTTTATTCTGGACTACAGTATTTAAGCTTAGTTAGTTTCGCCTTGTATTCCCCAGTTTGTATATCGACATAGACTTGACTTAAACCTGCCAATCTAAATCTCCTTCTACTCCTACCTCAGTTCTCTAAGAGTCTGAACTCTATTCGTCTCAACCTCTAGTCTCCCTCTGAAGTTCTAATCTCATCTGAACTTAACCCAAGTCCCTCTGTACTCCTTCCCGCATTTACCCACACTTCACCACTTCTACCTCCAAACCTTCATCTTAAGATTAGGACAACAGATGAGGTGAAGGGTGCAGCTTCTTACAAGCTGAAGCCAAGTCCTTTCTGTTTCCCCTCCGCAGAATCTGCCATGACCCAACAACCTTCCACTATCATCACCCACAGGGTCTGATCGGATTCCGACATATCTTCTAGCATCAGTTCTTAACAGCACCCCCATTTTTGCCTAATGCACCCCCTAGCACCATGGAAGCATCAGAGTGCCTTGACACACTTGAAAGCGATGTTACTGGAATATGTGCGCAAATTGATTCACTTAAATCTATGATTGAAACTTTGTCAGAACCATTCAGACTAGCTCCACAACCAATATTCCCCCCATTGTGACTCCAAGTGTGCCCAACAACAATGCACTGCCTAATGCGCCCACTAAGGAGTGCACCCAGATCAAACTGCCTCCCCCCGCTGAATTTAATGGTGTGCATGCACAGGGGCATGCATTCCTTAATTCCTGTGAGTTGTACATCAGTCTCCAGTTGCATCAATTCATCGACGATGCTGCAAAAATTTATTGGGCCTTCACATACATGAAATCTGAACACGCCTATCTCTATGTGGACCATATTCTGCGCCAAACTAAAGAGCTCAGTTCTCTACCTTTCTCCACTTGGGGTGACTTTTGAGCAGAGTTTGTATGCCACTTTTGTCCCTTCAATGAGTGCCACCGAGCAGTGACACGGCTCAAGTCATCCTCTTACCATCAGGCACATCGATTCATGGACGATTATATCAATGAGTTTAAGGATTTGGTGAACATAGCAGGATATGGGAGTGGGCTACTGGTGGTGGTGAAGTTCCAACAGGGCCTCGATTGAGAAATTCAGGACCAGATTGCACAGATGTTGGAAGGGCACCCAGCGGATGATGATATCTATGCTTGGTATGAAGCTGCTTCACTCTGTGATGAGAACTGACTCATGAATGCAGCGTTTAATGCTGCATTCCATGCTCCAACTACCACTCATGTGCCCTACACCTTCAATCAAACCCTTCCCCACCATAACCCCATTCCTGTCCATCAGACTCCTGCACCAGCCATCAATGTCCCAGTACCAATGGATGTTGATGTGGCCCACAGCCGTGCATGTAGGTTGGATGTCTGCTATTACTGTGGGGAAACTGGGCTCAGGGCTGGAGCATGTCCCCATTGTCAGAATATCTGCATGCTCACCCCCGAGGGGCAAGATAAACTCCTCCAAGACCTGTTGGCGCTTGTAGATGTTGAGGAAGCAAAGGATCAGGTTGCGGAGGAGATCAAGTCAGAAGTTGTAGAGGAGCAGGATTTTTCTATTCGCAGCAAGTGAATTGTATGCCCTCACTGTCTGTCCATAACCACTTTGAAGTTTTGTCAGTTGAGTCCCTGGAGAATGAATCTATTTCCATGACTGTTCCCCTCTCTGACCCTTCAAAGTTGGCTGAAGATGTACCTGCTCTTCCCATCTCTCCCCCTGCCCCATGCCCCAAAATTAAATCATGGGAGTGCAAACTACCATGCAAATATATTGTTGCATCCACTCCCTCTACACATTCCTTGAACCTAGCAATCAAACTATAGACTACCGACACTGGACAGATACTCGGTGTCTCTACACTCCTGGACTCTGGTGCGACTGACAAGAACACCATGGACAAAGTGCCTCAATATGATGCACTCAGAAGTGTCATGCTGGACCTCTGCATGTACCTGAAGTGGAGTTAGAAGGGGTTCCTGATCTGATGCCAGACTCGGACGATGATGAGGAGGAGCCAGAGGAAGTGGAGGAAGGTGATCGGATCTTCTACACTGTGATTTGTCCATTGCATGAGGTGTGTGCTACATCGAACATATCCCAATGCCTTGCCAAGGCATTCCACAAAAACAATGCTGCTAAACCCTCTACCGATTTCTTGCTTCTTCATCTCTGTGAGTTCAGGGATGTGTTCTTCAAGGAATTGTTCAACTCTCTCCCTGCATGCAAGCTGTGGGATCACGCAATCAAACTCACCCCCAGTGCAACTAGTGCTTGAAAGTCCAGTCCAGTTCTTATATTTCATATATACTAAAAAGACTGGACCGGACCCTACAGGACTGGTCCATGTCAGTTGCAGTCGGTTCACAAACCAGTTAAAACCAGTTCACGACTGGACCAGCTGACTGTGACCGACACTTATTAATTACTTGTAATTAGTGTAAACTACATTAAAAAACAAAGAATAAAAAAAATGAATCCACCCCAGGAGGAGGGACTCGCAAGGCTGGGGAAAGGCTCATTAGTAAATGAAATGGCCCCCTCCATCTCGTGTTTCAAGCAAGGGGGCATGATGTCCAGATAACAAAAAAAAAAAAAAGTCCACCCTGCAAGCAGTGGCTTGCAAGGCTGGATGTAATTGCTGGGCAATGTTCATTACTAAATGAAAGATAATGGCCCCCTCCATCTCGTGCTCTGAGCGAGGGAGGGGGCTGTGGTTGGTATTGTCATTGTTATCCCCATTGCAGTTGTCGTCATTGTTGTGGGTCACTGCTGTTGCCATTGCCAATGCCGATGCTGCTGCTGTTGTCACTGTTGGCATTGTTGTTGCTTGTGGCAGCACTGGGGTGATGTGGCACAAACGTGGCATCATCATTGGCCTCGTTTGCTCAGTCATCATCCATCAGCCCTGTTGTCCTTCATCAATAGCTAGCACCCACCATCCACCCCACGAGCAATGGCTCATGAGGCTGGATGTGGGTGCTGGGTCACTGGCGTCGTTAGTGATGTGGCAATGTTGGGGTGATGTGGAACATACCTGGCATTGTCATTGGTGTTGCAAAGTATCCCCAATCCACCCCACGAGCAGTGGCTTGTGGGCATGGCGGCGGGAGCTGCGTCATGCAGTGCCGTATGTTGTTGTCATCATGTTGGTCTCACTATCAAGATTAAAACTGAATGAAAAAGTTAGTTAGTAAGTTAGAAACAAGAAAACATGAATGATAACTTACTTTGGGGCAGCGGCATCATGATTGATGGCGGTGGTGGTTGAGGGTTCAACAACTACAACACATGTAAACATGTAAATGAAAACCTGTGTGAGGTGGGCAAACAGATGCAAATGGTCCATGCTCACCTTGCACTATATAAGCAGCTCACAATTCAATCTTTTCATTGGGTTTGCCCCAACGTTTTTTTTTGTTACTATGAATAATAAAATAGTATTAAATTTATATGAGTCTTTGTTTATATCCCTATGTAAGTAAAGAACCATTAGTTCGGTCCTCAATCAGTTCAGACTGGTTCTGGGTGGTTCTAGTAAGTTTAAGCAACAGTAAGGACCAATGACCAAACTGTTTTGATAAGCCATTGAACCAGACCATTGGTCCTACAGGTTCAATTTCCAGTTCAGTCTGGTCTGGTACCCAGTCCTTAGGACTGGACCTTCAAGCACTAGGTGCAACTCCTTCATCCTGCAAGGTCTATCCTCTCTCTCCTGATGAACAGCAACAGCTTGACCAGTTCATCAGCAAACACCTGGCCTCCAGATGTATTCGACCATCAAAGTCACCCATGGCCTCTCCCTTTTTCTTTGTCAAGAAGAAGGATGGCTCACTTCAACCAGTTCAAGACTACAGAAGGCTCAATGACATCACAGTCAAAAACTGCTACCCATTACCTCTCATCTCAGAACTTGTGAACCAGCTCCATGGAGCCCGATACTTCACCAAGCTCGACGTCCATTGGGGCTACAATAATGTGAGGATAAAGAAGGGAGATGAGTGGAAGTAGTGTTTCGAAGTCCAGTCAGGTTCTGACTTTTTGCAACTTTTTTGATTTCAAAAAGCTGTATTATAAATTCAGGAAAAATCCAAGAATTCACCAAAATATTACAGGAGATAGAATTTGCAAAAGACTGGGGGGTCCTCTCTGGGATGGAAAGATTTCAGCCACCCACTGTCAAGATAATCACAAAATTTAGGAGTGAATAGAGAATGAAAAATAATGGGGAGTCCTCCCTCAGAAAAGAAAATCTGTCCAACCATTGTTAAGATATATCAAACTGGACTTCAAAACACTAAGTGGAAGGCAACCTTTTGTACCAACTGTGGTATTTTTGAACTGCTCGTCATGTTCTTTGGCCTTACTAATAGTCCTGCCACCTTTCAGACCATGATGAACAACATCTTCCACGACCTCATCCTCGAAGGCGTTGGTTGTATCTATCTCGATGACATCCTCATCTTCACTTACATGGTTGAAGAGCACCATCGCATCATGCACCTCATCCTAGAATGACTTCGACGGTACAAACTCTACCTTTGTCAGGACAAGTGCGAGTTTGAGAAGACCAAGATCGAGTACCTTGGCCTGATTATCTTGGAGGGTCAGGTGGAGATGGATCCTATCAAGGTGAACAGTGCACCCATGAACAAGAAAGAGGTGCAGTCTTTCCTGGGCTTCATCAATTTCTATCAGTGTTTTATCAAGGATTTCTCACATCATGCATGACCACTGTTTGACTTGACAGGAAAGGAGGCATGGAGGTGGGATAATGCACAACAGGAGGCATTCGAAAAGCTTAAGGAGATGGTCACTTCCACTCCCATTCTTACCTTTGCTGATGATTAGTGCCCCTTTCATGTAGAAGCTGACAGTTCTGACTTTGTGATGTGCACCGTGTTGTTTCAGCAGTCTCCAGAGGACCAGAAGTGGCATCCTGTTGTGTTCTACTCCAAAAGCCTTAGTGCTGTAGAGCAAAACTATGAGATCCATGACAAGGAGGAGTGGCCACACTTCTTCAAGGGTGCCCAACACAAGGTGGAAATTTGGATGGATCACAAAAATCTCAAGTACTTTATGATGCCCAAGAAATTGAACCATCGTCAAGCTCATTGGTCCCTGTATCTATCCAGATTTGACTTCTCCTTACACCACCATCTGGGTTGCAGCATGGGGAAGACCAATGCCCTCTCCTGACATGCAGACCATGGGGATGGCAGTGATGACAATCAAAACATTGTGTTGTTGCAGCCAGACCTGTTCACTGTTCAGGCACTTGAAGGCATTGCACTCCAGGGCAAGGAGCAGGACATCCTAGATGACATTTGTCATGCAAACCATAGTGGTTTACATGAGGATGTTGTTGCCCAAGCTGTTAAAGAACTGAGGAAGGGATCCACCCTTTCCTTGCATGCAGCAGAGTGGGCTGAAAAGGAGGGCTTGCTGTATTTCAGGGATTGCATCTACATCCCCAACATCCCAGACCTTCACCAGCACATCATATCCCAGCACCATGACTCACAGATTGCTGGTCATCCTGGATGCTGGAAGACCTTGGAGCTCACCTCACAGAATTACTGGTGGCCACAAATGTCACAACTCATTGGTCAGTATTGTCATACTTGTGACCTTTGCTTATGCACCAAGGTTCCTTGTCACAAACCCATTGGCGAGCTACACCCTCTTCCTGTTCCAGAGAGTCATTGGGATGTTGTCAGTGTCAACTTTGTGGTGGAGTTGCCAGAGTCAAATGGGTTTGATGTGGTGATGTGCACAGTTGATTCAGTGGGAAAACGTGCTCACTTCATTCCCACTCACACCACTGTCAGCGCCCTGGGTGCTGCCCAACTCTATCTCCACCATGTGTGGAGATTACATGGACTTTTTGGTGCTTTCCTCTCTGACCATGGCCCTCAGTTCATGGCAGAGTTCACTTGTGAGCTGTACCGACTTCTGGGGATCAAACTCCTTGCTTCAACCACCTATCACCCACAAACTGATGGCCAGACTGAGCAAGTCAACCAGGAACTAGAGCAGTACATCCACTTCCATGCTTCCACTCAACAGACCCCTTTCCTCTTAGACACTGGATGGCATTCACGCATGGGATTTGAACCTCACCAAACTCCCTCACACATTGAGATGGTGAATGAGTTCACAGAATCTATGCAGGATAGCTTGGAGGAGGCAAAGGCAGCCTTAGAAAAGGTGAAGGACAACTTGGCGTGCTTTTACAACCAATGCCATTCCCTGACCCCTCAGTACAAGGTTGGTGATCAAGTTTATCTTGACTCCAGTGACATCTCCACTATGCATCCATCCAAGAAACTTGCTCATCGCTTCCTGGGACCTTTCCCCATTGTCAAGTGTGTTGGAGCACATGCATATCGTCTATGCCTCCCAGCCTCCATGTCCAGACTTCACCCAGTCTTCCATGTCATCAAACTCCTTCCAGCTCCCCCAGATCCATTCCCAGGATGCCATTCACGTCCACCACCGCCCCCTACAGTGATCAAGGGAGAACCCCAGTATGAAGTCGAGCTGGTCTTGGACAGCCGGTTGTGTTGAGGAAAACTCCAGTATTTGGTGCACTGGAAGGGTTATGAGTATGAGGAGAACTCATGGGTCGAAGAATCCGATGTGAATGCCCCTCGGTTAGTCAAGGAATTCCACTGACGGCACCCTGCTGCACTGAAGTCACTGACTTTGGTTGTATGCAATTTCAAATGCATTGTGGCAATGCATCTTAGAGAGGGGGTGATGTAAGGGGACTAGGGGGGACTTGGGGGGGGTGCCCTGTGTGTTTCTCCTATTTTTTACATTTGTCCTATATTTTTCCTCACTTCATTTCCTTCTATTCTTCATTTTCTATGATTTTTCCTTATTTTATTACTAATTTTCCTTTCTATCAGTGTCTTGGACCAACTGTGGATTATTTGAGCCTCTGGTAATGATGTTTGGACTAACCAACAGCCCAGCCACCTTCCAAACGATGATGAATGACATCTTCCAAGATCTCATCTCAGAAGGAGTAGTCTGCATCTACTTGGATGACATCCTCATCTTTATGAAAGACATAGTGGAACACCACTGCATAACCCACATAGTACTGGAATGACTATGGGAGCACAAGCTGTTCTTATGTGCAGACAAATGCAAATTTGAACACACTAAAATCAAATACATAGGGCTGATTATCTCAGAAGGCCATGTTGAGATGGACCCAGTCAAGGTAGCTGGAGTTGCAGAATGGCCCATACCCAGGAACAAAAAGGAAGTACAACAATTCCTAGGGTTCACCAACTTCTACAGATGGTTCATTTGTGACTTCTCACATTATGCTCACACATTGCTTGACCTAACAGGTGCTAAAGCACCTTGGAAATGGCAGAGCAACAAACTGCCTTCGATAAGCTGCATGGATCCATCACCTCCATGCTGGTACTTGCATTTGTGGAAGACTCAAAACCTTTCAGAGTCAAAGCAGATTTGTCGGATTTTGCGATGGGAGCCATACTATCTCAGTTAGCAGATGCTGATGGCAAATGGCACCCCATTGTGTTCTACTCCAAAAGCCTCAATGTGGTAGAAAGGAACTACAAGATCCATGACAAGGAAATGTTGGCTATTATCCATGCACTGGAAGAGTGGCGACATTTCCTAGAAGGATCCTGACATGAATCAGAGATCTGGACTGATCACAAAAACCTTGAGTACTTCATGACAGCCAACAAACTCAATTGACAGCAAGCCCGTGGTCCCTGTATTTATCATGCTTTGACTTCACACTGCACCACCATCCAGGATGAAGTATGGGAAAACCTGATGCACTCTCAAGAGGACCAGACCACTGCAATGGCAGCAAGGATAATGACAATGTCACACTGCTAAAACTGGAACTGTTCATCATTTGCGCCTTGGAGGGCATCACAGTGGAAGGTGAGGAATGAGATATACTATGGGAAATCTGGCAGCAAAATTGCAACAGTGAACAGGAAGGCTTGGTAGCCACCACAGCAAAGGCCCTACAGGAGTGCCACAGGAAAACTGTTCACAGCACAGAATAGAAGGACTCAGAAGGCCTACTACTATTTATAGATTGCATCTACATGCCCAACAATGCAGAACTCCACTGGAAAATTGTGGAACAACACCACGACATGAAGATAGCAAGACATGCCAGGCATTGGAAGACACTAAAACTGGTGTCCAGGTCATATTGGTGGCCACAAATGTCCCATTACATTGGCAAGTACTGTGCCACCTGTGACCTCTATCTACAAACTAAGATCCAATGATGACCTCCAATGGGCAAACTGCACCTGCTGCCTGTGCCAGAAGGGAGATGGGATACAGTATCCATTGATTTCATCATAGAGCTCCCCAAAGCTCATGGATTTGATGCAGTAATGGTAGTAGTCAACTCCACAGGAAAATGTGTGCATTTTATGCCAATGCACACCACAATCACAGCCCTCAAAACTGTGTGGCATTTCCTAAGCAATGTATGGAAGCTGCATGGGTTGCTGATCAACATCCTCAGTGATTGAGGCCCACAGTTTGTTGCAGAATTTCTGAGGGAGCTTTACAGGCTACTGGGCATTAGTCTGCATCAACAGCCTATCACCCACAGTCTGACAGACAAACTGAGCACGTCAACCAAGAATTGGAGCAGTACATTTGACTCTTCATAAGCGACCACCAGGATGACTGGGACAAGCTACTACCACTCAGAGAATTCCACAACAACCATGTCCATGCCTCAACTCAACACACTCTGTTCCTGCTAGACACCAGACAAATGCCGTGGATGGGTTTTGAACCAAACACTGTGGCTTCCCACATAGAAATGGTTAACAAATTTGTAGATCAAATGAAAGGGACTTTGACAGAGGCCAAGGCCACCCTGACAAAAGCCAAGAATGAATTGGATGATATGGCAAGGTACTATAACCAACAAAGAACTCCAGCCCCCATGTACTCCCCCAGGGACAAGGTATTTCTGGACTCTAGTGACATTAAAACTACCCGCCCCTCACAGAAACTCACGCATTGTTACCTGGGTCCTTACCTGATAGTTCATGCAGCTGGGAGCCATGCTTACCATCTTAAACTGCCCAACTCCATGAGCTGCATTCACCCCATTTTCCACATGGTCAAATCACTCCCTGCACCACAGGACCCAATCCCAGGAAGACACACACAAAACCCACCAGAACACAAACTCATCGAGGGAGTCCTCAAGTACAAAATTGAGCAAATCAGAGATAGTCAAATTATCTGCAACAAACTGCAGTACCTTGTGGCCTGGAAAGGTTATGGATATGAAGAACATTCCTGGGTCAACAAGAAAGATGTCTCAGCACCAGAGCTGACAGCAGATTTCTACTGTGAAAACCCCAGCACCCCAAGAAGGATCCACACCATTTGATTTGCCAACTTCAAATTCAGAAGCATCATGAGGTCACAACACCCTAGAGAGGGGGGTGATGTAAGGGGACAACCATCCACAGAAACTCATGGGTTTCCTGATGGATATTCACAACACCCCTCACCACAGGTCTCTGGCAATAACCCCATGCTAATGCCTCCTAGCAGGGGATGAACCACTAAGGTTCATGGAGATTGGTCAGCTTTCCATGGGGTCCCCTATGGCAACCTCGCAGATACCTGCCCTTCATGGAGATGACATGTAGTACACAAAGCACCACCACACATAGGTGACATGTAGGTAGCATACTCAGGTATATAAGGCTTTGCACCCTTCAAGGGGGACCTCAGAGAATTCTCTTTGGTTCCCCCTTGCAAGGTTAGTAGGAGATTTCATGTATTTACTGCACTAGAATTGACTTTGGTTCCCACTCTGTGCCACACACTGTAAGGTTGCCCTTACACTTTTGCCAACCAGTCACTTTTCCCCACTGGGGTTTTTAATGCACTTGTGCTTGTGCCTTTTTTTTAACCTATATTTCTGCTCATCCAGGGTAGAGAATACCAGGGGTATGCAAAACCCCCAGGGTAAAGTAGAAGGGTACATGAGGGTAGGGGTAAGGGTACAGGAGTTGTTACCCTTGACATACCCCTACCCTTGGGGAGGGTATGCAGGGGTAGGGAAGGGTATGGACCTACTCAGTAGTCATACATTTTAGGGTTTTGGAGGGTAAGGGTAAGGGTAGAGAATTTTTACCCCAGGGTTACCCCTGGTATTCTCTAATCCAGAGTCATGGTTTGAATTTTTTTATCGGGGGGAGGGTGCAATGATTGCTCTTATTTACACACATTCATCACACACATGATTACTGATGGGTAGAGGACCACAACTCGGATCCAGAACCATCATCATCACTAGGGATCTACATGGGTAACCCCCAGGTATTTCATGCTGTACCCATACCTGTACCCATGACAGGTTTTACCCATAAACCTGCAGGTCTTAGGTACAAAACGGGTAGGACTATTGTGACCCATACCCATACCCACATGTACCCATACCCATAACCTGTATGGGTTCACAAAACCCATGCAGATCCCTAATCATCACCACTAGTAGTACTACATCATCGCCTAGCTTGTTAATCCACACCTTGAGCTCATTACTTCTCAGTCATCTCCATTCACCTGCCTAAGTGATCTCTTGTGTGAACACTGCATGGGGTTACAGAAACCTGTGTACCAAGGTCCAAAATTTGGGATCCATGTAAATAAGCAATTTTTGTAATCCAGAATAGGTCAGTACTTCAGTTACCCATGACCCATCAAGTCAGATTTCAAGTTTTGGGAGTCATCAATTGCTCAGACTGATGGCTGGTGCTGCGCAATACAGCCACATGGCCCACACCCACCAATGGTCCTTTTCACTTGTGATTGTCCACGTCATTGGACTGTTTATCCTCAGATTCCTGACAGGCTCTCATATTTGTGCCAGTGCATATACAAGTCATGTTCAAGTTTGACCTGCCATACAGGTGTTGTTACTTGCTGGTGAGTTTGGGGTACCATTACTTATAGATGTGGTACTGGATATTTCCTAGTCTATGTCAAGGATTGCTCTTTCTGTCAAAGGTATGGACTGCCTGCGATGAAAGAGGTGATACCTGTATATGCTGAACCATTAAGATATTTAAAAAAATGAAATGTTTTTCAGAACCATATATATTAACCATATAACTGTATTTATACAGTATAGTGTATAAATTACCGTAATGGTAGTAGTAGTATATTACTGGCATGGTCCAATCGCTGAATGCCAGGGGTCCGAGAGTTTCCCGATGTCATTAAGTACAGGCAAGCTATCTAACTATTATACATCTTTGTCTTGGGCCCATGATCACGACTTCCAGCGGGCAAAACAGCCTTCGACGTCAATCACTGGACAGTTATAACCATGGGCAAGGGGTATAGAACCCCGCTGAGAGTTTCTCCTTTTTTTTTTTTTTTGAAGCGGATGTATCATTCAAATACAGCATTCTCAGATACATAGACTGGTACAGCCTGAAAGAGCTCTAACACTTCATATGTAAATTTTGCAAGCAGTCTGATGGTAGTCCTTTCCTTCAATATCATTTTGAATAGATCAATAGAAGAGACCATGGGATGCCAGGGCAAATGTGGTATCTCAGTGTACATTCTGTCTGAGAATTTCTTGCAAAGGTTATTCAGCTCATATGAGCCGGTGCACTCCAGCAATGCATGTTCAGGGCTCTCCACCGAATTTTTACAAAGACGGCATAATCTCCATTGTTGCTGGACATGTGGGCGGCAATGTTCTGGCCATCTTAGGTGTTCTATAGCCAATGCATGCGAAGAGAGCAGGAGACCTGTAAGTGCTTTTCTATGAACACTGTTGGGTACACTGAGGTAATGTCTGAAATGAAGTGTCTTATGGCTTGGAGGACAATCTTTGTCAGGTTCAAGTCTGTTTTGAAGAAGATACAATTTAGGGGAGGCCTCAAGTTCACTTTGGATATAGGCTTCCATCTTGACTTTAAAAAGCTTTGTCACCTCATCCACTTGAAGAGGTGTGATGCTTTCAAGGTCAGGAAGTGGGACATGGAATGGCAGATTCAGAAATATGTATTGTAGATCCATTGTCCATGATGCTTTATTCTCCTTTGCAAGCCTTACTGAGTCCATGTATGCCTTCTTTGCATAACGCTCGGTGGGTAGGCTTGTGAGGTAGCACAGATAACCAAGAGTGAGTATAATTCTCCGAAACCACAATGGTACTAAAGAGGTCTCTGTAAACAGTGGTGTTATCATTGACCTTCTATGTAAACCCAGGACCCGGCGGAGATATGATGTTTGCACATCCGAGAGTTTCTCCAGAAGAGGAAGGTCGACATCAAGTATAACCTCATATCCATGGATAAGGTGGGGGTCAATCTGTGCCATATAGAGCTTCTTGGCCTCCCATGGGGGAAGTGTGCCTATAATAGACTCCATACCTAGCACTGTATTACCAACTGATCGAGCTTTGCTTGCTTTATTTTTGTAGTGTTTAGCAAAGATGTTGCATTGTGTAGACTGTAATGTTATACCAACATATGTTTGCTCTGTCTTCAACATGACAGGTTTGTCGCCAAACAGGAAGAGAGGTAGTGTGTGGGGAATTGGTCCAAATATCATGATCAGTGATTTCACTGCACTGAGTAACATGAAATTTAGGCTACACCACTGCCATAGCGCATTCATCTTTTTCTGAGCCCCCTTAGGATTTGTCGATATGAGTATAATGTCATCAGCCTGCTCCAGGTTTGCTATACTAGTACCGGCCAGTTTGATATCATCTGAGTCAGGATCCAGGTGAAAATCAGCCATATATAGTGTCCATAGGATTGGAGAGGAGTTGTCACCAATCAATATTCCTAGTGTCACACAGAATGATTGAGACAACTCAGTGCGATGTTTCACCACATATGACATTCTTTGGTACAGCATTCGAAGCCAGTCGAAGACATGGCCACTTGCACCCATATTCCTCATCTTGAGCCATAAAGTGGCTTGTTCTGTAGAGGGGAATGCATTGCTAATGTCTGCAAAAACCACATATAGGGAGAGACCAAGGGCACGGGCCCGCTCAATGGCACATCTCAGAATAAAGACATTGTCATTAGTCCTGAACCCTTCACGAAATCCATTTTGTGAGGGAGGGATAAGATCCCGGGCTAGGCACCAAGCAGTGATCCGTTTGTGATTTGTATATTTACACCGCAAGCCGTACATGGATATAATATATGGTTGGAGCCTTAGTTATGGTTGCTACCATACAATCGGTTACAGTATCCAGAGCTGCCAGTGTTACTATACCTTACTATACTCGTATATAAGAAGTTCTTGCAGACACTCCGAGTCTTAGTGACTGCAGTTCGAGGATATACCCACTTAGGGTTTTCGTTATCCATGAATGCCTAGCTAGTAGCTAGCTAGAATATCGCTATTCGATTCAAAGTCTAGTGTGGACACCGTGCGTTTCGTACAATTTACTGGCAACCCAAATTTCCACAGTAGGGGTTGTATCAATTTGACATGATCACTTCAAACCCACCCAACGTCACAAACTCAGTCCCAACGGGTTACAGACTACTCAAAGTCGAAACAACCTGATCGATTGTCTGCTCCCCAGCCACCACAGACTGTACCACCTTCAGAGCCTCAGCAAAGTTTTCAAACAAGACATGTTTGATACCCTCCCTCTTACAGTACGCCGCGAGATCATTCTCACCGCCAGGCTTATATTTGACAAAAAGCAAGTCAGCATGCTTCGCAGCCGAGATATCTTTAAATCACAGAGTGAGGATCAGGGAACAGAGCATAACCCTATGCGTAGCGCAGACTTGCCTGAGACACCATCCCCGAAGAAGAAGAGGGTCGGCGGATTAGGAAGGTTGCGATATGGGAGGATCGCCTGTGATTTGTCGTGTCCGAATGGGCTATATCAGAGTTTAATAGCAATGTTCGGTGTGAGGAATAAGAGCCAGACATACCTCGAAGGATGCCTAAACTGGATTTCCCACTGGCCGTCGGATTGTACAATAGCGTCATTCGCTATGATGTCGATCTCGTTTGCGTCCTCCTCGGGGACGAGGTTCGAGAGCACAGCACGGATGATTGGGGCCATACCACTGAGGTGCTGGATCATGGTCGTGCGCGAGCTGTCGCTAGAGAATACACACACCTTGAAACAATGATGACAGGGATAGCACTAGATTTGCACCAGGCATAGAAATCTCTAAATCCCGAATCGAGCTTGATTTCTCCAATGGGGTAAGTTGAAGTATCCCAAATAGAAGGAAACCAGCATGCTCACTTTCCCGAAGGATCTTCTTACACTCGTCAAATTTATATCCGTTCTCTGTGACGCTCTTCAGCATCTCCCTGAAAGCATCTCTACGGGACAGAAAAGTGAGCTTTCTCTAGAAGAGAATAATAGATCGAGCAATTCTTCTACCACATACTTAAATGTCACCTCTCCATTGAGAATCTTTAAATTACCGTTCCGTCGCTCCTCTCTGCCATAACCTAGGTTATCGGTCATATCTGATACATTTAAAATCAGAATGCGCAATGGATGAGCATACTGTACTTACAATCATTCGAGTCGAATGTCGTGATAGTTCCATCCCTGTAGAGGATGAGAAGAGTCTTCATACGCCATGCAAATTTGCCATGCAGACCAACCAATCGGACAAGACAACGAATTTCTTGTCTTTGTGAAGAGGAGGGTACGGGAGAGTGCTTTCGGGGGCAGGTTCTGGCATATAGTCTATGTTCTAAGAGGTATATGAGTGTGAGAAGGGATGATGATCGTCGTGAAAAATGATCATTATCCTGATCTTATCTTCTAGATCTATCATTATGTAAATAATCTAATCTCCCACGTGCATGTCGTCAAGGATGAAGAGACCTACATTCCTGATATCCTCCTTTCAATCATTTAGTATAGTCCATTCCCTCACATAAATAGCCTAGATACAATTCTGAAAGTCAAAACTTTGTCCTACATGGCAAGGTCTTCACATACCCACAGTGAGCCAGAAGCCTCCATCAGGAAAATCCGACACTAACTTATTATGCTTAATGTCTCCTTATTGCACTTAAAGTGGAAATTAAGGAAGATTAAGCAAATGGCTGTTAAGGAAATTCTGCTTAGAATAAGTAGGGTCGTTTCCTGAATTAAGCAAAATTCCCCTTATTCATGCTTATATCACTTCTTAACCCACTTTTGGGCTCTTAGGGGGCTGCCTAGCATGTCAATAAGGAAACTTAAGCAGCAGTTTAAGCAAAAAAATAAGAATAATATATATATATAAGCACATTGCTGACTATGGTTTCATCCCTGCTCCCGTCGTTCCCATGTGTTTACCCAACCCCCACTCGACACCCCTTTTCACTGTCCTAAATGCTCCCCTTCGCCCCCAATCATTGCTGCTCCCCCATTATCATGGCAGCCTTGTCATCATTGTCATTCCACCCACGATCCACCCGAGCAGTTGCTCGCGAGGCTGGTGGCTGGTGGCATGCTGTTCGTCGTTATGGTGTCCTGGTTGGGCGTCATGCCGTCTCAGTGCTACAAAGCGGAAAACCCCATCTCGCTGTGAGGGAGATGACGGGGGGTGAGGGGTGGCAGTGTTCCTCATGTCATGGTACCTGCTACGGTGGGTGCTGCTGTCATGTCACCCCATCATCCTTGTGGCCTTCCTCGTGGGCATATGGTCGTGCTACCACCTAACCACCCCACAAACAGGGGCTTGTAGCAGTAGTGGGGGTCGATCAGGGGGTGCCCGTCGTCATTGTCAATAGCAAAATCACTACCTAAAATTTTTGTTGTTAGCCACAAGGAAATGAAATTAGAAAAGGGGAAAGAAAAAAAAATCGCCTTTTGATGTTTTTTTTTGGCCCCATCACCATTCTCTTCCTCCTCACCGCACACGTCGTTTGTACCCCTCTCCATCCCGGTCCCCTGGCATTGTTGTCCCGTCTTGTTGCTCCCCATTTGTAACCCATGAGCAGTTGTTCGCCGCAGTGGTTAGAGGTGCTGTGGTAGTGGTTCGTCGTTCGTCGTCGTCATCCTCTCCCCCTCGTGGTTCATCTTCATCTTCGTCATTCATCCCTCCATCCACCCTGCAAGCAGGGGCTCGCAGCGGTGGGTCTGTCCTGGGTCGTCGTCCTAGGTGTGGGTGTCTTGGTGCCGTCTCATTGTTACAACATACATAGAATATGAATCTTGCTTGCAGTCACTAGTGGCTCTGGCTGGCATGGATATGGTGGTGTAGAGGTGTGGAGCGGAAGTGGTGGATTGAACACAAACAACGTGTGACGTCGGTGATGCTGAGTTTGAATTTCCATTTTCAGGAAATGCCGAGAGGGACTTGGAAGAAAATTTGAAAAAGTCCTTAAGGCCTTAAGGGATTACATGCTCCTTAGGGCGTTAATTTGCTTACATGTTGCTTATACCGCTTGGTTGATTATATCTGCTTAATGGTTATCAGTTTTAAGGGAAAAAATGAACTTATTTTCCTTAATTCCCCTTAATTCCCTTAATTGGGGTTTAAGCCAAATAAGCCAAATAAGTCGATCCTTGATTTTGCTGATGTCCACTTTGCCTCCACTTATGCCATGGCACATACTAACCCTTATTCTACTTTATTAATAGGTTCACGGATCTGCCAGAATAAGTATGCCATTGAAGGTTTATTGGAGGAGGCCTGTCAAATGAGATTTCTTCCAACACTTCTAATTCATGCATAGTTGATGATGGATCAACATGAGTAAGGAAGGTAGTATTTAGTACAAGAATTCGATTTTGATAGCTGAGGACTGTTGTGATTGGCAACTCATCTTGCCTTACCTCGATTGTGCTACGTCCTTGTCTACAAGATCCATGCTCTCAGCTTTGTTGGATAGTTGCATTTGGTTTTGAACAACGATTCTCCTATTTATTTAACATGATGACACTATGGATGCCAACTCCTCTAGCTCTAAAACCTAATTCTCATACTCCAAAAAAGTCATATCACAAACTGAAGTATTTCTCACATGAATGACCTGGAGATGGAAAAAGACGCAATGTTTGTGCTCCAACTGATCAAACAGATGACGATCTAAACTGCCTCGTTGATGTACTCAGTGCGACTTATCAGAAGACTATCATCTTCCTTCATTTGGAAACCATATATGCATTGCATTTCTGCCTCAGATAGTAGATGAAAAGATGAGGCCCTTCTGGACAAAATCATATCACTAGGGAAAGAAAAAGTTACAACCGACATCATGACGGAATATCCAGTTCTCTGTTGTTGTATCGATACCAAGCTGATCAACCCATTTATTGTGCCCGAGTTCTGCGATGACCTTCCACAAAATTCACATTCCATCAGTGTGCAGTCTCTGCCTGCCAACTCCTGAGGGTATAAAGTCGTTAGCAGATACACTTGAAATTGTACCCAGTTGGCATACCTTTCAACCTTGTCCACACAACGGCATCGTCTTCCACCAGTCTTGTGCATGAGATAGTGATTGAACATGGGACCACTATCATGGTGCATAGGTATGGTGTCAAGGGGAGGACGAGGCAGCTTGGCTGGCTCCTCCTGAGGGGAAGCAGTAGGAGATGGTTTCAGAGTCAGAAACTGGACCGGCTTGCCATCAATATAAGGGCAACCTAAGCCTCTAGCAAAGGGAAATCCGAAGTTAAAATTATACTACATAATACAGGGATTGGGGGCGCACCTAGCAAAGGGAAATCCGAAGAGAAAACTCTAAGGATCCCCTTGCTGATGCCCAGTATATGTGAAGACGACAAAAATCAAATATAACCTAAAAATAGAAAAAGGCGGATCAAGGCAGATCAAGGCTGCCAAATGACATCATACCAAGGGGTATGTGTCAGAAGGGGTACTCCGCCTCTAAATATAAAAGTGTCAACATGTACAAACATGATAGCAAGGGAAAATTAGTAATAAAATCCGGAAAAATCATAGAAAATGAAGAATAGAAGGAAATGAGGTGGGGAAAAATATAGGACGAACATAAAAAATAGGAAAAACACACAGGGCACCCCCCTAGTCCCCTTACAATCAACCTCTCCTTGTTCTAATGACTGCACAAAGAAGGACGTCTCTGGAGCAAATGTGTACTCATTCTTCTCGGGATCATCTGAAAGCGGTGTGACATAGCTTGCCACATCCCAAACCCACGATTCATTGTCGGGAGGGTTGGCAATCAAGATGAGGCCATTCTGGTAATGCTTTGCTGTGTCGAGGGAACCCGCAAAACTCCAGACCATCTTGGTCGTGATAACGCTGCTGGGCTTGACAAAGGTCTCCATTGCTGCCGCAAAAGCCAGAACAAGTGGCTTTTCAGTTGGCCCAGCATTCAGGGGACACTCCAGCATCTCGATACCGAAGGAATCAAGATTGAGCTGGGAAATGTCGATCTGTCCGCTGAACAATTGAGGCACATAAAAGATGGTTGTCTGAGGCATTGCATTGAAAGTGGCACTGAGCAGCCAGTTTTGTACAGCACCAAAGTGCTGCAGCTGAGGCTCGACTGCGAGAAGCTGAATCTGAACATCTTGCAATGAAGACACAGGCTTCATCATAAAAGAGTCCATGTAGTCAGGATTGCTCGGAATGTACATGCCCCAGTTTGACTCCCAGATCGCAGTTGCAATACTCGGAGAATCAAGAGGATACGGCGTCGGTGGGATGCTAGTGTACTCGAATATTTTCATAAACACTATGCGTGCGAATGACGCAGTCGTCCAGTCATACACCACCATTGCTAGCTGGAAGCTGTGTGGCGAGAATGGAAAAAAGTGTTGCCCTAATGCTTTGATCTCTTCCACAGGCTTCCCTGGCACATCTGGGATGTTTTGGTATGGCATGTATTTGGAGGCAATCATCTCATTGATAAATGCAGCGTCTTTATCCGACACCTTTGGCAATGGCTTTAACATCCCAAAGATAGGTAGCATGTCACTAGAATTAACAGATTTGGTGTCATCGGATAGTGAGAACAAGAAAGAACCATTTCCAGGTATGGTGAGATTGAGCATTACAGGTGATTGTGAATCATGCGAGGCAACATGACCGTTCAAGTTCAGGTAAGTAGGAAGCGGAGAGAATGGGGAGTGGAATTCAGTAATGTCAATGAATCCTTGATTGTCAACAATCAGGTGGCTCGAGTCCTTGGTCAACCCACCATGGATTGCATCGAGGGACTCACCATCGCTGAACCACAGCTTGGCCCCTATGGTGTTGTCTACTTTTCCCAATACCCACATGTGTAAAAAAGAGTAGCAATAGAGATTGTAGAAGACTGTAATCCTGTTAAGCAATTTTTCAGAGTTTTCAGGAGTATTACTCGTGTTCAGCGTCGGCGTGCTAGGAAGTATTGCAACTTACAATATTGAAATTTGGGTAGATTCATGACAGAACAAAGCGTTAAAGGCTCTTTTATCTATCCATCTATCCACCAGGGGTTAACCCATCCATACACTGACATGCAAGGAATTGAAGTTGATCCGATCAGAGAAGTTGAACACAACATGATAATACTCCCTCATTCCCACTGATCGTGTTCATTCCAGATGTCCAAACGACTGGGATATACAACATTTGGTATGTTGGATTGCATCCGTCCCCCAATGCCGTGTGGCCCATTCTTCTCCAAATCGGCCCTCTTATACAGTCCTTCCCAAATCCCTTCCTGACCTAGATCTCAGATCCCAACTCTTGCCTCGCTTCCTACCTTCTCCAACTGTCCAAGAAACACATGGCCTTGCCATATTCCTGAAGCATTCAAAATCTCATGGCTAAACATGTACCATGATGGCATTAACATCTTCAAACCCATTGGGACCGGGAGCCTGATAAGTAGTGGCAGACTAGTGAGTATTGGATCCATATAGTCTAACGTATACAATTACGCCTGGAGATATCCGCACAGAGTCTGAGATCAGACTCACTTTAGCATCCTATGACGATAACAGTGGAGAATGTGCCAGGCCTTCACCAACAATACTCGAACCTCATTGAATTTGTAGCAAGATGAACAGGTCAAAAACATTTGACCAAGGTCTATGTAAGCGACCAATCTTATCTGATCTCCGTTTTTCCTTTCATACATCTCTTTCATGGTCTCTTCGATACATCTCTTTCATGATACGCCTATTTAGATTCTCTCCCATGTCTCATTTCCATGTCCTGCTTCTTTCCCCATTACTCACATAGAGCTCATTAGTCCAAAGGACTCAAGATTTCTTCTTTCTGCAGGAACCATTCCTTTGTCTTCAAAGATGAGTCTATCACGCGGCTCTGACAGTCATTTTCTCCCTTGGCGTGCCGCCCCTTCTGCCATAGCGACATGCCTGGCCAGACATGCTGAACTTCATGCCCAATTGGTCCCCAGACCTTCTGCCCCCTCATCACCACCGTCGCCATTGCCCCTTTCATCCCATTTGTCACCCTCTCCATCGCCGTCATCCATTTCATCCCTCTCGAGCTCCTCTTGCCCACCTATGCCATTATCCATGTCAGACGATGTTGGTGGCTCTTTTTCCAACCTGCCAAACCCTATGAACCCGCCAAACCCTCAGCCAGCTGATAGCACAGCCTCCATGGCTTCCATCTTGTCGCTTTTCGTGGCTATGGCTCAACAAAACCAGCAACTCATTGCACAAGCCCAGAGCAACCCACCTGCACCACCATCTTTCCCAGCATTCGTCTCCATGGATGTCTCCCCCGCTAGTAAGTCACTCCCTAGCCTGTTCCCTGCTATTGAGACAAGCATGCTTTTGGAAATTGCCCGGCATGAGTTCCGTCCAATTGATCTCTGCAAGCTGGATTCGTATTTCAGGAATAAAGCGGACGTCGAGCATTTGGAAAGTGCAACACCCTGCGTCAGTGGGCTTAAGGAGTACCCATCCCTCCATTCCCTTCTTGTCCCCCTTTCCACCTATTTCACCATCCTTCAAGCTTTTTCCGCATCTGCTGGCAATGCACACGCTACTTTCCTCATTGGTCTCAGTGCGGCTCGCTATACAGCTCACCTTCTAGACCTTCACCAGAACTACAAGTGGACAGCTGTGATTCAGTACCACATGCAATTCCATCTCCACCGCTGCCAAGAGATGCTCAATGGGTCTTACTCTGGCTGGGCCCAGCCTGACCAGCTTCTGATGTCACAGTACCTTTTTGGCCACATGCATGCTACTAGCAGCACCCCCTCATCACGCTCTGGGACTGGGAAGTCCAAGCGTGATGTCAGCGGCGAAATGTGTTTTGCTTTCAACAAAGGCTCCTGTTTGACATCCCCCTGCCCAGATGGACACATTCACAAGTGTCGCAAATGTAGCGCTGCTGATCATGGTGAGAAGATGTGCAAGAAGACCTAGGGGTTCGGCTTGGCAGGCCTGCAGCCCGCTTCATGTGCTGCCACCCGCCGGTGCCAATGCATGCACTCTGGTTCCTCTTCGGTCTCGGTTACCTCGTCATCCATCTCCACCACCTTGCCTTTCACATCTCACCTCCCTCATACTTCTTTATTCCTGCCTGGTCCACCACCACCATTGCGCCCTAATTCTGATCCACACTGTAACACCTATGATTCTCATGCATCTCCTTCCCCTCCTGTCTCCACTCCCCTTGTACTCGCTGCCTGGCACCATTATCTTACTGACTACCCTGACCCCATATTTGTAAAGTCTATTCTCAATATAATTCAGTTTGGTGCCAACATTGGCTTTTTGGGTGATGAGTCCAGGCAATCTTGCAAGAATCTTAAGTCTGCTCTGGAGCATAAGGATTTTGTCAACATCTCTGTCCAATCCCTTCTGGATAATGGGCATGCCGCTGGCCCTTTCGCCTCCCCCCCCCTTCCCAAATTTCATTGCTCCCTGCTGGGTGTGGTTGGTCACAAACGTAACCCAGGGAAGCTTCACATTATTAACCACCTTTCATGGCCACATGGGGCTTCTGTCAACAATGGCATTCCTGATGATGAAGCCCATATTGCCTATGACATGTTTGAGTGTGCAGTCCATGACCTGAGGTGTCTTGGCCATGGCACTTTGATGGCGAAGCTTGATCTGAAGGAAGCATTTCACCACATTCCCATTCGGGCTGCCAATTGGCATCTCCTCGGTATTGACTTGGGCTCCAGGTTTTATTACCTGCTCGTGCTGGCGTTCAGGCTTAAGTCTGCGCCATACATTTTTAACCTCTTTGCTGAGGCTCTTCATTGGATCATCCAGTGACACATCCCATCAGTGCTTCACCATTATTTGGATGACTTCCTCCTCACGTTCCATCCCTTGGTATGCAATGCTGCGATTGAATGGGTTTTGGCTTTAGGAAACAAACTGGGGCTTCGTTTCCAAGACTCTAAAACAGTCTGGCCATGCACCCAGCTTGAGTTCCTTGGACTTGAGCTGGATTCTATTGCAATGGAAGCTCACCTTCCATCTGATAAGCTTGCTTACTTGACAGATCTATTGGATGCTTGGACCCTGAAGACTAAATGTACCTTGCATGAGCTCCAGGAACTTATGGGGTTTCTCCAGTTCACATCGCAAGTCATTCCAAAGTCAAGGACATTCATCCACTGTCTTTTTGATTTCTCATCAACATTCACATCCCCCTTTGCCACCTGCTACATTCCTAAATCTGCTGCATCTGATATTCGTTGGTGGTGGACTTTCAGTGCACAATGGAATGGTGTGATGGTCCTTACACCCTCACTTCCATCTATCTCTGTCTACATGGATGCTAGCGGGCGAAAGGGCTTGGGTGGTGTGATAAGTGACCAATGGTTCTCTGCTCAAATGCCGCGCCACTATCGCTGCCATAACATTCAATTTAAGGAGATCTTTGCCATCTTACATGTGATTCTTTGCTGGGGCGACTCATGGGCAGGGCACCATGTTACTTTTTTCTGTGACAATTCAGCAGTCATCGCATGGATGAACTCTGGGACTGCCAAATCCCCTCATGCAATGCCAGTGCTCCAGGCAATTACCATGCTGGCCACTTGTCTCAAATTTTCTTATTCTTCTGTTTGGATTTCTACTGAGGAGAACTCGCTTGCTGATGCTGCATCTCATTTCCAGTACACCAGGCTTTTCCAGCTCGCCCCGCATCTCCCCCCCAAACCCTCATCACAGAAATCCACCTCATTGGTATGAAGCGCACTCTAACATGTCACCCTGTGCTGCCTTCTACCTCTGGCATGGCCTTGCCTCTTGCACCCACAAAACTTACTCTACAGGTCAAAAGTCCTACCTCGACTTTGTCTGCCTTGAACCCTGTCTTCTTGACCAGCCTGGCAGATTCCTGCTGGCCACAGATAGATCCATTGTTGAGTGGGTGTGCTCCCTTGGTGATCGCAGGCTGCAACCCAAAACCATTAAGGGCTACCTCGCCGCCGTTTGTTCCTTCCATGTTGATGAAGGCTTACCTTTCACAGCTTGTGAATCTGAGTTAGTGCGCCAGGTCATTCATGGCATCAAGCACTTCCATGGAGAGTGTGAACATAATCCCAAGCAACCCATCACTCTCCCCATCCTCCAACAGCTCACATTTGTTGCTGGCGACCTCTCCATCAGTTTCAATGCATCTTTTGATGCCGCCACCAAACTTGCATGGGCTGGTTTCCTGCATTGCAGTGAGTTCACCCTCAGCCGTGGCGAGAAGTTCAATGCAGCCTCAAACCTCATGTGTGGGTGCATGACATTTGTCCCCTCCATTGAGGATCCCACACATGTGAGGCTCAATCTTCCTGCTTCAAAGACTGACCCTTTTCGCAAAGGCATGTCAGTTTTGATTGCCAAGGTGCCCATGGGTTCTATGACATGTGCTGTTTCTGCACTTCAACACCTTTTCATTGTTGATCCCCAGCCACTCAATGCTCCTCTCTTCTCTGATATTGATGGCTCCCCCCTAGTGTTGCCACTGGCTCAGCCGAGGTTTTTCAATAAAATGGCTATAGCATTCCAGGTAAATTTCCTAAATTTACCAAGATATTTGAGCATGTGGATGGGCCTATAAGCCGAGGGGTTGTCTGCCAAAATTAGTTGAACCAATCAATTGTCCCTGAGTTATTTAATAAACAAAATTTGGCTTGATGGCTCGGCTTGAAATCAATGCCGAGTGAATAAGTCAGGAACGGGGGATCCGGTCAGATAATGTTGGCAGAAGACCCCTCGGCTTATGGGTTCGTCCATATGCTCAAATATCCTAGTGAATTTAGGAAATTTATCTGGTATGCTATAGCCATTTTATTGAAAAACATCGGCTGAGCCAGTGGCAACACTACGAGTCCCCCCTCACATGCACCATTTTTGTCTCCACACTCAAACAATGTCTTACATCACTCAGCATTGATGTGTCACAGTTCGCTGGTCACAGCTTCCACCGGGGGGCTGCTTCTGCTGCCACTGCTGTGGGGTACGCAGATCACGAGATTCAGCTTCTCAGCCGCTGGCACAGCAACGCGTACAAACTCTGCATTGATGTTCCATGTGAGTGCATTCTGGGTCTCTCTGCACATCTCCATTTGGCCGCTCCTCATGCTCAGCCTTTTGTTCCTCTGGCCCTTCCCTTCGCTCCTGCCTTTGTGGCTTGAGTTTGGCCTCCCAACATGGAGTCCATGTGAAAGAGCTTGGGCAACCAAATACATTTATTTGCTCGCAAATCACACACTCATGCCTTCAAGACCTGAGCCCCACGATCTCTCCCAGCATCTCTCCCTCCTCCCCTTCCTTGTCTCATCTTGGGAGCCAGGCATAGATGAACAGGTCAAAAACATTTGACCAAGGTCTATGTAAGCGACCAATCTTATCTGATCTCCATTTTTCCTTTCATACATCTCTTTCATGGTCTCTTCGATACATCTCTTTCATGATACGCCTATTTAGATTCTCTCCCATGTCTCATTTCCGTGTCCTGCTTCTTTCCCCATTACTCACATAGAGCTTGTTAGTCCAAAGGACTTGAGATTTCTTCTTTCTCCCACCCCTCATATCCCTTACCCCTCTTTTCTGTTTTCTTTTTCTTTTTCTTATTCTTTTTCTTTGGCACTATACTCATGTATGTACATTCGCCTGTGCCAGCTTGAGTTCAGCCTCCCAACACGGAGTCCGTGTGAAAGAGCTTGGGTGACCAAATACATTTATTTGCTCGCAAATCACACAGACTCGTGCCTTCAAGACCTGAGCCCCACGATCTCTCCCAGCGTCTCTCTCTCCTCCCCTTCCTTGTCTCATCTTGGGAGCCAGGCATAGATATGTGAAATTCAAATTGTGGTCTGTTTGGGTAGATGTGATCATGTGATCGTACACCTTGCCAGCCGCGTAGCATTCAGATGACTTGATCGAACTTCCAAATGCGGTAATCAATTGATTCCTTCATGCCCAACCACTCTCGTGCCTGCTCCCTCTTATCTCTGCATCCCCTAATTCCCATTCTCCTCACACCACTGTAATCAACTCTGCGTTTATGTCCTCTACTTCTTCCAGCTCGCTAATCAGCATATCACCATTGTATAATTGTGTTTCCAACTACAGCAAGACATTGATTGTGAGATGCTCATCCGATCTGAGCGTTGGCACCATCAACATCTTTGGAATGTATGAGCCACAGGATCTCCTTCTTATCTTTGTCACAATCATCTATAAGCAGTTTAAAGAAAACTGTGAGTTGCAGGCTGTGGGGAGGCTTTGAGAAATTGAAGATAACCAGTATGAGCTCCAAGAGGCGGATGACAACGATGTCAATGTCAATGTCAATGTCAATGTCAATGTCAATGTCAATGTCAATGTCAATGTCAATGTCAATGTCAAGAGGGACCATAAGGGGGATGACAAGGATGACAAGGATGACAAGGATGACCAGGGGGATCACGAGGAACGAGGATGATGAAGATGACGAGGACAATAATGCCAGATGCAAACGACAATGAAAGGCAGCAGATGATCATCCCAGTGGAAGAGGAGGTAGTCACGATTGTGGCAGAGGTGTAAATCGAGGCAGACGCAGTCGTACGCATAAGGGTGATGAAAGGACAGGTCATCAGAAAGGTGGGAGCAGTGGTGGGGCAAGTAATATGAGCTTGATAAAGCAAGATGAGATGTAGATGCGGAAACCTGGCCTTTGTTTTGTACGTTCCCTTTTGTTTCGTTGACAAAGGCTCATTGGCTTCACAAATCACATATCGATCACATGGCAGAATAAAATATATATTCTCCGACGATCGCACATTGTTATCGACATGTACTCCTCAGCGGAGGGCCAGCAACAGTGAAATACCTCCTCCTACCATTACACCACATATTATGATCGTTGCGCACCCTGCAGCTGGTGTATCCGGAGAGACATTTATTGCTAAATGTGATGGCGGCCCTCACCTTGTTTGGAAAGAAATACCGCTCGATGATGATCATCTTCAATATGCAAGAACTGAGGTAATGATGTACAATGGTCCACTTGCCTCACTCCAGGGAACTCTCATTCCTGCCCTCTATGGAGTATTCCATGAACCAGAAGACAATTGTGTGGTTTTGTTAATGGCAGACATTGGTATACATTTCTTTCTCCATACATTTTAAACAAGTGAATTCTTATCATCTGAACCAGCGCGCTAGCAGATGAACTAAGAGGAAAGCTCCATGCAGCTGGTGTCGAGCATGGCGATTGGGCTCCATGAAACATCTCATGGAGAGGTGCGAGTTATCGATTTTACACATTCATACTTGATCGCGCCCGTCCCGCTTATGAGAAAATTGGCGAGACCTCAAAAATTGCGCCCAGAAATAGACTTGACATGATGGGCAGAGCTTACTTAGAATGTAGATTGATGGCGACGTATGCATTAGGCATGTACAGTACAAGAATTACCCAAATTTTGTCAGAGCCTAATCGAAGTGGCTGAGCAGAACCGTGGGCCATTTGCCGGTACCTTCAGACTCATATTGTGTGGGCCCTTCACACTGTCCAGCTAGCACTAAACTGTGAACAAGAAGTGTTCGACAAGGGTTATAAAAGTGGAAGAGGTGCTCTGTCATGGCTCGTACAGAGCTCAATGGAGCATGTTCATCTGTACGATGATCGTGGATATTCAGGTATTGAAAAGGATCACCTGTTTCCAGCATGGCGTCACATCATAGATGGTGAGTTCATCAAGGAGCCATGTACCCAAGGCATTATTGAGGGTGAGACTTTCCTCTATGAAGACATTACAGATTACATAATATATGTAACGAGGTATCCGTGAAAGAGGAGGGGTATGTGTTGTCCATCGCGTGTGCATCAACGGCCACGTCAGCTACCAGGGTGACGCAATCACACTCTCTGTCTGTGGGTGAGGGTGCTAATATTGGAACTTTGTGAGGGACATGTATCGGTGTTGACTGGGGTCGCCCCCGCTCTGATGGTGGAGGAGAGATGGGGAGCCAGGACCTTGGCATGAGGAGTGGGCAAAGAAGAGACATTGGGTATAAGTGGAGAGGGAATCGTGGGATCAGACAGCGTGATGGTGGTAGGAGTAAAGGCTAGTCGGCAGGGCCTTTCGATGACGGTAGACATCGTGCGCTGAAACCGGGGGATAGTGGGAAGAAGAGAGGAGGCAGTCAGCGGATACTTGGCAAGGTGAACATGGTGGACATGAGGCTATCAAGCCTCGAACGAAACCGATCTCCATAGTCCGACGTTCAGCCAGCCACTGTGAAGCCACGTAGCCTATCCCGGGCTGCTATATACTGAGGTCAGTGCATCCATAACATGTTTGCAGCTCATGGTGCATGGAGGGCAGCAAGGGAGGCGGACCAAACTCGCATTGGGCACGTGCCGTCCATTCCGTTTATCTTAACTTTAAGCTTTGGATGTGGCTTCACGCTCCATAACTACTCGTTCGACAAATAATCATCATGACCACCACAATCAGTCTCAATTGTTGGATTGTCGGCGAAGATCTTGGTTACATCTTTATGGTTAAACTTCAGGCGACAAAGACTGTCAGGGCTCTCAAGGACGCGATCAAGGAAAAGCAGATCGCATTCCAGCATGTCGCATTCCAGCATGTCGATGCCGGCGCCCTCGTTCTCTGGAAGATTTCGATTGCTGATGAAGATCTTGAAGAGAAGCTTGAACAGCTCAATCTCGACGGTAAACATTCTCTGCGGCCTTGGATGAAATTGTCGTCACTTTTTGCCGACCAACCTGTGGACGACCACCTCCATATAGTCGTAAAGGCTCCTCCTACTGGTGAGCTCTACACCTTTTCCGTCTTTTTAACCATTCATTACTTCAGCAGTCACACACCAAAGCTTGGTTTCCGAGCAGCGTCCACCAATTCAACTCAATTGTTTGGTGCTCGGCGAAGATCCCGGTCACATCTTTCTGGTTGAACTTCAGGCGACAAAGACTGTCGGGGCTCTCAAGGACGTGATCAAGGAGGAAAAGCAGCCTGCATTTGACCATGTTCCAGCCAACACCCTCGTTCTCTGGAAGGTTTCAATCCCCGTTGACGATAGCCTAGAAGAAATCATGAGAAACTTTGATGGTGGAGAACCGTTATTGCCTGTGGAAGCATTATCCAAAGTATTTCCATCCTCTCCCAATCGAAAGCACCTGCACATCGTTGTAAAGCTTCCACCAGTCGGTGAGTCCTAGTGCCCTGTCCTTGCTGGCGTTTGAACTTATCATTGTAGATTTGTGGCCTCGACCACCATCCTTGAAGATTGACCCGATTGACGAATTGATGGAGAAGTTGACTTTTGCTCATCTGGAAACTGGTAAGTCGTCTGGAAAGTTGATGTCTCAACATGGTTTAGCCTTGACCTTCCAGCCCAAAACGATGTCATCCAACGCGCGCTATCAGCTGCTTCGCCTTCATCCACTGCTGCGCTCAACAGATTTCTTCGCGAACAAGAGAAACACCCCATATGGAATGGATGTCCCTCGATGAACCATGGCATTCCGATCCAACTTTATCACCCCTCGTTTGCAAATTTTCTTCGTGTTGCCCACAAAGATACTGGAGAAATCGAGTTGAAGCCCGAAGATTACTCAGCGACATATTCTCTATTTCTCCACTCTGCGGCGCTGTAGAAGCAACCAATGTATATTTGGACCAGGCCCTTCGCCGTGCGATTCCCTCGCTAAAACTATCCTGCATGAGGGCCGATGGCGCCTGTCGAGTGCTATGTGGAAACCTTTACGCTTTGGCGGCTCTCAAAGAGGTCAAGAACGAAGTCGGGACCGGGGGGTGCGACCCATGTCACCAGTGTTGTATGGGCTATCGTTTATATTACGCGAGAGAGAATGTACGCCAACCCTGCCATTCCGCAACGTAGTTCTTATCTTACACGGTTTGTAGATGAAGCCAATCCGCGATCGTTGTTGTTGCCCGACTTTCTTAATTGCTATCGCCGGTCCTTGGATGTGTATCCTCGGAGCGGTCTTCGTTGACCACGTGGTCGTCCAGGAGTTGACAGACTTCATCTGGATCGGTGGTCATCCCTACGATGACGACAAACTCAAGACGGTAACACGAGTTCTGGCAGCCCTTGGCAGAGGGATAGCGGAATTGGAAGATTTTTACAAAAAGTTATCCTTCCGTGATTCACAAGATTCTCAGCGTTTCTTCCCCTTTATTCGGCAGTATACTGTGGGAGAGCAGATTGTCAAATTCTCGTACAAGGCCTACCTCACGGAGAAAATCTCGGAAAGTCCCTCTAAGGCGATATTCCTAGCCACCACTGAAACCAAAAACGGACGAGAGTCTCGTCGAAAGATTGTCGTCAAATTTGTTCGAAGATATAACCCTAATGCACACCGCCTCCTTGCAACCGCGGGCCGTGCTCCTGAACTTCTTTACTGTTCGGATGAGGATCCTAATTCGCCTGACCTCGCTGGATTGATAATGGTTGTCATGGGATACGTTGATGGAAAAACTGCTCATCAGCAGTATGGCAACCAAGGTTGAGGAGGCCCTAGGAATCCTGCATGCGAAAAATATCGTCTTTGCTGATCTTCGTCACCCAAACATCATGATCAACAAAGACGAGCGAGTCCTGCTTATCGATTTCGATTGGTGCAGAATGCATGAAGAGGACACCTACACAGTCTCGCTGAACGACTTTCGTGACCCGGCCAACAGCATTAACTGGCATCCTGACGTCAAGAGAGGTGGTCGAATGGCGAAAGAGCATGATACTTTCAGACTTGAAAGTATGAGGCCCCAATCGTAGAGCTGCCACCATTTAGGTTTTGTCGAACACGAGGGAAAGATATTACTTTAAGGTTACACTTGGGACACATTACTTACGTTTCTACTTCTTATGGAACACAAGTCCTTCTGCACAAAAATAATATCACTGGCAAAAGAAAATGCTACAACGAGCAAAAAGCAAAGTCCGAGTCACTATATATCCATCCAAGTCTTTGGATCAATACAAGCTTCAAGTTATCGTGCCCGTCTGGTGGAGTACCTTTTGCAGATTTCACATTCTATCACTGTGCAGTCTTGTCCTGCTGACTCCTGAGGGTATATAGATCCACTTACCAGTGAGATCGTAGCTTAACTTTCAGCCTCCTCGACGCAACGACATCATCTTCCGTTAGTCTTATGTGCGATATAGTGATTGAATGTGGGACCACTGTTACGGGGCATATTGAGTGGAGGCCGAGGCAGCGTGGCTGCCCGCTCGCGAACGGAACCAGCACCACGCAATGTCAGAGTCAGAAACTGAACCACCCTCCAACCTCTCCTTGTTTTAATGACTGCACAAGGAAGGACGTCCCTGGAGCAAAGGTGTACTCATTCTTCTCGGGATCATTTGAAAGTGGTGTGATAGCTTGCCGCACCCCAAACCTACGATTCATTGTCGAGAGGGTCGGCAATCAAGATGAGGCCGTTGTGATAATGCTTCGCTATGTGGAGAGAATCCGCAAAGCTCCAGACCATCTTGTTAGTGATGATGCTACCCGGCTTGAAGGTCTCCATTGCCGTCGTGAAAGCCATAACGAGCGGCTCCGGCCCATAATTGAGGGGACACTCTAGCATCTGCATATCAAAGTGATCAAAGCTGAGGTTGGAAATGTCGATCTGTCCGCTGAACAACTGAGGGGAATAAAGGACGGTTGTGCGAGGCATTGCGGTGATGGCGGCACTGAGCAGTCGGTTTTGTACATCGCTGAAGTGGTGCAGTTGAGCATCGACTGCGAGGAGCTGAGTCTGAACATCTTGCAATGACAACGCAGGCTTCATCAAAAGTAGACAACACCATAGGGGCCAAGCTGTGGTTCAGCGATGGCGAGTCCCTCGATGCAATCCGTGGCGGGTTGACCAAGGACTCGAGCCGCCTGATTGTTGACAATCAACATCCTACTTACCTGAACTTGAACGGTCATGTTGCCTCGCACGATTCACGATCACTTGTAAAACTCAATCTCACCATACCTGCAAATGGTTCTTTCTCGTTCTCACTATCCGATGACAACAAATCCGTTAATTCCAGTGATATGCTACCTATCTTTGGGATGTTAAAGCCATTGCCAAAGATGTCGGATAAAGACGCTGCGTTTATCGACGAGATGATTGCCTCCAAATACATTCCATACCAAAACATCACAGACGCGCCAGGGAAGCCCGTGGAAGAGATCAAAGCATTAGGGCAACGCTTTTTCCCATTCTCGCCGCCTAGCAATGGTATTCTCATACGGTATATACGAGGGAGTGGTTACGAGTCTAGGTTAACCCGTCCATACACTGACATGCAAGGAATTGAAGTTGATCGATCGGAGAAGTTGAACACGACATCATTGATATCCCTATTATGATTCCCACCGATCGCGTTCATTCCAGATGTCCAAACGACTGGAAGATTGTGGGGATATGCGTTAAGCATGTTTAGCGTTAGTATGCTAGGAAGTATCGCAATCAGATGGAACTGAACAGAGCGTTATTAAGCGCTCTTTATCTCAACTTTATCTCAACTTTATATCCATCGAGCGACATTGCAAGCAATGTAAGTTGCAACTGCTCTGATCATAGCACTAGAAGACAGCACTCACGAAGACATCGAGGTTTCAAATTTCAAACGCCAATCCAACTCATTCCGAGTCGGATGAAGTGCCATGATGCGCAAAAGTCTTGACTCGTAGATCACGTGTTGCGATCGATTTGGTCAAGTGCTTTTCATTTCTTCGTCTTCAGCTGGATCGCACGTCGGACGTCGACCACAGCGTAAAGTCGGTTCTATAACTCATTCTGAATCGTTCTATCATCACTTAATCTGAGTCATCATGGCGAAAGGCAATACGAAGTCATCAGCGACATCTGGCACCCGCAAGAAACATGCAAAGCGAGCAGCAGGCCCTGCTCAGGTGGCAGATGATTCAGGACCCATTCAGAAAGAGAAAAAGGCCACGAAGAAGGAGCGCGGCCAGAAGAAGAACGTGAAGGAACCGCGCGTGAAGGTTTATATTCCGCCTGTGAAGCCTGCGCCGGTGCAACCTGATCCACTGGAGACAACAGGCTTGATGCATAAGCTTCCACCGGAGCTACTCATTGTTCTGAGGAATCTGAGTAAGAGGGCGCAAGTGACGAAGGTGCGTGCATTGGAGGAGTTGCAGGCGGGCTGGGTGGAGAAGTGTATAGGAGAGGGTGAGGATGGCGTGGTCGTTTATGTATTAGTCGATATGTTGCCAGTGTGGGTGCGTTGCTTTTGCATATTTAAGTTCTAGTTTACTAACATGGTGCTGTCCAGCTACACCATGTTTCGGCGCTCTTTTTGCATCATTCACGACGAGTGCGGCTCCTTACAGCAGGAATCCATGCATCGCTACTTCAGATCCCAACAATTCGTGACCAGATACTTTTGTCTCTCAGTGAGATGGCGTCCGCTTCGCAGCTGGAAGCCATCCTCGGGACATGGTGCATGGCCGCACACGACATCGATCGCTTGGTCGCATCTACGGCTCTGAAATCTTGGACTAGTACCATTTCTATTATCCACAATTCCTCACTAAATGATCATCTGCTATCACCACTTGGTACATTCACTCAACGAGCCATCTTGGATCCCGGTGCCGTGCATGCGTACTTGAATCCGGCACAACCGCCTGCAGTGTCTACGCCATCCCAAAAGAAGGGCTCTAACGGCTTGAGGAGAGAGGACAGAGGGGAATTTGATCAGGTGGTGCGGGCGAAAGCAGAGGACATGGAAGAGAACGAGGAAGATCGGAGAGCTAGGTTGAGAGTGGGGGCCTTTGGCGCTCTTCGGTGGATCTCAGGTATCTTCTTGTTCATCGCATCCTTATCCGTCGGTTAGTCTAATAGGGTTTTCTTCAGAGACTTCTACAGCTATTTCGTCCGACATGCTCAATTTCCTCAAGAATCCCCTTCTATGGAGCTCGTTGCATCATGCTGCGCAGTATCCTTCTGCAAACTCATGGGATGGAGAGAGTTTTGGGTTCGCTCAGCCGGGTGTGAGGAAGGCTGCATGGGCGCTTGTAGGGACTCTGCTCAAGACCTCGAAAGGTTCTTTCCTTCTTCGTATCTCGTCATTTATTCTAATATGACATTGGTAGGATTGAAAGAACACCTGGAGTCGATTGTCCCAGTGTTGAGTATGGCAATTTTGACGTCGGCATGGGTGGAGAGTGATGCGACAGTACAGGCGGTGATGTGGGAACCGCTTTTGTTGTTTTTGAAAGGTGGATAGCCCTGACTTTGTTCCTCAGGATCATGATTTATTGAGTTTTTGTCCAGAGTTTCCGAACGCTTGGGAGCTAGATAGGACCCTGGACAGTAATGCGGATGAAACTCAGGGCGATGAGTCGGATGAGGATGGGGATGGGAGTGATATGGAGGACGATGTGAAGAAGTCCCTGTCGGAAGGAGTTAACATAACGCGTCCGTCGCGTGCCTATCAGGAGTTCTTGGGCTTCCTCGAGTCGGGGTGTGCGGGAGCTCCACTGCAGGGGTATCCTGCTGTCGTAGTTTTCGTGTCTACCATCCCGTCTTCTGTACGTTTTCTCGTCTTATATTCCCTAGCGTTCTGAGAACTAATGTGGCAGCCATTGTAGATTCTATCCTCCTTGCCTCCACTTCCAATGGAAGCCACGATGTCAACGTCAACAACATATACTTCGACGCCACTCACGCACCTCTTCAACGCATTTTGGAAAGTCCTCGACACGCGTGTGCTCTCGGGCTTGCCAACACATCGATCCGCTACCTCTGCCGCGTTCCTTTCTGCCCTGCTGGAGTGCTTGGTATTCCTTGTCAAGCGCGTGCGTGGTGGGAAGGGACACGCGGTGCTGGTGCTTAGACCGGACGTTGTTGAAGAAGGACGACGTGGGGAGGTGCAGAAAGAGGAACCGGGGATGAAGCCGGCGGTACATGACGGGGTGCGAAACCTTGTGCAGGAACAAATGGGGAAGGTGTGGAATGCACTGGCAGCGAGCTCGAAGACCGTGGGGTTAAGGGTCGAGCAGCGGGCGGCTGCAAGGCTTGTTGGACAAACACTTGTGGCGTTGTATGAGGTCGATAAAGGTACGTCTCATATATTCTTCCTTTGCAAAACAAATAGGCGAATTCTAGATCCATTCACATTTTCTTTTTGGACTTGTGCTTAGATCTTTTCGGTGCAGCTTGGGACACCCTCGCGCTGGCTATAAGTTGTTCGACGGAGACCAGCCCTGGGCTCGTAGCGGTGTTCTTGAAGGCCTTCCAGGTTCGATTTAAGCATATGGAGGGACCGAGAGAGACAGTGGCAGCACTGACCGCGGAGGTTCTGGTTGCGGCGGGGAGGGATTGCGCGGCGAGTTTGACGCGTAAGTTGGGAGAGATTGACAGCAAGGAGGGGGAAGAACAGGTGGATCACCTAGAGAAGAGAGATAAGGGTGGTATATCGTTGCTGGTGCATATGTTTGAACAGTTTAGAGAAGGGCTGTTTGATGACGTAGAGTTCTCCCGTGTAGGTCTTACGATTCGTTCTGTCCATTTTGTTAAGCTGATGCTCGAAAATAGCAACTGGACGAGACGGTAGTGGAACACGGCTTCCTTCTCTTGACCGTGTCTCCTTCTCTCCTCCTAGCATACCTCATTCACAGAAAACACGAGGCGCAGTGCGGGCGGGTGTGGCATGTGTTGCTGACCGGTATGGCCGAGCATCCAGATAAAGCTGAACATGCTATTCAGCCTCTCTTGGATGCTGCCCAGGGGGCTGTTCTTCATTCGTATCTTAGGCCAAGCACGGTCGGACTGGATGCGCTTGTTGGAGGTTTGCTCGAGGTGGCACTTACATCGGATGCGAAGCGTCTGGCGTTTGTGAAGCAGGTGCTGGAGGTGCCAGGTACCTATTTCTCAATTCCTCTCTTTCTGTGATTGTTGAGTCTATGCTCTGCGATTTAGATTATTTCCTGTCCGAAAGTGGGTACTCTGAGATGATCGACAGAGTGATAGCGAGCTTCACCCTCCAAGTGTACCTTGCGCTGAGCGATCTCGAGGCCGAGGTATCACTAGGGACGTTTGGGCCTGTACTGGAGGTCATTACGGCATTGGTGCAGCATCCGCCGCGCATATTGCCTCCTAAGGATTTCGACGGCTTAGTCCCAGATATGTTTGTCCTAGCGTATTTACTACCGGAATTTGACCCTTCTTCGAAGGACCATGCTACTGTTGGAAGGGCGAAGGAGCTGTGGGGAGAATGGCTGAAAACTGTGCTGCCCGGTGATAAAAAGGATGGAGTTCTAGCGAAGATCAAGACGAAGTTGCAGGTCCTGTTGTGTGATACACAGGTCCGGCCACTGTATGTTTTGTTGTCTGCAATTCACTGGTTATGCCGTTTACTGATACAGAATTGATGCAGACCGCAGGATATCCTCCGGATGCTCTCGCAAACAGCACCAGATCTGAACATCCAGTTGCTCGCGGACGTGTTCCCGACACCTACAGAAATCAACCAGATGCTGTATCAGCTCTCACCTGATCCTATTGATGCAAGTTTAGCAGTCATGGACCCTCTTATACCTCCAGCATCTGCCTTCACTGGCGAATCTACCCTCATGCAACCGCAACAGTATGACACTCGTGGTTTTTCGTCCTATGCACGTGTTGTCGACGCTCTACTTCACTTTTTCGCTGAAGATCGGCAGTCAGCGAAACAGAATACGTGGGCCTTGAGGCACTTCCTTGCCTTCGAGGTGTATGCGCAGGATTTCATGAACGTGCCGTCAGCGCAGAGTCCTGTGTTTGAGCAGAAGGCGCTGGCTACTGGGTTGGAAGACACTATTCTGAAGATGCGACAGATGTCAACTTATGTCCTAACGTCAGTGGCTGATAATGGGTGGCGCGGTGCTGCTCTTGGCGCTGTGTTGGAAGACAAGCCTGCAGGAGAGATCGGGGCGCTTGCCACGCTACTGGTGGATGCGATCAGGCTGGCTCGAGAAAGGGATCTTATGAGAGATGTACGTATCCTGCGCATTATCCTGGATCATGTGTTCCATGATATGGAGAGAGATGAAGCGGATCGCTGGATGCTTCTTGCAAGAAAAATTGAGTTGACAGGTGAGTGCTTGCCAATTTTGCGAGGACTGTACATTGTTTCTTACTGCTAGCAATAAAGCCCCGGAAACCTCTATGGCTATAGTCTCAGCTGCGACTAAATACGCCCTGGAGCCACCTCGACTGGATAGGTATAGGAACGAGCTTGCTGCTGCCTTGCTTGGCATCCCGCCCAGGAAGGCAAACACAGATGGTCTTTTGACTCTCCGAAAACTTGCCACTAGTGCACCTGGTTCGGAATCAGACGTCGAATTCTTACCCCAGCCGAGGGCTGTCAAGGTCATGAAGGCTTGTCAGCAATGGATCGCGTCCGATGAAGATATCGATGAGGACCTTGAGAGTGTAATGACTCTCGTGTTTATCCATCTCGCACCTATTCTCCAGGATGTCCCTGGTGCTCATTGGGATCTTGTTTTTGATGTAGTAGAAAACAATATGGAGGTGGGTAATGTACTATAAACGGTCAGCGTTTACTGATATAGATGTGCGCTTGGCAGAATGCTTCAATTACGGACGACGAGATGCTAGTTGTTTTGGCCAGGACGTTGAGATTGGTCATTCTGATAGAAGATTTAGCTTCGACCAATAAATCTTTAAGGGCAGGTTGGAAAAACCGGAAGATGCCCATTCTGATGGTGATCAGGGACCTTGCGACTGTTTCATTAGGTGAATATCGATTCAGTTCTACAATAAACTTGGATTGATGATTGTTCGTTAGATGGTGTTGCTCCATCTGTTCCACGTTCGACTTGTCGGGGTTTAATCTTGACCATCGTTCAGCACCTCCCTGTGTCGTTGATTGACCACGAAACATTACCAAAGGTAGGCCGAGTGTGAAGTGGGAATTTCAAAAGCAGCTACTAACGTCCGTTGCGAAGATGTGTCATCTGGTCCTTGATTCCTCAATTGATGTTCAGAAGATGGCATACCAGTTCTTGCAAGGTGCCGCCAAGAAACACACGGAACACCTCGTCATTGAGGCTGGCGTTGACACTGAGAGCACAGTCAGCATAGATCTTCCGGCTGAGATTCTTGACATCCTTCAACGGACCATCAACTACGGCGAGACCGCTGTGCTGGAAGGGCAGGTAAAGAGTGCTTTGGAATTTTTTGTACCCCTTTACTCACAAGAATGTAGAATGCTTTTGGTCATTTGCTTGGATGGATGCTTCTGTTTGACCTCTTCCAAGATGCAGTATGTCGTCTAGTGATTTTCCTAACTGTTGCTCCTGATTCGAATACCGTTTCAGAGTCTCAAAGTCAGATCACGCTATATCGAACAGCTTCGGAACCTGGATATCATTGCAACACACTTCATACCGAACTCGATTCACTTTCTCCAATTAGATCAAGGTCCTCTCAAAGTTTTCAAGCTTGACATTTGGGCGGTGAATGAATTCCACGTCGAGTGTGGGTTTATGACGTCCATCATGCAAAGGTGTTTGCTTAAAATGTTTGTTTTCAGTCTACGAAGAGCACTCTGCATTTAGTCTCCCGATATTGGCCGCGCACTTGTACTATCGAGCTCTCTTGACGGTGCCATCGCTGATCCACACATGGGTGCTCGACTGTAAAGACCGGCAGCTCTCGTCGACCATTACCAACTACACGTCGCAATATTTCTCCCCTGTCATCATACAGGCAGAGTTGACCCACGTCAAGAGTCCTGAATCTACTGCACTTCTAGTAGACGGTAACCTTACGATCAAGGTTGCGAGCTCTGTGGGTGAGGTCGTAGCATCATACCTCGTAGACGACCATCAACTCGAGATCAAGTTGAAGATCCCTTCCGATTGGCCTCTTCATAAGATCGAGATTAAGGATCTAAAGCGGGTCGGTGTAGATGAGAATCGGTGGAGGGCGTGGATACTTGCAGTTCAGCAAATCATATGGTCGCATGTACGTTTTCTTTTTCTTTATCATTTTTCAATAATCCCAATCGTTGTATGATCCAGAATGGACGAATTGTGGATGGCCTGAGTTTATTCAAGAAAAATGTGACCCTGCATTTCGAAGGCCAGGTGGATTGCGCGATTTGTTATTCGTAGGTGTCTTCCTTGTTGCGTGTTTTGGTTCAATTGATTAAGATAACGTCTGATCCTTCGTAGAATCATCAGTGTGATGGACGGTAGCCTGCCGCGCAAGCCGTGCAGGACGTGCAAGAATCGTTTCCATGCTGGATGTCTATACAAGGTGCGAGGCGCGCCCGTTCTCTGCTTCATCAATTCATTTTTCGTTTCAGTGGTTCAACACCAGCCATTCTTCCAGCTGTCCTTTATGTCGTTCGGATATTATTTAGAAGTCGCTATAGAAGATGTTGTACATGCTGTAAATGCTAATGTAGTTAATATAGCATTGTAATTCGCTAGTTTGTGTATATCGTCGAACACTTTGAATAGTGCTTTATGTAGGGCCCACGTGAAATTGGCGGTGGGTACCATGCCACTGGTACCGGTGTTCATTAAAACAGAGTTTAGTCTCAATGGTCCACGAAAGGTGACGTGGCACGTCATCTGAACCAACCCAAATCCAGCCGACACTGCTATGTTCACGATTAATGCACGGCTTAAATTGTCGCAAACGCACTAACGGCGTAATATGTATAGCCTGCGGACAACTCGTACAAAGCATCACCATGAATGCTTCAATGATACAACAGCAACACTCGGGGGGGAAAAAAAATAATAATTGCTGTGACCTTGTGACCTCACGGAATCACCCTCGCCGCTCGTCTCATCGACCTTTACTTTTCCATGCTGCCCCTCCCACACCAGGGCCCGTACCGAAGTTGCCGAATGCACCACCGATGCCCGCACCGCCAAGAGGACCCACACCTGGCGGACCAGTCATACCGACTGGGCCTTGTTGCTCGTGGCCCGTCGGCCTGCTTTGTCCACCACTTCCGGACTGGAATGTGGGTCGGAACGAGGAAGAAGGGAGGGTTTGAATCGAAAGGAATTTATTAGGAAGGGGTCGATCATCTGTGTTGTACTATTTTTCGACGTGATAAGAATATAATACGAACGACGAGGGGAACTAAAAGGGAGAGACTAACCTGGAACTCGAGACCGATATTATCAGCTTCGGAGATATCCAAAAGCTTGACGAGACGCTTCCCGATCCCGTTCAGCTTTTCCACGTCATCCTTGTTCCGCGTCCACACCTGTATGCGGTCGACTTTGCTCCTCAGACTGACCACAGCCCCGCAAATATCGTCTCCCTCTTCAAGTTCCTCCCCAACCAGCGCCATAGCAAGCCAGTTCCAGCACCGATCCAGTAGCGCTGGGCTGTTCTTCATCGTCAGCACCCACTTTCCCCCATTCGCATTCGCCTCGTCTTCCCACATGGGTTTGATCCCGCTCTTGAAGAGGTGGTAATTCGAGTTGCGCTCGAGTTTGGAAGGGGGTTTGAGCCAGTTGAAGTATCGGCAGAATTCCTCGACTGTGTCGAATTCCCCGATGACGGTTAAACCTGCTTCGTAGTCGGTAGATTCGGGTGGTTGGATGGAGAAAGAGGGGTCTGGAACTGTTGTGGAGGAAGAAGCGGGGGTGAAGGGAAGTTTGGCTTTGGTATCGTGGTAGATTGTCCTGCGTGGTGGGTGGGTGAAAAAAATTAAAAAAATTAAATTAAAATGAACACCGGGTACCGTACCAAGAAAATTGTAGAGGGTGCTCTGGTGCTTTCACATGCACACCAGGGGTCTTGGGATCCTCGATCATCTCAGGTTCAGGAGGCTTGGGTGTCCCATCGACACTGAGGGCACGCGTCTTTGCAAGACGCGCTGTGATAGCATCGAGGCTAGGTATGTTCTTGTATCCAACCTTGACATTCTTCTTCTCTGATACAGCGTTTTCATGGTTAAATTTTTCGAGCTGCTCTGAAGTTAAAGGATCCCCGGGTTCAACGCTACTTGCAACGCTGGAGGGCGGAGATGTAGAAAGGATTGAAGGAGATGTAGATCGAGTAGAAGAGGGGACATTAACTGCAGTTGAATCATTGGTAGTTACAGAAGAGCTTGAGCCAGGACCTGTTCGTAGAGCAAAAGCAGCTAGACGTGGACGAGGAGCAGTGATATTGTTATTGTTAGCGGAAGGTGAAGAATTGAGGTTGATACGGGCAGCCAGTTGATTAAGAGAAGGAAGACGACTAGCGTTTGGCTTTGGAACGTTGGTTTCTGTAGTGGAGCTCATTGTGGTGGATGGCAAAGAGACTCGGAATCCCCTGCGGCACTGCCATGGCCATCACTCGTCATCTGATGTCAGAAAACCGAGCTATTACTGTTCAACGTTTCAACCCTGGATTCAGTACGCTAATCCTAGACTTGCTTCGAGGCTCCAGCTTCGCCTTATCACAACGTGTTTTCGCTTCGACTTTTCGACATGGAATCTACACTTCCAACCGAATTCAGTCGGCATCCTGATGCTAACATCGCATGTAGTATGTACAAGGGGCGAGACGATGAATATGGACTCGAACTAGTTCGACCCGATTTTCCGTCCCTCTAGATAGATTTCCTTCTTTGCAACAGACTTCAACGTTGTGAGTGAACAAAACTCCCTTAATCTCTACTATACCAATCCAACAGCCCACTGCTTCCTTCCTTCCTGTAACCGGTACACCGCTGTCACGGCCTTGGCTATCGCATAGGTTCTATCCGCGTATCGGAACAAGAGTAACATGGCCTACCCCCTCGTATCATTCGCGCTCCACCCGGTTGGTAACTCTTGTATCATTTTTTTTCTAGGCCAAACAATGAGGTTCGATTCCACCGTACCTTTGGTGTATTCATATTTTATGCATGTGCTTCTTCCAGCATTCGTTGGTTCCGGATATTTTATGCTCGACGCATTCGGGTTTATATCTCAATCAGCCGGGGTCGATGGATTATAGCTCAGATCTACGCGACAAGTTTTGCATTCTCCATTGTTGGCCAAGTTGTATATTGTAACTTGTGGATTGCCAATCTTTCCCTTTCATGGACAGTCTCACCGCGCGGCCGGGGGTTGCTTGACTATACTTCGTCGTTACAAACGTTATTTAAACTTGTTACCAGGTACCAGTTCACGTCAAAATATCGTTTGGATAGGCGACGCTTGTCAACCCTATCAGACCCTATAACCGCGATATCGCTCGGTTATTGTAGCCTTTCTGTGCTACGGTATACGTTTTTCACACCCACTTGCGTTCTTTCGCAGCTGATGCGTCAAGTGTTTTGCGCGCTTCCGGACATTGTTGGTCACGCTGAAGCTCAGATGATAGGGCAAATGATAGGGCGTGTTCCCTATCCACTGGTTATAACAGCACGACGAGATTCTCCCCCCCCCCCCCCGGGTGACAGTGTCATCAGGCAGCGGAGCTTCAGTAGCAATTAATTTTTTTTTTTTTTTTGCCGCACGTTGTATGCCCATGACTACTATCGAGCTGTCGATATCGTAAGAAATTGCAAACAGGTGATCATCCAACCGTTATCGTCTCCGAGGTCATGCACACGTTCATGCGCCAGTCAGGTGGCGATGTGGTATCACAGTGGTAAATCACCTGGCGCACATATGGCGAACAGATCCGAGAGCTGTTTAGTATAAAGGCGGTGAGGAGCGACCGCTTCCCCTCTCCGCTTCCCCCCCTCCACCCCCTATCCCTCCCTCCCTCCCTTCTCTTGGTGGATACTTGTGCAGAGACGCTCCACGTTTCGTTGGAACGTGGTGATGATGACGAAACCACTTGACACCGAGCGGAGTTAGTCCTCCCCTCCTCCCTACCTCGTCGCTTGCCTACACACTTTACACAAAAAAAACCCTCGTCGTCGTGTTTGAAATATCTGGCAACATCTCGGCCATTGCTCATTTCCAAACGTACCTCACGTCCATCAACCTTGTCGAGCGGTCAATTATTCATATCAAACTCATCGGCTGCCGACCCGATCCACAATACAATCGAGTCCTAGTGGCTGGGGTCTTGACGCTTTCAGGGATCGATCGTCGTTTCCATCTCTGGGTTCTTTCATACTAGCCGGACGGACCATTTTGGGGGGGAGGGGGATAGAAGCTTTCAGGAAGCAAACAGGCTGTGTGGATGGGAGTATGGTTTACCCGCGACAACGCGGCTGCGGAGTTGGGGGGCTGGGAGGAAAGTGGAGATTGAGAGATAGGGGGTAAAGCTGGTTTTGAAGCGCTGAAGCGTGTGGACTCTTTTGTGGAGCCGTTGAGTCAATTATTGTTACAGCATGCATGATGATGATATACGCCGGCATGGCACTTTATCCGTTTTGTTGAATTATCAGGATGGATCCTGCGTGGATTATGGCGAGATGGATGTTCCAATGGGACAGAATTCCAGTTATGTTCTAGTTGTTGATGGTTCTGTCCATCGATGTTTCCTAAATATGATCAAGTAAGTGTCCGATGTACACGCAAGCGCTATACTTATTACTTTTACTTAGGTAAAAAACCCATATGGCGTGGACGATAGTGCCCCCTCCTCTTTTTCTTTCCACATTCTTGCACGTCAATCGATGGCATGTGGAATTTGTGCGGAGGTGCGGATCGTGATATACTAATAGCAGCCTTGCGGCCATATATCAATAAGCCAAGTAATTCCCGCGATCGTCTCCTCATTGTATAAGGATTCTATGTAATCTTCGGCTTATGGCAATATTCCCTATCGCTAGTAGTAGGAGGGTACAAGTGCAGCCGCAGAGATGTACTATCTCACACCTACCCCAGAAATATATACGGTACTGCCTTGTCGCTCACTGTTCCTGAATGTCAAGACTTGGGGCTTAGGCATCGGCCATTAATGATCCGGGGTTTGTGAGAACCAAGCCGGCGGCAAACTAGCCCCAAAGGCGGAACCGGCAAGTACGGAAAGCTCTATTGATGTATATTTGTAAAGTGGGACCCCAGTAACTTTGGGGAAAGGATGGAAATAGAAAATAAAAAATAAAATAACAGAAGTTGAACTCTCTTTAACAATGTCATTCAAACCACTAAGTCGACAAGAAGGATTTCATTTAGCAGAGACTCCTTCAACGACCACCACCTTTGATATCTTCAATCCTTTTCTATCAGATTATAGAAAGTTTCCTTCTGCTCAACCTATGGACTTTGGCGACGAGTTGGCATCTCTTATCCATCATTCAAATGAACGTTCTACTCAATCACCACAACCAAATCCTTCTTCTACTTCTACTTCTACTCCTCCTCCTCCTCAAGATCAACAACCTACTCCTCCTTACCCTACTCCTTATCGCCCACAAACTCATAATATCTTTGATATTTCCGCTCCAACAAACATCTCCACTTCATCTGGCCCTCACTCCTACAACAGTCAATCTTCTACTTCAAACAACAATTACAACTCTACTACTACTACTCTTCGTTACGATTCCCACTCTGATCAACCTTCTAATCATCCCCCATCTTCTTTTCATCCTACTTTCACCCGTCACACTCCTTCCCCTTCCTCTCCATTCCCTACAAATTCTCATTCATCACACAGATCTCGCTCTCGTTCACGTCCCCCTTCTGGTTCTACCGTCACCACTGGAGGTGTAGGTCCTGCTCGCACAACTAGGTCACGCAGGAATAATAGTATAAGTGGCACAAGCCCTCCCCCCGCACGTCCACATGCTATTGTCATTCCACGTTCAAGAGCGAGCAATGTCCCGACCTCCGCTGGTGCGGGTCCGGCTACGGGAGGTATCAGCCCACTTGCCAGTGCAAATACGGCCTCGACGGGTGCTTGGTTCATGCCGAGTCATTCATCGTGAGTATAGATCTTCACTACCATGTGCATTTCGGATAATTCTCGGATGTTTTTTTTTTTTCCTTTTCTTTTGACTTGTAATAAATCAAACTGAACATCTTCAACGGTTTTTTTTTTGCTTAGAACCTCGGAATATTCTCTCCCGACTCCTGATTCAGTCACGTCCCATTCACATTCACACACACATTCCCACTCCTACTCTCACTCTTTCTCTCAACACCCACACCACCAACACCACCAACAACAGCAACAACAGCAACAACAACAAACTTACAGCCCCTTCTCCCTCTCCTCCCCAACCCTACCCCCCGTCTCCTCCCTACACTCCCTCCCTCTCCCCATGCACTCCCAGCATCATCAACACCCCGGCGGCGCACACCCCCACTCTCCCCACTCTCCCCACACGCCCCATGGATTCGGGAGCTTAGCGGCCAGCCGCGAGCCCTTTAGCACCGGAACACCACACAGTCTACCCAACGTACCAACTGTACCAACCGTCCCTTCCATGCACGGACACCACGGACACGGTCACGGTAGCCCGACAGTACCATCTATGGGCAGTCCCAACATCTCGTCCCCTCTAGGAGGCGTAGGTGTGACGATCCCGCCTATGAGTGTAGTTCCGGGTATGAGCGTGCAAGACAAGCAGGCGGCGCTTGCAAGTGAGAAGAGGAGAAGAAGGAGGGAGAGTCATAATGCTGTTGAGAGGAGGAGGAGGGATAATATCAATGAGAAGATTAGTGAGTTGGCGACGTTGATACCGGAGTGTATGCTTGATGTCCCTGTGGCTGGGAAGCCTGCCGATGGGAAGGATGGTGGTGCGGTGGTGGGGGTGAATGGGAAAAGTGGGGGAGAGGGGACCCCGACGGAGGATGCTCCTCAGAGTCCGTTGGATATGTGGATGCCGAAAAAGGAAGATGGGGCGGTGGGTGCCCCGGGGACGTCGCCCCAGTCTGCGTCTGAGGCTGGGGACCAGAATCAGCAAAGCGGAAAAGGGATCAACGCTTCTTCGGAAGGGGGCGTGGTGAAAGCGAACAAGGGGATGATTCTGAGGAAGAGTGTCGAGTATATCAGGTTTGTTTTTGGGTTTTTTTTTCTTATGGTTTGTGATGTGGTTGGCAGTATGCTGACTTTTTTTTTTTTTTTTTGTGTTTTTTTTTTTTTTGTTTTGATGTGGGTAGGTATCTTCAACAGCTCGTCACTGCTCAGGGTGCGCGGAATAGGGAGCTTGAGCTAGAGTTGAAACAGTACAGGGATGGTGTTTCTCCTGTGAACAGTACCAACAAGGACGACGAGATGGGGATCTCAGGGATAGATATGATGGGGATGGGAGTCGTGATGATGCATAATGAAGCGTATATGAATGGGAGTGGAAATGCTGCTCATGGTCATGGGGGTAATGTCAACGGTGACGGGTACGGCACGTTGTTTGGACTCCCAAGTATGCCGGAGGGTGAGGGTGAAGAGGGTGGAGGTGGTAGTGCCGAGGGGGAAAATGGGATGGATGTGGAGGGGATGAGTTTGAGTCCGGAGGGGGAGAGGGAGGAGGAGTCTATGTCTGGGGAAGAGAGGGAGAGAGAAGGGGAGAGAGAGAGACAGAGAGAGAGAGACAGAGGTAGGACGAGAGGTAGAGATGCGGGGTTGAAGGGAAAGCCACCTGGGAGGATCGCGAAGAAGCTCAAGGAGGAGAGTACGAATGGGAATGGGAATGTGCGTGAGGATATGATGGTGATGTGAAGCACGACATTTATCCTCTCCCCGCTTTACTCGCCTTTTGCATCCCTACCATGTCGATGCTACCCGTCCCAACACACACCTTGCTCCTCCAGACGAACGATCTTACTTCCCTGGCATTGATACCGATACCCCACGAAAAACTCTAAAACACGACACCTTCTGCCTGCTTATGAACAATCGCTTTCTACTGCTGCTGCTGTCCTAAGTTATCCACCCCCCCTTGCCCATTCCAGGAGCTCAGCGGCTTGCTGCTTTCCCCGCCTTTGACAGCGCCCGGCCCGGCTCATTGAAGGCTTTTTACTTATCGAATGTCCTTCCCACCATCCGCCACCCCCTCCCATCCCTCCCTGACACCCAGTGGCTTGGCGTCACGAATTTTTTCTCATGGCCGGCGTTTGTTCGCTGGTTAACGACATATTGACGTTATTGATGCGCTCGAATCGACGTCTTTCTGATCGCCCTTCGTTAATTCACCGGTTGTTTTTTCTTTTCCTTTGTTTCTCTCTTTTTTCTTTCTTTTTGGCCCTTTTCCACGATTACGCGAATTGGGTTTGTATTCTCGTTGTCTATTAACGATTCTTGCCTTTTCTTTATCCATGTACCATATCCCTTGTTCTATATCTAGCTTCTATGCTGTCGTTCCACAAGTTCCGCGGTTCTTGTTTTCACTTACGTCCCTTCCGTTCCTTGCGCTGTTTCTTTCCATTCTTCTCTTCTGTTCCTTATCTAGCTCCCTTTATTCCCTCCAAGCAAACCGACCAACCAACCCCCACTCGCCCCCCATACCACATATGTGTCTACCGTTCATGGCGCTACCCTCCCCATCTAATTTCTTTCAGATATATATCAATCAATGTAACACCAACTTGAATGCACTGGGCGGGATGTTTTTTCTTTTTTATAAAACAACAAACAAGTTTCATTCGATGTATATTCATAGTTAGTTAATTCACAGGTTAAACTGTAAACTAGTTTTTCGAATTCAAAAAATCTAAATCAAGTCAGATAAGAACTAGTCCTTTGTCGCTATATGAATAGCTCGCACTTCCATAGTCCTTATCTCCAGTTATCTCCTGCCTTTTTGCCTTTTCTATAACGTAATACCCTGAACACACGTGTGTGTCCCTTGCGTCGTCCTATTTAACTATTCGTCGACTATAATAAAAAAAGTATAACGACGCCAAGCTCAAGCTTTGCTCAAGGTTGAAGCGAATTCTAAGGGAGATATAGTTTACCGGGTACCCCTAGTACTACACCCAACCCACCCTTTGTGAGTCAGCAACCCCCAAGTCTATTTCCGAAAAAATGCATCGCATGGAACCTCTACTATTTATGAGTTCAAAGTTCAGTTTGACTCGATTTGAATTTTATCAACTATGAGATTCCCATGAATGTGGAGCTCGTTACGGGTATCCGACTGGGAAAAAAAAAACAAAAAAAACAAAAAAAAAAAAACACAAGAACAAAGAACAAAAAACCTGTATACTTAACAAACCACAGAGTTTGATTCCGGGCTGCGGTATGATATATTGATGGATGATAAGTGGTAATACTATTATTAGTCCTCTTGTTTGATTTGGTTATGTATGTTATATGTCAGATCTTCGATCGGTATTGGAAAAAAAAAAGGCGTTTTGTGTGGCGTTATTTGTCATTTGTGGGGTTGATGGCGGCTGAACGGCCCTGAGAGCTTTCAGGGCTAAGTTCGTATTTACTCGTTTAGGACTGGCCATGGATTAATTTTAGGCGAGGAAAGGTTATTGAAATGTAATTGAAACAATTCGCTACTAACCAAGCGGGCGGCCGCTAGTTTTGGTAAACCAATATATGGAAGCATGGATGCCGATTCTGTGGTGCTGGAATTTGGGGGGGGGGTGGTGGCCCGGGTGCGGATAAAGTCAAAGTACTAACTTAAGGAGGATTGTGAAGAGTAGAAAAATGGTATAGGCGGGAGAGGTCGGATCGTATCCGAGTCCGAATAGGAATAAAGGAATCCGGGGGAGAGATATCGATGGGCAGAAGGATGGGATGTGATGTTGAAGTATGTATAGCTATAGTATGGAAGAACCGTAAAAACGGTTTGGTAAAAGAGCGCTGGTCGGCCGTGTTGTAAAAATCAAGGCAGGTACAACTTGTGCAGGTCTCCAGGGTCCTGATGATGAGAATTCGTAATCAGATGGGACGTTCCAGCCGAAACTGACGAACCGTTCGAAATTCGAATGGGAAAACTCGTGCCTGTATAGGCAACCGTAATCCAGGGGAATGGTCTGAGGAAATGGACGCGAAGCGCACGTAACTGATGCTAGTCAGGCTATAGCTAGTAATGGTTGAAGCGCGGTGGAACACAGTACACGGTCCGCTCACCGGCCTTTCTAGCTCACGCTTCAACGTTTCAACGTTCAACGTCAACAGGCATCTAGTGACGTTTTGATAAAATCCGAGATGAGTTTTGTCAGATTCATTGGCCCGAAAGATAACAACATAAGTCAGCCATCTTTCTGTTGAGGGTTCAGAAAGAACCTGAGAAAATCTTGGACGGCGCGCATGCGCATTTCGGGTCCGATATGTTTTTGTATTGTTCATATTGGATTGCGTTTCAAGTTTAATATAAGAAAATGATTTCGGTCTTACGTGAAATTGATGCCCGAGTATACCGCACGTACATACATACCAAGTTAACAGAATGTTTGCTAAAAACAATCGAGATGTTATAGCCCCAAACGAAAAGTAGAGCTAATTTTTCCAACGCCGATGTGCCACGATTGGGAACGACGGTACATCGATCCGCTTTTGCGATGCAGCGGCAGCGTTTGAGATCAAGTGAGCCATGCGGTAAGTATTACGGTTGACACATATGCGCGCAAACAGAACCATTTGTCACCATACGCATGCTTCAATCGTTTTCCTGTTTTGGATTTGTCCCCCCTTCAAAGGATCGAAGCTATAAGAAAAGGTAAGAATGCAAGAACGCAATCCTTCCGACTTCATTTTGTGGTACAAGTATGTAACCGCTGGATGGGCATATGCGGTGGTAGACGATATCTCGGTCTTCGAGAGCGACGCCAAGAGCACTTCATTTGCGACAAAGCCGGACCGCAGGAAGACCCCTTTCAGAAGATGAAGGCTTCGAATGCGTATGTGAAGCGGACCTTGTTGTGCTGGGTCAACTTGGAATGTCAACCTAGTCCACAAGGTTTGAAGCCCGAAGGATTTCACCAGTCGAAAAAGGGGGTCAGTCTTACCTGTAGAAAGATCATCTGGTACCAAATGGGTCGTGAGAGGTCTGAGTAGTATCAAGAAAATAAAGACGTAGATACTAATGCCGTAGGTTGAGCCGTGAATCACGATTCAATACCTTGGAATCCAGTATTAATTTTGAAACTACTAGTTACAGGACCCTTGGACTGTGGAAAAACTAAACGAACGGTGACCACTTCCACGGGCATCTATAGTCTAAACCAGCAAGCTCGCATGCGCAAATAAACATTATCACGGACCTTGAGCAGGGAGTGTGCAGGAATTAAAAGGCACTGACAAAACGTCGACATTACTCTAAGGTTCCATATTTGGGCGACCTGGAGAGCAGCGCATTTTCCATCTGCGTTGGGACTCGGAGAATCATTAATGTTCTGGGAAAGCAAACACATTACGAGTATCACGGGGGGAGATCATAGAACTATATCTGAAAACTCGCCTATGTACTTCTACTCAGTACTCAGGGATGAAAAGGATGTGGCCCCGAGTAAGTCTAGGATAGGGATGCAGACCTGAGATCAGTAGAGTTTCAGCCTGACTGAGTGACATGCGCTTTTCATTATAAAAACAACTTCATTCAAGTTGTAGCTGGTAGACAAGGCAATTCAACTCAAATGAGTTCCGAGGCGGCCAGTGGAACAACGAAGGATTGGGATCCAGACCGTAAGGCATCGAAAATGATTCCTCGCGGTTTCTCCAGAAATGGGAACGAAGATCGTCGAGGTCCTAAACTGAGCGGCGGGTCACGCGATCAATCATCAATCGATCACTCGTCGCCCTCGACGCAAGAGAACCGCCATGCACTTCCACTGAGGATCAGCTGCCTGTGAAGAAACTCGGTTCAGTAAAGAATCGACCAAAGATAAGAGTACTGGTTTGAGTGGTATAGAATCCAACCTAGATAATACACAAATAAGCTCAGTCTGTGTATAACGGACTATATATTCGTACCTAGATAATACACGAATAAGCTATAAATAGTACAGTAAGTAATCTGATCAATGTGAGGGCTAGCGAATCTACTCACCTCAGTCTGTGTATAATGGACTGAGGTGTCTATGTCTATCGGGTTGAATATATATACCATGAGTATGACAATGGAAAATATGATAAAGAGACTATTAGAAAGGAATACAGACAAGGGGAAATGTAGGAATGCAGAAAAGATGACCAGACTGGGGATTGAACCCAGGCCCTCCTGGACATATACCAGATGCTCTGACCAACTGAGCTATCAGGTCTTATAGGGTTCAACAGAACAAGGATACCATATAACCAGACACGGATTGCTACAACTATCACATCACTTGTGTGCATGTGCAAACTATGGTCTGTTAAGCACTGATTAAGCAGTGACAGATTATATAATCCAACAGGAAATACGCATCATTTTGTGTGCTATAATTAGCATGCTGCATCAAAGTGCACATTCACAGTGTAGATCTCAACACTCCTCCTCACTGTGAATACTCCTTGCATGGAATCAGCACATGTTACTGGAGACCCAAGAAGTCATGTAAGCATACAAGTTGTTTGATGTTGAGAGCCTTGGTGAAAATGTTATCCTTGGTATTGATGTAGGATACAGTGAGTTCCTTAGATTGAATGTGTTCGCAAAGGAAGTGGAATTTAATGTCGACATGTTTAACTCTGGAGTGGAGGAGAGGATCCTCTGACAGGCTAATTGAGGTGGTGTTATCACATAACATTGGGGTTGGCATGTTGGGTGAATGACCGATAGTGGTAAGCAATGTATGAATCCAAACACACTCTTTTGCAGTCTCAAAAGCTGCAATGTACTCAGCTTTGCATGATGATGGTGCAACCATTTTTTGCTTGCGAGCAGTCCACAAAACAGCTCCAGACCCAAGTGAACACATGTAGCCACCTAGTATCAAGGCAACTAGCCCAGTTGGAATCAGTATAGGCCAATAATGAGATAGGGTTGTCTCCACCCAGGTAGAGTTTAAGGTCCTGTGTTCCTTTAAGGTAGTAAACAAGATATAGAGCAGCATGCCAATGTTCAAAGGAATATGAGTCCAAGAATTGTGAAAGTTGTTGGACAGTGAATGAGATATCTGGACGTGTTGAGATGGCCAGGTATAATAGGCACCCGACCAAGGAATGATAGGGTAAGTTTGAGAGTTTAGCTTGTTCATCGACAGGGAGTGCGGCGCGGTCAACACGGCAAAGTTTCTGTCCCAGTTCATTGGTGCAGATAGGGGATGTGCATCAGATTGACCAAATTGGGACACAATTTTGTCGATTTTTGTGGTTTGCGATAGAGCAACAGTTCAATGTATCCTGTCCCAAGTAATTGCAATACCAACAATGAACTGTGCTGTTCCCAGATCTGAAATTGTCCAGACTTTCACATTTGGTCTTTGAACTGTTCATTCTCTTCTTTCCGACTAGCAATGGACAGGTAGTTGTCAACATGGACCATCACTACAATAGTACCTGTGTTAGCCTTATGATAGTAGATGCATGATTCACATGAGAGTTAGTGTTGCCATGGCTCAGCCACATTTTTTTGCTACTTTGGGAAATAAAATAGCTAAAATTCTGAAAATATTTGAGGACCTAGATCACATGATAAGCCGAGGGGTCCTCTGCCAACTCTAAGTGATCCTCTGCCAACTCTAAGTGATCTAGGTCCTCAAATATTTTCTGAATTTTAGCTATTTTATTTCCCAAAGTAGCAAAAAATGCAGCTGAGCCATGGCAACACTATGAGAGTCTCATAAAACCCCAAGAAATCATCTGTGCTTTCAGTGTTTGATTCCAGATGCATCCACTCTGTTTCATACCATAAAGTCCTCACTGTATCTCCCATACCCAATCTTCTTTCCCAACTTCTACAAAACCAGCCAGTTGTTCCATATACTGAACCTCATCAGCTGGTAAGAGTCCATAGAGAAACATGGTTTTGATGTTAATTTGTTGTGCATCCCAGCCAAGTGAGGCGGCAATGTGCAGGAGAATCTGCCAATGCAGTAGGTGAGGTAGTTTTTGTATAATCTTTGCCATAAATCTGTTCAAACCCTTTGAAAACAAGGCGTACCTTCCAATGCACTAGAGTGCCATCCTCATTTCATTTGATGTGAAAGACTGGGTGACCCTTATGCATGTGGCGCCTCTGTGGTACGTTGGCTCTTGGAACTAATTTGTAGACTTGCATGTCTTTTAAGGACTTGAGTTCCTTGCAGTAGTCTTCCTTCCAATGCTTAGAGTCTGTTGAATCCTGGGCTTCCTCCCAGGTATGTGGGTCATCTTTGAATTGTAGTGATCTGGGATCTATATCAGACATCTCCAAAATCAATGTGTGTAATTAATGTGCCTGATCACCAAGTGTAGGGTCCTCAATCAATTGCAGATGGGCTCAATCATGATCAATGGGTGTAGGCGTGATGACATCATGGAGCTCTTCCAAGATTCATTTCCATTCTGTACATTGCTCCTTTATATGCTCTGCGGATTCTCATGAATCATGGATAGCTCAACCTAGTCTAGTAGTGGCTGGGCCTCCATTTGGATGTTTATTGGTAGGAATTGGCACTCTGGTGGATCTGCATGGTTCTGAGGCTCCTGGCTCAGGAGTGTCTGTTGTGACAGGCTCATCTATGGGTAAGTCATCAACAGGTCCTCTGTTGGGTATGGTGATGTCATCATCATGGATGTTGACAGGGATGAAAGTTGATGGAGGAGTTTCTTCTGTTTGACCCAGTGCATCATGCAGTGCAGGCAACGGTACATGGCTGTTATGGCTTTCGACAAATCTGACATGGTATGAGCTATATACCTTGCCAGCTTTCCAATTGTAACAGCAATACACTTTTGATTTGAGCTCATAGCTGATGAGTACACATTTGATTGAGTGTTCGTAGATTTTTGGGTTGTTTCTGTTCTGGATAAAAATGTACCAATCTCCCTCATGTAAGAGTAATCAGGTTGCTGTTTGTGCCATTTCTCCCAAGGGGTAGAGCCTTTTAGTGAACTTGTTGTAGTCTTGGCATGCAGGAGAGAAGCTGTTAAGTAAAGTTTGTCCCAAAGATAAGGTGGTAAGTTCACATAAATGTGCATGGTGCATGCCTTCCCCATTAGCATCCTGTGCATATGCTCAACATGACCAATGTGAGCTGAAGTATAAGGTGCAGTGAATTTATGATCAGTCCCTCTCACCTTTAGCCAGGCTTCAACTTCGTGTGACCTGAGTTTGCCATTGTCTGTGATGTATGTCCCCACTTGCAGGCCAGTCTCTTTTTCTCATGCTAGCTCCCATGCCTTGAGTTCAGGAAATGTGTCATCCTTATGCTTAAGTGGTATGGACCATGGGTGTGAGGTACAATCATCCACGATGTTCATGATGTATGAATTCCTGGAACATGACTTTACATCATGCGGTCCTGAAAGATCTACCCAAACTTTTCCCAATTTCTGTGTAGCCCTATGTCCTTCCCCCTCTGTATGCTTCTTAGGAACAGGTGAATGGGTCTGTTTTCCAAGGATGCAAGATTCACATTTAGGAGGTTTAAAGGAGGATTGTGCAGGCATACCAGTGATTGTCCCTTTTTGTGCCATGTCTTGCAAAGCTTGATAGTTTGTGTGCCCTAGATGACGATGCCAGGTGATAATGTTAGGGGCTGAGTGGATGGCAAAGACATGTTCAGCAGAGGCAGAGTGTAGTAAGAGAGAATAAAGTTTCTTGTTGGATGACAGGACACCTTGGGCTATGTGGGCACCAGTGGACTTATTTGTGATCCAGCACAATGACTCATCAAAATGCACTACAGCATTCGAATCCTTTGTAAGCAAGCTAATTGAGATCAAGCACACCACTGCATTTGGAACATATAGTGCATCACATAAAATGATTGATGCACCTCAGGCAATGCAGAGTTCAATGTCTCCCATGCTGATCGTGGAGATAGAAGAACCCCCAACACCTTGAACTGATTGTGGGGTAATAGCATGAAGTGTGATGAAATCTGATTGATCAGGAGAAATATGGATGGTGGTTCCAGTGTCGACATAAAATGGGTGGTCGTGGATGGAGATGGGAGTGCGTTGGGCTTGGTTGTGAGTGTAGTGTTGCCTTGACCAACTTGTATTCTTGAAATAACCAAACATGGACAAGTCCTCTCATTCTAGACTCATAAATTTCACAGCTTGTATGTGAACAGTAATAAATTTAGTTGGGATACAGGCCCTTTTTACAGTACATGCATCAACATTCCCTTATATTTCGCTTGTAGTCACAATGATGCAAGTAATATCTTAGCACTAAATCCTCTGTCAGAAGTTTCTGGTGTGCTCATGTAGAGAATCAGTTCCATGCCACTTGTAATTGCTTCCCAATGTTCATCTCTTGCTTTCCATGCCATTGTGATCACTTATCTTAGGCAACTGCACTTAATCTCCTGCTTTATTCTAATTGCAGTTATTGAACACTCTTGGCAGATCCATCATGCTCCACATAACAGCTTTACCAACTATGGTGAGTTTTCTCATGCAGATATATCTCTGACCTCTGATGCTCATTTCCCTTGAGTCAGGTGTCATTGCAGCTATCTGGCATCCTCCGTGTATATCTCACTCGCGTTAGGAAACTGCATTTAATCACTCATCTTTAGTGTTTGAAAGTCCAGTTGCATGGACCGAAAAAAAACTGGCAACCGAACCGGACCCAACCGCAGTCTGGTCTGTCTTGCAGGTTCTGCCACAGTGGTTGTGGACTGGTCCGGTTGCCGGTTGCATAGTTTTTCAAATAATTATGGACTGGGTAAAGACCGGTTCCAACCGGTCTTTGATCATAATTTGATGTGTTGCTAAGGCAAGTGATCAATTGATTACATGTGATACAAGTAATCTGTGTGCTGGCACTGACTAAATAAGTTATTGTAGGATTGTAATGCCTTAACAGCTATGTCCATAAACCAGGATTCCACACTGTATAGAGTATATCTACATCCACCCAAATGCACTAGTTCAATGGTACAGTGGTTCATTCATGGTAAACACCCTTCCTCCTCATTCCTCTGAAAACTCCGTAGCACTGTAATTCAATAACGGCTTAACCGATCCTTTCGTAAACTTGGATTAAGTACAATATATATTATATATATATGCTCCCAAAAGCACTAGTCAAACGATGCAACCATTCATCTATGGTAAGCAACCCTTCCTCCTTATTCCTCTCAAAACTCCGTCAGACTATAATTCAATAATGACTGAATGCATCCTTTCGTAAATTTGGATTAGACACTATATATAGCATATATATATGCTCCCCAAAGCACTAGTTGAACAGTACAGTCATTCATTTATGGTAAGCAACCCTTCCTCCTCATTCCTCTGAAGACTCCGTAGCACTGTAACTCAATAACAGCTCAACCGATCCTTTCGTAAACTTGGATCAAATACAATATGTATTATATATATGTGCTCCCTAAAGCACTAGTCAAACGGTACAACCATTCATCTATGGTAAGCAACCCTTCCTCCTCATTCCTCTGAGAACTCTGTAGAACTGTAATTCAATAATGGTTCAATGTATCCTTTTGTTAAGCTTGGATTAGACACTACATATATGATATAGATACACCCCCCAAAGCACTAGCCACATGGTCTAGCCATTCATTTATGGTTTTGTCTGTAGTGTTTACTTATATTACTACTACTAGTTTTCAAAATATATGACTTCGAGACATGTATATTAGTGTACAAATAGTCGGTCCTGACCGGTTGTGAACTGGTCAGGACCAGTCTAAGTATGGACCAGTTTTAAACCGGTTTGGCAACCATGAGGCAACCGAGTAGGACCGGTTTACACCAGTCTGGTCCTCAGTTGCCTTGATGTTGAGCATGTAAGCAACCAGTCCAGTCCATGGTTGCCCCTGTTGTCGTCAAAAAAACTGGACTGGACTGGACTTTTAAACACTATCAGCAGGTATCAGCGGTTGGATGCATATGGCGTCAGGTCACAGCAGATACGGTTGGATGCATGGGGTGCTGGGACATGCCACACTAGCCAATTGTTTTAGACACTGATGTGATGTCCTGCTATAGATTATGGTTAGATATAAATGAATGTCCCAATGTTGGGGCCAGAATCCGGAGGTATGAGCACACAATTTTACTGACTTGACAGAGGGTGTAGTTAAGAGTTTGAACTGCTTACCACATATACATGGGCCCATGCAATGATTCCATTTGACAGGGAACAATCGTATTGGCCCACCACTGGTTTTCCTATAGACATCGGCCCATATGGACTTATCATTGGTGCTTGTTCCCAGCGCCGATGATAATTTTGTCCATTGATTACTTAATCATCCAAACATTCTGTATCTACAACTGCATTGAAGTTATGATATCCCGCTATACAAACCTCGAATCCATGCCTCGCTGGCCATATAAACCTGACCCTGTTACTGCTGGCGAATTTGCTACTGCATTGAATCAAATAGAAGTCGAGCATCAGAGGAACACTGATTTCCTAGAGAACCCTCACCCTACAGTCACCTGCTGAGTTCCATGAGCAGGCCATTGCTGCTCAACAGGTAGCTCATGATCTCAGCATTCGAGAGAGTACTACGGGACTACTACCAGCACAGAATGATCTAGCACATGGGCAGGAAGTGCTGTTGTATGGAATGTCATGTCTCCATGCTGCAATCACTGCATGGATCCTTGTGGTAGATAACAATGAAGACTACGAAGAGTCACGGTTGGGGTGGGTGTCTGGCCTATTTTTCGAGACTGTAAGTGAACATATTGTGATTGCCAATTATCTGATCACCAATACCAACTTAGAAGGAATTCTTGATGGCCACCAGAATTTATGCCTCTATGGGTGGCAGTGCTCCATACACTCCCCCACTCATCATGGAAACCATAAAGAATGGTACAGGATGGGACTTTGGGGTGCTTGGAACACAATGATCCTGAGGGCAAAGATTTTCTGGAACTAGAATACATTCCAGCGATACAAAGGTACTTGAAGGTTGATGCTGATGACCCCACCCATATTGTTGATAGCTATATCAATTCTTGGTGGAGTAAACAGAACAATCCAGAGAACTACGACTCATACCCATTTGCTCCACATGACTTCCTGGTGGTTCATCGGCCACAGGTGAGTAACATGTTGTTGTCCTTTAATTTATCTTAAGTTTCATCAGATCCAGTTCACCTGGAAAGACCTATGGCCAGTCCCATATGCTGCTGGTGACCTGGCCAAAATACAATTAATGATGAAGATCTTCGATGACCTGCATTCAACATGGAAAAGGATGACTGAGATGGTCCGAGAAAATGATGCCCAACTTCAGAAGGACAGGAAATTGTTGGCTTACTGGGAGGATGTGTGGAATCAGGTTAGGGAGCACCTCGACACTTAACAAGTCATCTATGTAGGAAAAGATAAACATTGTAGTGACTGGCGCCGGTAGTGATAAAGTCACTTGTGGCGATAAGCATCCAAGGTCAAGAGCTAAGTGAATGACCAGTGCCAGTTATTGTAGAACCCCATGAGCTATGAAAATGTGTATGGGCCCATCCTAAAATAATACAGGGAAATGGGCCCATACGAATGATACACTCGATGGAATGATTGGGTGGGCCCATGACAGTAAAAGGAAAACAGTATGGGCCCACACGACTATAGCGTACAGGACTTGAATTACTGCTGTTATTACAAATCATAAAGAATATATCCTAAAACAGTACATTGTAGTGACTGGCACTGGTAGGGATATACACAGGCACATAACAGAAGAGAACAATCATTAGTCGAAGACAGTAGTAATGTGCAATGAGAGTAGACATAGATTAATCCTGACACTGGCCAGAAAGCAACTGTCGCTTGTGTGGCAGTCAGCTATTTCCAAACTGTATCTCTCGGCACCGGAAAAGGTAAAGGCGGCACTGGTCATTCACATAGCTCTTAAAAGACTTGTATACTAATTGTGGCCACTGTGCACTACAATATGGATAACAAATGCAGGAATGGTGACATGCTGTATGCTGTAGGAATGTGGGAGGATAAGGATATATGCAAAATCAGTACATTGCAGAGACTGGTGCCGGTAGTGATAAAGTCACTGGTGGCGATAAGCATCCAAGTCAAGAGCAAAGTGAATGACCGGTGCAGAATATATGCTAAAACAGTACATTGGAGTGACAGGCGCCGGAGAAGACAATGTCGTGCTGATCATTCCCATAGCTCTTAGACTTGTACACTAATCGCCGCCAGTGGTCACTGATAACAAAAAGCAATGACATGCTGTAAAAGTAAGAAACTATTGACCAATGGGTATCACAGACACTGCCAGTGTAATCTTCCATTGGAAACATCGACAGTAGCTTTGTGAGTATGACCTAGGTAACATGTTAGTATGCTGTGTAGAACAGTCCCATAGTAACCTCTACATGGTACCATTGTCATTTACATTGCCATGTTGCCATGTTTCCTCACTGCCTACAGTGCCTATATAATCCTGGAGATGCTTGTTCATAATTTTACATCGCTCTACAAACCATCATGCCTAGAGGACACACTCGCACCATCATTGGAAGAATCACCCAGATGACTGTCGTTCGCTCCCAGACATCACGGGGACCCAGGGATCGCCTTGTACCAGTTTGGCAAAGTCCTCAGTCAACTCCAAGGCATAAGAAGGCCAAGATAAGTGCACCAGTGTCAGGATCGGTGACCACATCCAACACCAATATAACATCTCTGATGTCCGATGAACCAATTGAGCATCATGCTCTAAATTTCATTGCAGATCTTGATCCCCCCTCTTCAAAGGTGACTTATTATGGCTACCACATTTACTATGCTAATATTACCCTCAGACACCTCAAGATTACATCAAAGAATGGTTGCCTAAAAAGGCCATGTATTTGGAAGCACTACTATCCAATGAAGTACCCGATTGCATGAAATACAATTTGTGTGGGGATGATGCTGCTACCTGGCAATGCCAAGACTGTCTTTTCAATCCCATGTTCTGTACTGACTGCTGCCATGATAACCATGCTTCTAACCCATTTCACCGCATTGACCACTGGACAGGTTCCTATTTTGAACCAGCTTGGTTGTTCCAAGTCGGGTTAGTTTTACATCTCGGTCACAATGGTGCATCCTGCCCAAGTTACTTTCACCCATCGGCACCAGATGTGGTTGGACAAGAGGCCAACAATTATGAAGATGATTTGGATGATGCAACAGAAGGTGATGGAACCAACAACACCATCAAGGAGATGAAAAGGTTTACCAGTGTTTATGACCTTGGTCCCACAACTTTCCCAACACTGATGGGTTGTCACAAATTGACAGTAATCAATGTTTCCAGTGTACATCATATGTGGGTCAAGTGGTGTAATTGCCCTAATTCCTGTCAAGAGCAGGAAAATCACTTGTTGCAATCAGGGCTTTTTCTGGTCAGCTACAGAAATATCAAGACCACATTCACATTTAAAGTCCTCGATGATGCACGATTGTCCAATCTGGAATGTAAATCTTCAGCCTATCAATACTACCAGAAGCTCTGGTGCATGACTTCACCCTTATTTCCTAGTGCCGTGGAGGTATGATTGATATACTACAGTTGTCAATATCTCTGACATTGGTACTTGAGGATCGATACAGGGAGCTTCTCAGGGCAAGCCAGCTATGGCAAATGTTGAAACATTTGAAGTGGAGAGGCCGCTGGGGAGAATCACAGTCCAGTGCCAGCGGCTCATCAGCGGCTGCAATGCATGGTGCAACTGACATCCCAACATTCTGTGCTGCATGTCCTCAGCCTAGTGTCAATCTGCCAGAAAATTGGACTGAGGATCCTGACCAGTAAGTCAAATCGCATGAATTGGAATGTATTTAATGTAATCTTACCTCAGAATGGCATACACTTGGACTTTTGTCATGGATGGAAACTTCACCGCTGTTCATCAGAAGCGCAAAAATGCTCACCATGATATTAAGCTCAGTCATGGTGATTTTTTCATGACCGAGCCAAATCGCTACAAAGCACACCTCGCCATTGCTAAGGAAGTCACAGAGGTAAGATATTTGAAAGACTTTCAGCGTATTTACTAACTCCAAATTAGAAACTGACCTGCAATGAGCATCATGCTGTAAATGACTGCTTCATCAAATACAAGGGTCTTGATGTAACTGGTGTCAGTGCAACTGCTTGTGGCTGTCATGGTTGCTTCTGCCCCAGTGCGGTGGTTGACTTCCAAAAAAGGGGAACGGTGAGATATCTTCACATTTTGAGTGACATTGTGTAATGTTTTCTAGACAAGCAAACATGGACTATTCTTTATCTGAAGCCTTGAAAAACACTAATATCACCAGACTCAAGAAAATCATTTTGATTTATGATATAATGTGCCAGTATTGGAAGAGGCTCAGACTTCAGATGGAGGAGAGTCAGTATATCCAGCTACCACTTAGCATCGCCATTCTGCATGGTATTGGTCTTTTCCATGTTGGTGGCCACATCTGGCAATGTTTCTCATGCTTTTCACTGAGTTTCATTCCTGGTGCCGGACAAGTGGATGGAGAAACCCTTGAATCATTGTGGTCAGTGTTGAATGAAATCTCACCTAGTACCCAAAATGCTACCATTTCTGGATGGATTGAAACCTTGCATGATCATATGGGGGATTCCAACTTCAAAAAAATGCAGGACATAGGTGAATACATGTTTGTACCTTGTGCCAGATTGACTTGGAACCAGATGTAGTGGTTACCACTGCCTGCTGATTCAGAGCCGCTGTGGCAGGTGAGGAGGAAAGTCGGGTGGACCTATTGCAGTACACAGCAAACTCAGACCCTGAGGAGATTGCAACCTGGAAAGAATTGGAAAAACACTCTCAGGCAACACATCTAACCGATCCAGAAGCAATGGACATCTATGATATAAACCCTGGTCAGGTAGTGGTCACATGAAGTGACCTTCAAATGAACCTTCTAGAGGATGAAGATGAAACCAGTGATGGAAAGGGTGAAACCACGTGGGTTGCTCTTGGCCTCAAACTTGAGGAAGCCCAGTGCATATCCAGCCATTGCAAAATATTCCTATGCTAACTAGTATCAGACTGGCTCTTTGGACCTTTATACATCAACAGCATTCGGTGTTGTCCAAGGCCGATAAGCTGAAGATTGCAACAAAACAGCAAAACCTTGATACCAGAGTGGATTCCTTCATTGCTAAATCAGAACAATTTGTGAACAATGACACATTGGATACACTGCAAAAGCTTAATGACTCGCCACCGAGACCAGTACTCCCAACACAAGCTCCCAATTACCAGACTAACTCGGATGACGATGATCAAAGCAACCCATTTATTACAAGGCCCCCGGTAGCAGCAGTCCATACTGCTGAAACATGCCCATTACCTCTTCCCTCTACATTTGGCTTTCCACAAATTACTCAGCTTGGTTTGGACTCCCTCGCTGAGAAAGAGTTGAGATTGAGGAAGGACAAGCAAACAATGAGCTCCAGGGTGTTAGAATGGCCCTCGGTGAGAAATCTTTCTTATTCAGAAAGAATTTACATCTCGCCACCTCCAAGAACAAAAAGGGAAGGGCTTGGTCAAAGGTGCATGCTATTAGCCGCCGGGTTCAAGCACATCGTCAGGTATACAATGCTGCAAGGGCTGCAATGGTATCATTGGGATGTTCACCTGAGATGCAGTCCAAGTATCAGGTATTGTGCTGGGACGAACTCAAGATTTCAACTGCTGCGGTGAGGGGTGGTACTGGCAATGCTGAGGGTGGAAGCCAGAGACAGGATGAACCATTGCCATGGTTTTGGACCATTAATGTCCAAGCCGATGTCGAGGCAAGCGAAATGATGAAAGAATGTAAGTACACCTCAATTCACTTTAATGAGTGACTTCACTATTATTTAGTCTACAGGGTGCACTGGTTACAGGCGAATGCCAAACATGATAGATGGTTGGAGGAGTTATCAATTACTAGTCATGAAATGGCTTGGATCCCACATTATTTTCTTCACAGAGCAGAGGTCTGGGTTAACTGCTTGGAGACTCAGACCTCGCTGGGAGCTGTGGCATATACCAAATGTCAGGCGGCAAACTGAAAAAGGATGGCCACTTCCTCCGTGCATATTTTCAAAGCCATACATCCATGGGTAGGAAATGTCTGGGGTTTTGAGTAGCCAGGTAATTGGAAGGATGCCATGTTTGGCAGCCTACACTAGACTTATGTTTATGGGAAAGACAGGATCAAATTATCTTCATTGGATGAAAGTAGGAACCATAAGTTACTACAATTAAAAGAACTGGAAGTTACTATACCTTTGTTGCATGGAAGTAGGCACAAAGGGTAAGGAATAAAAAATAAGTAATATATAAGAAAAAGATTGACTGTGCAAGTAAAAGGCCGCATCAAGTGTAGTGTGTGATTTGGGAAGGCCACATCAGGCATAGTCACATAATAGGAAAATACCGCATCAATAGGATAATGTCGGCGCTGCTGGATGTGGATGGAAGGGTAATAAAGATGTATGGTGCCATTGCCAGGATGCATATCGCCGGTGTGTTTTTGTCGTATTCACCTGTGGCTGTGCCAGTGGTGAGGGTGATTGTGTCGGCAATGTGTGTAGCTGTGCCAGCGCTGTGGGAGTGTGTTGGTAGCGTGGGGTGGTCGTAACTCACTGTAACACATACATTGGTATATCAGGTGTTGGTGAGTTGGTGATGCACCATAGGTGGCTATGCTATCGCCGGTGGCTGTGTCGGTGATGTGTGTGGTGTGCTGGCGCGGTGGAAGTGTGTAACGGCAGCATAGGTAAATTAGCTCATTGTTGTGATATTTGACCATACTTGCTGCATGTACCCTGCCACCAACATTGTAATTGTGGCCCCACTGACAACACATCCATCTATTGGTGAATGGCTCAAATGGCTCAAATGGCACAAATGGCTCGATTGGAGCCATGACTGAAGACAACAAATGATGGTTTACTAATCTTACCTTTTTTTTATAAAATTCTAAATAATTGGCAGACCACCCAGCTAATAATACTCCACTACTCGCTGTTCTGCTCAGGGACATTGTGATATATTAAGGTGTGGTGAGAGGATTAAAGGTGTACCGAGAAAAGTCGTGGGTATATTAGGGTATATTGAGGCTAAAATATGACCTGTAAATAGTCCTCAGGGACAGTCTGATGCAATATCAAGGTACCTAATGTATTTGCCAGCACAACCTGTCTACTGCGTCCACATTGACTATCATGTCTGCTGAGGATGCTGATCAAAGCAGGGAAGACTTTGGCAGCTGTCCTTCAAGTTCTAGTGCAGAATTTCAACCAGTTGCCCATAAGTGGTCACCAGCAGAACTGAATGTGCTATGGCAACGAGTGGATGACTGGAAGACATTGAAAAACCGTAAAGTGCAACAACTAACCTTACAAGGTGCCATGATGGACTTATTTAATTTACCTGTTAAACCTCCAATGGATGGCCTGCAGGAAGTGAGCAATAAGCCCTTGATGTATATTCTGCTCTTTGACAAACATGATTATCAGCATATTAGAGCTTGGTACAGACAAAATGCTCGCAAACCACCGAAGGCGGCAGTCGGCAAGTTCCCTCCACGGCACAAAGTAATTATCCACCTGTATGGGTCAGAAATAGAGACGGCGATTGGATGGGAGGCTCCAGATCTGGAGAAAGGACGACCAGACTGGATGGTCAAATATTTGTGGCAATATGCGAAGGTCAACAAAAGAATCTCCAATGATTCAAAGGAAAATGCAAAGATTGAGGCACTTCGGCAACAATGGATGAATACCGGCCCACCGTCGGCTGTTCAGCGAAAGTACATGTATCGCCTGTAATTCAGTAACTTGGCTGAATTGATCTTAGGGATGCCGAGAAAACGCTCACAAAGCATATGAATGAATTTCAAAATTCAATGTACCTTGAACTTGGGGTTCGAATGGTTGTGTTGGGTGGATGGGTAAATCCAGTGGGCAAGAGGAAGTGGAGCGTGTATGTCCATTCACCTGGCATTTAACGGCGACTAATGAAGAATTTGTAGGTTTGAAACAAATATGAACCTGGGTGGCATGAAAAGCCTATTGCAGACACGTTTGAGGCATACATCAAGGAATATCTCACCGCTGATGAAGAGGAGAAATCAGTGATACGACCTGCTGGTGGGGCAAAGCCTAAACAAATCCTGGAGACTGGAGTGAAGGGACAGCCACTGCTACTGGTGAACTGTCTTATCCGCCACGGCGACAATGCCCAGTTTTTGGATTACCAAAAACAAGTTTTACAGGCATATATTGAAAGGATGTACAGTGAGTGAACCATTTTTGATTAATGAAGATACTGATCCCCAGCAAGATTTAGCTGCAAGGAGAACCTCCAGTCATGTCCCATGGCTTGATATTCACACACGGCAATCCAAATTTATCAACCAGGTGGACTATATGCCTCTGCAGAAAGGAGGAAAGAGCTGCACAACTTCCTCAGCACCGGGGAGATCATGAGCATCGACTGTGGCGCCGGAAGACTCAGATGAATCACTGGATGAGGAGTTTGTATTATTGTGGGAACCATCGAAAATGCATAAACATGATATCGAGGCATGTTTTACCCATTGGATGGGAAGGCAGGAAGAAGGAAAGATTGGTTTCAAATTCACAAATGTCCTTAATTCATGGGAGGGAACACTTTGGCTGGCAGTTTGATTACAAGAACTTACAGACTTGGATGACATGGAGACCGAAGGAACAACAGCAGCTCCACACAATCCGCTGAAGCGCAAATGAACTAAAAAGAAAACAAAAGGCAAATGGCCCAAGGCCACCACACAGCAACCCGAAAGTGAGAGTGCACCAGTACTGAAACAACAAAAGAAAAAGCAGCAAGCTGCTGGGTTAGCTCCACTGCTACCAGAAAACCTGATGGCACTGGAATGGGACCTTTTGGTCGATCCCATGCTCCAGAAGGCGCTCATTCCACCTGGCCGATACGTAACAGCAGAGGATCACAATATTCTGGTGATGACGGGTTTGATGACCGGTCCTACAGGAGTCGACATGACAGAGCCTACCTATGCTAGCTATCTTGCAGATTTGGAGCATGGGGGTCATTTAATGAACAGTCTGGTTCCTGCATGGATGGAACATGGTAGTATCCATGATTCCACTGCACTTGCCCTCCGACTGGCCATTCGGCAAGGTCAAAATTCTCACCAGAACATGACACTAGCTTCATTACCGATGGATACCATCCCTGACCACAGAAAGCGTTGGATGAAAACATGATCAAGATCCTGTGCTTGCAACACCAATGAAGTGACTACAACACAGGATGCTGGAACGAGTACACCAGCGGAAGGAAGCAAGGGAAAGCTGAAAAGAGCATGGTTGAATGACCACACATCCCACGCTCACAACACCAATGAAGTGACTACAACACAGGATGCTGGAACGAGTACACCAGCAGAAGGAAGCAAGGGAAAGCTGAAAAGAGCATGGTTGAATGACCACAATAGTCATGGTCGGTGGCCTAAAAAATCAAAGCCCAGCAACACTGATGTCCAAGTGATGAATGTGACAATGGATCCCAGCCTCCATCCAAAGCCAAGACCAAAAGCTCATGGAGATGCATCCACTGACCCCCAGGATACATTTGACTTAAGACACTGACATGCACAATAAACCATGCCTTTGGATATCACCACAGTTGGCAGATAGTTTTTTTTTGGCGCTGCCATGGATGCAATACATTCAATAGATCCCTTATATATTTCATCTACTAATGAAATAACCATGCATATATTCTTCAAACTATGTGCCCCTAAGTGCCGGTGCATTATCACCACTGTTGTCACTACTATCACTGGTCCCTACAAAGTACCGTTTGTGTATAGATTCTTTTATGAGAAGGGCCCATAGCCATTTCCTTAGGTCATGTACAGTGACTGTCGCTGATCATGGCACCAGTCATTTGCTTAGCTCTGAACTTGTATGCTTATTGCCCCTGGTAACATTATCACTACACCATGTCGGGCACCGACTTTATGTTTTCCAGTGCTGAGACATCCTGTTAGGAAATAGCTGACTGCCACACAAGCGACAGTTGCTGTCTGGCCAGTGTCAGGATTAATCTATGTCTACTCTCATTGCACATTACTACTGTCTTTGACTAATGATTGTTCTCTTCTCTTACATGCCTGTGTATCTCCCTACCAGTGCCGGTCACTACAATGTACTGTTTTAGGATATATTCTTTATGATTTGTAATAACAGCAGTAATTCAAGTCCTGTATGCTATAGTCGTGTGGGCCCATACTGTTTTCCTTTTACTGTCATGGGCCCACATGATCTTTCCATCCAGTGTATTATTCGTATGGGCCCATTCCATGTATTATGTTAGGATGGGCCCATATGCATGCTCATGGGGTTCTACAACTCCAATGTACTGTTTTAGCATATATTCTGCACTGGTCATCCAGTGGCGATTAGTGTACATGGTGTTTGTGATACCCATTGGTCAATAGTTTCTTACTTTTACAGCATGTCATTGCTTTTCATTATCAGTGACCACCAGCAGCGATTAGTGTACAAGTCTAAGAGCTATGGGAATGATCGGTGCAACGTTGTCTTCTCCGGTGCTCGTCACTCCAATGTACTGTTTTAGCATATATTCTGCACCAGTCATTCGCTTTGCTCTTGACTTGTATGCTCCTCACCACCAGTGACTTTATCATTACCGGCGCTGGTCACTGCAATGTACTGATTTTGCATATATCCTTATCCTCCCACATTCCTACAGCATACAGCATGTCACCATTCCTGCATTTGTTATCCATATTGTAGTGCACAGTGGCCACAATTAGTATACAAGTCTTTTAAGAGCTATGTGAATGACCAGCGCTGCCTTTACCTTTTCTGGCACCGAGAGATACAGTTTGGAAATAGCTGACTGCCACACAAGTGACAGTTGCTTTCTGGCCAGTGTCAGGATTAATCTATGTCTACTCTCATTGCATATTACTACTGTCTTCGACTAATGATTGTTCTCTTCTCTTACATGCCTGTGTATCTCCCTACCAGTGCCGGTCACTACAATGTACTGTTTTAGGATATATTCTTTATGATTTGTAATAACAGCAGTAATTCAAGTCCTGTATGCTATAGTCGTGTGGGCCCATACTGTTTTCCTTTTACTGTCATGGGCCCACCCAATCATTCCATCGAGCGTATCATTTGTATGGGCCCATTTCCCTGTATTATTTTAGGATGGGCCCATATGCATTTTCATAGCTCATGGGGTTCTACAATAACTGGCACTGGTCATTCACTTAGCTCTTGACCTTGGATGCTTATTGCCACAAGTGACTTTATCACTACCAGTGCCGGTCACTACAATGTTTATCTTTTCCTACATAGACGACTTGTTAAGTGTCAAGGTGCTCCCTAACCTGATTCCACACATCCTCCCAGTAAGCCAACAATTTCCTGTCCTTCTGAAGTTGGGCATCATTTTCTTGGACCGTCGACTTTATCACTACCGGCACCGGTCACCTTTTCACTCCTGGCGCCAGGTACTTTTCACTACCGGCGCCAGTCACTACAATGTACTGATTTTGCATATATCCTTATCCTCCCACATTCCTACAGCATACAGCATGTCACCATTCCTTTGTTTGTTATCCATGTTCTAGTGCACACTGGCCGCAATTAGCATACAAGTCTTTTAAGAACTATGTGCATGACCGGTGCCCACTTTATCTTTTCCTAAATAGACAACTTAAAACAGTATGGGCCCCCACAACTATAGTGTACAGGACTTGAATTACTGCTGCTATTACAATACAAATCTTTTAAGAGCTATGTGAATCACCTGTGCCGACTTTATGTTTTCTGGCACTGAGAGATGCACTGAAGTCATGTGGGCCCATACTGTTTTCCTTTTACTGTCATGGGCCCACCCGATCATTCCATCGGGCGTATCATTCATATGGGCCCATTTCCCTGCATTATGTTAGGATGGGCCCATACACATTTTCTTAGCTCATACAGTAACCGGCGCCGGTCATTCACTTAGCTCCACTGTTACGCTTATGGCCGCCGGCAACTTTATCACTACCAGCATTGGTCACTTCAATGTACATTTGTTGTATCTATCCTTGTAGCCTCCTTCCACATTCCTACAGCATGATGAATTCAATATATACCTTATACTCCATCTATTAATGAAGCAACTATGCATATATTGATCAAAATATATACCCAAATAGGCGTAGTATAAAAAATATTGTTATTTTTTATCCAACATAGAATTATGCCAGGGGTGTTGATGTTTTTGGAATTGAGACAGTGGTATCAGGTGGGAGGGGGGACATTTGTGCAGTGTATGTTGATGTTGGATCCGGGGAGGTAGAAGTTGCAGCTGCATTGGTGAAAGAACTGGTGTCAGGGATCACCGATGTAGCTGTGGTCATAATAATGGGAACAGGTGATGGTGGGGAGCGAATGGATTCACACAAATGGGCTGGATTGACGAACATTGATGACTTCGGGAGATGGATTGTCAACGGCACCATGGCATCTGCGTTCCGTGGATCTTCATCTTCTGATTCCTCCTCGGAGCTTCCCTCATTCTCCAATTCGGCCAGCCGCTTGTTTGTTGCTGCCAATTGACCACACAACATGAAAACCTCCTGCTTCATCTTCTCCAACTCCATCCCATTCCTCAACCCCCTCATCTCAGCCTCCAGCACTGGAATGCTCACCAGCACCTTTTCTCTCAACTCACCCATCTCAGCCTCCAATGCCGGAATGCTCACTGTCATCTTTTCCTTCAATGTGTTCAGAACTTCCATGTATCCACGCAACATGTGGCTTTCCTGATCCAATTTCCCTTGATTTTCTGCCAAGACTGATATGAGCGTGCGGAGGTCTTGGAGCTCCCGTTGTAAACCACTGATGGTGGGCATGCAATTGGGATGGGTGACACAACCTGGTGGCAGTGGCACAGGAAGCGTGGTGTCAATGGATTGGGGGATTGTGAGGCTTGTTGACGGGACAGGCTCTGGGGTTGGTATATGGTCAGAGATGCGTGAAGTTGAGGGGATGGGGGCTGGTGTGATGGGGATATACTCATCTGACTCACTGGCAGTGTCTGCTGCCCGGCGTTTTCTCTTTGGTGCCGTTCTCGGTCATTCACTTTCCTCTGCCTTCACCTTTTTCTTCCCAATGACCTTTTTTCTCCCCTTGAGCTCCCCTGCCACTATCAATTCATCCCGCTGTGCTGTACATGATGCTGTATATGACCATTTCATCTTGCCCTTGTGGCACGTCATGCAAGCAATCTGGATGCCTGTCATTTGGCAGGTTGTCAGGCCCCTCAAACTGCAGGTGTCGCACAGAGCAGTGGGCCATTCCACAATGGACCTCCATATATCGTCTTCAGGTAGAGCAGGAGTGGCCATCATGATTGGCAGGTTGGCGTGGATGAATGGTGGCTCTTTTGTGACATTGCTGTCCTCCGTTTCAGGTGGCACCAGCTGTGGTGACACCTTTCAGCGTTTTGACTGAGGTGGAGCCAGGTGTTCTACGACCTTCTTTTCCTTGCCCTTGCCCTTGCCCTTGCTCTGGGCTCTTGCAGCTGCTTCTGTTTGGTTGGTCTGAGCCTCCGGTGTCACAGTGGTGGGAACAGGTGCAGACACAGCGATGAGTGATGCAGCTGCAGAACCAGGAGCAACGATGGGTGGCGTAGCTGTGGTGGGGATTTGGAGCGTAACATGCATGGCCAGGAGAGTGCTGCTTGGCACAGTGATGGGCAAAGGTTGATGAATATATATGCTCTGGTTGATGGATTCCCAAGGCGTTGGGCCAGACTTATCCCACTGATGGAGTACTTTGAACACATGTTTGAGGAACGGCATCATCGCCACTTCCTTTGCCAACACCTTTTGCCTATAATCCAACTTCAAAGCCTTCTTAGAAAGATTCATAGGACATAATAAAAATCATGCACCAACTTGCCCAACATGGATTTCGAATCCACGGTCATCCGAGTACCATCCAAAAATGTATTGAGGGTGTGCTCCATGGATTCAGTGTGCTGAGAAGACATGATAAAACTGTTTGTACTTAGGGTGGATGCAGTTGATAGCATCAATAAATGCAATGTCAGTTTCAACTTCTGTATTCAAAATTCATGTGACCGCGTTTGTTGATCAATTTTTGCGTCTTATGGAATATTCAGGCAGCTCATCAGTAAACCTGCCAAATTTGCCACCAACAAGTATGCCCACTCTGGACCTTGACACCTTGGATATTCCTGGTAGTCCTGATTCACTAGTGGTGTATATAGATAATCTGGACCTGGCCACTTTTCATATTCCTGAATGTCCTGATTCACCGGTGGTGGATGGTACTCTTCATTTCTCCATACCACGTTCATCAATACATTCCTCATTTGCTTTTGATATTTCTGAAGCGGCTGCAGATATTATCCATTTGGCAACCCCACCCGCCAAAAATTCCCAATCTTTTGACTTGGATGCATTTCACATTCCTGGTAGTCCCGACTCACCCACAGCGAGCACTATTCATTTGACATCATTGCTGCCACACCATGACCTAGATCTCTTTCATATTCCTGACTTGCTGGCCGCTGATGCATTTTATATTCCTGGTAGTCCTGACTCGCTGGTGGCAACCAGCACTGTTCATTTGACATTATTGCCAGCACACCATGACCGAGACATGTTTCATATTCCTGACTTGCCGGCCGCTGATGCATTTTATATTCCTGGTAGTCCTGAGCCAGTGGTGAGCACCACTGCTCATTTGACATTATTGCCGGCACACCATGACCTAGACATGTTTCATATTCCTGACTTGCTGGCCGCCAATGCATTTTATATTCCTGGTAGTCCTGAGCTGGTGGCAAGCATCACTGTTCATTTGACACTATCACCGGCACACCATGACCTAGACATGCATATTCCTGACTCGCCGGCCACCGATGTGTTTTATATTACTGGTAGTCCTGAGTCACCGGTGGCGAGCACCACTGCTCATTTGACATCATCCCCGGCACACAATGACATGAACATGTTTCATATTCCTGACTTGCCAGGCACAGATTGTTCTGGAGTTGATTTTGGAGCCCCAATGGTGCTACATACCCATACCATTGACCCAGACACTTTTTATATTCCTGGCAGTCCTAATCATTTGGCAACACCGCCATCACAATTACAAATGGTGGACACTCTTGAGATCCCTGCCAGTGTTGACATGCCAGATGCAGACAGTGCACACTTCTGGTTTACTGAGGTGACTGAAGGTAGTGACATGGAGCTCGATGTCTCTATGGCCTATATCGAACCTGTGCTGGATCATGTCACCCCAACATTGTCCTCGCCTGGATCTTCTCATAGTTCAATATTGACACAGAGAGATTCAGATGAGGTCCATTCCCCCCCTGGCTCTCCCCAAAATGTTCCTCAGCGCACTGTCCGCCTTTTGTTACCCAGCCGCATTCATCCAGTATTCCCAGGTTGTACTCCATCAACACCAGCATCATCCCAGCAGGCCCCCCAAGTAAGTCCTGAACTTTGGCCGGGAGCTGCTGAATAATGATTGTAGGAGATTTTGACTTATTCTGACGCTGTTGAACACAGCTACCACAAGGCTGTCAAGACAGTGAAGTCCAACATTGCAGTAAACCATGCCCTTCACCAGCAGCTTGCCACCCTTGATGAGGCAATGTGCCAGACGGCCCAATTAATGCAGCAGAAGTGCAGGACAATAATGAATTCTTTATCAAGGACATCGTAAAATTATCACTAGCAACTTCTTTCGTTTTGCTTAATGTATATGTCAACCGTGCTAGCCGGCACCATTTTTTGGCAATTACTGGCGGTGATTGTTGCTGCTGGTGCTATAATTCTATTCACTGGGCCCACATGGATCAAGCAATTACCACCAGTAATAATCATCGCCGGTGCCATGTAGTAAAATGGTGACCATGCTAGCCAGTGCCATGAGTCAGATGTTACTGCCACTGAGAATCTTTCAGCAATTACCACCGGGAAGAATCATCGCCAGCAGTGAATCTGTATACTGGGCCCACATGGATGCATCACACCCTCGGCCCACACAAGTCTTTCCTGCTATGGGCCCAATCTGCTACTGACAGATGTATCATCGTTTTGCAGAAATCTGCTGGATGGATGTATTGTGGATTTCTACTGAATAGGCTGCTTCTGTATTGTTCATTACTCGTGCAAGTCTTTCACTAATCCTATAAATGTCCTTACAGGACAACATTGAAACCTCATCCATAAAAATGTAATCAACACCCTGTAATCTCTGCTTTACCTCTGCAAGTTGCAAAGTTGCAGACTTGTTAGATGTAAAATCATTTATACCAAACATATAATGATAAGTTGAACCCCCAAGCAATGCAGCTGCACTGCTAGTTGGTGCTACAATAACAAAACAATGGGACTCTTTTTTGCTTGAAAAACTCCATCAGGGCTTTCAATACTTGGGACTTTCCAGTTCCCCCCATTCCACCAATATGCATCTTCAATTGCTCAGAGGTTGAAGAACAAGAGTGGTTGGCAACTATACAAAATGCATTTTCCTGCTCTGTATTTAATTGGAATGTATTTGCCACAGAGTCCATTTCATCTTTCCACTCTGGCCTAATACAATTTTTCTCCAGATAACTTTTGTTGACAATTTTGACACCTTGAAATATATTTTTGTCTTTCAGGGGAGCATCAGCACTTCTACTGTCCTGGTAACTTTGTAACCAGGACTCAATAATGTGCTGTCTTTTTGAAGCAACCACATTTTTCCATTCACTCCCAACACATATGCCTGAAACAGACTTGTGAGATATTGAGTCATAATCATTTGGAAGGGTTTCTGGTTGGTGTGCAGTCCAACCAAGGTGGGTCATGATAAGCTTGGTTATGGACATTGATTTAATCTGTTGGTGAAACCATTGACTTTGCTGATCATCAATTTCAATCTCATCAGCTAGTAGTCCATCCACTGGAATATCATCTAGTCTGTCCAAAAGTCCTGACTGATGTAATTCATGGGCAAGTACATCATCATTCATCCAGCCAGGCACAGCAGTAGCTCCATTCTTCAATTCAGATAGAAAATCATCCCTCTGATCAAGGCATTCATATCAGATGTTGAAGTTTTTCATTATCCTTTCCTGTCAATCAGTAAATGTGTGAGCAACAAATGCCTCATCCCAGGAGGCATCTTTTGCCTTGAGAGTAGAATCAGTTTGCCAGGGCTTAAACAAAGCCAACATAGTTGTGCAATAAAACTCTCTGTCACCATGGTCACAACGAGAGAGTGTTTGTCCTACAAAATTAGGTACAAGTGGAGAGGGCAAAGACTCCAAGCCATGAGTAGCAGCTAGTGGATGAAACTTTGCGAATTGCAGCAGACTGCTATTGGGCATACCATGGTCTGAACTATGATTGGCATCCTGGTCACCAGCAGCATCTTGACCATGATCAGCTTCCTCAGCTTCCTCCACATCATCATTATGATCAGATGGATCAGAAGTCACAGGTTTCTTTGTGGCTTTACTTGGAAACTTCACACATTGATAGTTTGATATCCAGTCATAAAGTGACATATCTTCCAGGTCAACTGGTTTAGCAAGAAGGTTGGACACCAGATGACTGACATTGAATAGTGTGAGGCAACATGCACTAGTCAGAAGATGTGTCAGTGGATGGAATCAAGCAAGAATGGAAACTAACTCACAGTGGCAGCATATGGGCATTGCAAAAGAGCAACATTGAGGAAACAGAATAGTGCAAGCAAAAAGACATGGAACATATGCATACACATGTCAAAGCAAGGAACAAGCGGTGAGCAGCAAGAGTGGAGACAGACAGTGCATGGGAATGTGACCAACAGTACCCAAAACATTTTGAACATTGTGCATGTCTAGGGATCTGCATGGGTTTCATGTACCCGTATGGGTTACGGGTATGGGTACATGTGGGTAGGGGTATGGGTCACGATGGTCTTACCTGTGAGCTACAAAATGCACTAATCAAGCAAAACGGTCAAGAATTGATCGTTTTGCTTGATTTCTAGTGCATTTTGTAGCTAAGACCCGCAGGTTCACGGGTAAAACCCGCAATGGGTATGGGTACAGGTACAGCACAAAATACCTGTGGGTTACCCGTGCAGATCCCTATGCATGTTCAATGACTGCATAGATGGAGGTCAAAACAAGCAAGGTAAGAACTGTTCCTTGCCCTATCGGAACCTGCATCTGTCCACCCCTTTTCTGCATGTTGAACCTGACATTTGTCAACTCCTCCCACTTTTGTTCCTGGCTGCCTTGCACTGCCCACATTGCTGTGCACCAGGCTGCCTCCCCAAGGCTGCCATCTCTTTTGTAAATTTGACTACGAATTCCTGTGCAGCTCCTGCTAGATAATTTATCTACACAGTTGAGACACTGCTGCAGCCTTTGTTTCCATTCCGCCTTTATTCTGGACTACAGTATTTAAGCTTAGTTTGTTTCACCTTGTATTCCTCAGTTTGTATATTGACATAGACTCGACTTTAACCTGCCAATCTAAATCTCCTTATACTCCTACCTCAGTTCTCTAAGAGTCTGAACTCCATTCAACTTGACCTCTAGTCTCCCTCTGAAGTTCTAATCTCATCTGAACTTAACCCAAGTCCCTCCATACTCCTACCTGCATTTACCTGCACTTCCCCACTTCTACCTCCAAACATTTGTCTTGAAATTAGGACACCAGACGAGGTGAAGGGTGCAGCTTCTTACAAGCTGAAGTCAAGTCCTTTCTGTTTTCCCCTCCACAGAATCCACAATGACCTGACAACCTTCCACTATCAACACCCACAGGGTCTGATCAGATTCTGATGTGCCTTCTAGGATCAGTTCTTAACAGTATATATGAACTCACACTTCACTCATCTCATTCCTCTCTATGACCCCTACTGAGACCCACCAGTGCACAACCAGAAATTCCCAATGTTCCAGTACTATTCCTGGGATCTCTGCAATTCAGTGATCCTGTCAAATACTGAACTTGAAGGGGAAGTCATCGGAATTCCGGTCGTACTGGACAATAGAAGTTGTAGTGGTCAGATGGAGTAAGACAGGGAATCCTATGGAATTCCAGGGCAGGGTTTACTTGATGTGTTGCACCAAGTGGGGGAGCAGAAAGGACTTGGCTTCAACTTATAAGAAGTTGCACCCTTCTCCTCGTCAAGTGTCCTAATTTCAAGGCGAGGGTAAGGAAGATGACCAGAGGTCTGGAGAATTTCTGGAGAGGATGAGTAAGAGTTCAAGAATGACTTAAGAATGTAATTGGAGTTTTTAAAGAGGATAGGATTAAGTGGGAGACTTGGTTGATTTGCAAACTGGCGATACAAAATGAAAGTAGCTAGCTTAAATACTAAGGTTGGAGTTTCCAAGGCTGTGGTTAATATGAAAACTGGCTTCCGAGGCAATTCCTGAAACCATTTCACCTAATTGGAAATGAGGGAATTTCGCCTCTAGGCAGTGCTGCTGATAGGAGGTGGGCTGTGATGTAAGGCAGCTGGGAAGGGGGCAGAAAACAATTGGAAGTCCGGTTGGAAGAATCAGTCTTGACAGTATTTCCCCCTTAGTGCTGAGCCTACAAGGCACGTGAAGGTTCAAATCCAAATTGGGTATGTTGATTTTGATGTTGATGGGTTCCCAGGCTTTTTCTTCAATCACCACCACCTCTAACATGTCCTTGCACGCTGAGAAGATCGCGGCCCTCAGGGCCCAGCAAGAAAAGTTGATGGAGGAGCTCTGGCTTGAGGAAGAGGCGAGGGAGGCTGAGGAGCGCAGGGTTGCTGAGGAGGCTGCAAAAGTGGAGGTGGCTAGGGTGGAGGCCGAGAAAAAGGCTGCAGAGGAGGAACAGAAGAAGACCGCTGCCGCTAAGAGGGCGGAAAAGAAGCGGAAAGCTGGAGAAGTGGAACCTGAAGAGGCTGAAGGGAGCTCCCCCCCCCAAGAAGAAGGCGAAAGAAAAGGCAGGGGCGGAGGTGCCCCAGAATGAAGTCCCCTTGCGGCTACAAGCCGCTATTCCATGCAAAAGGTGAGTCGCTTTTTATTCTGTTGTCCTTGTATGCTGACTCCTAGTAGATGTTCAAATCAAAAGTTGTCGTGTGTCCAGATGGGAACCTGGGGTTGGGCCTGTGAGCCCTGCACAAAAGCAAAGCACAAGTGCAAAGAGGTGGTGTGGGAGGGCCAGGTGTTGCAGGTGGGACCCGGGCTAGGGGAGAATGAGGGAGTGATGGAGTTGCTTAAGGAGTTGGTGGGGGCGGTAAAGGGGGTGAAGAAAGAAATGTGGGAACTCCGGGAGCTCCAGGTGATAAGTGAGGGTGTGATTGGCATCCAAGAAACGATGTCGGACATCCTAGTGGCATTGGATCCGGAGTGGAACCAGGAGTCTGATGAGGAAGAGGATGAAGAAGGAGAGGGTGAAGAGGAGGAGGAGGAGGAGTTGGAGGTACAAGGGGAGCTGCCAGGACTTGCTGATGAAGCAGGGGGTGAGGGAGTAGGGGAGGAGTAGGAAATGGGTGGGGAATCCAGAGTTTTCTTTTAAATTTTCTAATAATAATTTTTGAGGATCTTGTTTTGAAATGAAGGGTGTTAAGTGGAAAGAGGTCCGGGTTTCCCTGGGTAATGAGTGTGGAAGTCCGTAACAAGTTCCTGGGCATGATCAATTTCTGTAGCTGGAAGCCAGGAGGTTTCTTTGTCAGTTCCTTGGTAACCTTCCCACTGTACGAAATAGAGTAACTTGCATTGACAGCGGTTGTCAATCTTTAAATCAAGGATTTCCACAATCTCGTACTCCAGTTCGTTGTCTATAATGACCAGAGGAGGTGGAGGTTGAATATGATTAGGAATTGTGTTGGGAGTGTCTTCTTCTAGTTGGGAGAGATGGAATACCGGGTGGACACCCCAGAGGTGATCCGGAAGTCAAAGGGTAACTGAGTGAGTACCTGGATGGGCAATGATCTCAAAAGGGCCATAGAACTTTTCTGAGAGCTTCTTGGAGGGTCTTGTAGTGTGTAGGTGCTCGCCTTTGACAAAAGCATAATCACTGATTTTGAAGTCAGGAGCAGGTGCCCGCCATTTGTCTGCAGGACCTTGATAGCACTTCTGTGCTTCTGAGAGTTGCTTCTGGAGTTCCTGGTGGAGATCATCAAGGTCAACCACAAAATGGTGCACGCATTGCGAGGCTAGTTCACGCTCTGGGATAACCGTGATGTTTGGGTGGTAACCCTTGTTGGTGAAGAAGGGTGAAACTCCGGTGGAAGCTGAGGGAGCATTGTTGTATGCAAATTCCCCTAAGGGTAAAAGCTGGGACCAGTTGTTTTGTTGGTAGTTGCAGAAGATCCACAAGTACTGTTCGAGGGTCTGGTTGAGGCATTCAGTTTGTCCATTGCCCTCTGGATTATAACCCAAAGTGAAATGGATTTTCATGTCCAGGGCTTGCCCAAGAGAGTGGAAGAAATGGGAAATGAACTTGGAACCCCGGTCACAGGTGACATGGGACAGAACATGATGTTTGGAGAAGACGTGCATGATGAAGAGATTAGTGAGTTCTTGTGCCATGATTTCATTTACTGTGGGGATGAAGATACCCTGCTTGGAGAGTCAGTCTACAATGACTAGGATGGCAGTGTGACCATTGGAGTCCAGTAACTGTTTGATAAAGTCCATGGAGATTGAGTTCCAAGGCCTTTCTGGGACTGGAAGTTGCTTCAGAAATCTGTAGGGTTTGTGTTGGGGAGATTTGGAGCATTTGCAGGTAGTACAAGACTTGCAAAAGTCCTGCACAAAGGTGTGGAGATTGGGCCAAACATATTCCCATCGGATAAGCTGAAGAGTCTTGTTTTGCCCATAGTGACCTGAGAGGATGTGGTCATGCTTGTATTGTAAGACTTTAAGATGGAGGTCTGCAACATCTGGAACATAAATCCGGTTGAAGTGGCAGAGAAGTCCACTGTTGTCTAGAGACCAATTTGGGGTGGATGGTGAAGGAAGGTGTGAGGAGGAGATGGGATTAAGAGGAAGTGAAGATCAAATATCGTTGTGGAGTTTTTCAATGTCCATGAGGACGGCTTGATGGAGGATAGGAGTAGCAAGGAAAGTGGCTTGGAGGGAGGATGTGAGTTGTTCTTGAGTAAAGACTGGACGGAAGTTGCTCAGATTTACTGAGGCAAAGTTGCTATTTCCCCCTTTGTGGTAGATGTCCCAGCGTCTAGTGAGCGCATCAGGTTTAGCCCCTAGTTTACCAGGGCGGAAGTGGATGGCGAGGTTGAACTGTGAAAGGTATTCTGACCACCAAGCTTGACGACGAGTAAGGAGCTTTGTGGTACTGAAGTATTCCAAGTTTTTGTGATCCATGACCACATCTACTGGATTTCCGGAACCTTTGAGGTACTGTTGCCAGTGTTTGAAAGCTTCGAAGATAGCAAGAAGTTCCTTATCGTGGGTGTCATAGTTCAATTCAGCCAGGTTGAAGGAATGAGAGTGGAATGCAACTGGGTGGATTTCTCCATCCGAGGTATAGATAGAAAGGATTGCCACTAAGGCGTAATCTGAGGCATCTGTCTCCAAGATAATGTGGGAATCTGGTAGCCATTGAGTGAGTATTGGGGCATGAGTGAATTCTTCTTTTGGTTTGTTGAAGGCTTCATGACATTTCTTGCCAAAGTCCCAAGGCATATGTTTCCGGGTGAGTCTGGTGAGCAGAATGATGATGTTGGAATATCCATGGATGAACCGTCTGTAGAAGTTGCAGAATCCCAGGAAGGATTGAATATCCTTAACCTTTCGAGGTTTGGGCCAGTCAAGGATGGTTTTGACTTTATCTTCAGACATCCAGAGCCCATCTGGAGAGAGGATGAACCCCAAGTATTCCACACTGTCTTTATGGAACTCGCATTTCTGCAGAGCAGCATAGAGGCCATTCTTCCGGAGTCTCCAGAGGACTTCCTTGATGTGAGCCTTGTGTTGACTCATGTCATTGCAGTAGATTAGGATATCATCAAGATAGACAATGGCACTGACATCTAATAGGTCACTGAAGATGTTGTTCATGAGGCACTGGAAGGCAGCAGGTGCATTGGTGAGTCTGAAAGGAACTACCAGCCACTCGAAAGAACCATAGTGCATGCAGAAAGGTCTTCCATTCATCTCCCTCACCAATGCAGACTAAGTGATAAGCATGCCGGAGGTCAATTTTGGTGAACACACGTGCCTTTCCTGGAGAGTCCAGGAGATCTGAGATAAGAGGAAGTGGGTAGCGGTCCTTTTTTGAGATGCAATTGAGTCCCCAGTAGTGGACACAAAGTCAGAGACTCCAATCCTTTTTCTTGACAAAGAGTATAGGAGCACCGTGAGGGGATTTGGAGGGGCGGATGAAGCCTGAACGAACATTTTCTTCAATGAATATTTGGAGGGCCTCGAGCTCAGAGGGAGAGAGGGAGTACATGTGACCTGGAGGTGGGGGAGCATTATCCTCCGTCTCTATCTTGAGGTTGTAGGGACGGTGTGGAGGAAGGGTGTTGGCTTTTTGTTTATTGAAAACATCTGCAAATTCGTGATAATCTTCTGGAACATCAGAAAGGTCCAGTGGATTTCTGGACACTGCCAAGGATTTAGCCACCAGTCCTTCCGGGGAGAATGTCATCTGAAAGGCAACAGCCCCAGGAAGTTTGCTTGCATGCATGTAAGTGGTGGCATTGATGAAAGAGATCTCAGGAGGTACAAGTTTCGAGGGTTTAGTGATTATGAGGTTTTCATGGGTTTCCACTGGAAGGTTCAGAGGTGAAGGTGACTCACACAAGATAGGAGAGTCAGAGGATGTTGAGGGGGCAGGACCTCTTGGAACTGTGGAATGGAAATTTATTTGGCCTGAAGACCAGTCAATCAATAGATTGTATTGCTTCAGCCAGTTATGACCAAGTACTGCAGAACAGGAAGAGTCCAGTGAGGTTACATAAAATGTCAGATTGAACACTTCACCAGATGGAAAAGTGACCGGGAGTTCCACGACTTGAGTTATGGTGGAGTTACAAGTTCCATCAAATAGTCAGAGTCCGATCAAAGGAATGGTTTTGGTACTAAGTTGGTTGTCCCGCACAAATGATGAATTGAGGAAACAATGTGAGGAACCAGAGTCAATAAGAGTTTGGATTTTTAGGGATTGTTTGGAAAGGGATAACAGGATGGTAAGGGATTCAGGATCAGAAAGAGTGGACACATTGAGACGGACATAAGCAGCCAGTTGGGAAAGGTCAATGCAACCCTCAGCCCCAATGGCATGTTCCCGAGGGTTGCGGACTATTTTTTTGGGTCTGCAGAGTCCGGCTTGGACTCAGTGACTGCTGCAGCATGGGCTTTGGCCGCTTTGGACTTCGGACAATTCCTGGCTCCATGTCCTTTCTCGCTGCAGTAGAGGCAAAGTCCTTCCTTCATGCGGTGTTCACGCTCATCTCTGGTTAGTTTACCATCTTTCCCCAACTTGTCAGAAATAGAGTTTTTTGGCTTGTCCTTCTGGAAGTTGTTCTTTGACCCAGAGGAGCTGCCAGACAAGGATTGGTTGGTGTGGTTGGTGCTGGACAAGGGCTGGGTTTTGGACTGAGTGTTGGAATTGGAGCTAGTGTTTAAAGGTCCAGTCCGGTCCGGTTTTTGACTTCCAAATGGGGCAACCAGTAACCACAACCGGTCTAGGACTGACCCAGATATTGGAGGACTGCAACTGGACCCTTTAGGACCAGTCCTAATTGGTCCATGGACCGAAAAAAGACTGGTTTGACTGGTCTTTTGTCGTAAAATGTATCGTGCCAAATAACCCCCATGTATCCCAACAAATATAATCATTACATTATATTCATGGATAGAGATTGTAATGCTCCGTAGACTGATGCAACATTTAAGCAATTCCATCAAGATTTGACTGAGATATGGCCAAAACCAAAAGGACATGCATTCAAGTTGCAGTTTGTAGTTTGTAATTTGTAGTTTGTAGTTGCACTCATTTGGGCTGTTATATGAATAGAATCCCATGGTACAGATAATTAGGTGTGTTGTTGTTACTTTTATGATGTCATATAGCTGTACAAAAAAAATTATAGCTCAGGTAATAAGCAATGCAATCAAAGTTGTTCTGATACAACACAATACTCATACAAAAATGTTTTTGGTCATATCTCAACCAATTCTTGACCGTTTTTGATGATCTAGGGACCAAAAATGAAGTAAATATGTGTGGGAGTAAGGTCCAACATATGTTGGGACAAAAGACCAGTCGCAACCGGTTTTTCATCAGTCCTACTATATTTTTCAAAATGAAAGACCAGCAACTGGACTGAAAAAGACCAGTCCATAAATAGACCACTGGTCCGGTCCTAATCAGTCCAGTTCAGTTCAGTTTTGGTCTTTTTTTTGGTCCTACAGACTGGACCTTTAAACACTAATTGGAGCTAGGAGAACCTTTAGATTCCTTCTTTCTGGTGTGAGCAGAATTTCTGGGGGTTGTTGCATCTGCTTGAGTATCTTGTTACTGATCATCAAGTTAGTGGTGTTTTATTTGAAGGAAAACTCAGATGGTTGATGGATACCATTGACAAAGTGTAAGTCATAGTATATCCATCTCGCCAGCATGTACACTCAAGATATGACAGATCCCCACCACTATCTTCAGCAGTTGCCATAGGGGAGATTGTATCGCAGCCAGCTTATGAAAACACCATGATATCACCAGACAGCCCAGACCCAGAGATATTGCAGTACCGATGTCCCTCACTGATTAATGTTGACACATTTGAAGGGCCAGTGATTCTGCACAAGTACACAGAAAAAATCAAAACAAGACACAGCAAAGCACCAGTGCTGTGGCATCCAAGTAGACTTAGCTCCTGGGAAAAGTCCCCATACATCATATCCTTTTGGCCTTCATGACAAGCTGGGAGATCCCTGGAACTATTCAGTTACCAATGGTGCCCTAGTGTTGCATTCCAAAGGCTGTGTTGTAAAGTCACGACCAAACTCTGAATGTTGTCAAAACTGTGAAAACCTTGAAAAGAATGCAAACCTACAGGGAGTTCTGCAGCAAATGAAAATGGGTGTACATGAGAATACTCACCTGGCATACCATGGTGTTGGGGGCCTTGTAATGTTGGTGAGAAGGAAACATGGCGAATTGAAGGCTTTGCATCTGCAAAAACTGAATGATGCGCAGAAATTAGTTGGGAAAGCCACTGCCATCGATGATCTGAAGCAATGGGTAATGGCTGTGGGTAGTGGAAAGGTGGAGGCATTGATCAATTAGTACATGTGAATCTTGCCAGGAAAGGTGGAATTTGAAACTTGCTAGATCTGTATGATTGTGCAGCTCAGCAGATTTATCACCCAAAGAACTATACAGAAGAAGATGAGCTTTGCAGTCTTCTATTATGGTGGCTGGGTGGTGCCCAAATTGCAGGAATTGCACACTGTGCTTTGAATCTACCTTCTCTCAGCACCCTCCGACGTTGAACAATAATTCCCCAGCTCCACGTGTCCCCATCTCATCCCACAACATTGGAAATAGAGACAAATGTTTTGAGCTGCTTCAAAGGTATTGTCGACATCCTTGACTCAGACAGCCAGCATGTTGTTCACCAGATTCTGATGCTGGATGAATTGAAAGTGGAGGAATGAGTACAGTTTGATGAGCAATCCAACAAGTTTCTTGATCTGTGTCGAGAACATGGGAAGAATATGAGCATAGAGTTCAACTCAGAGAAAGAGGTCCACCTGTTACTCAACACTATCAATCAAGGAGAAGTCCACCTTTCAACCAAGGTGATCTGATTGTTGTTTGTATTGATTTCTCACAAACATTTCTATACTTAGGCAACTGTTGGGGCGCTCAGTATTCTTAGCGGTGAGACATGTGTATATAGTGCCCATCCAGTTCTCATCTCAGGCTCTTGTAAATGTGAGACTGGGATGGAACATTCTACTTTAATTCATACAGCATATCTTGCTAGCCAAAAGTCGAAGCTCAGAACCATCAGCATTGCATCTGATGGCGAGGCCCAACATGGTGAAGCACTTGTGTGCTTGACATTTAAACATGAACTCACACTGACATCTCCAATATATGATATGTTACATGTCCTTCCTCTTATGAATCTTCGAGTTGGCAATGATGATCTCACTGCAGACAAAGATTATAAGCATATTTTCAAGCGCCTTCACAATCTCTTGCTTCAGGACAAGGGAACAACTATTCAGTGTACACCTCAAGCCATCTGTCATCCACTCCCACTTCCATGACAACGACCTGATCTTGACACACATCAACTTCCTGCTTAACCCTGATGACCAGCAAGATGTGAAACTGGCATATGATATGCTTCGAGAAATCTGGTTGCTTTCTCATTCAAAATCTGATGCATTTCTGGGATTCCACCAGGCTCAAAAATCATTCTGTATGCTAGGAGCACTCTGTCACCACATCTTGATCCTATACATCTGCATTGACCTCTCCTTGTCTGGACAGCTTGAGCACCTCAGTGCTGCCGCACATCTATTACTCGCTCTACATGCCAAAGATCAAGCTGGTCCGAAACTCATGCCTACTCAACTCTACATTGATATCATGTTAATGATCAAGAACATTTATTTCTGCATTGCAAAGACTAAGGTTGATGATCCAAATGGAAACTTTTGGATCATACTTCTCAGAACAGACCATCTCAAGATTCTGTATGGAATTTTGAGAACTATGGTTGGAAACGATGCCAACCTTGACCTTCTACAGCTTGGTCATTGTCTTACTGGGACTACAGAGGTATCAACTATCTTGGCAAAGTATCCACATTGGGATTGAGCACCATGACACTTAAAGCTTCCTGCTCTCTCAAAAGATGGCCTTGTAATTCATGCTCATGTCAACCATATCAACCCTGCATCATGGCATGGGGATGTTAAAGTCTCTCGAGTGATACTTCAGACATGTTGGAAGTTGGGAAGGCAGAGGATTGAAGATGACTTTCCATCTCTTGCACCTATCTTACGTTCTGCCACCAAATCATCATTCGACATCTTTTTGCCAATGGGCAAAGATCTAATTATGACACCAAGGGATGCTGATGACTATGATGATACTATTGATGCCATCAATACATGCTTCTCAAGCAGAGTGCCACCTCCTGATCTAGATCTTGAAGATGCTGTTGCAGAAGCTCATCCATCAGGAAAGCACCATCCATGGGTTGAACTTGATGGAAGGCGAATTTATAAAGCTCAATACCTCAACCAAGCTTTTGCAAACTACAAGAAGCCAGGATCAACTGATCAACTGAAGCATGTGGCAAACATCCAGTGCTATGCTGTAAAAGTGACAAATGTGTATGACAGTGTTCTTGATCATGATCCTACATCTGGTGGAAACTTTGTGCAAATGGACTCACCCATTGCAACTGTGGTCCATTGCAGTGGTCACCTATTTCTGTGCATTGGTGAAGTGATTGACATCTTAGTTGACTCACATTACACTGACCAAGTTGCTATGGAGTATCTTATGGAGCCTTTGGTTTTCATCTCTTATCAGCTGCTCTTCCTTGTCCCAGCAAGTGTTGAAGATGATCCTGAGTTGAAGAATGACTGGTGCTGGTCCAATAAGTGAGGTACATCCTACCAAGTTGCTGGTAAGGCTGTCCAACCAATCAATCCGAGCATTTCTACCAAAGAATTGGCAAATCCATTTTATTTGTTTGAGAGTGGTGTTTTGAGGGCAATAGGAACAGCTATTCTTGAACAACTTGAACAAGATCATGGAATTTCCATTCCTGATGTCAAAAAGACCGATAGATTTCCTTATCATGAAAGTACAGGTAATGTATTAGGTTAGTCTGACAGCTGTGTTGCAGAACTGAAACTTTAGCTACACAGGTAAAGCATGTTTTCTCTGTGAAGATGAATATGCAATGCACAATCTAGCAGTTTTACAGGAATGTACTTTCTGCACACCTTCAGTCTCACTTCCAAAATCAGCACAAAGAGTCCTCGAGCACATGTCCTCACATATCCTGTTCGACTCATCAGTTGATCGAAGTACTGAACCTTGTGGATTATGTCTTCAACCTTCTCCCCTCTGCATGTATTACCTTAGAAAAGGGAAGGGAGCAGGCGCTAGTGAACAAATTGATTTTACCAAATCAGTATGTGCCAATAAACTCATGTTTTCCTATGCTATTGCTGCTATGTCAACATCCTCCAGCCCATCATCCAATGTTCCTGTCCATTGCCCCATCTGTCCAGCAGCTGCATCATGTGTATGGAGATACAATCTCCCACCCCACATGTGATCAAAGCATCCAGCCATCACGCTAACCCCATACCAAGCACTGTGGGACATCATGAATGCAGAGAGAAGCCAGCTGAAGGAGGTCTGGAACAATCATCACAAGCACAAGAAGGTGCACAAGATGAAGAGAAACAACTCACCTAACTCAGTCATTTCTGAAGCACATAGCTCCCGTCTTATGTTATGGCATGTACAAATGAACAGTTGCTGTATTTCATATACTGACATTGTGCCACAGCAATGTTGACAATGATCTTGATGATCAAATGTCAGATGATCAGATAGAGATATCTGGTGATGAGAGGCAGAAAGTTGGTGAATACAGCAGCAGTGGGGATGAAGATAGCATGGATGAGGATCTCAAGGATCTGTTGGATGATCAAACTATCATTTTGGAGGCCAGGAAAACCATTGAGCCCACAAACTCACCAGGATCACCACAACTCTTGAGACTGCTACAAGGGCATGCATCTGACCCACCCACTCTGTCTCCCAGTCCTTCCTCTGCACCAGATCCACCAAAAATACCAACTGACATGAGAACAAATACAGACAGCCTGTTTACAGTTGATGCTCCCATGACAAGGGCTGGCCAAAAGAGAAAAGCTCGTGACCTGTACTTGATACTTGTGGTGTGTACATGTGGACAGGCTGTATCAGAGAGTGAGATCTCCCAAAACATGGGCATTATTAAATGCAAGTGCACTGGATGTGAAACAGGCTGGGTGAGTCAATTTATAGGATCCACAAGATGATGAATCCACTTACTTGAGTATCTAGTATCATTTATGGTGTGTCCAACTTGAGTACAGCATAAATGGGTGGTTGTGTGAAGCTTGTGAAGTGAGTGGGAGTGGTCAGAGATGTGCGGGAAAGAAATGGCAGGAACAATGACATTATATATTACCTAATATAGTAATTAGTTCTCATGACAGGTTAGTTAGTTACCCCTTTGCTGGCTTAAAGAAAAAAAATGACCTGGTATGCTTAATTTTTTTTCTGAGACCCCCTTGGACACAGTCATTGTTTGGCCTGCATAGCATCTGAAATGGGTTGTCCGTGGTGAGTGATGGCTCTTGTTGGCATAGGAGTGGGTAAGGGAGTAATGATTGACAGAGTAGTGATAGTGGTCATAGAGGTGGTGGGAGGGAAAGAGTGGCATTGTCCAGTTGTTGATGCATCACAAATTTCAACATTTGTCATGTGATGTGTTGAGGGTGGGCTGAAATGACTTTATAAACAATTATAATAGGATCAAAAATTATCACCACAAGACCATGAGAGGATGTTGAGTTTGCTGATGAAGGTGTGAATGCAAAAAGTAAAAGTCTTGAAAGGAATGAGAGTCTCTCTCCCCAAGTGAAAACTGACTGATGGTCCAAAGTCTAAAAGTCCTAGTAGTTCAAAGAGTCCCAGACAGGGATGTCCTCTCAGAAAATCTCAATATTGGAATCCCTGAACATCTGAGGCTCCAAGCTTCTGATTGTCAAGTAACATATTGAGGTGTTCTCAAAAGTCCAAAGCCAAAGTCCCTGAAGTAAATAGTCCAAAAGTAAAAGTCTTGAAAGGACAAAAAGTCCATGGTAAAAGTCCTGAAAGTCCAAAGTCAAAAAGTGAAAGTCTTGAAAGAACAAAAAAGTCCAAAGTCAAAGTCCTGAAAGTCTCAAAAAAATCTAGTCCCAAAGTCCAAGTACTTGTAGTTTTCCTGATGCTGGTGTACACACAGCATCTGCTATGGCTTCCATTGCATACCTGAGGCAGTAGGTTGGAACAATGTTTTTCAGCAATTTATATCTGATGGCCGACAGCATTGAAGCAAATGGTATATGATTTGCAATTGGATGTGCACTACATCAGTAAATTGGGTGTTGGTATCTACTGGAACAGACTGGTACAGATCACTCGGCTAACTCGTTTAGCTACGATCCATTTCTCTGATGTAGGACCTTACTGCATGACCTGAGAGCCCGACTTCTTTGCAGATACAGCCTTTTCCCTTGATCATTTCCATTCTAAAGGTCACACCAAGTATTCACCAGGAGCATTCCTGCAATTCTATGTTGCAGTTGATCCCTGGCTCTCAAGTATAAACTCCAGTGCTGCCGAATGCGGGAGCAGCAGGATTGCAAGAATTTGGAAGTCTGTTAGCTACATATCCCAGGGTTGTGCAATCATGTATACCAAAGTTTTCATATCAATCTGGAATAGGCTGCATATCCGAAACCTCAAAAAACTTTAACTTGCACTGTACTACAGAATATTTGAATGCCAGAAATGGGACTGAGTAGGGCATGACACGGGTAACCCCCGGGTATATTATGTGGTACCCACACCTGCACCCATCAACACCGTATCCTTATGGTTAAGGGTGTGGTATTACCATGGGTTTCGGTAGGTTACCCATCATTATTCACAGGTTTTGACATGAATATGTATTTTAATAATATAATTACACTAGATTAAACTAATATATTGAACAAGAAACCCCCCCCCCCCCCCACTTGCATTTGCAGCCATTTGCAGCGAGAGGGGGGGGGGGGTGGTGGTGGCCATAGTCACCCAGAACAAAACTCATTGCTCCCCATTTCCACCCCACAAGCAGTTGCTCATGGCAGCGGTTGGGGGTGCTGTTGTGGTGGTGGTCCTCAGTGTAGAACGCAGGGACCGGAAGTGAAACTAGAAGAGATAACGAAGTAACCTCAGTGAATGGTAAATCACTGAGGTGGGGAACTATGACTATGAGCTTTACATAGTGTTGAAGATAGGAGTAAGTAATCAAGAGAATGATATGAGTTCTTGAATAACAAAGATGTGAGAAAGTGAATAACAAATAACTACCGGGTATGACAGGAATCACATGGAGGGCTCGATATTACAACACTCCCCCTCAAGATGGAAGTGGGATCAGAGGAGTCCGAGAAGCACACAGAATTTCTTGAATTTGACCCTAGCGAGTGATTTGGTGAAGATATCGCCAATCATGTTGTTGGTGGAGCAATAGTTCAATACGATGTGACCAGAGGTGATCGTTTGGTGGATGAAGTAAAAATGAACATCGATATGCTTCATGCGTCTGTGGAATGTGGCATCCTTCAAAAGATGGATGGCACCCTGGTTGTCGCAGAAAAGTGTAGTCAGTACTGTAAAAGTAAAAATAGAAGACAATTCCATAAGTAATTTATGAATCCACAAAATGTCCTTCGATGTGTGAGTTAACATGACATATTCAGCTTCAGTGCTGCAAAGCATAACGATGGGTTGCTTCTTGCTGCTCCAAGTTATGGCACCGATACCTAGAAAATAAACAAATCTGGAGATGGAATGGCAATGCATATGGGAAGCCCAGTCAGCATCAGAATAGCCCGTGATTTCAGAGTGACTTCCTCCAAGTACGAGCTTGAGATCTTTAGTGCTGGAAAGATAATGGAATACACAAGTGACAGCGGTGAGGTGAGTCGTTCTGGGTGACTCATGATATTGAGAGAGTGTCGAGACAGCGAATGCAATGTCGGGGCATGTCATGATTCTTCTATCTCTGTGATCAGCATGGGAGATATCAAACTCTGCATTGCCCGAGGCGCATCAATCATTTTACATAATGCACTCTATGTTCCAAATGCGGCAGTGCACTTGATCTCAGTTAGCTCGCTTATGAAGGATTTGAATGCTGTAGTGCATTTTGATGAATTGTCATGCTGGATCACAAATAAGTCCACTGGTGCCCACATAGCCCAAGGTGTCCTGTCACCCAACAAGAAACTTTATTCTCTCTTACTACACTCCACCTCTGCCAAACATGTCTTTGCTGGTGTGGGAATGGGATTGGGACTGGGATTAGAAGTTGAGGGTTCGGACATAATGGTCAGATCTGTGATGAATCACTTCTTCGGCACTCAAGACTTGTTCTTCAAGACCTCTCCAAATGTTGACAGGTCACATGATTCAGTAACTTGGGTACCAAACTCAGTTTGTTTGTCAATTGTTCATCAAGCGCCTAAGTTTGGCACTTCGGATCAATAACCCTTCCAACAGTGCCTGATCTTGGGGATAATACTGAATTTGGCCTGTAACTAAAATAGTCGTCTGAATAGAGCAATGTAAATTGTGACTAAACCAGATCCAATCAGTTGTCTGGTTGCAGCTGTCCTAATGATGAGTGCTGCCTCTCGATTACTGGCAGTCACAATGTAAGGCAAGGCCTGACATCGGCTTATGAAAGAAAAGGTAGATTATGTATATACAAGTACTTCTTGTGCCGAAAGGATGAGTAATCAGATGTGGCACAGTGAAACAATGACATATATGCAAGTAAGAGAAGGCACACTGATATGGAAAGTTGTGTTCTTCTGTTAGGGCAACACCCACTATCTGCTAGCTAAGACTGTGTGGGTTCTCTCTACAAGAAGGGAGCAGGATGCATGCGCATGATGGGGAATTGATGGTTTTGATGTGAGGGGTTATTAATAGATGAGTTTGTTGAGAAAGGCATTTTGCACCACAAGTGTAGGTGGAATACCTAAGAGAACCCATCCCCTAGGTGTGTATTTCAGGTTTATATACTATGTTACATATATTGTATATTGTTGTTACCAATGCACTGGTACATGTGCATACATAGCAACGCATGCGAAATACGATTCTCATGCTATCAAAGTGTAGCATAATTTGGCGTAATTCAACATGATAAAATAAAATGAAATTTTTCGAGTTTAAAGGGTGCTTATGCAAGTCCAATGGTGAGTGGTTTTGGTCACGTTGTTACTATGACAAACTTTGCCACCACTCTTTGGTCTGCCATTCATGCATGAACTGATGCATGCATGCTCTCAAGTCCTGCAGGGCATGCACTTCACACACACCATGTGTCCCATCCATGACCATGTCGTCGTCATGACTCCCTCTGCCCATGTGCAAACCTCACAGTCTCTAAATTACTGTGCTGTGTGCTTTTCTTATCCTGCTGGATTTACCTTATGCATATCACGTGCTTAGACCCTATTCCTAGGTAGAGATGAGATCAGAGACATTCCCCCTATACTAGGGTCTCTCTGCTATGCTCTCTCTCCTAGGTAAGGTCTTTTACCTCCATTCCTTCTCTCTCTAAGTGATAGTCCATCTTCCAGTGCCATCTCTTAGATTCACACTATGTACTTTTTGGTCTACCTTTTGGGTCGCCGAAGATGTCTTTTTCACCTATTTCACTTACATGTGTCCATGAGATTTGACCACACCCTCGCTGATTGGATTAAGTAATGGGGCTGTTTCCTAACAATTCTGATCATTCATATGCCAAACAACCAAAAATGATCCAAAAATGAAGCCAAAAATGAGCCAAAAATGGCTATTGTCAACAACCCTATTAATACAAGTATACATGAACTTAACCTTGATGTCCCACAATGCCTTCCTTGTTGGGGGACCCCTTCTACCCAACTGTTTATACTCGCTCAACCTACAATCTGTATCCACCCAACATGCCCTGTCCACCCAACATGCACCTGATCTCATGACATGGCATCGTCGCCTTGGTCACATGAACTTCCAAACACTCAAGGAGATGGCAAAGTTGGACACAGTTGCAGGTATGCCCTCTTCCTTCCCCACCCTTCCACCAAAATGTGAATTGTGTATTCTTGAAAAACAGACCAAGACCTCGGTTCCAAAAATGTGTGAAGAGGGGGCAGTAGATCTTACAAGGCCTGCTCCTGTACAATCATGAGAGGGCTACAAATACATTACAAATTTGGTTGATGACTAGTTGAATAAACCATGGTCAATACAATTTAAAAGCTCAAAAGCAATGCATTTGGAGAACTAAACACATGGGAACGTGCATGCAAAGTTGAAACCAGCTTAAAGGTTGGAACATATCGCACTGGTCATGATGGAGAGCTCTCGGGACACCAGATGGAAGAATGGCTCAGGTCCACAGGGATGGATCAACAGTTCAGTGTGCCCTATACTTTGGCACACATGGGACATGTTGAGTGAATGCATTGAACTCTCATGAATAAGGGCCAGACAATGCGTATTTCTGCTGAATGCCTGCCCAATATGTGGGTGGAATTCTATTTGACAGCTTGCCACCTTCATGAGAAAACCCCAACCAAGTCACTCAAAGGACTCACACCATACAAACTTTGGCATGGCCAAAAACCCGATTATTCCTACATACGCAAGATTGGGTGCAAGGCATTTGTCCTTATCCAGAACCAACACAACCCAAAAATATATGAGTGCTCAATTGAGTGCATCCTAGTCAGATACAACCTGAAAGTGAAAGAATACAGGTGCTATGACAGGAAATTGGGACACATCTACAGCACATACCATGTTCGTTTCCTCAAGAGCCACGAAGGACATCCCCCTCCTATGCCTATCGATCCTGATTCAACGCTCACTGATTCAATCACACTCAATCAAATCTGCAATGACTCCATAGCTGAACCAATTATATTTGATGATGATCAAGACTTTAACTGTACCCCACCTATCCATGTCATAAATAACATCGACCCTGTGGATGAACCCCCCCAATGACATCATCCCTCCTCCAAATCTTCCTGCCCCTCAGATTGAGCCACAACAATCCACACACATACCCAAACCATGATGGTGCTGGAGCCATTAAGTTTTACAACACTGAAATGTGCAAAGTTCTTATCTCACAAAATTTCAAACAAATCATACCTCCCACACAAACTCTAATCCCCGAAAACATCGACCTAACACCCAATAGTGAACATGAGGGGGAGTCTGCAGGAGATGTGCCACCTATGGGTGTAACAGGTTCAGATGATTTAACTCCAACTCTTGAGCCCAATGGAAAGCATAAAAGAAATGATCATGAAGGGTTTTATAATCGATACAAATTCCATGCGTCTTCCATGGTTCATTTACATCAATGTCTTCCTCATCCTTATCCAGATGAGGAAGACAAGGATGAATTCCTGACAATGGAAGAAGTCTATGCAAATATAGCCGGAGATGAACTTACTAGTCTTAAAGATGCCAAGAACTCCCCCAACTGGCCTGAATGGGAAATTGCCATGCAAAACGAGCTAGACTTATTAAAAGGAAAAGGGACTTGGGAACTAGTTGGAAAACTGCCTGATGCAGTCCCCATTGCAAACAAGTGGGTTTTCATCAAGAAACGTTGATAGGTCCACTTCGCGGATTCAGCTTGGAAACTGTTTCCACATATTACACTCAACGCCCATGACACTTCAGATGCTTATGAACTTTACGAACCTTTCTCAAAGTTTTTTCATGACACTTTGAATGACTTCAATGACTTCAAATGACTTTGCAACACTTCTAGCAACTTTGAATGACTTTGCAGCACCTAGAACACCTTCAGCCGCCATATGCCTATCGCACTGCCCTTTAGACACATGCAGCACACCTTGCACAAGTTAGTGTGTTGCATATCAAGCACCAGACACGAGGAGATACAACAATGCACTTTTAGGACACAATTGCAGTGTTTTGACATTTTGATGATATATTGGATCAATAGGACAGGTACCATTGATATATTGTGACTCTACACATTTCCCTTCTCATCATTTCCCATTTATTTTCTGATTTGGAAAGTTCTTTATTGTTTTATATCTTGCCTCATGTAGTCCTCATGCTCTATTTCCTTTTTAGTACTATCTCTCAAAACTTATATAGCCTTGTACTAGCTACCTAGAAGGACAGAAGAGATTGCCCTCTCATCTCTATTGTTTGATTTAAGAGTAATTCTCTGGAGTCCAAGCCCCTTGTCTAAGTCCAGACATTTAGCAAGTTACTGCAAACTTCTTCAAAAATTCCATACTAGCTTCTCAAAACTATTGTTTGTTGTCTATCCTCTTGAGACCTTTTTGCATCACTATTGTCTATCTCCATTGCCTTTTGAAATTATCCTCATTTCTACAAAAAGCCCTCAAACTTCTTTGAACTCCCTCAAATATCTTTGAACTCTCTCGAACTTTTATTGAAGCACTTCGCAGAACTTAGTACCCCTTTTAATCTCAGTGAATCTTGTTAAACCTCTTCAAACTTAGGTCCCCCACTCTTGGTTAGCAGTGGTGATATTTAGTACCACCTCGCACCCTTCCTCTAACTCGTGTTATACCATCCAAGGCCTATTTGTGGGTTTTGTTTGGGTTTCTGGGTCAAGTATCATCATTTTTGGAGCCCACCACGAGGGGTTTCTAAATCATTTCATCACCTAATCCATTTCAAATTTCCTGGCTTAGGCCAACACAAGCTAGAAACCTTCAAATTGATACTCGCCACACCTTTGAATCTCTCAAACAATCAGGAGATATCTTAATCAGTTTCTGAAGCAGAATCAACACATCGTCGACTATTCCCCTCACCTATTCCATCGTCTTCATCCACATCCTCTACCTCTTCGTTCATCCTTCCAATAACTTCGACACCTCTACCATCTTTCACCCAAGTCCTAACCCCTACCCCAAGAGTTATTGCATTCATGACTATGCAGGCCACTATGCCAGCTTGTGGTCATTCCATGGCTCCAAAATTTGACCCCACTCAGCCTTGAGAACTTTGCAGGTATTTTAATGAGCTTGAATTGCTTTTTTCAGCATGCAATGTTACCAACTCCAAAGAAATGAAGAACCATGCTTGCTGTTACCTTGATATCGACACTTCTGAACTTTGGGAGTCAATTCCAGAGTATGATGCCGGTACTTCATTCCATGACTTTTGCATCGCCATCCACAAACTGTATCCTGGTTCCAAAGATGATTGCAAATGGTCAATTTTGGACCATGGACAAACTTGTCAGTGAACAACTTCACATTGGTATCTTCAATGCAAACAATTTGGGATTATATTTTTGGTCATTTTATAACATCACAAAGTTTTTATCTACTAAAGGCAGAATTTCTGATGCTGAACAAAGCAGAGCCTTTGTTCATGGCTTCCAACCACATTTATGGGCTAGAATCACCCAACAACTCAAACTAAAATTTCCTGACCACTATCCTGACGACCCCTATCCACTCGACGATATCCATGCAGCAGCAAAATTTGTTCTAGCTGGATCTATTGCTTCGGACTCGGCATCTCTACTTAGTTTGCATTCTTCAATATCTTCCTCAATACCTACAACCTCAACATCCTCTCCACAAATTAAATTGGAAGATCTTATGTCAATTCTCGAAAAATTTGCAGCCACTCTCATAACCACTTTAGCAGGTTCAAAAACCACTAATACTACTTGACCTAACAGTGGATTTCACTCGGACCAGCTCGAAAATTTAGTTTGCATCTTTTGTGGGCTTGCTGGACATTTCATTAGCAACTGCTTGGTTTGCCAATCATATATCAATGAAGGAAAGTGTAAGAAGAACACTGAAGGCAAGATCGTGCTTCCAGATGGTCAATCTAACATTACCCCTTCATTGATGTATAATATCACACCTTTGACAGTTTCTACGACACCATCCAGAGGTGTTTACCAAATTACCAACTTATCTACAACAGCCGAAGATCATATCGCAAAACTCGAACAAGAGCTATATGCCTTATGAAGTGGTAGACCCTTTGCACAAACTGACTCGAATGTGCCAACAGTTCCTACTACTTGGCCTTCAATCCCTCAAATTCCTGCACCAGTCGAGCGATCTGTCCCATACGTACCAGCCCCATCCAGGTATAGCCTTATTCTTTTTTTTTTGCAGATCTTCTCTGATTCTATTGCATTCTCAGGAGATCTTTGCCTCGGTCTGGTACCCATATTATGGTCGAATCTATGAGTGATGTATTCTAGAATTTGTATTTCTCCATGTGGATCTTTGTGGAACCTCTAATTACATAGCCATTCTGGTCAGATGTCTTGGAATCTCTCATGAATCAAAGATCTCGTAGTGTTGGAACCGAACATGGACAAGTCCTCTCATTCTAGACTCATAAATTTCACAGCTTGTATGTGAACAGTAATAAATTTAGTTGGGATACAGGCCCTTTTTACAGTACATGCATCAACATTCCCTTATATTTCGCTTGTAGTCACAATGATGCAAGTAATATCTTAGCACTAAATCCTCTGTCAGAAGTTTCTGGTGTGCTCATGTAGAGAATCAGTTCCATGCCACTTGTAATTGCTTCCCAATGTTCATCTCTTGCTTTCCATGCCATTGTGATCACTTATCTTAGGCAACTGCGCTTAATCTCCTGCTTTATTCTAATTGCAGTTATTGAACACTCTTGGCAGATCCATCATGCTCCACATAACAGCTTTACCAACTATGGTGAGTTTTCTCATGCAGATATATCTTTGACCTCTGATGCTCATTTCCCTTGAGTCAGGTGTCATTGCAGCTATCTGGCATCCTCCATGTATATCTCACTCGCGTTAGGAAACTGCATTTAATCACTCATCTTTAGTGTTTGAAAGTCCAGTTGCATGGACCGAAAAAAAACTGGCAACCGAACTGGACCCAACCGCAGTCTGGTCTGTCTTGCAGGTTCTGCCACAGTGGTTGTGGACCGGTCCGGTTGCCGGTTGCATAGTTTTTCAAATAATTATGGACTGGGTAAAGACCGGTTCCAACTGGTATTTGATCATAATTTGATGTGTTGCTAAGGCAAGTGATCAATTGATTACATGTGATACAAGTAATCTGTGTGCTGGCACTGACTAAATAAGTTATTGTAGGATTGTAATGCCTTAACAGCTATGTCCATAAACCAGGATTCCACACTGTATAGAGTATATCTACATCCACCCAAATGCACTAGTTCAATGGTACAGTGGCTCATTCATGGTAAACACCCTTCCTCCTCATTCCTCTGAAAACTCCGTAGCACTGTAATTCAATAACGGCTTAACCGATCCTTTCGTAAACTTGGATTAAGTACAATATATATTATATATATATGCTCCCAAAAGCACTAGTCAAATGATGCAACCATTCATCTATGGTAAGCAACCCTTCCTCCTTATTCCTCTCAAAACTCCGTCGGACTATAATTCAATAATGACTGAATGCATCCTTTCGTAAATTTGGATTAGACACTATATATAGCATATATATATGCTCCCCAAAGCACTAGTTGAACGGTACAGTCATTCATTTATGGTAAGCAACCCTTCCTCCTCATTCCTCTGAAGACTCCGTAGCACTGTAACTCAATAACAGCTCAACCGATCCTTTCGTAAACTTGGATCAAATACAATATGTATTATATATATGTGCTCCCTAAAGCACTAGTCAAACGGTACAACCATTCATCTATGGTAAGCAACCCTTCCTCCTCATTCCTCTGAGAACTCTGTAGAACTGTAATTCAATAATGGTTCAATGTATCCTTTTGTTAAGCTTGGATTAGACACTACATATATGATATAGATACACCCCCCAAAGCACTAGCCACATGGTCTAGCCATTCATTTATGGTTTTGTCTGTAGTGTTTACTTATATTACTACTACTAGTTTTCAAAATATATGACTTCGAGACATGTATATTAGTGTACAAATAGTCGGTCCTGACCGGTTGTGAACTGGTCAGGACCAGTCTAAGTATGGACCAGTTTTAAACCGGTTTGGCAACCGTGAGGCAACCGAGTAGGACCAGTTTACACCAGTCTGGTCCTCAGTTGCCTTGATGTTGAGCATGTAAGCAACCGGTCCGGTCCACGGTTGCCCCTGTTGTCATCAAAAAAATGGGACCAGACCGGACTTGTAAACCCTACTCATCTTAGGTAAGTCTGCTTTATTTTCTGGTTTCTGATTATTCTAATCGAGCTCTCTGCAGATGTCTGGGACTGTTGTGTTCCATGCACCCCACAGGTTTACCAACCAGCGAGTCTTTTCATGCAGGAATATATCTGACTTCTGTTGCTCATTTTCCCTTGAGTCAGGCATCATTGCAGTCATCTGGCATGCTCCACGTGTACATACAATACCACCTTCTGACCATTGGAGCTGCTCGTATATCTCACTCATGTTAGGAACCTGCATTTCATCTCCAGCTTTCTGTGCCATTGTGATCAGTCATCTTAGGTAAGTCCACTTTATTTCCTGCTTTCCGATTATTCTAATGGAGCTCTCTGCAGGTGTCTGGGACTGTCATGCTCCACATCCCCCACAGTTTTACCAACCATGGTGAGTTTTCTTGTGCAAGAGCATATTCTGGCTTCTGATGCTCATTTCCTTGAGTCAGATGTCATTGCAGCTGTCTGGTGTGTTCCCACATGTATTGCTGGTTTCAGCAGACCTCCTTGCTCACTGCATACACAAATGATATATCTTCTGACCTTTGGAGCCACTCAGACATCACTCAGGGTAGATGTTCTGTAAAAAGATGCTTATTTCTTACCCTTGTGACCCCTAGACTTTTTTTTTTTTCCAAATGGCTGTCATTCGGCAGGTCCCCCGTGCCCCACTATCTAAGTAATTGTAGTTCATTGGACTGAACACATTTGCAGAGGAAATGGTATTTTTGCAAAAGTGAGGGAAGGATTCAATTTCTCAAAAAATGTTCATTTTTAGGAGTACATTACATTCCTCTACCTATTCCGGTCGGATTCCAGTCGGAATGCCCTTTCTGATCAGAATTTCCAGAATTCTGGGGAATTCCATTTACATATATTTTTCTCACAATTCATAATTCTGATCAGACTGGAGGGTCAATTTTACCTCTGGAATCCCCAGAATCTACCTGGACTCATTTTTACCTGGAACAGTCAGATCAACTGGATGCATGGCACTAGCATAACTGGAATAACTGGAATGCATGTGATTTCCCAAATAAAATTTCAACGTGCAACAAGAATTGAACACTCAACCTTGGGTCTGCACACATAACAGCATGCTTAACCACTGAGCTACCAAGTCATTATTCATCTACATACATCTAGTACTTTTATTATGCAACCAAGGTGCATAGTTACAGCCATTAACGGAATACGCACACATACATATTGCATGACACGTGACACATGACTGCCAGCTCACAACCACCACCACCATTGTCAACACCACCTCCTTCTCCTCTCCACTCTACCACCACCACTGCGTGCGCACCCACCACCACCACCACCACCACCTTCAAATGAGCCGACTGGACAGAACGTGGGCCCAAACAACGGCAATTGTTGTTTGGGCCATAGATAAGTTTTTTTCTTTTTTCTTTTTCTTTTTATCAATCAACTAATTTTAATTTATTGCTTTTCAGGCTATATACTACTGGGGACGACCTGCTGCAATGGAAAACATGCAATGGAAAAATGCACAACGCATGCCCACAGCCACCCAATCCCCTCCTCCCCTTTCAAATGGGATGTGAGGCTGTCGACACGGGCTAGGTGGGTGCAGAGGGATGCCAGGAGACACCAGAAGGGATACCTGCCTAGTAAGCACCCACCAACCCCCGTACATGCGCCACATCACACTGACATGCCCAAACCCCTCCCCCCCCCCAAAAAAAAAAAGACAGAAATCCAAATGGGGGACGATGGTGACAAACAATGACAAGCCACCCACCCCCAGCCTCATGAGCAACTGCTCATGGGGTGGAACATGGGTGGAACGATGCCCAGGCGCAGGGACAGGAGACAACGACAACACACCACCCGCCCCCAGCCTCACGAGCAACTGCTCGTGGGGTGGATCGTGGGTGGAACGACAATGACAACAAGCCACCCACCTCCAGCCTCACGAGCAACTGCTTGTGGGGTGGAACATGGGTGGAATGATGCCCAGGTGAAGGGATATGAGATGACAATGAACTACCCACCCCCAGCCTCACAAGCAACTGCTCATGGGGTGGAACATGGGTGGAACGACAACAATGACAAGCCACCTACCCCCAGCCTCACAAGCAACTGCTTGTGGGGTGGATCATTGGTGGAAGGACAAACAACAGTGGGGTCGCATCCCCTCCCCCTCCCCCACACAAAGTGTGGGGAGGGATTTTTTTTGTACTTTTAATTAATTATTTGTATTGTGCCCCCCCTCCCCCATTTTGCGTGGGGGAGGGATTTTTTTCCTCATGTTTTTACCTCCCCCCTCGCGTTTGGCACGAGGGGTTAGCTTTTTATGTATATAAATAAAACTCCCTCTTGCATCTTGTGAGAGGGAGGATTTTTTGTTTATGTATATAATCACAATCATGCCCACTCCCTCGCATTCAATGTGAGGGATGTGGTTAATTAAAAAAATTTGATCTTAACTACTTCAAAAAAAATTAGAGTGTCATGAATAAACATTATATTACTAACTAATAATTCTCCTGTGGCTCAACTGGTTAAGCACACATGTTTGGTTTGTCATGTGATCACTCTAATCAAGATGTCTTGAGTTCAATTCTTACTCTGCACAAATATATTTTGTAGGCACTTTGACAACTTAAGACTTGAAATTTGACTATCCATTAGGGTATATACTCTAAGTTGAGCATCTGGAGTCACCAGAATCTGGTTGGAATGACTGGAATAACTGGAATAACTGGAATCCACTGGACTCTGGTGAGTCCAATCAGAATAGGTGGAGGAGTGTAAATTACTGATTTTTAGGTTCATTTTCATCCCATTGAAAGGGAAGTATTGTGGTACTTCCCTACACTCAGAGTGAGAACGAGATGAACAGGAAGTTTGTATGTATTCAAGATGTAGAACTATAGAAAGACATTGTATGATAAATCAGATCAGATGCACATGATTGTGTATCTTAGTAATCAAAAGGTGTGAAGGCTTGGAGGATGTACTGGTAAGGGATTCTAGGGAGAATCCCTTACACTTGCATATTCCCTCTTGAAAAAGACTAAGTGTTCTTGTTCCCAGGCAGCCAGAGCTTCTGTGTTGATGAGTTTGCTCATTGGTAGCCATAAGTTGTGTTCAAGACCATATCCAAGCCAACACACAAGGTATTGAAAACCACATCCTTGTTATAAGGGCAACCTCAGCCTCTAGCAAAGGGAAATCCAAAGTTAAAATTATACTACATATTACAGGGATTGGAGGCGCACCTAGCAAAGGGAAATCCAAAGAGAAAACTCTGAGGACCCCTTTGCCAATGCCCAGTATATGTGAAGACTGCAAAAATCAAATAATAATCTAAAAATAGAAAAGGTGGAGATAGGCAGATCAAGGCTGCCGAATGACATCATACCAAGGGGTAGATGTTGGAAGGGGTGCTCTGCCTCTAAATATAAAACTGTCAACATGCACAAATGTGATAAAAGGGAAAAATAGTAATAAAATAAGGAAAAATCATAGAAAATGAAGAATAGGAGGAAACAAAGTGAGGGAAAATATAGGACAAACATAAAAAAATTAGGAAAAACACATGGGGCATCCCCTAGTCCCCTTACATCACCCCCTCTCTAAGATGCATCGCCCCGATGCATTCGAAATCGTATATGACCAAAGTCCGTGACTTGAATGCGATGCAGTGCAGCAGTGTGCTGTCGGTGGAATTCCTTGATTAACTGAGGGGTGTTTACATCAGACTCTTTGACCCATGAGTTCTCCTCATACCCATAACCCTTCCAATGTACCAAATACTGGAGTTTTCCTTGACGCAAACAGCTGTCCAAGATTGACTCGACTTCATATTGGGGTTCTCCCTCGATCACTGTAGGTGGTGGTGGTGGGTGTGAATGGCATCCCGGGAATGGATCTGGGGGAGCTGGAAGCAATTTGATGACATGGAAGATGGGATGGAGTCTGGACATGGAGGCTGGGAGGCGTAGATGATAGGCATGTGTTCAGCGGATGACGAGATTGAACTGGGAAAGGTACTCTGACCAACAGGCCTGGCAGCGGGTGAGCAACTTGGTAGTGCTGAAGTACTCAAGATTTTTGTGGTCAGTGACCACATCAACCGGGTTTGCAGAACCCTCGAAATACTGCCACCAGTGTTTGAAAGCTTCAAAAATGGCCAAGAGTTCCTTATCATGGGTGTTGTAATTTAGTTCAGCGGGATTGAAGGAGTGGTAATGAAAAGCAACCAGATGGATTTCTCCATCCCCAGTGTAAACCGAAAGGATAGCCGCTAGGGTGTAGTCAGAAGCATCGGTTTCGAGTACCATCTGTGAGTCAGGTACCCATTGTGTTAAGACCGAGGCATGGGTGAATTCTTGTTTGAGCTTTTCAAAAGCATCGCAGCACTTCTTGTTGAAGTCCCATGGTGCGGATTTCCATGTCAAGTGGGTGAGTGGGATGACAATGTCTGAATAGCCGTTAATGAAGTGGCGGTAAAAGTTGCAAAAGCCTAAGAAGGATTGAATGTCCTTAACTTTCCTAGGCTCAGGCCAGTCAAGCACGGTTTTGACTTTATCCTCAGACATCTGCAGTCCATCCGGTGAAAGGATGAAACCCAAATATTCGACGGTGTCTTTGTGGAACTCACATCTCTGTGGAGAGGCGTAAAGTCCATTTTTCCGGAGACGGCGGAGGACTTCTTTGATGTGAGCCCCATGCTGGGACTTGTCATCGGAATAGATTAGGATGTCATTGAGGTATACGATGACACAAACATCCAGCATGTCGCTGAAGATGTCATTCATAAAATGCTGGAAAGCTGCAGGTGCATTAGTGAGCCCAAAGGGGACCACCAACCACTCGAAGGATCCGTAGTGGGTGCGGAAAGTAGTTTTCCACTCATCACCATCAGTGATGCGGACTAGGTGATAAGCGTGCTGCAAGTCTATTTTGGTGAACAAGCGGGCTTTGCGGGGAGAGTCAAGTAGGTCAGAAATGAGAGGAAGTGGGTAGCAGTCTTTCTTTGTAAGACAGTTAAGTCCTTGGTAGTCGACACAAAGTTGGAGGCTACCATCCTTCTTCTTGACAAAAAGTATAGGAGCTCCATGCGGAGACTTAGAAGGATGGATGAAGCCTGAGCAGACATTTTCGTCAATGAAGACTCATAGGGTTTCTAATTTGGAGGGAGAGAGGGAGTACATGTGACCTGGAGGAGGGGGAGCATTATCCTCCATCTCTATCTTGAGGTCGTAAGGACGATGTGGAGGAAGGGTGTCTGCCTTATTCTTATTAGAGACATCGGCGAATTCATGATACTCAGTGGGAATGTTGGATAAATCTGGCAGGGTTGAGGATTGGGTCGAGCGGGCAGATAACCCTTCTGGAGCAAAGGTCATCTGGAAGGCTACTGCCCCAGGGAGTTTGCTAGCACGCGCATAAGTGGCAGCATTGATGACAGAGATGTCAGGAGGTGTAAACTTTGGAGGAATGGGGGGTTCGGAAAATGTGGAAGAGTCGAGGATTTCTACCGGAAGATTCAGGGACAAAGGTGACATCAGGGGTGCTGGACCTCTATGATCTGCAGAGCGGAAAGCGAGTTGGCTTGAAGACCAGTCAATCAACAGATTGTATTGCTTCAGCCAGTTATGACCAAAACCTGCAGAACAGGAAGAGTCTAGCGAGGTTACATAAAATGACAGATTGAACATTTCACCGGTAGGAAAGGTGACCAGAAGTTGGGCGACTTGAGTTATGGTGGAGTTGCAAGATCCATCAAAGAGTCATAAACCGATTGGGTTAATGGATTCTGTGCTGAGTTGGTTATTCAACATGAAAGAGGAGTCAAGAAAGCAGTGGGATGAACCAGAATCAATGAGGGTTTGGACAGGGGCAGAAAGGTCAGGAATAGTTAAGAGGATGATTAGGGAGTCAGGGTCGGAAAGAGCGGACACATTGAGACAAATGTAGGCAACCAAGTGGGTAAGGTCAACGCAACCCCCAGCCCCAATGGCTGTATCCTGAGGGTTGCGGACTATTTTTCCAAGTCCATAGTCTTGGGAATGACAGTGGATGCACAGGCTTTTGCGGCTTTGGATTTCGGGCAGTTTTCTGCTACATGCCCTTCCTCACCACAGTAGAGACAAAGTCGTTCTCTCATGCGATGTTCTCGTTCCTCCCCAGTAAGCTTGCCATTCTTCCCCAACTTATCGGAGATGGACGACTTGGGCTTGTCCCAGGAAGTGTTCTTTGTCGCGGAAGACTGCTGATTGGAGGTGTTACCGCAGGCAGAGTTTGAAGATGCTTGGTTTGTCAATGGGGAAGGGCTTTTTGAAGAGTCCTTCCGACTAGAGTTAGTGATGTTACTGGAATTCTTTGTTTCGAAACGGGATTCGTCTTCTTGCATCCAGTAAATGTCATCGCTGTCCTGCGCTTTCAAGCACAGTTCTGCGAGAGTATTGGGTTTACCACCCTGGAGAACTTCTATGTGAAGCCAGAGTGGAAGACCGCAGAAATAGCTGTCGCAAAGGGCTGCTTCATTCCAGTTGATCCTAGAAGCTAATTCCCAGAAGTCAACATTATATTTTGTGATACGACCACCTTTCTTCATTGCTAAATCAGAGAGAGCTTTTTCTGCATCTCCGACCAGGTCGTGCGGACCGAAGTTGCTTTCCAGCTTGGTGAGGAAAGCTTCGTAGTCCCACATCCACTGTGCGGAATCTGTTGGGTCATTCAGACCAGGCTCAAACCAACTGAGAGCTGATCCCTTAAGATAAGAAAGGATGAATATGATCTTTTTCTCATCAGAGGAAAATATGTGCGGATGGTTGTGGAAATGAAGATTGCAGGAGACTAAGAAGTCTCTAAGTTTCTTTGGATTGGCACCATCAAAAGTGTCGGGGTCACGAACTTTGATTTTTTCGGTCTTGGGTGTGTTATTCTGATGAAGGGTGCAGATACTCTCCGAGAGGTTGTAAAGGACATCTATGAACCTATCCCCTGGGTCAGGGTTTTCCCCCACGGGAGGTTGATCCTCAGGATCATTGGGATCAGGGTCACCCCCAGGGCCGTCAGGACCACTAGGGTCATCGGGTCTGCCAGGGGGTCCATCCTCTAGACCAGGATCTTCCAACCCAAAGGGTTCAGGCTGGTTGATGCCTCCTACGTACTCAAGGGGAGTTCTTGATCGAAAACCTTCTGGGTTGCCGGAAGGTTGTGGGGCACAGGCGGACATGAGGTTGGCACTGATTGAGGGAGCTCCTGAGCCGATTTGTCAAAAGATGTTTGAGGGTCTGGAAGACACTCCAAAAGTAGTGGCGGGTTGAGGGTCGGAAAGGGTGGATCGCTGGATTGCAGAGATCCCTGGAATAGTACCAGCGCGTTAGGGGTTTCTTGTTGTGCACTGGTGGGTCTCAGTAGGGGTCATAGAGAGGAAATGGACAAGTGAAGTGTGAGTTCATATATACTGTTAAGAACTGATCCTAGAGGCCGCTTCGGAATCCGTCCCGACACTGCGGGTGATGATAGCAGGAGATTGTCGGGTCGATGCAGATTCTGCGGGAGGGGGAACAGAAAGGACTTGGCTTCAGCTTGTAAGAAGCTGCGCCCTTCACCTCGTCTGGTGTCCTAATTTCAAGTCGAGGGTTTAGAGGTAGGAGCGGGAAAGTGTGGGTAAACATGGGGAGGAGTATGGAGGGACTTAGGTTGAGTTCAGATGAGACTAGAACTTCGGAGGGAGACTAGAGGTTGAGTCAAATGTAGTTCAGACTCTTAGAGGACAGGGGTTGGAGTAGAAGGAGGTTTTAGATTGGCAGGGTAAAGTCAAGTCTATGTCGATATACGAACTGAGGAATACAAGGCAAAACTAACTAAGCTTAAATACTGTAGTCCGGAATAATGCGGAACAGGAATGAAGACTGCGGCAGTGTCTTGACTGCATAGATAAATTACCTATGGGAGCCGCACAGGAATCTGTAGTTGAATTTGCAATAGAGACAGCAGCCTTGGAAAGGCAGCCATGGATGCTGTACAAGGTGGCCTGATGCACAGCAGTGTGGGCAGTGCAAGGCAGCCGGGAACAAAATCGGGAGGCGTAGACAAAAGTCATGTTCAACATGTGGGAAAGAGTTGGATGGATGCGGGTTCTGATAGGGTGAGGAACGGTTCTTGACAAGTGCCCAGATGGTGAACAGGTCTGGCTGCAACAACACAATGTTTTGATTGTCATCACTGCCATCCCCATGGTCTGCACATCAGGAGAGAGCATTGGTCTTCCCCATGCTGTGACCCAGATGGTGGTGCAAGGAGAAGTCAAATCTGGATAGATACAGGGACCAACAAGCTTGATGATGGTTCAATTCCTTGGCCATCATAAAGTACTCAAGATTCTTGTGATCCGTCCAAATTTCCACCTTGTGTTGGGCACCCTCAAGGAAGTGTCGCCACTCCTCAAGCATCTCACTGGTTTGAGCAGGCCATTGCTTGCAGCACAGCAGGACCTCGTTCTCCTGACTGGGATCATGGGTGTATGTTAGTGCTGTAGAGTGAAACTATAAGATCCATGACAAGGAGGATGTTGGTGATAATACATGTGTAGGTGGGTTGGTTGCTGTGTACAATATCAATGGTGCAGGTAGTTGTGGGACGAGTCATTCGACCGACGCAGGGATCAAGGGCCATGAGGTAGGAACTGTTGGCACATTCGGATCAGTTTGCATAAAAGGTCTACCACTTTGCAAAGCATATATCTCTTGTTTGAGTTGTGCAATATGATCTTCGGCCATTGTGGATAAGTCGGTAATTTGGTAGACACCCCTGGATGGCATCAAAGAAACTGTCAAAGGTGCAATATTATACACCTGAAAACATGTGACCTCATCATCCATGGAGGCTTCACAACCTCTCCTGCAGCCATTCTTTTTGTGAGATCTTCTAAGATGTCTTGGTTTACAGTCAGCAATCTGTCTGCAATCTTGTCAAAGTTGTGTGTTTCTGCAAGAAGCAAACCTCCAGTTGTAGATGCTCTGACTTGCTGGTGACTGAATGCCATGAAAATCTTTCTGGAAGCACTCATTGTGGTACATTAGCAAATGATGTTTGTGAGCCTGGTCTGAAAGAGATGTTGCTCCAATACCTCCCAAGCCATACGGACATAGCCAAGGGAATATCTGTGGGTATAAATTGGGATTGTTGTATATGGACACTGGAGAAGAGGCATGTGACACAGCAAGTGCTTCTCTATGGTTATTCCAATGTTGTAATGCTGTTCCTTACAAAGCATTATTGTTTACCCATTACACCATAAACTACAAATGGGCAGTCACCCTCTTCAACACCGTCATCAAGAGCATTGTCAAACATGCTGGTTCCTTCTTGTACTTTGTTAGAGAGTGAGTGTTGGTATTCAATTGAGACTGGTGGACTTTGTTCCAGATAATGATCCAGTTCATTGTAGGCTATCTCCATATCTACATAATCCGAGTGATTCAACTTCAGCCATTCAAGTGCATGTGCTCCCTGTTTCCTCCTGACCAAAAGAGGTGTGCATTCAAATTCTTTATCTGTGGGCTTGCATGGTCCAGTGAACAGAATGGCGAGAACCTCATCCAAGTCTTCTATGGGTGGAGGAAGCTGACTGTAAACCTTTGGGACTGGTGAATCGAAGGCTATGATGTGTGATGACATTTTCCTCAATCCAGATGATGCAACTCAAATGAAACAACTATTAATGTGCATGCATGCTAATAACAGTTTCTCTACAAATCTGAGGCAAGACAACTCTTCAGGTACTGCTCCCAACCAGAGACCATTAGTGAGGGCATGCGGAGGCACTTTACCCTTTCTGAGATGCTGTTGACAACCATGACAGATGCATCCACAGCTGTGGTCCAATACAGCCCCTTGGTATTCATGGATGCACTGGAAAGAATCAGAATGTTCTACATGGGTAACATTTAGTGCATGGAGCACAGGGAGCAGGTTCTTCATGGCTTTCAGTTTGGTGAGCTGTAAGGTAGGAACCAAGTGCCCACAAACTGCACACCCAACCTCCTCTAATACAGACATGGTCAATTTTTCACAGAAGTCACTTACAATCATATGTTTGAGCCTGCCACTAAGTGGAAGAGGTGGGAAGTCTGTGTGCATAAGAGTTTCGTGTGATCCAGGGAGTGCTTCTTGCCCAATAGTCTGTATTCCAGTTATGTGACCAATGTCAGAGAAGGTAAGTGTGCTCTCCTTGCATCCATCTGCAGCAACCAGTTTGTTTGGACTGTTGGAGTAGGGTGTTTGGGCACCTACTCCAGGTGGTCACATGACCATGTAGTCAGTAGACAGTCACATGTACATACAGGCTCAGGATATACCATCACTGTCCCTGCCATAGCTATAGGCAGGAGACTTGCTACATCTCCATCTTGGTGATGAGAGCGTGATTTGATGCACACATTGCTGCTTAGTCTATCTCTGCTTAGTTCTCTTCTTGTCACTCTTGCTTTCTTTTGTCTCGCGTGCCACATCACAACATGTAACTCGCATCTAGCTCTTTGCTTCCAGCTTTTAGTCTCAAGTCTCTTGTCCCAGCACCCAGAACCTAGTCCACGGAACCATGGAACCAGTCACAGAACCAGAACCAGAACCAGCCTATCAGTCTCTTCTTCAGTTACTACATTACACTCAGCATGCCAGGTCCAGGACAAGGCAAATGAACTCAGAAGAAGAAATGGTGTGACAACGCGCAACTGTATGCTGGTGCTCAAAACATGTGTGCATAAATTGGTCATATGGCAGAGGGAAGGTTGATGGAAAGCTCATTAGGTCCTGATACAAGGTAAGAGAAATCAAACAGTAGGATGGAAGAAACACCAATACGAAGCCAGGGACCATAATGTGCATGTAACCTGATGTTGTGGCCACACTCAGGAATGACGAAGACCACTTGAAATACTTGTCTTCACCTTTGCAGTAGAATGTGTCTGTCGCCTTTTCCAATCCAATATGCCATATACCATTTACTGAGCTTAGCTAGAGTAGGGCCTGGATACTTGGCAAATGGGTGCCAGGGCGACAGATGGTAAAATATTGTGGCCATGAATGCTGTAATGACAGCATCGAATGTGTCAGCTCCAACTGCAAAAACTGCCATGCCAACACTGTCGTCACCTAGTAACGACACAGATACATCTAGCACCTCGATGATTCCCACTTTAAGCACTATGGACAAAATCTGCCGCTTCTGTAACCCCATGACAGCTAAGTCAACTGCCATTGTATGCAATAGCCTACTATGGAGCATCATGCTAAAGCTCCTGGAGAACGCAAAGACCAGAGCCTTTGATGAAGGAAAGGAGGAGGGCTACTATGAGGGATATGAGGATGGAAAGCACTTGGCCAGTGAGGATGAACAGAGGGAAGGAGTCTTTGAGACATTGAGGAGGGAAGATGAAGAAAAGGCACAAAGCACCGCATTTGAGCAAGGGAGAAAGAAGGGAGAAGAACATGGGAGAATGGCTGAAAGAGAGAGTTGGGAGACGAGGCATGGCCCAGACAAGTGCGAGGAGCAACAGATACAGCTCCAGAAGGTCAGAATCGACACAAATATGCAAACAGAACCAATGGCCAGCATAACCACAGACTCGAGTGCACAGATGACATCCACCACTGTCGATATGCAAACGGCACCCCATGACATAACCCCCACCAGTCCATCATCAGCACTGTTGACAACACCTGCACAGCACCCATCAGACACATCGACAACACTGTCCACATAGGTAAGCTACACTGTACCAAATAATATGGTCTATCGAATGCATAAAGTGTACTGAATGATATGGGTTCAGTGGATGCTGTCGAACACTCTCATAGTATGTATAACATGTACTAGTATCAAATGAATACACTTTTACAATTCTTGCTTGTGATACACTATGAAGAATGTTAATAATATACAGATCAGAGATAGCGTACATGGTACTCAGCAAAGGCAAAGGCATTGGCATTGGCATTGGCATTGGCATAGAGGTATGGCATCAGCATCAGGCACCACTTCGCCATAACAGTACAACCTAGCTGCATGTACTATAGTGAATTACAATGCTTGCTATAGATGTGCATAGGAGACTGTATGGCCTAGCTATGGGCAATGATGCAATAATTCATTCTATGTAGTGCAGACCTACCAAATGGGTCTTTTACAATTCTTGGTTGTACCTATGAGATAGCGTTGGACACAGTATTTGGCATCGGCATCAGCATCAGCATCGGCATAGATGTGCGGTAAGAATCTAATACTGTTGATGAAATAGTCACAGCCATGAAAGTAGGTGTCCACTATATCGTGTCTGTGTTACCCCCTATGTCTGGGTCCAAAAATCTAAGCAATAGCTACAGTACAAAGCAAGATATGAAGTAAACAAATGTCAGTCATAATATCTACAATCTAACAAGTATAGTAATAAGTCTGTTGGACTATGTAGCAAGTGTTTCATCACAATATTCAACACATTGCAATGAACTTGCTGCATTGGATGGATACTTGATGTTGATGGACATCAAGAGATGGCAGGATCTGCCAAAGAGAGTGATGATGACATCACAGAGTAGCATGCACAGCAAATCACGTACTAATTAGAAGTAATCAAAGGAATAATGGCAACAACTGAAGTGAGTTGTATCATGGCGGAAGTTGAAAAATTTTCAACAGTAGTATTCAAACCACCACCACTACACAAAAGCAACAACTGCAACAACACATGGAGGACCAACCCCCAAATTTGGGGGATGTGGATGGTCAAAAAGACCATCCAAAGGACACTGAGAGGAAGAAGGGCAAACCAATAGGTTCATTGAGAAGAGAGGAGCATCAAGAGCACTCCAGGGGTAGGACAGATGACAGATGACAGGCAGATTACACCTGGCAATGGAGCAGCAAGCTCCATTGTTTGCACCACCCAAGGGGGTGTACAGTATGCAGAGAGTACTGTCACCACATCTTGGAGGCAGAACTTGAGCAGGACAATGACTACACTGCAGCAGAGGAGAATCAACTTGATGATGTCTAGTTTTATAAGGTGAAGATGACAGGGTACATTTATGACCTTGAGGATGCAGAGATGCACATCCATGAATTGAAGGAGAAGGTGTACCAGCTGGAGGACCAGTTGGCAAAGTTTCATGACTATGATGACCACCTTGGGGGCAAGAGAGCTCGCCACTTGTCACCAGTTGGGTATGCTTCAGGGATGGACTCGCCCCTCACACAGTTGATGGAGGAAAGAACAATGCTGGCATCCCAGCCAGCATCAACATATGCGACAGTGGTGCAAATGTCCCTCCAGAGACATGACCAAAGGGATGTGGAGATGGAAGATGGAGAGGTGGGGAAGTCTCCCCCACTACCAATGGCTGGCCAGCCATATATGCCAGCACCAAGAGCACCTATGATTCCTGGTGGGGTTAACTGGATGGCCACACCCAGGGGACAACCTGGCATGAGTTCAAGAGGAGGGCATGCACTGCAACATATGGTGAGCCATGAACCATTGGTGATTACCAACATGGAGGAGTTGGATTACTTCATACAATGGGTGGAGACTCCAGGGGATGAAAGGGCACTAGCACGTATGCATGCCTACATATGAGAGGCACAACTCATGAGCGAGGATGAGAGATCACCACTGCAAAGGGCAGTGTTAGCAAAGTGGAAGACACCCAGTTGGGTGCCAGTATTGAGAATGGGGGATCCCAATGCTCCAGTTGGGGTGAACACACCCTGACTGACTAACTCACCTGAGGACTGGGTCAGATGGTTGTGGAGGTATTCTTGGGAGGTGGATGTTCACCCCGGCATTCAACATGCTCGGGATGGCATTCCCTTGTCCTCGGTGTGAGGATTTTTGTTGGTGATGGTATGGGCACCAAGAGGTGCCAACATTCAGCATGCGAGGAACACATTCCTGTTGACAGCCACCAAGTTGGTGGCCACTCCTGGGCGGCATCATCATTTGGTGGACAAATTGCATCTCACCATAGCCTCGTCTCCATGAGTGACAGTGGCACAACCATCGGACAACATCACAGTGGAAGACATTGCACAACTGTATGCAGCAGATGGGATTACCATCCTACAAGTGCAGGATGCACATGAATGGGGCTTACTGGCACTTAACCAGTTAGCTGTTGGAGCAGACACATCCAGGAGGATGGAGGCAATGGCAGCACAGATCAGTGTCTGTCAAAACTTGAGCCAGGATGACCAGGATCATCCAGTATCTATTGAGCCCAGGTGGTGGTATCTGCCACCTGGAGGATTTGGCCTGGCTCCTGCACCAACTTTGGTGCAGCCTCAGAGACAACAACTGCCTCCAAGGGCTCCTGCCATGGGGAGGCCATCTCATCTGGCAGTGGGTGTGCCCATGACAGTGGCTCCAGTGTCAAGGGTCATGGCATTGGCTGCACCTCTGGATGCACCAATTGCACCAGCTGCCAATCTGGCAGCCCAATTTCTTGAAGGAACATTGAGGTCACAGCTGGCCCCAGATGATGGTATGATGGCATGGATAGGTGTATCCATTGTCTATGTTACAAAGAAAAAGAAAAAGAAAAATAGGAAGGGAAGAGCAGCTCAAAGATGAGCTGAGGAAGAAGCAGAGGAATGCAGTAGCAGCATTTCTCCAGAGTTGGAAATGGGCGACAAGGATGTGTCACTACCATATGGACACCCATTGTCTTCTGGCAATGAGAAGCAGGTGCTGACAGATGGTGCAGACAAAGATATAGATATGGAGTAGAGGTGGATCTCCACCTTGAAGGAGAAGGAAAGTTTCTCTTTGTACATACTTTTTGTTGTGTCAACAAGATGAGGGCCACTACACAGTTGGGTAGGTGAGCTTACATAATACAGGAGACCCCAGATATACAAAGCCAACTGGCTAGTACCGGGATCTCCCAAGTCTTACACAACCACTATATCAAGAATGCTACTAATTGTTATATTCTCATTGGGTGGCTAAGTAAGCAACTACTACCACACCTTACAATTTCCTTCTATTCTTCATTTTCTATGTTTTTCCTTATTTTATTACTAATTTTCCTTTCTATCACATTTGTGCATGTTGACAGTTTTATATTTAGAGGTGGAGTACCCTTTCTGACAACTACCCCTTGGTATGATGCCATTCAGCAGCCTTGATCTGCCTATCTCCACCTTTTCTATTTTTTGATTCTTCACATATACTGGGCACTGGGAAAGGGGTCCTTAGAGTTTTCTCTTCAGATTTCCCTTTGCTAGGTGCACCTCCAATCCCTGTAATATGCACTATAATAGTAGGAGTCAGAGTAGACAATTCAATGGCGATTCACGATGGTGATTCAAAAGTGATTCAGGTCCAATTCATCTGCAATGCACATGAATTGCCCTTGAATCGTGTGTGAATCAATGTGTCACTCTGACCATCAACTTTCATACAAGCAATTCATCATTTGATTCAGCTGCCTCCTACATTCATGTAGCACTTGAAGCATTTCAACTGGGTTTATATGATCTCTATATATTCTCAACTTTGTCTCCTGCAACAACATCATGGCTCCATGATGGAATGCTCACACCAAAAAGCTTGTATTCTGCTACAACAAACTGCGATGTGAGTATTATCACCACATGCACAGACATATCTCAAGGCTCAGAAAGCTTTTCCATCTTCTCAATTCCAGCAACTGTGCACTGAGTTCTATGTCTGAGATGTCCACATTGTCTTCAGTTTCCAGCTTTGAAGGTGATGAGATGAGTGGTCATAGCTCGGACTTCAGTTCAGATGTCTCAGCATATTACAAGTAAAGGGATATTTGAAATAGTAAAGTAAGAGGGATGAATCATGTCAGTGAATCACAATTCAAAATGTTGAATTGCCTCTGGAGGTGATTCGACGATTCAAAAATTTGGGTGATTCAAGTGTTGATTCAAGTTGTTAAATCAGACTTTGAATTGCCATTGTATTGCCACCCTGAATTGCCATTGAATTGTCTACTCTGACTGCTACTAATTTTAACTTCAGATTTCCCTTTGCTAGGCTAAGGTTGCCCTTCTAGTAGTGCTGTTCTGGCCCAGCTTGGCCTGAGGTGCCTTTGGCTTCCTCAAACCTCAGGCCAGGCCAAAGCCACCACTCATGGCTTGGCTCCAGCTTGGCTTGGCCCAGGCCATGGCTTTTGTATGTAAAAATGAATATTCACATACAGTACTCCAGCACTTGATAATTTGAGGAATACATATCATAAACATATGTCAGGTAGTACTAGTATACTGTATAGAACACAACACTAACAAAAGAGATGGTAAAATAAAACAAAATCTGTGTGTCATCCCTTTTGTTCAGTCCCCTCCCTACTGTTCAATCCCCTCCCCTCCATTCAATCTCCTCTCCTCCCTGATGCTCCCTGCTTCCACCCCATGAGAAGTTGCTTGTGGCAGTGGTTCAGGGTGCTGTAGTGGCTCTGGTGGTGGTTGCCACTGTTGCCAGGTGCTGGGTGTTGCATGGTTGTGGTACCCTGTCAATGTTGGTGTTGGTGTTGGCGTGGGGTCAGGTGCTGTTGTTCTTTGCATCATTATTGGTGCTGGTTTTGGGTGCTGGCATTGGCATTGGCATAGAGCAGTTGCTCACATCGATGGTGGGAGGTGCTGGGGGATGATGCACATCTTATGCTATGTCAGGTGGGGTGCTGGGGTTGGGGGTAGCATAGGTACAACAGAAAAACAAAGAGAAAACTATTAGTTAGTAATAAATAAAAACACAAAAGAAAAAAACAATCACCTAGGCCCCAAATGATGATAGACTTCCATGCATCATTGTCATCATCCATTGGTGGTGGTGGATTTGTGGTGTCCCTGCCCCATCCTGTCCCCCTCATGCTCCCCATTGTTCCTGTTGTCCCTGGTGCCATGCTCATCTTCCCAATGGTTCCTGTCATCATCACCTACCATATTTTTTTCAGCTGTTGTCACTGTCCCCCAGCCCCATTCACTGCATACACTGACCTACCAGCTGATCAATCATACATTGTATGTACACTAGTTGGCCTGAAACACTATCTCAGATCGAGATGAAAGACACAAGACAGATGAATACAAAAGAAAATACCTAGGGTTCAAATGATAGTAAAGAACAATAATAAAGGTGCTTTGTTGCTGTTATCAATGTTCTCCAGTGGTCAAGGATCTAAGCATAACAGTTGGTTGACTGTTGTTCAATATTGATGTGGAATGTTGATTACATCAGTGTTGCATGGTACTGTATAGCTGCAAGTTTAAGGTTCAATGATAATGATGTGTTGATGTGTACTTATAAAAATCCAATCGTACTTATAAGTTATAATTACATGTACATAGTATACTTGAGAATATAACTTACTGAAAAGCTGTGGCCTGATGGCCTGGCTTTGGCTTTTCAAACATGTGAGCTGGGTGGAGACATGCCAGGAGTCTCCTCTATAGCAATGGCGTGGATTCCCAGACAGTGATCAGATCCATGACTACAATAGGTGTGACTACTCTACTGACTAAGTCACATGATGACCCAATCACACTACTCTGTCTGCCTGTCTCCCAGATGACAACATCCTCATCACCACAGAAAAAGAGGAACAAGAACAATAGGTATTATTATGATTTCATTATCACAACCTGCAAGACTGGGTACTTTATTTTTTCCTTCTGACTCGACTCAACCCAACTTGACTTGACTCACTCCAATTCAATTCCCACCGATTGATATGCTGTGCCACAGCAGTCCATGACATTGCATTCCTTGACATTGGATCCTTGACATTGGATCCATAACATCAGACACCTCATGCTCAGCATGAGGCTTATCTTCTATTGTTCCTTGACATGCTGCACCACAGCACTCTGTGACATTGGACACCTCATGATAGGCATGAGGCTTACTTCTCTCATTGTTCTTTCTATTATTTACTTGATAAGCATCTGGCCTTCTGATTGGATGATAGGAATGTATATAAGCTGTAGCTACACCCAGTGTATTCCTCAGCTTGACCTAATTCAACCAATGGTTTTAAACTCAACTCAAACACTTGACAGCTTAGGAAGCCCCTAGCTGTGATAACTGCACTCAACAGTTGGAAAGCCTCCAACTGTGATACACAAACAAATGGTCTACTCAGAAAGCCTCTGAGTATGGATAGCTGTATTGACTTGAGGAAGTACCCAAGTGAAGGCCAGAGCCTGATACAATAGGAAAGCCTCCTATTGCGATAACGATACAGTAGGAAAGCCTCCTACTGTGATACTGATACAGTTGGAAAGCCTCCAACTGTGACACACAAAGACAAGGCTGAGTTAAGGACCTATAGTCTTAACAGGTATAAAAAATAATGTAAAAATAAAGCTAAGTAAAGTCTATGGTTGATAAAAAAATATGACAAGAAACAACTCAACATGGTGGTGTCCATCCCAAAGCATGAAGTGCCTTACTCAGGTTGGCAAGGCAGGGGTCTTGATCCCAGTTGAGCTTTGGGGCAAAAGGAATAGGAGCAGGTGTTACTCCAAGGGGAACAGTGATGACCAGCTTGCCTGGTCCAATGCTGGAGGGGTGACGTCGAGAGATAAAAGGTTGGGGCTGAGGTGGTGGGACTGAATAAAAAAATTCTTGACACTGTAAAAAAAATGGTGGGGTTTGTTGTCATCATTGAGTCCATCGTCGTAGAGTTCTGAATGGTTGCATATGGCCCATTCTCAGATCTGAGAGGTCTTGTGGCTGGTTGCTGGGAGCAGTAGGTAATGACATGGCATCATCAGCCCAGTCAAAGTGGGTGGGTATGGGTGTCAAACATGGCAGTACAGAGCTCAGAATGGGTGGGACAGGAGATGGGAGTGGTAGAACAGTTCCTGCAGGGGGTTCAGGGGTGCTGTCTGTCATCAAAGGTGGGGGCAGTAATGAAACCACTTGTTTATGGCCAAGCTGGGGTGAGCCAGGGTGGATGGGCAGCAAACAGGGAGTGGGGGTGGATGAGGAGCTTCCATGGGTGAGGTTAGTGATGTGAGACAGCAGGGGGGCATCGTTGTGGTCATCTGTGACATGGTGGTTGACAGAGTGGGCTCAGGGTGTGTAGCAGGTATTCTGGGGGTTGTGTTAAGGGCGAAGCCTCAACCACTTGATCTACTCAATGTCGTTCGATGAGGTGCTTCCTCAATGAGTCATTCAGCACTAGTCTTACTCAGAGCATCCAATGTAAGATGGGTAGTGCACTCTAGCAGGGCTTCTGCATAGAGTCGTTCAGGTTCACACACTAAGGGGCTTCCTTAGTGGTTTTGAGTAAGTTCGCAAGTTGCAAGTTAAGGCTGTAGATTGCCTAGATCTAAACTAAGGACATCTCTACTACAAGTTGCAGTACTTATACTAATAGGAAGGTCCTTATTGTCCAATCAGAAAGGTAGATGCATATCAGGTATGAATAGAAACAATAAGCCTCATGCCTTGCATGAGGTGTCCAATGTCACGGAGTGCTGCACCGCAGCATGTCAATCGCAAGAGTCCGATGTCACAGACCTCATGTTGAAGGGGCTGTCATATCACAGCATGTGTGGGAATGGGTTCAGGTGCATGGAGTCACCATGCATCAAGGGTGCCTTCCATGGGAAGGGGATTGAATGCATGTTGTCGGCATGCATTGTGTGTGTCTGGTGTCAAGGGCATGCCTCAGGCATGAGTCAGGGAGTGCCTCCTGTCTGGAGGGGATTGTTGGGTGCATCGTGTCTGTCGGGTTCCATGAGTTACAAGGAAAATTGTAACATTACCCCCTCGCTATGGTTGAAAGTTCCACACTTCAACCTAAATCTTCATCTCTCCTCCATGGTCTGATCAGTTGTGGTCTGGATATGTGGGCAGGTCAGGGTCGAGGGGTGCAGTGGAGGAATAATTCATGTCCAAACTCAGACCATGATCAGGTTCTTCTAGTTCTTGCTGCCCTAGGCAGTGGTGTCAAGGAGTCAGTGGTGTCATTGAAAGGGGGTCGTTGCAGGATGGCAAATTCAACGTCTGTGATCAGGGGTTCGGGTCTTTGTCGGAAGATTGCGTAAAGGCAAAATGCAAAGGTCAGGGCTGTCAGATGTGCCAACGACGATGGCGAGGATAGTGATTCCTGTGAGCATGGGTCTGTCTTGTCATGCCATCATCTTGGCCTCGCTCTTTAAATCCTCCCGTAGGGCTCTCCCGTCATGTTTCCCATTGCGTCATCATCAAAATCATCATATCCTGAGTCAAAGAAGAGCTGCTGTCTGGGCTCGGCTTCTCTCTGTTCGATCTCTCAATCTTTCCAAGGTTTCTCCAGGCAATTCATCGTATAGTGTCCAGGGCCTCATTGTTTGCAATACCTGCAAACATATCATTGGCAAATCAGGCCGAAATGGCCTATCTGTTGGCAGATGAAACATCTGGCATGTCTCATGTGTGGGGGAGACCAAGGTGGTCGGGTGGTCTTCGGTTCGGGTTCGGGGGTGGTCAGATCAATTATTTTGGGTGCCCTAGGCACAATCTTTGGGTTCTTCATAGAACGGGAGGAGCCTTCAGAGGGAGCTCATTGTTTGTCTCTGTTGCTCTGCTCACTGAATGGCGAGAGCAAGGTCAGTGGTTGTCTGTGTCGATCTAGGGGGGTGTGAGGTCTCTCCTCAGCTATTCTTGGTCTGTCTGACCATGGTGCAATCATCTCCTGGATCGTCTGTTCAATCCCCAGGGCATCTGCATCGTTCATTGCTTCTTCTAGATTTTGTTCCATTTGTTCAATTGTGCTTGCATAGTAGAAGCACATCCTGGCAAGATGGTATTTCGGTGCATCGTGGGTGAGGTGAATGTGAAGGGTGTCAGCGTTTGATTGGTTTCGTAGGTATTCTCAGGTGAATCGTCATTCGGCAGGCATTTTCAGGGAGTGTCATAGTGGGAAGTTCTGGGTTTCCATCAGAGGTGGTACCTCTCCTTATATGCCATCAGGATCTCGGGGGCATTTTTAGGTTCGATTCGGGTTCCCATGTGTTTTCAGATGTCAGGTAGTCAACCCATTTCATGAGGTAATGGCATGTCTTGCCATGCTTCTTGTGTGCGATGATCGCTTCCACTTTGTATTCATTCTCTCCTTCCACGAGGTCAGGTGGTGGAGTCAGGAAGTTCTGTCCATGAGTGTCATTCTCATGGTATTGTGTGAGTAAAGCTGCATGGAATACTGGGTGGATCTTCCATCTCAGCAGCAGTTTCAATCGGTATGTTGTTCTCGACAAGGCATCATGAAGGGCCCTTCTCGTTTTGGCACCAGTTTTCTCATTGGGTAGCCAATCTTCAGGTTCTTGGAGTCAAGCCATACTTGTTCTCCAACCTTGAACGGTTCATATCACCCTTTCATTTGGGCAGCCATAGCCTGTCTGGCTAGTTTGTGTGCAGCAAGAGCTTCCCTTCTTGCAGAGAGAAGTTCTTGGATTCTCTGCTCGGCAGCCAGCACGTTTGTCTTTTTGTAAGGGGTGGGGATAGCGTGTGGTTGATATCCCATCATCAAGTAAAATGGTGAATGTTTTACTGTGGAGTGCATCTTCTGGTTGGGCGCAAATTCTGCTGTTGGGAGATAACACTCCCAATCTTCTGGTTTGTTTGAACAGGACATGCAGAGGTAAACCTCTAGCTCTTGGTTTACTCGTTCCGTTTCTCCATCGGTCTGGGGGTGATAGGCGGTGCTCATGGATAGCTTGATTCCGAGCAGTCATCCGAGTTCTCAGAAGAGTTTGGACGCGAATTGAGGGTCTCTGTCTGAGATGATTCTTCCGGGGAGTCCAAATCTTGTGTATACATGGCACAGGTAAAGATCTGCGGTGCCAAGTGCATTGATCGTCTTCGCACAAGGGATAAAAATTATCCCCTTCATAAGACCATGGTCTACCATGACCATGATTGAGTCAAATCCATTTATTATGGGCAAGTCTGTAATAAAATCTGTCATCACCAGCTTGAATGGTCTGCTGGCATTGGATGATATCGGTGTCGGTGGTGGGGTCATCGGGTGTGTGTTGATCTTCATTTGCTGGCATTTCGTGCAGCCTTCGATGTACTTCTTTATGAAGTTGGCCATTCCTGGCCACCAGTAGTCTCATCGGATCAGTTTGATCATCTGCCATTGTCCAGGGTGCCCTGTCATGATGCTATCATGGTATTTCCATATGATCGCTTGGCAGAGGGTTTCGTCCTGTGGCACGTAGCATCTGTCTTTGAAAAAGAGCAGGCCGTCTTTGAATTTCCAGTCCTCCAATGCAGATTTGATTGGGGGAGTTCCATTGTTCTTCAGGGCTCGTAAAGCATCGTTTACGAGGTCATCCTTCATTATTGCTGAGACCAGGGCTCCTTAAAGCTCAGCATCAATCGTTTTCATGAATAGTTCATCAGTGAGGATGGTCTTGTCCTCGTTATCAGTGTCTTCTTTGGCTATGTAATCTGCTCTCCTCGATAGGGCATCAGATTGTACCATCTGTGATCCTGGTACATGTTGTAGCTTCAGGTCGAATAGTGACAGGTAGATGCTCCATCTAGCCTGTCGTCGGTTCAGTTTCTGTGCCTGGTGGAAGTATGTCAGGTTCTTGTGATCGGATAGTACCATCACAGGGAATGGCGTCCCCTGTAGGTAGTGTCTCCATGTTTCCAGTGCTCGGATTACTCCCAGTAGTTCCCTGTCGTATATCTTGTAATTTCTTTCTGCTTCATTGAAAGAATGAGAGATATATCCACATGGGTGCCAGTCTCCATTGGCATCCTGTTGTCTGAGTACCATGGTTGTCACAAATTTTGAGGCATCAGATTCCACCACAAATGGCTTCGTTGCATCAGGCATCAGCAGTACTGGGGCTTTGTTGAATTTTCTTTTCAGCGCATCGAATGACTGCTGGCAGTCGTTTGTCCATTTGAATTTCTTGTTCTTCTTCGTCAAATTGTTCAGTGGTCTGGCCAGATCTGCAAAGTGTCCAATAAATCTTCGATAGAAGTTTCCAAATCCTAGGAAGGATCTCACATCCTTCACCGTGCTTGGCGTGGGCCAGTCCTTGATCCCAGTTAGCTTCGTGGTGTCCATCGCAAGTTCATTGGGCCTGACGATCATGCCCAAGAAGTCAACTTCTTGTGTATTGAACTTGCATTTTTCTACTTTCAGGTAGAGGTCGCATTGTTGTGGTCATTCAAGGACCCTCTCAGTCCTTATCTGGTGTTCTTCTTCTGCCTTTGAGAAGATTAGGATGTCATCCATGTAGATGATGAGCCATCCTTCATCTAGCATATCTTGGAAGAGATTGTTCATCATTGCCTGGAATGTCACTGGTGAGTTGCACAGCCCAAAGAACATTACCATTGGCTCAAATAGCCCCCGGTTAGTTTTGAATGCTGCCTTCCACTCGTCTCCTTTCTTTATCCATACATTGTGATATCCCCATGGGATGTTGAGCTTCATGAAAAATCTTGCTCCCTTCAGCTTGTCCCAGAGGTTTCCAATCAGTGGTAGAGGGTAATTGTTCCAGATTGTTCCCTCATTCAGATACCAGTAGTCTTGGCATGGTCATAGAGCATCGGAATCCTTCTTCAACACAAAGAAGAATGGGGATGCCATGGGCGATTTTGATGGTTGGATGTATTGTTTTTCCAGGTTTTTGTCTAGAAACTCATCGAGTTTTCTCTTGTTCTTTCAGTGTCAGCAGGTAGACTTTGCAATCCTTTGGTACAAAGGCCTCCTTCAGATCGATCGTGTGATCCCACGGCCTTGATTCTGGGAATTGTTCAGATGCAGCTTTCTCGAATACTTGTCTGTACTTCTGGTATTCTGGTGGCAGCAAGTCATCCAAGGTTTGTTGGCTAGTCTTCTTTCCCTCCTCTTGTTCATGTGCTAGTCATTGAGATATGGATGTCTTTGCTCTGATCCATATGTCTGAGTTGAGTAGGTACTGTGGGGAGCCCTTGCCCTTCACAAGCCTGTTGATGGTGTTCATTTTTTGGATGTATTTGTGTGTCAGCTCTCGATGTTCCTCCATCAGGGGCAGTTCTATGGCTGGTCCAAATAGGCCAATGACTGGTTCACCTCGCACATATGCAATCAATATTGAGTCATCCTCAATTACATCTCGTTTGGGGGTCAGTTCCATTGCTCATATTTCCATGCCGGTGTCTGCCAATAGTTCTCCATCAGGTACCTCTTTGATCTTTACCTGAGGGGGGTCTCCCTGGGCATAGGTACTTCAGCATTGATGGTACTGTGATCTGGGGTCCTATAATCATGGGTTGGGGTAGTCCTCTGTTGAGGGTCATTTGTCCTGTTTCATGGTATCATTTTCACGTTCTTTTTGCCAGTGCTTCCCTCCCCTGTGGAGGTTAGCAATTCCTTCATCTTTTGCATGATTCATCACACCCTGTCACATTCATTGTTTTTGCCCTTTTCCAGTTGTTTCTTCTTCTGGTTCTCTTGGGTCTTGGCGACAGCACATTGTGCTGTTTCAAGGTTTCTGGCTTGTTTAGGAGTATTGCTGCTCCTGGTCTTTGCGACAGCTATCTGGGCAGAATTCAGTTCTTTGGCTTTCTTTTCAGAAAGCCTTTCCTTTGTCTTTGCCACAGTTAGTCATGCTCGGGCAAGGTTTCTCTCCTTCTCTTCAGAGAGTCTTTCTCTTGTTTTTCCCATGGCCAGTCTGGCTTGGGCAAGGTTCTTCTCTTTCTCTTCAGAGAGCCTCTGTCTTGTCTTGGCCACAATGCGTCAAATTCGTGCCATTTTGTTGTTTGGCACCTCCCTTCCAGTATCAACCCTGGGGAGGTTTAGGGTATTAGGGAGGGCCCATTCAGCTCTTCTCGTCTTCTCCAAGATTCGTTGGATTTGAGCCCATCGTTCTTCATCTCAGAACTTAAGAGTTCCTTTCTTCCAGTCGATAATCAGGTTCACTTCCTGCAGCCATGACAGGCCCAGGATTACTGATTCCTTGCCTAGTCCAGCAACTAGGTATTCCATTGGGTAGCTCCATCCATTGATGTGGAGCCTCCCTTTCACGTATCTTGTGATCATTCCCTGCTTATTCGGGGTTCCATCTACGTTTGTGGCCTGGATGGTACAGCCTAAGGGATATGTTTAGATCCCTTCTTGTTCGATGAAGTTTGAGTTGATAAAGATTCCTTCTGCTCCAGAGTCGAGGAGCACATTCATTGTAATGTCTTTCCCATTGTCTGACTCAGCTACCTGAATAGACAGGCACATAGATTGTCTATTCATGGTAGCTAAGAGTACAGATCCTATGGAGACTTCAGCGGTGACTGGCATCGTATCAGGCCACTGTTTTAAAAACCCGATTCCTCCATGAGGTTGAGGCCTCGTTCTTTCTCTTCTTTATCTAGTTCATCCAGCATTGTGCGGATCTTCTGGTAGGTGTCTGCTCCAGTCTTTTTCTGGGTAAAGTGGTTTCTGTAGGGAGGGGGCACTGACCCCATCTGAGTGGGGTTCTTTCCATCCCTGTGGTCAGACAATTGGTGTCCCGGTTGGTGGCAGATGAAACACAATCCCTTTCGGAGGTGTTCCACGCATTCTTGGTTTGTCAGTCAGTTGATGTCAAGAGAGGGCTGTCCTTTCTTTGTCGTTTTGTTTGTCTTCTGGTTCTGCCTGGATTGCCATGGCCCATTTCTATTGGCCTTCATATTTTGAAGCTGCCTTTATCCAGCCTTCAAGAGTATTGGGTACTGTCTCCATCGTGTGTACCCTCTTTAGTAATTCGGGGTGCAGTCTGTCCATGAAGTACTCGATCATGGCTGCATCTCCTGTGATTCCTGTCCTGTCTTTCAGGATGTGGAAGTTCACCACATATTCTTCGAGGTTCCCTGAACCTTGTTTGAGATTCTTGATCTCAGTTTTTGCCGTTCTGGCGTTGTCAATCAGTGAGAAGGCTTCTAGGACCTTCTGTCTGAAGTCTGCGTATTCTCCGAGTCCCTCAGATTGGTGTTGGTTGACAAATGCCTGCGCCCAGGCAGCTGCTGTCCCTCCATTCATAAAGGACAGTGTGAAGATGATCTTCTTGTTGTTCATGTCATAGACCTGGTCATTGATTCGCAGGTATAGGTCTATCTCCTGCAGGAGCTTGGCGGTCTTGGTCCGCTCTCCTGAGAAGTCTGTGGGTGATCAGATTCAAATGTCCTTCACGGATGTCATAGGTGTGGTTGCAGCGGGTTCGGACATCTCATTATAGAGGTCATCAATTTCATCTGTTGGGAAGTGGGATGTTTTGGGTAGGGGTGTGTGTGGTTGTTTGAAGTCTTTGTTGGTGAGGTAATCTCCTCTTTGTCTGTTGGTTGTTCTGTAGAACCAATGCTGTGCTGGGGTCGAGTAATGGACTAGTCTTCCATTGTATCGGTACCAAAATGAACCTGGCTGTGGTTCTGCTTCTCTTGGTGGTTGGTCTGGGGTTTGTCTAAACCCGGGTCATTGTGGTGTGTTTTGAGACATATTGCCTACACCTAGGTAGGTGGGCTAGCAGATAGTTTAGATCTTATGTTAAGGGCAAAGCCTCAACCACTCAATCTAGTCAATGTCATTCAACGAGGTGCTTCCTCGATGAGTCATTCAGCACTAGTCTTACTCGGAGCATCCGACATAAGATGGGTAGTGCACTCTAGCAGGGCTTCTGTGTAGAGTTGTTCAGGTTCACGCACTAAGGGGCTTCCTTAGTGGTTTTGAGTAAGTTCGCAAGTTGCAAGTTAAGGCTGTAGATTGCCTAGATCTAAACTAAGGACATCCCTACTACAAGTCACAGTACGTATACTAATAGGAAGGTCCTTATCATCCAATCGGAAAGGTAGATGCATATCAGGTATGAATAGAAACAATAAGCCTCATGCCTTGCATGAGGTGTCCGATGTCACGGAGTGCTGCAGTGCAGCCTGTCAGGAAACAATAAGAGATAAGCCTCATGCCTAGCATGAGGCGTCTGATGTCATGGACCTCATGTTGAAGGGGCTGTCGTATCACAGCATGTGTGGGAATGGGTTCAGGTGCATGGAGTCACCATGCATCAAGGGTGCCTTCCATGGGAAAGGGATCGAATGCATGTTGTTGGCATGCATTGTGTGTGTCTGGTGTCAAGGGCATGCCTCAGGCATAAGTCAGGGAGTGCCTCCTGTCTGGAGGGGATCGTCGGGTGCATCGGGTCTGTTGGGTTCCATGAGTTACAAGGAAAATTGTAACAGGTTGCAGTTTGTTGTTCTGGGGACTGTGGTGCCAGGGACATCGTCTGTGACGTAGCAGAGCTGGTGGGCACATGAGACATTGTGGTGGGATCACAGTGTGCAATGGGGGTCTGTGGCACTAGCTGGGGGGAGCTGGGTGATGTTAAGGGCAAACCCTTAACCACTCGATCTAGTCAATGAGGTGCTTCCTTGATAGGTCATTTGGCAACTGGTCTTACTCGGAGCATCCAATGTAAGATGTACAGTGCACTCTAGCAGGCCTTCTGTGTAGAGTTGTTGGGGTTCACACACTAAGGGGTTTCCATAGTGGTTTTGAGTAAGTTCATGTACTAAGGGGCTTCCTTAGTAGTTTTGAATGAGTTCACAGGTTAAGGGTGTAGATTGCCTAGATCTAAACTAAGGACATCCCTACTATGAGTCACAGTACTTATACTAGGAGGGAGGTCCCTATCATCCAATCAGAAAGATAGATGCATATCAAGTAAGAATAGAAACAATAAGCCTTATGCCTTGCATGAGGTGTCCAATGTCATGGAATGCTGCAGTACAGCATGTCAGGGAACAATAAGAGATAAGCCTCATGCTAGCATGAGGTGTCCAATGTCATGGATCCAATGTCAAGGATCCAATGTCAAGGAGTGCTTCAGTGCAGCATGTCAATCATGAGAGTGTGTTCAGGTGCATGGAGTCACCATGCATCAGGGGGGGTGCCTTCAATGGGAAGGGGATCAAATGCATGTTGTCAGCATGCATTGTGGGTGTGTCTGAAGTCAAGGGCATGCCTCAAGCATGAATCAGGGAGTGCCTCCTGTCTGGAAGGGATCATCAGGTGCATCGGGTTCCATGAGTTACAAGGAAAATTGTAACATTACCCCCTCACTATGGTCAAAAGTTCCACACTTTGACCTAAATCTTTGTCTCTCCTCCATGGTCTGATCAGGTGAGGTCTGGATATATGGGTGGGTTGGGGCCAAGGGGTGCGATGGAGGAATAATTCATGTCCAAACTTGGACCATGATCAGGTTCTTTTAGTTTGCGCTGCCCTAGGCAGTGGTGTCAAGGGGTCGGTAGTGTCATTGGAAGTCATCATAGTTTTACATCTTTGCAGATGATCAATAGTTTAACATCTTTGTGGATGGTCAGTAGTTTAACATCTTTGTGGACAATCAGTAGTTTAACGTCTTTGCAGATGATCAGTGTGCCCAGTAGTCTGGGGTATCAGGGTGTGGGGGTGTTGTTTGGAATGCAGTAGCATCCCTAGTTCACCATTTCATCTGAGTAAGAGCTGTCTTGCTAGCTCAAATCCACCTTCTTCATCGTAGTGGGTGTTCCACTGAAGGTCTCTCCACAGTGATGGGTTAATCCCCACCAGTGGTCTTCTGCCTGGGGTTAGGCCATCGCGGTCAAGGTGGAATTCCTGGGGGAAGTAGTCATCATCATCCAACTCTCCCTCAAAGCACCATTCCTCAAGCTGTGTTTTTACCCAGATCAAATCCATCCTCGTGATCCTCTGTGCATAGAGGCAGCATTGTGGGCAAGTCAAGGATACTCTTTTCATCCAGTCATCTCTGGCTAACCAGAATATGATTCCATGTGGGAGGGCTGCCCTGGCAGTCTGTTCATTCTTGGTGACTGGTCAATGACTCGTCATCCAGTCACCATGTTCTTCTCATATCAGTTCTTTATATATGGGGGTGGGGTGAACATGAAGGGCATCAACATTTAGTGGGTCAATCGTCATTTGGATCATATCAGGGGTGTCATTGGCTGGGGGTTCTGTTTGGATTAGTGCTTCAAGGTCCAGTCACGAGAACCAGAAAAAGACTGAGACTGAACCAAACTGCAACCAATAGAACTGGACTCTACAGTTCACTGATCCCTCAAGGACCAGTAAAACCAATTGAGACCAGTCATAACCAGTCTCAAACTGAACTTAAGGTTGGCAACTTAAGATAGGATAAATATTTACATTATAATACCTAACTACAATATGTGGGGCACACCTGAGTTGAAACAGCTGGAATGTGAGCTGTTTAAATATCCCAAAGTGAGCATGGACCATTTGCATGTGTTTGCTCATTCTCACGCACCAAGTGGTGCCACTTTTTTTGTGTCGTTACACAACAACCAACAACACCACTTCCCCCCTCCACCACTGCTTTGTACTCAACCACCACGACTGACAACTCAGCATCCACCAGGAATGAATAGTGGCAAAAGTGCCACATCACACACAAAACAGGCCCAAATGAATCATTTGAGCCCAAGGTAAGCTTCATTTGTGATTTCTTTATCTTTTCTAACTAACTTGTTATTCTGTATTATTGTGATAACAACGTTACAACTCATGCCCCACAAAATGGCTGCTGCAACTGAAGGAAGGACAAGCCCAAGCACCCACCCCCAGCCCCATGAGCCACTGCTCATGGGGTGGATCACAGGTGCTATCTCTGAACAACAACAACTGCCAATGACAATGACAGCACCAACATCAACGTCAATGCCAATGTCAATGTCAATGCCAACAACAGCACCAACAACAGCACCGATGACAACACCAAGATCGACTCCAACATCAACACAACAACAACAACAAAAACCAGGAGAACAACAACAACGACAACAGTGAAGATGAGGAGGAGGGCAACCACAACGAGAACAATGATGGATGAGGACAATGGCAAGGGTGATGCCAATGCAACACCAACACCAACACCAACACCAACACCAACACCAACACCAACATGGGCATTGCCAACACCCACCACTCCATGGCTGCCCCCCTCCCTCACTCAAAAATGTGAGATGTTTTTTTTCTTTCATTCTGCACTCATGTCCAGCCTTGCGAGCCACTGGTCGTGCAGTGAATTTCTTTTTTTTTGTTTGTTATCCAGACACCACACCCCCTCACTCAAAACAGGAGATGGAGGGGGCTGTTTTCTGTTATTTTCTACTAACGAGTCCTTCCCCAGCCTTGCAAGTGTGGTCGTGGGGATCCTTTTTTTTCTCTCTTTATTTTTTTTGATTCTTTGTTTTTTATTGTAGCATATAATAGTATAATTATGAGTAGTACAAGTTAGTAGTTAAGTTAGTAATTAAGTGTCGGTCACAGTTGGCTGGACCAGGCTAGGACCTGGTCCAGTTCATAACTGGTCTTGACCAGTTTGTGAACTTACTGTAACTGATATGGACTGGTCCAGTCTTTTTAGTGTTTACAAAATATAAGAACTGGTTCCGGTCCTGGTTCTCCCTTGAGGAGGGCGAAAACTGGGACTGGACCAGACTTTCAAGCACTAGTTTGGATGGCGAGTGGGGTTTTCTGGCTTTCATCAGAGGTGGTGTCTCTTCTTATATGCCATCAGGATTTTGGGGGCATTTTTCAAGTTTGATTTGTGTTCCCATGTGTTTTCGGATGTTGGGTAGTCAACCCATTTTATGAGGTAACAGCATGTCTTGCCGTGCTTCTTGTGTGTGATGATCGCTTCAACTTCAGATTTGTTTTCTACTTCCACAAGGTTGGGTGGGGGAGTCAGGAAGTTTTGTGCATGAGTGTCATTCTCATGGTATTGTGTGAGCAGAGCTGCATGGAAAACCAGGTGGATCTTCCATCTCAGCAGCAGTTTCAGTTGGAATGTCAGTTTTGACAGGGCTTCTTCAATCAAGAAGGGCCTTTCTCATTTTGGCACCAGTTTTCTCATTGGGTAGCCAATCTTCAGGTTCTTGGAGTCAAGCCACACTTGCTCTCCAACCTTGAACAGTTCATATTGCCCTTTCATTCAGGTGGCCATAGTCTGTCTGGCCAATTTGTGTGCAGTGAGGGCTTCTCTTCTTGCAGAGAGAAGCTCTTGGATTCTCTGTTCGATGGCCAGCACATTCATTTTTTTGTAAGGGGTAGGGATAAGGTAGGTGACACCCATTTCCAGCACCTTATGTAATAATTTTCCCATGGCCAAATCCAAGGCAAAATTTTTACAGTGGGTATGAGCGAGGGGACTGGTGGGCCATCCGAGCCTTCATGAAGATGACCATTCAATTAGAAGTACTTTACTAGTTGTGAATTACATTTTGACAGATGCCTTGACAGCAACAATGAAGTCGGGAGGTAAAGTACGATGACCATGGTACTTTTTGTTGGCCCAAACAGCCTGTGCTCCCGAAAGGCCCTGTGCATAGGCTGAGATAAATCACACTGACCTGTTGTGCTTTTGCCTGCTGGGATCTAGGTCTTTTGGGCATATCAGGAGTAGGTTTAGTGCTCTAGGACATGTATGGATTGCTGTTCTCCTCTTCCCCTTCCTCTGCCAAGAGATCATGTGTAAGTCATGTGTTGCAGCCAAATACTTGGACCCAAAATTTTGAAAGTTGTTCTTTTTCACTTGAAACATCAATAGAAATAGGTAGGGAACTGCACGGGTTTCCCACGCGGGTTTCCCACGCTTTTATTTCCTAATTTATTCAATGAGTTTTGCATGAAAAATCATGAAAAAATGATTTTCTGGAAGCTTTTTGTTGGCTCTTTGTGATCTAACACATAAAACAATATTTGGATGACATCTGTCATGTGACAAGGTCGAAAATAAATTATTTTGTCCCTTGTATCACAAGCATCCATTGAATAGCTATCAGAAAATCATTTTTTCATGAGTTTTCATGCAAAACTCAGTGAATAAATTAGGAAATAAAAGCATGGGAAACCCGCGGGTAAAACCCATGCAGTTCCCTAGAAATAGGTAGAACTTGAAAAATATTGAAAAAGTTTGCTTGCCTACTCCTCAGACACTTGACATATATTGGGGGAAAAACCTTATAGGAACTCTTGCCATACATGTGAGCTATAGATTCTATAGGCTACAAG